>OX381589.1:15131589-16564839 GCA_947458855.1 Monopis laevigella
GTGATGTGATTTTATAGTTGATAAACTCGATTTTTGTAAATACTTTCATGGTTATGAGATATTATACAATTATTGTTTTTTTTATACATATAATACTAATTATATTTTCTATACATGATACAGTTTCCCGAAAGATCCGGCATTAAAACGTAAATAGGTAGAGGCAATTAAAAGAGAAGAAAATTGGTAACCAACATGAATACCCGTGTATGTTCAGTACATTTTGACGAATCAAGCTACGATTTAATTGTTTTTCGCCTTTTGTAGTTTGAGTATAACTTCCTCTTGGAGGTCGGTCAAAAATGTTGAGATTGAGTTTAGTAGGTACATGTAGTTAGTTGTGCATGTATTTTAATTTAATAAATAATTTAATTTAATAAAGTATTTTAACTTATTGTTATATTATTATATACCTACATTTTTTAAATCCACTAGTATTATAAATGTGAAAGTGTCTATCAGGGTGGATTTGAAAGGATATACTTTGGGCTAATATGAGGTTCTGCTGATAAAATCTAACAATTTTTCCTATGGAACCATATGTCGCAAATGAAAAAAAAAATGTACTTCCCCATACAAATTGGTCATTTTAACGTTACTAGTTTGTATGGAGAAGGCCATTTTTTTTTCTTTTGCGATACATGGTTCCATGGGAAAGTTGTTTGATTTGATCATATTAGCCCAAAGTATATTTTTCAAAGTTATTGAGTCTATTCAAAACATCGCGACGAGCTAGCCACTTGTTCGGTATAGACTCATACCATCGGCTACGACGAGGTGGGATTAAAACCCCTCCGCTGGTTACCTTGATGATATGTGTGTGTATTACAATTGTATATCGATAAATAATTATTAATCTTTGATGATCTCTATAAATCCCAAAATATTTGGTTTATATCGATAAGTAATAATATTTGTTGTCGGTGGCAACACTATCGAAACTATTAAGTATGCAATTAAATATTTAGCTTTTTATAATAAAAAAAGAATACACTTTATAGACACGCGCACACATTCGTGTTTGCTTGTATCTCTTTTTTTCTCAAGCAGCTTTTTAAGTGTCAGAAGCGTTGAGCTCCCATTTGGAGCCACACCTTTTTCCCCGTTCTTCGTTTGTTCGCCTCAGAAATTGGCGACACCGGTATCGTACTATTATGAAACAATTTATGTATCATGCTTACTCCATTGGCGCGGGGCGCGTTTTTTTAGCTTCATGATTAAAATATACTCGTAATACAACTCGTCATTGTCGCCCCCCATTTCGTAATTGCATCATTTAGCCGGCATAGTAGGAGCGATAAATATTGTTTTTTCATTTTCCAAATAATAACCAATTCTTAATGCAATAGGTAATCGTTCAACTTGTCAATATTTCTGACTTAAATTATATATAAAAAATCCACCTTAAAATAAATTATTAGTAAGAAAAGTACAGTAGGTATATTAGTATTTTTTTTCAGGCAATAAGACGTATTTGGGGCAAACGTCGGATTTAACAACAATTATTTTGGAGAAATATCTATTTGGAACGAACAGACAAATTATATTTAGGTCTAACTTTTCAACCTAAAGCGATTAGTAGGTGGAGTTTTATGTTACCACAGTGGCTTACACTATTACGTTAGAATTGAGTCTTTAATTTTCGATTGGTATTAATATAAAGCATTATAAAATATTCTATTGTCCTTTCTAAATATAATTACTACTCTATGACATATTTTGTCATAACTAATAAATTTACTCTATGGTATGCGCAGGACAAAATGTAGTTGGTGAATTTTATAATAATAAAAGAGTTTTTAGCATTGACGTAAATAGTAAGGACGAGCCTCAAAACATGTTTCTTAAGTACTAAAACATTGGTGTTAAAAAATCAATTTAGCACCAACGATACGTCAGTCTGTGTCAAGCAGCGGTAGCGAAAAGTACTCTAAATAACTTGCCAAGATCCCGTATTGTGTAGTAAAACGTTGCACAAATTACTCTACAAAGTTCAACAAAAAGAAAGACAATATTTCTTATCATCGGTTAGTCGAAAATTTCAAATTTAAATGTTAAAAAAATATATTTAGGTTATGTTTCATTCGTTCAATTTCAATGTATGGAGAGATTATTTTCAACGACTTAACCTTGTAATGACGTTACATATTTTAACGCCTAGAATACTTATACTGAATACAATAAGATATGTCTCAAACAAAATTCGAATGAAAAAGTGCGAAACTTTAATAATAGTTATGATTATCTATACTTATATTCTTAAGCTGAAGATTCTGTTTGTATTATGTACGCGCTAATCTCAAGAACTACTAGTCCGATTTGAAAAATTGTTTTTGCGTTATAACTCTTGTTTAACCTGTTACTTAACCTTCTGTATAAAAATAAATAAAAAAATAGCCTTTACGTAGCCTTCCTCGCTATGCATAAGCTATTAAAATATTTATTTTTATACAGAGGGCTAAGATATTCGTAATTATACGGAATTTTCGGATTTAAAAAAAACTCTTAGAAAAAGTTTTGATATATAACAGATAGATGAAAATGAAGCAAAGATGCGCATTTTTGCTTTATAATAAAACATAAAGCTGTATTAAAATATATACGATTTTTATTGGGGATTTAAAGTTGCGGTTCTAAAACAATAGTTTTTTTTTCTAATAGTTTTTTTTAAGATTTCCTGCTAATGATATACGAAGGGAAGTATGGACTCGTATTATATAGAAAGATTGGCCGGAAACTGCCACTGTCAGCTTTGTAAATAAAAAAATATAGACACAAACTTAGATTTTAAATATTAATTTCTTGAAAATTAATATTTAAAATTATTCTGTATGTTTTAGAGATGATGTTTTTGGAGTAACCTTAAACTCCATTTAATATAACAACATTATTGATTTTTTTATATATTGCTATATAATATTGCAAAGTAAATAATATTCATCAATGATGGTTATTTTTCCGTGGTTGTTCGGTACTGTTGGCTCACGGTATCCATTATTGCTCTTTGTGTTAGAGTAAACTCCTTCTAACACAAATAATTGTCATTTAACGGGAGTTAAACTGTACCTAATTTAACTACATAAATATATTAATGTTTTATAAATAAATACCTTTCAGGTGACACCCCACATGACCTAATTTGTCCCAAATTTATTTGAGTTATATATATTTTTTCTATTTACACCCTTTTTCACTCGAGCCTATAAGTAACTATGACTTATACCATTTTGGATGAATGTGGGTTAACAATATTTATAACTATTCCAAATTTCAAGTCAGTCGGACGATTAGTTCTCGAGATATTTGACGCTAAGATGTAGATTCATAGACAGACTAATTGATAAATATATATACAAACACCTGAGTCATATCCACATATTTATGAAAAAAAAACGAAAACAAAAATAAACTATGAAAATAAAAAATAATAGTTTGGCTAATTAAATTGGTACCCTTACAACGTCACATCATACTAAGTATTAGTTCAAATTCTTACCGCTAGTGGCGCTAGTTGTCACTTTATTGACAAAAAATCGTTGGGTTTTTGTATTGAAGGGCCTATCTTGATATTTATATCTATGGTTTTTAGAATAATATAAAAAGTATAATAATAAGAATAGACGTTTAAATGATATTTAATTTAATTATAACAGCTATGCCATGTAAAAAGAGCAAAATATCAAAAAAATATACAAACTAAAATGACAGATTAGCCAAACCAGCGACGCCCATACACAAAGCCGTTTTACATTTAGTAGAATACCAAGTTTCAACTCAACTTGTCTTAACGTCCTTTGCTTTGTAAATCGATCGTTTCGGTAAGTCAAAGTTTTAAAATTAGCGGAATCGGGGCCCAGGGGTCTTATTCTACTAAATCAATTGTGTATCAACGTCGTATGAGAGTTAAAATTTGACACATTTTGTATGGGAAATATGTCATATTTTAACTTTGACGTGCAGTTGATTTCCTATTAATTTAATAGAATAGGTGCCCTGATGTTTTGTTCAGAACGCTATCTATTTTTTGCGATGTAGCTCCCCCACGCGTGTATTATAAGTCTGCTACTGGGGCTGTCTAGGCGGTCTCGGGCGCCGTAAGACACCCGTGATGATATGTTATATGTTGTATATTATTATGCCAATGTTTTGTTTGCATCTAAAAGATAATCAATAAGTTTATATACGAAACTCCTAGTCTATATGTTAAATTATTTACGTCTAAATATAAACCCATACAATATACATGAGCGATATCATATTATAGCTACAAGTGTCAGTACGAATCCTAAACCAGGGGGTCGTCTGCTGTCAACATAGGTAAACTCAAATACGTATTAAATTTAATCGTGCGAGCGAAGTGCCTGTCACTCTAATTTGTACAGGATGGCTCGGGGTACTTATATAACAATCACTAGAGTTGTCAAGGATTTAATAGTTGGGATTTAAATACGTATTTATGAAGTTTAATAGTTTTTGAATTTGTTTGTTTATCTTTGAAATATTTATGCCGATTTTAAAATTATAGTAGTATTTGTCAGCCTCCGTTGACGCCTTTGGCGTTGTATCCGAAAGCCGTGGGTTCGATTCCCATTCACGTTTTTTCTGTACAGTTTGTCATTGTCTGGGTGTGAAACACATAGTATAAGCCTAGAGCTTAGTTTGTGACTAGAGCAATATGTGTAAATTGTCCTACATATTATTATTACTATTATATATTTAATCACCGAATAGAACTGTTACCAGAATTTGTTTAGTTTTATTTTATAAGTTTTTAGAAAGCAAGCTACTTTTTTGTTAAAAAGTTGTTACTCACCTATTTTAATTATAATAAAAAAAATATTAAACGTTTTGTTTGCATCTGAAGGATAATCAATAATTTCACCTCTCGTATGCTGTTAACCGTCGAGGATGTTAATTTGAGATACAATTATTAAAATATCGGAAGTCGTTAATTAAAAAAAAATACAAATACCTACTGTTAAAATACTGGGTTTAACATCATAGTGAACCCTTCGTTAAATCTTCACCTATTGACCAAAAAAAATCTATACCAGCCAATGTATGCATTATTACACACACTTATATACACGTCTTCACTCAAAAAAATATCAAAAACACACTATTAAAAAATATTGTGTCAACCAAAGGTAAATTCTTCATCAAATAGGTTAAAAATATTGCAAATAGTTTTTTTTTTGGAGCACGGCATGTGGTTTTGTTTCTACCTGATAATGAGCAAACCTACAAAATCCATGAATGGCATCGATCAATACATTGTTGTTTAACAATAGTCGCTCCCACTATGCCGGATGAATGTTGCGGCAGCGACAAAAACGAATTTACATTACGAGTCTATTTCAATATGCTGTATGCAATATTAATCGCAAATAAATATTTTTATAAATAAAAAAACCCACACGAATTCGTGGACTAGTTTTATAAATATAATTTTGTATCTGCCTTTCAATAAATCAAAACCTTTGTACATACTGACAGGTTTCCAATTTAAAAGAATGAAACATGAAACAAAAGTGGTCCGATCATATCATCCATATTATACTGTTTGTATAGCCATCGTGATTGGAACTCACCACAGCAGTGTCGCTGAATAATAGTTGGTAAATATACTCACCCTATTATTGATGAATATTCATAACCACGAATCAATTCTAAAACGGAACAAGTACGAGTACGTTATTAGTAGGTATGTCTTACTTTAACTCTTTTAAATTTGTATCCCCTTTCCTGCTCTCGTTTCTAAGTAGGAAATTGAACAATTTTTTTACTTAGGAAATTATATCATTTTGGCTGTTATTTAGGCAAATATAAAACGCGCTTACACTTACACAAATATAGAAAATACACTGTCACACACAATATTAACATACACACACATTATTGCACACAAAATAACGTTTTATTTATTCTCATAGCCGGGAATCAAACCGGTGGATTTGGAAAAAAAAACTCATCTGTATTATTGCACCAGTTGATAATATCGTTTATAAGGATCGAATGGTGGAAATTAACTTAAAACTAGTTTTTGTTACCATACTATACTTATGCAGTTAGCTATTTGATTAAAATCATGTACTATTACACTAAAAAATGTGAAATAAAAAAAATAAACCGAATTACAAACCCCGAAAAAGAATAAATATTTTTGTTATTTAGTCCTACTTTTTATGAAGATCTAATAAAGCATGTCGGAGCTGGAGACTGGAACTTTGCAAATTTCTAGAAAAAAAAAATGGCAATAAGGGTTTAATCATATTTATTTTTTAACTTCCCGCTATGACTTTTTCTGCTGCTAAACTTAAGTTGGCGTTGTATATTTAAGGTGCGCTATTTTTACCTTCGTAGATGTCGCATTGCGAATCGATATAATAAATTACTTTCGCATTATTAACAAAATTGTGCTGATTCGATCGAGTTTTTAAGAACATTTTTTTTTTATATATCTGAAATAATATTAAATGTATTATTCTATAATGATACTGATATAAGTCATTTGTCTATAAAGCAGCTAGGATATTAAAATAGACTCGTAAAGACAAATACGAGATATTTGATCTCGTATTTGTCACCGCCCATTTCGTAACCGCATCATTTGGCCGGCATAGTGGGGGCTACCAATATTGTAAAATAACAATGTATTGATCGACTTCATTCATGGACTTTGTAGATCTTACTATAAAGTAGATACCAAGTAACATGCCTTGCTCCAATAAAAAAAAAGTAGATTCGGTCAAAAGTTTGTTCAGAAAATTCCAAAACTAGTTTCAGGGGTGGCCTGCTCAGGTGTATTTCTCTCTAATTGTATGAACGAACTATACTAGTTAACATTTAGGTCGTGAGAGCAGGGCCCTAGCCTACACGGGCCACCTACTCTGCGCAAACTAAGCCCGTGGGGGGACCGCACGGCCGGGGCCCGGCTGACAAGCGCCCCCTCGACAATATGGCCAGTCCAACGTTGATTGTCTCTGTTCGTAAATAATATAATAAAGTAGGTATTAGGAATATCTCGGCTATCCCAGATTTATAATTTTAACTTATACTCTAAAATAATTTATTAACAACATTCAACGTTCCAATTAAACAAAATCAACTTTGGCCCTTCAAAATTAACACAGCTGTTTACTTTAAAGTTAACCTATGTCATCACAATATAATTTTGAGAAAGGGTAATTTTTAAACAATCACAGCTCTCTTATCTTCTAACCCTCAGGTTCTAAAAGGTTGTTTAATAATTATTTACTTATAATAATAATATGTATGGCATTTCCTACATATTGCCATACAATCTAGCTCTAGGTGTATATATTTTATAAACATCCAGAGAAAGAAAACTGTACACAAAAACGTACTATATTGCCTTAAGTTAAAATCGAACCCAAAATCTCCAGATCGGTAGTTCCGACCAAACGGCGTAACCACTAGACCCATGGAAGTATGGCATACTAAGGAACCGTGGAAGTATGGCACACTAAGCACCTGAGTAGAGAAGAAATCACATATACAGGGTGAATTTGAAAGGATGTACTTTGGACTAATATGAGGTTCTACTGATCAATACGAACAACTTTTCCCATGAAACCATGTGCCGCATTTGAAAAAAAAAATGCCTTCTCCATACAAACTAGTAATGTTAAAATGACCAATTTGTATGGGGAAGCTAAAAATTTTTTTCATTTACGACACATGGTTCCATGGAAAAAGTTGTTGGATTTGATCAGCAGAACCTCATATTAGCCCAAAGTACATCCTTTCAAATTCACCCTGTATATATACATGGTGAATTTGAAAGGGTGTACTTTGGGCTAATATGTTGTTCTACTGGTCAATACAAACAACTTTTCCCATGGAACCATGTGTCGCAAATGAAAAAAAAATATGGCTTCCCCATACAAATTAGTCATTTTAACTTTACTAGTTTGTATGGAGAAGGCAATTTTTTTTTTCATTTGCGACACATGGTTCCATGGGAAAAGTTGTTCGTATTGATCAGTAGAACATCATATTAGCCCAAAGTACACCCATTCAAATTCACCCTGTATATATGTTTCGATCGCATTTGTAAATCATAATGTATATAAATAATAGTTCGTTAGTTACCGAAAATTAAGTAATAAAAATATAAGTTAATACTGATTATATTTTATTTGAACGACTTGCCAACAAAAATAATAATGAAATATACATATAAACAATTAGAAATTTATAAATGGCTGATTTTAACTAATATTTTACCCCTTTTTTGGCATCTTTGAATTATGCTGGGGCCACAATAACTTAACAATAAAATTTGCGGCAAAATATTAATAAAAATTTCAAAAATATGCTTCGGCTCTTGGTCTATTGTGTAATATACATGGTGACTTTGAAAGGATGTACTTTGGGCTAATATGAGGTTTTACTGATCAATACGAACAAATTTTCCCATGGAACCATGTGCCGCAAATGAAAAAAAAAATTGCCTTCTCAATACAAACTAGTAATGTTAAAATAACCAATTTGTATGGGGAAGCCAATTTTTTTTTTCATTTACGAAACATGGTTCCATGTGAAAAGTTGTTCGATTTGATCAGCAGAACCTCATACTAGCCCAAAGTACATCCTTTCCAATTCACCCTGTATATTTGTGTTTCATTCAGTTCCTACTTAATTTCGTAGCAACTTTAAAGGAAACCGATTGTACCTACCACGGCCAAAGAAAAGCTTACAAATATTGCCTCAGCATATTTACTTAGTCTCCGTAATTTATTATTAAGCAACCTACGTACCTAATTGGGCAAAGTCTGTACAAGCAAGTATGTATGTTGTCTACTTATCAAAAATGCATAATATTTCTAGTAATCAAAACTAAACCTTTGTAAACAGAACTTCTAAATACCTAGTTTTACTTTAATAATAAATATTAAATATCTAACAAAGCACGAGAAAGTACGAGAGACATAAATAAGGATAACAAAAGTTAACATTTGATAGGTAGTAAAGGTGTGAAATAATTAATATTTGGATTCTTATAGACAGACTAGTAGTCTACCACACGTTTTGATATTTATTATTTATTTTTTTAGTGTACCTACCTAATTACCTATAGGTAGACGTGGATTAATTTACCATTTGATGTCCTTTAGAAGTATGAAAAACGTTAGGTCAAAATCCTTGTTATTATATATTATTTAAGCGTATAGTATATTTACGTTATACAGGTACTCTGTTATTATATATTATTATTTAGTAAATTGCCTGTACTATTTAGTATTTTCAGGTCTGTACATTGGTACAGTAACCAATTGCTATACTGTTAAATAATCTGCCATAGGGTGTTTTGTGCACGCTTTTAGTAGGATTGGAGCATTTTAAGTATGCTACCATATGCTGTTTGCATATCGGTAACTCAATGGCTGTGTTCCTCTGTTAGTGTGTGTGAAGCACCAGAGTTTTTTACTTGCTGGTACCTTTTTCTCCGGGGTGTCTCCGGGGGGATCGACTTTACAACTAGTGTTTACGCCGTTGAAGATACCGATCCATATAACTATGTTAATGCGATTGATGGTCATTCAAAAATATATACAGCCAATATAATGACAATAATATAATATAAGAACTAATATTTAAGGCGTGGATACGGTTGGTGAGGTTGGTCGCCTCGGTGGCACTCTTGTATGGCGGATGATAATGGGATGGTCAATGGAATCAGCTAACCACCTAGTCTTACACTAGTTGGTTATGTAGCGTGCATTCGGTTGGTTGTTTTTTTTTTTTTCTTTTTTAATATTTTTTTTTTTATGACACCTTTTATTAATTAATATATATATAGCAGCCTAACCAAGCGCACTCTAGACCTTATTGTTAAAACTCTTTTTTTTTTTTTTTTGACTATTCATAAATATCTGTAAAGATTTACATGAAATAAATAATATTTGATTTGATTTGATTTGATAAGCAGCCAAATCCGATGCAATATGGTTTTGCCTTCATTTTAGTAACAAACTTGCGACTCGGCCAGCATGCGGCATCCCTCTAAAATAGGCCCGACTAGATGGGCCCGCCGGGTACTTATACTCGGTACTTAGGTATGAGTACCCGCACTAGGTACTCATACCAAAAAGTGCGGAGTACGCCTGGTCTGGTTGAATGTCTGATAAAAAATATTCTTGAATCCCGTTCTACATACGGTTTGTTAACTTAGAGAGAGAGAGACAATGTTCTTAGCAAACCATGGATTCACCGTGCGGGTGCCGGGTCCATCGCGTGGTTAAAAGGCAGGGGAATGAACTGCAGCGTTCCCGGACTTGAGACCGCGAAGTAGGTTTAAAGGCCTTTTGAACTCTCACCTGCACTGTGTTCACTACCCTCTCTACTCAACCAAACACTATATGATCCTGTTAGCGCCATCCTGGAAACACGCTCCATAAAAGTTCCGACGGCTGTTCTCGGAAGGCCAAGATCCTTCAATAGACGGTGCAAAGACTTTGCTGGAATTCCTCTTGCACCAACTTCCACTGCAAAAGTTGAGTTTTAAATCTGTTTCTAGTAATTTCGTTTGTGAGATCAAAATATTTGTTCGACTTGATGTTGTGGTCCTTAGGTATGTTTGTTTCCCACGGAATGGTGAGTTCTATAAGTATTACTTTCTTCAAGCACCGAGAGTACACCAGTATGTCTGGTCTATAGGCTGAAACTGCTAGTTCATCTGGAATCTTGTAATGTATTTTGAATGTATCCATGAATATTTTCCAGTCTTGTGCTTTGTCCAGGATTAAGAAAGTTTTACTTTGACTTTTCTAAAGGCAAATAAAAAAATCCGTATTCTATTTATTTTTTTAAACAACTGTATACCTATTTATCCTTTATCCACTATATAAGTTGAGATAAATCATACTAACCCGTTTTTCTTTCAACTGTTTGTGACAGCTATATTTATTTATATGACCTCTTTAGTATATATGTATAATGTACATATATGTTGTCTTGTATGTACATAGTCTGGGTAAATAATTGTTCGTGAACAAAGTTACAATGTTTGTATTCCTTTATTTATACAAACTCGCATTCACAAGGTTATAGGAGGTCAGAACGAATGACAAATCTAAATGTATTAAGTTTAAGTCTTAAAACTTCTTCAATGGGACCAGTAATTTCCTAAAATTTATGACTTACCTGTAATACAAATGGCCGACATAAGGAACAAAAATAATATGTTAAGGAATGCCAATTATTAAACCTATTTCCTAAAATTTGTGACTTACCTGTAATACAAAAGGTTAATAGTGTCGGCATAACAGCGGATAAAGCTGTATGTCAGGTATGTTGGAACGTGTATGGCCGACATAAGGAACAAAAATAATTAGGTTAAGGAATAATAATAATAATAATAATAATAATATGTAGGACAATTTACACAAACTGCTCTGGTCACAAACTAAGCTCTAGGCTTGTACTATGTGTACCAGAAACAACGATATGATACATATTATATTATATAAACACCCAGACTATGACAAACTGTACAGAAAAAAACGTACTAATATTTTTGCCATGGATGGGAATCGAACCCACGACCTCCGAATACAACGCCAAAGGCGCAACCACTAGTCTACGCAGGCTGTCAAATATATTTTTGGAAAATACGAGTGCAATACGTAACGTTTCTTCTTCTAAATGTATTTATTTATAAATATTTCACAGCAAATGGCACACAAATCGACGTTACGGCAAATTGAAAATCTGTAGCAAAACCTGAAGGGGAGATTAATGCAAAAGCAACGATGTCAGATGTACGAGGCCGAGCATAAAAGTAGAATAATTATAAGTTAATATTTACTCGAGTCAAAGACAGGATTTATCTGCGAATAAAATTTCATCACGAACGCGTATTTATGTCTATTAAGACTTGATATTACAAAACGTTTATAATATTGTATATAGTTAGATAATAAAAAACAGTTTAAATAACTTGTTTGTATTATTAAATGTAATAATTTGTTGTGCAAAAAAATAATTGCATTTTTAATACAGTAAATATATACCTATGTAGTGGCAGATTTTGTTAGATGTTAGACTTAAAGTAGTACTTTTATTAGTTATAAGTTCCCGGTTGGAACAGTCGATCAATGAGTTTTTAAATTATTTATATATTAAGCTGGCCTGTAGCACAGCAGTCTTTTCGTAAGTTCTTGCGATCGCAAGACTGAAGTGCTATAGGCCAGCTACAACGGGATCGTAGCACGAGTGCTATGCTCCCGTCGCGTGCTACACTAGAGCCAGGGGTGACCGACATTTGGGGAACCGAAGTCTGTTGGCAGGACCAACCCTTTCGACCGACGTTCCCCGTATTCCATAAGTAGTTGATTACTAGTCCACGATATAACTGAGGTACGGCTATATGCCAGTAGATTAGTGCGAGTATTACACATAGCATCTACTATCTACCACATAGTATAAATCAAAGTCGCTTTCCGCAACAGATTTTGATGTGGGTTTTTACTATAATTTAAATATTTTTTTCAGAAAGGTTTATTAAATATGTTTAATTTATGCATATTATATTTAAACAAAAATCCTAAAAAAATTATGTTCTTTTATTGTTAACACTGAATAAACCTTACAACATAAAATTGTACTACTGAATTACAATCCATTAAATAAAAAACTGAATTAAACTTTAAAAAAATATAGGTACTAACCTGCGATAAGACTGCGGTGCTACAGGCCAGCTACGACGGGATCGTAGCACGAGTGCTACGCGCGGCATAGAGCCATGGGTGGCCGACATTTGGGGAGCCGAAGTCCGTTTGCGGGACCAACCCTTTCGACCGCCGTTGCTCGAACCCCATAAATGAGATGTCCCAGCGTGTTCTGTAAACATGAACTTAATTAACTGTCACTCCTAATGAAGTATATAAATACCTATGATGTATAATGTATATGTATATATCTAAGGTATTATTTGGGTTTTTTTTTTGTTAAAATAGTTTTAATAGGTTCAGGGAAGATGCTGGGTAAAATTTTTTTTTTTAAATCTATTGTTTGATAGAAGTGTCTCTTTATATTACAACCTATTATATCAAATTATTTAATCTTAAGGCGGCAATTAAGGACACTGCATTCGTAATCGCAAAGTCTGCATTTTGGTGGTTGAAAGGTTGTACTTAGTGACTAGTTCTAGTTAAAGGTTTTACTGATCAAGTCAAATATTTTTTGTCCATGGAACCAGATTACATGGGAAAAGTTATTCCATTTGATCACTAGAACCTCATGTTAGCCCAAAGTACAACCTTTCAAAGTTACCATGTATATTTATTAGAGACATAGAACTGCATCTATAACCTAATTAGAAATATGGTGAATATGTTTCAGTAGCTTCGTTATAACTGAAAGTCAATATCCACCCTTCAGTGAACTAGCATTTCGTACCTGATCAGTCGTGTAATAGAGATATCAGTTCATCAGTTCGCTTTAACGAGGCTAGTTATCTACTGAAAATCAGTCCGTAACATTGGTTCAGATATATTGTGTTTCACTATTAACTAAGATTGAATAATACATACATACATATCATCACGGGTGTCTTACGGCGCCCGAGACCGCCTAGACGGTCCCAGGGTACCCAACGGAGGGGTTTTTAATCCCACCTAGTCTTAGCCGATGGTATGAGTCTACACCGAACAAGTGGCTAGCTCGTCGCGATGTTTTGAAAAGACTCAATAACCCATCTATAAACAGTTTCACAAGTTGGTATAGTGAAACCGGGACCGACAGCTCCGAGGCAGATTGAATAATATGGCCAAAAATCGCTAGTTTATAAAAATGACAACAGCGGTCATATTCTGGTTATTTTAAAAGTAGCATTAAATTGTTAAAATAACGAAATAATTTATTAGACTTTTTTTTCACACCAAGTAATTTAGTTCGATGTAAATAAAATAATAAGTAAAGTGACTAGAGCTAAATAAAACTAAAACTTGGTCTTTTAATTTTAATTACTAGATAATTTAAAATGACACTGAAACGTTACAAAATATTTTGTAACATTATATGTTTATCATATCTTTGTAATGTTTGTAATCCTACTATGTTTTTAGATTAATAAGCGCTTATGCGGAAACGTATTGCGATTGATACATAGTTTTTTTATAAAGGGAATCGCATTGGCGATTCAACGCAAAAATCAATGCTAATTTAGTTGTTTTTTCAAGTATTGAAATATTGTGCGTAAACTGTAACGCGTTTAGCACTGGGTTTACCGCATAAAACAACCGCGTGATAAAGACATCGATAAAATAAATATATAATTTAAAGTATGAACATTTCTCGAATATTATTTTTCATTACTTTCTTTCACTATTGAAACATGAAACAAACTTTATTAAAAAAAAGGTTACTTTTGGGTTACATTTATGTAACGATAACACAAATGTTGGGTTACTTTTGTGATACATTTGACAATTATTTTGGCGGCCTTACCCTTATGCAATGTGCACTTGTGCATAATTGTTTTAGTCAATGTACGTGGTAGTACAGTGCAGGGTGAAACCGCGGTGCACAGTTGGTAAGTAATAAAATAAATAAATAATGTTTTAATTAAAATAAATTAAACAAACAAATATAAATAAATAAATATTACGTAAGATACGTATTATTCAAAGTTCACCTAATAAATCTGAAGATCAAAATATAAAAACTTTCGCCAAAAATATAAAATAATCTATTAAATACCTAATATATATTTTTTTATGCACGCTTACTTTGTAGTACGCGGTACTTTGTGCTATAATTTTTTTAAATAAATAAATAGTAATGAAACTGGTAGTCTATTAATACCTACGTGTTTTTAACTTGCGTGGTGGCCAAGTTGTTTAGAACTTGGACTTAAAAACACTTAGGTCCCTGGTTCGAATCCCGGTGTGTACCAATAGGTTTTTAATTAAAAAATGTATGTACATTTGTTTGACTATAGTGCCTCGAAGAGCACGTTAAGCTGTCGGTCCCGATTTCACTATACTAACTTGTGAAACTGTTTATAGATAAGTTATTCAGTCTATTCAAAACATCATCATATACTCATACCATCGGCTACGACGAGGTGGGATTTAAAACCCCTCCGCCGTAAGGCACCCGTGACGATATGTATGTATGTATGCAAAACATACAACAACATACAACAAGCGACGAACTAGCCACTTGTTCGGTGTAGACTCATACCATCAGTTACGCCGAGGTGGGATTAAAACCCCTCCGCTGGGTACCGTGGGGCCGTCTAGGCGGTCTCGGGCACCGTAAGGCATCCGTAATGATATGTATGTATGTGTTTTTAACTTTTGTAATCGGTATTCTACTAAAGACACCGTTATAAAGCCCTAACTGTGTGCCTACTGTAACGGATCGATAAACCTACGACTACTTTTCAACGACTTTACACATGCAAATGAACCTAAGTTACAAAGACCTATTTATAACTAGTAAGTAATTAACGGAGTTCTAGGAATAGTTAAAATATAACTTCTTCTTTTTAACTTACTTCTTCTTTTTAACTTATTTCTATTCCTCACCTTTTTAACTTATAATAATAACTCCTTTTTAACTGACTACTAGGGATAATTAATATATACCTTATTTTTTTACAATAATAATAAAGAAAATAATAATAATATATAGGACATGGGTGGGAATCGAACCCACGACCTCCGGATACAACGCCAAAGGCGCAACCACTAGTCTACGGAGGCTGTCAATAAAACAATAAATATCTTATAATAATAAAAAAATGAAATTTTTAAAGTTAATCAAATATAATCTATAAATATCTAATAATAAATAAAACGAGGAAACATGAATAAAATTCATGTTGCCTCCGAATACCATCGGCGAAATAAGGACGGGTTAATCCCTCCGCTGGGTACCCTGAGGCCGTATAAACGGTTCTCCGGAGCCAAATAGGCACCCGTGATGTTATTTATTATATAAATGAAATTAATATTTGTATTAATAACCTACTACTTAATAACTACAATTTACTTGTTTAAAAAATATTTGATGAAGTGACGATATACACATACATATCTTCACGGGTGCCTTACGGCGTCCGAGACTGCCTGGACGGCCCCAGGGTGCCCAGCGGAGGAGTTTTAATCCCACCTCGTCGTAGCCGATGGTATGATGTCTACACCGAACAAGTGGCTAGATGTTTTGAATAGACTCAATAACCCATCAATAAACAGTTTCACAAGTTGGTATAGTGAAACCGGGACCGACAGCTTAATGTGCTCTCCGAGGCACTATAGTGGTGTTGTCAAACCAATGTACATTTTTTTTTTTTTTAATTAAAAACTCATTAGTACACACCGGGATTTGAACCAAGAACTAAGTGTTTTTAAGTCCAAGGTCTAACCAACTCGGCCACCACGTATACTTAAGTGTTTGTATTTTTTGTAATATGATCAACATCATTTACATTGAGCTAACAATATAATTTATGTTATTTATTTAGTTAATAATTATTAAACCCTAATACCTCGAAAACAATTTGGTTTGGTTCGTTTTACTAGAAATTTGGAATGGTTTGAAAGGAGATAAAAAAAAATACCACCATATAATATCTAAAAGGGAAAAAAGTAAAAAAAAAATAGGCTCAAATAAAAAAGAGGCTATCGTCTATTAAGTGAAGAATTAATTCAAAGCAACAAATAGAAAAGACACGTTTTTATAATGTTTTATATAGAATGTTTTGGTTCTAAATGCCCGAAAATTACCACTCCCAGGTTATTGTAAAAATTAAAAAAAAAAAACAAAAAAAAGGGAAATCAGTTTTTGAGAAAAATAATAACCAAGATGAGTACCCTACGTAAACAAGTATTCGCACTTGTCGGGTATACTTAAAACCTGTTCGCGAAAAAACTGGTTTGAATAATTTAATTTTCTTTTGTAATTTGGTTCAAAGTTAAAATAGGTAAAAGCTATAGATTTTTTTGTAGGTAAATTCTTTATTTTTAAGCGAGCCTCAAATCACAAAAAAATATAGCCGTTAAGTATCTAAATATGGGTGTTTATATTTTTTGTTTTTAAGTATAATAGGTATTTCTTTAGATAAAGGCAACTTATACTTTTTTTAAAAACTTTGTCTACTTTACCAGTGGTATACCTACAAATTCAATAAAGTACCATATAAATATAAGTAATGTTAAAATCCAACAAAATTTTAACATTACTTATATTTATATGCAGAAGACATTTTTTTTTAGATTTGCGAAACATGATTCCAGCGAAATTTTTTTTGATTTGATCAGTAGGGTCCTTCCAAAGTTACCAGCAGGGTTATTACGCGTCTTAAGTTCGCTCGCACGCCAATCGTTATGACGTCATTCTGACGTAGATCAAACTTAGCTTCTTAGCAATGGCTCCAAAAAATCTTAGAAAACTACGTCATAACGATTGGCGTGCGAGCGAACTTAAGACGCGTAATCTTCTGCTGGTATACGTTTTAACGCCTAAACCGCTAAACCGATTTAAAAAAAAAATTGGTGTGGAGATAGTTTGAGACCTTGGGTATAACATTTTTCGACATAGCTATAAGGAATGGATATACAGTTGATTGTCATTTAAGAGTCTCTTAGATACTACAAGTTTTTGGCTACTTGGTAGGTAAGAAACTTAATAAAACCAAATTACTTATTTCCTTAAAAATAACGGTCAAGTGCGAATGTTGTACGTGCACTTAGGGTTTCGTATATAAAAGAAAAAAAGGGGAAGTATAAGAGAATAGGTGATATAATATGGGAAAGTCTTGGCACCGAAATAATTTAGTGTCAACAACCATTTTAGAAAGAAGAAACTAGAAATTCGTATTATTAAAGAAACATTTTTTTTTAAACTTATTAATGGGTGCGAATCCGCGGGAAAAGTTTTTATGTATATATAATCTTTATTTTTAAATCGATATCCTATTATTTGTATTACCTTTTAAAATTAATAGATAAAATTATTTTTCAATTCGAACCAGTAGTTCCTGAGATTAGCGCGTTCAACCAAACAAACAAACTCTTTAACTTTATAATATTAGTATAGATATTAAATATTTTAATATATAATTAATTTTACATTTGTTTGACAACACCACTATAGTGCCTCGGAGAGCACGTAAATCAGTCCCGGTTTCACTAAACCAACTTGTGAAACTGTTTATTGAGTC
Source organism: Monopis laevigella (assembly GCA_947458855.1). NCBI lineage: Eukaryota > Metazoa > Arthropoda > Insecta > Lepidoptera > Tineidae > Monopis > Monopis laevigella. The sequence goes on from OX381589.1 coordinate 15,149,786, forward strand.
TATTCAAAACATCGCGACAAACTAGCCACTTGTTCGGTGTAGACTCATACCATCGGCTACGACGAGGTGGGATTTAAAATCCCTTTGCTGGGTACCCTGGGGCCGTCTAGGCGGTCTCGGGCGCCGTAAGGCACCCGTGATGATATGTATGTATGTAATATAATTTTAAAGTAATTAAGACAAAAAGAACTAATTATTAAAGAAGAATTAGGTGAATGTCGAGTAATTGGGGTTCCTTTAGCTTATTGATTAAATTTCTTAATTAATCAAACCAACTCGAATCCTTGGATCCGTTTGTCTATACTTTGTTTAGTTACGTAAGGATTTCGGGATAAAGTAACTTAGAAAGTCGAACTGGAATTTTGGTATTTCTACTTGTATTTGTTTGTATTTAGTCTACGGTTTTAATCCAATAAATAGTTTAATACAGACTTTGATATTATATTATTTAATATATACATGACTTTGGAAGGTTGTACTTTGGGCTAATAAAAGGTTCTACTGATCAAATTGAACAACTTTTCACATGGCACCATGTGTCGCAAATGAATAAAAAAAATTGACTCTTCCATACAAATGGGTTATTTTAACATTGATAGTTTGAATGGAGAAGCCAATTTCATTCCAACAACTACGTGTTGGAATGAAATCACGGTAAAAGTTGTTCGATTTCATTAGTAGAACCTGATTTTAGCCAAAAGTACTTTTTTTTGACCTTCCATAGTTAAAAAATAAAAATGCAATGAAAAAAAGCGGGGCTTGAACCCACGACCCTCACTTTTGCGGCAAGATACTCAACCATTGATCCATCAAGGTAGAAGACACGAAGCTTTGCATTGCTCAAAAACCCTCTCTCTCATCCTCTATGCATTCTTCTAAAAACTCCGTACTAGAGAAACGTTAATTAGCTTTAGATACTAGATGGCACAGGAGAGGGGTTGTTTTATTATTTTTATTGTATTTTCTAAAAAGACTGGTCCAAATTAACGGGTAATAGAGAAAGATGGAAAGAGGTCTTTGCCTTACTTTGCCTTTAATATAAGCTAATAACAATAATAAAAACCCGAAAAAAATAGCAATTATTAATCACTTAAATGGAAACTATTAGCAAAACATAATTATTAAATGTTTAAATTATTAAACTTCATATTTTTTTCTTTTAAAATGTAATAAAAATAAATTAACATCTACTTATAACTTGTATTTATTTTTTTATCTTACTGAATTTTCATTTAAGTACCTAAATATCAACAGGAAAATATAATATTATTATTTTTATTTTATCAACTCTTTTAAGCATTTAATCATAAAAAAATGTGTTTAAAAAAATACGTTTCTACCAAATAATATTAATTCCAATAAATACTAACAAAATACTTAATTAATATTAATTAAATAAAGAAGAACACTTTAATTATAAGGCAAAATAGGTCACCAATTCTAATAAAATGACTATTTGATACAAGACGCAACTCTCATTAATACGTAGTTAATACATTTCATCTCCACGTATTATCAATACTTATTTATTTAAATCTTTATTGCATACAAAATACAATTCTCTACCAGTCAAACCTTCGGGACAGTAAAAGCAGTTAATAAGTGAGGTAGGTGCAATATAGTATCTGAGTATATAAACCAGTGAATATTATATAAAATACTTACAATCTATTATACACTACTTAAATATATCTTATATATATATATATATACATACATAAACTACATATACACAATACTACCAACTACTAAATGAGAAAGGAGAAGTAACAAAGTGGAAAGGAATAGAATAATGAATGATAAATAAAAACTACCTATGAATTTAAATAGTAATCATATACTTCTGAGTCATAAAAGAAAAGCTTCTCTTGTACAAAGAAAATACTTCCTATTTATGTTTAAGAGAAGCGTCTGATGAAGCTTTTCGATACTCATGTTGTTTCAACTGCAAAGTATTACTTCTCCTCGCGCATAACGGTGAGTCGGTAGCGCAATCATACACGTATGTAAACCTTCCCCCCGGCCCTCAATAAGAGAAAGAGCAAGTATTTATACTTACAGTTTAGGCACAAAACGACTTTCGGTCCACAACTATTTTTTACCCCTAAACATCCTAATGGATTTGAAATATAATGGTCGCCTTTTATTAAAGAGAAAATAAAGGATGATTGTACCCTTTTATTCTTTAAATTATCTGTCTTCATATTTTATAGAAATTATTTTAAACTGAGGGATTTTTTTCGGATGTCAGGGGTTGATATTTTCTAACTTTAAAATAAGGACGAGCCTAGATATCGATCATATTTATGACACCTCTAAATATCATATTTATCATGTTTGGGCGGGTGGGCAACAGTCACGACCTTTTCTATGGTAAATCTAATCTAACGCTCCTCTTAACTAGCAACTTTGTGTGTATTTCAAAACAAAAGAACAACGATTTGCTATTGTTTTTTAATACGTTCATTATTACTAGGGTAAAGTAATATGTTGACCATGGATCGAACTCGAAATTCCAAGTGAACGAAGTCGCGGACAGAAGCTAGTATTAAATTTCATTTCATATTATTTATTTAAGACGATATAAATTGTTTTTATTGGAGCACAGCATGTCACCTTATATATACCCGATGATAATCAGACCTACAACGTCTATAAATAGGGTAGATCAATACATTGTTTAATAGCATTAAACGCTCTCACTATTCCGGGTAAATGATGCGGTTACGAAATGAGCGACAAAAAGGATGTTGTTGTTTTTGTCATCTGTAAGAGCGGTGATACCGACACGGTTGGTCGGACTAGCGAAGTTATAGAGACCTCCCTCTAGACATAATATACAGGTTGAATTTAAAAGGTTATACTTTGGGATAATTTGAGGCTCTACTGATCAAATCGAACAACGTCGCAAATGAAAAAAAAATTTGCTTCCCCATGCAAATTGGTCATTTTAACATTCCTAGATTGTATGGGGAAGGCATTTTTTGCCGATGTGAACAGTAACCTATTAGCCCAAAGTTTTTTTTTTTTTTATAAGAGCTCAACATGTGACCTTGCATCCACCTGATGTTAAGCAGTATGCAATATCCATGAATGATAGCAACAAGCGGATGCATACAGGTGCACCGCTGGTTGCCATCATTATGCCGGCTTAAGATGCCTGTTCACGCTTCGTTTAAAGGACTCTAGGTTATAAGAGGAAGGAAACACGCAAGCTGGTAGAGCATTCCACATTTAATTTAAGTACAACCTTTTCAAATCACCATATATAATAACAATAATAAATAATGCTTGAGAAGCTGCGGGCTAAAAGCTAGTTAACTAAAGTAATTGTTACTTACGCAAGTGGAATCCAGGATGAGGTCCTTGTTCAGAGCAAGCCCTTCTGCCGCGTCCGCCCAACAGCACTTCCCGCCGAGACCGTTCGGGCTCCCGCGGCGTCGCTTCAGGGCTCTCTCGGGCTCCATCGACGACCTCATCATTACCCTCCTCCATTACACAAGAGGACATTGCTTGTTTGTTTTTTTTTTTTAATTAGCACATCAATTTAGTTTATCAGCTTTTGAAGTAATAGCATTTGTTATGACTTCTTATGAATATTTACTTACAGCACTTTTATTTTTATTACCTAAGTAAACTTTACACTAATATTGATGATATCTTTAAGAGTTTAGTAAGTAAAGGACTACTTTAAATAACACTCTGTCGGCAACTTCAGGTATTTTTTATCTATTTTTCACTTCATTTCACAATCACATCACTTTTTTTTTAAATTCTGTTTGATAATTAGAATTTTTTGTCCATCTGTAACAATAAGAAATACAATTTAGATATTGTGTAACGTGATTGATACGAAAACTCGATATTTTTCGGTTCCTTTTGGTCTCTAGAAGAATATTATTATAGAAATAAATAATTCATATTGATTTAATTAAATTATTGATACCATCATAAGTGACTTAACCACTAGACTGGGGCCGCTTTTTAAAAATTATTGATGAAATTGTTTTATTGATGCACAATATCAAATTTAAGTTGTATTGTTAATCTAAGAATTTAAACTAAGATGTAACTTTTTCGGTGTAGACTCATACCATCGGCTACGACGAGGTGGGATTAAAAACCCCTCCGCTGGGTACCCTGGGCCGTCTAAACGGTCTCGGGCGCCGTAAGGCACCTGTGGTGATATATATATATCACGTAAAGTTTACCCATTTAAAACGAATCGAATTACTGAAAGATAGAAGATTCAATGGGAGTAACAAATGCTTACTTTATCTAAATCTACCTACAAATTAAAATTTTTCTTTTTTTTTATTTAGTTAAAAACTTCTTAGCGTCACAATATGAGGTGGTTGTGGCGCGATTTTTGTGTTTACATATGGGCATTATATTACATACAGGCACACGAAATGGTGGGCACAAGCTAAAATATTAAATTGGTTTACAACCAATAATATTGTTAATTATTAACCCTATTATTGATTTATATAATAATTAATAAAATAATGTACGGATATAAAACAAATAATTCAACCGATGATATCTAGAAACAATTATCAAAAGTAATTGTGCAAACTGTCAACGCTCTAAGGCATAAGGTATATCTATGAACACTTAACGTTATCCTTTTTAAATAAATGCATATAATATTATCAAAAAAAATCAAACATATTTAAATATAGATCAGAGTTTAAAATCACTTTTTCAATTAAATTTATAAAGGTCAATTGCTAAAAATCCTGTGATTGTAAAGGAAGAAAATTTCCTAAAAATAAACCAAAATTTCGTGCGAGAAAATTTATTACAAAATTAATTATATTTGATAAAGGTTTTAGAATTTATGTAATATAATTTGTAAGGCTCATACACATTAAGGACTAGTACTACAGATTTGGGGTAAAGATATATTAAAATGTCAAGTACGCTCGGTTATATCTGTTAACGAAGTTTATGATGGTTCTTATAAAATGAATTATACCCAAAATATATGATAGCAATAATTGAGTATATTACCAATATTTACCAATTTAATGATTCTCAGCCTTTAAAATAAAAAAAATAGAGGTTTTATAGTACCTATCTGTCTATCCAGGATATTCCATATTGCAAGTTGAAATAAAATAACATTGTATAAAATTAATTACACTGTGTTGAATGAAATAAAAATAATATAAACTTAAAGTTTTTTTTTTTACTCGAGCGCCGTGCTCGAGTAAAAATCCGAATTTATACATCTTGTACTTTGTACCGGATGGTAAGCAGACCTACAAAATCCATGAATGGGGTCGATTAATACGGGGGCGACAAAGGCGAATTTGCATTGCGTGTCTATTTTAATTTCCTCGCTGTTTGACGATGATTTGTTGATTTGAAGACTCAACTGGTGTTTCACCATTTTATTAAGAAGCGAGGTGAACAGTATAAAAATATTTTTAAAGGTGGTTTCCATTCCTTCTAACTCTAGATTCTAGAGTTAGCCATACCTTCTAACTCTAGAATCTAGACTTATATAATTCCAGAGTCTAGAAAGATGGATCCTACAAACTTGAAAATGTTTAACAAGACTCTTCTTATAAAACTAATAAACACGTGTATCGCATGTTAATAGGGGAAGGTAAACAAACATGGCGGATTTTTTAAAAATATTATAACGGGAAAATATTATAGAGTCAAATATTAGTGTTTTATAATTTGGAAGTGTTATATTTATGTCAGGCTAAGCCGGGTAAACAAAAGCTAGTTAACTATAATAAATATAAAATAGACAATCAAAAGTGTCACGACATCAAAAAAAAAAATACTGAATTATTGTGTTAGAATTACCACGCCAATTCATTTTATAATTTTAATTTTACTAGCTGGTTGAATAAATATTTAAGGCGTGGATATGGTCGGTAAAGTTGGTCGCCTTGGTGGCTCCCTTGTATGGCAGATAATTATTAACAGGTCAATGCAATCATCTAACCACCTAGTCTTACACTAGTTGGTTATGTAGTGTGTGTTCGGTTCGGTACTATTTTTCATATTATGATTTCCATTCCATCATGTTTAAGTTCTAAATCTGATATTGAGGGTTAATAAATATTTGTTGTTAATGAATTGCTGCCTAACCAAACGCACTCTAAGGCCTCATTGTTAAACTTTTTTTTTTACTATTACATTAATATCTGTAAAGATTTACATGAAATAAATGATTTTGACTTTTTTTTGGTAATTTATTTTTTAATATTATTATTTTCTATATATATATATATATCTTCACGGGTGCCTTACGGCGCCCGAGACCGTCTAGACGGCCCCAGGGTACTCAGCGGAGGGGTTTTAATCCCACCTCGTCGTAGCCGATGGTATGAGTCTACACCGAACAAGTGGCTAGCTCGTCGCGATGTTTTGAAAAGACTCAATAACCCATCTATAAACAGTTTCACAAGTTGGTATAGTGAAACCAGGACCGACAGCTTAACGTGCTCTCCGAGGCACTATAGTGGTGTTGTCAAACAAATGTACATAAATTTTTTAATTAAAAAAAATATTATATATTATTTTCTAACATTCTTTTTCACGGTTTAGTTTATATACATTATTATTATACGTGGTGGCCTAGTTGGTTAGACCTCGGACATATACACTAGTTTTTAGGTTCCCCAATTCAAACCCCGACGTGCCCCAATGAATTTTTAATTAAAAAAAATATGTAGGTACCTACATTTGTTTGATAACACCAGTGCCCCGGAGAGCACATTAAGCTGTCGGGTCCAGTTTCACTATACCAACTTGTAACACTGTTTATAGATGAGTTATTAAGTCTATCCAAACATCGCGACAAGCTAGCTACTTGTTCGGTGTCGGTAGACTTATACCATCGGCCACGACGAGATGGGATTAAAATCTGTCCGTCTTGGCGGTCTTGGGCGCTGTAAGGCACCCGTTATGTTTTTTATTTAGTTTAAAACTAAGACTACCGCAAATTTTTAACTAACTAAACTAAAATTGTCACGCCTTTTTCCTACTGAAATAGGCAGAAACAAGAGATCGCCACCTACAACGATCCTGGCATTCTCTCTCGCTTCCTTCACATCCACAACTCTCTTACAATACAAACTCAATGGTTATGGGCACTGCGGAACCCAGCTTTTTTTAGAAAGTCCCTGATTTGGTCATAGAACGTTCTTCCGCAAATTTTATTCGAGATAATTCAAGTGATGCAGATTTTCACGACCTACTTACGTAACAAAATATAGAATGAATGGGGGAAAATGCGGAGCTCCGTCATAGCATCATTATTATCTTTCTTTTAGTTTTATAATCCAATAATCCGCTTTTGCTTGTATTTTCTTTATTTACATAATAAAAGCATTCGCATTGTAATTTAATGAACTAACCTAATACCGAATATACTGTGCGGTAGTTAGGTAGGTATTATAGATTCTTTGCTTTAGGTTTTTAGGTTTAACTACTTGTACTATTTATTTGTAGGCTTTTCCCCCATTTTATTATTATTTTGTAGTTTTTAATATGTACCTATAGTTTTAATTATTTAATTATAGTCCTAGTAAAAAGATGTTTTGTATTTACATGTTTTAGAAAATATCATCATCATATAGTTTGCAGTCATTATTAAATATTTTAGGAAAAAAAATAATTATAAAAAAATATGCGCCGCGGAAATCTCTACACAGCTTTTGAAATTTCATTTGGCCCATCTATTTTGGAGAAACGAACTTAATTTTCTCCGTTTTTGTTCATTAATAATTATTGTCATTATTAATAATAAAAAATATTTTCGTAAAACTTACGTACCGAATATACCGGCGCATTTTCACTTTGCATTTTTTTTGGATTTTTTATCACTAGATAATACAAATTAATAATGATTAATTTTGCTTTTTTAAACGACATATAACACTACCTATCCCTATTTCATATTGCTTGGTAAATACATAGACTTGTGACCACTACACAGAGTATCCTAGTGTGGTGACTAGGGCTCAAATTAATTGTAATAGATCTAGAAACAAACTGTGTAAACAGTTTTAAAGCATTCCACAATTTGTTAACTAATTACTAAATAACACACTAACATACCCACAAACACATACACAAATCAACACTAATACATCCATACGCTAATAGTTACACTCACTAACTAACACACCCACAAACACACACGCACACACAATAGCAAACCGGAATGTTAGTGACCTTGTTTTAGAATCTTTTTTCATTTTTATTTTGTAACTTCATTACTGAAACTTCGCAAAATGTCACCTACCTTAGCTATAGAAAAACGGGGCCTCCTAACATAAGTATTTTTATTTAAAAGGAGGCTTCAGCGTAACATTGTAATTATTATAATTTTGTGAATGAAAATAATATTTTTTGTATTTGTATGTATTGTAGTATTTTTTTGTTTTTTTTTTACATTTTACATTTGGATCTCTGACCGCTTGGTAGCTCCAAATTTAAAATGGGCTAACCTATTTATGGCCTTATTCATAAAAAAATTATTGAGTCTTTGAAGAACACTTTAGTTATTGAAGGTTTTCTCTGTTTTACGCATAATCGTTTTTGTTGCTAATTAAAATAGACAAAACCTTCCATAACTAAAGTGTTCTTCAAGGACTCAATAAGTTTTTATGAATACCGGTGTTAGAGTTTTAGATGCCTAAAAATGTGAAATATACATCTTGAGGGGTAGGTAGGTAGTAAGGGCAGCGACCGTCACCCTCAGACGTAAACCGTCGACAGCGCGATGTGTTCGCTCGATACCGACCTATTTTCCTCGAAACAATACCGAACTCAAAATGAAAATGAAGCTATAACAAAAGTGACATTCTAAAACCATTTAAGATCCCATTTAAACCATTATCTTCTTAAAGCGACTGGTGTTAGTAGGCATAATTCGGCTTCATATATATATCTCTTTAGTTTTTTTTTTTTTAAACAGAGTCTGCCTTTGATCTTAAGCTTGCCTGACAGCACGCTTACTCTGTAAAAAGAAGACTACCACCTCGATAATAAATCGATGCAGTAATTCCCGAAAACCGGTAAACCAAAACATGTCTAGGTTACTTGAAGGTTTTCCGTAGGTAATCCGTATGGGCGGTGGTAATGAGACCGGACGGTAGGCCTAGTGAAGTTATAGAGACCTTTCTCCTATAAAAAAAACTTTAATGTTAGGATCGGATAAGTTAAATCTACACATTAACTATACCTATATAATATTTCACCTCCCGTTTTCCCCTATAAAAAGTGTTATTCAAAAATTTATAAAAAAAAAAATCATTAATTCTCGGTAGCTGCATTTCATGTTTCTAAGAACAGAGGATTTCATACAAAGTTTACCTCCCATTCGTCTCTTCCATTGTCAAAGATCCTTTCTTAGCGAATGCTTAGGTTATAAAATATACATGCGTTCCAAATTTCAGCTTTTCAGCTTTCTAGACTTAGTAGAGATGGAAGATTAAGTAAAATTATATAAATAAAAATAAATAATATAAAATTAAACAAAAATATTTTAAGTAATAATATGATTGAGCTTTATTCTTAAATTTTTATATTAACATTTTTTAATTGAATAAAACTAAAAAAAAAAAAAACTTAAAAACACTACAGTTTTTAAGTCCAGTGTTTACTAATATATTTTAATTTAAAAAAAAACAATTTATTGACAACATCACTAAAGCTGTCGGTCCTAGTTTCACTATACTAACATGTGAATCGGTTTATAGATGGCTTATTGAGTCTACCCAAACATCGCGACAAGCTAACCACTTGTACGGTATAAGTAGACACATACTATCGGCTACCATCTGGTTACCCTGAGGCCGTCTAGGCAGTCTCGGACGCCATAAGTAACCCGTGATGATATTCATTTATTTGTTTTTAGAATGATAGAAGTTAATTATTATAGTCGAGAATATTAACTTAACTTTCAAGGAGGAGCCCAGCTGTACAGTAAAATTCTGTAAATTCGGTTAATGAATAAAAAAAAACATTATTATATAAACTAATATTTTAGGCCAATGGACTTGTATCCAGTGCTATGTTAAAATAATATTTAAAAAAAATAACTAATATTTTATGCACAGAGTTTTCTATGACATTGTTTGTCAGTGAAAAGACATGTTAACCGCCTAATGTATTTATAACCGGGTACTATGTATTTATAGATTCTCCTACCGCCTGAAACATATAAAGGCTCTTAACACCTAAGCTCTCGGAATCGCTGTAACATACATACTGTTACAGCGATATTAGTACCTACATTACTTATAACCACTAAGCTACACTAAGAAGTATGAATACTATGGAAGTACCCTAAATCCTAAAAAAAACGTAATAAAAGTTGGTAATTATATAAACCAATCAGTACGAACACGGATTGACATTTCGTTCGAAAATTATTCGAAACAAAAGTTTTTATTTAATATTTTTCCAATGTAGTATTAAGAAAAGATATTATTTTTGTTTCTTTTAATTTTATAGGCCAATAGACTTGTATCCAGTGCTATGTTAAAAAAAATATATAATTTATATAATGAAATGTCACAAGAAAAAGTGAGAAAATAAATATTAAAAATAATCAATGCTGAATTGGGACACATTGTATTGAGCAGTTATTATTTTAATTTATTTGTTCTCACTTTGTATTTTGGGTTTGTATGGATCCTTCCATATCTTCTGTTTTCGGCCTTAGTGACTTCCGTATTATTCCATGCTTACAACAGTTCATCTACCTATAGATGATTTACCTACTGCCTTTATTACATTGTTGCTTAAAAGCATTGATCGCTCATACCATGGCAGCTAAAAAATGTGGAATTTTCATTAAGAGCACTTTCATACTACATTCGCAATCACGAAGTCTGATTTCTCCATAAAAAATTAGCTTTCGCACTTCAAGTATTACTCGGCTACTGTTTGTCGCAGAATTAAAATAATATTTTTATCGGTCTAATATTAATTAATCTTTCTGTGTTGGGTTTTATCTTTGTTAATATTATAACACAAAAATATTTATTACCAAAAAAAATATTTTTGCGTTAAATTACCAACATAAAATAATAATTGAACTTCGACTAAAAGAAATAATAGAAGTACGTTTGTATCGGCGCGGCGGCGTCAAGATGACTGGAGAGTCCTTAGGAGTTATTTTTTGTTTCATAACTGCACTTTGGGGCTAACATAACCACATCTATATAGTTTGACAGTCGATAAAATAAAGTCATTCATAAAATCGATATGTATCGATTTATCGAGCCTATCGATGATTTTGTGCTAAGACCCCCTGAATGTAGATTATCGCCTCGACAAAATATCAATGTTGTAATCTCATGCAAAACGGTGAACCCACAGATTAAAACGAAACATGATTAGTATTGATTAGGCCACTTAACAATGCAATTATCAATATTGGATAAGTAGATAAAATGTATTTATTTATTAGTATACCTAGTTATCGGTTATTTTTGTCGGTGACTATTAAATTTAGTTTGTGGGTTGATCGGTTTTTAAAAGACTACTGCATTGATTACTTATCGAGATAGTAGTCTTCTTTCAGGGTGAGTTACGAAACGAGCTGTTGATTTGACGATAAAGCTTCTTGATAATCCATACTAATATTATAAATGTTTGTTTATTACGCTTTCACGCTTAAACCGCTTTACGCTTTCACGCTTAAACCGCTAAACCGATTTAGATAAAATTTGGTATGGAGATAGTTTGAGACCTTGGGAAGGACATAAAATGTATAATTTTTCGACATAGCTATAGGGTGTACAGATATTCAGGATGTTTGTGTTTTAAGTCTTTTAGGAAACGTTTTTAAATACACCAGATAAAGAAAAGTGTTCTATATGAAGAAAATTTGGGTATGGGGCGGCGGCGTCAAGATGACTGGAGAGTCCTTAGGAGTTATCTTTTGTTTCATAACTGCACTTTGGGGCTAACAATACCACATCGATATAGTTTGACAGTCGATAAAATGAAGTTCATTCATAAAATCGATATGTATCGATTTATCGAGCCTATCGATGCTGTTTTGCTAAGGCCCCCTGAATGTAGATTATCGCCTCGACAAAATATTAATGTTGTAATCTCATGCAAAACGGTGAACCCACATATTAAAACGAAACATGATTAGTATTGATTAGGCCACTTAACAATGCAATTATCAATATTGGATAAGTAGATAATATGTATTTATTTATTAGTATACCTAGTTATCGGTTATTTTTGTCGGTGACTATTAAATTTAGTTTGTGGGTTGATCGGTTTTTAAAAGACTACTGCATTGATTACTTATCGAGATAGTAGTCTTCTTTCAGGGTGAGTTACGAAACGAGCTGTTGATTTGACGATAAAGCTTCTTGATAATCCATACTAATATTATAAATGTTTGTTTATTACGCTTTCACGCTTAAACCGCTTTACGCTTTCACGCTTAAGCCGCTAAACCGATTTAGATAAAATTTGGTATGGAGATAGTTTGAGACCTTGGGAAGGACATAGGATATATAATTTTTCGACATAGCTATAGGGTGTACAGATATTCAGGATGTTTGTGTTTTAAAAGTCTTTTAGGAAACGTTTTTAAATACACATAAAGAAAAGTGTTCTATATGAAGAAAATTTGGGTATTTAAAATGACATAAAACTGCATTAAATATTTTTTGAAGTTATGTATACTTTTTGAGGAATATATATTTTTTGTTTTAAAGTAGAAATTGTTGGTTTCTTAAATAAGTTGGTACCTACTTATGTAAAAAACTTACTGCGGTCAAGTTCGAATTTTGTTCGCGCATTTAGAGTTCCGTATAATAAAAGAAAAAAAAGGAGAATAGGAGTTATATGGGAAAGCCTTATTATCGGTTAGTTATAGTTATCGATTAGTTATTTCGGTGTACAATTAGATATCACATAACAGACTCTGGCACTACAAATTATTAATGGGCGTCGATTCGCAACAGTATTGTTTGCTTTACCACAAGTTTGTCTGGTTACGGGATGTGATATCGTTCTAACTATTGAAATCCTTTACTCCGTAGATTCGAACCTACCTACATTGGAATCTTATTTATTTATTTTATTTTAACACTTTACTGCACAGTAAACACAAGTTATGTACAAAGGCGAACTTAATGCCTTAGGCATTATCTACTAGGCATTAATTTTTTATAAACTTATATAAATTAGGACATAGTAATACATAAACATATATATTAATCAATATATACATAATAAATAGTACATACTATACATAAACATATATACAATATAATATCTAAATAAAAAATAATACATACATATATCCATTATACAAACATACATATCGGTATACACAAATAAAGTAGAAAATAGTCATTAAAACACCACAGAAAAGATACCGACGTATACGCTGTTGATCTGTTTATTTAGGAAATGCGCGATCAAGAGTTGTTTCAAAATATTTAACGATTGATTTATTTGATGATTTAAGTGCACAGGAAATGGATTCGCGAACTCGAACGTCAAAAAATATCTAAATATTGTTTTGATAATAAAGTTTTTTTTTAATAGACAAAGAACATGGAGTAGTAGATTTTACTTACATTTTTTTTAATGTGTTAAGTTTTGAAATGATAACTAATATTTTAGAATTATCAATTTTGAAAAAACATTAAATGTCTTTTCAAAAGTAAATAGATTTTTGTAAAGAGACAATCTATTTAATATTCAACAATGATAGAATCGAGTAAGTAATATTGTCTTTCACGTTATTTTATGTTTAAAAAGCTTTAATATTACTGAAAACAAACATTTAAACGTTTTTGGACATTCGAGTTCGCGAATCCATTGCCTGGCTCCTTAAGGTTTTAGTACTGGACTTTCACTCGGTCCCACATAGCATGGATATGGATAGAATGGATGTTCGGTTTATCTATAGTATAGAATCTATAGATAGTATAATAATAAAAATATTAATAATAATAATAACTTCTTTATTTTCTCACAAAAATTATACAGAAACAATAATCGATTTAACAATAATTAGAGTGTGGGACTAGAGCCTGAACTAGGCAAAGCCTCATGTCTCCAGGATCCCACCCTATAAAAAATAGTATTATGTATCTATGGGTCACAAATTAACAGTTATTAACATCAATTAAGCAAATCAACAAAATAATCATCAATATTATCTAAGTTAAGTAAGCATATATACAATCAAAGTTATTCAAATAGTTTTCATCGTGCTCTGAAAGTATTTATTTGAGCAGGATGTAGGAATCGAAGTGAAAAGCAGAGTTTATAACTCGTCCACAAAACCATTTTATCCTCGATATTAATATCAGCATTCGCCTTCGGCTCGGGCTGCTAAAAGTCTCGGATAAAAATGGTTCGTTTTGTTCACTTGTTGTAAAATCTACTATGAAAGTATCCATAATTATATTAAAGTACACATATTTAGCGACAAGGATAATGATAATAAGAAAATTATTAGAATTAAAAGTATTTGCATTTGTAATAATTTGTATATATGAGTGTGTTATGATGTGAGTGTGTACGTACGAGTAAATGGGTTTTGAATGTGTGTTATGTTTATTTAATTATTTTATATGTATGTTTTTACTTCTAGTATAGTAAAAGACTTTCTATTTCTGTATTATTATGTTCAGAAGTGCTTTGGGGACCTTTCTTTACAAGCCGCAGTAGTGAGGGGATATAGGCATTAGTATGTTAATTTTATTGTATAAGAAGCTGCCAAAAAAACAAAATAAAAATCTGTGCTAAGGAAGTGTTACATTTATTATTTGCGCATATAATCTCCTCTGTATCAAAAGAAGATGGTTATATTTAATAATGGAGTGCATTTTTATACATTCTAGTATAGATTATATACTAAGTAGGTAATAGGTATATGTAGGTGTGTATACTATACTATATTATAAGGCTGAAGAGTTTGTTTGGTTGAACGCTCTAATCCCAGGAACTACTGGTTCGAATTAAAAAATTGCTTTAGTGTTGCATAGCCCATTTATCGAGGAAGGCTATATATAGGCTATAACATCACGCTACGACCTATAGGAGTGAAATATTATTGAAAAACGTTGCAAAAACGGGGAAAATTTATTCCTTTTGAGAGCTTTCGTTTTGTACGCAGACGAAATTATGTGGGTTTGTTAGTATAAAGGTATATGTCTCGTTTTTAAAACATTCGAATTGTTATCCTACTCAAATAATATTATATTGCAGAAAGCATTTATAACGTTTAACCAACAGATAAACCAAGTTAATTATTGCTCGGGAGAACTTATATAAGCACAATATGTCTCATATTTCATAATGAATCTAACTTTCGTAATTATAACTTTGCGTTTAACCTGCGTTTAAAACCACTATTAGAACTCTGCTCATTTAAACGGAAACGGCAAATAGCCACTAACATTTTAATTCGCTTCGCATTTCAACTTTTGCTATTTAACTAGCACTATCATAGATGCTAAAACCGTCAACTGACCTGGGGCCTTATATGTACCTTTTTTGTATCAACGGTAAATAAAAGTTTAAATATTACATATTTTTCATTCCAAATATGTTAAATATAGGCCAGCCGCGCAGATTATTCGGCCTCAAAATCTGGCCAAAGATGTTTTTTTTCAGAAATCACTTTCCGTCCTTTTATTGTATTTCTTAGAATGCTAAGGTTGAGGGTTTTGAGGTCGAGTATCACACTGTGTGCCGGTCATGTTTTGGTTTTAATCGGTGTGTTCGCCGGTTTTCAGGAGACTACTGTATCGATTTCTGGTCGAGGTAGCCATTTTGGGATGCTATCCTCGTTGCTACATAGTCAATTAAAATGCCCGTTTCGTAACCGCATCATTTAGGCAGCATAGAAGGGTATGATCAATACTTTTAAACACTAATGTGAATCAGATTCATGGATTTTGTAGTTCTGCTTACCGTCAGGTATATACAAAGTCACTTGTAATATATGCACTATAAGAAAATATATATAGGTACAACTATACACAAATAAATAGAGAATAGACACTAATACATACCACACAAAAGATCGATATACACGCTGTTGATCAGTTGTATTTAGAATGTATTTATTTAGAAAGTTGATTGTATATTACATATTTTTAGAAAGACATATTTATTGTTTAATAACCTTTTAGTAAAATCAGAATTTGATTTAGATTTGTGATAAGGAGAACAATATGAAATATGGATAAATAGTTCATTGTTTCTAAAATTGAGTAGTTTATGTTTAGGTTGATCTGGCAGGGCTATTCACAGATAACTATTGTTGATGTCTCATTTTCCAAAGACAAAAGGTTTTGTTATAAAAAATTGTCTTTAGTATCTGGTCACGAACATAAAAACTCGTAATGCAAACTCGTCTTTGTTGTCGTCCAGTTAATTTTGTAACTGCATCATTAAGAGGTGCGTCCGATAAAGATCTATAATGCTCATGCTGATACCATACATATCATAACGGGTGCCTTACGGCGCGCCCGAGACCGCCTAGACGGCCCCTGGGTACCCAGCGGAAGGGCTTTAATCCCACCTCGTAGCCGATGGTATGAGTCCACACCGAGCAAGTGGCTAGCTCGTCGCGATGTTTTGAATAGACTCAATAACCCATCTATAAACAGTTTCACAAGTTGGTATAGTGAAACCGGGATCGACAGCTTAACGTGCTCTCCGAGGCACTATAGTGGTGCAGTCAAACAAATGTACATATTTTTTTTAATTTAAAACTTAATACACACCTGGATTCGAACCAGGGACCTAAGAATACTGATACCATACATACTCGTATAATATATGTAAACCTTCCCCCGACCCTTAACAACAGAAAGACCCTAAGGAAGCTACAATTTAGGCAGCAAATATAGTGGTCATAGCTGTTTTCCAACCCTAAGATTAAAAATTTTAAAAGAATTGTTTAATTTTATTAGAGCAAATAAACGGTGACTATTATAGTAAGACATAAAGAAGTTGTTATAGTGACATAACTATAATAGTTGGACATATGGTACCGTGAACATGTTTTTAGATATTAATGAGTTCTATAAATCTGTAGTACATTATTTTATTCTATGATCAACCATTTTAGCAGCGCACGCGATGTAAAGAAAAATATAGGTTTTACACCTTCGGTTACATTTTCGTACGGTTTCCGTAATATTTTTGAAAATAAAACATAGATAGCTGATGTTACTTAGTGATAATGTAGCATTCTATTAGTGAAAGAAGTTTTTAATCGGTTCAGTAGTTTTTGAGTCTATTCATTACAAACAAAAATATAAAAATACAAATCTTTAAAAAAAGCTTTTTTTCTAATGGTGAAAGCTGGAAGCACTATACCAAACTATAGTGAAACTATTTATGGATGGGTCTACACAAATACGGCGGCGAGCTTGTCACTTGATTGGTGTAGACTATGAATAGCCCATAATTATTATTCGCTATGTTGAAGAGGGAAAAACTGCTACGCAAGCTGTCTAGATGGCCTCGGATACCTGTTATGGTACAACATATAGGTACTAGTACAAAGCAGTTGCACCATTAAAATGAATGGAATAGACTGTTTGACATCCTATCAGACAATGGCGTAAAAAACATATTTCACTTTATTTTAAACTAAATTATGTATATCTTTTGTAGATTACACGAAATAAAATTAAATGTTTTTTTACAATTTTATTTATAACAAAAACATCTTTGATTGGTTGATGACTGGTGACTTCAGACGTAAGTAAACAAAACAATAGACAGATTATAAATCATGTGGATAAAATAGAATAGAGTATAATATATATATTATACTCTATTCTATTTCAAGCACATATTAAATAATCTCCTATAGGAGATTATTTAATATGTGCTTGTTTGTTTACTTGCGTGTGACGTCACACTTGACATAGACTGCAAAAGAGCGTTTTTAGCGCCATTGTGGAAATTCAAACTTTAACTTAGATTTTTTGTAATAATAGAGTAGACATCCCGGAAATATCAATGTAGTGTGATTATTATGTAATGGAGAATCATATAAAACGGGTTTCAAAAATGATTCGAATACCCTATTCCAAATGAATGCTAACGTGATTCCTTCTTTCTAAAACATTGAGTCCTTTAGGAATTCGCTTTGTATAAAAGCGAATTTTATTAATTAATAAATTATCGACACCATACAGTTACATTCATGCCGCTCGATCACTTATTATAAGAGTAATTTTTGTTTGTCTTAATAACCCGTAATATTTGACCGCGAGTGTATATTAAAAAGTCAAAAGAAGTGTTAATATCAAAGTTTATAGCTTAATTTTCCACTTAAATCGCTAGGTATAACTTTTTAAATATTTTTGACTTAGACCCTTATTCATCTGAGCTTATACATAATTAAACTTATACCCTTTTGTATTTTATGAAAGGGCAACAATATACCGATTCCAAATTTCAAGTAAAACGGACCAGTAGATCTAAATTTAAATCTAGTGATTACTCAACTTGTAGAGCATGTACATTATTCTTTTATACGTACACGAAGATTTCCGGCCTATAATGTAGCTAGCACATGCGACGAAATGGATATGCGACAATGGTTAATCGCCCCCGGCCCTAAACGAACCACTTTTACTAGCAAATTCACTTACAAACTTGCCCTAACTAAACTAAAAGAAAGTTTATTTTGTCTCAACTAAATGTTAGATTACAAATACTTGTAATTTCATTAAGAGGGCAATTAACGGCAAATAAAACATGTGAAATAAAAGATGCCTTTTACAATGCGTGTACTGTGTGCACCAGCAACAAAGCGCCAAAGGCGCAATCACTAGTCTACGGAGGCTGTCAATATTTACACCTCTACATTCTTTTATTCTTAAAAAAACTTTAATATCACTAAAAACAACATTAGACGTTTTTAGACGTTCTAGTTCGCAAATCCGTTTTCTGACTTATTAACCAGTTAACTTTATATACAAGTAAAAATTAAGTTCCCAAAGTAAGGTTTTTTCAGGATTTTTTTAATACAATAAATAAGTATACCATCTGAATGCTTGTACTTTAAACATTTTTTCTACATAGTCGCCACATTTTTCCTGACGAGTTATCCACTTCTGAAAACCCGCGAAAAACTCCGCCGCTAGGCCGCCAATGAACTTGGTGACCGCTTCCTTCACTTCTTGATCTGTATTGAAGCGTTGTCCACCCAAGTGTTGCTTCAATTTCAGAAACAAGTGGAAGTCGCTGGGGGCAAGTTCAGGGTTATAGGGAGCATGATCAGGCAATTTCCAGCCGAATTTGTCCAGTAGAGCGGTCAGTCAAGAGACACGCGAGCGCGTTCATCGGGTATTTCAACCTCTTGACTACGGGGTTGAGGGCCTGTTTGGGTTGTACCCAGCTACAGGAGCGTAAGCACGGCGGGCGATAGTCCGCCGGTGATTATGCGTGTTGACGCTGGCCCTCGCTAAAAGCGAGGGCCGAAGGAAGAAAGATGAGGGTGGGGGAAAAATAATTAGAAATTTATGGGGCGCGCGGCAGGCGGTTCAGCGCGCTCTGGTCCAAAACAATTAAGCTTGAGTCCCCACCGAGAATCTCTCTCGGCAAGGGCCGTCCCTCCAGTGGCCGTGTGTGGAGCGGTGCGATACCTTGGAGATGGTAGTGGGGTCCGTTCTCGGCTCTGTCGAATATACGTCGAGCGAGCCTTTCTACGAACTCTCCCACGGATTCCACCTCTAGGTCGCTGCTGATGGTGGTGTTTCGCACGTACCAAGGAGCATCGGACGTTAACCTGAGTGATACATTTTGCGGCGTTGGAGTCGAGTCTTATTCGTGGCCGACAAGAGGTGAGGCCACGCTGGGTTAGCGTAAGTAAGTCGAACGCACAAAGGTCTTGTAGACCAACACTTTCACCCGGTGCGGTAAGGAAGAACTGAGGACCGGCCGAAGCATGACTCAGGCAGCCTTGGCTTGATTCACAATTAATCTTGACGCGCGTTGGCGTGGTGAAGACTAACGCCCTTGGTCAGTCTTCCTATCGGGCGATTTTGGATGGCCATTTAAAGTTTCGTCAATGTCTCGCAGTTCCTGTCAATTTATTGTTGTCCCTTTAGGCATAAACTCGGTAAGAAAAACGCCTTTTCCAAGGTCCCAAAACACCGTACCGACGCTAGGCCGGCACCGAGCGTTGCAGCGATCGCTCCCGGTAATGGGAATGGAGTAGGGGAACCAACAATCAAGGCGGTGTTGCCGGATTTCGCCTAGCATCTCACGTGGCAAGTGTACAGCGTTGGGAACCTTATTTTTTACTTGCCCCTCATTTATGTGTACCATCACAAGTGCCTAGACGGCCTCAAGGTACTTCCTGATATATGCTTCATGATAAATATAATGAGTCATCTAAATACTTATTTATACAATATCAATAAATGGATAATTAAAATGACAAAGAGAAACCTAGCTGTAATATCGTATGATAAAATAGATGTCCTAAACATCGTTGAGAAATGAAACACGTGTTTATATGACGCTGTAAGGTACCCGTTCACCCGTTATAAAAAGGTAATAGACAGGCAGAGTTACTTTCGCGTTTATATTTCTTATAAGAATTATTCACTATTATTTTATTATATAAAGATAAAGGTCAATTTAATAATTTGCCAATTATTTCCTACGTAAAGGTCCAACTGTTTGTTCCTAGAACTAAAGCAAAAGTCAATCCTCCGAATAGTTGGATTAACATCTGGACTAATTATATTAGTATGTTTCCTGTCCAGTTTGCTGTAATATATTATAAGAATACAGCCACAGTATATAAAAGTAACAGTATTACGTCTTACATACAAAATGGCCGAATCGATGCGATTGTAAATCTTGGTATACTTTGGTACTGTACACAACAGCCGCGAAGAAAGAAAGAAACTACGGAAAGTTTCCTAAAGACCACACCGTCAGAACTTTTATGGAACGTATTTCCAAGGTGGCGCTAACAGTAGGTGTCATATGGTATTTGGTTGGGTAGAGGGGATAGTAAACATAGTGAAGTGGAGAGTTAAAAGGCCTTTAACCCTACATCGCTTTCCAAACACGCGATGGACCCGGCACCCGTACGGAGAATCCATGGATAGGGATAGCTAAGGACTCCAATACTCCGGATAGAGAAACCGGGACCGACAGCTTAACGTGCTCCCCGAGGCACTACAGTGGTGTTGTTAAACTATTGTACATATTTTTTTTTAATTAAAAACTCATTGGTATACACCGGGATTCGAACCAGGAACCTAAGTGTTTTTAAGTTCAAGGTCTAACCAACTCGGCAACCACGTATATATTGTCTCTCTTATTGACCATATTTAAGCAAAAAGTTGCCTATTGTATTTTTAAAACAATTTCCTTAATACTTAATCAAAAAAACACTAAAACTAGGAATAAAACCCACCTATAAATAATAAAAAAAATTGCAGTTATATATTTCGATAAAAATATTTAACGTACCTACATACCTTTATTGAATTTGTTAAACTTATCGGAACAGATGACCTTTACACATCAAAAACTATTTCACCCAATACCCCGGATAAACATAAGAGTTCAATATAGCGTAAACGAAAGTGTCCTCCTTTCAGACGCACAATAAAATATTTACGTAGTTTTGTAAGTTTCAGGGCGAAATGTGTTCAGGTTAGACAGTTTAGGCATTTTCGTTCGATACATTTATCATTTTCACGACAAAAACTTTTGCATTAGATATTACTTATCTAAAATTTATACAGGTAAGAAGCCTGATGTTATATAAAAGGTTATGATATTAGCGATATATTTAGACAATTGTCGTAATTTGATTTAGATGCATAATGAATGGCAGAGAGTGAAATAATCTTGAGTTACTGTTATGGGGGTGACAAACGTGAAATCAAGTACGCGTACTTGTGGCTCGGCAATCTTACTCGCCCGTGTGTCATCACGGCGGTTTTTAAGTACGCGTAGTTAAAAACCGCCGAGTAAGTTCGTCGACGATCCAACATGGATGTACCAACTCGTACTAAACGTTTTGGCGATTCATACATCTGCCTTACTATTAAAATGTGGAATGCTCTACCAGCTTGCGTGTTTCCTTCCTCTTATAACCTAGAGTCCTTTAAACGAAGCGTGTACAGGCATCTTAAGCCGGCATAATGATGGCAACCAGCGGTGCAACTGTATGCATCCGCTTGTTGCTATCATTCATGGATATTGCGTACTGCTTAACATCAGGTGGATGCAAGGTCACATGTTGAGCTCTCATAAAAAAATTAAAAAAACTTATATAAAATTATAAAACATAGTAGAATGAATAGCGAAGATTTTATTAAAACGGTGAAAGTTGGCATAAACTGTCAGAATTTTATAATATATTTCTAATTAACCCATAGGTTAGTAACGTTACATAAAAAAAAATAAACGCGACTTTTCCTCTATTTGTTTGTATATTTGAAGATCTGTTAAAAAAAAATTTTAAGCTTGATAATGGATTTCAAAAACAATGACGTACATGTATGTATTTCCTGGTTGGTCCATATTTTTTGCTGAAAATCTGATAAAACTCGTCAAAAACTATGAGAGCAAAAGTGCACATAGGTCTTTTTACAATTACCTATTTCTAAATTGTCTATTTTAATACATACACACATTATCATCACGGGTGCCTTACAGCGCCCGAGACCGCCTAGACGCCCCCAGGGTACCCAGCGGAGGGGTTTTAATCCCACCTCGTCGTAGCCGATGGTATAAGTCTACACCGAACAAGTGGCTACTATTTACTATTTTAAACCAATAAAAAAGACGTTATCTTAATAATTGATGTTGAAACCACGAAGTTGGTCATGACTCAATAACGGCTAATGGCATAAAACTCAGCGTCGTTTTTTCTAACAATTATGTAAATGTAAGCAATTCCAATAATATACGTGGTGACCGAATGGTTAGGGTGTAGAATTAAAAATAATACAATTTTTAGTTCACGAGTTTTTTACATAAATGTTGGGTTTGACCCGACATAAATGTTGGGTTTGACCCGACATTTATGTAAAAAAAACTGTGGGTTATTGGACATAAATTGATAAAATAACATGAAAAAAAAACGAGTATACGAATGAGTTTTTAATTAAAATAATTATGTACATTTGTTTGACAACATCACTTACTATAGTGCCCCAGAGAGCACGTTAAGCTATCGGCCCCAGTTTCAATACCAACATGTGAAATGAGTCTATACAAACACAATGACGAGCTGGCCACTGGTTCGGTGTAGACTAATAATACCATCGGCTACGACGAGGTGGGAATAAAGCTCTTCCACTGGTGCCGCCGTGATGGTACGTATTAAATAAAATGATAATAATTTTAGAATCTGCAGATAAGTAGGTGTTTGAGTCGGCTCCTTACTATTTAGCTATAACCACAGAAGAAATAATAGTACAAGTACTATAACTAAAATCTAACTTTATATAATACTAGCTAACGCGCGCAACTTCGTCTGCGTAACTGCGTAATCGTTTATGGCGCGGCTACATTAACGGGCGAAGACACGCGTCGCGTTGTCGCGCCAAAAACATCGTGTTCGGGCTCACGCGATGTCCTTGTCTACATCATCGCACCTACATACATCACAGCGTCCCGATAATACATCGTCTTCGTCCTAATACTGCGCATTGCAACGATCTACCCGGCCACACTCATCGCGCTATCACGAATATTCGCCGTAGCTGTAGAATGTAGCCGCGCCATTACGCAGAGCACGCAATGGAAGCTCTTAAAAGGAACAAATTTACCTCGTTTTCCCAACATTTGACATTGATGCTTCGCTCCTATTGGCCGTAGCGTGATGTTATATAGTCTATCGATAAATGGGCTATCTAACACTAAAAGAATTTTCAAAATCGGTTTAGTAGCTCTAGAGATTACCCCCTACACCCTCACAAACCTTACTCACAGCCATCTCCTGTATAAATCTTAAAAATTCTCAAATTAAGTTTACTTCGGTTTTATAATTTACTAGCTGTGCTCGCGACTTCGTCCGCGTGGAATAGTTATTTTTTTAACATACAAACTTTCATCCCCTATTTTATCCCCTTGGGGGTAGAATTTATCCTTTCTTAGCGGATGCCTACGTCATAACATCTACCTGCATGCTAAATCTAAATTTCAGTCCGATCCGTCCAGTGGTTTGGGCTGTGCGTTGATAGATCACTATATCAGTCAGTCAGTCACCTTTGAGTTATATATATTTAGAAGACTTATTGCAAATTTCAATTCTCGATTATCAGAAAAATCAAGCACAGCCATTGTAAATATCTTTGAAAATTACATTAATAATATAAAATTAAAATGTATAATTTGAGTTTTCCATTATGTCAAACAAGACAGTAGGTAAGTATCAATATTTATTATGTAATAATCATAATGTATTTTTTTGTTTATTTAATATAATATTAATGTGCATGAAAATAATACCATGAAAATAATACCCTTGAGGCGTGATGGAATGTACAGTACGAAACCAATAACACGAGAGAGCTTTTTCTTATAAATAAATTATTTTGACATTAGGTAGGTATTGTATTTTATTTTTTACGTACCATCAAGGGTGCCTTGCGGCACAGCGGAAGATTTAATTCTCGTCGTAGCCGATGTTATGGTGGTCGTGGGTTTGATTCCCACCCAGGCAGAACAGTATAAGTACATTTCTGTACAGTTTGTCATGGTCTGGGTGTTAAATAAAAAATATAATATGTATTATATCGTTGTTTCTGGTACACATAGTACAAGCCTAGAGCTTAGTTTGTGACCAGATAAATATGTGTAAACTGTCACACATATTATTATTATTATTATTCTGAGTCTACACCGAAAGTGAGAAGCTCGACGCGGTGTTTGTACAGACTTTAGTTTTGTTAAAATGAAACTGCACTGACAGCTAAACACTCCCCGAAGCACAATAGTGGTGTTTTTGATTTTTAATTAAAAAGTTATTTATATGCCCTAGAGTTTGTACTCATAAACTAAGAACAGCGTTTTTAAAGATTTCGCCGCGTAGATAACCAGAGTTTGATAACCAGTATGAAGTCTTCAGTCTAACCAACGCAGCCACATAATAAAATTTATTTTATTTATTAGATTGTTAATATATTATTACATTCAAATTCGCTTATAGAAGCTTAAATTGAATAGCTGTAGTAAATGATGTTTTGATGTAATGTACACAACATAAACAGTATTCTCCAAAGGCTCTTTCCTAAACACTTTTATCTTTACAAGTCTTTTACAAAATCTACCTAATAAATTTAATTAAACAAATACTGATAATTAAGTTATTAAAACCTTATTACAGCGGCATAAAGTGGGGGTTTTACCTTACAGTAACGAATCCAGGGGGCAGGGTGTAAAGCTACCACCCCTCACACAATCAATGAAAACTTACCTTTTATCTACTAATATAATAATAATAATAATAATAAAAAATCTAATTTTAATAAGGCTTTAACGAGGCGTTGAAAGAACTCGAAGTATAAAAATTTAGTACCTACATTATCAGTTCTCACAATATACATATAAACTAAAAATTTTTAAAGATGGGTCTGAGGGCCAATGGCGTAGCTTTTAAATGGCTAGGCGGTGCCGTGCTAGGAGGCCCTCAACTCCAGGGGGGGCTAGGCCCTGACTACCGAGCCTGCCGAAATTCCTTTAAGATATAAATATAACGGGTTGCAACACAACTACTCATTTAAAAGCAATTCGAACTTGTAGAAAATTATATTAAATTCTATAAATTGTTAGTATAGTATTTTAATTTATTACCGTCCTTTGCCATTATTATTATTATAAAGATTCACAAAATTATAAACTAAAAGTACTTAATAAATAATCAAATTAAATATATACCTACCTATTAAACCTATTTAAATAAATCTATAACATCCTATAAAATAAAAATACAACCTAAATTTGTGCAGTAGTGGCGGTATAGGACTGCACAAATTTAGGTTATCTCTCTGAATAGTTAAGCAAACTTTTGAGAGAAAATTGTGTTTTAATGAATATATTAACAATATTTTATTTCCATTTTATATTTTGTTCAGTGAAAACTCGTACAAATGCATGTTGATCGTATGTAACTTTGCTTTCCTATGTTCTGCGGAGTAGCTCTTTATCGTATAGGATAAAGAGCTGACGATAAAATAGTTTTGAACCTTTTATTATATTTAATAAAACCCAACCAGTTTAGTTCGGGCCCTAATTGCTATTGAGATGCATGCCGCCATTAGAATGATACAGACACCACTGCCTAGGGCCCAGTTGAAAGTTCTAGAGAAGCTTCTTAATTAGTCCAGTAAAGTACCACGTGTGCATTATCTGGCTTCAGCAATGGTTTGGTAAGGTGTTAGCAAGGAGTGACTGAGCCACATTTATGTGAAAAAAGTATCAAAACATCGGCCCAGGTTCTGGAAAAGGTAGTGAAACCTCCTAACAATACCATGTTCTATAACCTTTCAGCAAGACTCAGCCCCTAAACATGAAGATACAATCGTATAACGTCTGAACTTCATTAGACCTTAGAAGATCTAAAAAATAAATTTTAAAAGTGCGTGACAATTGATAACTGGCCACAATGTTTAAAATATTGTATTGTATTAAGGCCAATTTGTTGAATATATACATGGTGACTTTGAAAGGATGTACTTTGGGCTAATATGAGGTTCTACTCATCAATACGAACAACTTTTCCCATGGAACCATATGCCGCAAATGAAAAAAAATATTGCCTTCTCCATACTAACTAGTAATGTTAAAATGACCAATTTGTATGGGAAAGCCAAATTTTTTTTTCATTTGCGACACATGGTTCCATGGGAAAAGTTGTTCGGTTTGATCAGCAGAATCTCATATTAGCCCAAAGTACATCCTTTCAAATTCACCCTGTATATTATTTTGAATGAGCTTTAATGTATAATGTTTATAATATTATATATATATTAAATGTATGTTTTTTAAATGCTATTATAAATTTATATATGCTGTAAATAATAGAAAACAAAACGATATTTCCCTTGTAACAGTTTCAAGGAAAATAAAATATTTATTTTCTTAATTAACCTTAAAAAACCCGATGTCTTCAGCAGTCGCCTTTTGATATTTGATATAAATTAAAATAAGTATTTTACTCAATTATAATTAACATTATTTTAATTTTATTAATTAAACAATTTTAATATTAAAGCCCTTTAAGGGCTGAGAGTGATCAAAGAATAAAACAGTAACCTGATCTTAAATTACTGATTACTCTCTGATAGCAATTAAAAGTTTTAATACTCGAAATTTAATACTTAGAATATCAAATAATTATACAAATATATAATTAGAATTTATGTGTTATATTTGTACAGAAATAATTGTTTTAATACAAGTAGATTAGAAGAGTTTCCAAACAGACACGTGTGTATAGTTTATTTATATTATTATTTAGCATTTTCTGATTCTGTATGGTAATATTGATATGTACTATATGTATTATATATATTGTATGTATTATATAAGTAGTATTGTTTTGTTGTAGTTGTTATAAGTTGTATATGTATTGTGTGTATATTTAAGTATTTACATGTTACGTTTAAGTAGTTTATATACTATTCGCTATATGTCATTATCGGGCGAGTTATCTATTACTTACTAGTCAAAAAAATAACTGAGATAAATTTAGGATTTTTTTTTTAGTTATTATTGGAGCACGGCACGTGACTTTGTATCTACCTGGTGGTGAGCAGACCTGCAAAGTCCATGACTGAGGTCAACCAATATTTTTTCTTAAACAACATAGATCACTCCCACTATGTCGGATAAATGATGCGATTACAAAATAGGCGGCGACAAAGACGAATTGCATTACGAGTATATTTTAATATACTTATCGCCAATTTAACCACCCATTTCGTAACCGTACCCTGAAAGAAGACTACCACCACGCCAATAAATCGATGCAGTAATCTTCTGAAAACCGGTGAAAGTGAATATATTTTTACCAACTACCCGAGACCGCCTATAGGCTTTAGGGTCCCACTACCTAAGGAAAGGGTTTGATTCCTAACTAGTCTTAGTCGATGGTATAAAGAAATGGTGTAAACACACATAATAAGTGGCAAGCTCATCGCAGTGTTTGTATAGTGTAGGTAAACTGGAACCGATAGCGAGACACTATACTATAGTGATATTATAATTGCTCACATATAATCTTTTTAGTTAAAAATTTTACTATATACACTTACTATATATATATACTTTGTAACTGTTAAATCAGAAACGTAAAATAAAATAGATTGTTCGATAGAAATAAATTGTGAAAATAACAATAATAATATATAGGACAATGTACACATATTGCTCTGGTCACAAACTAAGCTCTAGGTTTGTACTATGTGTACTGGAAACAATGATATAATACATATTATATTTTATAAACACCCAGACCATGGTAAACTGTACAGAAAAACATACTAATATTTTTTGCCATGGGTTGGAATCGAACCCACGACCTCCGGATACAACGCCAAAGGCGCAACCACTAGTCTACGGAGGCTGTCTAAGCACAACAGTAGCAAAAAAAATAGCAATGTGAATATGACAAATAAAAAAAAAGGTTATGTAAATATTAATTTAATATAAACTACACAAAATTGTAAAATTTGATTCATAGTTTATATTAAATTAATATTTACATACCTACTTGGTGACTTACGACATTTTGCTTCCATACGACTTTTGCTAGTCGACGCTGCTTACTCTCATCAGAAACCGTACTTACAACGCTGAGATAAAACATAGTAAAGTAGATGCAAATACGTAATTTCACTGGTTATTTATGTGTTACACCTATCTTACTCATAAACTATTTTATTTACCCTAAAATTGTCCATGTATATGTGATTTAAGAATAAAGTTATAAATCAATACCTATATGAAACATTTAAATGATGTAAAGGACCTTGCTTGTACGAAGCGATTTAGATGTATTATTTTATTATAATTTGCTAATTTAATGTTTATTTAATTGAATCAGGCTTTATTTTGCGGAAGTTCATTTTTTAAATTATAATATATTATTTTGTAATTATTCCGCTTTTGAAAGAAATATCACCAACAAATGAACATATTTCACCTCTCAACGAGGATTTTCAGGACGAAATATCTTATGATGACGATGTTGTGTGGATTGCATACATACATACATATCATCACGGGTGCCTTACGGCGCCCGAGACCACCTAGACGGCCCCAGGGTACCCAGCGGAGGGGTTTTAATCCCACCTCGTCGTAGCCGATGGTATGTGTCTACACCGAACAAGTTAATTTTAGTTTAAATTCTTATATTAACAATACATTTTAAATTTGAAAAAAAAAGTGGCTAGCTCGTCGCGATGTTTTGAATAGACTCAATAAACCATCTATAGGTAAACAGTTTCACAAATTGGTATAGTGGAGTTGGTGTGTGGATTGGCTTGAACAAATTTAGTATAGGAATAATTGCAAAGTTATATTATGATTTTACTATTATTTAAATTTAATATTTGTTTTTTTTTGTTATGTAAGTTTTATTATTGATTTATTTTTTTGGTATTAATATAATGTTATTTGATTTATTTGATTAGTGAAGGAAATAAAAAAAATGTAAATAA
Organism: Monopis laevigella; assembly: GCA_947458855.1. Lineage (NCBI taxonomy): Eukaryota > Metazoa > Arthropoda > Insecta > Lepidoptera > Tineidae > Monopis > Monopis laevigella. The sequence goes on from OX381589.1 coordinate 15,179,488, forward strand.
AAAAGCACAATAAACTTTAAAAGTTTTTCAAAATAACATGTTAAACGATTTGTAGTCGTTTTCTGCAAGTTCAGCAGGTATTCCTGTAACACACGTACTTACAGACGACTGGATATCGATTGAGTGTGTATTGCGTGAGATGGCAGCACCGACGAGCCTTCAGGGTGGCCGCCCGCCTTTCACAAATGCGACGAGTTCAAAATCCCTCCCGACTATTTACACCTTCATAAAGTAAAAACGAGGAAATCGTGAAAATGTATAACAGGATTTACAGGACACGTGTAAAGAACTGGTAAACTAAAGTGCTGACATTTCCGATCACTTAGGACGATTAAACTCTTTCTAAACCTTATTTTTTTAATTTCATCCAATGGCTTTGACCTATAAACAAATTAATAAAAAATATCATAAATTAATGAATAAATGAAAAATATTTATTATACAAAAGCTTAAAATTATTATACATAGGCGAGCTAAATGCTTTAGGCATTATCTACTAGCTATACTTTGAGACAATGGATTAAAGAACTATCATTCCAAAGGATAGCCGTCATTAGGCAACTTAGCCTTGATATTAATTAAATTAATGTAGGTACAGTAATTAATTTTATATCACTTGCTGATAAATTAAAATTTAAGTTTTTTTTATATATATAACTTCTAATAAACTTATACAAATAACAAATTTATTTTAAGCGAAAAAGAAATTTATACTTTTTTTAATTTTTATTGGGAATGTGTACATAAAATTCTCGCTTCGTTAATCAAATTAACCGCACCTTTCGTAACTGCACACTAAAAGGCGACTACGACCTCAACAAGAAACCGATGCAATAGTCTTTTAAAAACAGCTGAACCCACAGAATAAAACCGAAACATGACTATGTGACTTAACGGTTTATTACACCTGTGTGCCCATACACGGGGGTAACGAGAATTTCGATGGGCCTAGCAAGTCATAGAGACCTTCCTCCCTCCTAATAATGGCTTGTTGCTATTGGTCTGCCCTCAAAAGTCATTTACAGCCATAACCATAAAAGAGGATATTAAAGTTGTCGAAGTTTTAGTATAATAAAGTTTAATAAGTTAATTAGCTAATAAGTCAACCCTCCCACATCAAAGGCTTGTTTAAGCCCAAGCGTGTAATTACCTTAATTTTAATTAAATATCGAAAATACTTGTTGGAAGGTGTGGCATGATTGTTGCTACCTATCAAGAAAATTTAACCCTCACTTTTAAAAATATTTAAGAAAATTTTATGTGTCTGATATTTTTTTAAAAAAACGTTATACATTTTATTATAATAACGTTGAAAATGGAAAAATTCTGTATATTAAATTTTTTTTTTTTCACATTTAACACGGGACTCCATATAAACTAATAATATTTTAAATTAAAGAGATTTAAATTACCTACTAGAAATGTAAAAAGAACTAAATAATAAGAACCCAGAAAAGTCGTTATAACTGTGACTTGAACTCGGTACAGTAATTAATTTTATATCACTTGCTGATAAATTAAAATTTAAGTTCTTTTATATATATAATTTCTAATGAACTTACGCAAATAACAAATGTATTTTAAGCGAAAAAGAAATTTATACTTTTTCAATGTGAAAAATTCAAAAATTCTGTATATTAAATTCATTTTTTTTCACATTTAACACGGGACTCCATATAAACTAATAATATTTTAAATTAAAGAGATTTAAATTACCTACTAGAAATGTAAAAAGAACTAAATAATAAGAACCCAGAAAAGTCGTTATAACTGTGACTTAGTGATCTTGAACTCGGTTTTTTTTTTAAGTTTTTATATCAAAAACCCGGGCAATATATATAAACAAATTCAAGTGACTAATCATGTAAGAGTAATAATCTATTCCAGTAAATTAGTATGCATAAACCTTTCAAATCGCTTTGGAGATTCAAAACATTGGAAACTTTCGCCTAAAATCTACATAAATTTCGTAGGGTAGATCAACATGGCATATACAGTTAAATGTATTATATTATACAATTCACCCTTAAGAGTATTTACCTTCATTCATGTATATACCTATACATTTGTATCTTGCGCGTAAAATAACTTTTTTTATTGGAGCACGCTATGTGACATTATCTGTGTAATGTGTTTGTGACCTGATGATAAGTCCTACAAAGTCTATAAATGTGGTCGATCAATACATTGTTGTTTAACAACATTCATCGCTCCCTATATGCCGGCAAAATGATGCAGTTACGAAACGGGCGGCAACAATTTACGTTATCCAAGCGCCCGTTTCGTAACCGCACTCTGAATCGATAGGTGGTTATTCTATTTTTTTAAGTCGTCACTATTATGATCGAATTATGTGGTGGTTAAATATATGGGCTGAATTAAACCGTTACTAAAATTGGTTTATCTTTCTCTTAGTTTGGAAAGTAGTTTTTTTTTTTTTTAATTTCTAGTGGTTATCGACATAAACACATTTTAACTGCTATGCTGTGCCTCCGATCTTAAATTGTACCCACCAAGTCCCTTGGTGTCCCGGTGTCTTTATTTTACTTGAAACTATTAATTAATTACAAAGTAACAAAAGATGACAACAAGTCCGGTCCTGGGATGGGTGACCACTTTATACAACGAGGTAGAGAGAGATACAACTTTATACATCATAAACACCGCAATAATCTCGCCACTTCTTAGGTCTTGCCTCCTAATACCATCGGCGAAATGAGGACGGGTTAATCCCTCCGCTGGGTACCCTAAGGCCGTTTTAACGGTTTTTTCGGTAGCCTAAAATGGCACCCGTGATGGTATTTATTAAGTTACTTTAAAGTAACTTAAAAAAAGTACGAATACTGTTAGAATTATACCTACCCATTAAATTGTAAGTCAATTAAATATACAAACTTGCTTTGATTGGAAGTTTTTCATGAAAAAATCTCGATGAGGTTTTAAAGTTTAATTACTTTTCGAAGAAATATCTGAAAAAATCTGAAAAGTAGGTACGTTATACTGTAAGGTACGAGCGAGGCGCCCTCCATCAACTGATTGAAATGGGCTTTGGCTACATAATAAAAATACCTATTACTAGTTACAGAACTACTACCTTTTGCCCACGGCTTCTCACACTTTATTAATCTTGGTTTTGCCCATGTCATTATTGAAGAAATATTTTATTTATTGTTATTAAATTCAATAAAGATGTCTTCAATCAATATATTGCATAGCCAACTATTGTACGGCCTGATCGCGTTCGTAAATTATTTTGCACATATTCTTTGAGGTATATGGTAAATAATTTGCGAACGCATTACGTATTACAATTTTACCTACTGGAGCTCTATTTAACTAATCAAAAACATGTATATAATGAAATCCTTTGTGTACAATGGAAACGACACGAAATGCTACAAACTTACAAGCAAATGGCAAGCGGGAAGTCACATGACATACCGATCGACGCGTCGATCGATAGAAAACGAAAATCACATCGAATGTGATTTAACGTTTCCCCTCAATCGAGTTCTACCCATAGACAAATAATTACCCTACATATATATTTCTATCAATCGGCGAGATCAGTTTGTCAATAATTATATGACCACTGTAATACAAGGAACTAGAGTGCATGACTTTTTTTTAACATTATGGCTAATTGCAATGAAAATTTAAAGGATTTCGTTCTTTTTACAAGCTAAAGTTTCCGGAAACTTAATATGGCCGGAGGTCCTCCAAATTTTAGATTTTGCATAAAACCTCAATTTTTTTAAATTGTTGACATCGATACATTATCTACACCACTTTGTTTAAACAGTAATATTGATGCGAACCTTTTTGCCAAGATAGATGGGCGCACGCTATAGTGTAATACCATTGTTCAAGTTTAATGATTTCTTTTATCGCCATATAAGTTCCTACTTACCTACCAGCCGCAAGACAATGCTTATAAAGCTATTAAATTCTTCATGCAAATCATAGAAGGCTGACAAAGTGTCTTTAAAAAAAACATATCATGGAACCATATGTCGTAAATGAAAAAAATGGCTTCACCATACAAAGTAATAATGTTAAATTAACCAATTAGTTTGTTAGAGAAGTTATTATTTTTTTATTTGCGACACATGATTACATCAGTAAAGATCAGTAGGCGATTCTCGCGCTTTCGAGATCATCTCGATTCGATATTTTTGAACGAAAAATGACATAATATGTGATTTTTCGTTCAAAAATATCGAACATTGAACGAAATAAATAATTAATATTAGTTAATAATAATAAATATATAAATATTGAACGAAATATCACATATTTAGTCATTTTTCGTTTAAAAATCTCGAATCGAGATGAATGTCGAAAGCGCGAGAATCGCCCACCAGGGGCTTTATTCAGAGTTTTGACACGTTCACCGTCGCGCATTTTGCGTAAAGTACTGGTATTGAAATGTAAGTTCTATCCTATTAATTATAAAGTTGAAATTCCAATGCTCCATACATGTTCAAACTTCCGAAGAATTCGTGTATTTCAAGATGGCGGCATTATAATAGCCAACCTAATACATACTATATTACCATTGGAATAGAGCTTATATTTCCATATTTATAGTTTGCGCAACGTCTTGTCGTGATTAGCGGTCGCAAACTCGGAATAAGGCCCCTGATTATATTAGCAGCCTCATATTAGCCCAAAGTACAATCTTCGAAAGTCATATACATACATACATATCATCACGGGTGCCTTACCGCGCCCGAGACCGCCTAAACGGCCTCAGGGATATGATTCTACGCCGAATCCGATTCTCAGATGGTATGAGTCTACACCGAACAAGTGGCTAGCTCATCGCGATGTTTTATGAATAGACTCAATAACCCATCCATAAACAGTTTCACAAGTTGGTATAGTGAAACCGGGACGACAGCTTAATGTGCTCTCTGGGGCACTATAGTGGTGTTGTCAAACAAATGTAATTTTTTTTGTATTAAAAACTCATTGGTACCGGGGTCATTGGCACACAAACTAATAATGTTAATAAATTATTATTATTGTTAAAATAATAAACAGTTTATTGGTGAATTAAATAAATATATTTTAATTTGCAACACATGATAATATATAATATATATAATTTGACACTCAATAGCCCACAGTAAAATCTATATACATATTATATATAACACCGTATATTTTTATTATTTTAGAAAAAGTATACATTTTGTTTCTTTTTTTAACCCCAAAACCTACTTGAACAAAAAGAGACTACTTCGGAAAATAATATATTACTGTGAAAATGTCAAGACTCATATCTAGAAGAAACTAATATTACCAATAACTTTTGATCAAAACACCTACGACCACGAGACGTGTTGCGTAGGTACGATTAACTATATGTAATGACCGATTTGAACCTTAATGCAAATGGATAGAGTACCTTACACTGTACCAAAATATTACAAATAACTACCTTCCTGAAATTAGACTAAATATGAAGAAACAGAATCGAAAAATAATTTATCACCATCCATTCCGCCCATATAAGTAATAATAATATAGAGGTGCTGTAACACCTTGTAAAGTAGAAATAATAATAATAATTTATTTATTAAGTTTTAACAACAACGCCTTATAATAATATATGAGGGAGAAAAAGAAAAGTATTTTTTTGTTCTTTAGGTAGGTAGTAGGTTGAACACGAATGCCGCGCCAACCACTGCACTAGTCAAGCCTGTGTCTATTATTTATTGTTAAAAATAATCTTATATTAAATTTTTAAAGTTAAAAATGCAATGAAAAAATTCCTGGTGGCGGGACTCGAACCCACGAACCTCGCTATCGCGGCAAGGCGCTCAACCGCTGAGCCAACCAGGTTCCAGTCAGCCCTCACGAATTTTGTCATTGCTTGTTATCTACTTATACACAGACGCCCTCTATTAGCTTTCTTCTAATAACTCTTATACGAGTGAAGTCAGAAGTCCTAGTTTCTAATACTAGATTGCAGAGGAGTCTGTTTTTTGTTTTTACTTTTTTCAGTATTTTATATTTATGCGTTTTTATAAACTCCTTTATAGGATAATCTTATATTAAATTTTTAAAGTTAAAAATGCAATGAAAAAATTCCTGGTGGCGGGACTCGAACCCACGAACCTCGCTATCGCGGCAAGGCGCTCAACCGCTGAGCCAACCAGGTTCCAGTCAGCCCTCACGAATTTTGTCATTGCTTGTTATCTACTCTACTTATACACAGACGCCCTCTATTAGCTTTCTTCTAACCAGAAATTTTTTCATTGCATTTTTAACTTTAAAAATTTAATATAAGATTATCCTATAAAGGAATTTATAAAAATGCATAAATATAAAATACTGAAAAAAGTAAAAACAAAAAACAGACTCCTCTGCCATCTAGTATTAGAAACTAGGACTTCTGACTTCACTCGTATAAGAGTTATTAGAAGAAAGCTAATAGAGGGCGTCTGTGTATAAGTAGATAACAAGCAATGACAAAATTCGTGTGGGCTGACTGGAACCTGGTTGGCTCAGCGGTTGAGCGCCTTGCCGCGATAGCGAGGTTCGTGGGTTCGAGTCCCGCCACCAGGAATTTTTTCATTGCATTTTTAACTTTAAAAAATTTATATAAGATTATCCTCTAAAGGAATTTATAAAAATGCATAAATTGTTAAAAATAAAGAATAGTTAAATTTGGAAAATTAAAGTGACTATTGCTTAATATTTATATAATTGTTTAGGAAATGTGTGTGATTAGTGTGTATTTAATTACTTGCATTAAAACTAAACTAATTATTAAAGAAACATAAATTTAATTACAACTTAAAATGGTGGACAACAGAATTAATTAGTGTAGTAGAAAATAACGAAGCAAAATTTTATAGGAAGTAACTATGCAAACAGACAGAAATATCCCACACAATAGACCAGATATAGTTTACACCAATAAAAACACAAATAAAATTTATTTAATAGATATTTCGGTACCGTCTGATTATAATGTATTGAATAAGGAAATTGAAAAATTCATGAAGTATGAACCTTTGAAGAATAAAATGAAAAATTTATATGAATTTGTAATCCCCATAATTGTTGGCTGTACAGGAATAATTTTGAAAACATTATCAAAATTTTGTGAAAAATTATCATCGGAAATTAGAATTGATATAATGCAAAAAACAAGCAGCAATAAATACCTCCAAAATAGTATCTAAATTCTTGTCGAATAATGTAAATACAACTGCAATTAGAATTATTGAAGAATAAAGGAAGAAATTGCTTTAAAATATAACGATAGATATAGAATAAATATTTATCGTCTACTGCAATTAGAAGTATTGAAGTATAAATGAAGAAATTGCTCTAAAATATAACGATACAAGAGAATAAATATTTATCGTCGTTTATCATCGGGTGAATATTATAATTCCATACCGATGATAATTATAATTCCAGCTATATGTATTCGAATGCATTACGTTGCTACAATGCGCAAACCTATGGTAGAGTCTCAGAATACGTCCTCTGGTAATTTTTGTTTGTCCCTTTTCGTTTTTGGGTTCGTGTGGCGGTCATATTTAGGCAGGTGATTTTGGGCCTTATGGCATTGCCCTATATTTTTCCACGATACCACCCCTGCTGGGTTATTCGCGTATTAAGCGTAGCCGATATAAATCTCGAGCCATTGAGCATTTTTCGTATTATATGCGCCTAGGGCACTCAGCGGAGGGGTTTTATTGCCACCGCGTTGTGGCTCATATGTTATTCTAAGCATACGTCGGTGTTTTGTATAGGCCTAAAGTTTCACAAGTTGGTATAATGAAACTTTGACCTACAGCTTATATACTCTCCAAAGCACTATAGTGATTATGTCATCTTAACTTTTTTTTTTCACTTTTATATATGGCGGCCGAGTAAGACTGTATGTAGACTTAAAAAATATTTTTTCACCTGCAGCACATATATTTTTACGCCGAGTTTGACTGTATGTCTATACATACATGCCGGGTGCCTTACGGCGCCCGAGACCGCCTAGACGGCCCCAGGCTACCCAGCGGAGGGGTTTTAATCCCACCTCGTCGTAGCCGAAAGTATGAGCCTACACCAAACAAGTGGCTAGCTCGTCGCGATATTTTGAATAGACTCAATAATCCATCTATAAACAGTTTCACTAATAGGTATAGTGAAACCGGGACCGACAGCTTAACGTGATCTCCGAGGTACTATAGTGGTGTTGTCAAACAAATTTACATATTTTTTTTAATTAAAAACTCTTTGGACACACCAGGATTCAAACCAGGGACCTAAGTGTTTTTAAGTCGAAGGTCTAACCAACTCGGCCACCACGTATATGTTTTTTTATTTCTGTGGAGAAATAAAAAATATACTTTACACTGTATGTAGACTTTAAAAATATTTATCACCTGCAGATAGATTTCTACGTACAATTACCAACATAAAAATAACACTTTGTAATATTGAGGGAGTTTATATGGGCGTTAAGCCTGCAATTTGTTCTATGAATTAGCTTAAAAGCATGAAAATGCAGTACCTATATCAAGGATTCTTAACGTTTCTCTTTCATGTTATTTTTGACATAAAATAAATATTTATTGGCATTTTTATGAAGCGAACAAAAAGATCCAACATCAAGGGGCTTTGCAAAAGTAATTGCATACCTATAGACTACGCGTTAACTTCTGCGACTTAAGTAGTTTTATTACAATTTTATAATGTCACCCGGGTATAAAGTACATTGGAACTGGTCCATACATCTTTTAGTTAGGGAGTTAATAAAAAAAAATCTACCACAGTTAGCAAACTTTGATTTAGAAGGGAGGAAGGTCTCTATATCTTTATTTGGACGACTGACCAGTCTCGTTATAACCGCCCATACAGGTGCATAAACCGCCAAGTTATCTACTCATGTTTCGGTTTTAGCCTGTGTGTTCACCGGTTTTCAGGACCCTTTCATGGTGCGGTTACGAAACAGGCTGTTGATTTGACGATAAAGCAGCGTAGATATATATAGGCTCATAAAGCAAATACGTCTTGTAACGCTCATTTTGTAACCGCATTATTTAGCCTGCATACTACGATCAATGCTGTTTTACAACAGTTTATTAACGACCTCATTTATGGATTTTGTAGGACTGCTTACTACCAGTTAGATATAAAGTCACATGAGCACGCTCCAATAAAATAAAATAAAAGTATACAATCGTGGTCTGCCATTTCTTTAGGCAAGTTATTATTATATAGTATAGGTAATTATCTTAAAACTTACCTCATTTTTTTTTTATTCAAATCTTTATGGCATACAAAATACAAAGAAATAAAAAAAAACAGTCTAGGGAAATTCTGAGACGTAAAAACCTTCAAGTGACTTTCATGTTTAGAGGACCAGTTACCGTTTTTCAGGAGAGAACTGTATCGATTTTTGTGTCTTTTTAGGTTACCAAATATTTTGATTGACCATAAAGAAGAAAACTGTAAATTTCGTTATACGTGGTGGCCGAGTTGGTTAGACCTTGGACTAAAAACACTTCAAACAGGTCCCACATGTGTACCTTTATTTTCTAAAATTCCGAAATTTTCTATAAAATTGTAGTATTATGTAAATATAACTGTACATTAGCTCTGTGCGACCTGGGGCCTTATTCCGAGTTTGCAACCGCTAAACATGACAAGACGTTGCGTAAACTATAAATATTGAAATAAAGTTATATTCCAATGGTTATATAGTCTGCATTAGGTTGGTTATAATAATGCCGCCATCTTGAAATATGCGAATTCTTCGCAAGTTTGAATATGTGTGGAGCATTAGAATTTCAATTCTATAATTAAAAGGTTAGAACTTATATTTCAATATTTAGTTTACGCAACGTCTTGTCGTGTTTAACGGTTGCAAACTCGGAATAAGGCCCCTGAACTGACGGTGCAAGATGCTAGTGCTATATAATTAATTGATTTTTCGGAGTGGGTCTTCTGTACTTATTTCTTCTGTGCCTATACATACAATTCTTGATTAACTATGCTACACTAGTTTGGCGGCAGATACCATCGCACCGGTCTAATTTTGTAACTTTTACCTAGCTGTAAGATTTTTAAGATCTTTGTAATGTAAAGTTGATGCAATAAATATATTTTGTTATTAATAGGTATATTGTTAATGCACAAAGATAAGTTATGCTTCCATTAAAATACCTGTTTTAGTAAAACATTGTTTGATAAGCACTAAATAGGTAATGTTTCAGGAATTCCAGGTGAAAAATATAACTGATTGACCGCCTCCGTAGACTAGTGGTTGCGCCTTTGGCGTTGTATCCGGAGGTCGTGGGTTCGATTTCCACCAATGGCAAAAAAATATTAGTATATTTTTTTATTACCTATATCGTTGTTTCTGGTACACATAGTTCAAGCCTAGAGCTTAGTTTGTGACCAGAATAATATGTGTAAATTGTCCAATAAATTACCAAAAAATCAATGTTTAATTTTGTTCTCTCGCAATTTTGTTTAAAATTCTCTATTGCACAAAATTGTACATAGGCGAGCTTAGGCATTTTCTACCAGCTAATATTTGATAGAGTGGAAAATGCTTAGGGTGCAGAACTTTTCTTTTTTACTACTTAGTTGCAAGCAATAAGTCGACGATAAAAACATCTAACAATAGTTATTATAAGTTTATATCTCTAAGCTAGAAATTTATAGAATGTTAAATCTGAAAACTTTTTAAAAGTTTAACAATTAGTAAGTCTTTAGGATTTTATACTTTTAAGTTTATTAAGTAAAATGTAGATTTATTTTACTAGCTTTTACGTTAATATGTAGATAATGGCCTTATATATTCGCCATCTTTGTGTACATTAAAAACTAAGACATAGTAAGATTAGGTAAAGTAAATACTCACCCACATTTTGTATGAAAATAAGTAACAAATCTGCCTGCCTTTCGTATATTTCATGGAGAACATCCAATTTGAAAATGAAATGAGAGAGATGGTCTATGTGCCGGATCCAAGGCAAGGCGGTAGGGAAAGTAAACTCCAGTGTTCCCGGATCTGTGACCGTGTGAGGAATATGGGTTACAGGCCTTTTACAATATTAACACTTTCCTCGTATTACGCCGTACAACGTTAAGCTAAAGTTTAACCAAATTGACATACTTGTCTGTTAATTTTCAAAGTCATTACGTTTGGAATTGAATCATATCGATTAAAGTTTAGCGTTTGCGCGTAATCACCCCTTTGTACCCTCTCTTCCTAACCAACATTTCTGACTGCCAAGCGTTGACAGACGATCTTTAAAGGCCAACATCATGCAAAGAAATTTGAAAAATTACTTGCACCGATTTCCATTGCCTAAAGTTGAATTTTATATCCTATACAACGTGTTACAAAATACCCCGTAAAAATATATTTAATTATCTAAGCCAAAAATATTGTCAACCCTAGTAAGCTGCCATGTCAGGGAACCAAGATTAAGAAAGACAAAACTATGAATGTAGACAATTATTAGGTAAAATAGTTACGTAGGTATCTGGCTTATTTTACAAAAATAAAACAGAGTAAGAATAAAATATTCTTGTTATTCAGCGAACCGAAAATATTTCTGACGTACATAGTTATCCAGACATAAAGAACCTTTATTTCATCCCTTAGCCCTTAATCTGGCCAATTATTTTTGGGCCAACATAATACCGTAAATCTACATGAAAGAGTAGGAGGAAATGATCATAAGTTTTACTTAATATTTGGGGTCCGCTTTTTTAGGTGGGTCTTTCTATAACTTTGACCGGTTTCGTTACTACAGATGTAAAAACCGTCAAGTGACGACAAGTCATATTTTGGTTTTAATGTGTGGATGCACTGGTACTTATTAGATACAAGTTCTAATAAAAATAAAATTGAGGTCATATTTTTTAAATTGATCATTGTCTTCATTGTTTACAATGAATAAAAATAAATATTTGAAGTGCTATAGCACTTCAGGAAATTTATTTTTATTCTGAAAAATCCAATTTGTCACGTTTCGTTCTTATTATTTTTTTCTCGTGTACACTTAGAGGTAACTTTAACTGTGGTGGCTTTATATTATCTTTATTCACGCAAAAAAAAACTTTAAATACAACAGAAGCCTGTAATAAATAAATCTTGAAATAAAATTTAATATGAACAAGATTTTTATTGAATTGAATAAATCAACAAAAAATACTTCCAATAGTATGAAAATTGAAAGGTATATTTTTTTATGATTTCAATATAAACTTGTAAAAGTATTGTAGCTACATAAAATTGTTTTTCAAGTTTGAAATAAAGTTAAAAAATGAGATAAGTGGAACACACATAACCTAGGCATGTTTTAGTTTTTATCGAGGTGTACTTGACGAGTACTTGTCGAGGTGGTAGCCTCCTTTCATGGTGCGGTTACGAAACGGGAAATTGATTTGACGATAAAGCACCTAGTATATTAAAATTGACTCGTAATGCAAATACGTCTATGTCGCAGCCCATTTCATAACCCCATTATTTAGTCGGCATTATGCGGAGCTATTAATATTGTTAAACACCAACATATTAATGGTCGATCAATACATTCATGGACTTTGTAAGTATGCTTACCATCAGGGATGTACAAAGTCACATGCCGTGCTCCATTAAAAGTAAAAAATAAAAACTCAGTTATTAATTAAACACACCGGAGTTCTAAAAACTGTAGGTAGTGTTCTTAAGGACACTGCATTCGTCTGCAAAGTCTGCATTCTCCATACAAAATGAGCTTTCGCCCTTCCAGTAATACTCGATTACTGTTTGTTGGTTGTTGTATTTATTAATCTGTATGTATTTTTTATTTATTTTTCGAAATAAGAAAAAAAACTTTTTAAATATTATATTATAATACAAAAGTATTTATTCATTACCCACAACAGAAAAAAAAATGCGTACCAATGCGCCAGGTTGTAAAATTGGAAGTACGTTTGTATGGGCGTCAAGTCGACTATAGAGACCTTAAGTCTAATATCTAACCAACTCGGCTACCACGTACTCGTATATTTTTTATTTAATTTATTTCAATGAAAAAAATCCTGGTAGGCGGGACTCGAACCCACGATTTTCGCTTTCGCGGCAAGGCACTCAACCAGTGAGCCAACCAGGTTTCAGTCACCCCTCACGAATTTAATAAGAAAATAAAACTACTATAATAAACCCTATATACCTAAGGAAATTACAATAAATAAATAAAACCGTCCATATAGAGTTACCTCTTTGTATAGTTACGCTAACTCGCTGTGCTAGAAACGAGCCAGCTCGTGGGTAACCGGATGTCGACCAAACGCTTAGCAATATATATTTTATGAGCTCCTGGTCCCCATGGCCCCATGGTTTAGACCCCGAACGGCTCACAAATATGTAGTCTCTACTGAGAATTGCATATTTGCGCCGTTTGAGGTTTTCCACCAAGAGAGCAGCAGCGCCAACCTTTTGCGAAGTTCCTGAAGCTCTGAAGGTTTGCGCATTGTAGCAACGTAACGTATTTGTATACGTATACGTGAGCAACAACCAATAGGGCCGCTTTATTTTGGTAACAGGATTGAATAAAGCGATCCTATTGGTTGTATACAAATACGTTACGTTGCTTCAATACGCAAACCCATGGTAGAGACTCTGGCAGATGATACGTTGCAAAAGTATATTTATATTTTCCATCTAAAATTATAAATGAAGTGATTTTTAAAGATAGGGCATGGTGGGTGAGGTCGTCGCTTAGGGGTTGAGCGAAGGTGAGGGAGATTTAGTTCATTAGCATTTATATTAACCCTTAAGAAAGCGACTATAACGAATTAGCTTACGTTACATAATAAACTTTACGTTACGACATTCTTTATGTTGTTTATATTATCTATAATACTGTGTTTTCTGTGTATATATATGGTGACTTTCAAAGGTTGTACTTTGGGCTAATATGAGGTTCTTCTGATCAAATCGAACAAACTTTTTCCATGCAACCATGTGTCGCAAATGAAATAAAATGCCTTCTCCATATAATCTAGTAATGTTAAAATTACCAATTTATATGGGGAAGTCATTTTTTTTTTATTTTGACACATGGTTTTATGGAAAAAGTTGTTCAATTTGATCAGCAGAACCTCATATTAGCCCAAAGTACATTCATTCAAATTCACTCCGTATATATAGTGGCTTCTGGTAAACATAACTCTGCTAGGCCGACCGACCGGACTCATCACCACCGCCAATTACAGATGCAAAAACCGTTAAGTGACCCAGTCATTTTTCAGTTTCGGTCTCTGGGTTCACCGGTTTCCGGAGATTACTGCATCGATTTCTGGTCGAGGTAGTATCCTCCTTTTACAGTGCGATTACGAAACGGGCGAATGATTTGACGATAAAGCAGCGAGGATATTAAAATAGACTCATAAAGCAAATACATCTTTGTCGCCGCCTGTTCCGTAACCGTATTATTTAGCCGCCATACTGGTAGCGATTAATATTGTTAAACAACAACGTATTGATCGACCCCATTCTTGGACTTTGTAGCTCTTCTTACCATCAGGTAGATACAAAGTTAAATACCGTGCTCCAAATAAAACAACACAGTCCTATTTTAAAAACGCCTACTTTATGGCTAGAGCATTAATATAATATTTAGTACATTTTTTTTTCACATAATGTTTACTATTATTTACACAAACTATGGTTAGGCGTTACTATATGTACCTATATATACCAGATGAAACGTCAATGGCGCAAACCACTAGACCACGGACAGCCTCCGAGTTGTCTAAAAAATATAAACGCTGGTATGGTTAAAACAACTTCAATAAATGCATATGGTTACCGTATTATGAAAATAAATTACCTTTAGACAGTTGGTCTCAATCATGAGTTAAGTATAAAAGTTATTTGGAGCTTTTAAGTTAAGTAACACCCGTTTTGTAACCGCACCATGTAAGACATAATAACAAACAGTGCGAAATAAAATCTATTTGCCTTACAAAGTATTGAGTTGAGCAAAATTTTTTTGAATAAAAATAAAAGACTTGTAACACAATAGCATTTAAGTATAATAAAATAATTATTACAAAAAAACAGATTTAGGATCGCACAAAAAGAAACCTTATATAATAATAATGTCTGTCAGGTGAGAACACTACGCTTATTTCTTTCATTATTTTTTAGGGTTCCATATAAACAAAATTAAAAAAAAAGCCGTATCCTTTAAATCAGACCATATTTTGTCTATCTGTTGTATGGAATATTTCAATAATTGGATCTTGTTATACAATTTGTAGAAGTATAAATTAATTAATTATTCAGCTGAAAGGGCCTAGGTTTTAGGGAAAAAAATGAGATCGAATACATTATGTTAACGTGTTCATATGTTTTTTATTATAGAAGCTCAACATGTAACCAGGGGCCTTAATCCGAGTTTATAACCGCTAAACACGACAAGGCGTTGCGTAAACAATAAATATGGAAATATAAGTTCTTGGCCAATTGTAATATAGTCTGTATTAGGTTGGCTATAATAATGCCGCCATCTTGAAATACACGAATTCTTCGCAAGTTTGAACATGTGTAGAGCATTGGAATTTCAACTCTATAATTTATGGGATAGAACTTATATTTCAATATTTATAGTTTAAAGCGTCTTGTCGTGTTTAGCGATTGTAATCTCGGAATAAGGCCCCTGGTGTTATGAAGTCCGACCGGACTTGTTACCGCCCATACAGATGCAAAAACCGTTAAGTGACTCGTGAGTCATATTTCCGTCTTAGTCTGTGCGTTCACCGGTTTACCGGGGACTACTGCATCGATTTATTGTCGAGGTGGCACTCTTCTTTCTTGGTGCGGTTACGAAACGGACAGTTGAATTGACGATAAAACAGCAAGGATATTATAATAGACTCGTAATGAAAATTCATCATTGTCGCCGCCCATTTCGTAACCGCACCATTTAGCCGGCATAGTGGGAACGATCAATATTATTTGACAATAATTTATTGACCGACCCCATTCATATACTTTGTAGGTCTACTTACTATCAGGTAGATGCAAGACACATGCCGTGCTCCTAAATACAGAAAAAAAAAATACAGATTTAATTTGATTTGAGGTTTTATAAGTGAAGGGTAGGTGCAAATAAGTTTTAGGGTTTTTGAAAAGGCTACAGGAACGCATTACGGGATTTAGGCCTTAGGACGCTTCCCAATTATATTCTTCAATGAATACGACCGAAGTTTGTCATTATGCCTGTTCACGCAGAAAAAGTTGTAAAGAAACACATTATATATATATATATATTATTATCTTAAAAACTTTCTCCAAATGTTTGTAGATTAACAGTACAGGCATTTATAGATTATGATATAGATTATTTTTGCTATTTAATAATATTTTAATTGAATATCATTAAAAACTTTAACCAATTTTCTTGCCTTATAGTTCATTATATACCTCCCTTATCATAAGTTTACAGAATGATTTGTTCAAAAACGGAAAACCTTTTATAAAAATTTTTAATCTTCCACGAGCTAGAGTTCGCACTTGTCTGCTTCTTTCTTATATCGCGTTATTTCATAATATCAAAGGATTCAGGCGCTCTTTTTCATTCGTGGAACATTTAGTTTAGAGCTTTTATTGCCATTGGATATCATTTTATTTATCTTGTGGGTTATGATTGCTGAATAACTAGAAGTTTAAAAATGTTTGTTTTATTTTAATATTGAATTGTGTTTTTATCGTCTTTCTATTAGTAACAAAAAGCTGAATTTATTATAAAGTAATAAAATATTTTATAATAAAAATACTTACAAAAAAAATACGTTTTATTATATATTCAATGACTTTGCAACGTATACTTAAAACTTGACACCATGTGCTAACAAGAACAAGAAAAAAAAATTAAAAAAAAATGCATTAGTAGTTCTCGAGATATTCAGTCAGACCGACAGACTTCTGTGGCTGATAGACGGATCCCTGAAAAATCTAGAACCCCTAGAAAAGTTAGTAGATATACAATAAAAAATATATTTTATTTTAATAAGTATTGTATTTATTTTAAAGTTTTTTATAAGGAAAATAAAATTGTAAATCTAGATCTCAAAAAAAAAAGTTTTTTTTTTTTTTGAGATCTAGATTTAAGGGCCGTCAAATTTATTCATTCTCAATACAAGTTATCTGTTGAATAACTTTATCTGAGGATTGAAAAATCATCCCTTAAGCGAAAAAAAATCTATGACAAATGAATTACATCAACTATTGTATTAATAAGTTGCTCTACCATCAAAATAATAGCTTGCTTCTTACCAGCACTCTAAAACGAGAATGCCAGAAATTCCTGAATATTAAAAATATATTTGCTTTTAATAGCAAAATTTTTACTTAAGCAAATAAAACTTTAACTGTAACAAGTAAAATAAATATCTATCATCAAATAGTCACATGTTTCGTAGCAACAACCTAAAACGTGTTTTCCTGAAAATCAGTTCAGTTCATCTGCTGCTGAAGTATTTTTTTATTGCGATGTTTTTATGTAAGCAATTTAAAATTTATGTTACTCTATCATCAAAATAACCGCCTAATTCGTAGCAACTTCTTGAAACTAGCAAGAATTTCATAAAAATCAGTTTTGCTGATGAAGTTTTTTGTCTTTTATAGCGAAGTTTTTATTTAAGCAAATAAAACTTGTCACATATGAAATATACGTGGTGGCCGAGTTGGTTAGAGATTGGACTTAAAAACACTTAGGTTCCTGGTTCGAATCCCGGTGTGTACCAATGAGTTTTTAATAAAAAAAAAAATGTACATTTGTTTAACAACACCACTATACGTTAAGCTGTCGGTCCCGGTTTCATTATACCAACTTGTGAAACTGTTTATAGATGGGTTATTGAGTCTATTCAAAACATCGCGACGAGCTAGCCACTTGTTCGGTGTAGACTCATACCATCGGCTACGACGAGGTGGGATTAAAACCCTTCCGCTGGGTACCCTGGGGCCGTCTAGGCGGTTTCGGGCGCCGTAAGGCACCCGTGATGATATGTATGTACATATGAAATAAAAGTTACTCTATCATAAAAAATACCGCCTGTTTCGTAGCAACACCCTAAAACGACAACACCAGAAGTTTCTGAAAATCAGTTATGCTGATGAAGTATTTTTTATAGCAAAGTTTACGTAAGCAAATAAAACTTTAACTGTCACGTGTGAAGTAATGTATTTCCAGTCATTATATTATTCACAGCTCGTACAATTCAGCCATAGAAACGTTATTCGTGATGGCCCTATTCAGCAGAAACCCTTCAATAAAATCAAATTGTGTAATCAGCGAGACGAGCCTATTGTGACGACCTGCTTACATTAAAAAGGAAACCATTCACAGAAGCGCACAATAACGGAAAACTCGGTGACTAATTTATAATAAAATTAACGTTTATTTCGTTGGTGTATTTTTTCCAGGTGACTCATTGGAAATACCTAAAATGAGTCTATACCTATTGTTACGGTTTTGGGAATTGATGAGAAATAAACGGTAGGAACGCCTACCGAATTTATTGGACACGCACAGTTTTGTAGGCGGATAATAATTATACATTTAAAACATTCCATATATAAAATTAAAAAGAAATACATTCCCAGAAGTACACAATAAGAAAAACTTGTTAACTAATTTCTCATTAAAAAATATATTGTGCTTGTTATAAAACAACAGTGTTTTGATCGACCCATTTATAGACTTTATAACGGCTGATTTTTTAAAAGTTATTCGACTGTTAACTTGTCTGAAGAACTGTCAAAGGTCATTGGGCACTTAAGTATGAAAAATTTACCCACGACCTACAGAAATTAATTGATGTGGGATGTTTCGACATATATCTCTGGTTTACGAATAATATCTTGATTAATATCTACAGGTGCAATCGTACTATCTCACTTAGTACAAAAAATATATCCAGAATCTACAGAAATAAAATAGTGTAGAGAATTTCGTTTGAATTTGAACGTGTTGAAACCGGTTTCTACCTGACTAATGTGCGAGAGAGCTTGCGTTCGTTTTGGGACAGAAACATGTTCACAACGATCACGATGTATATATATGCGTTTTTTTTTTGAGATTTCGGCGGCAAAAGTGGCGATGTGATCTGCCACAATGGTCGTTTTTTTTGGCCCAGAATGCTACCGTGAACTGATCACAATGACCCCAGTCGATAGGTGAGGCGTTGTGAACATATTTTGACATTTGTGGTTGTGACAGTTGTTGTTGTTTTAATCATCGCAGCCGTATTATATTTATAGGATCAAATTTATTGTATTTTAAATCGGAAAACTTTTAGAAAGATTTCGCAAATAAAATTAGTGGATTGTACGATTTAACCTATATTTTACTTGACAAGTGACAGTTGACAGATTGGTGATAACAATGCGTTCGATTTGGATAGTGGTAATTGTGGCATTGTGAGTGAAACTAACCAAAAAAAACGCAAGTTCGCATAATGTCATCATGATCATTGTGATCATGTCTCATTCCCAAGACGAACGGCCCCAGAGATAGCATTATATATGCCGCCAGACCATACTATATATATATACTCATACGCATGGTGTTTTTAATACAATTCCTTCATTTAATTTCTATTTTGTTCTTTGCAATAAATATCTTCAACTTTTAAATCACTTGTAATATTTTATTTCCATGGTTTTTAAAAAAAAAAACTTAAAATGGAAAGTGGGATATACCTTATTAATTTGAAAGTAATTTTGTTTCTGTAGGCAAACCTTCACAAATTGGGTCGGATTGTGCCCAATGACCTTTATTCTTTCTTCATACAAGTTATCTGTGGAATAACTTTATCTGATGATTGAAAAAACGGCCCTAAGTCTGCTTGCCATCGTCACCAAGAGGTTATAGGCCGCGCGTCCCAATAAAAAATAAATGTAGCTGGTGTTGCTGCTGGGGAAATTAAAAATTATTCTAATATCATTTTGTCCTTACTCCAATGCCACAAAAAGTTTTGGTATTACTTTAGCTAAAGACTTGGAATCCAAAGTCAGATTTTTTTTTAGGATTAGTACCTATCCATAGTCATTCAACGTGGCAACGCAATAAGTACCATGGGTACTTTTTTTTAAAGTTTTTGATATCTTTTTTGGTGGCTCCTTTAAATATTTTACTTTTGATAAATGAAAACTATAAACTCAATAACTATCTATAAACAGATTCACAAGTTGGTATAGAGAAACTGGGACCGACTGCTTAACGTGCTCTCCGAGGCACTATAGTAGTGTTGTTAAACAATTGATTAAAATATTTTTTTTAGATTAAAAACTCAATGTACACACAAATGAGTTATTTATCAAAAAATGTATGTACATTTGATTAACAACACATATAAAATATAATATTATAAAAAACTTATTGGTATATATTAATATTGTCACATAAATGTTACTATCAACTAAAATGTTACTACGTTCTATCTAACCTATAGTTACCATTTGATGAGAAACAAATGGAACCAGCCTGCTTAATGAATGGGATATGCAAAGCGCCTTTGTAACCTATAATATTGAAAATAGGGACTGCCAGCCAACGGTTTTATAGAATAATGTAGCTTTCACCAGATCGATACTGTGACCGAAGATATGATTTACTTCACTTTTCGGTCACCGTACCCGATTTCCTCAGGTAACTCCTCCAGATACTTCTTTAAAAACAACTTTATACCTTTTATACGTTTATTTTTATATTCCTTTCATTTCGCTATAGAATATAATATTCCTGCGAAGCTATATAAACTTAAATTGTGAGGGTTAATCGCGGTTTCTATTCGTTTTATATTAAATTAATAAATCACACTTTCATCGTGTGTGAGGGACATCGTATTGATCTCTCTTGTTCCTTCGGTTTGTTCTATTCTCGTCACAAATGTCATAAATAATCAAATAAGAAAACTAACAATATATATATATATATATATCCAATGGTAGCCTTACTCTACAATAGAGAAGGTTACAATACTTGTACTATTATTCCTTCTGTGGTTAAACGCCAAGTTTTATGTCCATTTTTATACAATTTTTTTTATTGGAGCACAGCATGTAATTTTGTATCTACCTGAGGATAAGTCCATAAATGATCACAATTCACTATTGTTTAACAATATTGATCGCTGCCACTATGCCGGCTAAGTAATACAGTTACGAAATGAGCGACGATAAACACGGATTTGTATTATCCAACCGCCCTTTTCGTAACTGCACCTTAACGGAGACAATAATAAATCGCAATAGTAGACTCCTGAGAACAGTGGCCCTAGTGTGAGTTTTTTTAACGTTTACTTTCGCGTTAACTATACTACCGCGTTAACATTTTGACCAATCACACGACCGCATTTATAGTTCTCAAAATTTCCGCTTGGAGCGCTGAACTATTTCCCATACAAATTTTAGTTAACTCTAACGCAAAGTAATAGTTAGAAAACTCACACTAGGGGTACTGATCAACCTACAGACGAAAATCGAATTTTGCATCTGTTTGATAACGAGACCGGTCGGTCGGCGTAGGTAAATTATAGATCCCTTCCTGCCACCTAAAAAATGCCAATTTCACAAATCTTTATAATTTGGTTTTAATATATGCAGGTCCGTCTCTTGTGACTGCCTTCACCTTATGATTTATACATGGTAAAATAACAATTACAACAAGATAGAAAATACCAAAAAAATACGTCCTTTTATTACTCATTCTTTCTTTAACCCAAACCAACAAAGCATATCCTTCCTCGTTTTTATATAGGCTTACAATTTCCTTCAATCCCACTCGTTTGCGAATTACGTCAATAATTGGTCCAAAAATAATCATCTTGTTCTTATTAATTGGTCCTACCGGAAATAAAACACTTAATAACAATATAACGGTTATTTGAAAATTTCCCGGTAGGTATCTATTATTAAACTTATTTCTCAATAGAAAATAAATGGAACGTAGATGCCAGGATAGAACTTGAGAAGGGATTTGCAGCCTATTCTATAGATTTAAGAGGTTCAAGGAGGTTTACGCTTGAAAGGGTTCCCCAATGGACAATATTCCTAAACCAAAGATCGCTCCCTGTATAACAATAGTAGTAAATTCCCAAATATAGTACCTACTATACATAGAGAAAGAGAATTAATTATTATAGGATTTAATGGAGTAAACCAAGTCAAATGCCGTGGATATAGATGGCGCTGTTGTCTTTTTTACCATATTTTTTATTAACCGTATATATATATATATATATAAATTTAATCACGGGCGTATTATTTTTTTTTGCTCATTACAAATTCTGGGCAAAGCTTAAACCCCAGATATTAAATCCTGGCTACGCCCGTGTTTTTGGCAATGTAACGTCAAAGAATGTTCTCAACCAATAGTAGTAATGATGCTTGCTAAGCTGCTGTTTGAGAATCTTATATATTCACGCCTCGCTTAAAGGACTCAGGATTAAAGGAAGAAGGGAAATCGCACGCAGGCAAGAAATATAATTTAGATACAACTTATAAATTAATTATGGATATCTCCATAAAAAAGTAAAAAAAATGTAAAACAATTTTTTATGGATATAAGAAGGTCGTACTATGATCTGATTGATGATGAAAACCCTCTATTTTTGTGTATCAATAGTATAGTATAATAGTGTGAACGATTCTTCGCGACCACGTTTGATACTCTATAATAGTTAATTATAATAGTAGTGACAATTAAACTTGACTTTACTTGACAATGAAATTATGTGTACGCAATTTGAGACCTTAATTTTTTTTTTCGTTGTAACCGAAATATGAAAGCGCCTGTCTTCGTTTCAGCGAGGAGACGTTTTTCAGTCTCGTTGTTACCCAACGCGTGACAACTTATTTCGAAGATAATTGGAAAAAAATATTCAAGGTCAAGTCTGAAATTTCCGTACGTACAAAAAAATATAGTAGAATTTATATTTTTCTTATTATGCTTCTTGCTGGGGATTTAAAGAAAAATAAAAAAACGAATGCATCGATTTATTATTCACTAGCTGTCACGCGCAACTTCGTCAGCGTAACTTTACGCAACGCACGCAACGGAATCTCTCAAAAGAAATAAATTTTCCCCGTTTTTGCAACATTTTTCATTGATTCTCCGCTCCTATTGCTCGTAGCGTGATTTTATATAGCATATAGCATTCCTCGATAAATGGACTATCCAATACTAAACGAATTTTCAAAATCTATTTAGTAGATCCAAAAATTACCTCCTACAACCTCACAAACTTTACCTCTTTATAATATTATAGTATAGATTAGGTTTAGATCACATATCACACAAATGTATACTATACAATATTAGAGCCAAGGCGCGAAATTTTTTCCTACACGTTAATATACGTGGTGGCCGAGTTGATTAGACCTTGGACTTAAAAACACTTAGATCACTGGTTCGAATCCCGGTGTGTACCAATGAGTTTTTAATTAAAAAATGTATATACATTTGTTTGACAACACCACTATAGTGCCTCGGAGAGCACGTAAAGCTGTCGGTCCCGGTTTCACTATACTAACTTGTGAAACTGTTTATAGATGGGTTATTGAGTCTATTCAAAACATCGCGACGAGCTAGCCACTTGTTCGGTGTAGACTAGTACCATCGGCTACGACGAGGTAGGATTAAAACCCTTCCGCTGGGTACCCTGGGGCCGTCCAGGCGGTCTCGGCGCCGTAAGGCACCCGTGAAGATATCTATCTATCTACGTTATTATTATTATAATCGCCCTATTCAATATATTTAATTCGCTCATAGAAATAAAAAAGCTGCAAGTCACCTTTGACATTTTTTCTGTAGTCTGTACGCAAAAAACTTCGCATTTTGAATTAAAGAATTATATAATAAATAGGAGATTGTAAGAAAATAATTTAAATGCTCTGTTAGGTATAAATTCTTATTTAGTTTCGAAGGTCCTAATGGTATTTGAAAACTAAAGGATTAGTCTAACAATTCTAAGAAAATAACTTTGTTCAGTTGGTATTTAAATTGTTGTTTAAATTACCCTTCTCTATCTTAGCTTTGGGTCTTCTATACATATACATTTAAATACATTAGACTTGGGTATAATTAGGTTATATGTTTTTTTTTTAGGTTTTAAGTTTATTTTGTATAACAATTTTTTATGTTTCATAATCATGTATTTTTTACTAGCCATAAGTTTTCCTATAATAAAAATAAATAAGCAAATGCTCGCGACTTGTATTGGAAATATTATTAATTATAGAATGCGCATGGGCATACATATATGATCCGAAATTTAGATACTATGTACCTAAAATTCATTAAAAAATAATATAGATATGTATTTCTTAATACTTTTTTTTAAACCCCGGGAATCTGGGATTTTTTATATGATAGAATAAAAAATGCACACTATCCAATCACTAATTAAAATATAATATAATGATCGGATATGTAATTATTGAATGGACATTGGAGATTGTAAGTATAAAGGCTCGACAGTGTAAAAACTTGTACGTAGAGGTTATCGTTTTTTTTTTTTTTTTCTTTTACTTTTTGATATTATTTTTGCGATTACCGATAATATCTCACTGCTAGGCAGGTACCCTTAAGCCATTAGGCACTCGTAATTTCACCATTAATATCTTAAAAAAGATTATTTTCTAAGAAAATATACTGCTCATTGTACTTAGTAACGAGGCCAGGAAAGAGGACAAAAAAGAGCGACGAGCTAAGTCAGTGTAACTATTGTTAGTCAGCTTTTCCCAGAATCCAACAAGATATTTCTTAGAGATTAAACATATTTCTCTTCCAAACTAGTCATATTTAGGTTTCAGTCAGTGGGTTCAGTTTTCAGGAGACTACTGCATAGATTTATTGTCGAGGAGACTGCCACTTTGACAAGAAATCGATGCAGTAGCCTCCTTTCAGGTTGCGGTTACGAAAAAGGCATTTGAATTGACGATAAGGCAGCTATGATATTAAAATAGACTCGTAATGCAAATTTGCCTCTGTCTCCACTCATTACGTAATCGTATCATTTAACCGGCACAGTGGGAGTGATCAATGTTATTAAACAAAAATTATTGATCCACCCCATTAATGGACTTACAACCACCAGTAGGTCTGCTAACCACCAGGGAGATAGTAAAGCGCATGCAGGCTACAATAAAAATTAAAAAAAAAAATACTAATAATATAAGTTCACAGTTAAGCCAATAAAATGTAAATATTATTTTTTTATTTGTTTGCATGTTATTTATTTTAAACAAAATAAAACCGCTATGACTATACCGTCACCGTTACTCGTCGCTCTAAGAGGTTTTTACCTAATTTAATAAATGAATATATTTTAATTCTATAGATATATTTAATATACTATTAGTTTTATATATATATCTTCACGGGTGCCTTACGGCGCCCGATACCGCCTAGACAGCCCCAGGGTACCCAGCGGAGGGGTTTTAATCCCACCTCGACGTAGCCGATGGTATGAGTCTACACCGAACAAGTGGCTAGCTCGTCGCGATGTTTTGGATAGACTCAATGACCCATCTATAAACAGTTTCACAAGTAGGTATAGTGAAACTGGGACCGACAGCTTAACGTGCTCTCCGAGGCACTATAGTGGTGTTGTCAAACAAATGTACATAATTTTTTTAATTAAAAACTCATTGGTACACACCGGGATTCGAACCAGGGACCTTAGTGTTTTTAAGTCCAAGGTCTAACCAACTCGGCCACCACGTATATTATTTAAATATGATTTTAGAGAAGAATGGAGAGAATCAGCTGGACAGAGAAGCAGACGCATATCAAGAAGTGGTAACAATGGTGAACAAGAGAAGAAAATTATTGCAAGTAGACAGGAGGAGAAAGATGTTTGGGCCCTGATACGGAATGACGCATATCTAAAAACAATAATAGCAGGAAAGATTGAAGCAAAAAAGCGAAGAGGAAGGTTGAGAAGAAGATACATAGATCAATTAAAAGAGAAAATAAGTGTTACTTCGTACAAACAGGTCAAGACGTTGGCAGAGAATAGGCAGGAGTGACGATTGCTCCACTGACAAGAGCCTAGCTCTTAAATTCAAGAAGAAGAAGATCGATTTTGATCTAATAAACGCTAAATGTTACTCCCAATAAAGCTTCTTATCTAATAGTATTATAAGTAGGTAATTAGATTTTATTTCCAATGAGTGGATTTTAAGTGATGCCAATACACCATGAAGGTAAAAACGTGCCCGTCCGCGCGAAATTTATTATATTATTATTAAAAATGGGCATATTAGGTGGGAGGTTGGCCTCTATAACTTCGCTAGGCCGACCGACAGGATTCATTACCGCCTATACAGATACAAAAACCGTCAAGTGACCTTAGTCATGTTGCAGTTTTAGTCTGTGGGATCACCGGTTTTCCGGAGACTACTGCATTGATTTCTTGTCGAGAGTCTCCTTTCACGGTACGGTTACCAAACGGGCAATTTGTTTGACGATAAAGCAGCGAAGATATTAAAATAGACTCGTAATGCAAAATCGTCCATGTCGCCGCCCATTTCGTAACCGCATCATTTAGCTGGCATAGCAGGAGAAATCAATATTGTTAATTAACAATGTATCGTTCGACTCCATTCATGGACTCTGTAGGTCTGCTTAACATCAGGTAGATAGAAAGTCACATTTCGTGCTCCATTAAAATATATATAACCTATAACTAAAGCATGGGAAAAGGTTCAGGACATTTGCATTGGTCCATATTAATATACTGAAGACAAAAGAATTCGTCGTTTTTGTTCTCGCGATATTCACCATCTGACGGGTATTGTACATACCACAGACCTCAATCAGTAGATAGATACAATATATTCTTATTTTAACCACAATACGGAAGTAAGTATTTAAAAATGTGTGTGTATGTGTAATGAGTGAGTTATGTAGTGAGTGTGTCATGTAGTGAGTATAGCGTGTAGTGAGTAGTGACAGAGGTGAAGAGTTTATCAACTGGTATGGGTTTGTCATTTATTTTTAGTAAGCTTCTCCATATCACTCATTTATTTTAACCAATTCAATACAACTGATTTAAAAACAATTTTAAAAATATAGATGTTGATACGCCAATGAGTTATATTCCTAACCTAAAATTATTTTATATAATGGAGTAGTATCTTTAACTACATTTAGGGTACTTTTTCAAACAGATCCTATAAAGTTATTCAATATATAACTTGCATGGACAATAAATAAATTTGACAGTTATTTGTACAAGTTGAATATCTAATAACTGGTGGTGGTGGTAAATAAACCGATATACTTACTTTTATATAGTTTAGTTAGAGTATAGACCTATTTAACAGTTCTTATATAATTCTATAATTTAGATTATAACCAAACTCCTCCGAAACGGCTTAAACGACTTTTTAAATTTATTTTGTGTATATTTGGTAGGTCGTTAACTATTTTTTACCCCTAAGTGATAGGGGTGGCCCACACCAAAATTTTTTATTTTTTATTTTTAGATATATATATTTTTTTTTTTTATGATTTGGCATTAAAACCCTTAATTATCACCTTTCATTCAGCAACCCACATTTTTTATATCGATATTAGTACTGTAATAATCTCTCAGGTAGTCGATAACTGATGAATTAATTATCAATAAGATTAAATTATACTTATAGGTCACAGAGTTATATTTCTATTATTTACTGAAGAATTCTTCTTTATAAATAAAAATCAATGTGTACTCTATGCGTTCCGAAACAAATGATCAAATTTTCATGAAACCCAAAAAGTCCACGTATGGAAAAGTAAAAAAATTGTGTTAAAAAATCTCCATATTAAAAGTGAATGAGTGTACTTATTGTAAAATTTTATTCATTAGTTCACCCGTACAAAGTCGGGGCGGGCAACTAGTAAGACAATAATATATTTGAGTGACTTAAACTTTAACTTAAGATAAAAATTGTCGATTAACAAAATAAATAAATAAGAGGTGGTTGATTACGTTACTTGGCCGAATTCAGTATGATTTTACTATCGTAGTTTGTCCATGTAACTCTTAATCATTCTATCATTCTAGTGTGGTTTGTATTCTATAGAAAACAGAATGTAGATCACCTATGAAAACAATTCATATTTACCTCTCCCTACGTTTTTGGGTTCTCCGATTTTCTTTATGGACTTTACATCTGACATGACATGGGGTTACTATTGTAATATAGGTAAGTACGATGTGAATTTAGACAGCTGAATGCACAACTGACCTATTTCAGGTACATACAGATAGTTACCTAACATATTTTTGTACAATCATTATTTTTAAAGGCTTCGAAACTGACTAAATATATTTATAAGTGATAACGCCTTCGTAGACTAGTGGTTGCGCCTAAGGCGTTGTATCCGGAGGTAGTGGGTTTGATTTCCACCCATCCGAAAAAGCTAATAGTACGTTTTTCTGTACAGTTGGTCATGGGATTTATAAAATATACTACGTATTAGGGCCGGTTGCTCTATCTGATTTAACGAATACATTTACGTTAACATTATGATTAAAACTAAAATTATCCAATTTGACGCTTACTTTAACGTTAATCATAACCGGAGAATTTTGACTAATGAAAATTAAAGTTA
Organism: Monopis laevigella; assembly: GCA_947458855.1. Taxonomy (NCBI): domain Eukaryota; kingdom Metazoa; phylum Arthropoda; class Insecta; order Lepidoptera; family Tineidae; genus Monopis; species Monopis laevigella. The sequence continues at coordinate 15,208,137 of OX381589.1, forward strand.
CAGAATTTGATGGTGCAACCCGTATGGAGTAAATGTCAGTATAATTATTATTGTCACCGTTAGATGTAGTAAATAATACTATATAATCTGTGGTAAGATGTATGAAAGGGGTAGCGTTTTCTCTTTGGCGAGAGCCCGTAGAGGAAAGTTGTGTATGTTTTTTTTTGTATTTTTGAGACTGTGAAAGTTTGTTGTTTCCAAAATGTTGGCGATTCGTGGAATATTCTCTCCAGAGAATAACCAGACTATATGTGCTGTGCGGACATAAAGCGGAGTGCCGCTTTATGTTGAAATGATGGTGCCACCCCATACCACTTTTTGGTGACATTTTTTCCACTTTATCTTAAAGTGAGAATTTTTCCATTTTTTTTCATAAAGTGGTTATTTTAAAAAAGTGGTCATTATGTGATGAAACTAATAATATAATATGGATCCGCCATGAGCATAAAATTGCCTATAAAACGAAATGTCAAACAAGTTCGTTGCCGCCATATTCTGTTCTCACTTCAACCAATCAACGCTCACGGGTTGCTTGTGTTCTCATTTTATTTGTATGGCGGCGGCGATCTTCGGTTCTCAAAACTGGACTTAACTGGGGAGACGATTTAAGAGCCATGGGCCTTGCTTATTATAGTAACTGTAATGTTAATCAACCAAAATTTGCCGGTTATGATTAACGTTAAAGTAGGTGTCAAATTTAACAACTATTATGGTGCAACCCAATTTTGGTTATATTAACGTAAGCGTAGGTACTCGTTAATTTAGAATATGTCCGTAACCATATCATTAGGAAATTATTTGATGGTGCAACCCTTTGGAGTAAATGTTACCGTTAATGTCACCGTTATATGTTAAAATCAATTGTAACACTTTTGGTGCAACTCACCCTTAGTATCATTGTTTCTGGCACACATAGTATAAGCCAATAGCTTAGTTTGTAACCAGGGCAATGCCCTTCATATTATGATTACTTATACTTGTCCCGTCACGAGTGCCTAGACTGCCTCATATCCAGTAGGAGCATTTATTCCCACCTCGTCGTAAGCGATGGTATTCTGAGTCTACACCGAACAAGTGGCCAGCTCGTCGCGGTATTTGTATAGACTCAATAACTCATTTTTAAACAGTTTTACACCTAGGACCGACCGCTCCACGTACTCTCCAATACACTATAGTGATGTTGTCAATTAAATGCAAGTTTTTTTTTATTGGAGCACGGCATGTAACTTTGTATCTACCTGATAGTCTAATGTCCCGAAGGTTTGGCAGTCAGATAATGCCCAACGGCATTAAGTCAATTGTATTATGCAATAAAGTTTGATAAATAAATAGTAAGCAGACCTACAAAGTCCATGAATGGGGTCTATCAATACATTGTTATTTAACAATATTGATCGCTCCTACTATGCCGGCTAAAAGACTTGACTTGGTAGTGACTTTTTTATCTACCTGATAATAAGCAGACCTACAAAGTCCATGAATGGAGTCTATAATTAGACTCAAATCTGTTGTTTAATAATATCGATAGCCCCCACTCTGCTGCCTGGCTAAACGATGTGCTTAAGAAAAGGGACGGATTTGCATTACGAGTCTATTATATCCTCGCTGCTTTATCGTCAAATCAATCGCCCGTTTCGTAACCGCACTACAAAAGGACTACCACCGCGACAATAAATCGATGCAGTAGACTCCGGAAAACTGGAGAAACCACAGAACCGAAACCGAAACATGAAAATGTCACTTGACGGTATTTGCATCTGTATGGGCGGTGGTCACGAGACCGATCGGTCGGCCAAGCAAAGTTATAGAGGTCTTCATCCCACCTAAACATTTTATTACTAAAATACATTTTAATAAAATAAAATACGTATAATAACATAAAAGGTAAATACCTACACAACAGTACGTTCAAAGATAATTCTACAAAATATTTTGGTAATTAATAATATAATTCTCAACATTTACACAATATCAGTTAAAGGCTTATTCAATAATAAGCCTGTCGTAACATTACTTTGACTAAGTTTATTTCAAAGAACATTAGCAGAACACAATGCTTTGAATACAATTAGCAGATTGTCAATTAATCCCCAAAGGATGTGTTGAATGAAATTCCGTTATACCTAACCAGTTACCGAAACTCTAACGATCTTGAAACTACTTACACTTATGTGTTGACATGTATATATGACAACTGAGTTTATATTTACTTGTGAAAAATCTGGTAAAGGACACTGCATTCGTAATCACGAAGTCTGCGTTATCATCAAAATGAGCTTGCGCACTTGCAATAACACTCAGTTAATGTTTGTCGCAGAATTAAAATAATATTTTTGTCGGTCATTGTATTTATTAATCTTTCTGTGTTGGGTTTTTTTTATATAAAAATATTAAGAAAAAACAATAATATATTTAATTTTCATGCATATTTCAGACTTTTTTCGTAGCGAGAGTAGTATTTGAGAGAGTACACTAACTGTACTATAATAGAATTGCAAAATAATACCACAAGGGTGACTACGACTAGAAAGTCAAAATCAAAATATTTATTTCACCTAAACTTTTACTGGTATTTATTAAGAGTTAAAAAAAAAGATTGTTTTATCAATAAGGTGTATTAGTGTGCGCTTGGTTATCCCACACGTACATTTGCTACTCATGCTATCCTTACCATATTTAACTGTGTGCGTTTCAGTTGGCTGCTATCCCTTCTACAGTCATATTTTTGGTATGTTGTTAAATATTATTTAGGTAATGTGCGCTTGTCTAGGCTGCCATCATATCCCACACAGACATTTTGGCGAATACTTGAATATTTTTTAGTTAAATATTTAATAGTATGCATTCGCTTAGCTAGGCTGCCATCTTTTTCACACGCACATTTTGGCAGAAATGATGGCTTAAATATTATTTTGCTGAATATTTGTTAGTATGCGCTTGGCTAGGCTGCCAACCATCCCATATTTATTAGTGTGCGCTTGAGTTGGCTGCCATCCCTTGCACAGTCACGTTTTTGACACATGCTTAAATATAGCGTCTGAAGCAATGACAAAATTCGTGAGGGCTGACTGGAACCTGGTTGGCTCAGCGGTTGAGCGCCTTGGCGCGATAGCGAGGTTCATGGGTTCGAGATAAATATAACATACTGAAAAAAGTAAAAACAAAAAACAGACTCCTCTGCCATCTAGTATTAGAAACTAGGACTTCTAACTTCACTCGTATAAAAGTTATTAGAAGAAAGCTAATAGAGGGCGTCTGTGTATAAGTAGATAACAAGCAATGACAAAATTCGTGAGGGCTGACTGGAACCTGGTTGGCTCAGCGGTTGAGCGCCTTGCCGCGATAGCGAGGTTCGTGGGTTCGAGTCCCGCCACCAGGAATTTTTTCATTGCATTTTTATCTTTAAAATTTTAATATATATACCTACTTTAAGAAATTCAAGTTGTTATTTTTTTATTTCATTGAAATACGGCATGTGATCTTGTATCTGCCTGATGGTAAGCAAACCTACAAGGTCCATTAATGGGGTCGAATAAATTGTTGATTAACAAAATAAAAATTATTAATCCACTGCAGTTATTTATTTGGTATGACAATACATCATTTTAGGCAGATTGTCACATGCTGTGAACGTAAAAAAAACGTGTCATTCTTAGAAATAAGTAACACCTTATTGTTAGCAATTTCAATTTACACAAAGTTACCGATCTGTTATTACAAGTTTAAGTTGCCATGTTGACAATTGTTAATGCAAATAGTATACGTCAGATTATACATACATATGCAAACAATGTTCTACCTTCTTACATGAGAACTAAAAATATACACAAATTTGCATGCTGTTCATGATAAGAAATGCTAACTAAAGTCTGTAAACTATGTAAAATAATATAAAAAGAATGTACCTGGTACAAAAGAATCTGCTTAATAAAATTCTCAACACTGTCTGACAGATAATAAAATTAACAATAGTCTAGGTGGAAGCAAAGAAATTTAAACATGAGTTTTTCATAACATAACCTTCAGTTTCAAAAATGTTGATCAAATTATACTATAAACAAAATTTACTAACGACGCATTTATTATTTGTACGGAAATTCGATAAGAAATATCATCGGGGACAGTGCTAGTTTGGGTGAGCTCTCTAGGCCGACCGACCAGCTTTGTTACCATCCCCCAAATAGATGAAAAAACGTCAAGTTTCCTATTAGTCATATTTCGGTTTAGTCTGTGGGTTCACTGTTGGGAGCCTACTGCATCGATGTCTTGTCAAAATGGTAGTCTCCTTTCAGGATGTGATTACTAAACGAGCTGTTTATTTGTCGATAAGGCAGCGAAGATTTAATATATACCGTAAGGCACTCGTGATGTCATATTCTTGACAAAAAAAACAGATTAAAAGCAAAAAGAAGAATTTATGTACATTTTTTCACAAAATATTATCTATACCTACTTGAGGTGCACATATATATAGGTGCATAATTATTCTAATTTAATATTAAATTTTAATTGATAATATAGAGTATTAATCTATGTGAAAAGATTTTCTACCCAATATGGCAGGAGTCGCACCTTTATTTGGAACACGAAAAGGCACAACTGGGTAAAAAATACCACAAAACAAGATTTTAAATTTGTTTTAAAATAATATTTGAAATGAAATATTTTTTTATAAGATAAATAAATCCTTTTCCTTTGAAAATATTCACCCAGTTTTACTTTAGAAGGCCCTAATGACCAAGCTCGTGGTGCAAGCTTGATGGCCTTATAGAATGTGGGTAGGTAATATGTTAGTAGGAAGGTACCAAGATGGCGCCCGTGCAGAGCTACAACAATAAAAAAAAAGTATGACAAAAATGTTGACAATGGGTATTTTTTACCCGGTAGCGCCTCCTGCCGTGTTAAGTCTTGTAGAAATTTAATAAATAAGGGGAAAGAAATTAAATTAATTTTAGGTTGCGAAGGCAAAATTACATTGTTCCCTAATTACTCAAAAAATGTGGCAGAGATTAGAGTTTTATTGTGTACCTACATAAATACCACTTCCTGTTTTAATGAGAAAATTTTAGCTTAAGATAATTAAGTCAAAAAGTTTGTTTTTGTTATTCACCCTAGACGCCTCGAAAATAGGAAAGTATTATTTACACTTTCCTATATTGGAGGCTGCTCATTTTCTTTTTTTTTACTAGGTGATGTTTTCGCAGGCCTCGGATTCAGTTATGTATTTGGCCTTGCAATGTATTAGTATGCGTATCCAGCGGATTTCCTTTCCCTTGAAGGTCATTGCAGTAGTGGCGCGTGTGCCGGGTGCAGCAGGGTGATTACGCGTCTTAAGTTCGCTCGCACGCCAATCGTTATGACGTCATCCTGACGTAGATCAAGCTTGGCTTCTTAACAATGGCTCCAAAAAAACTTAGAAAATGACGTCATAACGATTGGCGTGCGAGCGAACTTAAGACGCGTAATAACCCTGCTGGTATGCACCCTAAGAGCTGGGTTGAGCAGGAGAATGGCTTACACATACGTTACGTCCGTGCTGCTGCTGCTGTGCCTTGGATCTCCGCTGGGCACGCATCGTTTGATTGTTACCATATAATAAGCAGAGGTCCCGAAAAGTCTCCTGCTGATGGGCCGGCGCTGGCATCGAAGAAATATTGTGTTCTGTAATTCTGTTCTTCTTTCCATATTGTAAGATAGAATATCTGCCATGGGGTGTTCTTCAGTAGGATGAGAGGATATACCACATGCTATAACCACAGGTATAAGTGGCAGCACAGGTGTAAGCATGGTTATTGCTCCTCTGAAAACACGGTAAATGAGGAACGCCAGAGTGTTTTACTTGCTGCGGGATGATTATGCACACAACGCTAAGCTAAACTTTAATCGATATGATGCAATTCTGACGTAATGCAAACCTGGTGACATAAAAAAATTACAGAGAACTACGTCATTTTGCTTAAAGTTTAGCTTAACGTTCGTGCGGCGTAATAGGCCTGCTGGTACCTTTTTCTTCAGGGTGTCTCCGAGGCGATAGACTTGCGATCAGTCTTTACGCCCTAAAAGATACTTCCCATCTATCTACTTGTACCTTATTTTGATTACCTATAATATATATTTGAGGCGTGAGCATCATAACAGACCATCTGTTGGGTTGGTCACCTTGTTGTACTTTTGCAGGACAATCAACGATTGACAGGTTAATGGAACCAGCTAACCACCACCTAGCCTTAAACTGGTTGGTTATGTAGCGTGTGTTCGGTTTGGTTGTTTTTTTTATAGTTCACTATCTGTTTATTTTTACAACGACCCACCCAAGTGCACACTTGGAACTTATATATATATTTTTTTTTACTTTTCATAAATGCCTGTAAAGGTTTACATGGAATTTCTATTATAACTTTTTTTTATGGAAAGTAGTTTTTGTTATTCAGATAGAATAAGCAACAAACATTCAAAAACTTAATTAATACACAACGGTATTAAGTCCTCTTTTATAATACGCAATAAAGTTTTATGAATAAATAAAAATAAACAATAAAACTTTCACAAATATAATAAAGTATATATAGGCAAATAGATAGCAATTATCTAACCACAAATCATTTTCAATCGGTTCTATTACCTATCTTAGTCGTATATTCATTGTATAGTGAAGTGGGAAATAAATACATCTGTAAAAACCGTCGAGAGACTAGGTCGTGAATCAGTTTTATTCTGTGGGTTCATCAGTTTTCAGGGGCCCACTCAGGTGGTGATATTAATATAAGCGCAGTTACGAACCGGGCTGTTGTATTGACGATAAAATAACGACTCGTACGAATCTTTGTCGCCAACAATTTCGCAGCGGTTTAGCGGCAAAGATCAATGCGATTAACAACAATTTATTGATCGTTTCCATTCAAGGACTTTGCAGCTCTGCTTTCCATCAAATCACATGCAGTGCTCCTATTAAAATAAACTATAATAATACATACCTATGCAATTGAGCCTCTATATACTTATTCAAATCTCATTGTCTAAAACCACAGTGTCGTGTTCAATGCGACATTTATGTTTATGTTAGTTCTTTTGTTTTATGATAAATGAAGGTAAAAGTTTGTCAATTTGAAACAAAGTAGACAACCATAATGGGTTTTTTAATCTAGTTATGATAATTTTAAAAAGACAAAACCACTTACTAGTTTACTTAGCTTTCAATGTTAAAGCAAAACGATTAGGTTTACCTATGTTCGTTTACTAACGCCTATTCAAAGACGGTATAGGAAAAATATACTATCAGTTAAAAATTGGATTATTAGAAATAGTGTTGGATCTGATACTTGTGCAGACATTATTAGTCGCCTGTGGCCCTAGTGTGAGTTTTTTTAACGTTTACTTTCGCGTTAACTATACTACCGCGTTAACATTTTAACCAATTGAAATTTTGAGAACTAGAAATGCGGCCGTGTGATTGGTCAAAATGTTAACGCGGTAGTATAGTTAACGCGAAAGTAAAACGTTAAAAAACTCACACTAGGCCTACTGATCATCATTTTAGTGTGTGTTTCATGGCGCACTTTACGAGCCGACAAAGCGACGCCTTCTTCTGACTTCTGCTCTCCTGGTACTTTCGTATATTTTAAGTAGGATTGCCAAGCGTCCTGGGTGAGGCGGGACGTTTCCGAGACTCAAATTCCGCAATGCATGTTTCCGGGGCCTTATTGTCCCGCTTTATGGTAACCCTATCCGGGTGAGACATAAACCCTATTTACTACGAGTACTGCGCAGCGCTTACGCACGAACTGCTATACCAAACATAATGATTTTCCAATTTATTGCGTTCATCCCGTGTTCTAACACCGCTGCGGAGAGAGTATTTTCACTTTATGGATCCAATAAATAGACTGAGTATTAAACATGTAAAGTCAGAACTGAAAGTAAAAATTTACTTTATAAAAAGTAATTACCCGTGATGGGCACGCTTAAATTAGAAATTTAAGTAATTGTATTGTTTTTGTTATGATAATGCGAATATTGCGAGATATGCGAAGAGTTTATTTTGTTAATTTTATTTTAAATACTAATAAAACAAAATACAACTGATTTTCTCTCGGTTCTGTAGACAGTTCCCGCTTTTTTGGCCAAGTCCCGAATATGAATTTTTTTTTTATTGCATACCCGTGTATAAGAGTTGGCCAACCTAATTTTGACCGATGTTTGCAGTCTTAATTAGTTAGGTCTGGCATCGTGGTGAAAGTAAGGAATTAGAATATATATGCCTAAGGTATGGACGATATTGATTTTCCATCGACTGTTGTATGGTTTTTCATATATCTGAATAAGATTTTTTTTTAATACCTACAAAGTATTTTTTTATTGAAGCACGGCGTGTGACTTTGTATCTACCGGATGTTAAGCAGGCCTACAAAGACTATGTATGAATGGGGTCGATCACCACATTGTTGTTTACCAATAATGATCACTCTCACTATGCCGGCTAAATGATGCGATTGTGTGACTAGCTCGTCGCGAAGTTTTTGAATAGACTCAATAACCCACAAGTTGGTATAGTAAAACCGTGACCGACAGCTTAACGTGCTTTCCGAGGCACTACAGTGGTATTGTCAAACAAATGCACATACTTTTTTAAATTAAAAACTCATTGGTACACACCGAGATTCGAACCAGGGACTAAGTGTTTAAAGTCCAAGGTCCAACCAACTCGGCCACCACGTATATAACGATCTTAAAATAGCAAAAAGTAATTTAAATCAAAATTTAATAAAAATATAAGATTGTGTCAAAACAATTATTATAACAAAACGTCGCAGCTCCCTGGGCGGGCAGCGCCCTACCGCCCAAGCCGGTTTACAATGAACCTTAGAAATAACCTCCAACCAGATCCTATTTTATGTAATCCTGTGTGACCTACATATTGAAATTGGAAATGCACTGGAGAATAAAATACCTCCGTTTTACATTTGGAATGTTTTTGTAACTATCCAAGAGCTGTCAACGTGTCATCAAATTACGCAATATGAGAAAGTAATATATTTTGTTTTATATCGATAATAAATTCGATTTAAATATATTTATTTAAACACTTTATTGCACAGTAAAAAGCGGCCTCAGCCTAGTGGTTAAGTCACTGCGCAACTGATAACAAGGTTAAGCAGATGACAACAAGGCCGGCCTGGGATGGGTGACCGCTTTATACAACGAGGCTATACCATCATAAACACCGCAACAAGCTCGCTACTTGTTAGGTGTTACCTCCGAATACCATCGGCGAAATGAGAACGAGTTAATCCCTCCGCTGGGTACCCTGAGGCCGTTTAAAACGGTTCTCGGGAGCCAAATAGGTACCCATGATGGTATTATTATTATATTATTGCACAGTAAACAAAATGTAAAAGGGTGAACCTAATGCCTTGGGCATTGTCTACCAGATAACCTTTAAGATTGTATACGAAATATAGCTTTCTTTCTATACTTTGTTAGGCCAGTTTCGTTACATACAGTTGCAAAAACTACCAAGTGATGAAAAGGTAATTATATTTTAGTTTTATTCTGTGAGTTCACCGGTTTTCAGGAGACTACTGGATCGATTTCTTGTCGTGGTGGTAGTCTTCTTTAAAGGTTACGACTTGGAGATAAAGCAGCGGGGGGATATTAAAGAGGACTCGTAATGCAAATTCGATTTTGTCGCCGCCCATTTCCATTTTTTTATTTTAGATTAAAAAAGTTTATCATTAATTCACAATTCAATAAATCTACTGTTTACACAAAGTCACCGCCTCATTATTCTAAGACATGAAACGTTTTCGGAATATCGAATGTAAATCCAAGAACAGGCGTAATCCTCACTTAAAATACCACTTTGTAAGAAGATTATCATCCGAAAAGATAAAGTAAAAACAGAAAGCAAGCTCCAAGTTAAAAAAAAAACATGACAAGTGTGAAATTTGGCCGTGGTTTTTTTTTTAATTCTATATTATTATACTACTATGTTCCTTAACTTCTGTTGTTATACCATCAACCGCATAGACGGTAGCCTCTTGTTAGGTGTAGACTCATACCATCGGCTACGACGAGGTGGGATTAAAAACCCCTCCGCTGGGTACCCTGGGACCGTCTAGGAGGTCTCGGGCGCCGTAAGGCACCCGTGATGACGTACCTATTGACTTTCTTTTTGTTCCAATTAGGTTTTTTTTTACCTGATTGTATATGGTTTTGTTTAGATAACTTTAGATTATCCAAAATGGAATATTAACTATACTATATATATATATATATCATCACGGGTGCCTTACGGCGCCCGAGACCGCCTAGACGGCCCCAGGGTACCCAGCGGAGGGGTTTTAATCCCACCTCGTTGTAGCCGATAGTATGAGTCTACACCGAACAAGTGGCTAGCTCGTCGCGATGTTTTGGATAGACTCAATAACCCGTCTATAAACAGTTTCACAAGTTGGTATAGTGAAACCGGGACCGACAGCTTAACGTGCTCTCCGAGGCACGAGGCAACGATTAACTATACTAATCTTACAAAAAAGAAATACAACTGTTCTTAAGACATTTCTTGTCAACATACTCAGTATACTTACCAAATAGACTCTTTACCGAAAATATTTTTTCAGGAACCCCAAACAAAAAAATATTTTAAATAAATTCATGTTTAAATACGAATAAATCCCCATTTAAATGTTCTTGTTTGCAGAAAGTTAATTTAATATTCCAGCGCGGCGGGCAATCTTGGCGACACATTCATCTGATTTATAGCGACTGTTCGCAGATAGTTCTCTTGCAGTAGAATGTTTTTCGGTAGACAGTGCTCGAAATTTTTCATTAATAAAAAAAAATGTGAAATGTTAGTAGTCTCTTTATATTTACAATGTTAAAAATTAAAATTTTCTTGTGGATCCTCCGAAGCTGCACATATGCCCAAAATACATAGAGCATTGCCCCTCTGAATTTCCAGCGATATTCGTTGGAAAAAATTGGATCTTGCTCGATGGTCCCCAGATGCATCAATTAAAAGTTTTCCAAGATTACTACCAAATTTTATTGCATCTGGTGACCATGGTCCCAGGGTTTCCACCGAAAACGCTAGAAATTCGTAAGAGGAGCTATGTTTCTTGTATTTTTTATTATTTTATTTTGGGCAAGCAAAGCTGCAGCACCGGAGGATCTTGAAGTGACGTGGGAATAACTTGGTGTAAGGGTGTCCACACAGGTGGCGTCCCAAATTAGAGCTCGACCTCTATACCATAGGACTATCGTCACACCGTCCGGTCTCTTGCCATCGTCAAGGTCCAAACCTACAGGTTCAAGAGTGCTGGGTATACCAGCAATAAATAATATTAATGTTCTAATGTCCCGAAGGTTTGACTGTCAGATAATGCCCAACGACATTAAGTCTGCCTTTGTATTATACAATAAAGTTGATAAATAAATATTAAAGTATGTAATTTTCGTCTTGGTCGTGCCAATTTCATAATCGCGTCATTTAGCAGATATGGTGCAGGCGATCAATTCTGTTAAATAACAATCTAGTTATTTATCCGTTTCATGGTCTTTATAGGTCTACTTACTATCAAGTACATACAAAGTCTTGCTCCAATAAAACAAATATTTTTTCAAAGCTTTGATTTTTTTATCATTAAGGACTGAATAATTATGTATCAGCGCATAAACTTTCTAGTTTTAATCTTGATCGAAGATAAAAAACACTAGCAGCTATTTCTGATGTATTTATATCATTGAACCATTATTATTAATCTGAGATTGAACCTGTGTTAAAGTTATTTTTTAATATATATATTTTTTTTTTAACACGAAAATGGTTGCTTTGGTTTTGCCAAGATTGGCATGCAAAATTTTCAACAATATAAATAATTTAGAAGAAATAGGTACTAAAAACATTACAAATAGGTATTTAACACAGATTACACAGTGACAAAACATGCTCACCGTTAAAACAGTTTTTATTTACCTACTTATATTTATATAAAAATTGTACAAAGTCACAACAATATATTATACAAAAAAATACTATTATTACCTGGTTAGGCCATAATTATTGTTATTACATGTAGATTTTATTATAATTTTTGTACCTATATATATATATATATTTATACACGCAACACACGCCGCTACCACCACATATTTCTTTTCTATTTGGCCTATACCTATCTCCTTCTCGCCATCCTTAACACTTGTGAGAGCAACCGAAGTAGATGCGCAAGCCAGTGCCACTGAAGAACTCGCCGCAAATATATCTAAACCATCATCATTATATGTTGTTATCCAAGAACTCCCTAACAATAATTTATATATTTCATTTAGTCTAGCACTTATAATATCCTCTGGCAATATATTCTATGTGACCACAATTCGGTTGCATATCACATGTTTCCTCGGGTTGCCATCAAAGCCAAAGTCAAAATATTTATTTCAAAAATATAAAATATCATATTATGTAAACCTTTACAAAACAAACTACCTATTTAGTATAAGGTGCACGCTTGGTTAGGTCGTCATTCCTCCCACACATACATAAATATAAACCAAACCGAACACACACCACATAACCAACCATTATAAGACTAGGTGGTTAGCTGGTTCCATGGACCTGGCAAAGGTGGCTCACCGAGGCGACCAACCTAAGAGACTATATCTACACCCCAAATATCCACTCTAAATTATAATATTGCTGCAGGCTGTGAGTTTCCTAGAGTCCTCTGAGCTGCATGTTGGTACTGAGCGTGAACATGTGTGGTAGCAAAACATATCGTAGTTTCCGCTCATGATTTTAAAAGTCTTTAGATAGTTCATTTAAAATCAATCTGACTATATTTTGGTTTATCGGTTTATATTATGTGTTGGTTTTCGCTTGGTTGTTTAGTGTTGACAAATTCAAATTACTTTAATCTTTACAGATATTTCTTATACTTTGAAAAGATGTACTTTGGACTAATATGAGGATCTGCAGATGAAATCGAACATATTGTTTTTGCATTTACGATACATGGTCCCATGGGAAAAGTTGTACGATTTGATCAGCAGAACCTCATATTAACCCAAAGTACATCCTTTCAAATTCACCCTGTATATATAACAAGGCCTTACCTGGGATGGGTGACCGCTTTATGCAACGAGTCTATACCACTTGTTAGATGTTGCCTCCGAATACCATCGGCGAAATGAAGACGGGTTAATCCCTCTGCGACGGGTACCCTGAGGCCGTTTAAACGGCTCTTGGGAGCCAAAAAGGCACCCGTGATGGTATCAGAACAGATAATTAACTATGAAGTATTTATTATGACCTGTTTATTTATATTTGCTCTGCTCCTAAGGATTGTAGCATAATATTTTTTTCCTCAAGAATAAGGCTATTTATTTAAATTTAAAATACTTTATTGCACAAAATTACAAAATAAAATTGTACATAGGCGAACTTAATGCCTTAGGCATTTTCTACCAGCTAACCTTTGAGAGAAATGAATTTGAATCAAATGCATAAGAAATTTTGAAATCCGATTTGTAGCGCAACTTAAGTTATTTATCTATACTTCTTTGTAGCGAGAGTAGCACATTCAAACAAACAAACGAACTCTTCAGTTTTATTATATTAGTATAGATAATAATGTTTGGAAATATACAAAGAAGTATAAATAAATAACTTAAGTTTTCATGAACACAATGAGAAAGCTTTAACAAACAGGTAGAAACATTTAAGTATCCACACAAAGTACAAAACAATTTGTAGTCAATACCTTAGTCTCTTATTACTTTTCTTTTGTCGTATAACTTTTTTCTTCCGTATATAATATGACGTCTCGTACCACCAATAGAATTTAACAAAACACTTTTGAGTGAGTTAAGAAAATGAAAATGGAGGAAAAACTGTTTTTTTTATTGGAACACGGCATGATACTCTGTATCTAGCTGGTGGTGAGCAGACCTACAAAATCCATGAATGTGGTCAATCAATAATTGTTCTTAAACAAAATTGAATTGAAACTCCCACTATGTCGGCTAAATAATAATAATAATATGTAGGACAAATTACACATATTGCTCTGGTCACAAACTAAGCTCTAGGCTTGTACTATGTGTACCAGAAGCAACGATATAATACATATTATATTTTATAAACTGTGTGTTTATAAAATGACAAACTGTACAGAAAAAAACGGACTAATATTTTTTGCCATGGGTGGGAATCGAACCCACGACCTCCGGATACAACGCCAAATACGCAGTCTACGGAGGCTGTCTGAATGGGTACGACTACGATTTTTTTTTTATTAAATAGGCGGCGACATGGCAAAGACGAATTGCATTACGCTATGAAACGGGCCGTTGATTTGATGACACGGCATAACCACCTCAGCCACCACGTATATAATATGTAAGATAATACCGTACTCTGTATATAATATGAAAGATAATACCGTACTCTGTATATAATACTAGCTGTGCTCGCGACTTCGTCCGCGTGGAATAGTTATTTTTTTATCATATAAACTTTCATCCCCTATTTTATCTCCTTGGGGGTAGAATTTATCAAAATCCTTTCTTAGCGGATGCCTACGTCATAACATCTACCTGCATGCCAAATTTCAGCCCGATCCGTCTAGTGGTTTGGGCTGTGCGTTGATAGATCACTATGTCAGTCAGCCACCTTTGAGTTATATATATTTAGATTATTCTTTAATACATATTTTTTGTGTATCTTGAACCGTTTTCACGGCGCACGCAACGGAAGGCTTCAAAGATGAAATAATTTCTCCCGTTTTTTACACATTTACCACTATATCTTTGCTCCTATTGGTCGTAGCGTGATGTTATATAGCCTATAGCCTTCCTCGATAACTGGACTATCCAACACAAAAAGAATTATTCAATTCGAACCAGTAGTTTCGGAGATTAGCGCGTTCAAACAAACAAACAAACAAACAAACAAACAAACAAACTCTTCAGCTTTATAATATTAGTATAGATGAAAGATAATACCGTACTCGTAGGTAGATAATCTTTATAATAAAAACCTCGATTCTTCTCTTGCCTGAATTATATTTTTTTCTTCTTAATTTTAAATGGACTGTATAAAGTAAGAATGGTGTGGTCACACGCTTGTATTTGTTTCCAGCCGTCTCTCGTTAATTTTTAATACCAGTCGCCAGATCAGTCGCCAGATCGGTTAGTGAGAGGATTAGGATTAACAGGGTAGATTAATAAACTTTTACTATGTTGCAAGATTAGAAAAGTTTTGAATTAACGATCAATATTGAAGGTTGTAAAAAATACACATTTCATGATATTAAAAATAATGGAGAAATACATATAGGTATATAAGTGTTTAGAAAAATGGTATAAACGATTTAACATACCGCTCACCTTAAAAACACATAATGTTTTTAACAAATAAAAATATAACGCACAAATTAAAAACGAAAATAATAATAACAATAATTATATACAAAAATGCGTTAGCTTTCAATAACCAAACGGAAATACTTTTTTTTTTACTGAACATGCAATACCTAATTAACCATGTGTGAATACACCAATGGCAAAAAATATGTGTAAATACTGTTGTTTCTACACACATGTACAACCTTGAGCTTAGTTTGTGACCAGAGCAGTATGTGTGAATTGTTCCTACATATTGCTATTATTAAAATAGCTTTGTCTATAGCTTATCTTAATTGTTACTTTTCTTGGTAATGTCGTAGCACTATAATACCTCACGTACCACCAATATAACTTAACAAATACTATAGCGACATTCGTGAGTACCTACTGCAGTTTAACTGCAATCGACAAACTAAAATAGGTTTTCTGCTGGACACGTATAAAACCTATAAAGAACTAATATGACCCCATATTAAGGTGAGAAGGACGTCTTTTTAATTTTGCCATACGACCAGTTTTGTTATCAGACTGTTTCACATATAGAGAAACAGTCATGTTTCAGTTTTAGCCTGTGGGTTTACCGGATTTCAAGAGACTACTGCATCGATTTCATATTGAAGGAGTAGTCTTCTTTCATGCTACAGTTAAGAAACGGGCGATTGATTTGACGATAAAGCAGCGAGGATATTAAAATAGACTCGTAATGTAAATAAGTCCTAGTCGCCGCCCATTTTGTTACCGCAATATTTAGCCGGCATAGTGGGAGCGATCAATATTGTTAAGCAACAAAAAAAATTATACAGTCTAAAACCGTAACATGACTAGGTCACTCGACGGTTTCTGCGTCTGTATAGGATAACGAGGCTTTCCTCCCACCTTACTTGACAACGATAAGGTAGGAGAAAATTTGCATACATAATAAGTACCATACCCGTAAACATCTTCCCAAAAACATGGATTGTTTTTCCATTCAAGTTTTCCTGTCACACCTAAGTGGTAAAAAATAAAACAGTTTTACCAATGAACAGATTTCGGATAGCTAAAGTTTTCTTCTTAAAACTTATTCAATAAGTAAACACGTGTTTTACAAAGTATTTTTATTTTCCACGTCAAAGAATTAGTTAGAGAGAATAGAAAAGGATTTGGCCTAAAATTGTAAGTCGAAAACTTTGCGTATTTGGTAACAACTTTATGACGCGTGTAAAGAAAGATATCCGACGGTTAACCCAAATAAATATAATAGGCATACTTGTAGGTTTATTTATGCCAGTAAAGATAAAAATAGAAATTCTCGTTATCCATGCCCATACAGATGCAAAAACCGTCAAGTGACCTAGTCATGTTTCGGTTTTAGTCTGTGGGTTAACCGGTTTTCAGGAGACTACTGCATCGATTTCTTGTCGAGATGGCAGTCTACTTTCAGGGTGCGCTTACAAAATGGGTAGTTGGATTCACGATAAGGCAGCGAGTATATTAAAATATACTCATAATGCAATTCGTCATTGTCGCCCCCCATTTCGTAATCGCATAATTTAGCCGGCATTGTGGGAGCGATCAATATTGTTTAAGGAAAATTATTGTTTGACCCCATTCATGGGATGCTCACCACCAGGTCTACAAAGTCACATGTCGTGCTCCAATAAAATACATATATATAGAATTATTTTTTATTACCAAACTTAAAAAGTACTACCTAAGGAAGTTATGGAGACAACCGAAATAGATCGGTTTTCGTAATTTATAGATACTATCTATACTATCTATACTAATATTATAAAGCTGAAGAGTTTGTTTGTTTGGTTGAACGCGCTAATGTCAGGAACTACTGGTTCGAATTGAAAAAATATTTTAGTGTTGGATAGCCCATTTATCGAGAAAGGCTATGCTATAAGGCTATATACTCGTGACATCTACGCTACGATCAATAGCAGCGGAGCATCAGTGTAAAATATTGCAAATTTTTACGCAGCGCACGCAATGAAGCTCTTTGCGTGCGCTGCGTATACGGTTAAGACGACGTATAAAGGGAAATAAAACAATTGAAATAAAAGATGCCTGTTAAAATGCGTACGAGTGAGAAACAAACAATAATCTAGCGCGGAATTTTTGGAAAATATTCAGTTTTCTTGCTATAACTTTCAAAATATTTAGAATTTTACAATAACGCTAGGCCATGTTTTAGATCTTATACATATGCATAATTTATAAAAAAACATGGGTTTAAAATCTGCTCCATATTGAAGTAATAGGAAATATCGATAAAAAATAGAGGTAACTTTGCGATTTTTTTATTTCGAAGCAACTTTACGCTATTACGTTTTCCAAAAGCCAGTTACTTCTAAATACCTTGTATTATTACTATGTTTTTTTTTAATGTATTTGTTAAGGTTGAGGTATTCTCATAATCGGAGATCAAGATTGTTTATTACCTTTATGAGCCCCCTTAAAGTTAATAGTAAATAAATAGAGCGCATGTCAGCTAGTTAATAGTAAATAAATATATTCATATACCGTATTCGATACTAACTAACTAAACTTTGTAAATAAAATTAAACTAAAATAGACACTCATTTTTTCCACGGGGATAGGCAGCACCACCTCCAACGATGCAGCACTTTTATGTTTTTATCAGAAATAAATGATATTATGTTTTTGGTATGCGTAAATAAGAACAATACCGTAGAGCGTTTACGAAGAGAGTTGTGGGTGTGAAGGAAGCGAGAGAGTATGCCAATACCCGTAGCACGGCCAAGCTAAGACAAGATATGGGTCAATGTCAAAAGTAACTATTTTTAATGCGCTGCAAAGTTGCACCTGATTGGCTGAAATAAAAAAAATGTTTTGTTTGACATCCGCTCGCGACTTTATGTCTTGACTTGGCTTGGCCGTGCTACGGGTACTGGCATACTCTCTCGCTTCCTTCACACCCACAACTCTCTTCGTAAACGCTCTACGGTATTGTTCTTATTTACGCATACCTAAAACATAATATTTCTGATAAAAACATAAGTTATATAATAATGAGACTGGAGCCTGGACTTGGCAAAAAACATTCTGTTACAGGACCCCAGCAATTTCAACTTAAAAATAACAATAATCTACAGTCCTACTTGTCAATTTAATTTGTAATAATCTATGTTATATTCAAATTTAAATATTTACATAAATTTATTTTTTTATTAAAATATAGGAAATATGTTATAATTAAATTAGAAGATAACATAATCATTTAAGATACTTCAATGTCTTGAAGCACAAAAAAATACTAATACTCGTATATAGCTACTAAACACACGTTGGCCCGTCCTTTTAATGAAGTACGAGTATTTAAAAAAAATATATAATAAGTTTTAGTATTATAAACTTTATTCACATAAGCAATTAATCTAAATAATACTAAAATATAGATATCTAATAAATTTAAACTAAACCTAATAAAATAAAACTAACTATAAATAAAAAATGTCCTCTAGAGACGTCCCATCAGAAATATTCCCAAGGAGACTGGCAACATTTCCTCTCTGTATAGCGATGCTAATACGTTGATAGAAATAATTGCCAGCCTTCTTGTCTCCAGACTTTTCTGTCAGCCGCTTGGATAACTCCCTGGCCAGGCGCTTGGCTGAGGGTCCCCATGGCCCCATCGTCTCAACCCCAAACGGCGCAAACTCGTAACCAATACTGAGGTTGGCGTATTTACGCAGTTTAAGGTTCTCAGCGGAAACGGCCGCACTTCCCGCGCTGGATGAGGTCTTCTGGATGTGAGATGGGGCTAATGTGTCTACACATGTTGCATCCCACACCAGAGACTTGCCAGATTTCCACGGCCCAACAGTCATGCCGTCGGGTCTCTTGCCATCGCTTCGCGCAATCCCAGAGGGTTCTAGGATCGCAGGAACTCCAGCAGTGACAAGAGCCCTTCGGATGATGTCGTTGATAGCCAAGTGACGGGGAATGCGGCCGGCACTTCTAGCACAAGAAAGCCCGTGGTGTCCGAGATGTTCCACTGGTTCTCCACACCGACATTTGTGCGGGTGGACAGTCCGGGCTCCGAGACGTAGGCACACTGCCATGGTCAATGTATTACGGTCAAGGAGTGTCCCAACCGACGCTGAAGGAAAAGCCTGCAACCAGAGACCCGACTCTTTAGTGGAGACGGCTATGAGGCGTGCCCGCTCTTTCATGTTACTGGAAGATAAAATATCTTCCAGTATTAGTTTGCAGAGCGGTTCGTCCCATAGTCGTTGGACTTTTGGTAGGTTTGGAACCGAAACATTGGGGCATGCTAATGACCAGGCATCTCTGGCATCTGACAAGTATGTCGGCTCCATGGAACCCAAAGATGGGTTTGTGATACTCCCGTAGAGCTCGGCAATACTATGTACAGACGACAGAAACGCTGGCAGTGCTACACTAGAAATTTTGCGGGTTCCCAAGCCTCCAAAGCGAATTGGCAGCGAGGCTTGGGCCCAAGTACGATCGTTCATTGGACAATTTAGAATTTCGGTTAGGTAATTTTGTAAAAGTTTGTCTAGTAAAAGAAGTTCGTCGGGAAAATTCCAAAGTTGAGAGCAACGGAGTACATACGTAAATTTGGGGGTAAACAAACAAAATTGGATGATAAATAGTGCCATGTGGGGTTGAATTTGTAATAATCGTTCTGAAGTTGAGTTAAATTTGGATATTTGTTCTTGAACGTAAATTTTGATTGATTCATCTAAGATTGGCGATCCTAGAAGTTGGAGCGTTTTATTGTTTAAAATTTTAATATTGGGTGCTAGACTATTGAAAAGTGAAATTATTTCAGATTGTTTGCTAGGTGTTATTAAATTTGAAATATAGATTTCGCATTTTGGAAAATTTAGTTCTAAACCGATGGTGCCAAAATCGTTTATAAGTTTTTGAAAATCGGCGAGAACTGTATCCGTGTTTCCTCCAATCGTGCCATCATCCAGATACCATATGTTGAATTTTTAATTTAGGTTGTTTATGATTTTATGGATTGCCATACTGAAGATAGCAGGACCGAGCGGATCGCCTTGTTGGCAACCCACTGCCGAAAGTATAGTATGGTTTTTGTAAATTAATTTCGAAGGGGTGCTATAGGACTGCCAAAGATAACTGAAAATTTCTGGGGTTTGTTGTTTGATTTGTTCCAACATGGCACCTCTATCAACTGTGTTGAAAGCGTTTTTAACATCCACCTTCAAGAGCACATCCCCACCGTGATTCACTACAAAACTCCGAGCAGCATGGACAGCAGCTTCACAGCCACCCTTAGAGCCAAACCCCACTTGTAGTGGTTGAAATTTCGTGATGAGAGTTGGTAATATAATTTTACTGCAGATTTTGGATACTATACGGCGTAGAGTGCAGCCGACGGCAATCGGCCTGATACCACCGTCTTTTTTTTTAAGTGCACATATATTTGCGCCGTATAGTATATCAGTGATGCTAATAGGTACTTGGCCGGATAACATTATATTTACAAGTGAGGTTAGGGCAACAAGGAGAGGTTCAGCGGCGTCGCCCGCTGTTCCACTGATCAGGTCCTTGTAGTGCTGTGGTGTCAGGCCATCAAGGCCACCTGCCGATCCATTTCTGAAAGACAAAATGGCAATTTGCACTTCCGAGGATGTCATTTGAAGGCAAGAATCATTTTGTTCAGGAGGATCGGGGAGGAGAAGTGTTGCCGCTGGTGGAGGATGTTTGCTCTGAAGGGCAGCCAAAGTTTCTGGGGAGTCGGGGGCGACGATATCATAAGAGAAAAGAAGGTCAGCAGCCCCTTTTAAGTCACCGTCATTAATTTTGTCCTCAATTTTTTTGATACTGAAATTTTTTTTTTGATATTTGCAAGGGGGTGGGGTTATTATGTTTTGTTCATTTGAAAGTTGGTCACAGTTGTTTTAGATTTTTTGTGTTAGGGAAACGTTGTGATCCTGTCCTCTCTTGACATATAAAGTTCGGTATGCAAAAGTAAGTAGATCTTCCCAGCTTTTTTTGGTATTTTCAATTACTATTTTATTTATTATTTTAGTTATTGATTTTGCAACGGTAATCCGTGCACCACGTGGTATTCTTTTTATTAGTGGTAATGAATTTTTGTAGTGGCCTAAAATTTGACTGAAATTTAATTGGTTCGAAAAGGTATTCGAGGAAGTTTGAATAAAATTTTGTTTGTGTGTTTTCCCAATATGAATATTTAAGCATCTGCTTCCTCGAAAAAAACGGGGCTGGGAACATTGCTCACATCTTACGTACAATGATGTGTCGCTGGACTGGCCGGGGACGTCACTCGATGTGGATAATGTGATATAATGTGACATCTAAGGACATAAAACTACAGTTATATAAAATAAAACTAAATTATAGTAAAAAATAAAGTAACACAAAATATTGCAGTCACACGAAAACGTTCTTAGGAGGATGCCCCCAACTTTTGGAAGCATTCTGATGTGCAGTCACAGTTTCTGTCACTCGATGTCTTACCAGGTTAATGACGAAAACTTGCCGGTTTCCAGGCCGAGCAACTTAAGGGTCTTTAATTTCAATAAATATCCTAGCCTGTATGCACCTGGTGTGCCCACCCAGTCCTTAGATCGGGAGTGTTTCTTCGGTTTTACTTTTTAGAATATGTGATGATGACTCTGACAGAAAACTTCGACACACGTTTTTATACCAAAATATTGATTTTTATAATGTTTTATTTATTCCTTTGAATGGTCCAACATATATGTGTTATAATTATACGAAAATGTTCTTAATGTATCACTTTATTGTATTTTTTAATTAATTTAAATAGGATAATACTTTTTTCATAATTTTCATAAGTTTTAGTTAAATTTTTTTTACAAATCAATAAATTCTGTATATCTTTATAATTATTATTTCATCATTCTCTTTTACCTATTTATTATAAAAGTAATTTACACATTTATTATATAAATAATTAAAAAAAGAAGACACAGAAAAAAAAAGTTTTAGTAAGTAATACTGAAATGTCTATAAAATATTTCGGCATGTATGAAATAATCACTCAGTAATATAATAATCAGTGTACGTAAGCCATAATATTAATATAATATAAAAATACAATTTCTTTATACCCTTGTCAAATATATTTATGACAAATAATACCTATCTACTAAGATCAAAATAAATTTATTCACGTAATATCTACTTATAAAATATCCAATATTAAAGACAAGTTATGCGACATTGTTATTGAATATTGCTTACATTGGTTTAGCCCTGAAAACACGAGTATCTGGTGTTTGTGTATATTTAAATCAAAACACTTGTCTTTTACTTAAAAAAATACACCATTTAAATTTAAAAAAAACATAGAGCTATGCTCCTCTTTTTATATTATAATATCATTGGCTATGCTAGGTTAAGATTCTTCGCCGTGACAGTGATTTACAGAAAAAAAAATGTATTATTAATTTAATGCATTACTAACCTTAGGTCCCTGGTTCGAATCCCGGTGTGTACCAATGAGTTTTTCATAAAAAAAATATATGTACATTTGTTTGACAACACCACTATAGTGCCTCGGAGAGCACGTGAAGCTCGGTCCCGGTTTCACTATACCTACTTGTGAAACTGTTTATAGAGATGCGTTATTGAGTCTATTCAAAACTCATACCATCGGCTACGGCGAGGTGGGATGAAAACCCCTCCGCTGGGTACCCTGGGGCCGTCTAAGCGGTCACGGGCGCCGTACGGCACCCGTGATAATATGTATGTATGTATGTATTACTAATCTAGATATTAATATTAAATTAAGTTTAATAATAAGTTTAATAAAACCCAGACGGTTTGTAACAATGAGATTATATCTATAAATACTTTGAAAAACTGGGCGCTTCTGGGGCCTCAGAGAAAATAATGCAGGCAAAAACGTATAGATTTTGACAGTGACAGTAGGCGTGAGGTACGCTGTCAACGGTCAAAGTCAAAACTGTATAGAGTTTTGATTGAATCAACGCGATTACGCGACCCGTCGCCTCTAAGGCATAACGAAATGGCTTATCCATACAAACTACTTAGTAAAGTTAAAAAACAATGTATGGGGAAGCCAAAATTATTAGTATAACATAGTTCCAAAGGAAAAGTTTTTTGATCAGTAGAGCCTCATATTAGCCTAAAGCACAACCTTTCAAGGTCACCATGTACCAGTAAAGATTTTGTTATCACCGCCCATATGTTTCGGTTTTAATCCGTGGGTTGACCCAGTTTACAGGATACTATTGCATTGATTTCTTGTCGAGGTGGTAGTCTTTTAGGGTGCGATTACGAAACGGGCAGTTAATGGATTTTCAATTATGCTTACCGGTACAGGTAGCCACTAAATCACATGCCGTGCCGTATGAGATTATACCTACAATTTAGGCAGCAAAACGACTTTCGGGCCAAAACTGTTTTCTACCCCTAAACTTTAATGGGTTGGATAAAAAAAAAGATCTCATTTTATTAGAGGAAAAATAAACGATGACGTTTTTCTTTTTTTAATGCCTTGATATTTTATAGAAATTATTTTAATGTGAGGGATTTTTTTGAGATTTATTTCGAATTTCAGGGATTGATATTATTTTTCCTACATAAAACTTTAAAAAAAGGAAAACGTAAAGGCTAGATATAGGTCTTATTTATAACGCCTCCAAAACTCATAAAAATCTATGAATGTTTAGTAACAGTTAGGACCAAAAGGTCGTGAATGTATGGGAAATGTTTGATCAGACTCCGCTCTTAATATGTAGGTGTGTTTAATAAAACGCTTTGTAACAATGAGATATTTCTATAAATATTTATTTTATTGTACTTATTATGGGTAAAACATTTTTAGATTACAATTCTTTATCTGAAAGTCTAATAATGTACAATTTTATAAAACGCCCGCTTGCTCGTTCACGGCGTAAACGCTGTTAAATTTACCGTGAGGGCTTAGTTCAACGAATCTCAAATTATGCGACTTTTGCCAAAAAGTCTTCACAACTCATTTTAACAGCTCACAAAAAGCAAAGTTCCAGCTCTAAGCGAAAATCGATTGACAAAAGTATGCTGTCCTTCAGCATTGTTATAACAAATTAATCGCAACGCCTATCATTTTAGCTACCTATTTTTTTTTATGATATTTTACATCCACCTAATGGAAAGCTGTGTCTACAGTCTAACCTACTAACTACGTAGGCCATCGCGGTTTCATAATATACCTAACCGGCTCTTTGGATCTTTAGACTAATGCTTCGTGGAAAGGTTTAAAAGTAACTATATATTATGCATATGATGTATAGGTTCCCATAACTTTCAGGGGTCAATTCGAGATATGTTAATACATTATATATATATAGGCATTTATGCCTAAAATTAAATATAATGCCAAAATGCAGTATTTTACCTACACCAAAGTATGCAAACCTAGTGTTTCACTAGGTTTGCAACCTAACCCTTTTATTCATAAAAACCTTTATGTAGATATATACCATCATGCGTGGAGCGATTAACCCTTCCTCAATTCGCCGATGGTATTCGGAAGCAAAACCTAACAAGGGGCGAGCTTGTTGCGGTCTCTATAATGGTTTAACCTCGTTGTATAAAGCGGTCACCCATCCCAGGTCCGGCCTTGATGTCATCTGCTTAACTTTGACGAGTTAAAATGATTTTTCGACATTTTCTTACCCATTAAAATAATATTTGACAGAAAAGCGATAAAACACCATTTTAAAGTTTTATGAATAAGAGAATAACATTATAGTATAGTGCTGAAAGGCACATTAACATTAGCAGAATAACATTATAGTATAGTGCTGAATTCTCTATTTTGTTCATTTATTCGTTTAATTGACTGGAAAAATGAACTATTGAATTAATAAATGAACGAATAGACACAGCTCTAGGGGGAAGAGTTACGATAATTGCGCTTGCGAATTAGAATGGAAAAATCAACTGTTTTCATTTGTTTATTTTGTACATTTAAATGTCTGTTAACTATTGATTAATGAAGGTAATTTAGTTTTAGTGGTGGTACCGTTGGCACTCGCGACCACCCTGGGCCATTTCCAAATTTTGCCGGAATGTTAGAGTCGAGATAGTCAAATACGGTGAAAGTCTCATATACTACGTATACAAAAACGTATGGCAACCCTAACGATGTACGAAACACTAATCAATTACGTACATAATATTATGTACGCAAACCACTTATATTTTGAAAGTGTGTGGTACTCCGTAGTCCTGTAACCAATAAATATTGACAAACTAATAAATTTGGACTGCTAATTAATTGCCAGTAAACAAAGGCCCATACTTTGGAATATATTGGAAGTTTAATAAATAAGTATGTTTGACCTATCTGTAGCCCTAGTGTGAGTTTTTTTAACGTTTACTTTCGCGTTAACTATACTACCGCGTTAACATTTTGACCAATCACACGACCGCATTTCTAGTTCGTAAAATTTCCGCTTTGAGCGCTGAACCATTTCCCATACACATTTTAGTTAACTCAAACGCAAAGTAATAGTTAGAAAACTCACACTAGGGGTACTGATAAAGTTCTACTTACCAATCGTTGGCATTATATATAAAACCATAACTGAAATATAAATATTGTAAAATAAGTTATTTATATAAAATCTTTATTGCAGCATCATGTGGAATGAAGTTCTCTATAACTTCGCTAGACCGACCGATAGGTTTCGTTAACCATACAGATGCGAAACCGTCTATTAGTCGTGTTTTCGTTTTAGTATATGGGTTCACTGGTTTCAGGAGACTATTACGTCGATTTCTCATCGAGGTGGTAGTCTCCTTTCAGGCTGCGGTTAGAAAACGGTCACTTGATTTAACGATAAAGCAGAAGAATATTTTGGGTAGACTCGTAATGCTAATCTTTGTCGCCGTTCATTTCGTAACGACATCAATTAGTCGGCGTAGTGGGAGCGATTAATACTGTTAAACAACAATGTACTGAGCGAACTCATTCATGGACTTTGTGGGTCTGCTTATCATCGGTTATTTACAAAGTCACATGTCGTCTTTACTAACATTATAGAGAGGTAAAGTTTGTGAGTTTGTGTGGTTGTGAGGGGTAATCTCTGGATCTACTGAACCGATTTTGAAAATTATTTTAGTGTTGCATAGCCCATTCATCGAGGAAGGCTATAAAATGCGCTACGACTAATAGGAGCTGAGCATCAATGAAAAATGTTGGTAAAACGGGCTAAATTTTGTTCCTTTTGAGAGCCTCCGTTGCGTGCGCTGCGTAAATGGTTAAAGTTACGCAAGTTGCGCGTGTCAGCTAGTATATAATAAAGAAAATATACATCATCAGCATTAGCTAAAGCAATTTATGTTAATAGGTAGATTTTATTAATTTATTGAAAAAAACTACTATAGGTACTAAGTGCACTTAAATTAAGGCAAACTTATTGTCGTTAGTAGGCAGTATACCATTTATTTATTTTTATTTAAAATACTTTATTGCACAAAATAAAATTGTACATAGGCGAACTTAATGCCTTAGGCATTTTCTATCAGCTAACCTTTGAGAGAGTGGAAGATTATGCATAGGGTGCAAAAGCAAATAAATAACAATTTATACCATAATGCTGCTTCTTATAGCTCTAGCGAGTTCTACACAATGATGAAAGGGACCAGGTCACTGTGTCAGTCTTTATTTCACCCTCATGAATAGAAATTAACATAAATTTAATTAAAGCAAGCTTAATTATTTAGTTTTAATAAATATCGGTCAAATCCAATTTACTTTTAGGTGAACGAAATATCTTTTGAAAGGTTAACATTTTGTTGGGAGATTACCCTTTGTGACGTGCAATAATTACTGTCCTAATTAACTCATTATCCTTACATTCAGGAGACGATTTAATACAATAAAGGGGTTGGTTTGGTACACACAAAATAACAATGAAATTATAAAATGGCGGAGAATAATAAAATTAAGCTGCTACAGCTGGCTACGAGGTAGTACCTAATGTAGGTAATATTTCTTAATACCTTGTTTTAGTATGAAGGTTTTATTTTGTAACTAAGTATGTAATTTTACTCGTTTTATGAAAACAACAACTTTTTAAGGTGCTGTAAAAATCATAATATTATGAATAAATAATATAAAAATATGTTGGACATTTCAGATTTCTTGATCACAAACTAAGCTTTAGGCTTGTACAATTATGTATCATCACGGGTGCTTTACGGAGCCGAGACCGCCCAGACGGCCTCAGGGTACCCAGCGGAGGGGTGTTTAATCCCACCTCGTCGAAGCCGATGGTATGAGTCTACACCGGACAAGTGGCTAGCTCACCGCGATATTTTGAATAGACTCAATAACCCCATCTATAAACAGTTTCATAAGTTGGTATAGTGAAACCGGGACCGACAGCTTAACGTTCTCTCCGAGACACTGTAGTAGTGTTGTCAAACAAATGTACATATTTTTTTAATTTAAAAACTAATTGGTACATACCGGGATTTGAACCAGGGACCTAAGTGTTTTTAAGTCCAAGGTCTAACTAACTCGGCCACCACGTGTACAGATTTTATGTACTATTTTATAAATATCCAGACCATATTTTATAAATATCCATAGTAGGGAGAAAATAATGTTATTGTTTGACCTCCGGGTGCAGTTGCCCAATATTTGTCTTGCAGTCTTGGTCTTGTTCTTGCACATGAGTTTAAAAGATTTTCAATGCAGTTTCAATAATTATATTATGGCAACGAAAAACGAATGTATATATAGGGCTATGATAAAACCATTTGGTTTTAATTAAAAAGAACAATTCTACTAGCGGAAGAATTTGCAATAAAGTAGGTAAATATTACATCAATATATTGAATAAAATAGTGATTATTAAAATACTTTTTAAAACTTCTTTTTAGACAAATATTTTTTTTAAGTAAATAAAATGTCAATCTTCCAATTGGGCAAGGGGCACATTTTTTGTAACACTAGGAATGGGCCTTGCGCGCTAGAAATTGTAAAAAAAAATGAGGTTTAAATGTACTCTGAGTTACATACGTTCCCCATCCTTTATGTATATCAGCTTGCTTCCTCCTAGATCATCGGCTGATGAAGGCCTTGTCCCTTGTTCTTTATATGAGCTGGGTTACATACACATTTGAAGTTTTAATAGAACTGATAATATTTTGTATAGTGCAAGATTCGTGCACAAGACAAATACCAAAACACCAAGACTGAGAGTGCAAGAACAAGAATGATATCCAGATCTCCTATTCTAATGCAAGACCAAGACTGATCTACACTAGTCTTGATTTGGGCAACACTAGATACAACTATTTGTTTTTATTGTTTACTGTATTATATTTACTATAGTATATTATTATTATTGTTAGAAATCATTTTCAGTGCTAATACTAGCTAGGTATGTACATTTAATCACTGATACTATTGTTTAAGTCTAGTTTATGGCTGCTACATTCATATAATTTTATATCTCGTAAAATTATAATATTGTATTATGTTCAGATTCAAACATATTTAGATTATCGGGAAACCAATTCGCTACTTATCTTTATCTAAAGGTAAGATTTAATATAAGTAGATAACTATATAGAAATGTTATCGCAAAAAAATATATATTGTATATCAAATTTGATATCATCATCGAAGTTTAATATTAGTTAGTTATTATGTTTTCAAATAACAATCATAAAAGTTTTATTATTATATATTGAACATAACAACTTTAATGAGAAAATCCAGCTTTATTTTTTTTTACACCATACTTTTTTACATTTCTAATTCAACTAATTTCTAATTTACCTTAGTCATAAGTAATTTTTTTATTGATCGCTCCCACTATGCCGTCTAAATGATGCGTTTACGAAATGGGTTACGATAATGACATATTTTCATTATATCTCGCTGCTTTATCGGCAAATCTCGTAACCGCACCATGAAAGGAGACTACCACCTCGACAAGAAATCGATGTAGTAGTTTCCGGAAAACCAGTGAACCCAGAGGCTAATACCAAAACATGATCACTTGACGGTTTTGGCATCTATATGGTCAATGGTAAAGAGCCTAAAAAATCTTTCACATTTTTGAACAGATAATATAAAAGTTATATCTTCACAGATTAACTATGCAGTAAGACCTTTAAACCAAAGGTATCGACTGACAGTATTGCTAATCAATGTTTAATATCTTTTACGCCGATCCCAGGCTATCGGAGAATACATTAAGCTATATATAGCTCGTGATACTTTTCACCGTTGATCATAAACTTCTAACGTTGCGCAAGTCAACTGATGTTATGGATATCTAGGTATAATTTTATGACTATTCATGCTTGTTTATCGATTACGTTGAGGCAGCTACAGAAGTTAGTGGTCTTTGAAAACTATGTACTTTTAGTAAATATGTATTTTATGTTCAAAAAGTTATGGACATCATTTTGATTTTATTTATTTTTAAATAAATATTATCACGGGTGCTTTACGGGCGGCACCCAAGACCGCCTAGGCGGCCTAAGGGTTTTTGATCCCACCTCGTCGTTGCCGATAGTATGAGTCTACACCAACAAATGGCTAGTTCGTCGCGATGTTTGGATAGGTCCAATAGCCCTTCTATAAACAGTTCCTCAAGTTGGTATAGTAAAACTGAGAACGACAGCTTAACGTGTTCAAACATATATTTTAGATTAAAAAATCATTGGTACACACCGGGGTTTGAACCAGGGATCAACTTGGTCACCACGCATTGTTCCCTGCATAATAATTAAACAAATTGCTTCTGAGCATTTGTGGGCCAAAGTCATTTGATGAAAGTTTTATATATTGTAAGAAGAATTAAGTTTAACAAATATTTCCCTCGTTCTCAAAATATTATATTTGCAAAAATATATATATTATAAAAATATGATATTCGCAAAATATATTGTTTACAAATTATATACGTATAAAAAAGTAAGTCTCGACAAAAGACGATATAATTGCTCATATAAATAAGCCCACTTTACAAACGAAACTTCGGCCTAGAGCGCCCACCGTACCGCAGTAACTCGGAAATCTCTATAGAAACGGGGACATTCATAAGAGAAACAAAATCACATAATTTTCTTTTTACATCTATGTAAGTATAATTAAGCGACTAATTAGATTGTGTTAACCTCTAGTTTTGTACGTATATTAATAACAGGAGAAATATATTTAATAGGTACCTACATACATATACTTGGTGTTTTCTTTTACTATGCCATTTTTTTATGCCTTAACATGTGTGTTTAGTATAAATGTTGAAGTTATTTGTAGACATTTTTTGTTTTTTAAGTCATTTTATCTTAAACTGGCTGATACGCGCAACTTCGTCTGGACAACTTTAAAAAAGTAATAATTTTTCCCCGTTTTTGCAACATTTTTCATTGTTACTCAGCTTCTATTGATGTGGCGTGGTAGCGTGATATTTTGTAGCTTAAACTTAACTTTCTACGATAAACAGGCCATCCAACACTAATTTATATATTTTTAATTCGAACCAGTAGTTCCTGAGATTAGGGCATTCAATCAAACAAACAAACAAACTCTACAGCTTTATAATATTAGTATAGATATGGGCGACATTAAAAGAAAAAAATACGTGTCATTATTTTCATCATTGAACACAATATATAAAGAAATCCACTTTGACAAAAAAGAAAAGATATCCCACTTCCAAAATTTAAAACCAGAAAAAGACCACATTAAAGAAAATTCCCCGCCCAAGAAATCATTATAAAACAGCATCCTGTAATATAATAGACCTAATAAATAAAAATACTAACCCCTGACCCAGTTATACAATTCTTTATTTTGCAGCTAATAAAATTGTCGGTGCAATAAAGGAAAAAGGTAGCGCCATAACGTATCAAGTTTCTGCTCACATATAGAGCGACGACGTGGATTGCAACATTCATCCAATTGTAAAGCAAATGTTACAGTAAAGTGGTCATTAGAGTTGTTCTTCTAACGAGATCATGATGTCGTTTAGGATCTTTTATGTATATTACAGCTAATGTCAGTGCAAGTTATTTTGGTGAATAAAAAAAAGAAAAAACTTTATTTATACACCAAACATCACATACTCAAGTTTGACAAATTATTAATCTTATAACTATGAATACATTGCGTGGTGATACAAAAGGTAATCGCCTCAGCATAAGCTACAAACAGATTAGCGCTGATTTTCAGCCGATGCCTATTATGTGCGAGGATGGAAGAAGGCATATTGTTTAAATTTAATGAACACAATAAAAAAAGTAAGTAAAAAAAAATTTTTTATAGTACAAAATATTAAAAATTAATGTAAAATTCCCGGCAAATAACTTGAACAATGCGAGTACTGCATAGAAACGGTTTTTCTAACAAATATATTTTATTTTGCTCCAAAAATCTGCGCGAATTTTACCCCACTGCGCCTGATTGTGCAGTTCAAATTATTTTTCGCTATACAATATACGAGCTTAAGGGCTTACGTTACCAGCTTACCATTTGGGAGATTGGCAATGACAGCTGAAAAACTAACATTTAATCGATCGACAATAATGGTTTTTATTAATTAAATGTAATTACATCTTTCTTTAAAAAAATATCGTCATTAAATCAAAAATGTGTGTGACCACACTCAAACATGAAAGTATGATATAGGTACATATACAACGTGTTACAAAATACCCCGTAAAAAATATAATTAATTATCTAAGCCAAAAATATTGTCAACCCTAGTAAGCTGTCATGTTAGGGAACCAAGATTATTTAACAGAAAGGCCTACATACCTATTTTACCTAATAGTTGTCTACTTTAATAGTTTTTATATTTTTCATTCATAAATATTTGCTACCTCAATACAAGAATGTCATTATAAGTACTAGCTACAAAAAATGTCAAGTTAGAAAAAAAATATGTTGTCAATTTCAAATCTTTTAATCGATATCCTACAACTGTTTAGATTTTTTTTTTCCAACATATTTTTTACGTAAACTATGTTCTTTGGACGGACGAGGCAACATTCACGGGGTCAGACTTTCAAATATGATCACGTTTGGGCTCGCGAGAATCCACATGCTTTACGGTAGGGCAGATTCCAACACCAGTGGCGGCTGAATGTATGGGCTTGCCGTTATGACGGGCATGTCATCGATCCCGTCATTATGCCATCACGTCTGAACGGTAGCAACCATCTAACGTTTTTACAAACGGAATTCGAAGAGGCGATTGATGACTTTCCTGTGGTTGACATTTTGCTCGCAACGTACGAGAATATCTTAACGTTCGCTTCCCACGAGAATGGATCGGCCGCGGGGGACCAGTGCTATGGCCTGCTCATTCTCCGGACCTCACACCCTTGGACTTCTTTTTGTGGGGTTATCTGAAGGACAGAGTGTATTTCTCCGATTGCCCAACGGTTGCCGAGATGGAACAGCGTGTTAGATCGGTTATCGTATCAATAACAAAAAAGTTAGTGTTTGTTTAGGTGGTTTCCAGGTTAGGTCTTTAAATTTTTTTGTCGTTCCGCGAAGTAGGTAGAAATGTAGGTACATTCTGCGTAGTTTACTCTTTAATTTTACTAAAATAGGGTTTGCACATCAGTAAACATTTTTTTTATTTTTTTTGGGGTATGTTACACAGCGTTACTACGGTTCTTAAATATTGTGAATGAACTCGTTATAAGGCTCCATTTACCTCCTTTCGGCTTTACGGAGTATTTTGTATCACGTTGTATATTTCAAAGTTAAGAGGTTATGGCTATTTTTCGGTCATTTATGCATATATTTCTTTTTAATTTATTTCTTCTAGGGTAGTATTTATTATTCCTAAATTTATTTATATTTCAACTAGGTATATCTTTTCTGAATCTGTCAAACCCCGAACCTGTATAAGTATGAGTACCTTAATAAAATAATGTTACATATAGGTACAGAAAAGACCTACATGTTTTAAAAGCCCATACTATACAAGGAAGCAAATATAGGTACTTATAACAATAAAACTCGACAAGTGCGAGTACTCGCCCGGCGATGGTTCAGTTTAGTTTTTTTTTTCTTAAAACTTTTCGGTAATTATATATTTTTCGATCGGCTTTTGGGTAAATTCCTACATTCCCTATTTTTTCTGAATACTTTGGAGACAATGGAAGAGACTAGCATTTTTTGACACTTTCATTATAGGTACGTACGTAAGTCATAAGTATCAAAATAGTTTTTAAGAAACAAAGTTATAGTTTGATTAAAATTAAAATACCATTTTGTATATATGGGGGTCAATCAACATGATATACTTGATAATAATAATATGGACAATTTACAGAAATTGCTATGGTCACAAACTAAGCTCTAGGCTATGTGTACCAAAAACAATGATATAATACATATTATATTTTATAAACCCCCAGAGCCCTAACGACAAAGGCGAAACCACTAGTCTATGGAAGCTTGAATAACTATTACAAATTTTAAGTAAAACAAAACTAGCTCAAAGTAGCTCTCGAGATATTTATTCATCATCATCATGCCAGCCTTTCGCGCGTCCACTGCTGAAAAAGGTCGCGGGAACGCCACAGACGACCTGAAAAAGGTCGCGGGAAGCCGATGGATACAGGCAGCGCAGAACCGGTCGTTGTGGCGATCCTTGGGGCCTATGTCCGGCTAAGGATCGCCACAACGACCGGTTCTGCGCTGCCTGTATCCATCGGCTTCCCGCGACCTTTTTCAGGTCGTCTGTCCACCTTGTGGCGGGCCTGCCTCTGCTGCGTGCTCCAGCACGCGGTCGCCACTCGAGAACCTTAATGCCCCAACGGCCGTCCGTTCTGCGAGCTATGTGGCCTGCCCACTGCCACTTAAGTTTGGCCATTCTGGAGGCTAGTTCGGTTACTTTGGTCCTTTTACGGATCTCATCGAATACGATCCCGCAAGGAAAAGCCGGGCATAGCGCGCTCCATCGAGATATTTATTACGGACACACAAACAGACACTCGAATGGTGCCTTTTTGAAATCAGAAAAGGAATCCTGCAAATGGGACCCTAATAAGGAAATACAAGTAGACATATAAGCGGAGGTACATGTCAAGATAATGAAACAGCCTGATGGATCACATCGCTTAAGCGAACGGTGTTGATGGAATACAAGAAAGTTACTTATTAGTTAGGATTACTTCAATAATTCTCTAGTACGGACGCCGACGATCTTCTAATGATATCAATCAATCAACACTTAACGGAACGCAATAAAAACTCTATGAAATGTGATCTTTTATTAATAAGGAATTATGGCGTGGTGATCCCCTTACTACAGTGAGATTAATTTAATATAGAGTTGTAACTACGGTTTCTATAGAACTATGAATTTTATTTTCTACTACTGTTGCTCGCAACTTCGTGTGCGTGTTCTGCTCACTTACTTATTCGTTTTAAATAGTGGGCTCTACGCCTTATGCGTAATTTAGCCAGTATCTAGTGCGGGTAGATTAAAATTTTATAGAATTTTTTAAAAGGGATGGACAGGAATAGGGAAAGTACTAGGATAGAATTAGGAATGGTCACATGACAGTATGCAAACATACGGTATAGTTATGCCAATATCATGTGAAGAAGGGACCCGTGATGATACATATGTGAAGAAGGGAATATCCTTCAGTAAGTGCATTTTACATATGAAACTAATAATAAAATATTGAACCGCCATATGCCTTAAATGGCCTATAAAACGAAATGTCAACAAGTTCGTTACCGCCATATTCTGTGAAAATAAAATTTTGCTTCCCCATTCAAAATTATCATTTTAACATTATCAGTTGTGTATGGAGAAGGCAATTTTTGCGACACATGGTTCCATGGTAAAAGTTGTTCGATTTAATTTGTAGCACCTCATATTATTAGCCCAAAGTACAACCTTTCAAAGTCACCATGTACATATAAATATATATAAATATATCATCACGAGTGCCTTGAGGCGCCCGAGACCGCCTAGACGGCCTAAGGGTACCCAGCGGAGGGTAATTTCAAGGTTAATTTCACCTCGTCGTAACTGATGGTATCAGTCTACCTACGCCGAACAAATGGCTAGCTCGTCACAATGTTTTAATAGACTCAATAATCCATCTATAAATAGTTTCAGAAGTTGGTTAGTTAACTGGGACCGACAGTTCAACGTGCTCTCTGAGGCACTATTAGTAGATATTAGTGTTATTATCTGCAGTGTTAGGTTTACGAAGTATAATATAAGGAGAAATATAAAAACAATAAATATTATAAGCATCGATTGGTTTATGTAAGATTTTTTATTATTTAATTGACATTAAACCCTTACAAAACCCTTGTCAGAAACACGCTTCCCTGCAAAACTACAATACGATTGAAGACCTAAAATCAAAGTGGGTGCCTTAATAAAATAAAGGCATCTAAAAAATATGTAGTTATTTATTTACTTTTACCCGTTGTGTACCAATGAGTTTTTAATTAAAAAAATTATGTACATTTGTTTGACAACGCCACTATAGTGCCTCGGAGAGCACGTTAAGCTGTCAGTCCCGGTTTCACTATACCAACTTGTGAAACTGTTTATAGAAGGGTTATTGAATAGAATAGAATAGAATAGAATAGAATAGAATAGAATAGAATAGAATAGAATAGAATAAAATTTATTCAATAAAATACAAAATAAAGTAACAAAATAATCATACACAAACTTATAAATACGACAAATTTTAATTTATAACACGATTTAAATATATTAAAATATTGTAAATTTATTGAATCGGTTACACCCTCAGCTTGTGCGCGGATACTTTGCAGAATCACACGCGCTGATTTTCAGGGCGCACCGTGAGATTCTTACAACTAAATTTATATTGATCACAATATTTATTAATATTATCATTCAACAACCAATTGAATTAAACTATTTATATGGTCACCATAATTAAGTGGGTACATTCACACATATGCACAAGAACGTTATAGTGTAACATATAACTGGTCTTGTAAGAGACCACATATACCAAAATATTATAAAAGTATCAACATTTAAAATCTAGTTTTGTATACAATTAGTTTTTAAGCTAACATCAACAATATTAAACAATAAAATGGATTTTTGTTGTGAGCTGTTTACAATTACTTATTCGCCTATCAATTATATTAAATATATTATATTTTATATACATATATAAAATGTCCAGGTAAGATTACACGACACAAAGATAGAAAATAAAATAAATGGCAAAGATAAATACAAAATACAAAATTACTATGTACTAATTATAAATGTATCCTTCATTTCCTTTTCCTGTGCTTGCATCAACCACTTTTTTAATTTAATTCTAAAACTTGTTGGATTCTCCATACTTCTTAATTCTAGCGGTAACCGATTCCACAATCGACTTGCCGTTAATACAAAGGAGCCCTTATATTTTTTACTAAAATGTGTTTGCCCTTTCATTATCGGGCCATTGCGGCTGGACCTTAAGTATTCAAATCTCGAGTGTAGATAGGCCGGTGTTTTAGTTTTTATAACCCTAAACACTAAATTGAGCATGTGCAAATCTAGTCTATATTTCATTTTGAGTAGGTTGTTTTCCACCAAATATGGAGTTATGTGGTTCCTCCTATGGACATTAAAACAGTATCTAATACAGCTGTTTTGAATGCGTTGCACTTTGTTTGCAGTTTTCAGTAATAAACACGGTCCATAAACCACGTCGCAGTAACTTATCTTAGATAAAACTAGTGATTCGCATAAATAAATTCTATTTTTTATGTCTAAAAAGTCTCGAATAGTATATAATGATTTCAAAGTGACAAAACATAATTTGGATTTTTCATTTATATGTTTATCGAATTTAAGATTTTCGTCAAAATGTAGTCCAAGGTTTTTTGCAGTATCCGTACGTGTTATTGGCTGATTGTTGATTTGTATGACAGGACTATATTGAAGAGTTTTAGCTACTTGTTGTTTATTACCTATTATGATGTATTGTGATTTTGCAGCGTTTAATGTAAGACAGTGTGATTGTGCAAAGTGATAAATTCTTTCTAGGTCAGCGTTTACTTCGCCGACGGCCCGTATTGTATCGCACGGTAAGAATGAATTTAGTATTTGTGTATCATCAGCGTAAAGGTGATATTGGCATTTATTAATAAATTTGTGTATGTATGATGTGTATATCGCATATAATAACGGGGACATTATTGCCCCTTGCGGGGTTCCTCTATTAAGACTTTTGGTAAGCGAGATGTCATCAGAAGCATCTGCTTTCGTTAGAAGTACAGTTTGACTGCGATCGGTTAAATAGCTGGTAATAAGTTGAAGCGCGTTATTGCTGAGACCGTATGAATATAGTATTGAGATGAGTAGTGCTATATTTAGGCAGTCAAAGGCTCTAGAAAAATCCAGTAAGACTAGAATAGATGCCTGTCTTTTATCTAACCCGCCAAGTAAGTTATTTGTAATTTCAAGCAGGGCCGTAGAGGTACTATGATGTGCCCGAAAACCTGACTGAAATTGAGGCAAAAAATTGTTTGTTATAAAGTATAAATTGAGGCAAAAAATTGTTTGTTATATAAGTAAATTTAATTGAGAAAATAAAAGTTTATATAAAATTTTTGATAATGAGGGCAAAATTCTTATTGGTCGTAAATCTTTAAAATCAACCACTGGCTGTTTTTTTGGTAGAGGTCGCACTAAAGCATGTTTCCATTGTAAGGGGAGGATTTTATGACTAATACATGTATTTATAATTTTAGTGATGGTCTGTAACGTGTAATTAAGTGTCAGCATTATCATGGTTATTGTTATACGATCCCACCCACAAGCGTTGCTTTTAATTGATTTAATAATTTTAAAAATATGTGATTCATCGACTTGTTTAAAATCGAATGAAAGGTCAGTGACTTTGGTATTGTAGTAATGATTAATAAGGCTTTCGCTGACATTTAAATTATTCGGTAGCTCCAAGAATTTGCTGTTAATTACATTAACGTTGCTTAAATGCTTGGGTATTGAGGTCATTTCTTTTGTTGCTATGCCTATTTTCCTTATGTTTTGCCACTTGAATTTTAAATTTTTATTCTGTTTGTTAATATAGTAGTTGATGTAAGCACGTTTTTCACGTCTTATTGCACTGGTAGTATAATTGCGGAGCATTCGATAATATTCTATATGGGCCGGATTATGCGATCTATTGGCGCGCAACTGGGCTTTATTTCTTAATTTGATCATGATTTTGATGTTATCAGTTATCCATGGCTTTGGGCTATCCTTGACTTTAATTTTCCTAAGAGGTGCATGTCTATCATATAAGTTTAAGAGGTTACTGTTGAATACATTTACCATAGTGTCCACGCTGTCCATCTGTTCGATTTCCTTCCAGTTAATTGACTTCAAGTCTTCATCGAAGAGTGGCTGGTTAATTTCTGAAATATTCCTTCTATATATATATTTCTGCTCTGGACGAGGCAATTTGAATGTCATATCTGTTATTATTAACCCGTGGTCACTTAGGTCTTTATTATAAATTATTCTTTGCGATTTAATATTTTCTGGACATGTCATGTAAACAACGTCTATTAGGGTGCTAGTATTATCGGTAATTCTTGTTGGTTCAGTAACAGTCTGTACCAGGTTAAAATTTCTAAAAAATGTCGTAATATTTTGTATAGGAGACGTTTGTCGGGAAAGAAAATCCACATTCATATCACCCATTAGAATAATGTGTTTGGCACTGTTGAAAGTTGCGAGGGAGTCCCCAAGCGTTTCCAACATTTCATCTAAACTATACCGCGGCGGTCTATAGAAAGTACCTATTAAAATTTTCGAGTGTTGGCAATGAAGTTCCAACCACATTTGTTCTAAGGTGTTACTGGGATTTTTCATGATTTTAGATTTTAAATTATCCCTGATATAGAAGCCAACACCACCTCCTCTTCTACCATCTGACCTTGGTTGATGAAAAAAATTATAGCCTGGAGCTTTAGGTCCTCTTTCGCCCGGCTTTAGCCATGTTTCATTCAATGCTAAAATGTCAGGATTCAGGTCATCCATCAAATTAAACAGTTCATCCTGTCCTGTATTAAGAGACCCAATATTTAGGAATCCTATTCGAAATTGTTTTTGGCGCCCCATACCGAGTGCACTTTAAACGAAGGTAGTGGCGCTCTAGGCGCCTTCATAATTTATTGAGTTTATGTACCTTGATTCCGCGTTTTTCCTTGCCGGACAGTTGTCTTCTCCAGTTTTGTGACTGGAGGGTTTCTTATAACGAGAGCAGGTAGCACATACACCCGGAGCTTTTATTTCCGGGCATTCTTTAATGGAATGCCCTAAATTACCACAGTGACTGCAGGTTGACTTTTCTTCACGACAGAATTTAGCAGCGTGGCCGTATTGTTGACATTTGAAACAGCGAGTAACCAATGTGAAGTCTCTCACTGGACACGAAGTCCAGTTAATGTAAATTCGCCCTTGATTTATCAGTGTCTTCCGGATATTAGGTGTAACTTCTATAATATAATTAGCTTCTAAAGAGTCTTTCTTGCCGGACTTATGGCTCAATTTAACAGAATTATCATATTCTCTTCGGGTCATAGAGGGGTGTTTTTCTGACAAATTTTGTTCGAATAAGTATTCGAATACTTCCTTTTCTGATAAATTATTGGGCACACCGATGATGGTTATCCTCGGGTTCCGTTTGGTAGGCGCCTCTATTTTAAAGCCTGAAGATTTTAGTTCTGTCGACTGGGCTAATTTCTGTAGGTCTTCTTTATTTTCAGTTCTTATGATTACACCGCCATTTTTTGTTTTGCGGAGTCCTCTAACATGCAACTTCAGTTCATCAGGCTTTATAATTTTTTGGACCATTGCTTTTGTGTCTTCACTGCTGGATTCTTTGTCTGCTGGATAAATTGCTATGCTACTAGTCGTTGAAGGACGAATGAAGCTGTTATTCCGTCCTTTGACCATATCTGCGAAGGATGCAGTGGCTGTTGTCTGTTCCAGTTTAGAGGCACTTTGTACTGTTTTCGTCAGTCTTTACTTGCGGTATAAATAGGTGATCTCTATCAAGTCCTAATTGTCTCTATAAGTCTGTGGCAGAGTAAAATGACTAGGACTAGTGATTTTAATAATCTCTTATGTTAATATTTTCTGATGAGTGACGGATCCAAGGGGGTGACCCGGGTAGCCATGGTCCCCTTCCAATAATGAGCATCAGGGTTGAGGGGCAACATGTTTTATAATAATTCTTATGCCCAAAATTTCGAGCTTAAGTCTGTAAAAAATCTTGTCAAAGGTCCCAAATGAAATAAAATTAAGGCGAGGTGAGCTCAGAAATTGCGTCTATAATTCCGTATTTTTTACGAAAGTGACTGTTTTACGCGAACAGAATTTATTTATTCGGAATTTGAAGAATATTAGTGAAATTACTGTTGTGTCAAAAATAAAATAGTTTGTTCGATAGAAATAAATCGTGAAAATAGCTCCGACAACTTATTTTTCCGGGTTAATGGACATGACACTACTATAAATGTTTAACATTTTATTTTTATAAAAGTGTATTTGATATATAAAAAAAATAGTTGAATCATATAATTTTTTCTTTTTTTTTTTTTTCTTAAACTAATATATAATTGCATTGTGACATTTTGTTTCCGTACCACTTTTGATAGCCGAACAAGCAGTTCACATCAGAAACCGTACTTATAACGATAAGATAAAACACGGGGATGCAAATTCGTAATTTTTCTGTCGAGCATGCCTCGCCTTAAGTCCCGGATCCGCCCCTGGTTCCAATTGCATAAATTGACGTTTACGTTACAAGGCAATATTGCCTAACAGAACAGCACCCATCAAAAGATAATAAACACGTGACAAGAGTGTATTTTATCCATCGCCAAGAATTTATTGAGCTCAGCCCCCATATACATATTATTTTTGGTCAAGTGGGTAAAGTGCAGCGGTGGGACAATAACCATGATCTGATGATGGAACTGGGATTTTTTATGGAACTGCTAAAATTCTAACAATATATATACCATCAATATGTACTAAGTGTTGTATTATCGGTCAGATCCAAATAAAAATGACATTCAATATTTTTTATCACTAAAAAAACAAAATAAAAAACTAATGCTATTCATAAAAACTTATTGAGGCCTTGAATAACACTTTAGTTATAGAAGGATTTCTCTCTTTTACGCATAATCATTTTTGTTGCAAATAAAAAGATCCGACCATAACTAAAGTGTTCTTCAAGGACTCAATAAGTTTTTATGAATACCGGTGAATATCTAATAAATAAAAAATCGACTTTCTAAGACCTTAAAGGAAAAAAAAACAATTATTATTAATGATATAATTTGGTCGTTAAATATAATATACTAATCTTAAGGCCTCTGCAGTTGTGATGACGCCCATAAGTTTGTATGGGCGTCAACACGACTTCTAATATTACAACTTGGCTCTTAGTGGTAGTTCAATTAATATGTTTATGTTGGTATATTTTCATCTTTTTTTTTTCCTTGAGTCCGAAAACCAAAAGGGTCTTTTGCCCATACAGCCATATCAATACCGAACTGATAAATAATTACAATTTTATTTAAATATGCGATAAATAGTAGTTGACAAATACTGGAAGTGTGAAAGCCTTTTTTTACCGCCTCCGTAGACTAGTAGGTGTGCCTTTGGCATTGTATCCGGAGGTCGTGGGTTCTATTCCCACCCATGGCAAAAAAAAATACATTTTTCTGTACTATTTGTCATGGTCTGGGTGTTTATAAAATATAATATGTATTATATCGTTGTTTCTGGTACACAACCCAAGAGCTTAGTTTGTGACCAGAGAAATATGTGTAAAATTGTCCTACATATTATATTATTAATATATAGAGAAATCAGACTTTGCGATTTCGAATGCAGTGTCCACTAAATTACATCATAATCTTATTCTTCTTCTTCTTCTTAAGAGAATGGCAAAGGCCCCACTTCATAATCTTATTATTGTCGGCTTAAATAAAAAAGCGGCCTCAGGGTACCCAGGGGTGAAGATTTATTTATATTTCGTATTCTGAGCTTACGTCAAAAAAGGATCAAGCTTGAAGAGGTGATTATATAGACTCAATAATCCATAAACAATTCCACAAGTTGTAACAAAGAAAATTTATTTGTATTCAATTGCTTTTCTAGTAGGTAGAATTAAAG
Source organism: Monopis laevigella (assembly GCA_947458855.1). Taxonomy (NCBI): domain Eukaryota; kingdom Metazoa; phylum Arthropoda; class Insecta; order Lepidoptera; family Tineidae; genus Monopis; species Monopis laevigella. The sequence goes on from OX381589.1 coordinate 15,250,751, forward strand.
GACATTGCCTAAGAAAACAAACTTCATACTTAAGTGAGCCATTAATATATAATTAAATTCGATATCTAGGTTAACAAAATAATTAGTAATTACTGGTCGATAAATATAGCTTACGTATACTTAGTTTATATGTGATAATAAATAATATATTATAATTCATTATAATGATCATAAAGCACTGTTAAAGAACAATGTATTGATTGACCCTATTTGTAGACTTTGTAGGTCTGCTAACCATCAGGTAGATACAAAGTCACATGGCAATAAAATTAATAAATAAGAAAGATTTTTTTTATATTACTATAAAACTTACTCTACTGTAGACTCATATCATCAGCTACGACAGGGTGGAATTTAAAAACCCTCTGCTGGGTACCCTGAGGACATCTAGGCGGTCTCGGGAGCCGTAAGGAACCCGTGACTATATATATTTTTTTTACTATAAAACAACCCACCGGGTGCAAAAATTTGCGCCCCGAGGATTACAATTTTATCCTTTTTTTTAATATTTTAATTTTTTTACAGTATATTTTACAATATTACCCTGATATAAAATATAAACTAAGCTCTACGTACTAGCAAAGTCTAGAGCAAGAGCAAAGTAATAATAGAGCAACCAGAAACAATGTTACTTATTATATTTAAATACACTCATACTAAGATACTATATATGTATCTATTATTTTACCTTGAGCGGATATCGAACCCACGACATCCTGTCACAACACCAACAGCGTGGCATAACCTACTACTGCTACTGACTACGGAAGTAGCACGATTAGTTTGCAAAAAACTTTTGTATTCTTATACCTACTTACTTAAATAGTGAGTAGGTAAAACTTTGTTACCATTCGCCATAACACTGCGCTTAATGACGAGTAACTTACTAGAAGTCTACTCTAGTAGTATCTGTATACTCTTTTGTTTCTTTTTTATAGCAGCAAGACATGTGACTGCAGCCACTTTAAACTAAGTGGCTCTTAAAGTCCATGAATGTCGGTCGGCAATATAGTTTTAGGGGCATTCCCTATAAGTGGATTTTATCGACTGCTTATATCCGCTTTAGAGTTTTAAAGAGTGATTGACTTATAATTCGATAGATTTGACCAAATAGGTAAATTGTTGACCTAATATAGAACCCTGTAATAGTAAATGCAATCTAATCAAAAGTACTCAGATGGAATAGTGTAACAATTCCGATGGTCTCTTCATGTTATTTTATTTTTGTAGTTCATTCAAAAATTTAACAGTAAAATTTCATAGTTTTGCACAAAACCCCAGAAACTAAAAAAAACTGTAGTAATTATGGTTGCGTGTGAAGTCCAATGACCCCTTCATAGATACCTAAGCAATCAGGTGATCCGGAAAATCTAATTAGGAAGTATTATTATCTACATTTAAAAATAGAATTTTAGTACTTACAAATCCTCAAAAAAAATACACAAACACTATCCCACGCTGTTCATAAACCACAGAAACACAAACAAAATTATTCCAATATTTTTATGTTGATTATCACACCGGCTGACGCCGAATTAGTATTAGTACACTACGTTCTAGCACACAAAATTAAAGCCTAAACGTTTTACCGTACACTAAAAGTCTTTACTAACGCGTTAAAAGCCTTTTGACACTAGTAAACTATTTAAAAGCCTTTCGGGTTATTGGGGCAACTTTCGTAGTCGCGCTACGGTCTACGAGGCCGCGTAGCAGACGAGCGCCCGCTCAAGCGTGCTGTAAGCGACTGACGCGGATTTACTGAAAACACCTTTCAGTTTATATACATAGGGCAATGCGGCGTATGCCTCGACACTTGTAAACAAACTACGGTATTACAAAAACCTGTTATCACGCTTATCCTGATTACAAAGATAAACGTTTTATAATTCGGAATAGCCATTGAATAATCATGTGTATAGATAGATATTATTTTGTTATATTTATAAATTCTTTATTCACAAATTCTTATATATTTAAATTATAACGATAAAATTTAAATGAAAAATTTCCTGTAGAGTGAGATATGAGTATTTAAGTAAGCGAGGTCGTGGGTTCATATCCCACCCTTGAAAATTTTTTATTGCTTTATATATAATTTTAGACAGATAAATATTGATTAGAATAGTTACTAATAAATTATATATATATATATATATATAAATACGTGGTGGCCGAGTTGGTTAGACCTTAGACTAAAAAACACTAAGGTCCTGGCTCAAACCCCGATTTGTATCAATGAATTTTTAATCTATAAAATTTGCACATTTGTTTAACAACACCACTATAGTGCCTCAGAGAGCACGTTAAGCTGTCGGTCCCAGTTTCACTATACCAACTTATGAAACTGTTTATAGATACCCATCTATATTGAGTCTATCCAAACATCGTGATGAGCTAGCCACTTGTTCGGTGTAGGCTCATACCATTGGCTACGACCAGATGGGGTTAAAAAGTACTCCGCTTGGTACCCAGAGGCCATCTAGGCGGTCTCGGATGCCGTAAGACACCCGTGATGATATATATATATATATATTAATATATACATACATATATAAAACTAATAATTATTTCTAAATTTTAACCGCCATTTGGTTCTCCGTCATTAGCGTTGTATCCGGCGGTCGTGTGTTCAAAACCTAATCTTAGCAAAAAATAGTACGAATTTCAGCTTAATTTGCCTTAGTATTATCAACCCCATTCATGCACTTTTAGGTCTAATTACCATCAGGTAGATACAAAGTCATATGCCTTGCTCCAATAATAAAAAAAATGCAAAGTTGATGATTAGATATAGTTTTTCATTTGATAGAAAGCAATTGCAGTTGCATTTAATAATAGTACATTTTCTGTGATGACTGCTCGCGCATTACGCTGCCTAATTTGATTTACCTTTGCATTTGGATGTATGCCAACTCCCCGGTGACTTGGCCTAATAAAATTGTATATTATTGTTTTGAAATTATAGTCTCTATGTAAAAGTCTGAAATAAAATTAAAAAAAATAGTGTTATACGACAATAATATGTTTTTTATTGTATTGTAACACGGCATGTGCATTTGTATCTACCTGATGGTAAGCAGGCCGACAAAGTCCATGAATGTGGTGGTAACTAATTTATTAGAATAGAATAGAATTTTATTAGATTAAGCTGATTTTTTTTATCGATATTGGTAATTTTGTGAAAGTTATCATTATGGGAAAGTGGAAAAGAATCTTTACTTTCTCAAGGCCCTATAATTCCCACTTTGTAATAATATCCAATTTTATTAATAATTCCTTTCCCATATTGTACAATTTTTCTTAATGATAACATTCTCTTATTCGCAACTTTTTCGCAATACCCAGGTTTCCATATTATCTCTTTGCTATAATGCCTACTTTCCCTAATAACTACTTTCCCATTTTGTCCACTTTCTACCACTTTCCACAAATTGGAATTTGTCATTATGAATAATGACAATTTCCATCACTTTATTACCACTTTTCCACAATGACATTTGGTAATGACACCATATCTTACAGAAACCGAATAGGTGTACTGAGGCTATTTGACTATATTCAAAATATACTATAAACTGTGGTCATCCTATCAGACAATGGCATGAAAAACATATTTCACATTATTTTAAACTAAATTATGTATATCTTTTGTAGATTACACGAAATAACTATATATATAAAAATTGATTTTTTTTACAATTTTATTTATAACAAAGACATCTTTGATTGGTTGATGACTGGTGACGTCATACGCAAGTAAACAAAACAATACACAGATTATAAATCATGTGGATGAAATAGAATAGAGTATAATATATAGGAGATTATTTAATCTGTGCTTGTTTGTTTACTTGCGTGTGACGTCACACTTGACATAGACTGCAAAACAGCGTTTTTAGCGCCATTGTGGAAATTCAAACTTTAACATTGATTTTTATTAATAATAGAGTAAACATCCCGGAAATATCAATATAGTGTGCTTATTATGTAATGGAGAATCATATAAAACGGGTTTCAAAAAGGGGTCAAATACCCTATTGGAAACATTCTCTACAAAACATCTACGTCTTTATCAGCTACGATTAATATTAGAATTAATAAAAACAATGATTTGAATAGCTGACTGAGCTAGCTCAGTCCTCTAAGTATAATTATCAATCTTTATGAGAGTAGAGCTTAGCTCAGTAGAGGGTAGGGTTATCTACTGTTTACTACTTTCAGAAATTAGATAGGTATTTAGTACAATACATACATATACATCTCATCACGGGTAACTTACGGCGCCCGAGACCGCCTAGACGGCCTCAGGGTACCCAGCGGAAAGGTTTTTAATCCCACCTCGACGTAGCCAATGGTAAGAGTCTAAATCGAACATGTGGCTAGCTCGTCGCGATGTTTTGAATAGACTCAATAATCTATAAAAGTTTCACAAGTTGGTATAGTGAAACCGGGACCGACGTGCTCTCCGAAGCACTATAGTGGTGTTGTCAAACAAAAGTATATATTTTGTTTTATTAAAAACTCATCGGTACACACCGGGATTCGAACCAGGGACCTAAGTGTTTTTATGTCTAAGGTCTAACCAACTCGGCCACCACATATATAATATAATACAAATACAAAAAAAAAATGTACAATACAAAATACAAAATAAATATAATACAAGTTTATTGTCATTCACAAAATTATAATAATTACAACGTTACCAAATACTTATGTTAGGAGGCCCCGCTCTTCTATAACTAAGGTAAGCGAAAATTTGCATTTATAGATTTTTTTGTTCTCAGCAAACAATGCCAAAAAACAAATCCATAACTGTCAACAATTCTTTTTATATTTAGTTATAGGAATTCAGTGATAAAATTACCTAAGTACAACAATATTGTATATAACCAGAAATAAAGCTCTTCAATCTCCCTGGATCAACGCTCGTGCCAATCCACCGACCTCCTAACAACTACTTTGGTATAAAGAAAATTACATTTAGTGCAAAAAAAACTAGAGCAAAACTGTTATTATTAAATAAAAACTTACCATACTTTTTTGTTTATGGCTGTTACGGTAGTACGTTTAGGATGTCAAATATTGACTTTTGATGTTACGGACTTCTCGCATTTTGTGGCACGATTGATATTGTGTCGCAAGCATGTCGGAAAGACCCGCGTTGTCAGAGAACGCAGGCACTTGCGACATACTTTATCTGGTAAAATACGTTTTTGTTTGTGTTCAAATTAAATAAAACTTGCCATTTTTAAATAAAAAAAGATTTTTATATAATAATTCATTTATGGGACACTTGAATGGGACACCACTTGGCAGAGTACTTATAACACTTTGAATTGCAATGCTGACTTTTTGTTTGCTAAATGCCATTTTAGGGTCTCCACATTCAGAAAATACACGTTTCCAGAATATACGTTATACAGAAAGTCCTTCGCCTCGGGACCGAGTGTTCCTGAAGTTTTGAGACCAAAAGCCACAAACTGATAATTTTGGGTCAAGTCCCTGTACTTCAGCCGCTTCTTCATATAAAAATATTTTAAAAAACTCCAAGGGCCGCTGACAAAAAAAAATGCTTTATACCGGGTGATTGTTTAATTATGATTGTGCAATTATGATATTAGATTAATGTATATAAAGTTTACTTGGAAATTACAGTACATAAATATAATCAGTACGTGTACAAATAACAAACATAGGATTAGCCCAACATCATGGATTCAAATATTACCCGGTATACAAATATCCAAATCTAACTATATATAGGTATGGAGTAGTATTTATTACTAGTACCTTTCTCCGTACAGTTTATCTTGGTCTGGGTATTATATGTATTATATCGTTTTTCCTGGTACACATAGTACAAGCCTAGCGAGTGCCTATCTCTCCTGGTAATGATACTTCCTATGTAGAGAAAAAAGGAGGAGTATGGTTTAGCCGGCATAATGAGAGCGATCAATTGTGTTGAACAACAATATATTGATCGACGCCATTTTTGTATTTTTTACATATAAATTCATATGTCGTGCTCAAGTAAAAACAAAGTATGTAGAGAAGAGACTCCTAAAAGGAATAGGTATATTGATAAACACGAATAGCACCCGATTCTAACCTGGCGTGAAGAACATAGAAATCATTATTTTTTAGCGCTTCATTGGTATAAGATATTTAATTAAACCAAACGATTATATAGTTATTTAATGTTTTATTTTTAGCTAAAGTATGGCCAAGGAGTTGTCCAGGCGTCTGATAGAGAGGTCAGAGGCTCTACCATGGGTTTACGCATTGTAGCAACGTAACGTATACGTATACTTGAGCAACAACTAATAGGGCCGCTTTATTTTTGGTAACAGGAATGAATAAAGCAATCCTATTGATTGTTGCTTACGTATACGTATACGTAAATGTTACGTTGCTGCAATGAATGCGCAAACCCATGGTAGAGCTTTTGCGGGTGAGAAGGAATTTATTTAACACTTTCGCTTTCGTCAGTGGAATCGTTTTCGTCTTGTCTATGGTCAGAACTTGTATGAATAATATACGGAAGTGTTGTAACAGATCATGTAAAGAGCTGGTGAGAGGAGGGCTGGCTACTATTTCTGCCAACGAATTAGTGTTGCAATTCAGCGAGAAAATGTCGCAGCCTTCTTGGAACTATACCGGGCGGTTCTTCATTAGAAGACATTTTTTCATTTATAATATACTTTAGTTTAAAAATTTTAATAACAATGATTATAATAAATATTGCTTTCTGAAAATATTTTTTTGATGACACCCTACAAAATATTTCATCAGAATCGTTACAGGTAAATATAAAATATCGTATGCTTTATTAAACTCGTGTAAACCTACATTTGTCTATGACTTTTACAGCAGAGATAAATAATATGTCAAGGGATAAATATTGCAAACACTATAATGGAGCAAACATCATCAATCAATGTCTCTAATCATAAAATACTCGGTCCTAACCATAATAAACAAACACAGTATAGACTTGTCTTGTCGCATGGCGAAACTTGCTCCATTCACATCATAGCGTTTTATTTTACGTGGGTATAAAATTGTAGGTAATTGTTATTATTGCTACTAAAAAATCAAAAGTGAATATTACTAATATACTCACGTTAGACCGTTTTATTTTCATAACATTAATTTTAATTTATTTCGCGATATAAATAAGGTATAGTTGCCAGTAGTCGACTTGACGCCAATACAAACGTAGGTACTTCCAATATGCTAACTTGGCTTTTAGCACAGAAGAAATAATAGTACAAGTACTTTAGAGTAAAATTTTATGTTATATTTATATAAAATATAAATATATTTTTTTAACATTTATAAAAAAAATCTAATAAATACAAATACTGATAAAAAATATTATTTAAATTCTGCGACAAACAGAAATCGTATTTAATAACAAATTAAATTCTGCAACTGTTTGTCGCAGAATTTAATTTGTTGTCCAGTAATACTGGAAGTGCAAAAGCTCATTTTATATGGAGAACGCTGATGGCGCCGTCCGTCGGTCGTGATTCCATCTCGGGAGTAGTGGTGGAACCAGGTGGGCAATTCTAGCACTTTCGACATTCATCTCGCTTCGAGATTTTTAAACGAAAAATGACTAAATATGTCATTTTTCGTTTAATATTTGTATTTTTATTATTTATTTATTAATATTTATTATTTATTTCGTTTAATGTTCGATATTTTTAAACAAAAAATGGCATATTTAGTCATTTTTTGTTTAAAAATCTCGAATCGAGATGAATGTCGAAAGCGCGAGAATTGCCCACCAGGAGAAGTCTCTTGAATAACTTTTTGGCAATGTGTGTTTTTAATTAATTAGGTCCCTCTGAATCTCTTCTTATTCCAAATTCCAAGCGGAAGTCATATTTTCAAACTGGTGGAATTAACACGACGTGCTTCGAGCATTTTTAATGTCGTTTTTAAATAAACCAAGGATAAAGAAAATATTTTATTCCATAGTTAAATTTTTAAAAAAACTGCATAAGGACCATGACCAAAACATAGTACCACACTTTTAAAATTGCAATTCCCCCTAAAGTAATTCGCTCGCAGTTAACTATATTATTTCAAATTTATTGTTTATTAATTTAGGTGGGTTTTATGTTATACATAATAATATATAAACAATAGTTTTAATTATGGCTTCGACTCGTACTCAGCGAATACTAGTATTAGTATTTAAAAAAACAAAAACTGTGAAGTAGTTAATAAAAAACAAAATAACGATCCTTCACGATGTAATATTAGTAAGTTTATTTCGTAATAAAAAATATTATTTTATTAATTAGTACTAAAAAAAAAAATATCGTCATATACAATAGGGAATATGCATGTAACGCCAATTATTATTATATTAATATATAATGTTCCTTTTATGCCTTTGAATTTATTTACAGTAATCTATTTTATTTTGATTGGCTATTTTTTTTATAAATATGATTTTAAAAATCTATTTTTTTGTAGAAACGGAACGCATTTCAAATGAACAACATGCATATTCCCTATTTTAAAACGACGGTTGGTCTAATCCGACGCTATACTAGGAATATCAATAAGTGTACCTGTTGCCTTCTTTAAAACTTGAATTAAATTGATTTAATAATAAAAAATGTCATGCCTATTCATTTCTAAATAATTTTGTAATATTATTTTTATGTTACGTAAAGTACAATACGGCATTATTCTTGGGAGGTATTGTTGACGGTGTTTGTAATCCGTCGTTGTTTGACGGACATGTTTATGTCGGTAGTATGGAGTCGTCTTTATTCTTGGAACACATTTATAAATACGTCATTTTAAGATATAAAGTGATTGTTTTTCTTCTTTTTAGAAATTTAAAATCATTAAATAATTATAATATACAGTTTTTTGTATGTAAATGTATTTGTTTAAATTAAAGTTTTGGTCAAAAACTGTTTTTTTTTTGCAGGTTGAAATTGAAGATACAGTTACAGATGAGAGATATTTGGAATATCGTATTTTCTGAAGGTAATGAAGATCATAAGCCTAGTAACGTGCCCGCAGAAGATGTTCTCAAAGAAGATAGCTATATCCTAACTAATATTATGTATCTTGTTTCTATTAGTATGAACTTTCCGAATTCGGTTAGTTCAAAGCTTTCGGGTATGACACAAAGCTTTACTCTCTACAGTGCGAGTTACCGGGCAATACGAGTCCTCGTTGATGGTATGACCTCGGGTCGCGAAACCATTAACGCAGGGGTACCCCAAGGATCTGTGCTATCCCCTTCTCGGTTCTTGCTGCAAATTAATGATTTGTTATTTCTCGGTAATATACATTGCTAAGCAGACGATATGTCCACGGTCAATACTTGATACGTCAGCCTCCCAGTCGCGTTAAAACAGGAACAGGAGTACAGGAATTGTTTGGTAAATGAATTGGACCCAACCCTGGACAATATTTCAAACTGGGGTTCTCTTATTCAGGTCCAATTTAATGCCAAAAAACCCAGGCTTGCGCATTGACGGCGAAAAAGACCCTCTTTTCATTGTCTCCCCCTTTTAATTACCATTGTCTTAAACTCTCAATATCCTGGGCTTATAAATACGCTTCGACCTAAACCACAGCAACTATATTAAGAGCATTGAAAAGAAAGCAAGTAGGAACCTGGGCGGTCTTAATAATGTGCGACGGTATTTTACTCCTCGACTCAGGCATCTGATTTATAAAGCTCAGATACGGCCATGTGTGAAATACTGTTCGCATCTTTAGGGTGGATCTGCCAAATACTTGCTGCAAGCTCTCGATAGTTTTCAGAAACGTAAATCGAGAGTTCTCAGGAGCAAAGAGCTCACGGACGCTCTAGGAACCATTGCAGCTTCGCAGAGATGTAGCGTCGTTAAACCTGTTTTATCGCCTTTATCATGGAGGGTGCTCTGAAGAACTTTTTCATCTCATTTCTTCTTCTCCTTTCCGATATAGGATTTCACAAACATGTAGCAAAATGTATGCACATACTGTGGCAGATATACCAACCCGCACAAAAAAATTGGTGATTTGTATATCTGTCGCACTATTAAAATATTATATTAAATTTTTAAAGATAAAAATGCAATGAAAAAATTCCTGGTGGCGGGACTCGAACCCACGAACCTCGCTATCGCGGCAAGGCACTCAACCGCTGAGCCAACCAGGTTCCAGTCAGCCCTCACGAATTTTGTCATTGCTTGTTATCTACTTATACACAGACGCCCTCTATTAGCTTTCTTTTAATAACTCTTATACGAGTGAAGTTAAAAGTTCTAGTTTTTGATACTAGATGGCAGAGGAGTCTGTTTTTTGTTTTTACTTTTTTTAGTATTTTATATTTATGCATTTTTATAAATTCCTTTTTATAGGATAATCTTATATTAAATTTTTAAAGATAAAAATGCAATGAAAAAATTCCTGGTGGCGGGACTCGAACCCACGAACCTCGCTAACGCTCGCTATTTTTATAAATTCCTTTTTATAGATTATCCTATAAAAAGGAATTTATAAAAATGCATAAATATAAAATACTAAAAAAAGTAAAAACAAAAAACAGACTCCTCTGCCATCTAGTATCAAAAACTAGAACTTTTAACTTCACTCGTATAAGAGTTATTAAAAGAAAGCTAATAGAGGGCGTCTGTGTATAAGTAGATAACAAGCAATGACAAAATTCGTGAGGGCTGACTGGAACCTGGTTGGCTCAGCGGTTGAGTGCCTTGCCGCGATAGCGAGGTTCGTGGGTTCGAGTCCCGCCACCAGGAATTTTTTCATTGCATTTTTATCTTTAAAAATTTAATATAAGATTATCCTATAAAAAGGAATTTATAAAAATGCATAACTATTAAAATATGAAATGCTCTACCTGCTTGCAAGTTCTTCTTCATATAATCTCGAGTCCATTAAATGAAACGTGTATAAGCTGGCATAATGGGTGCAATCAACGGTTACGTAGCTCGCAATTGTTGGTTGCATTTGTTCTTCGACCTTCACACTGCTTTCCATCAGGTAGAGGAGAGGTCACATGCCGAGCTCTCATTAAAAAACACACAACGGGGGTCTCTGTTCATTAAAATAATTTACACATCAGAAGAATGAAAATTATTGATCAGGTGGGCTAAAACTACATATTCTAGATTTCATTTTAGAGCTTTTCGCTTTTTAAAATTACATACTAGAGCTTTTATTAAACAAGAACTGGATTAAAAATATTTCTAATGATAAAGTAGCATGAACAAAAATCAAAGACGTTTTTGTTGATGAAATACAACTTAATAATATACATTATAAATATAAGGTAATTACATGAGTTTAGTTACTCTTAAAGAAACTAGATATTGCAGCTCAATCTCACTAAAATAATCATATTATAGCCCAATACCCATTGGTAATGACAAGTTTAAAGTCATCCAGAATCTTTGTATAAAAGATATAATACCTAATAAATATCATAACTACTTTGCCTCATGGACGATCTACTTTGACCGATTCTTACTAGTGTGATAATGGTTCTAGTTAATTTTGTTACTATTTCGTATATCATATTTTTATACGTTGGATCTCTGAAATGTGTTCTAAAGTTAAGCTGTGATTAGGAGTATTTTTTATTAATAAGACTATGAGAACTAATGTTTATAACATAAATGTGATTATGTTTATTAATTTTAAAATGTTTTTTCTTGAAAGATTAGTTTATTAAGTTGGTTATATATTTTTTTAAGTTTGTATAATGTACATTGTGTTAAGATTTTTTTTTTCAGTATTAAAGTATATTATTAACTTTAGTACCTATAGTAAAACAGTAATCATTCGGTTATTAAAATTAATGTCGTTTTAGTATAAAAATACGCAAAATTGATTGCTGTGAATATTAATTAAATGTTCTTAATGATATACTATTTTTTATTTATTTCAATTGAATTTTATTCAAATCTACAAATCAAATCCGCCATTATATTTAGTCAATATTACGTAGAATAATGTCGTTAAGTTAAATACGTCAACAAATGTCTGGATAAATTCCGTCGAATAACGTCGGTTCATTTCATCCGCCCCAAAGTTGTCCGAAGTAAACTGTCGCATGTGACTTTCTATAAAATCCAGGTATATTTACCTAACTTATCATACGTAGCATTTTAAAGGGTCAGCATTAATAAACAATGTGAAAATTTGAAACAAATAAGATCAACGGTTTCTACGTTATCAAAAAAAACTATTCTCAAAACTTCAAAACGCTGTCCTGTAAAGTTGCTAAAAAGCAGAACCGTCGATATTCTACGACTGTGACGATCTGTATATTGCAGAATATTACAGAATGAAGTGATAGTAAGATCCAAGTCATGATATAGATATTATACAAAAGAAGGCGTAGGATAAATCCTTGGGGGTGACCTTGCGAGGAGTAAACTGGTGAACACGGTATCTGATAGATGCAGTTCTGCACGCTAATAAATTGGCTATTACTTGGACAATCTTCACTGGAATGCTCAACTTGAGAATTTTATGTCTGAGCAGAGGAAGATTGACACTGTCATAGGCCGAACTTATGTCAAGGAGACCCCTACTACAGATTCACTGTTGGAAAAGGCTATTCTTATATCTGTGATCAGTATTCCCAGGCTTGTCCCTTGCGGAAACCAAATTTTGACCTAGAGATAGTAATCCATTCAAGGCGATTTTTAATAAGGTATTCAAGAACTTTGCAAAGGGCCGATGAGAGAGCTATGGGACGATAAAATGAAGAAAGTAAGGGATCATTGTTCGGTTTTATAATAGGAATAATAATTTGCTTTTTCCAAGATTCTAGGGGATTTTTCTTAAGAACTGTTTCCCCAAGCGTGGATCCACCGTTGTGGACACGATGGGCATGCCCACAACCCTAATAGACTTATGACGTCACACGTTCACGGTCTATTGGGGTCGATAGGTCAAATAAAAGGGCTTGTTTACCGGTTTCTTTACCAGTCAGTAAATCATGTGGGCAGCTATCTATGAGACAATGTTTGGCCCGAAAGTCGTTTTGCTGCCTAAATTGTAGATATAATCTCATACGTGCTCTTTCTCTTATTAAGGGTCGGGGGGAAGGTTTACATAAATGTATGGTAGCGTTACTGATTCACCGTCATGCGCAGGGAGAGGTAATACTTTGCAGTTGAATCAGCATGAGCATCTAAGACCCTCATCAGACACTCCTCCTAAGACACATCAAATTCTTTGGTGTTAAAGGATTCATCCATAGTGTCCCGAAAGTTAAACATGCCTGTTAAGGGGTGAAAACTATCCAGGGCCGTGTTCGGAATCTAACACTTTAACACTGGGTAATGTCACTACTCTATATGCATCTCTTCTTCTTCTTTTACCTAAATGGCCTTCTACGCTTTATATAAGCATAATTTTGCCAATGACCAGTTGTGGGTAGATTAGAATTGTTTAATATTGTACGGTGAAAGTGGGACAATAGGATGAAAAGGAATAGGGAAAGGACTAGGTTAGAATTAGGAATGGCCACATGACCGTATGCAAACATACGGTATAGTGATGCCAGTGTCAAGTGAAGGAGGAAGAAATAATCAACAGTAAAATGGGTACCGCCATTTTACTGAAGATAAAGGGATTCGTTGAAATAGCACAAACACCAAGATCACTGCGTAAATACTACACTTCTCACACTTACTATTACTATACGAATGCTTATTCTACAAAATTAGTACACTTTTGCACAATAATATTCAATTAAATTAAATTTGAAAAATATAATATAAACACGCGTCTACAGTGTTCGGGCTACCCTCAAAGAATGATGCATCTCTTGTTCTCTAAGCATTTTTCAATGTTTTTATCGCACTCTGTGACACTACACGGCGTGTTCGGAATCGTAACACTTTAACACTGGGTAATGTCACAGAGTGCGATAAAAATATTGAAAAATGCTTAGAGAACAAGAGATGCATATAGTGTAGCTGTAGTGACATTACCCAGTTTTTTTTTTATTATTTATTTTACGGCTCTGGATACGACATTACCCAGTGTTAAAGTATTAGTTTCCGAATACGACCCCGGCTAGGTCAACTCGCAAAATAATTTTCTGCGTTTTTTCGGTCCGCGTATTCAATAATTAAATTTCCATCAGGCATTCTCTGACGGGCAATGCCCCCGACTGTATTTTAAAAAATAGCAACGCATGCACGCGATTTGCAAAGTTATTTTTTACGACAGTCGATCATTTTGTATGGTATATTAAAATGAAAGCCATGAAATTAAAAAACGCTGAACTTATTGAAAACGAAGTTGCAGATAATGATGAGAACGAGGAAATAGACAATAATATCCAGGAGTCCGACGCAAAAGATCCCGCCAAGAAGAAGAAAAAGAAAAAAAAGAAGCCTAAGACAGGTTATTTTTACTTTAGCTAAATGTATTGTTAATGATTGTTGCTAATACTACAAAAACGTTTCTTAGAACGCTTATGGAGGTATTATTGTCTTCAATTAATATATATTATTGTCTTCAATTAAGACGCAGATAGAATTATTTTGGTTATGTATGTATGCGGTACTAATTACCAATACATAGGTAGTATTTGTCAATAAATATATAACTTTCTGAGACTTAGTTTGCATAACATAAGACAATTTTATATGTATCAGGACACAATGTTCACTTACCTGTCATACGTTCCCTTAATGGAATTAAGAAAAATCATTCCAAAGGACCACAATATCTAGTAATACTTTGATCTCACAATTAAAATTACTAGAAGCGGTTTTAATATCCAACTTCATGCATTGGAAATTGGTGCAAGAAAGATTTTATCAAAATCTTTGCATTGTCTTTAGAAGGATTTTGGCTTTTCAAGATAGTTATAGAACAAATTTCCAAAATGGATCTGACATGCTGAACACAGTAATGGGGAGAGTTGTCCCAATTCAACTCCTTCATTCGACCTGCTTCATTGTTTCAAGTGTAAGAACACTACATCTCACTCCCTTGCCTCCCATCCACTTAATAGCACCTATTGGAGAATCCTTGGATAGTCTCTCTCTACACTTTTTGAGAACAAATATAGTTTTAGAAGGTTTTGTCTCTTTTACACACATAATTTTTTGTTGCTAAAAAAAGAGGCAAAAAAAACTTAATGGTTTAGACATTATGTATGCCTAAACCATTAAGTGTTTGTTAATAATAAATAATGTTTGAAATGTCCTTAAGTGATTTCGCAAATGTTTTTAAATTAAATAAAAAAATGTTTTATAACATACATAACCACTTGAATCAAAGTTTATAATATCCATTACAATTACGATTTGCAGGAAAATTGTTATAATTTAACATTGAGCAAAGTATACTAAGCATGCAAACTAAGAATCTGTTGGAACTATGTGTGGGATTTTAAACATTACTCTTTTTTAAACACATAGCTGAAGATAAGGAGCTTAAGGAACAGAATGAAGTCACAGATGCTGCAGAGAAAGTTGTATCCGAAGCAACAATAGACGAAGGAGATGTGGCGGAGGAGAAGAAGAAAAAAAAGAAGAAAAATAAAAACAAATCTGCTAATGGTCCTAGTAAGGAACAAACCAAACCACCAACAATTCCTGTTGCTGAATTATTCCCAACTGGTAAAAACTCAATTTTTATTGTAATAAATTATTATTATTCTTAATAAATTTGTTTAAAAAAATAATAGGCAAGATTGCCAGCCAAGGATAAAGATTAAAGAATCAAATTGCCATTTCATATAGAAAAAAATAATTAAATAATATTTCTCAATACCTTGGTTTTAACAAATTGTTAGCTTGTCAAAATAACGGAATCCTTTAAAATAGACATTATACAATCAGCGACAAGGAAAACTAAAGAAGTCATGCACTCTATTCCCTTGTATTACATGTGGTTTTACTGTTTTGTGTCGTAGCCATTGTACTTGAAAGTATTTAATTATTTAGACAATCTAACGTTACCTTTAAAAGAAACAGAAGATGGCCGCAGGGGCCTGTTTTTACTAATTCATTTAGATATCAACTGGACATCAAAAGGAAATGTATGATATATTTTGTATGGAAAGTAATATTTTTTATGAAACTTAAGTGCCCCAGGGACAAAAAGTTAAGAGTCTTTCTATTTTTTTAGGTAACTTCCCAGAAGGCCAGATAATGGATCATGGGAAAGCAGAAGGAATAGATGAGAGGACTGCCAAAGAGAGATTCAGCAGTGAAGAGAAAAGAGCTCTCGACCGTCTGCAACAAGATATCTACCAGGAAGTCAGACATGCTGCTGAAGTACACAGACAGGTGTGTATTGAAAATATCTACATAAATATTAAAATAGTAAATTGTTTATCATAGGATATATGATTTACTATTTTATTTTTTATTAATATGCAGATAACAACTACCTCAATGTCACAGTAGTGTAGCCACTACTGTTAACTAATTGATACCCAATGAATCCCCAGGGACGTAATGAAGGTTTAACTGTCAGATAATGCCCAATGGCATTAAGTCCGCCTTTGTATTATGCAATAAAGTTTCATAAAGAAAATAATAAAAGTCAAAATCATTTATTTCATGTAAATCTTTACAGATATTTATGAATATTAAAAAAAAAAGTTTTACAATGAGGTCTTAGAGTGTGTTTGGTTAGGCAGCATTCATTAACAAAAGAACAACAAATATTTATTATACTTCAATATCAGATTTAGAACTTAAGAAGCCAGTAAAAGGTTTCGCGATCTCAAACGTCTAAAAACGTGTAAATGTTGTTTTCAGTGATATCAAAGTTTATTTCTACAGAAAAAGAATGTAGAGGTGTAAATATTACTCACTCAATCCTAATTAGATAGTATTTTTTTTTTAAATATATTAACTTTTGAAAAGACACCCAAAGTTTGATTTATGATTCTAAAAATCTTACTTTAGTTCTCATATTAAAACTAAGCAGATTTTTTATAAAGAAATTATGTAATTAGGATCGAGTAAATAAAATCTACACCTCCATGTTCTTTTTTTCCAAAAAAAAACGTTCGCGAATCCTTTTCCTGCCCACTTAAACGCGAATGGAAATCTTAATATGAAAAATACTACCGAACCGAACACACACTACATAAGCAACTAGTGTAAGACTAGGTGGTTAGCTGATTCCATTGACCTGTCAATCATTATCTGCCATACAAGAGAGCCACCAAGGCGACCAACTTCACCGACCATATCCACTCCTTAAATGATTATTGTAAATAAAAGGTAAGTAACCAATCACATATAAGTAAAGGTATAAGGATCGGCATTTTAAGGGGGTAAACATTAATTGTAAAGTCAATCCTCTCAGACCCCCCGGAGAAAAAGAAACCAGCAAGTAAAAAACTCTATTGCTTCACACAAACTAAAAAAAGAGCACAGCTATTGATTATATATTATATGCTATGACAAGACAAAATTTAAATAATGTAATGAAAATAAATTATGTAATATTAAATTATTACAGTATCAATATACTAAACTAGGGTACATTCCACATATGTAATAAGCAATTTGTTAACTAGTTGCGAGACCTCAATTGCATATCAGGACAGTTCCAGACGTCTTTATCGTTAAAATAGTCTTTTACATTATAGTAAGCTTTATTGATTAATATGTGTTTTATACAATTCTTAAACTTTATTTACTACACTCAGATCTATAATGCTTTTAGGTAATTTATTATATAACCTTATACTGTTAATGACGAAACATTTATTAGTTTTTTGCAGTCTAAACATTGGTATATCGATTTCATCTATGTTTCTTAAGTTTAAATTATGTCTATCGCCATTTTTAGTAAACATATTTAAGTTTTTCCTGACATACAATAAATTCTCATAAATATATTGGGATGTGTCAGTACCTCAATCATAGGAAAGATTTCTCGAAGAAAATCACGAGCTTTCATGTTATATATTGCCCGAATGGCCCTATTCTGTAGAATAAATATAATATCAATATCAGCCGCAGATCCCCACATTATAAGACCATATGTCATTATACTGTGAAAATAGGCGAAGTATACTAGTCTGGCTGTTGCAACATCAGTTAAATTTCTGACTGCATATGCAGCAGAGCTCAGTCTATTGGATAAAGAAGTAATGTGAGCTTTCCACTCTAAAAACCCAGTGGAGTCAACAAATTCCAGGTCAGTACCACCTATCTTCACTGTGGCATTGACATTAGATACATTAGGCAACGTAAATTTCAGGCTGTTTTTTTGCCGTGAACCATTATGAAACCATTTCCAGAGTGTCATTTGCTGCCGATAATATATTATCTTTCCTACAAACTTTAAAAATTAGGGATGTATCATCAGCAAATAGCACTATCTGCGCCATCGCCTGTACCATATGTGGAAGATCATTGATGTATACTAGGAACAGGAATGGGCCTAAAATTGAGCCCTGGGGGACACCCATCTTTACAAGGGTTCCGGCGGATACACAACCATCAATATTAACACCTTGAGTTCTATTAGAAAGCTAGGACTTTATTAGATTTAAAGCTAAATCGCGAATGCCATAAAATTCCAGCTTATCTAACAAAGTTTGACCGTCAACACAATCAAACGCTTTAGACAGATCACAGAAAACGCCAACGAGATCCTGAGAGTTTTCCCAAGCGTCAATTATTTCAGTAATCAATCTTGTACCGGCATTTGTTGTGTTTCTACCTTTTGTGAACCCGTATTGTTGATCATGTAACAATTTATGAATGAAATGAAAAATTACTTAACAGCTGACCAAGAAGTATTTTTTCTAATATTTTACTTAAGGTTGGCAGGACAGAAACAGGGCGATAATTATTTGGATCTGTCTTACAACCGGACTTGAATATGGGAACTATTTTACTATTTTTCATGAGGTCGGGAAAAATTCCTTCATTAACACACCCATTAAAATATCAGCGAGTACCGGTGCTATAGTAAGAATGATTCATTCGATAGCTTTGACAGATAGCCCCCTGACAGATCTGGATATTCGATTCCTCGAATAACTCTGCAACTTGTTTTTTATCTGATAACATAACTCCGTTTTGTCTAATTGAAATGATATTTTGTCTGATAATATTTTTACCGGTTTCAGTATTAATGATTTTCCATACACACTTGGATTTATTATCTGACTGTTTGATTTTGTATCCAATGTGAATAGATTTAGCTATTATACAAACCTTCTTGAACAATTTTGAATAATTCCTAACATAATTATGGAAATTTTGGTCAGATGATCTTTTGTCATATAGATCATACAGTGTATCCCTACTTATTCTAATGCCTTTAGTGGCCCAAGTTAAAATTCTTCTCAATTAAAATTATTAAGTTTATTATCTGTTAAGGGCCTTTAATTAATAATTTTATTTATAGGTTTAATTTGAGACTGAAAGCTAACTAACTAACAAACATTTATGGTCGGAGGGTACCCCGGTAATAATAGAGTTACTTAAGAGAGAACAGTTAGTAAATATATTATCAATACAAGTCCGGCTAGTGGAAGTAATCCTAGTCGGTTCCATGAATACGTTATTTAAATTAAAAGAATTAAACAATGAAATAAGTTTTTGTTTGTCGCTGTTATTTATTAAGATATCTATATTAAAATCCCCACATATATATATATTTTTATTTGAGTCATATATTTTTGACTAAACATCCTCCATTATATTAATAAAAGTATGTAAAGCAGAGGCAGGGAGTCTGTATATGCATAGAATAATATAGGTATCCATCTCTGCGCATGAGATCTCACAAACACGTTCAAGTGATAGTTTTACAATATCCTTCCGCTCTTTATATTTTTCCGTTATATCAGAGAGACATAAGCGCAAGTTATTAATTTCCGTTTTTGACTTAATAATATCACTATCATATTGAAGTTGTAAATTATTTATATAGTCACTATTAGTCCGCTTTTAATGATATATTCCTAGACCTAATATAATTGTTGTTTAACTTATTCTTGTATTTTTTTATGAACTTTAAGAGTTTAATATATTTCCCGTTGCTAAAATATTCACCATTGATTGTGGACACATTATTAACTTTTAAGTCTTTGTCAATCAACTCGTCATATAAACATAATGTTTGCTCCTGTACTTGGTCCCGTTCACTACATGCATCCTTATACTGAGTGTGGAGTCACTCAGCTCATTTTTCAACTGCTTAATTTTGCTATTGATGTTTAATAGTTCAGCTTCACCTTCGTCGCGCTCTTTCAAAAGTTGGTCGCACAGTATTTTAGAATTTTTTTAATTCAACCAGAGCAGTTTTTAGCTTTTGTTCCAATTCTACCACAGTAGCTCTTATCTCTCTCGAGGCATGGTTAGCACTGAAAACACAATTCACACCCAGTAACTAATTCATATAATACCGACACATACCTACATGTATTGTAACAAGTAAAAATGTGTAGACCTATTGACTATAAAATAAGAACCTAACACAAGAACTAATAATTTATTAAAATATAATAATACTTGTTATAATAGATTAATGTGTAATGCACCTACCTAGGTGGGTACATTTGTATGGCTTAAATAAGATTATATGAATAACTAGCGACCCGCCCCGGCTTCGCACGGGTGCAATGCTGATACTAAATACACTACAGAAAAACTGTGAACGTTGTATATAAAAACATAGCGGCCCGCTCCGGCTTCGCACGCTATTTATAGGCACGCTCTTGCCGCACCGGGCGGCCGGCCGGTACCGCCGCAAAAGCTACGTCCCGCAAAGTTTTAAATCTGTAATATCTTCGAAAATATTAACTTAAATCATACGGTGTAAAGGGCCATATAGATCTATATTAAATGAACAATGTATTCAAGGTATTTAATTGGTTAAGGATTAATGCTGTATTGGTTAAAATCGCTTCGAAAATTAGCCATTATTTGTCGTAAAAAGTAAATGACAAAAAAAAGTTATTGTGGGTTATCCATAAGAGATAGACATATACCATCACGGACTTTTCTGTAGACCTTTTCAATGTGTACAATACTTAGTACATTATTTTGATAAAAAGCGGAAAAAATGTAATTATTTACGACATCACATTAGAAACCTCAAAAATAACAGTACTTCTCCACTATTTAATGGATGTTATTATACATATAAACCTTCCTCTTGAATCACTCTATCTATTAAAAAAACCGCATCATAATCCGTTGCGTAGTTTCAAAGATTTAAGCATACAAAGGGACATAGGGACAGAGAAAGCGACTTTGTTTTATACTATGTAGTGATAGTGTAATATAATAATATAATTCACGATCCATCACAATAAAATACTCTTCCTTGGGGAATGCCTTTATCGTAGAGGAGGTTGTCAATAAATAAATCTAATACATTAATGTCATTTAAATCATGTTATATGCTGCAATAGATCAATGATGTCCTACGTATATAATATGTCCTGAAGGAAAGCTTGTTAAATAAAAAGTAATGGGATAGGTAGGTACCTACTTAATACTTATGGTTTTGATTTTGACCTCTCACTCAATCACCCTAGTACTTTGTACCTTTACCACATAAAACAAGAAGGACAAGATTGAAAAATACTATAATAATTAGAAATATTATTATCAAGCTTAAACAATATTAAACTTGTAATTCAATAACTACTAGAACGAAATTTTGTCAATTGGAACGCCAAACATAAATACCTTTTGATGCCTCAAGACTCAACTTTGTGCCAAAAAAAGCCATGCATAGTGCATGGCTTTTTTTATTTTGGTTTAACAATAATGTTTATAATGTTTTTAATCACTAATTGGCTTTGTAAACCAGTTTAATTATTATTTAATTTCTCCGAACAACAAAACAGCTGTTGACGGTTTTGACTTTTTTTTTTTTGCACAAAAGTTGGTGCACTGTCCTAATAACTACCAAGCATCATACTTCAAGGGGACCAAAGATGTTTGAAGTGGATAAAGTCCATTTAGTAAAATATTTTCTTTTTTTTTTCACACATAATTTTACTATATTTTAAAACCACAATAGCAAAATATGTCTGATTTCAGACACGTAAGCATATTCGTGAATGGATAAAGCCTGGCATGTCCATGATAGAGATTTGTGAAGAGTTGGAGTCAACAGCTCGCCGCTTGATTGGAGAAGATGGTCTGAAGGCTGGACTGGCCTTCCCTACTGGCTGCAGCAGAAATCACTGCGCTGCACATTATACACCAAACACTGGTATGAATTTTGTTTTAATTACACACTTTTTAACTGAACTAATAGGATATTATAGATAGACCCTTCAATTAATAATAATAATATGAAGGACAATAGATATATATTGCTTTGGTCACAAACTAAATCTATTTTGTGCTATGTGTACCATAATACATATTATACTTTTATAAACAACTACACCATGATAAACGTTACAGAAAAACATACTTATATTTTTTTTTGCCATTGGTATTATATTTTGTAAACACCCAGATCATGACAAACTATACAGAAAAATTTACTAATATGTTTTTGTCATGGGTACAACTCTTTTCATTATATACATTACATTTGTTGTACAGGAGACACAACAGTACTGGAATATGATGACGTAGTGAAGATAGACTTTGGCACTCACATCAACGGTCACATTATTGACTGTGCGTTTACTCTGCACTTTAATCCACGCTACGATCAGCTGGTTAAAGCAGTCCAGGCGGCCACAGAAGCCGGAATCCGTGCTGCAGGGGTGGATGTCAGGCTTTGTGATGTTGGTGCTGCTATTCAAGAGGTAATAATGCTATTTTATTTATAGTATTGGCGCTAGCTTAAAATATTGAGTACTTAACAACCAAAATGATTCTTTGAGGGTAGCCCGAAGACTGTAGACGCGTGTATATATTAATATTAATCTTCAGTAAAGTGGCGGTACCCATTTTACTGTCGATTTCTTTTTCCTCCTTTACTTGATATTGGCAAGACTATACCGTATGCTTTCATACGATCATGTCGCCATTCCTTTTTCTACCCTAGTCCTTTCCTAAATCTTTATAATCGCACTTGATATTGGCAAAATTACGCCTATACGGCGTAGTAGAGGCCACGAATAAAAGAAGAAGAAGAACAACCAAAATAAAACATGCTTTTTCAGTTTGATTTATTCATGCATTGGTCATAGGTGTGTAGATCCATTTATTGATATATGTATGTATGTGAGTAGAAAGTGTCTTTTAAATTGCTATAGCTATAAATAAATGTCGCTCTTTTCATTTCATTATGAATAGGTAATAGGTGGGTAAATAATTTAATATAGTTTAATGTGATTGATATTAATTAAATGTATGTTTATGGTGTTTATTAATTAATTTTTAGTGTATGATGTTCAATTTTAATCTACTGTAGGTTAAATATAATTGTTAATTTACTAGTTATTTTATTGTACTTTATATTCACTATTTATGTAAACATGATGAGTGTGTATGCTTTAGGGCTACAAACCAGATTGTAACTGAATGTTTTACTGATTATATATAACCTTGTATTGTTTGTAGGTCATTATGCACATTTTATAAATAAATAAATTTAATTTTTAGGGAGTCATACAAAAGACTATATATTTTTTAGGAAACAAAATTTTTAAAACATTAATTATGTTTGAAAATGATAGATTTAATCTATACATGAGAAAAATGTTAAAAAGTATTTTTTATTTTTAAAATATATAAATAATTTATATAGATAATTTTAACCTATTATTTTTGTGATATGTCATTATCATGATGGCAACGAAAACAGGCTGTTTTTTTTTTAATGTGATGGAAGTTGACATGTCAATGTCACAATCAAGCGCTAAGCGTATATGTGTTTCTAGAAACTCACCTCTATATAAGAAATCTTGTGAAACTTTATTTTTCTTATTACCATGTTGTAAGATACATTAAAAAAATATATATTATATTACGCATTCATTTAATAAAGGTGCATATCGCACCACATCATTCAATAGTGTGATTTTGACGTCACGCAGATTTTTTAGATTTCAAATATTAATATCTCAAGAAACCAGTTTTTTTTATATAACATTATTTTAATCGGAAATCCATTAAATAATATAATATTATCCAGGTTATGGAGTCATATGAGGTGGAATTGGATGGACAAACATACCAAGTGAAACCCATACGCAACCTGAATGGTCACTCCATTGGACCTTACAGTAAGTATCTTGTTTTTTTCGTTTTTTTTTTTTTTTCTTTATTTATTCACATCAAAATTATTAACAGATTTGTTCTATAAGTTGCGCTCAAAAACCTGAGCGGTTTATGTGAGCGCAGCTGAGTCGCATATTTTAAATTAGGTACATTTTAAAATAATTTTACATTTGATTTTTAACAATTTCTCAAACAGCATGCACTGCAACTATTGGAGTACATATTGTCCAGGTCTTAGAAAAAATAAATTTACAATAATATATAATAGTTACAATACAGCATTTAACCGTAACTACCTACTCTACTTCTCAGTCATAAGTCCAGAAACAATGCGGTGAAAATACCTCAATTTTAGGTCTGTGGTTCAAACTCCCTTGTGTACCAATGAATTTTTCCATTCAACTAGTGTTTTGGAGAGCTTCACTATAGTAACTTGTGAAACTATTTATCGATGGGTTATTGAGTCTATCAAAACATTTTAATGACCTAAATACTTATTCAGTGTAGACTTATACCTGTAATATTTATTTTTAATAATAGTTTAATTTTACACATATATGTAGTGGCTGAGTTGGTTAAAAACACTTGGTTCAAACCCTGGTGTGTACCAATGAGTTTTTAGTCTAAAAATTTATGTACATTTGTTTAAGAACACCACTATAGGGCCTCGCAGAGCAGACTTTGTGTGCGTGACAAGAGGTACAGTCGGGTACAAATACAGTTATTTACGGGTTTTAAAAAAAAACAGTTATTTGGTAATTTAATGTTTATTTATTGAACATTATTCTGAATCGCTATTTGAAAAATCAAATGATGAATTTTCGGATTCGCTGCTCTCACCAAGGTTAATTATGAATTCTGACTCCATGTCAAAATGTCTATAGTATTCTTCTTCTTTTGTGCATGTCGACAAGTATTACCCCACATCCCTTCATCAATTCGATATTATGTGAAGCAATATAATTTTTTTAAATTCCCCACACATTTTCTATGGGGTTTAGTTCAGGATGATATGGTGGCAGTCGAAGAACTTTTATGCCATATGGCTGAAGTATGTCGTCAATCTTGTAACAGATATAGTTTTCTTTATTTTTTTTAATCAAATCATACAGTTAAATTTTTTTCATATCTTGATTAAAAGCTATATTTTTTTCTGTCAGCCATCTCTGCATTTCTATTTTTTTGGAATTAGAATTTGGGGCTCTGTCATTTTGAACGTTATGGTATGAGGCATTATCAAGCACAACCACAGAGTTAGGTGAAAGATTCGGTACTAGACGTTCTTTTAGCCACTTTTCATAGTTTTCTGCGTTCATGTTAGAGTGGTAATCACCAGAAACACTATTTGCTTTGTATGTCAATAGTGCGTTAGGTACGAAACCTTGTTCTGAACCAGCATGCACAATGATAATTCTTTGTCCTTTCGACAGGTTTCTCTTTAAAGGTGGTCCATCTTTATTACCCCATCCTTTGTTTTGCACATGATTAGTTAAGATATAGCTCTCATCTGTATATACGATACACCGATTTTCTTGACGGTATCTGAGTAAATTTTTTAGGTAGGCAAATCGTAGTTTTTGGATGTCATGCCGCTCTATAATAACACGTCTGTTATCCCCAGTTTTTCGCCATTTGTATCCCAACTTTAAAAAGCTGTACGCAGAGTCGAACTACTTCCATCATAGTTAAGTTTATCTTGAAATATTCTTTTCAACTTTAGCAAGGTAGGTAACTCGTGGTGTTCTAAATGGTAATTTTGAATAGTGGAACGTATAACATCAACGTTAAAGTTGTCTAATTCTAACTTTAAACGTTTTTTACGGCCTTTATACGGACAACAGAGACATTTTTGTAAACGACTGTACCCGTAAGAAAAATCGATAAGAACACGTCTTGCTCGGACGACGGCTGCCGCGTCACTGCCACACGAATGAAAGTTGTATATTTACAAGCGCACGCACACATAGGGCCGCGCGCACAACTGAGTTGAACTATCTGTATTATGTTTTTAATGTAACCAGGAATCCACGCCGGGAAGACAGTACCGATCGTAAAGGGTGGCGAAACAACCCGCATGGAGGAGAATGAGTTCTACGCCATCGAGACGTTCGGGTCTACGGGCCGCGGCCAGGTGCACGACGATATGGACTGCTCGCACTACATGAAGAACTACGAGCAACAGTTTGTGCCTCTGAGGTTAGTTATGACGTCATAGTAAGTGCAATGTCCTTCATATAAAAAAATAATATATATTTTTTAATCACACTTTTTTTTCTTAAATTACAGATTACAGTCATCCAAACAGCTCCTAAATCTAATCAACAAGAATTTCGGCACGCTAGCGTTCTGCAAACGTTGGCTAGAGCGAGCCGGGGCTACCCGCTACGCTATGGCTCTCAAAGACCTGTGCGACAAAAACGTGGTAGATGCCTACCCCCCACTATGCGACATCAAAGGGTCATACACCGCTCAGTATGAACATACCTTAATATTACGACCCACTTGTAAGGAGGTAGTGTCACGTGGAGATGATTATTAGGGCCTCATTATAAGATGTTAACGTTTAAAACAGAAAGCTCGCAAGAAAATTTACTATAGAATTTAAACTGTCAATTATATCACTATAGAGTTGAAATTCCCATACTTCACACAAGACGAAGAATTTTTGAATTTAAATTGGCGGCATTTTTTATAGTATATGACAATTTCTAAAGTATTTCGATGGTTGGACTGGTGACATTCTCTACTAGAACGGCATTTAAATCAATAAAGTATAAAACTAACTTTTGAACTTTCTGTTCTAAACATTAACATCTAATGACGTTCCAGGTTAAACACTTTTTTTTTTTTAATTGTGTAAAAAGCCCTGGGCTCTTGCTATCTTTGTTTTTTTTTACTGAAAGCTTTTTGAGTTGTGTTATTTGAAGAAATTATTTTATGATATATCTAATATTCACTTGAACAGTGGCTGTACTATGAATTTTTGCTTCGCATCAATGTAACGTTAGTAGTGAGGAACACGAAAATAAAACGATCCTATTGGTGGCAAAATTTTATGTTAGAGCCACTGTTGGGTCTATTGATAGAAAAGTTACTAATACTAATAAAATATCTACTGTAGGGAACAAACGAGGCGGGGCTCCCGAAAAGAGCGACAAAGCTTTGCTTATTAATAAATGAACTTATTATTTATCTGGACACAATTAAGTTAAATTTTCTAAACAGCTGCCATCAACAAATTTCAATTTACCAACAAAATTGTACCATCACAGGTACCGGAGAAAATTTATTCCCATTTTGTGGGACCCAATGGTATTCCAACTAAACAACTATTAAAAGTGGAGTTTAATATCAACTAAAGCAATTATGGACTATCATCATGAAATAAAGATCTTCATATTTTATTCCAAAATCTGGTATAAGATTTAAAAAAAAAATTTTTTTTTTTTACCATTTAGCCATAAAAGTTATGTTATTAGTTACATGTCATTCCGACCGATTAAGACTGCTGGCGGTCGCTGCAATACGTTTTGTTTTAATTTTTTTTTTTTACACAAATTTATTATCTTTTACAAAATTTTTATTTTAGGGTCCATGTATAAAAACAAAAACTTCAATACTATTTAGGTTCTCTTAGTTATAGTATTTTTAATAGTGCCTTATATAAAATACAAACGTGAGAAAATACGCTTAACCATCCATACATACATATAATATATTGAATACGTAAGTGTATCTTTGTCTCTTGTGAATAGTTTTTTTTTACCAATACATGACACTAAAATTATACAAAACGTAATTATTTTATTGAATGGTATTAATAACAATAACTTACATAAAATAAATGGGCTTCAATGGTAAGGATAACAAAAAACTAGTTTTAATTAAAGTCTTATGCGTACGAAGCCGTAGGCTAAAGGTAGTATATTATCCCTCGCCTCATTAGTTTCTATTAATTAATTTGTACTATCAAGTATATATAATTCCTGGCAAAACAAATAATATTTTGTTCACAAAAGACTGCGCGAATTTCCCCCACTACGCCCGATAGTATTCAAATTGATTTGCCTCCATACTTAGAGCTTTTTACGGCCAGTTCCTTGATAAGTTACAAACTATCAAATAATTAAAAATGGCGGATTTTCATTGGACCTAATAACAGGTCCATTGAGTTGTTTATAAAATCCGCTATTTTTGTTATTTAAGATGTAAGAAAACTGAGAAACCGGTCGTTAGTCCTCTTTTTGTAACTATATAATAATATACAATTTACAATTAATACTTAGTTATTAATTAACAATAAAATGGGAGCAGTTACATATAGGTAACTTTTACACAATATACTTTCACTTAGTGAAAATTGTCGGCAGATGCCGCGGCAGTCGTATTAGGATATAGACCTTAAAAGCCGCGTGTGATATGAAAAGCAATAGAAAAAATATAAATTACTATTTTTTTCTGTATTTTTTATTATAAATGTACATTAAATTGTGCTATTCTTTGTTCATATTAGATTGTTTTATTCACATATATTCAAATAATTACCTACTAATTTTGTTTTTTTTGTACAAATGATGTTTTAACCAATATTTATATACGAGTTGGTTTCATTATTTTGTTGATTTATATTATTACAATTGTAAGTGATAATTTTATCACATTATGCTAAAACTTTTTATTAAATAAATTTATTAAGAAGTAATTGTGTATTATTTAATACTATACTATGGTGTACTCGCGTTGAGAAAATAGTGACTCATCGTTATCAGTCAGCTTAGCCACGCGCCCCTTGACCAATTAGGTCTTGGTAAGTTAGAAAGCCGTGTTCACCAGGTAAGCCCTTCGGACAGTACTGTCGTGTCTTTTGTTAATTTTATAAATGAATACCTCACCTATTCGTAAAAATAAAAGTGGATCATAGCAGAGAAAAACGAGTGGTTTAAAATGTTTTTAAGAATTTTAAACAGTGGTGGGAGTATAGTTGTGAAAAAGGCTAGTGCATGCGGTGTTTTGAAAATACTGTTTATAAAATTATTAAGAACAGAAGGAAACGAATGCTCCAAAATACTGTGTAATAAAAAGTTTGGTTTAATTTTTACCCCAGTATGAATACGCCTTTACTTTGCAGTTACACTGATGAGGCACTATTTTTCTTAACGCGAATGGACTTCAGCTGTTGGGCAGCAAATTGAAATACAAACACGTATTTGTATTTCAATTACTTCCTTAAAATGTATTTAAGAATTACCCTCAAATTATATCATCATCCGAAGCATCGGCTAAGCATTAGCAATTGCTTAGCAACGACTATTAATCCGACGTTTAGACCAGAGCCTAAATTAGGCACCAAGCCTGTGTCTTTGGTCTCCAGGATTCCACCCTTATTAACAATGTATACATACTGATTATCGGGAGTAGGGGAGACAAAGGTGATTTGAAACCGTACCGATTTCTCGGAACTTAAAACTGCTAGCGAGTTAGGTTAGCATCGTCGTTTTTCTTTCAATCACTGCCCTCCGCGCGCTGGCGTGTCAATTCTCGTCTGTGGAGTTGCGCGTGCCATGTGACGATAATCGCGAAAAGTAAGATTTTAACGGTTTTTTTACGATGCATTGATATGATGATTTGGTAAGGGTTTTGTATTTTGGTTTAAGTTATATATCTTTCGAAAGTTGTTAACTAAAGATTTATTATATATGTTTAGTACAGTTGATTTCTGTGTATTTGGTTCTTGATTGTGGATTAAATAAAAATTGGAAGGTTTTTCTTACTGAGGTGATTTGAAACAGGTTGTTTCAACTCTCCTCGTTTTAAATTTTATATTAGACAGCAGTCAATAAATAACGGGCACAAAAAAAAATTTTTTGTTGATTTTATTTATGTTGTTTTAGAATGCCTACTGATTATAAAAGTAAGATTGACAGAGGTATGTCGCGAATAGGACGTTATGGTACTTTTAACTACTTTAGGATTTGATTATTTATATTAGACCTGTAGCCCTAGTGCGAGTTTTTTTAACGTTTACTTTCGCGTTAACTATACTACCGTTAACATTTTGACCAATCACACGACCACATTTCTAGTTCTCAAAATTTCCGCTTGGAGCGCTGAACAATTTCCCATAAAATAATCATTTTTCATATAGTTAGAAAACTCACACTATACTGTAGTTACCTACTTAACTGATATATCAGTACAAAATATTAATAAAAAAGTTTAATTTAATAATAACCTTTTAATTATATCATCATTTTTATTTTACAGCCTTTAATACTTCTCAAAAATCATATGTTTCAACTATCCTCGACCCCTGTTGCATCTTACCTCGGTATGAGGGAAGTTGAAACAAGTTGACTTGTTACGGTTAAGTCAATTTTTCACCACAATATTTACCGCTTACAATTTCTTTATGTTAGTTATTCGCAAGTGTAATGAATGACCTATCGATTGGTACTAATATCAAATATTTATGGACAAATTCCCCTCGGTCTCCCCTACATTACAGATAAACATAAAGTGTACTAACTCATATCATCACGGCGCCCGAGACCGCCTAGACGGCCCCAGGGTACCCAGCGGAGAGGTTTTAATCCCACCTCGTCGTAGCCGATGGTATGAGTCTACACCGAACAAGTGGCTAGCTCGTCGCAATGTTTTGAATAGACTCAATAACCCATCTTTAAACAGTTTCACAAGTTTATATAGTGAAACCGGGACCGACAGCTGAACGTGCTCTTCGAGGCAGTGGTTCTCTATAGTGGTGTTATTAAACAAATGTACATGATTTTTTTTAAATAAAAACTGATTGGTACACACCGGGATTCGAACCAGGGACCAGACAGGGAAGTGTTTTTAAGTCCAAGGTCTAACCAACTCAGCTACCACGTATATAAACTAACTCAAATTAGTAAAATAAAAGAGAAGAAAAACTATTTTGAAGAAAAATATTTATTGTTCTGAGTGTGTATGTGTGTTTAATTGTGGAAGAATGTGTGTGGATGTAGCAGTGTTAGGGTATGAAAGTAAATGTATGAAATTGGTGTGTATGTATTTATGTTTAGATGTATATAATGAAAGAGAGGGAGCGAATAAATAGATAATATTCTATTTAGTTTATTATAAAGGAACCCCAGAAAGCAAAAGAAACGTTGGGCAAAAGTAGTCTTAGGACAGACTATTTTTTTTCTTCTACAAGATAAAGCAGGGATTGTGTTCTATGACGGAGTGCATTAGGAACAGGAGGTCTACTCCGAAATACCGAAGTTTCGGGCTTCGGTCGGGCCGATACGTAGACGATGAACGAAAATGTGGCCTACTCTGAAATACTTACGGATCCACATACTTTCGGTTGGAACCATAGACTAGTTTCGTGAACGAAGGATCGAATGAATAATTAGGGATGTCATTAGGTTTTTTTTACATAGGAACAAATCGTAGAATTCAATTAAAATGTTTTGCTAAAATGTCTAGAATTTATACTATTTATTGCCAAAATAATATACTTTTTATAAAGTAACAAACAATTAAAAGATATTTTATATAAAAAAATGCATTTAACTTGTAAATTTTAATCTAGAAAATATAGTAAAAATTTACTCATGACATGTAAAGAACCTTTTTTTTGACAACGTTCTATACGACAAATTTTAAAACCATGAAATTTGTATTAGCCGTAATAGAGAAATTTATAACTTAAATTCGTAGGTTAGTACTGTAAAAATAAATAAAATCTTGACATTTTTCACTGAAGCGTAACTAGTACTTGTCATTAAGTTGGTTGTTTGTTGGAGATCAAATTATTTATTTTACCTTTAAAATAATAACTACGGTGGTAAAATTTTAACTAAAATACTGTGGGGAAATCCACCTCAACGTGAATAACCCTTGAGAATTGACCAGAACGAGAACAACGAGTCGCTGAGCTACTGCGACCCTGGCAGTCGAGTGAAATTTCTTATAGACGACCTACGCTCCTATACAAAATGTTTATCTCTAGTGTTTATAAAACCCTTTACTTTATCTTTCCATGCGCTTACTAAAATATGTGATTCCTCTTTTCTTTCTAATTAATAACAGTAAATAAAATGTAGGAAGTGATTTAATTGTGTAAATAATAAACCTTTTATTAATTTATATTCCGTGTTTTTAATTTGTCACCTTTCCTACAAAACACCTAAAAAAATCCTCACAGTGGTCGCGCGGCATAGTGCCCACTGCCCAGAACACTGGCTACACGCCTCTCTGTATAGATAGGCTTATTCTTGAAATTTTGAAAATTTAATGCAATCTCTTTGAACAATGTTTTTGCTTGAGGCCCCACGGTCCCATTTTTTCTACCCCAAACGGCACAAATATGTAGTTATTAATAATTTGACAATATTTTAGCCGATTGAGTAGGCGGCAGCGGCACCAGCCTCATCTTTAGTCCTCGAAAGATGTGTAGCTGCCAAGATGTCGACACATGTCGCATCCCACACTAAGCAGCTACCCATCTTCCAAGGGAATATACTTAATATGTCAGGTCTCTTGCCGTCATCGCGTAATAGACCACAAGGTTCGTTTATTGATGGAATATTAATTACGGCAAGACATCTGCGAATCAAATCGTTTAGGAGGTTGTGCCGTGAAAACCGCCCCGCGCTCTTCGAACAAGTCTTCTCTATTTACTATCTATATATCTAATTTGTCCACAAAAAAAGGTACTTTCACTTACAATTAATTTTATGAAGAAAAATAACTTCTTTGAGAATAAATTAGATTATCCGATAATTAAAAGGTACCTACAAAGCTCTCGTGAATATTGACATAAAAATCCCGAAGAAACAACTGTCAAATTCGAATATTCGTTCGTTAAAAATACGTTCAGAGTAGGGTTTATGAGACGCGAGACGTCAAAGTTCGACTCTCGTGAACGAAATCGGGCCCGAAAGTGTTCAGAGTAGGAAATGCCCGATACAACGCCCGAAGTTTCGTTTTTCGTGCGTTCGGAGTAGGCCTCCAGAGCCGGTAGTGACAACTGAGAATAACCGATTTTAAGACACAATCTATTATAAATAATTGTCTGACTGTTAGAATTTTGCAGGAGCTATAAAGCAAGGAAGTCGGATTCCGGAATAGGGAATATGCATACATGTAACGCCAATGATTATTATTTTAATAATAATGTTCCTTTTATGTCGTTGAACATACAAAAATCTATTTTATTTTGATCATTATATATATTATTATATAAATTTTTTTGTAGAAACGGAACGCATTTCTAAACGCTCTGACATTAGCGAACACTACATGTGACGTCATTCGTGCCCAAACAAATGTCAACATGTGTTCTGGGGCCTTGGAGAAAAATCAGGCGAGACGACATGTCGCGTCGCCTCAGTCAATAACGTATGGATTTTAACAGTGACAGTAGGCGTGATGTACGCTGTCACCTGTCAAAGTTTATTCAGTTTTGATTGAAGGCGACGCGACATGTCGCCTCGCCCGATTTTTGTCTAATGCCCCTGTAGTCTACAGTTTCTTGTTTTTTCGGGTATTTATTGTTCTTTATTACGATAATTTGTGATAAATAAACCTTTTGACTAACTTTTGAAGTGCAATAACATTAAATTAATATGCTTTTGGAGCACGAATGACGTCACAGAATGGAAGTTTAAAACCTTTTATTTTTGTGTTAT
This sequence comes from Monopis laevigella, assembly GCA_947458855.1. Taxonomy (NCBI): domain Eukaryota; kingdom Metazoa; phylum Arthropoda; class Insecta; order Lepidoptera; family Tineidae; genus Monopis; species Monopis laevigella. The sequence continues at coordinate 15,284,628 of OX381589.1, forward strand.
TACCCTTTAAAATATGTTTAATATTTGTTTTTAGGGTCTAATGTAGTTTTTAGGTACAAGTTAGTCTATCAAGTAATGATATAAATAAAAAACATGCATATTCCCTATTGAAGAGAAAAACCGACCTTCAGAACCGCTCTCTGAGCCCTCTAGATATATTTTGATCAAGATATAATAAAATACATGAAAAATATTCAATTAATCTTTATTAAAATAACAACTCAAGGATCAACACGTGAATATAAAATTAAGACATATTGTAATAATAGGAACTTGAGCTTCGACACAAGCCCAGCATTCCGAGAGCTAGCGCGGGCAGTTTTTCGTGGTGACATCAAAAACCAGCGCGACCGCCCGTTTCAACACAGCCATGTCATTTTTTTAGCGATGCTAAAATGCAGCTCGAAAACGATCGGTGTGGATTTTTGATGCCACTTTTTGACAAGAAGCACTATTTTGAATTAAATAATTGAAATTAAAAATATTACTAACTTTTCATTATATAATAAATCAATATTTTTAAATTACCTATTATTTAAATACAATAATTTTATAATATCACAATATTAATTTAATCAACAACCTCAAACTAAACATACCAATGCTGAATTTAGTTACACGATATTTATTTTTTAGGTTTAATCGAACTTTTAAAACTAAAACAGATATGAATATATAAAATAATTAATTAAATTCCAATTTGTAGATAGATATTCACATATCCAACCGCTTGGATCAAAGGTTCTGGCTACAGTGGACAGGACCAAGCGCTTAGTCCAGTTCCTAATCCTGGGCGGAGAAAGATCCACCCGATAGGTGAAAATATCCTGGACTGGCCTGTACTGTACTCCAAGAACAGACAACATGTTAGGATTATCAATATTTTCGAAGAGGAGGGGATCCTGCTGGTGCTCCAATGGAAAGTCAGCCAGGAGAGTGGGGGAGTTCGATATCCACTTTCTTAGCTCATAGCCTCCAGACCTCATTATCCCAATCAATTCATTCCTCAAGATCAAAGCCTCTTTCTCACTGAAGGCTCCCGTGCATACATCATCAACTTACAAATCATTTTCCAAGATGGCGGAAGCTCGAGGAAACCTCAAACGCCATCAAATACCACTCTTATCTTCTCACTATGAGGCTTGAAGACTGCGTGAAGGGGTATGAAATAATGTTCCACTGAACGCCAGTCCAAGTTTGAGACCGTCATGTGTCCCAAAACCTCTTACTTCCGTATGAACTCAATGTACTTTTTGCGGAAGACAGGGTCACGCCTCATGCGATTCTCCATGGACCTATTCTCAGCAAGACTCGATGCACCCAATGGGGGTCGTGAGGGGAGATAAGGAAGGTGTAAAAACGACCAGAATCTAAACGACCAGTATTATTCTGGAAGAACAACTCACATTCATGATTAACAGGATTGACCTTTGTAGCAGCCGGGGGCTCCTCCACTTCCCAAAATCTCTGAACCGCCTCAGAAAGAGAAAGATAAATGTCAACAAAACGGTTATCAACAACAGATGATGGAGGAACATGGGCTGGGCCCATTATAACAAATCCTAAGATTGTGGGGATCGCTACGAGGCCACCGGTACCTAGGGGCTTCACATTACCTAGGAGCAACATTCCCAAAACATCGGCACCAAGCAACAAATCAATTGGTCCCGGAATGTCGAAAGTGGGGTCAGCCAAACACAAACCCCTTGTCAGGGTTACCACAGCTGGGGACAACTTTACCTGGGGGTGTTGACCCAATATATTTTCTAATACTATTGCAGAAGCAGTGATGCTCGGACAGGAAACCGAGAACGGGGAGAATGTGAAAGTGGTGTTACCAATCAAATTCTCAACTTTCACATTACCAACTCCCCGAACAGAATCCCGGTGAGGATTCAAAGCTAGGCATAGGCCACTCGCTAACCAAGCCGAAACAATGCAACCCTGGGCACCCGAATCTAAAGGGGCACGAACAACCAAATAGTTGCCCTTCGGGCCCCAAACACAAACAGAGGCTGTAGGTAAAATTACAGTCTCTGAGAGGGTGGCGGCTGGTGAGCGGGCAGCGAATACCTATTGCTCTTGAACCGGACGTACGGGAACATTCCTGTTCGGGATCCACTGGTAGTTGTGGATCTCATGTGATCGGTCCCATGGCATTGGCTCGACAACATGTCGCCCTGAAAGTCTTCTTTGGTAACGAGACCTTACAGCAGGTAGCTGCGCTGCACACCGGTTACGACCCATGGGAGCAAAGCGAGGTGATATAGGGGGGTGAGGGGTGCCGGTCCTCAGTACGTGAGGAGTCATAAAACCTCGGCGATCGTACCTCCCTAGCATCCTGGGGTTCATAGTAAACAAGTTGGCGGCCTCCCATATTTAAATTGGCACACAAAACTAGATGATGGCGGCCACTGCACTGCGAACATGGCCGCGATTCACGGCAATCCCTTTGGTGGTGCTTGCCCAAGCACACATAACACCATTGCCTCTGTCGGGCCATGGCACGTCGGGCCTGGACCCGCAAGTTACAAAATTGTTGGCAATGCGGCACCAAATGTCCAGGGTCCCTACAATACAAACAATTTTGTGCTTCAACAGCGGCCACAGCAAACCGATTCCTGGGACGCTGGCCAGTTTGACCAATGTGGTTGAACAGGGGGCCGGACCATCTGATGGTCAACAAATCTTGACCGCCCTGCACCGGTAGAGTTATCTACTATTCGGCACTCCTCATCCAAAAAGGTCAACAAATCAGAGAACAATGGTAGGTAGTCAATGCTGTTACCATCATACCTATGCTCAAAGCGCAGCTTAAGCTCGGGGGACAACTTCCCGAGCACAATATTAAGCAATATAAAAGACCACGAATCGACTGGCAGGTTGAAACACTGCAATGCATTTACCGCAATCATCAACGGGTTCAAGAGGTCCCTGCGCAAATCATGTGCCTTACCTACTATAGGCAACCCCAATATTTGTTTGACATGAGTGTCAGCCAAACGCCTAATATTCTGATACCGCTTGGTCAGAAGCTCACGAGCAATTTTATAATTTTCGTCCGTCACGGGTAGGTGTTGGACGAGGCCACGAGCCTCTCCTCTCAATGAGGACAACAAATATGCTATCTTCTGGCTGGGGGTGAGGTCCCCCCGCCCGTGCATCAGACTATCGAACAAGTTCAGGAAGCCTACCCAGGCATCAAGTTGTCCCTCAAATGGTGGGAGGTCAAGGGTAGGCAACCTGCTCAAAAGCCCGGAAGAAGAACCAACTGGCGAAGGCTCGGGGTCCATCTCAACCGACCTATCAATATCTCCGCGAACCTTCTCGGTAATGGTGTCTATGAGTACCAACGCACGGTCATAGTCACAAGTGACCGCTGCATGGAACTCATCCTCTACGGGGTTCAAAGCCAAAAAGCCCTCATAGGCCCTATGTAAGTCCCGCTCATTCTCTGGGGTCTTTTCAAATCGCAAAAGAGCAGCGGAGCGGTCGGGTCTGTCTACCAAATCCACAGCGGATGTAAGCCACCTTAAGACAGCCTTAATTTTATTTGAGTTCTTATTTACCATGAAGGTAAAAACCGTACCCGTCCGCGCGCCGCGCGGGGCGCATTTTTTTAGCTTCATGTTATTTACAGACATAATTACAAGTAAGTCGCCTACTTACTTGTAATTATGTCTGTAAATAAGAACTCAAATAAAATTAATTGTAAGTTTGTTTTTTATTTTAAATTAATAACACAATATTAATTTAAAATAAAAAACAAACTTACAAATAAACACAAAATAAAGTTTAAGTTTGCAACAAATAAAATAAATTTACAAGTTTTGTTATTAAAACAAGTTTTAAGTTCCCTTACTAAGGGAAAAAAAACAATTTACAAAAACTTAACTACCTAACCCTAATAATAAGAAAATAAACTTAATTTTAATTAAAAAACCTACTTAATTATGTTGGAACTGCACTAGGAATATTATAACTAACCAGACCTGCCTGACCCTAAAACAGTAGCAAAGCAGGCAAGCAACATAAGGTCAACATTATAATAACTAATAATAAAAAAATAAATGAAGGTGTACTTTTGGAAGAATTTATGATTTATCCCAGTGTGTTCGTTTACTACTGTTTTTCGCTTAAAGCGCTTAGGCTTTAAGCCAATCTAATCAGCCGTCAAAGTACACAAAGCGAAGCAAAGTAATCGTAGCGTTTGCAGGAGTATTCGAACAGTTTTATGTGCATAAATAAAAATCATATAAAATTCATAAGAGAATACAAAATAGAGTTCAAAAACTGTTAAGTGAATAAGAGGAACAATAAAATAAACAAAAAAAAGTATTTGATACACAATAATTGTGACCACAGACAATTTACTTTGATTGCACTACTCATATTTTCCAAGCGTTCGCAGCGAATTCGATGACGTATTTTGCTTTTTTTCTGTGACGTCATCAAAAATCCAAAGCAAAGCGAAGTACTAAAAAAACACCTGTCAAGTAAATTAAGCTAGCTTTGTAAGCCTTTTAAGCAGTACTCAAACGTACCGCAAATCAAATGGTACAACAAAACCAACAATTAACAAAATAAACTAAATCTAGCCAACAAACCAGTTTCTAAACTGGGCTAGGAACAAATAATTTGAGGTTTTTATGTGTACAACCTCAAAATTTGCACAGATGGGTAAATCGAAAAACCCACCAACAATATGTGCTAGAATATGTACTAACCACGCTCTGCTACCAGAAATGTGCGAGAAGCCGGGAAACAAACCTCGTCCAGGCTTCTCACACGGGTGCGATTCGCACCGCGAAAAGTTAATTGCTAAACTTAAAATCTAGACTTACCGTAAGGCTTTTGTGGTGCTTCAGCGTCGAGATCCCTGGGTACCCAAGGGATGCAATAACTTCGATGTTGAACCAAAAGCACTAAGCCACGTAAAATACGGCGTTGGAACCATGTAATATTAACAACACACAACGCGACAAATCTGAATCACTTGTAGGCGCCTAATAATGGCGAACAAACACTACATATGTAAATGGGATTTCTAATAGGCCGCCCATACTCACTGGCGGAGCGAGACACTATTCCAAGTTAGAAAACAAAACAATTACTTATTCACAATTATTATACAATTTTACGACGACATTTTCACTGACAGTCTGTCCAAAGGTCATGACCACAGATTAACGTCCAGACTATTTATCAAAATCAAACAACTTTATTCGCCGCCCTTTTTTAATCTTTTGTATTTACATTTTTCGCTTACTCTGCTAGTTGTTCCTTCTCTGGCGTGTTCAATTAACCCCGCTTGTTTTGGCTCAAGTGACCTCTTTAACAGTTATTTCCCCAAGCTACTGCAAACCTTTAGTTATTAGATTAAATTCAATGTTGTAATGATAAAAAACAATTATCAGGCTAACAAAATATATTTACGTAACTGTCGAAACAATGCAGAAACAGGATTAAACCAGTAAATGCGTCAAACATTGTTTATTCACTTTTGGCGCGAAAACAGGAGAAGCGTACACTACCATTCAGCCGAATCCTTGGTCGGCGGCTAACACAACAGTGGTCGGCTCACATGCTCCTCCCGCGTCTTATAACAACTCGCACGTATATCCAGAATGGTCTATGTCCTCACAACTGGAGGTGGCGCACGAGACCCCGTGGCTCATATGACCCAGCTCTGCCCTACGTTTAGATGCGATAACGTCACCATCAGTTCTCGTAGGCATTAGATTTTTTTTTTATTGGAGTACGACATGTGACTTTTTATCACCTGGTGGTGAGCAGACCTACAAAGTCCATGAATGGGGTCAATCAATAATTGCTCTTAAATAATATTGATCGCTCCCACTATGTCGGGTAAATGTTGCGATTACGAAATGGGAGGCGACAATGTCGAATTGAATTACGAGTATATTTTAATATACTCGCCGCCTTATCGTCAATTTAACTACCCATTTCGTAACCGCACCCTAAAAGGAAACTACCACCTCGACAAGAAATCGATGCAGTAATCTCCTGAAAACCAGTGAACCGGTTTGTTAGAAAAACAGGCTATTTTTAAAATAACTAAGGAATTATAAATAAATAAAAGTTATTATTTTTTACGTATAATTTTAAGGAAACATGTTACCACTAATGTATACATGTCTACTTCATAATTTAACTATCTAACTACAACGCGTAAACGTTACAAAATCTTATATTCACCTAATTAAGTTAAAAATGTATAAAATCACTACTTGCAATACAAACGATAAGGTTACAATGTTGTATAAACGACTATACAATACATACTTATGTTAGGTACCTACTATATAACACAGTTATAATATTATATTATTTGTTTTCTAGAAATATAAAATATATAAAGTCTACAAAGGGGATCATTTTTCAGCTACGGAACCCGTATGTAACTTCTCGTTATGGTATTGCTTCTTTTCATCTAACACATAAACTAAGGTTATACATCTTGTAAAGGATTCAAGAAAAACAATATTTCTAAGATAGGTCTAAAATCCCATGTCTAAGAGAAAAACAAACAAATGGTCGCCACACAAACCCAAAATCTCTTTCTTTAAATTCAATGAGTGTGAGCGAGACATATATTTGCGATTATTACTTTACAAAGGGCAATCTCCTATTATACTTCCATGGTTTATGGTGATTAATAAAATATAAAAACGCACCATATTGCGGATAGCATAATAAACTAGTAGTTGCAATGCTATCCGCAATATGGCGCGGTTTTTTTTATACAATAATAAGTAACATTATCATAGTGTTATCTGTGGCAATCAACAGCGCCCCAAATTTTTCTTACAAGAATGCATTCCATATACATTTTAGGCCTTATCCACCTTCGTATATTCTTAATTACAGATCTCTTAATGGTCCTAATATTCCGCCCAGGCAAAACAAAACTAAGAATTGCTTAGTTATTTATATATAAGTGGTAATTCACTATAGGGCCCGGGCCCCGTAATAACAGATTCCCTTTGGACCAATCATTATAATTTTAGTTTATAATACTTATATTACAATAACGTATTTATTTCTAAATGCTCATATTGAAAAAAATAAGTATTTATCAAAATTTAAAGGCCACGTTACAATACATTTAATTTCGATGTAAGTGTATACCTAAACATTTTTTTTTTTTAGGTTGTATAAAGAACTGGGTAGGTAATATTGAATTTATTATTGTATAATCTTTAAAGAGTATTTTTAATTGTAAGTCCCGCTTGCACCAAGTTTTTATTAATTGAAATCATACTTAAGCTGGGTTGCACCAGAGTGTCTATAAAAGTAATTGTTGCGATTAAAGTTAAAAATGGCGTCGAATGTACCAGTTTTATTTTGAAAATCGAATGTCAGCTGGCATATTCGACGCCATTTTAAACTTTAATCTATACAATTACTCTTAACAAACACTTTGGTGCAACTAGGGCTAAATGTATCTGTATACAGTTTTTCGCTACATTTTATACAATTATCTTTTAATAAAATTATGAAAATTTAATTAATGGTAGACTACATTACAATTTTAAATACACTACATGTTTACTACAACATTAGCACCTATAAAGTTATATAAATACAGTCATAGTACTTTTAGGCTCCCTGCACACGATCTTTATTTTTATTTTTACTATTACATATAAATTAAAAATAATCGTGAGCGACACATTTAAAATACAATAATAAAAGCTAACAAGTTTTTTTTTTTAAATAAAACATACTATAGAAAAATAGCAGCGATTCCGTCGCCTTCAGTCAAATCATTTTTCTACGTTCAGGACATAATCTAGGCACAAATCTATACACCATGAGTTATTGCCATCGTATTAACGTAACGTTAATGCTTGAAGAACGATCAATAGGATCGCTTTAATTTTTAAAACAGAATTATAAACTACATAGCGTATCTAACTTATCTACGTTGATAAGATAACAAAAACGTATGATAAGTCTAGAAAATAAAAAATAAAAAACGTAGTATTAGTAAATAATTATTAAAATCATTCTTTAAGCCACTTTGCTTGTCACAATGACATGTTTATTTTTAAAGCTCACATTTATATTCTCACTACAATTTTTTAAGCGCTGTTATTATTATAACCAACACTTTTTGATTTCGATGAAAATCTGAACCTTTCCCTTCGAGTGTCGAAATTCGTACTCTTTTGACTGAAGTCGAATCGGTCGAAGTCGCCTGCCATTACTAAAAAGCCATCAATCATCAATCTCATAACTTTTCTAAAATTCAAAAACCATAAGTGCAATATTTATTTTAAGCAATAATATATAACATACATATAATATATATTATACAAGTTAAAGGATATTTTTTATATACAGTGATTTTTTCAAGTGTGCCTTCAAGGCCAAATCCTAAACTACAAGGACTGGCAAATTATGTACATCATATTTTTTTTTATTATTTATTCTCCTAGCCGGTAAATGAGCCGGTTGATAAAAAAAAACTTATATAATTGCACCAGCTGATAATGTCGCTTATAAGGATCAAATGGTGGAAAGTAACTTCACACGGAAAACTAAAAGAAAGTGCTAATTTTTAAGAAAATTTGTTAAATGTTTATAAGCTCTAACTAATAAATAGTTCAAAACGATAGTTAGTACCATTGTTTTCAATATAATGCTGAAATCGCTTTTCCTTTTATTTAAAAAAATATTATTTTGTTGTTTTCAAGGGTGGGCTTTGAAGAGCATTATTTCAAACAATTCGATTAGTTGGTAAAGCAGACGGTGTAAAGAATGTTTTTTTTTATTTAACATTTTTTTATTAAAAATGAGCACTTTCCTTTAATTTGCCGCTTGATATTACTTAGATTAGCAGAATTTTATTCTTATAAGCGACACTAAGCTGGTGCAATAAAACAGGTGAAAACTCACCTATATTTTTTTCAAAATCAACCGGTTCGATTCCCGACTAGGAGAATACGTTCAAGAATCTAATGATGCAGTTTTAGTTTTTATCAAAATCGGCCCCGAGGCTACTTTGAGGCTATTTTTCGCTATTATTTCACCTTGAAGTTTAGGATTTGGCCTTGAAGACACACTTGAAAAATTCACCCTGTATGTATGTCTTAACAGATATCTGGATATAATGCACACTTTTCAGGTATAGTATAGTTTTTGCATAGTTTTCTCTGTTTGACACACCAGTGAAATAACCACTTATTCCCTTTCTTATAAAAATATTAAGTTATGGTTAAGATCAACAGTGTACCTACAGTTACTACTCCTTTATTATCTTTAAAACGCAATAAGAGAACTGACTATGGCAGAACATTAGTTGGCTTATCCATAGCTTAAATATTTTTATAAGTGTTAATACCTAACATAAGTAGCTATTGAATTATATTATAATAAATTTACTAATAAGTATTTTATAGGTATATGAGTTTTTGCCTTGTCTTGTCATGTACGCCTCTTTATTTATCTCGTACTGAGCATTTTTTTCTCTAGATACGACATTTTATTTGATACCTTTAGTATTATATAAATTAATACAAATGACTCCAAAAAAACTGCAAGCAAAAATATTTAAATAAAAGTACAAATAAAATGCCTTATTAATTGTAAATATATAAACATAAGCAGAGTGTGAGTAAAAATCATAATTATAAAATTAATAAATATTTTGTGATTTAAATTAGCATAATTTTACAATTCTGTTCAGTACTTATAGGAAGACATAAATTTATATTTAAAAAAAATAACACTAAAATAAAATTACGTAGACAATACCTTCTTGAATATATTTCACACTATTTTCCCACACGCCGCCATAATGCGTTCAAAAAAAAAAATAAGTACATCAGTTTTGTTTTTACTTTAAACTTTTTTGTGCGTGAGAGTCTCAAGTGTCATTAACTTAAAGTTGTCTTATACCAAATAGGTAAAATATCACAGAAAATAATCATACTTAGCTAAAAAAACTGCCTGCAGCTAAATTGTCTACAAGTTAAAAATATAACATTAGGCCAATCACTGGTATTAGAACTCATTTAATCATTGTAATATCAACATCAGATTTTGTGATACGTGGTAAATAACCAAATATATTTATACTATTTAAATATTATCCAATACAATACAACTTAACAAAAACATACTTATATAAATAACATTGACGTTATACGTTTTTATTTGAACTAAAAAATATTTTAAATAATTAATTTAGATATAAAAATTGATAATAAATAAAAAACTTGATGTGTTTTGGTAACTATGAAAAAAACTTTGTTAAGTAAACTTGTACCGTGAACAACACAAAAATTGCACAAAGTAAAAACTTAAAATCAACCTCTCAATGACAAACTAAATGGAAAAACCTAAAAAAAATACCTAATACGGAAAATAATCCCACAAAAAGAGTTTAAAAAATCAACCCATTTTAACTAATGAGAAATCAATTTTGATGTAATTTCAAACTGACTAGATTATACTAAAATTAGATTTATATGTTAAAGAAATTCTGTTAATATGCTTTATTTTATAAAACAAAATGTCAAATATTCATAACTTAGACTCTTTTATTATTATTGTATAAATTTACTACTGTATAAGTATAGATATTATTGCCATTAAGATATCTTTAGATTTGTTATGTAATAAATAAATACATGATATGAAGTAATTAATTATATAAAAAATATCTTGTTCCGAATTATAGGGTTATACATGTATAATTACTAGCTTTTGCCAGCAGCTCAAGAATTTATCTAAGTAAACTTATATTATAAAAACACTACTGAACCGATTTTTAATATTCTTTTACCAATATAAAGCGTTATTATCAACGACTAACATAGGCTGTATTTTATTTTCAATCCGATTTATTTTAATTTAAACAACGGGTGAAACCAAAATATGAAAGAATAAAAAAAAACCTACATGCTGAAGAAAATTAAACTATTATTTCCGCTACTCCGGCTAAAAATTTTCATTCACGAATATTTTTAAATGTAGCACGAATTTCTTTAACATATTAATAATAATGATAGTTTTATTTGTAGGTATTTAGTTTGTTTGTTTACATGGACAGCCGTTAACTGCTGCTGGAACGGGTTCAGGCCATTTGTAGATAGACTGCAGCGGTACGTGAAGAAGCTCCACTAAGTATCTGTAGTTTGGTTCTGTTAAACAATCAGTAATAAGCTATAATTAAAAGCTGAAAAAAAACTTTTGGTACCTACTAACAGTTGCAAAGTTGAGTTGTTGACAAGACCCGAAAGAGTGGACACTAAAAATTAACCAACTTATTCAAAATGAGGGTATTTGCTAAAATGGTGTTTTATCCCTTTTCTGTCAGAGGTGATTTTCATTTATAAGAGACGAAATACCGTTTTAAGAATTGCTGGCATACTGTCAGAATAACGTTTCTTTAACAGCTGTCAAGGGAATCTTAAGTTTTAAAGCTTACATAGTTAATTAGGTATTATAAAAATGATTTTTTATTGAGAGTTCTGATATTAATCAGGGGGGTGATTAAGCGTCCAATAAGTTCAATCGTTATGTCATTTTGACGTAGTTTAAGCTTGGCTTCTTAACAATGACTTCAAAAAAATCTTAGAAAATTATGTCATCGCGATTGATATGTGAGCTAACTTTGATGCGCGTAATCTGCCACTGGTATTGTAAAAACCAATTTTACTTTAAAATGTCTTAATCTCATTTTTTTTCTTTTGAGTTGTCAAGTGAACACAGTTCTTTACCCTAATAAAAATACTGTATTATCAATATTGATGATCATTATCTATAAAAATATGTTTATTACACTATAACTACATTTTATGATAAAAAAATACTATACCTACTTAGATAAAAAGTAATTAATTACACACACTGAAATTCCTGTAGTAAACCATATTAAACGGATATTTTAATAAATTAAAAGCGGAGTCTGATCACACATTTACCATACATTCACGACCTTTTGGTCCTAATTGTTACACCTCACTAAACATTTATAGATTTTGGAGGCGTTATAAATAAGACCTATATCTAGGCTCGTACTTTTTCCTTTATTAAAAGTTTGGTTTAGAAAAAATAATATCAACCTATGAAATTCGAAGAAAATCGCAAAAAAAACGCTCACATTAAAATAATTCCTATAAAATATAAAGGCAGAAAATTAAAAAAAGGAAAACGTACAGTCAACGTTTATTTTCTCTCTAATAAAATGAGTTTTTTTTTCAAATCCATTAAAGTTTAGGGGTAGAAAACAGTTATGGCCCGACAGTCATTTTGCTGCCTAAATTGTAGGTATAATCTCATACGTGCCCTTTCTTTTATTAAGAGCCGGGGGAAAGGTTTACACAAATGTATGGTAGCGTTCTGTATGTATGGTAGAATCAGCATGAGCATCGAAGAGCCTCCAGACACTCCTCTTAAGTTTAACAAATTATATTTTTAAAGTTTTGGTAATATAATAATATTTAGAAGCCATCTTTAATTGCGATTCAATAATCGAATCAGGGGTAGATGTTTTTTTTATATTTTTTTAATATAGCATGTTGATAAGCAAAGTCTACAAAACCAGTGAATGCGAAAGTCGAGGTCATATTTATTGCACGCAAATTGCAGCAATTACAGGCAAATTACGCAGTCAAAAAAATACTCTTATTTTAAGACGTTTCCTCAACTCAAAATTTAAGGATCCTTAAGGCACGCCATGTCAAAAAAAAACTTCCTTCGCTATGGAATCTCTTCACAATTCATCATACGAGGTCCTTAACTTGACCTACTAGGACCTACCTTAATAGTAGGCTTCTTTTAGATTTTTTGTTGCATTATGTTTAGTATAAAGATAGTTTGATATTGATTTTAATTCTTAAATGTACAATTTACAAAATTGATTTTTAAATACCTAATAGTGATTTATTTAAGTCTATGTAATATATTTCGTAGTGAATTTTGACATTATTAAAGAAATATTCGTTAGGCTCTTAATTTGTAAGAATATATTATATGCTATTTTTTCTGATTAAAAAAATATCTCAACCGAAGAAATAATAATAACAATGACTGACAAAAATATTATTTAAATTCTACGACAAACAGTAAGTAGTAGAGAAACATGGAAGCGCGAATGCTCATATTGTATGGGGAACGCGATCGCAAGTGACCATTTTTACTAAAGCTGACAAAACTGACTTTTTCTGACCAATATGTACAAAAAACTGTCTTTGTCTGATTTAACTGGCCAGTTTTGACCCCTGCAATTAAGAATGCCGATTTTGATTATACTTCTTCGAGGCGCCTTCGTCGAGACACAGTTAAGGAAACGGTCAGAATATGGGAGTAAATCAGCATTTGCTTGGCTAAGCTGCCATTCCTGTATAAGCAAACAAACCATCTATAAAAAGTACTATTATAGATATGTCGACCTGTCGCGTACTATACATCTTGTTTTCCGTAGCTTGATAAGGAAAAACCAATACATTATTATTACGCCGACGTGTGTTTACTAAACTTAAGAAAAGATTAGCTCACGTCTAATCTCTTAGAAAAACCATAAAGTTTTCTACTAATTACTAATAATATCTTACCATTTTCAGGATTAATAAATCCTTTTCTAATGAGGAAGTCTAGAAGGACAGGTGCGCTGGTAGTTTTGAACTGTGGAGTCAAAGCCCTCTTGACGCATTCTTCTGCCGTCAACAGTTCGAAGGTTTCCACTTCGCCATCAGCATTCTGCGGCACAAACTCCAGAGGTAGCTCCAGGTCGTATACGTATTCAGTGTTGGGGAAAAGGCCTCTCTCACTTTCAAAGTAAAAACTACAAAAAACAACAATATACAATTTGGTAAATTCTTTATCATTCATTGCAAGTGCATACTTAAACTCTGAAATATTTTTTAATTAAAATTCTAAACAAAACTAAGTCAATTGCTGGGCAAAAGTTGATAGTAAATAATAATATATAAGAATTTTTTTACACATATTGGTCGCAAACTAAACTAAGCTTGTAATAAGTGTACCAGAAACCATGATACTAATATTATATTATATTTTAAAAACTTAAAGACCATTGGAAACTGTACAAAAGAACGTACCTACTAATATTTTTTGGAATGAATGAGAATCGAAACCACGACCTTCGGATATAATAAAACGCTAAAGGCGCAAATACTAGACCATCCGGGCGGTACATAAAAATTATTCAAATGATATATATTTAGTTTAAATAAACTTAAAGTATTGACTTTTATGATTATTTAAAGCTAAACATATCATTGTGTTAAGGACACTCCATTTGCAATCAAGATGGTTGCGCGTTCTCCATACAAAAAGAGCTTTTGCACTTCCAGTATTACTCGACTAGTTTGTCGCAGAATTAAAATAATATTTTTGTCGGCCATTGTATTAATTAATATTTCTTTGTTGTGTATTTTTTTGTTTTTACACATAAAAATGATAATTGAACTTCGACTAACAGCCAAGTTGTAATATTAGAAGCATATTTGTATGGGAGACTGCAGAGCCCTTAAAGCTTTGTTTTACGTGTTAAATATGTGCGTAAAATTTAAACACGATATTTTAGTACTATTATTGAATGAAGTATGTATTAACATTTTTGTTTACTTTTTTATCTTTAATTTCATTAGTTTTTACAGTGTGAATTTGAAAGGATGTACTTTGGCCTAATATGAGGTTCTGCTGGTCAAATAGAACAACTTTTCCCATGGAACCATATGTCGCAAATCAAAATAAAATTTGGCTTCCCCATACAAATTGATCGTTTTAACATTACCAGTTTGTATGGAGAAGGCAATTATTTTTCATTTGCGACACTTGGTTCCATGGGAAAAGTTGTTCGATTTGACCAACAGAACCTCATATTAGCCCAAAGTACATCCTTTCAAAGTCACCATGTATAGTAAAACATATATTTAAATAGGATCCCCAACAATATAATTATTTTATAACTAATTAAGAGCCCTAAGCAGTCAATTTTTATAAGTAGGTTGTATATAATATTGATTAAAACATAGTGAGAAAACCTACACATGTCTCTAAGTGGTTCAAGGATTTGTGAATGCTATAATAGCACTAAGCATACAGCCGTGCCTGAAGCAAAAGCACGTGCTTTTTCAATATTTAGATGATTTAATATTTTTTACATATATACAGGATAAATTTGAATGGGTGTACTTTGGGCTAATATGATGTTCTACTAATCAATACGAACAACTTTTCCCATGGAACCATGTGTCGCAAATGAAAAAAAAAATTGCCTTCTCCATACAAACCATAGTAAAGTTAAAATTCCCAATTTGTATGGGGAAGCCATTTTTTTTTTCATTTGCGACACATGGTTCCATGGGATAAGTTGTTCGTATTGATTAGTAGAACATCATATTAGCCCAAAGTACACCCATTCAAATTCACCATGTATATCATGGGATCCTGCGTATCCCGAGACCGCGTAAACGGCCTCAGGGTACCCAGCGGAAGGTTTTTTTAAGACCTTAGACTTAAAAACACTTAGGTCCCTGGTCCGAATCTCGGTCTGTACCAATAAGTTTTTAATTAAAAAAGTTATGCACATTTGTTTGACAACACCACTATAGTGTCTTGGAGAGCACGTTAAGCTGTTGGTCCCGGTTTCATTATACCAATTTGTGAAACTGTTTATAGATGGGTTTTTGAGTCTATTCAAAACATCGCGACGTGCTAGCCACTTGTTCGGTTTAGACTCATACCATCGGCTACGACGAGGTGGGATTAAAACCCCTCCGCTGGATACCCTGGGGCCGTCTAGGCGTTCTCGGGCGCCGTAAGGCACCCGTGATGATACAAATAATATTTTTTGTTTTTAGTTTTTATAATTTTTTTTCTTATTATATAATTTACTTACCTAACACAACCAGATGATACTAATTTTTTGATCAAATCTCCACCCACCGAAGCTTCCTCAGCTGCCTCTTTAATGGTGGTCTCTAGAATACCGTAGCCAACTGCCAATCCTCCGCTTACAAAACAGTCCCATTTGCCTATACAACATAAGCCTATTTATACAAATACATTTATTTATTTATTTTTATTATTAATTATTTGAGCATGGCATGTGACTTTGTATCTACCATCAGGTAGATACAAAGTGATATGCCAATACTCCTAATGCAAATACGTCCATATCGCCACCCATTTCGTAACTGCATCATTTAGCCGGCATAGTGGGAGAGATCAATATTGTGAAACAACAATGAATTGATTGACCATGGGGTCATGGTATGGACTTTGTAGTTCTGCTTAAGATCAGGGGGCCTATTCTACTAAATGAATTGAATATCAATCTGCAAGTCAAAGTTAAAATTTGACATATTTTCCATACAAAATGGGGTCAAATTATAATTTTCATACACAACACATTATGATGATACACAATTGATTTAGTAGAATAAGGTCCCAGGTTACATTCCGTGCACCATAAAAAAAAGGAGAAATTTGTGAAAGACACTGAGGCTTAGCTCAAGATCCTATATTTTTTACATTACAAATTTATTTTTAAATTTCTAAAATTCTTTGTTAACAATTATTAAAAACTATTTAAAATATTTAATTTTATTTATACCTAAAAAGATTTTATTATATACCTGGCCATGTTTGCTTGGTGAAACTTCTCTGTTGTAACCAAATACACATTCCTTTGTCAGGGTGTTGCACATAGCCCGTTACACTTACTCCATAATTTCTAATACCAAAAAGACACATGGCACTCCTGTCCATTTCCAAAAAATTTTCACGTTGGAATGGAGTGCCTACAGCAAAACACTGAAACAAATTGTCATATTATAGCATTACCAATTGTTTTTTTTTAATTACAACAATCAATTCAAACTTGTTTTTTCTAAGAGGACTATTTCAACATTGTGACAACTCACTATTAATCTAAATTTATATAATAAACACTTTTGTTAGTAAAAAAAATGCAAAAAATCAAATAAAATACTAGCCTTTGTAGTGACAAAACAATATAACATAAAAGTGTGAATTGAATATAACAGTATTTGTACTTGAACCTAATATATAATATAATTAAGCAATTAAATCACCTCATTTCTCCAACCTTTAAGTGCACTAATCTCATTTTCTTCTCTCAGGCGATTCAGCACATGTGCTACTTTTAAAGTTCTTTCTTTATAATCCCTGAATGCTGGATTCAATTCTACATATTTCCCAGTAATTAAAAACACCTGCAAAATATAAACATATCTATTTTGCAAATTTAAATTGTGGCTGGTCTATAATCTATTAAATCCTTTCTGCTTGTGCTTCTACCAGGTTTATATTATGGTTTAATTATAATATGTTTTGCCACTTTGGTTCTATGTCAAAGTGACAAGAGAAAATAGAGGATGGGTTTGCTCTGGTGTATCAAAACATTTCTGAATAGAGGAGACAATGCTTGTGGCTTAACAATATATAATTACTCTTTGAAAAACTTACCTCGGGAAACCTTTTTAAGTGTTTCATTACCTCGGGCCTTATTAGCCCTACCTGATGACCCTCTACGAGGAAAGGTTTGCAAATATTGTGATTTAAACCTAAAATATAACAATTTAATTAAGTAAGAACATACATGGTAACTTTAGAAGGTTGTACTTTAAGTTAATATGTGGCTAAATGCAAAAAAAAATGGTTTCTCCATTCAATTTGGACATTTTAAAATTACTTTTTTGTATGGAGAAGTCTTTTTTTTTTCAATTATGACACGTTAGATTCATATGGAAAAAAAATCATATGGTTCTATGGAAAAAGTTGTTTGATTTGATCAGTAGAGTACAACCTTCTAAAGTCACCAATGACACAAAAAGTTATTGGTTTTGTAAAATATCTTGATTTAAGGTCAATATTATAATGAATGGGAATTCTTTAAAGGTAATCCAAAGGCTGTAGATACATAATGTTATCAATTTCATATTTAATTATATATGGTATTATTGTACAAAATGTGCAAAATAAGCTATTGCAGTGGTCTTAAGTGTGAGAAGTGTAATTACACAGTAATCTTGCTGTGTTATCTCAAAGGGACCCATGTTCTTCAGTAAAAAGATAGTACTCATTTTACCATTGGTTTTTTGTGAACTTAAAAGACAATAGACAGAAGTATATTTGTATATGTCCCTTTCCAGATTCTCTTCTAGTCCTTTTCTACCCTATTATTAATTTAATATTCTATCTTTTTAGTTTAATATAGTGTAAGCCCAAAATGCACAATAATTCAGTGTTGAACTCTATAATTCAGAAGAAATTTATAATCTACCCACTTGACTTTGCCAAAATTATGTGAAGAAGTCACTATCTAGAAAAAAATTAAATTATAATGACTTTTTTATCAGTTTAGTATTCTCACAATATGTGTATCATTTTCATAACAACTTAGATGCAGCTGGTGCATAACAGTGATTATTTTTCAAAATGTAATAATTCTGAGAGAGGAGTCATAGTATTGCTCCAAAATGCCTCAATGGGGAAAAGCTATGCTTTAAACTGAACATTGTATGTTAGGGCCTATTGATGATTATATTTAAATATGTACAAATCCATAATTGTTATGGACATGACCCTGAAATATTACTATGTTAATCATACATATAAACAACAGCTGTTCTAGTAGAAAAATCACCTACATACAAAACAATATCACTACACAAGATATAGATAGACTGTCTAGCCAGGTAACTCATCCCCTAAACGGTAAGTAAATGTGGCTGCCAGAAAGCATGTAGTTACCGGAAAGCCGGTATAAGCGGCTTGTTATAGAAAGACTGTTGAGCATTGCACAGGATTATGACGATTATGATTATTTTTTATTTACTAATAATGGAAACAAAAATAATATCCAACCTGACAGATAAAAACAATTAAATTTCAAAGCCAATTTTAGTAATTCTGAAGCAGTATTCTCTGTGGCAGACATCATCTTTCCAATAAAAATATTTGTAGACTGGCTTTTTATTTGTACTTTATAACAAATCCATGAAAGGAATATATTTAACACTAGGGCGAATTAATTTAAAAAACGCAAAACGAGAATAATCAAATTGTATTCACATTCACAAAAAAATAGCGACAGCCACAGCACAGATTATAAGTATTAGATTAATCTACGTAGTACTCTATTTTATCTGTGGATTAATCTTTTGAATATAGTTTTATTTTTCCACAGTCTCTGTATTTTTCATTCTGTCTAACGTACAGTATGTTCGTTTACTACTGTTTTTCGGTTAAAGCGCTTAGGCTTTAAGCCAATGTAATCAGCCGTCAAAGTACTCAAAGCGAAGCAAAGCAATCAAAGCGTTTGCGTTGGGAGTACTCGAACAGTTTTATGTGCATAAATAAAAATCATATAAAATTCATAAGAGAATAAAAAATAGAGTTTAAAAACTGTTAAGTGAAAGGGAGTCCCACAATAAAATTAAACAAAAAAAAGTATTAGATACACAATTGTGACCACAGACAATTTACTTTGATTGCACTACTCGTATTTTCAAAGCGTTCGCAGCAAATTCGATGACGCAATTTGCTTTTTTCTCTGTGACGTCATCAAAAATTCAAAGCAAAGCGAAGTACTAAAAAAACACCTATCAAGTAAATTAAGCTAGCGTTGTAAGCCTTTTAACAGTGTGTTCGTTTACTACTGTTTTTCGGGTAGGAATTTCCTTTATGTGACGTCAGAGGGGGGGTAGAGGGGGTGCGGGAGGGGAAGAGGGGAGGGAGGGGAACCTACCCCTAAAATAAAAAAGTTAGGAGGAGGGTATTTTAGGAGTTATTGTCATTTGAAAATTCACATTTTACCCAACTTTTGTATGTGTAGGAAGCCTAGCTGGCACTCGCCGGCCGCTACCGCGGCACGCTTCGCTCGGCTCGTGCGTATGGTCATGTATTAACACTAACCTAACCTATCCTTTACCTAGTCTGGCCATTTTTTTTTTAATAAAGAGTCTTTTGGGTAATTATTCTCGTATGTGTAGGCAGCCTTTCTGGCACTCGCCGGCCGCTGCCGCGGCACGCTTCGCTCGGCTCGTGCGTATGGTCATGTACTAACACGAACCTAACCTATCCTTTGCCTAGTTTGGCCATTTTTTTTTTAATAAAGTGTCTTTTGGGTAATTATTCTCGTATGTGTAGGCAGCCTTTCTGGCACTCGCCGGCCGCTGCCGCGGCACGCTTCGCTCGGCTCGTGCGTATGGTCATGTACTAACACGAACCTAACCTATCCTTTACCTAGTCTGGCCATTTTTTTTTTTAATAAAGAGTCTTTTGGGTAATTATTCTCGTATGTGTAGGCAGCCTTTCTGGCACTCGCCGGCCGCTGCCGCGGCACGCTTCGCTCGGCTCGTGCGTATGGTCATGCACTAACACGAACCTAACCTATCCTTTGCCTAGTTTGGCCATTTTTTTTTTAATAAAGTGTCTTTTGGGTGATTATTCTCGTATGTGTAGAAAGCCTTTCTGGCACTCGCCGGCCGCTACCGCGGCACGCTTCGCTCGGCTCGTGCGTATGGTCATGTACTAACACTAACCTAACCTATCCTTTACCTAGTCTGGCCATTTTTTTTAATAAAGAGTTTTTTGGGTAATTTTTCTCGTAAGTGTAGGAAGCCTTTTTGGCACTCGCCAACTGCTACCGCGAGCCATAAAATAAATTAATTATGTAAACATGATTTAAATATTGTGTTAATATTAAATATAACTTATTAAAATACGGACTTTTATATGATAAAAATATGCCTTTGTAAAAAAAAAAAAGTCAAATGTGTCTTTTTGGATTTTTTGTTAGGAAAATTAATAATTTTAAAAATTTATATCTCCGAAACCTCTGGTTTCCTAAACTTGAAATTTGGTAGGGATATTCAGGTGAACTAGAAGTGTTACCAAAAAAATTATCAACATCAAACTCGACGTCACATAAAGGAAAGCTGAGCCTCAAAAACTGTTAAGTGAAAGGGCGAAACAATAAAAATAAACAAAAAAATGTATTTGATACCCATGGTACGTTAGCCTAGTAATTAGGCTTTAAAATGGTAGTTTTGTTTCATTAATTTAAATAAACACTTGTCTTTAGAATGCAACTGAAAGCAAACTCTCGTAAATTGCTCCGTGCCCTATACACAACTTGCGCGACACAACCCCCTATAAAACCCCCTGTAATCATTTTTTCTTATCAGTCGCTCATCAGCCATTAACCTGAAGAGACTTGTGCCTTCATTCGGAGGCCTAATACCAGCCGACGCCGGTGCACCTCGGAGCATAACGACCGGTTTTTGGTCTCCACCTCTCTCCGAAATCGACACCTTACCGGTGTAGATGTGGAGCTACGTCAAGTTTGCGGGGTGACTGTCAGTCGATGGACAGTTAGAAGAAGGTTGAAGGAAGCCAACCTTAATCCAAAACGACCCGCTACAGGCCCGAAGTTGACCACAGCTCACGGTCAAGCACGTCTTCACTTTGCTCGAGAACACTTGGATTGGAGCATAGAGCAATGGCAGTCAGTCCTGCTCACTGATGAGACGAGGAAGTGTCTCCATGGCAGAGACAGGAGAGGCCGGGTGTACCGGCGTCCCGGTGAACGGTTTTCACAATGCTATTTTGCTGAAACCGTTGCATATGATATTCTATGATATTCTTGCATGATGTGGGCTGGAATTTCCTTAGAAGGAAAAACGGATCTTGTGTTCGTTCCTGGAGGAGGCCGGGGAGGAGGTCTGACAAGTGAGCGTGTTTCGTGTTCTTCTGGATCACCTTGTCCCTTATCAAGGCTTAATTGGGGATAATTTCATGTTGATGCATGACAATGGCCGATGTCGCACTGCTCGGGCCACACGTGAGTTCCTCAACGAAGTTGTAATTGACACTATGGATTGGCCAGCGCTCAGTCCCGATTTAAATACCATTGAGCACATATGGGACGAGCTCAAAAGGAAAGTTAGAGCGAGGAATCCAGCTCCTACAAACATAAATGAGCTCAAGACTGCGTTGGTAGAAGAGTGGGGACGAATACCACAATCATCAATAAAAAAGTTTATTAGGTCTATGAAGAATCGCATGAGCGCAGTGATGAGGGCTAGAGGGGGGATTACCAAATATTGACACGAATATTTTTTTTTCTAACACACATTTTGTTTCATTTATACACAATAACCTCATACTTTGAAATTGTATGAATTTTCAATGTTTTACAATGGTTTAATGTGTATATAGGGGTAAAATAAGTCATTGTTAAGATAAATCACTTTTTATGCGCTCAAGCATAAAAAGTTTTATTTTAAGCCTCAAGTCTTGAGTCGATTTATTCGCACGCGGGTGTAGTATACCAAGAAATCTTTTAAGTCCTTTGCGGTCTTTAGGGTATTATATTTTCTTTATAGCATCTAGACGTGTATCATACAGGGCGAATACCATTTCTATCAAAAATATATCCTAAATACTTTACATTACACTATTCACACCATTTTCTGAGGCTCTTTTTAGAACTTCTTTAATTTATAGGCATCATCCAAAATCCTTTATTCGCATCTAAACGAAAGTCAAACCCCCGAAATGAATGAAATAAGATAAAAATTGCCACGGGAGTAGGCAAGCGGGTGGTGTTGGAGTTTGAACCCCTGCAACGTAAAAAGAAGGGTACACGAGGGTATGGATGCCCTAATGCCTAAAACCGCTTATAATATTAAACGTCAAACAATGACCTGGGGCCCAATTCCCGTAGATCAATTGTCGATCACTTGCATCGTCATTGCCTCGTAAACGCTTATTTTTACACCTTTTTAATTCCTGTAACCACTCGCGCTTCACCCGCCTGCTATTGGTACGCGGTTGGTCGGCGGGGCAGCTATTCGATATGTTTATGTCACATTCATTGCGGAAACGCGGCGATCTAGCTTAACTTTTGGAATGCTTTTACATTTTGACGTTTAGTTAGTTCACTCGCCTCAGGATATTAAACGCACCGCAATTTTGGCGATTGAACAAAGGTACTTTTTTATCAACAGTTGCAGCATCGTTACCAGTGAATTAGAAGGAAAATAGATTAAAAATATATTTAATAATGAGTGTTTATTTAAATAAGTAACATTGTCGACATTTTAGGCATATTTTACAAGCCTCAAACTCATTCAATTGATTCAATGCGTCAATATGAACCAATAAGTAGTGGTGCGTGAATGTGCGTGATAGAAGTTGGATATTTGCAGTGAAAAAGAACTCCTCTCTTTGTGTTAAATCGCTAACGATGGCGAAAAATAGGCAAACGTATTTTGCAAATGCTGCGAACTGATATGAGTTTTGAAGATCGACGAAATCGACGTTTGTTTGGTGTAGACTCATATCATCGGCTACGACGTGGTGTTATAAAAACCGCTGGGTACCCTGGGGCCGTCTAGGCGGTCTCGGGCGCCGTAAGGCACCCATGATATGTGTGTGTTAACCATGAAGGCAGGCTCCTTAAAAATTGCCGACGTCGTTTGTACAAAAAAGGGACGCGACAGGGTGATAGCTTTGCTGGCAAGTAGTAGACAGAGGCGACAGACACTCAGACAAAGAGCGCCTTTCAAGCATTAGCCTACTCTCTCACTTAATAGTGGTCATCATATTGTGATAATTATGTGTATAAGTATAGATTGGGCCAGTTAAAAGGACATAGTGAACTCTTTTACTGTTAACAATTTACTGGACAAGTGGATTTTTACTAACAAACAGTGATGATAAGTAATTATAAGTTAAGAGTGACTTTCAAACCAAAACATTTTGTACATATTTTAAAGTTGCAAACATATTTAATTATAAAAGAATATTTGTTGTATCAACAATAAACATAATGATATATCTTTCATTTTCTATCATCACACTCCCTTAGCACCTCCTAGATCTAGAAAAGTTACATATACCAAAATAAAAATCACACAGTGTATTGTGAATAAATATTTCACCCATTCCTATATGTGGTGTAGTCATTATGAGTGCACTGCATAAAGCTAACCATACACTTCCTATATATTTGACTAACCACACATTGATAACTTATTTGGTACCTACTATTATTGTAGACATTTTTCACTGGACAATAGATGAGGAAAAAAACCTACATCCTTTAATAACCTCTGAACTAGTGTATGATGCATACTTTTTTAATTACCTATTAACATATTTTTACAACCCCGGGGAAAAAACATTAATACAGGAGCTCTCTGGCACACTGAAACCAAATCTGCATTCTTGCGTAGCCTCTGACCTAGTGTATGGGGCATAATTTTGTTAAAATATTTAAAAAAAATTGTAAGACAGGATAAAATAAAATAAAACCTAGGTACATCCTTGAATAACCTCTGAGCCAGTGTATGGTGCATACTTTTTTAATTACCTATTAACATATTTTTACAACCCCGGGGAAAAAACATTAATACAGGAGCTCTCTGGCACACTGAAACCAAATCTGCATTCTTGCGTAGCCTCTGACCTAGTGTATGGGGCATAATTTTGTTAAAATATTTAAAAAAAATTGTAAGACAGGATAAAATAAAATAAAACCTAGGTACATCCTTGAATAACCTCTGAGCCAGTGTATGGTGCATACTTTTTTAATTACCTATTAACATATTTTTACAACCCCGGGGAAAAAACATTAATACAGGAGCTCTCTGGCACTCTGAAACCAAATCTGCATTCTTGCGTAGCCTCTGACCTAGTGTATGGGGCATAATTTTGTTAAAATATTTAAAAAAAATTGTAAGACAGGATAAAATAAAATAAAACCTAGGTACATCCTTGAATAACCTCTGAGCCAGTGTATGGTGCATACTTTTTTAATTACTTAACATAATATCATAGCCCGGGGAAAACAACATGAATACAGGAGCTCTCTGGCACACTGGAACCAAATCTTTTCTTGCATTGCCTCTGACCTAGTGTACGGGGCATACTTTTATTAAATCTATTAAAATAATACTACAAGACAGGATAAAAAATATCTACTATACCAGAAGTGCTCTCAGACACTGGAATTTCACCTTTTACATACAAAGTTTAATTAATGGATAACATTATTGATTTATAATATGATTTGTTATTTATTCAAAATCTTTTTTTTAAATCACAATTCTAGATGAAGTTATAAATAAAAATATTTATATAAGGTGACATTGCAGTATCTTTGAGTCCTTAATAAAATTGGAAACCAAAAACCCTATAGGTAGAGTATTTTTATTTAGAAATATGAACAGCTTTCAGAAACCACCTTTGTTGAAGCAAGAAAAAAACTTGAAATAATTTATTCAGTACCTACTGGACTGAAATGTATGGAACTGCCAGATTATTTTTGCTGAGCTACTTAGCTTACATAGCTAGAGCACAAGTAAAAATAGCACATGAAAGTAGCATATGTTTTTGTTACATATTGTGATATGTAAATAATAAATAAAAACAGGCTCTCGAGAAGTTTTTTTTAAAATTACCTCAGGGTACTCAGCATAATATGTAATTCTAAAAATATCAATATGCTAAATATAGTTATTTAGGTGCTTCATAAATAGATAGGATAGTTTATAATGTACCTACTCGGTACATTACATAAATAAAATATTAATAATTTAATATATAATTTAATTAACAATATTATTTAATGGTACAGGTATATACACAATATTAAGTTATTAATTTTATTATAAAAAAATGTAATGTCCAGTATTCTTTTATGAAATTGAAGATGTCTAAAGTCTATATCTATTCCATGCTAACAAAGTGGATTATTTTTATTGTTGTATTGATGTACTTATTATACCCATTTAACATTGGTAGTTTTTAGAGAGGTGGGTAAATGAAACAGTGGATAGAATAGACTTGACTCTACACTGTTTGATGTGTTGAGTTTTTAGTCTGGTTTATTAAAACATTTTTGCAACTAGAGCAAAGTTATTATCACTGAGCAATCATGATCTCACTATTTTATTAATTAAATATTGCTTTTGATATAGTTATTATTTTTGGCATCATGTTGTGTTCCTTTAGAATGTTTTTAATCTGCATCTTTAGATCAACAAGTCCTTTGAATTTAGTTCAATATGTCCTTTTTTCTTTAAGTACCGAGATTAGTGTACCAAGATGTCTAATCTATAAGTGGGAATAATTTTATAGACTGTGTGACCTGCGTCGTGTATAAACTAGCTAAACATGCTTTGCTGACCATGTTAGCTTAGTTAGGTTCACTTATTCAGAATCCATGTTAAATTTATAGGGTTTCTGTAAAGCTAATAGACATATTATATAACTATAAATATTATAAAATAGCTTGTCACTATTAAATAAAGACTAAGACACCCACATGAACCTTAAAAGTTTATCTTTTTGTGCTAAAAATATCCACAAATTTTATGGTTATATATTATATATTTTTGAAGCTATAGGTCACTTAAATACGAACTAATAACTCAAGAAACATGATAATTCTTCTAAAACGGAAATAATAATGATAATAACAATCAATTTCATTTAGAAATAAAAAATATCCTTTATTTTCGCTGCTGCTATTCTCACCGAAAAACGCATCTGTGTGCTGTCCGTGTGACGTCTTTACATGGCTCACGCACGCATACATAAGTTTATAATGTTGCCAATAATAATAAATAATCTTGATTTTTTTCCTGCTATAATTGAGTGCAATCATTCGAATGAATACGAATAATTTGAGCACATCCCTTGAATCACGTGGTCTTATATTTTTTGTTCGTTTTGAAAAATATGTAAATTAGATAATAGTCCTTAAAATATTAGGTTCCCAAGTTTTGCACTTTTATTATGCATTATTTCATGCTTAAATTGTTTTTCATGTTTTAAAATATTCCTATCTCGGAGCCTAACATTATCTTATAGAAGAAATATTCCTCAGGGACTTTGACGAAACTACCTATTTACTTTTTGTTACATGAATTCTTTTTCATAGGCTTTTTGTTTAATTTCGTGGCTTCTTACTGATATATATAAGGAACGGCTGTTTTTTTTTTGTGAAAGTCGTATCTGGTGATTGATAAATAAAAAAGTTACACTAACTTTTTTATTTATAATTAAATATAGTCTGTTTGTTGTCCTCAGACTGGAAAAAGGAGGAAGGCACAAATTTAATTACAGATTTAATAGTGATACTCAAAAAATACCGCCAAAAACAACTGATCCATCTTAATCTTACCAGATTACGGGGAAAGCAACAGATAAGACATGAACATTATGTGGTGTTGGCGTAGGCACTGCCAGGCCAGACATGTACTTGTAGGGTGTAAGACTGCTCCAAAAAGGTTATTATTCAAACTGATATGACAAAGTTCTAGAAATTAAAGATTAACTACTTTTGTAAGGACAGGACAACTCAAAGTTAACCTTTCTCAATCCTAGACAAGCATTAGACAGGAAAATACTTATCATACCAGAAGTAACAGTTTTAGCCTATAGACCAGACATACTAGTATACTCTTGGTTTAGTAATACTTGTAGAACTCACCATTCGTGGAAAACAATCATTCCTAATGGGACCACACTATCAAGTCAAATACTTGGATCTCATGAATGAAATTTTTGGTTTTAAAACTACCAGTGAAAGTCAGTATAAGAGGAATTATAGCAATCTGCATCATCTACTAAAAGATCTTGCCCTTCCAAGATCGGTCATCTTCTATGGTACATATTTCCAAGAAACCAAATACTGATACATACAGATACAAAAACCGTCAAGTGACCTTGTCATGTTTCAGTTTTGGTCAGTGCGTTTAACAGTTCCCAAGTGACTACGGCATTAATTTTTTGATGAGGTAATAGTCTTTTCCATCGGGCAAGATTGAAGTCAAACACACAACTCTGTTTAGAATTAAAAAAAGTTCTGATAGGATTTTATAGTATTTGGTAGGGTGGGGAGGGTAGTGAATACAGTGAAGGGGAGAGTTAAATTCAGTCTGGCCTTTACCCTGCTTCACAGTCTTATGTACCGGGGAGCACTGCTGTTAATCGAACCTGGATCTTGCTCCTGTGCAGTGAATCCATGGATAGCTAAGAAAATTGTCTCTGAAAGGTTTGATTGTTCAATTAAATTTCACCATATAACGTGTTATGTTGTAAAGCCTGTTGCTAATATAAATTTTTATTCTGCTGTTCATCATCATTATTTTTTAAAGATAAAGATTAATTATCAATTAATTATTTTATTATGTTTATTTATTATTTAACCAAACAATTGTAATATTAAAACTTATTGCACAATAAATTTAAAGTCACTAGGCATACTTTACCAGTCAAACTTTGTCATTAAGTAACCTACTAAGTAGCTTTTGGTCATGTATCCGGAGGTTGTGGGTTCGATTACCACACATGGCAAAAATATTAGTATGTATTTTCTGTACAGTTTGTCATGGTCTGGGTCCGGGCTGGTATGGTGGCCGCATTGCTCTATGGTCTGGGTATATTAAATATAATTTGTATTATTATTTATGGTACACATAGGACAAGCCTAGAGCTTAGTTTGTGACTAGAGCAATAGGTGTACTATATAAAAAAAATATACAAATATAACATATCAAATCCTATATCAAAATAACAATAATATTACAATTATACACATATAAATAATAATATTTGTTACAAAGAAAAAGTCATGACTAGTAAAGGGGTACTAGAGGATTCTGCTAACTTGCACTTATGAACAGACTGAAAAAATTGTTGTGGGTAATCACCTAATATGTTACTGGCTATCCTAATGATTGGTTTGATTTGGTTCTCGATTTGCTCCTACATATATGTCAACAATGTCACAACACAAACACATTGCATGGCTTCACACAATTTGTTAGGTACTAACTATGAAAGTTTTAAATGGAAAAAAGATATATAGGTTTACAATATATATTATTATAAAATTGTATTGGGGTACATTCCAGTCACCAGTCTGGAATAGAATCCACTTCACAATAGGCCCAGGCCTACATAGTGATATATACATAGTTCCAGAACTACATAGTGATTTCATGGTTTTTTTTATGAACTTCTCCCTGTCAATATAACATTAAAGAAATAAAAATTATTTAAAATAATTGTATGTTTTATTTATTTGCCTGTTTTTTATTGTTTACCACTGTCCACTATGGTAGCCACAGAGCACGGAATCCACGCGCGCCGCTACGCATGAGTGGGCAGCGAGCGGCGATTCCGTGCTCTGTGATGGTAGCTAAAGATGTGTTAAACAAGGTTTATTTTTATTGAAACACAAGCCACTTTAATGACCATTCCATTAATTAATATTCTTGACCATTCATGCATGATCAATAAAGTACATGAATTACAACTTCATATATAATAATATGTTACTGTGCGGGCTCAAGGGTGCAGTTTACTATATTTATTCTACAGAAGAGGGCCATTTGGGCAATATATAACATAAAGCTCGTGATTCTCATCGAGAAATCTTTCCTATGATTGATGTACTAACACTACCATCTCAATATATTTATGAGAATTTATTGTACGTTAGGAAAAACTTAAATATGTTTAGTAAAAGTGGCGATAGACATAATTTAAACTAAGAAACATAGAAAAAATCGATATACCAAAGTTTTGACTGCAAAAAACTAATAAATGTTTCGTCATTAACAGTATAAGGTTATTTAATAAAATACCTAACTAAAAGCTTTATAGATCTGAGTCAAATAAAGTTTAGGAATTGTATAAATCAATAAGGCTTACTATAGTGTAAAAGACTATTTTAACGATAAAGACGTTGGAACCGCCCTGATATGCAATTGAGTTCTCGCAACTAGCAAACAAATTGCTTATGTAGAATGTACCCTAGTTTAGTAGGTATGTAATGTCTGATATTGTAATAATTTAATATTACATAATTTATCTTCATTACATTATATAAATTTTGTCTTTGGATAAGGTAATCATTGATGATTACCTATTTATTTATACTTAATTTATACCAATAGTATATTGTGTAGTTCTGTAATTGGTACAGTAACAAATAATCTGCCATAGGGTGTTCTATGCATGCTGATCAGTGGGGTGCATTTTGAGTATGCTACTATATATATCCTATATAGCATAAGTCAATCAATAGCTGTGCTCCTCATTTAGTTTGTGTGAAGTACTAGAGTTTTTTACTTGCTGGTTTCTTTTTCTCCGGGGTGTCTCTGAGGGGATCGACTTTACAGTTAGTATTTATGCCCTTAAAAATACCGATCCTTATACCTTTACTTATATGTGATTGGTTACTTACCTTTTATTTATAATATGTATTTAAGGCGTGGATATGATCAGTGAAGTTGGTCGCCTTGGGTCGCTCTCTTGTATGGCAGATAATGATTGAAAGGTCAATGGAATCAGCAAACCACCTAGTCTTACACTAGTTGGTTATGTAGTGTGTGTTCGGTTCGGTAGTAATTTTCATATTAAGATTTCCATTCCATCGTGTTTAAGTTCTAAATCTGATATCTAGGTATAATAAATATTTGTCGTTCTTTTGTTAATAAATAGCTGCCTAACCAAACGCACTCTAAGACCTCATTGTTAAACTTTTTTTTTTTAGACTATTCATAAATATTTGTAAAGATTTACATGAAATTATAAAATGAAGAGACGAGACAATGTTCTTAGCTATACATGGATTTCCTGTGCAGGTCCCGGGTCCATCACGTGTGGTTGGAAAGCAGGGGAATGAACTGCAGTATTCCTGGACTTGAGACCATGAAGTAGGGTTAAAGGCTTTTAAATTACTACCTGCACTGTGTTCACTACTTTCACTACTCAACCAAATACAATATGATCCTGTAAGCGCAACCTTGGAAACATAATCAATAAAAGTTCTGACAGCTGATCTTGGAAGGCCTATAGACAACTGCAAATTTGTCTGGAATTTTGTAATGAATTTTAGTTTGCTTGAAGATGCCAATAATACTTAAAATATAGCATTAATTCTATACCTGTTTTATTTAATTTAACCTACCTAAATTTAGAAGACTCGAGTAACTAGCACCATTAGCTGCATAGCAAATATAATCCTGCAGTGAAAAATAATATTTTGGAGATACAACAACAGTATCCAGCGCTCATATGAATACGTTACCTTGTGGCATACACCTATTAATTTAAAGCAACTCTTGGCGGTTGTAGTGATTCAAACCAGATGTTACTGAATTTGCTCAAATTATTTTTGAACACCGAACCTACTATGTTAAAAATTAACCTCGGGCTTGCTCAAACAATGCCAACATATTTAGAGGGACTCCTTGTCTATAGTTTGGCCTGCCTGGCCTGACGTCATGAACCTAGATATTTTATGATTCATTACATTTAGCATGCTAGAAGTTCAGCCTTCTACACGTACACATTACTTCCACTCAATGAGAACTTTTTCTAGAGGGCCTAGTGATCGCAGATAGTCTAATTAATATATCATGATCAGCGTTGCAGTTCCAGTCACTGGTGGTATAGTTAGGTCCTACACTACTCCGTATTCTAGTTCTGCCAGTCATATCTCGCTAATCTCTACTCCAGTTTCCCTCAAAACATCAAAAATCTGAATAAAAAGGGTCTACAAAAGTTTTACAAAATCAATGTTTGTTTACATTTTGTTTGTTTTACAAGTGTCAAAACCGGTATGTTGTGGCTATTTTCACCGAATTTCTCGATGAAAAATTACATTATGTTGCCATAAGCAAAACTTTAATAATTATTTTAATCCTAAGTCAAGAATATAATTAAGAAATAAAATTAAGAAAACATCTTTATATATTATTATAAACATAGCAAATTATATATATTTAAAACATACTGTCCCTATAAGAAACATTTTTATTTTTTCCACTGGTGTATAATTTTTTCGTATGGTATCTTCTTCGGTGAAAATAGCCATCGCCCTTTATTTTGGCTTTAGTTAGTTTTAAACTATTTTATCTGTGGTCTTAAACAGTTGTCGTTTTTTTTTTTTAAATGGCTTTGGAGAAAAGTTTCTAAACAATATTTATACATAAAAACTAATTATTAAGCCTAAATTGTATTCGGGAAAGTACAAGCAATGTCCTTATATATAATTATTTTATTAAAACATCATTTATTTAGAAATAAACCATGATATAACGTTTAAAAGTTTTTAGGGAAAGTTACGTTTTCGAACCGTTATTAACCCGAAAAAACGAGTACTATGCGTTGACGACGCGAGTGCGCTTGAGCTACGAGGGATTTTAAATGGACGAACATATGTTATTTAGGCAGCACCGCAATACAAACGCATCGTCTTGTACTTGCATCGTCATTTTTTTGTTAATTACGGGAATTGGGGCCCTGATAATATGATCGAAGGAATTTTATTTATTTATTTTGACATTGATGATGTCAAATAATAATAATGAGATAAAACATGTCAACCACATGATATTTATGATAGACATACATACATTATCACGGGTGCCTTACGGCGTCCGAGGCCGCCTAGACGCCCTCAGGGTACCCAGCGGTTTTTTTTTAATCCCACCTCGTCGTAGCCGATGTTATGACTCTACACCGAACAAGTGGCTAGCTCGTCGCGATGTTTTGAATAGACTCAGGGCCCGTTCGTTTTGGGACTGAAATAAGTTCACAATGATCATAATGACATTATGCGAACTTGCGTTTTTTTTGGTTAATTTCAATCACAATGCCACAATTCCCACTATCCAAATCGAACGCAGTTGTTATCACGAATCTGTCAACTGTCACTTGTCAAGTAAAATATAGGTTAAATCGTACAATCCATTAATTTTATATGCGAAATCTTTCTAAAATCATTTCGATTTAAAATACAATAAATTTGATCCTAAAAATATAAGACGGCTGCGACGTTTAAAACAACAACAACTGTCACAACCACAAATGTCAAAATATGTTCACAACGCCTCACCTATCGACTGGGGTCATTGTGTTCACGGTAGCATTATGGGCCAAAAAAAACGACCATTGTGGCAGATCACATCGCCACTTTTGCCGCCGAAATCTCAAAAAAAACGCATAAATATACATCGTGATCATTGTGAACATGTTTTAGTCCCAAAACGAACGCACGCTCAATAACCCATCTATAAACAGTTTCACAAGTTGGTATAGTGAAACCAGTACCGACAGCTTAACGTGCTCCTCGAGGCACTATAGTGGTGTTGTAAAACAAATGTACATTTTTTTTTAATTAAAAACTCATTGGTACACATCGGGATTCGAACCAGGGACGTATGTGTTTTTACCTCACGGTCCGAATGGGATGACACCGCTGTCAGCGCTGACGTTCATAATCACCGGTCCGATTCAAAAAGCGCGATGAGACCACTCACGGCGCTATTGGCGTGATAATGAATCGGACCAGGGATTAAGCGCGCTTACAAGAACATCACTTGTATCTCCCTCTATCTCGCAACTAAAACATATGCTCCTCTCACTCTGTTTGAATGTCAAATAAAACGCAATAAAAAATTCATGAAATTTAATGTTATTTTATATATTTGTTTACATTAATATTAAAATAAATGAGAACAAAATACTTTTAACTATCTACTTAATAATTATTTAAGGAATTTTATTACTTTCTTGAAAACATGTTTCTAGATAAATGTCATTCTGACAGCGCTCACAGCGATTTCACCCACAAGCAAAATCACTGTAATTCCAATATGGCGTCTGTAATGACGTCACTATATAAGTCAAATCATCTATCGTTAGCGCGCTTACGCCCAATCGGACCGGTGATGACAGCGCTCACATCGATTTTGGTGTGAATCGGACCGCAAGGTTAATGAGGAGTTTTCTTTTTGGCGGTTCCAAAATATTCCACTAGATGGCAGCAGGAGAGATATCCACAAAAACTGTCAAAAAAGGCTGTTTCTATACTTGAGTAGTCTATATTTTTATATAGACTACTCAAATATAGACTCTAAATTCATTATGAATTAAAACTAAATTTTGGTATTGCAAGAAGTGTTATATTTTTACCATATTTTGTCACTTTTATATGTATCTATTTACTCGTTATTCTTGCTCTCTATAATCTTTAGTAGATACCCTGTAAAGAAAAACTTCGTAAAAAAGACTATGGTACCTTAAAAATTCAAATTTAATTACTAATATGATGATATTTAAAAGAAAAAATATTGCTTAAGTTGGTGCTGTAAGGCAAGTGCTCAGGATATTAGTGTATATGTTAAACAAAGTTATGTAAATTTTATAAATTAATCGTATAAAGGTATTTGATTTCCTATTTACCCTTAATTTTGGGTGTATTTTATATATTCCCGCTATCTATTTTGACAGTTTTTGTAGATAGCGACTAAACGCCATCTGTTGCGTTAAATAATAACTACTGGAAAACTCCTCATTCCAAGGTCTAATCAACTCGGCCACCACGTATATATTATAGACGGAAGCTTATTTAGAATGTGAATAATAAATAAATAGTATTGTGCTAATGATGTTCATTTATAAAAAACAATAGAAACTACTATTGCGTTGGAATCCTGGGGCCTTATTCCGAGTTTGCAACCGCTAAAGACGACAAGACGTTGCGTAAACTATAAATATTGAAACATAAGTTCTATTTCAATGGATACATAGTCTGTATTAGGTTGGCTATAATAATGCTGCCATCTTGAAATACGCGAATTCTTCGCAAGTTTGAACATCTGATGAGCATTGGAATTTCAACTCTATATTTAATAGGATAGAACTTATATTTCAATATTTATAGTTTACGCAAAATGCGCGACGGTGAACGTGTCAAAACTCGGAATAAAGCCCCTTGAAAATTCTAATTCCAACGCAATAGTACAACGCCAACTAAAGTTTTTATATTTATTTGTTTTAAAAGAAGCATTCTATTTAGCCATCTACCGATTATTTAGTGAAGTAATATCATTGTCTGTGATATTAAAACAATAAACAAACTAAAAAGAGACAATTTATTTACTAGATGGTGCTTAGAACAATGACGCATTGTTCAAGTGTATTGGATACTAAAGTATCCTTTTTTTACCCTTTTTTAACATCATCTGCTAGTGAACGTAAACTAGCAGATTATGGCGGGGGGACATTAAGAATTTTAATAGCTATAGGCCTACTCGCAACATCTTGTCTACTAGCAAATGTTCTCCACCATAATCTTGGCTCAAGGTCATTCACTGGAACCCACATGGCTTTGCTCCCATCATAAAAGTTTTCTTTAAGTTTAAATTCTACCATAGTTTTGATGACTTTTCCTGCATCAACGCCTGAAGTTGTAGTAACTCGACGCAAGTACTCAGAAGCCATAGCTATCTCGTTATCAGTTAGATGGACGTCGCAATATCGCGGATCCAATTGATTTGCCGTGTAGTGTATTGGCTGTAAACAAAACTCTTTGCGTTTTTCAATAGCTACCATAACCACATTTTTGTCCTCGTCACTTAAAAAACTTGTTGATTCCAACTCCTGAGTTACAGTTTGATTAAGTTTATTATTATTAAGGTAGTTACTTCAGTGAGACAGCAAAGCTTTTGATGCTTGACCTCACGCCGCCAAAAGACGCACCGACAAAGCAGCGGCGCGCGCGTCCAGCAGGGTGATTACGCGCACCAAAGTTAGCTCGCACGCCGGTCGCAATTGTAAGACCTTTTGGTATTGAGTCGGATAATCAAACGGTAGTCAGCCGCGGTCTATACGTTATTATCGCCGGCTTTGGATAACTACTCGATAGCAACCGCTGTTTTACATCTAAAGTCAAAGTCAAAATCATTTATTTCATGTAAATCTTTACAGATATTTATGAATAGTCAAAAAAAAAAAAGTTTAACAATGAGGTCTTAGAGTGCGTTTGGTTAAGCCAAGCAACGCCTCAAGCGAATGCTCGCTGAAATATGTATATTACTTGGAACCTGGTGCAAAAAACCTCAAAGTATTGAGAAGTTACATTTCCATGGAGATAGGTATCCCTCTACTGTTGAAATTTTATAATATAAAATGTTTAATTTGCACTGAAAACAGAAGAAATCATAGATTTTGTATGAATAAATTATGAAATACACACAAGAAAGAAAACTAGAAGAATAGGGAACAATATTTTTAAAACGACTAAAAATTTCATAATTTAATATTCAACAGAAACTTAAGAAATAACAGTCTAACATGAAGAATCTAACACTGAGTATGACTTAAGTAAAGGAATATCGAGACTAATGCTTAGCCGAACAACGGCTCAAGCTTTAGCCTGAACCACCGCTCGGAGCACCGACTATTATAGAAACAACTGTCACTTTGATAGTTCTAAGCAATGGCTCGTGCTAAGCACTGGCTTAGCAACGACTATTAATCCGGACATAAGACTAGCCCTGCTTTCCGAGAGCTAGCGCGGGCAGTTTTTCGTGGTGACATCAAAAACCAGCGCGACCGCCCGTTTCAACAAACCCATGTCATTTTTTTAGCGATGCTAAAATGCAGCTCGGAAACGATCGGTGTGGATTTTTGATGGCACTTTTTGACAAGAAGCACTATTTTGAATTTAATAATTGAAATTAAAAATATTACTACCTTCTCAATATATAATAAATCTATATATATAACTATTATTTAAATACAATAGTTTTATAATATCACAATATTAATTTAATTAACAACCTCAAATTAAACATACCAAAGCTGAATTTAGTTACACGATATTTATTTTTTAGGTTTAATCGAACTTTTAAAACTAAAACAGATATGAATATATAAAATAATTAATTAAATTCCAATTTGTAGATAGATATTCACATGTAAACAAACATCTGTCAAAAAGTAGCCCGGCTAACTTTTCGTGTTAAAATTTCTGGTCGCGGAATGATTGATGGTAACTTGAATTGCTAACATTCCCGCTCGGTGAAACGACCTTGGCTAAAAAAACCAGCGATCCGTGGCAGCAATGCTAAGGTCGGAACGCGATGTAGGTGGTTAGCTGATTCCATTGACCTGTCAATCATTATCTGCCATACAAGAGAGCCACCAAGGCGACCAACTTCACCGATCATATCCATGCCTTAAATATTTATTGTAAATAAAAGGTAAGTAACCAATCACATATAAGTAAAGGCATTTTTAAGGGCATAAACACTAACTGTAAAGTTGATCCCCGAGGCACCCCGGAGAAAAAGAAACCAGCAAGTAAAAAACTCTAGTGCTTCACACAAACTAAATGAGGGGCACAGCTATTGATTAACTTATGCTATATAGCATATATATAATATATATACGTGGTGGCCTAGTTGGTTTGACCTTGGACTTAAAAACACTTAGGTCCCTGGTTCGAATCCCGCTGTGTAACAATGAGTTTTTAATTTAAAAAAATATGTACATTTGTGTGACAACACCACTATAGTGCCTCGGAAAGCACATTAAGCTGTCGGTCCCGGTTTCACTATACCAACTTGTGAAACTGTTTATAGATGGGTTATTGAGTCTATTCAAAACACCGCAACGAGCTAGCCACTTGTTCGGTGTAGACTCATACCATCGGCTACGACGAGGTGGGATTAAAACCCCTCCGCTGGGTAACCTGGGCCTAGGCGGTCTCGGGCGCCGTAAGGCACCCGTGATGATACATAATATATATATATATATAGTAGCATACTAAAAATGCACCCTACTGATCAGCATGCGTAGAACACCCTATGGCAGATTATTTGTTACTGTACCAATGTACATAACTACACAGTATACTATTAGTATAAATAAGTAGGTAATCATTAATGATTACCTTAAGACAAAATTTACATAATGTAATGAAAATAAATTATGTAATTTAAAATTATTACAATATCGGACATTATATACCTACTAAACTAGGGTAGATTCTACATAAGCAATTTGTTTACTAGTTGCGACACCTCAATTGCATATCGTGTTTTATACAATTTTTAAACTTTATTTCAATCAGATCTATAATGCTTTTAGGTAATTTATTAAATAACCTTATATTGGTAATGACGAAATATTTATTAGTTTCTTGCAGTCTAAACTTTGGTATATAGATTTTATCTATGTTTCTTAAGTTTAAATTATGTCTATCGCCATTTTTACCAAACATATTTAAGTTTTTCCTAACGTACAATAAATTCTCATAAATATATTGAGATGGTAGTGTCAGTACATCAATCATATGAACGATTACTCGAAGAGAATCACGAGCTTTCATGTTATATATTGCCCGAATGGCTCTCTTCTGTATGTGAAAATAGGCGAAGTATACTAGTCTGACTGTTGCAACATCAGTTAATTCTGATTTTTCTGACTGCATATCTATTCAATACTAACCACGAAAATACCCCATAATTACAGGCCACAAGAACGAGCAAAAAAAAAATGGTAAAAAAAAAAAAAGTTAAAAAAGAGGGGAGGGGGGTATTGTAATATATTTGTACTAACGGCTCTCACATTATTGAGTCAATACTGACCACAAAAATACCCCCTAATGACAAGCCACCATCACGCACGCACATACAATACACAAAATGAACGGAATGCACGGTTTCTATCAGTAGATAAATGTTATCGGTTGCGAATTCCGTTTGGTCTGCTATTGAAACATATTGCTTTCATCAGTGGCGGCATTAAGGGGTGGCGAACAGGGCAATCGCCCGGGGTCTCGCTCTTACATGGGCCTCGCGCAACAACACAAGCAAAATTAAAAAAAAAAAATTAAACTATAATATTTTTCCTTGTATAAATGAAAAAAAAAACTTTTTAAATTATGATCCTTACGTTTTTATTAATGTTATATACATAACGGTAAATTAAAATAAAGTTAACAAGGAAACGACGACATTATCTCGGTGCTAAAATAACTAATAATAGAAAAAAAAAACTGAAGTTTACCCCACTATAGAAATAGTCTTGAGAATTATTAATTTACCACCACACCTGTTACAGTTGCGTCTGCTGAAAGGAGTTTTTTGAGGCTTAAAATTATTAAAACATATTTGAGGGATTCAATGACACAAGATCGACTTTCAACCCTTGCTATTCTTTCAATTGAAAATGAAGTAGCTCATTCGTTAGATTATTGTGCTTTAATTAAAGATTTTAGTGTTACTAAAAGCCACAAACATCAATTTTAAAATTTATAATCTCATTATTTGTTAATTTTGTAAATCTTTCAATTAAATAATAAATATCGGATCATTTTTCAATTCCGGTATTGGGTTTCAATATTAAGCATTGTCGTTCCGGAATTCCGGAATTCAAAGCTTCCCTTAAAAATGTTTTACAGAGGGAAGCTCCATCGACGCGTCGATTGATAAAAATATAAAGGAAAATGTATAAGTACTCCATTGAAGAGAAACGTCAAATCCCAGACATTTGTTTCGATTTCTATCGATCGACGCGTCGATGGGTGTATTTATGGGCTTCCCGGTAGGACCCCTAGTTCCGAGTTTGTAACCGAACACTACAAGACGTAACGTCAACTATACATATGGAATTATAAGTTATATTCCTATGGTTATATAGTCTGTATTATGTTGGCTATAATAATGCCGCCATGAAATACTCGAATTTTTTGCAAGTTTGAACATGTGTGGAGCATTGGAATTATTACTCATATAATTGCACAGTATAGAACTTATATTTCAATATTAATTTATATAATTGAACAGTATAGAACTTATATTTGAATATTTATAGTTTACGCAACGTCTTGTCGTGTTTAGCGGTTGCAAACTCAGAATAAGGCCCCTGGTCCCAATAATTGCTAGGAATTTGGTTGAATACCAAAATAAATGAGAACACAACACTTTTAACTATCTACTTAATAATTATTTTAGAAATTTGAATACTTTCCTCAAAAACATGTCTCTAGATAAATGCGCTCACAGCGATTTCACCCAGAAGCAAAATCACTGGAAGTTCTATATGGCGTCTGTAATGACGTCACTATTAATGTCAAATCATCTATCGTTAGCGCTCTTACGCTCAATCGGACCGGCGCTGACAGCGCTGACATCGATTTTGTCACGAATCGGACCGCAGGGTAAGTCTGTGCTGTCTGTACTACTCTATTTTATCTGTGAATTCTGTGATTGCACTTGCAGCAGAATATTTTTATTTTTTGTTTTTCTGTATCTATAATTTATTTTGTTGATTCATCTTCGTGTTCATGAAATGGACAAATTAATTCTAACCTAAATTTCTAATTCTTATTATATACAGAGAGAAATACAAGTTATATGCTGGGAACATTGTTACTTTTTATAATATGTCGTCAAAATCAATGTTATGTGAAATAGCTCCATCTTTCAGACCGTATTTGCTACATTTATTCAGAGATTTAAAGCTTGGTAAGTTAATTTCATATCTTCTAATATAAACGAGTAGCAGTTCCAAAGGCTCAGTTTTATATTTCGATCACATTGAAAAAATTAAAGTTTACCTACTGCATTTATTTATGTAATTACAGGTTTTATCAAAAGATATAGGGGAAGGTTGTGTCTAAGGTTGTCAGCTTCCATTTTAAGGCTAAGGTTGAAAATAAGGGACCTTGAGAGCTCAGATAAAAGCTTTTTTGCTTTTGCAGACCTTGTACAACCATGAGTACTTGAACTATTAATATTATATAAAAAATATGTTTGTCATTAATAAAACAAGAAGAAATATAAAAATGGTACATTTGATGACATTATTTGTTGCATTATATTTGTATGTTAGCTTAACCTTACAACTCCAATCACAATACCATAATTCCGAGAACACTAGGTACAGTTCACGCCCTTACATATCAACTATGAAATGGACCAGTCACCTGCAAAGAATCCATGGATGGCTGAGAACATTGCTTCTCTTTTTAGTATTGACATTCATAATCAATAGCCAGAATCAAATTGCAAAATTTGAAATAAAACGCCATAAAAAAAAATTTATAATATATTACATATATTTGTTTACATAAATACTAAAAATATGCATAAATTAACACTATTTTACTCTCTTATTTATTTTAGCAATTTTATTTCTTTCTTTTCAAAAATAATTATTTAATCTTTTATTTCAGGATTATGTAAAGCCAAAGTTGTTATGGAAAGTATATCCAGTTTAAGTGATGAAGCCAGTAGTCATTTCAGACTATTATTACCATATTGCTCTAAAAAATTAAAATGGGAGGTAATGTTTGATACCTCAGCTCCATGGTTTGCCCCAGATTTCCGATTTGATGATGATAATTTTCTTGGAAACCTAGATATAAATATAATTGAAGAAGGACTGCCGAGTCTTGCTAAATGGAATGGAAAGGACCCTAAAGCTTTGACTCAAGTTATATCTGAAATGGTTAATATGTACAAAAAATATCAGGTAAAAATTATTTAATTGTAATTGACTTATTTATTAATGGTTAAATTAAGAATAAGTTCTTGACATTCAGCCTATGTCTATAATCTTTATTAAATTTAATAATAGTAGTTCTTTTGAAGTTGACACAATACCATCAATAAAAAAACTGGACACCCTAAGGTTATCTAGAGGGCATTATTATTTATTAATGATGGGGGCAACGGATGCCAGTTACTGATGCCTGTATCTGTTATAAAAATGTCCGTTTTCGATGCACGATTACTATGCAAGCAAAAGGAAACCTCAAAACTCTTCTTCCTTCTTCAAACTACTTTTTCGAGTCATCAAATGTGCATGAGCACCCATTAGGTTTTCTAAAAGCCAAAGCTGGTGCCCCTGTGTCTAGTCCTAGAATTTTGGCAAGAGTCAAGTAAAACCAAATTTAATAATAAGGTGAAGGACATGACACACATTGTCCTGGTCATAAACTAATATAATAATAATAAATGATCTAATATAATATAATTATATTTAGTTGGGAAAATTAAAAGAAGATGAAAATTCTCGAGCTTTCTTTGAGTACTCTGCTCTACTTGGAGATGTTTCTACAGATGAATCAGATATAGAAGTGTGGGTACAAGATCATTTTGTAGAATTTTTAATAAAACTAAACATTGATGCTGCACAGCTGCCAGAAATCTACAAAGAGGGGTAATAGTCTATTTTTATATGGCTTACATTTTATATTTGTCTTCAATAGTTTTTCTCTAATAATAAGACTTTATTTTAATTAATTATTACTATGTTTTATAACTAAAGAACCTGGGGGCCTATTCTACTAAATGAATTGGATATCACTGCATGTCACTGCAAGTTGAAATTTAAAATATTTCCCATACAAAATGTGTAAAATTTTAAGTTGCATACAAAGTTGACACACAATTGATTTAGTAGGATAAGGCCCCCCTGTCCTGCCTAGTCTAGCCAGAAGCGAATGGAATGAGTTGGGAAGCACCAAGAAGAGAGTGAGTAGTCTAAACACTTTTATCTCTGGAATATACATGAAGGCCTGGCAAAATCAATAGCACCACTCCCTCTGAGCACAGATGACATACATACCAGCTCAAACCAGTGCGACTTACGAGCGATTTTTTTTATATTGTTCTTAGTGTGACTTATAACAATAATTTTTTTAAGCCATATAATGGGCTTCTGACGAAATATATATATATATATATATATATTTTTATATCGAAAGTATAGTCTAAAATATGAAACTGATTTTGTTTATTTTTTAAATAATAAACTTATTTTTGAGATATTGATAAAAGTGAAATTAGTTTCTTATTTTAAACTATATTTTCGAAATTAAAAATAAAGTATACATTGAAGTATACATTGTATATATTGAAGGATCTTGGCCTTTTGATAACAGCCGTCGGAACTTTTATGGAGCGTGTTTCCAGGATGGCGCTAACAGGATCATATAATATTTGGTTGAGTAGAGAGGGTAGTGAACACAGTACAGGTGAGAGTTCAAAAGGCCTTTAAACCTACTTCGCAGTCTCAAGTCCGGGAACGCTGCAGTTCATTCCCCTGCCTTTCAACCACGCGATGGACCCGGCACCCGCACGCTGAATCCATGGTTTGCTAAGAACATTGTCTCGTCTCAAATTTTTCTCAGAATCCTATTATTTTTTATAGGCTAACTACATATATTGTACATTCTTGAGTGAGAAAATAGTTGATAGCTAATATTACGCTTACTTGTTAACGGTGGGAACCTTTAGGCACCTGTCTAAAGGTACAATTTAACCCTCATGCAGGTCATATATCATATAAAATATATTCAATAAAATAAAATAAAAATATTAGAGCATTGCATGTGATTTTGTATCCACCTGACGGTAAGCAGACCTACAAAGTCCATGAATGGGGTCGATCAATACATTGTTGTTTAACGATATTGATTGCTCCCACTATTCCGGCTAAATAA
This sequence comes from Monopis laevigella, assembly GCA_947458855.1. Lineage (NCBI taxonomy): Eukaryota > Metazoa > Arthropoda > Insecta > Lepidoptera > Tineidae > Monopis > Monopis laevigella. Next base: position 15,327,991 of record OX381589.1, read on the forward strand.
TGCGGTTATGAAATTTTAATATTTTCTCCGCTTTATCGTCAAATTAATCGGCTGTTTCGTAATAGCACCAAAAAAGGAGACTACCAACTTGACAAAAATTCTATTTAGTAGTCTCCAGTAAACCGGTGAACTCACAGGCTAAAACCGGAAAATCGCTTGGCGGTTTTTGCATGATCGGTCAGCATAGCAGGATTATAGAGGCCTTTCTCTCACCTAAAAATAATAAATATTAATGTAAAATGTATATATAATATAATTATAACAAAAAGTAACAGTAGATATTTAGTAGATTTATGTTTTAAGAAGTATAAACTTTCACTTTGGTTTGGTTGGTAGCACTTGGTTTTTCAGTATAGAAAATCAGCCCGACACTAGTTTTGCCTCCAATTTATTATAACTTTAAAAAGGTGAAACACCAAATATCAAGTCTATAGCCCCGTTACCAAGATATTAACTTTCCCTAAAATTAATTTAGTCTTCCTTGGAATTAGAATTTTGAATAATCCTTAACTGACGACCTATAAACTATATATAGGTACCTGCCAAATTTCAACTGCGTTTTCTAGTTTTCGTATTTAGTCAATAATGGTATGAATGACCAAACTTTTATGATATTGATTAAGGCTTTGTTGCACCAATATAAACTCTGTAATTATAACGATTAAGTTAAAAATGGCGTCAATAGCACCAGCTGTCATTCGAACTGCGTAATCAAATTGATACATTAGACGCCATTATGAACTTTAAACGTTTATAAAGACTTCATTTTGGCGCAACTAAGGCTATGTGGATATGGATTAGGTATGTGATACTTATAGTATAGAGGTAAATTTAGTTAGCTTATGTAGAAGTTAACATTAGATACTTGATGTATATATTATATAGTTGCACCAAAATGTCCGTTAAAGTAATTGTAACGCTAAAAGTTAAAAATGGCATTTTTTCGACTTTCTAAATAAAACTGGTACATTCGATGGCATTTATAACTTGTATCGTTACATTTAAAGAGAGTTTGTTTTAGTGCAACTCAGCCTAATAAATAAATCATTAAAATTCGAAAGTAAAACCCGGTTTCTCGAATTTTTTTTAAAAGTGACTTTATAAGTGTTTAGGTCTCAACTCAAAATAATTTAAAATGGCGGTTATTTTTTTGTACAATTCGCTATTTTATTTAAAAGTGTTTTGACAATATTAAACCTATTAGAAGAGTTACCTATATAATAGTCACATTTTGATTAGGTCAGGTTGCATTTTTACGCTCACTATAAAAAATGTTTTATTTCAGTATTGAAGAAAATCCCAGCATAGACACTGCTTTATTATTAGTAAGATATCCAAATTCAGCAAATCCTGAACTTATTCTGTCTCCAAGTCTTATAAGGATTATAGGCGATATTACCCTACCATCGTAAGTATATCTGTCATTATTTTAAAGACTGTTTTTATAATCTAAGTGCCTCTTTGTAAATACCATTAATTATAAGTTCATATGATGTAGATAAGTCCATAATAATAAATAAACAATTATCATACAGTCGGCCAAAAAAGTAGTCTATCAAGTTTGTCAGAATTTCCTGTGTCATCAAAATGTTGATTAAGGGCCCGTTCGTTTTGGGAACGAAATATGTTCACAATGATCATAATAACATTATGCGAACTTGCGTTTTTTTTGGTTAATTTCAATCACAATGCCACAATTACCACTATCCAAATCGAACGCAATTGTTATCACGAATCTGTCAACTGTCACTTGTCAAGTAAAATATAGGATAAATCGTACAATACACTAATTTTATATGCCAAATCTTTCTAAAATCATTTCGATTTAAAATACAATAAATTTGATCTTAAAAATATAAGACGGCTGTGACGTTTAAAACTGTCACAAACACAAATGTCAAAATATGTTCACAACGCCTCACCTATCGACTGGGGTCATTGTGATCAGTTCACGGTAGCATTCTGAGCCAAAAAAAACGGCCATTGTGGCAGATCACATCGCCACTTTTGCCGCCGAAATCTCAAAAAAAACGCATAAATATACATCGTGATCGTTGTGAACATGTTTATGTCCCAAAACGAACGCAAGCTAAGATAACATTAACTGACAGCATATTACAGGAAAAATTAACTTTATTTTTTTATGATGAGCAAATGAAGTTCAACCATAGGTTGGTCCACATTTTTGGCTGATTGTACCTTGTTCCCTGGTGTCAACAACAAAAGTTTTGTCCAAGACAACTTGCTAATACACTTGCCAAAACTACGTTGTCCATAATAAACGTCTTTGATATTTCGTGCCGTCTATACTGTGCTGTATTCGAAAATAGTGAGTGAATAAATTTGCGTTACGAGTTTACGTAATGCAAATTCGTCTTTGTCGCTGCCTATTTCGTACTGCATATTTAGCCGGCATAATGGGAATGATCAATGCTGTTAAATAAAAATTGATCGTCCCCATTCATGGATTTTGTAGGTCTGCATACCATAAGGTAGATAGAATGTCAGATGCTTCACTGGAACTCGTCCAGTGAAAAAAATATTTGTCCATTGCCACAGAATAAGTGATATCGATCAAAGATATTTTATACAACTGAGCCTAAAAATTAAACAATATAAAAAAAAAAATTGCCTTATTATAAAATGAATTGGGTATATTAACACTAGCTAGTATTAAAAATCATACATCAATATTGATTCATAAATAACATAACAAAGCCATAGTTTATCTCTTGTATTTTATATAACTTTATTTTCAGAATGCACCCTAATGGAATATTGATTGATTATATTCCAACTATAACAAATTTAATAAATAAAAAGGTATGTTTTTTTTTATATTATCCACTAAATATTGTTTTATTTATATATTTTTATTAACCTTAATTAATTACCTTTTAACCTTAATTACAGATTAAATTCATATTGAACAATGAAAGATTTAAGCGCAATCTTTTGGCAGAAATGGTAACAAAGTATAATGGTGCAGTTCTAGAACATGATGTGAATAGTGCAACATTTCTTTTTGAAGTTAATGATTTCCATTGGATCTTACAAATTGAGATGGGTAAATAAAATCTTACTTCTAACATGTCGACATTTCACACATATTATTTGGGCATGAACATCACAGGTTTTATTTCCACATGACCGATGGTATTCTGAGTTTACACCGAACAAGTGGTCAGCTCGTCGCGGTGTTTAGATGGACTCAATAACCTATCTATAAAAAGTTTTACAAGTTCGTATAATAAAACTGTGACCGATACCTTTACATGCTCCCCGAGGCACTAAATTAATTATATCATCAATGGGCTGTTCCAACATTCCAATATTATTAACCTGTGTAATCTGTCGGGAAAGAGACAGAGATATGTAACTTGTGTATATTCTATGTCTTTTTCCCGAGAGATCGTACTGGCAATAATATTTGAATTTGAAAACAGCCGCTAAATAAGTGCTAAGCCAAAATTCCTTGTCAATATCAAAATAGGCTATGTTTATGAGTAACTAAAAAAAAGTTTTCCTCTTATGATGGCACTTTACTTCGTGTAGCGTATTTGCCTTATTCACCCATGTCTAGAAAGGATATTCATTTCTATTTGTGTAAATAAGCAAATAACACGAATAGCAAATACTCGTTTCCGCCCACCTGTCGTTTTTGGTCACACATCAAAGGACTCAAATGGGCCAAATATTCGCGTTGGTATCCACTCATGGTTCGTTAAAGTTCGCTTCATTAGCGTGCGCCGGCACTACCTTTGTAGACGTGTTTCCGTATATACCTAAATATTATTGTTTTGTCAGTGTTTCATAAACATAAATCACTGGACTGGACCAACGAAACTATTTTGAGATTTATGGTTTTCCATTCAGTTGGTAAATGACAAGGCAAACATTCAACTTATTTTCTGTTTGATTCAATGCGTGGATGGCCGGTTTGTGTATTTTATTTTTGCACAAATATTTCGCCAAATATGCTACACCAAGTGTAGTGCCACCAGAATTCTAAAAGAGAGCCTTTTTTTATATGGCTGGTGGGCCCCTTAAAACTTTAACATATATGGTTGAATTATATGCCAATTTGAACATATAACTATGCATTACTCTAATTATATTTATTAGCCTAACCGGAATATATAAAAAAATAACACGGGTATTTATAATGGCCCTAGAAAAATAAATCGTTTTTAAGAATAACACTATAGGGTAAATACGCTAAATGTCGGCCCCCTAACGGATTTTCCAACTTTGGATCGCTCTAGCACTGTTAATTGCAACGAAAGCATAGCTTGTGATGCAGTTTTAGACAGGTTAATAAATCTATTTTACGATTAGAGACTTAATACTGACTTATCTACTTAAAGAAAAAAGTATTAAAGGTTTAAATGCGTGGAGGACGTAAAACCTTAAACTCGGCTTTTTTTGGCCTATGATCGGTCGCTTCTTTCCCAAATGTCGGCCGGGTGGGTACAGGGTACTGCACTTCAATACAGTTACAACATTATTTAAATATAAAAATCACAATAAAATTTAATAAATAATTATAACAATGAGATAAAAATTTGAGCACATAATTTAATAAAATATTAACTAAGTCAAATGTTTCTTAAACTTTTAAACTCTTCATTTTTACATAATTTACGATAAAATTAAATATTTGTCAAAAAGTCGTCGTTTAACAATAAAAAAATGGTATAAAATTATTATGCTGGGACAAAACACAAACGTGTTCATTCGTTTGTATTGATAATTAAAATTAAACAGAAACTCAGTTTCATAAAATAAAAAAAAATAAAAATTAACTCAACTCATTTATAAAATATTCAACACTTTATATCGATTATTCTACCTGTAACAAACGTAGGTTTAATATACAATAACATAGTAAACAATTAAACTATTAAAAAGATTAATACTGGTTTTGTTTGTTCATTTAAAAAAACAACATTATTCATCACACCCAGCGAATTTTGTGGTATATCGTCACACATTGATCTACTATGTTGTGGACATAACTGCGACTGTGGCATTATTGTCGCTTTATAAGTGACAAGACCAAAAACCAAAATTAAATTAGTACCGGCAGCTTTTTGTGCCACACAGGTTAATGAATCAATTAAAGATTTACTATTAATTCTTTATGTTTTAAAGCTGATGAAATTGAATTAATAAAATTACAACCTAGGTTCAATAGTAGCAAGTTTTTAAGAGCAATTTATATTTATAGACCAAAACATATAAACAGCCTATATAGTAGCGGTTGAAATCGTGGCTGGCCGACATTAGGATCTTTAATATTTCTAAAGTCGGCCCCTGTTTTGTGCACCTTATTTCTCTAGATTAAACTAATATCTCCCCGGCCGGATTATGGCTATTAATCGTAAAATAGATTAATTTACCTAAAAGATCTGCAAATTCTCGTATTAAACCAATAGAATTAGTAAAAGTCTTATTTATAAAACAGACTGCATTTACTTTAAGTCGGCCCCGGCCGAGAATCGGGTAATAAGTCGAAACTGGTGACCTAAAGGCGGCCCCCTATTTTTCTCTAAAACCAGTACGCAAAACATTAAAAAAACTAACTCAAAATATAGTAAAACTAACTTATTAATGATAACAAAGCTTAAAACTAAAATAAAAAAACGTCTTCCCTTTAAAAAGTCAATCCCCAAAACGTGGGTATTCACGGGAAGTAAGCTACTTTTACAACAAACTGGACCTTTCAACAGGACGAATGTTAATGATGCTCGGTGTAAGAAAAGCGAGTGACGTGATTGCAAAGTAACGGTTTTTAAGCATAGAGTATGAAATAGGGTTGCAATTTGAATAAAAATATTGACACTTATTTACCTTTTAAGTGAATGCAAGCTAAAATGATTAGACGGGCGACAATTGGGGGGGGGGGGGGGGGCGACCCAAGGCGTATCTACCCTATCTTTCATTATTTTTTATAATATACCTACAGGGTAACTTTGGAAGGTTGTACTTTAAGCTAATGATGAGGCTCTACTGATCCAAACGAACAACGTTTCCCTGGATTCGTGTCGCAAATAAAATAAAAAACTTCTCTATACAAATTGGTTATTTTAATATTGCTAGTTTATATGGAGAAGCTAAATATTTTTTTTCGTTTGCGTTTCACATTGTTCCATGGGAAAAGTTATTCTATTTCATCAAAAGAACCTCATATTAGCCCTAAGTACCACCTTTCAAAGTTTCCATGTACCTATACATATATATATTTTAAAGCAGCCTGTTTTTATTGCCATATACATACCATAATGGCGTATCTAAAAATAATGTAGGGTAGATACGCCTTGGGTCGGCCCCCCCCCAATTGTCGGCCGTCTAATCATTTTAGCTTGCATTCACTTAAAAGGTAAATAAGTGTCAATATTTTTATTCAAATTGCAAACCTATTTCATACTCTATGCTTAAAAACCGTTTCTTTGCAATCACGTCACTCGCTTTTCTTACACTGAGCATCATTAACATTCGTCCTGTTGAAAGGTCCAGTTTGTTGTAAAAGTAGCTTACTTCCCGTGAATACCCACGTTTTGGGGATTGACTTTTTAAAGGGAAGACGTTTTTTTATTTTAGTTTTAAGCTTTGTTATCATTAATAAGTTAGTTTTACTATATTTTGAGTTAGTTTTTTTAATGTTTTGCGTACTGGTTTTAGAGAAAAATAGGGGGCCGCCTTTAGGTCACCAGTTTCGACTTATTACCCGATTTTTGGCCGGGGCCGACTTAAAGTAAATGCAGTCTGTTTTATAAATAAGACTTTTACTAATTCTATTGGTTTAATACGAGAATTTGCAGATCTTTTAGGTAAATTAATCTATTTTACGATTAATAGCCAAAATCCGGCCGGGGACATATTAGTTTAATCTAGAGAAATAAGGTGCACAAAACAGGGGCCGACTTTAGAAATATTAAAGATCCTAATGTCGGCCAGCCACGATTTTGACCGCTACTATACAGGCTGTTTATATGTTTTGGTCTATAAATATAAATTGCTCTTAAAAACTTGCTACTATTGAACCTAGGTTGTAATTTTATTAATTCAATTTCATCAGCTTCAAAACATAAAGAATTAATCGTAAATTTTTAATTGATTCATTAACCTGTGTGGCACAAAAAGCTGCCGGTTCTAATTTAATTTTGGTTTTTGGTCTTGTCACTTATAAAGCGACAATATTGCGACAGTCGCAGTTATGTCCACAACATAGTAGATCAATGTGTGACGATATACCACAAAATTCGCTGGGTGTGATGAATAATGTTGTTTTTTTAAATGAACAAACAAAACCAGTATTAATCTTTTTAATAGTTTAATTGTTTACTATGTTATTGTATATTAAACCTACGTTTGTTACAGGTAGAATAATCGATATAAACTGTTGAATATTTTATAAATGACTTGAGTTAATTTTTTTATTTTATGAAACTGAGTTTCTGTTTAATTTTAATTATCAATACAAACGAATGAACACGTTTGTGTTTTGTCCCAGCATAATAATTTTATACCATTTTTTTATTGTTAAACGACGACTTTTTGACAAATATTTAATTTTATCGTAAATTATGTAAAATTGAAGAGTTTAAAAGTTTAGGAAACAATCACTTAATCCCTTTGACTTAATTAATATTTTATTAAATTATGTGCTCAAATTTTTATCTCATTGTAATAATTTTTTATTAAATTTTATTGTGATTTTTATATTTTAATAATGTTGTAACTGTTATTGAAGTGTAATTTTAACTACCAAATGTAGACTTGGTGTGATATTATAAAAATAAAACATACCTATTAATAATATTTTCCGTTGTCTTGTCTTAATTTCAAACACCCTGTACCCGGCCGACATTTGGGAAAGAAGCGACCGATCATAGGCCAAAAAAGGCCGAGTTTAAGGATTTACGTCCTCCACGCATTTAAACCTTTAATACTTTTTTCTTTAAGTAGATAAGTCAGTATTAAGTCTCTAATCGTAAAATAGATTTATTAATCTGTCTAAAACTGCATCACAAGCTATGCTTTCGTTGCAATTAACAGTGCTAGAGCGATCCAAAGTTGGAAAATCCGTTAGGGGGCCGACATTTAGCGTATTTACCCTATTAAAATTTTCTAGGGTAAGGGTACATGTAGTACCTAAATTAAAATGTTTCCCAGTTTTACCACAATATGGATGTTAAATTGCATATTATTAAAATTATGTTTAAAAAATTGTACCCTTTATATTTCATTAATAGTTAAATTTAATGTTACAGAAGAGTTCCCCGAGAAGCCTCCAACTGTAATATTGAGGTCAGTGTATCACCAGACCAAAGGAAAACCAAAATACAAAGTGTTGGCCCCTTGTCCCTACCTCAATATTCCCAAATTTGAATCATACATATTGCAACAATTTGAAATATTCAAGAGTGAATGTATAGGAATTAATACAGAAATCTAAGTCTAGATATTTTTCTAATATTTTGTAACAAATATTTACCTACATGTAGATGGTATACTATATTTTGTAAATAAATTATATTTTATTATTATAATAAATGATTTTTAAACTATGGTTTTAGTCCTATAATTTATTCATTTTTGTTTTTAAAAAACTTTAAGAAGGTTTATTAGGACCGCATCTGAAATACAGCAGGGCTATAAGTTATTACGCAATTTTGATGTAATTCAAGCCGCGACATTTAGTAACCTTAGTGTGATTATTCTTAACTTATGCACTACCGCGTTAAAATTTTCACTAATTAAACACTCGCATTTAGTTCCTAAAATTTCCGGATGAGTCGCTGTGCTATTTTTTCACGGAATAGAAAAAACAAGTGGAAATGCTATAAAGCACCAAATGTATTAGAACCGGTGTCGCCAAAATCATATATCTATAAGTATAGAATCTATAACCACTTCGTCCTGATTGGTTGCAAATATACACAGCAATTTAAAAACTCTATTCTCCAAATAATTAGATTTAAATTCATATAAAAAAATAAACATGCCATCTATTATAAAGTAGTAAGAACCTCCTATAAAATTTGTTCTGCTATTCCAACACAGATGGCGTGATTACTACAACATTCGAATAAATGTTTTGTTCAGTCGACATAAGGCATATTATCTTTTATATAAAAAAGTATTTTAGTTTATTCTAGAACTTTCCTTGCATAAAAATATAATAATTGAAAGGCGGCGACATAATAAAATATTTAAAGTATCGATATCGATGCTTTTTTTAAATATAAATTGTGCTCTATATATTTAAACGCAGATGGAAGGGAAAACTTTTTAGAAAACATAGCTATAAAACTTTTAGAAAATATAAAGGCTTAAACACTGATTTTTGAGATAATTATATTTTTTTAAGTTGAGTTGGGTGACGTTGTTGTGACGTGAGCACGAAACAAAACTTTGGGACGCAATCTTAATATAACTAGTATTTTTGTAATAAAAATAAAGAAATTAGGAAAAATAAAGAAATTATTTTTGCCTGGAATATTACATTATTTTATAAAAATATTTTTTATCGTTATTTAAAAAAAATAAGTTTTTAGTCCCAATGGTACAGACCCCAATTTTGTTTGTGCATATGACGAAGGTTAGAAAGTTGGTTAAGTTCTTATTGATGACCTTTCAATGATTTTAATGAAATTATATATAAACCGCTCATTATAACAATATGGTAAATAGTAAGTAATGGTAAGTAATTGTAACAATGGTAGCCTAATAAATTTTGATTATTCAATTTTATAAACTATTAATTTCAATTTCTTTTTACAAACAACTGTTACTGTGTCTAAATATGAACACAATTCTTCATAATAGAGAATAGCTGCTGCGCTATAAATATTTTTTTATGTATGTGGTAAACCAACCAAATTGTGCTGACTTCTACGTATAGGGAGTTTATCGTTATAAAGAGTTTACACGTACATTTTATTATTCTAAGCCCACACTATTAAAAAATTGTATGCGATACAATATGAATAAATATTAAAAAAAATATGGGAGTATATAATTTTGTATAACTGCCGAAACTGTTCCTTCTTTTCTTTAAATAAATAAGTTATATCGATAAGCACCCACTACAACACTAACCGAGTAGCAAGAACTTTTGAAATCCAAAGTTCAATCTAAAGTATTTTTTATTACAATTACATAAGGTTGATTTTAACTTCATTTAAACTACAATTATTAGTAAACTAAAATAAGCTAAGGTTTTTAAAGAATACTAACAAAATCGTACTTACCGATGATACGAAACACCTCCATTACGAAGATTTTTTCTCCTACTATCGTTTTTGCACTCCAGAATTCAACAATACGGCATATTTACAATAATTATGCGGAATAATCAGGAACGACGGGAGACTACCAACTCGAAGCGATGTTAGACACGACTGATAACGACTGGGATCAAATTTCACTTCCACTTGTTTTTTCTATTCCGTGTATTTTTTATACTAATTTTAGTTAATTATTTAACTCAATCGTAAAGTAATAGTTAGAAAACTCACACTGGGGCTACAAAGACAGTTACGACTGTCTTGTGGAATCAACTAATAATAATCTCCCTTATTCAACAAAAGGGCTGATTTTTCAATAAAATTGACAGATAAAGTTATTTGACTGTTAACTTATATTAAGAACTGACAAATTTATTCATTCTCCATAGGTAATCTTACGAATAACCTGATCAGATAATTGAAAAATTGGCTCAAAAACAATTGTATATCAACTTTATATCAAAGTTTTTTGAAACGTCTCCCATACGAAATGTGTCAAATGGGACCTTTGCTACTAAATGTCATTAGGGGCCCTGGAGTCGACTTGACGCCCATACAAACGTACTTCGTGTACTTCCAATATTACAACTTGGCTGTTGGTTGAAGTTCAATATTTTTTTTATGTTCGTAATTGTGTGTTCAAAAATCTGTCTGTTGTGGGTAATTTTTTTTTTTATAATAATAAATAATATGTAGGACAATTTCGAAAAAAATAAAAATAATGACCCAACACAAAGGATTAATAAATATAATGACCAACAAAAATATTATTTTAATTAGCAGACAGTAATCAAGTATTATTGGAAGTGCGGAAGCTAATTGCGGTGATTACGAATGCGCCTTAAAAGCAAAATTTTCCACATTTTGTTTGGTATACGAGTGGCTCATATAAAAACATTAGCGGTGTGTCACTCATTCTTTCCCGAACTTTGCCGACATCATCATCAGCCTATTGCAGTCCACTGCCAGACATAGGCCTCTCCCAAGGTGCGCCAACGATGACGGCCCTGTGCAATTTGCATCAAAGTCCTGCCACATTCCTTTGGTTGGCACATGTGCACCTTAAGTCGTCAACACCACTCTAGGGATGTTTGCTCCAATGGTTAAAAAACATGCTTGAATTTTATTATGTGTCCAATAACAATGAAGCTAATAACATATTTTTTAAAACACCAAGGCAAACTTCTGAAAAACCTCTATTAAGATGGTGGTAGATTTAATTGAAACTTTTTTTTTATTATCTGTTCACTATTTTGATTTAAAGATATGAGAGGTATATTATCAAAGAATTAAATAGATTACTTCATTGAAACTCGTTAGGTATGTTACTGGATTTATTTTTTGTCAACCTTTAAAAACTAGTTCTATACTAAAAAGATAAAACCTTTTATAATATTAATGGTAAGATTTTACACAATAGTGAATTTTATCATATACCTATGTTATGAATTAATAATAAATACCTAAGAACATAAATTTATTGCTATTCTAATGAAATCTGGTTATTTCAATAACCATGTGATATTATAATAAACTACAAATAATTTTCTACTGAGAAAGAAATGTAGTTAATCACAAAGAGTTTTTGTTGTGATTTTATTCTCGACAAAAGAACTCCACATTTGCGATTGACTGATATCTAGCTTCATGTTATCAAAGATTAGTTATCAAAGATTAGACTAATCAATAACTAAATTCCTATAATTACTCATATTTGGTAACATTGTTAGGCATCTAGTTAACAAATTATTAGTATTAAACAATGATACTTCTAAATGTTGATTTAACTATTCAATTTAGTTGAATCCTTTTCTTTTTCAAGATATTCAAAGCGATATCTCATATACATAACTTTCATTCTATCCCAGACATTTTCAAAAGAATCCACAGCTGGTCTCACATCCAGTAAGGCAAATTCATATTTGCTGTCTACTTCACCTCCATCATAATAATCAATGATGTAGCGAACATCTTTGCCACATCTGTCCACTATCCAGTCATGGCGGTCAAAGGGTAATTCATACCTGAAAAAAGACAAATGAATGTAAGTAACTTGATAAAAAAAGTATAAACAAAAAAAAATCCTGACAAAAACTTTGACTACTATTTTTTACATTCTACAGTAATCATGGTGGTGATTGTTGAATCAATATAAAAACTGTTAGAACTACTTAAAACTTCACATGCATGGTACTTAAGGACAACAGGATTAACCCCCATATTCTAATCCATATCCATATCCTTCACTCTGCTTTTTATTTAAGGAAATAGTCATATTCTATATATTTTTATTCAATTCAACGGAGAAAGAGAACTTAATTCTTAATTTTATATTTTTTAAGAGGGTTGGAAATTATAATCCAGGTTAATGAAAAGTATTTACCCTAAGAGAGAGCGGATTCTAGCTCTTGGGCTGTATTCAGTAGCCTTTCCACCAAAACTCTTTAGCCTGGGGTGACCACATTCCTTAGCATGCAATGCTTCCCACTTTAACACTTCCTGCCATGCCTGAAATTTATAATAATCAAAGTTAACATATCATCAATTAAAACTATGTATGACCAAAACAAATGCAGGACAGCCTGAATACCAAACTGTTTAGAGTAAATCCAACAATAAAATATAATTTTTTTGTTTAATTCAAGTCTTTATTTATTAACAAATATTATTGTTAAAATTTGTAGAAGCAACAAATATTAATTTTACAAATTTACATAATATTTAATTACTAAATAAAGGCTTGAATTGAATTAAAGAAACAATAGTATGTGAAGTAACCATAATTATCTAGAACCTCTCCAAATGTAAATAAGAACATGGCGAATGTACATAAAGGTGATGATAAGATCCATAACATAATTTAAAAAAAAATAAAGAAATATACGAAAACACAATAAAACTGGTGAAAAAAGGAGATCTATGACATTAAATAAAACTTTCGTTTGTGGAGACAAGAAAATCATTTCTCCCCATTTATAAGATCAAGTGTACAGCCAAGCCTTAACTGAAAAAGAGATATATCCTGCTATAAAATAAAAATGGTAATGATGAATATTAAACACGGGAAGGATTTCATAAGTGACTTGTTGGTTAACTAAGTTGGTTATTAATTACCTGTTCATTATTTGCATTGTGAATCTTAATTATGTCTGTCATATCCTTTTGTTTGATGTCATCATCCTTCCAACGCCATCCTTTACGTAACATGGCATTCCAAAACATTTGCTGACTGGGGTAGACCCAAAATTCTGTTGACCCATCAGGCATAGACCGTGGGATTGTTGATACTTGTCGATCAGTAGGTAAAGGGAATGGTTGATCAGGTGCTGGCTTTTGATTGGCTGGTGGCATCTGAATTTCATTTAAAAAATATTATATAAGTAGAAATTGTACAATATTTATTGGTACCTAATGAAGAAAATTCTTACCATGTTATAGGGATTAACATCATTGCCATGTTTAACAGGACATTCTGAAGCAGGTTTATCAGGATTTTCTTCTTTTTTGTGCATGGGACATTCTGGAGGTGGATTTCCTTTAACTTCTGTATGTTTAAAATCTTTGATATTGGCATCAGCTGACACAGAATTACCCATTTTAGCAGATCAATGTCTTACGTAAGGCGCAAAGTCAAATAAACCTTTAAAACAACATTTTTAATTAGAACTTATAATATAACATATTTATACAATATTAATATTGTAACTTACATAATTCATATAACAAATTCAACAATTTTAAACAACATTAAATTTGGGAAACCTTCAATCAAAATCAAATGCAATTTTGAAAGAAATAAAATGAATGAATGATAACCTCTAACAAATCGAAAGACAGTACTGTCAGTCATTTTTTTTGTTTGTTCTTTGTAAGAATAACGGGCAAAGGTATTAAAGCCCGCACTGTCCTGTCTTATTCTATATATTCATTTCAAATTCTTAACACTGTAGTTTTAATGAATTGGTAGATAGAGTAGTAATTGCTGGGATGTTGTAGATGCGCGGCACTTCATTTCTTTTATAGTTCGTTTGTAGTTACGAGTATAATACATTATATTGTTGATATTCAAAGTAAGAGCAAGTCATTTTTTTTTAAATAAATGGCAAAGGTTACATTTTTAAACACTATTGAATAATAATACGTGGAAAGATTAGATATTGAGAATAATTGGGATGCTAAGCCCCACTTCGATATAGTTTGACAGTCGATAAAATGAGGTTTATGAATGGACATTCATTCGTAAAATCGATATGTATCGATTTAAAACTAGCTTGATTTACTTGACAGGGGCCTTATTCCGAGTTTGCAACCGCTAATCACGATAACACGTTGCGCAAACTATAAATATGGAAATATAAGCTCTATTTCAATGGTTATATAGTATGTATTAGGTTGGCTATTATAATGCCGCCATCTTGAAATACACGAATTCTTTGCAAGTTTGAACAAATGTGACCACAGACAATTTACTTTGATTGCACTACTCGTATTTTCCAAGCGTTCGCAGCGAATTCGATGACGTAATTTGCTTCTTTTCTGTGACGTCATCAAAATCCAAAGCAAAGCGAAGTACTAAAAATACACCTGGGGCCTTATTCCGAGTTTGCAACCGCTAATCACGACAAGACGTTGCGCAAACTATAAATATGGAAATATAAGCTCTGTTCCAATGGATATATAATATGTATTAGGTTGGCTATTATAATGCAGCCATCTTGAAATACACGAATTCTTCGCAAGTTTGAACATATATTGAGCATTGGAATTTCAGCTTTATAATTAACAGGATAGAACTTACATTTCAATACTCGTACTTTACGCAAAATGAGCGACGGTGAACGTGTCAAAACTCGGAATAAAGCCCCAGGGGCTTTATTCCGAGTTTTAACACGTTCACCGTCGCGCATTTTGCGTAAAGTACGGGTATTGAAATGTAAGTTCTATCCAGGGGCCTGACCAAAGAACA
This sequence comes from Monopis laevigella, assembly GCA_947458855.1. NCBI lineage: Eukaryota > Metazoa > Arthropoda > Insecta > Lepidoptera > Tineidae > Monopis > Monopis laevigella. The sequence continues at coordinate 15,343,252 of OX381589.1, forward strand.
CGATCGCCAATCGAATCGCCTCATCGATCGATAAAAATGTATAGGAATTTTACTCTATGGGTAGAGTCCGATCGCCGAGAAACGTCAAATCCCATACATTTGGCTTTCGATGAGTATTTCGATTCGATTATCGATCGGCTCTTTGGTAAGGCCCCTGTTAATTATAAAGTTGAAATTCCAATGCTCCATACATGTTTAAACTTGCGAAGAATTCTTGTATTTCAAGATGGCGGCATTATATTATATATTATAGATTATTATAGCAAACCTAATACATACTATATAGCCATTGGAATAGAGCTTATATTTCCATATTTATAGTTTGCGCAACGTCATGTCGTGATTAGCGGTTGCAAGCTCGGAATAAGGCTACAGCGGCCACATTCTGTTTCTTATAACGTGATCGTTACACTGTCAAAATAACGAATTCTGTTATTAGCACTCTCTTCTCCAATCAGCGAAGATTTCTGAACAATCAGTGAACTATTCTGATTGGAGGAGAGCGCGCTGATAACGGAATTCGTTATTTTGGCAATCTAACGAGCACGTTATAAAAAACAGAATGTGGCCGCAGGTCGCAATGTCTATATTATCCTAAGACCCCATCCCTAATTTGTTTTGGAATTTATTTTTATGTGAATCGTCAATCTATCAATCCAATCAGACAACAAGATCTAGTGACAATCACCAATTTTCCAGGATATGATTCCAATTGTTTCATTCGCGGTGGCGATTGGATTCCCAGTATTCTATCAAAAAATATATAAATGGTAATATATTTGTTCTAACTGCATTAACAATATTAAGTCAATACTAATCACGAAAATACCCCCTAATGACAAGCCACCATCACGCACGCACGTACAATACACAAAATGAACGGAATTTCTAATTGTTATCGGTTGCGAATTCCGTTCGGTCTGGGGCCTTATTCCGAGTTTGCAACCGCTAATCACAAGACGTTGCGCAAACCATATATATGGAAATATAAGGTCTATTCCAATGGCTATATAGTATGTATTAGGTTGGCTATTATAATGCCGCCGTCTTTCAATTCAATTTCTTATTTATATGGCCTCTCGCTTTTCGCGAATTTTGCCAGTGTCTAGTCGTGAAAAAGGCACTTAAGGAGGAGAAAAATAATTTTAGAGACTTTAACTTATTAGTCTTTAAGTTTAGAATAACATTGTTAATCAAATAGGGGAGAATAAAATGCAAAGATATTACTCAAGGTACGGTTTAGGAGGGGGAATGCAGTATTTAAAATTAGTTAAGACATCACAAGGGCCAAAAGTTAGGAGACACAGGACAGCACACTATCTGAAAAAGAAACATTCAGCAAATTAGTATATAAAGGATTTAAAACACAAATTTATACCCAGTTATATAGAATTATAAATACATGATACAATAATATAAATATACAAAATAAATACATATACACTCAGAGATACCAACCAAACCTTTTTAGGAACCAATGATGCTGTTATACCTCTCTTTTTCATAAGAAATAGTAGGGTAAACATTAGAATAATTTTAATGATTGTATGGTTGGCATCTCTGAATGCTACAGCCCTAAAATATCTTAATATACAAAACTGTACATATTAGTTACAGTTTTAATTTGAATTTTTCATATATTTTGCTAAAGCACAGAGTCCAGAGAAGCTGGACAAAGTGAGTAAAGTGTTTAAGTTGGTAGGTCGGGGGACATCACAGGGAAGAGTGTCATATAATGAGGTTGAATGATTTGGACATCTGAAGAATATATGTTCCAGGGTTCCCAGCTCGCAGCCGCAATCACACAATGCACTATCACGGACCTAAATTTTATTAAGATGTATAGGGGAACTATTATGCCCCAGCCTAAGTCGGCAAATAGTGGATGTAATTTGTTTGTTAAATGTTTTGTAAGTAAAGAACCAAGGTTTCAAACAGATATGAGGTTGTATAGTTCTGTAATGTTTAGCCTTTTCCTTATCTTTAATCCAGATTTCCTCCCAGCAACAAGCCAGGTCAGATTTAGCAAAAGGGTTTAAGTCCTGAGTATATAGGGCATAATCAACGATCAAACCAGTAACTGTGGCTTCCTTAGCCAATCTATCTACAGTTTCATTTTCCTCGATGCTACAATGGCTAGGGATCCAAGCCAGAATGACATCAAGGCCAGAGTTGTTACACTGGAGGAGTAAGTGTCTAATTTTGAAAGTAATAGGGTGAGGATTACTATTTGAGGAATAGTCTGATAAAGCTTTTAAACAGCTTTGAGAATCAGAGAATATAATTGATTTTTTAATTTTATGGCAGTGTATGTAAGATACAGCTTCATAAATAGCAAGGGATTCCCCAGTGTAGATTAAAGACAGAGGAGGACTTCTAAGGTTTAAAATAATAGAGTATTTTGGTATCCAAACTGCTGAACCAACATAGGTATCAGAACCGTATTTTGAAGCATCACAAAAAATTGGTAATCTATCTGACCAGTGTTTCTTAACTTCTCTATTGAAAATACTATCTGCTAAGGGGGAGTCCTTATCAATATCAAAATGTACAACTTTTCGGATGTAGAGTGAAGAATCGTATGGATATACAAAGGAGGGGAAACATTGAGAGGTATATAAAGGGGTATCAAACTTACGCAACTTTATATAGCTGGCCAATAAGTATGGCAAATCCCTATTTTTCCAGTAAGAAGATTTTGAGAGGCTATATAATAATTCCAATTTACCCATTAAAGGGTGAGATACTGTCTTCTGACAGACAAAGGAGGCTCAGCACATTCGGATTGCAAGGCCAAAATAGGAGATGACCTCATGGCACCAAGAATAACCCGCAAACTTTTATATTGAATTTTGTTTATTTTATTTAGTGCAGATTGATTGCAGGGTGTGAGAACAAATAAAGCATAGTCTAGATTACTTCTAATGACAGCATTATACAGAAGTTTCTGGCAGTATGGGTGAGAGCCCCACCATGCTCCTGACAAGCATCTAAGTAGGTTAATCGATCTCTCACACTTATCTGAAATGTAATCAAAGTGGGGAATACCCGTCATTCTCGAATCCAATACAATGCCAAGAAATTTAAATGATTGAATTTGGGAGATGGGGCATTCATTGATTTTAATATTCAAGGAAGGGATTTTATATTTCCTAGAGAAAACAACAACAGCGCTTTTAGAAGGGGATAGTGTTAGTCCATGGGATTTAAGCCAATTGTTTAGATAGTAAAGAGCACTATTCAAGGGAGCCTGAGAATCTAGAATGCTAGCCACTGATACATAGAGAGCCAGATCATCTGCATATTGGAGAATATTGCAGAAAGATGTAACAGATAAGTCAAGATCAGAAATATATATATTGTAGAGGAGCGGGCTTAGGACGGATCCCTGGGGCAGGCCCCTCCAGATTGTTTGAGAAGGTAGATGGTAACCTTGGTATCTGATATTTATGGTACGGGGAGATTTGAAAAAGGAGTATCACATTCATGTCCAGAGTGGGATTGAGCACATTTAAAACACCTGGGTTTGGATCTACATAGGAGATTTTATATGACCAAACCTACAGCACTGTAAGCATTGGATTGTGGGAAGGACGTAAGGGTCAACAGGGACTGAGGTATAGCAAAAATAAACCTTCTCAGGCAAAATTTGACCTTTAAAGGTTAATACTACTGTTTGGGTAGGGATCCATGTAGGTACATTGTTTTCATAAATTTTTCTATTTAGCCTTCTGGCTTTGAGAACAATGCCACAGTTAGAGGGGAGAACCAAGTTTTCTGAAAGTTCAGTCATTGAAACCTCTCATGGGATTACACGAATGATACCCATACGCGATATTTGGAATGATGGGATAGAAGCTGAGTAATTGGAGGACTGAAGACATGGATTAACAAGGAAATTATTTACCTCCTTTGCAGAAGTGAATTCGACGGAAACTCTGTTTCGGCCGACCATCTTTACCCCACCCATTTTGATGTTCGGAATATTATTTTGTACTAAAAATTGACCAAATCTAATCCTATTTATGGAAATACCAGAGTCTGGGGAGGTTTCTTTACGCACTACATGTACAAAGAACGGTCCTTTATCAATTTCCGAGTAAATTTAGGTTGTCCGATTTCCAGACTAGGATGAGAGTAAGTCATTTGTATAGAAGGGCGAGACTCTTGTGAATCTATAACAAGTTTTTTAGGTTCGTTAGTGTTTGACTCGATTGCTGCTGAGTCCAGATGCCGTTTGCGATTATTTAAGAGTATCGGTTCCAGCGAAAACATAGTTGGTGACTCCGCGGGTGAATGGAAGTCCATATTAGTAGGTGACAAAAGAGGATCGGGAGGTTTCGGAGGAATCTCCATATTTAATATTTAAGGAAAATATAAATTACAAACCCTCACCGGACAAATACACAATCACATTAGTTGTTAATCTTAAAATTAAAGACTTTTTGATGAACAAAAGCAATAAAATTAAGTGAAAAACTCCGAAGCATGTGCGTTAATCACAAAACGTCAACACCCACGCCGTCTTGAAATACACGAATTCTTCGCAAGTTTGAACATGTATGGAGCATTGGAATTTCAACTTTATAATTAACAGGATAGAACTTACATTTCAATACCCAGACTTTACGCAAAATGCGCGACGGTGAACGTGTCAAAACTCGGAATAAAGCCCCTGCTATTGAAACATATTGCGTTTATATCAGTGTGTCTTTTGTTTCCTTTCGGTCCCATGTGTATCTTTATCCTTCAATCATATCTGTATCAGTCTGCTTTCGTTCGGTCGCGGAGTTCAATCGGTCCCATGTCAATTTCAGTTTGCTTTCGTTCGGTCGGCATATTGTGTCTCAATCTAAAGTACCGAATGTTTTTTATCTTGGTGAAACTTTATCTTGGTCAGTTGACATACCATGGGCTCTAGAGAAAAAGTAGGCGAGGCGACGAGCCCTATATCTAAATGATTGAATCATTCGCGAATGTCATATGTCTAGATAGATGTCCAACCAAAGAGTACTTTTGGTCACAACATTCAAGATCTTGTTCCAAAATTCATATATTATTAACCAGTGCAATCTATCGGGAAAAAGAAAAAAACGGAGATATGTAATTTGTGTATATTCCATCTCTTTTATTTCCCCGACAAATCACACGGGTAGTAAAATTTGAATTTTGGAAATTCCCATAATCATCAACAAATTGTTTGTTTGCTTTGTGCAATAGCGACTAACGTTATTTTCAAAATGAGTGAAGAAAACTCAAATGGTTATAAAGAATATACATCTACACCTCTTACTAATCGTAAAATAAGGAATCCTTTTGATAAAGATTTAATAGCAAAACTCGACATGCCGATATGCAGGTTTGTAACAAGTTTATACTCCATGATGATTCCCCAATAGTTCACAACACATTTTATTTAATTGCTTTTAACATAAGAATAATATTTATGCTTTGACGTATTTGTATTTTTTTCCCTTTAGCCCAGGAATGTGTAAAACATATAAAAAGCAAGGCAAAGGTGCCTTTGTCTGGGAAATAGAGCAGGCTAGTACTCTGATTCCTGCAGACATAGTAGCTTGTAGCAGCCAGTTTGAGCCAGTATCAGACCCTGTATTAGAAAAGATAGCAGAAGAAGCCACAGCAAAGTAAGTTTTTTTTTACCAGTTAAAAAGCATGACCTCTATGGATTACCTATACTTTAACTGCTCTATTCAGAAACGTTTTACTAAACCAGGATTTCCCTATACCTGGTAATAAATGTGTGTTGTCTGTCTTTGATTTAATCCTAAATGTGAGCTGGTAGGCCTAAAAGTAATAAAAAACATAATAAAAAAAATGTAATAAAGTAATGTGTTAGCCTTTGTACATCCAGGGTGGTCACTTTCTGGAAACATGGAGAATCGGGGAAAAGTCAGGGAATTTTCAGAGACTGAAATAGTCAGGGAAAACATTATAAGGTTAGGGAAAATATTTAAAGAACCTACACACAACTTGCTACTGTAAACGACTGGCAACCTAAGCCCCCGCCATAATTCCATCTAAGTTCAAAATACACCTATTTTTTATGAATGTGAAATGTATTTTGTTCCTCTATATTTTCCGAAAATATTGTTAAAAATAATTGTTTTCTATTTTATAATAATATATCTCAAATTCCTTTTTTTTTTCAAATCAAAAATCAATTTAAAAAATCAAATAATATATTTTTGGGATTTTATCTTTTCTATTTGAAGATCATTAAGGTCAGGGAAATTCTATAAAAGTGACTGGAAAATCTGGAAAAGTCAAGGAAATTCATATCCGAAAACAAGTGGCCACCCTGTACATCAATTGTTTACTATGCAATTAAGTGTTTTAATATACACCTACTAAACTTACACTTTACTAAACTTGTAATATGCAGAATGAATAAATATATTTAGAATATATATATTTATATAAATATATATAGAATATTATATTTATATAAATATATATAGAATATATATATATACTAGCTGTGCTCGCGACTTCGTCTGCGTGGAATAGTTATTTTTTTATCATATAAACTTTCATCCCCTATTTTATCCCCTTGGGGGTAGAATTTATCAAAATCCTTTCTTAGCGGATGCCTACGTCATAACATCTACCTGCATGCCAAATTTCAGCCCGATCCGTCTAGTGGTTTGGGCTGTGCGTTGATAGATCACTATGTCAGTCAGTCACCTTTGAGTTATATATATTTAGATTATTCTTTAATACATATTTTTTGTGTATCTTGAACCGTTTTCACGGCGCACGCAACGGAAGGCTTCAAAGATGAAATAATTTCTCCCGTTTTTTACACATTTACCACTATATCTTTGCTCCTATTGGTCGTAGCGTGATGTTATATAGCCTATAGCCTTCCTAGATAACTGGACTATCCAACACAAAAAGAATTATTCAATTCGAACCAGTAGTTTCGGAGATTAGCGCGTTCAAACAAACAAACAAACAAACAAACAAACAAACAAACTCTTCAGCTTTATAATATTAGTATAGATACTCAAATGATGATTATAGTTTAAATTATGTATCCATTATGTTAGCAGATGGAAGGCATTGGTGTATTTCATTGTGGAAGTTTGGAAAAATGATACAAGTGCTTTCTGAATTTTTAAATAGTTAAAGGGCTTTACACAACCAAATACCACTGTATATTTTGATTATTTCAAAATATACTCTCTCTAGAATTTCATTTATTACAACAGTTTGGATTGATTTCGACTCAATTATAATGTTTAATATTGACAGCCTCCGTAGACTAGTGGTTGCGCCTTTGGTGTTGTACCTGGAGGTTCGATTCCCACCCATGGCAAAGAATATTAGTGCGTTTTTTTCTGTACAGTTTGTCATGGTCTGAGTGTTTATAAAATATAATATGTATTATATCGTTGCTTCTGGTACACATTGTACAAGTCTAGAGCTTAGTTTGTGACCAGAGCAATATGTGTAATTTGTCCTACATATTATTATTGTTATTATTTTTACAATTTTTACTGTATTTAAGAAATAAGAAAATGTTATTTCCTCAGGTTTTTCTCTAAAGTTGTGGTTCCCAGTCCACCTACGACAACCAGAAAACATATACCTATTATACCAGTAGAATCAGTTGATAGTAAGTATCCATACTATTTTTATAAATGTATATTGGACAGCTTGTTTATGGTTGTTTAACAACAGAACCATTTGAAAAAAATGGTGGAAGTTTAGTTTAATCCCAGGATTCCTTGAGGGTAGCCCGAAGACTGTTGTTGTGTGTTTCTGATATATTTTTCATATTTAAGTTTATAGGATATTAATGTGCAAAAATGTACCAATTTTGTATAATAAGCATTCATAAGTTATCTTAAGCATGAGAAATGTAGCATTTATGCAGTAATCTCAGTGTTTGTGTTATCTCAAGGAATCCATTTTTTCCGCAAAATGGCGGTACCCATTTTACTGTTGATACTTTCCTCCTTAACATGACAGTGGCATAACTATACCGTATGTTTTCATACGGATGTGGCCATTCCTAATTCTAACCTAGTCCTTTCCATCCTATTACTTTCACTTTATTCTCATTTTTTTTTAATCTTGCACTTGACACTGGAAAAATTATATGCATGCGTAGAGGCCATTAATTAATAATAATAATATAATCCCAGAGGACTATTATATTAAATCTTAATCCTTAATTGTTTACTTATGAGAGCATGGCATGTATGATATATCTGGTCCTAAGCAGTCCTAACATAGTCCATAAAAGAGGACAAGCAAAACAAAGTTGTTAAGCAACAATATTGGTTGCTCCCACCATACAGGCTAAATGAAGTGGCTATGAAACATCTTTATTGCTCCTTGGAGCAATGAGGATGAATTTTATTTCTTACATATTAGTATTAAGGATCATGTGTTTCTATATGTGTTTGTCAGTCTGTAATAGCTTCCCAACCTTTTTCATTTCTACCTGATTTATATTATCCTTGTCCAAACAGCAATAGTTTGGAAGCAATTCACCCATCAACCTTCTTTCCATAATATGGATATAATATTGCATTGGGTTGATTGCAACTTCTATATATGAGTATAATACCATAAATGAAGAGAGAGTCTTGGGAATCAGTAATCTCACAGGCTGATACCAAAACATAACTAGGTCATTTCACCATAAATATGATGGTATAGCAATGCTCCTCATGAATTATACAGGTATAAAAGTTATTTCAAGAGACACATTTAAATTTCAGATTCAACACAAACTGTTCTTTCACTACCACCTATATTACCAAAAGAAGTGGAAAAAGTATTAGAAAAATATTACAATATTCCTCATGTAAGTGTTTTTGATTATTAGATTTTTTAATTTAAATCACAAGATAAATGCCTGTGGCATTAATCTTACCTATGTAAAATCTTAACAACCCCACTATAGTGCCTCCAAAAGCATGTTAAGCTGTCGGTCCCAGTATTAGTATACCAAATTGTGAAACTCTTTATAAATGGCTTATTGAGTCTATCCAAACATCGTGATGTCTGGATAGACTAGTAGTGGCTCGTCGCCGACGAGCTAGCCACTTGTTCGGTGTAGACTCATACCATTGGCTACGACGAGGCGGGATTAAACACCCCTCCCTGGGCTCCCTGAGGCCGTCTAGATGGTCTCGGGCGGTAATGCTTCTTTTTGGGTTAAAAAAAATTATATTCTAAAAGAACCCTTATAGCAAGACTCCGTCATGCTCCTGTTTTATTCTGTGGGTTTACCAGTTTTCAGGAGATTACTGCACCGATTTCTTGTAGAGGTGGTAGTTTCCTTTAGGCGAGTATATTAAAATATACTCGTAAAGCAATTCGTCTTTATCGCCGACCATTTCGTAATCGCATCATTTAGCCGTCATAGTGGGAGCGACCAATGTTGTTTAAGAACAATTATTGATCGACCCTATTCATGGACTTTGTAGGTCTGCTCACCATCAGGTAGATACAAATTAATCACTTGCCGTGCTCTAATTTGTTGAGCGTTGTTGCGGTGTTTATGATATGCCATCATAAACACCGCAACAACCTCGCCGCGAGTCTCATAAAATTGTATGATGTTAAGAAATAAGATTATAAATACAATACCGTGTAATAATAGGAAATGCCACACCATAGATTGTGAAATCATTAGTATGGTTAATACATAGTTATATATTTATGGCCAGCATCAATAGACTATTTGACTACATAAAACAAACAAAATAAGTTGATTTATAATCTCAGTAAATATAATTGAACATTTAGAATTATAGTTATAAATAAATAATTATTTATATATATATATATAAATAAATAATGTTGATTATTTTCCTGCTTTTTTATTATATCAAAATATATTCACCCGCGGTGGTCTTTTCAATATTATACGTATTTATCTGCTTATGTTATCTGTACTTTTTCTTTGAGCCTTCCCTTTGTGTTGGGGTCTGGTATGATTCCTCCCTTTTGAAGTTGATGGACTAATTTATAAAGATATCTAAAATTGCTTCTTTATTGATTAGTCCATGAGTTTATCAAAAGGAATGAATCATACCAGAGCTCAAAATATAGAGAAGGCGCAAGTAGTCATATGAATATAAGAGGAAAATACGTAAAGTAGTAGAAAAGTATAAGGATTAAAAGGATATCATAGGGATATAGTAGGTTGAATCAATAGAAATGAGAGAAAACTACACATAATTAATAGGAAAGCATACAAAAATATAAGGAAGGCATTCATTAATAGTAGGATGAATCACCAAAAAATTAGAAAAATCACACATCAGTAGTAGGAAGCATAGGGATATATGGGAAGAAATGTGGTACCAATGCGTCGCATAAGTCCGTGTTCTAAAGAACACGGACTTATGCGACGCATCTGGTCATCATATTTGTGATGTGCCGAAGCAAGAATAGTTTCGTGGCGCTTTTAGTGACTTTCGTATGCTCTGTACTTTAAATGAATTCATCATTTCGTTTTGCTGAATTCACGACATGTATATAATATATATATAATGAACATTTTTCTTAGTGTAGAAAATTTGTTAACGATTCGGCGATTCTTTCACGGAAGACGTCATAAACCGTTTTGCTGAAGACCCTCGAAAGTTACTTTTAAAATAGCTATGGTATAATTAAAGAATTTATATTAAAAGTTACCATGCCTCCGAATATATAATAATAATAGGCGACAAAAAAGAAAATTTGTCTGGGTTTTCACACTTGTCGGGTTATTAACTTTAATCTTTAAATTTAATATTACAGCAAAGGCTTTGCTTCGTCTATCGTCGGAACTTTTATGTAACGTGTTTCTAGGATGGCGCTAACATTATTTAAGTGCATTGATGCACTTAAATACATTATAGTACTACAGTTTAAATGTAGTATAAATACACTTATAGGGTGTACACTTATAGGGTGCATGCGATGAGATTTATATAAATACAGTTATAGTATAATTGCAACTTTTCTTGTTGTTTTAGGAAAAGGACCTAAACCTATTTGGTGAATTTGAAGTAACTGCAAATAATTCATTGAAAAAAACATTCTTCTTTGAAGTTCCTATGGACACAGAAAATTCTGATCTAAGTGATTATGATGATTCAAATATAGAAAATAGACCACTGTCTAGTCATAAACACCACAGTCCTGTTACTGTTAGCCCCAACTTGGTAAGATTTATATTTGTCTTGTCTTTAATGATCCGTGGATTACGGAATAAATCTGTGTAATAAATCTTTCACATAAATATCTATTAGAAGATCACTAAATATGTATTGTTCACAATATTTAATTTAAAAGAAAGCTATAATTTTAGTTTTTTAAATTATTTGGATAGTAATTGGTCCTTTACAATTCCTTTCCATCCTCTTATTCCACTTTTACTTAAATTCTTTCACTTTTTAAATCTACCCACTTGTCATTGGCAAAATTATCCATAAAGCGTAGAAGGCAGTTTAATTAAAAAAGAAGAAGAAGCCATTAAGAAAAGTTTAACATATATTTTTGTTATTTTAGAGTTGTGACGTAGTACGAAAAGGGTTGCCGAGATGTTTCGCAACGCCAGGGCAGAGTGCATCCAGTTTTCGTAACAAATTACTTCAAGGAGTGGACGATGATGGGTGTTTGAGTCCCATACACACCACCCCTCAGAGAAATAACAAGGGATTTAAGTCATCTCCCTTGACTTTGGGTTCGGTGTCTCCGATCACTAATGGTGTTATTTCAAGTGATGATGAGGTGAGCATATAATAATTAAGGCTGGGTTTTAGCATAATTAAATTTTAGTGATTAACATCAAAAATGGCGTCGAATTACCAGTATTATACAAGGTCGAATGACAGCTGGTATATTTGACGCCATTTTTTATTTATTAACATAAAACAATACAATTACAGTTATTGCACCCCAGACTAATGCTGAATAATAAACAATGTTCTATTTTGGTCATTTCTAAAAAAAAATACTTAGATATGATATTGTAAGTAACTGCATGTAAAAGTGTTTAAATGTTGTACTAAAATGTTGAAATTAAATTGAGATAGGTAAATAAATTTTATAAACATTACCTGGGTACTATGTTTAGTAATTCATTGAATTATATCATAAAATATTTATTCATTAGAAACTTCGGGGATCGTCACCAGAATCAGAAGCGATAGCCACCTGTTTGGACTGTGTAGCAAGATCCAATAACAAAAATGGCAGTGGCAACTGTTTTTGTTCCACCACCCCAAACAGATCATTGTTACGCAGAAGTGCTTCCATGAAGGAATCACCCATTTGGAGTAAAAAGAACTCTGGATCGTTCTCCGAGAACAGAAACTCAAATGGCTCTAACATGCACAGAACTAGATCGGTACAAAAGCTTAATTTCAACCTGGACATGAGTATTGATGGTTCTTTCCATGAGAATCAGATGCCTGATGCTCTCTGTGAACCGGAATTCGACGTTAATCTCTTTGCTGATAATAATTCTGTGACAGAAGTGTGTGTTTATATTGATGATATGTTAGAAAATCATCAGTCAACTTTGTCCCTATATAAATAAGAATAAGGAATTTATATGAAGTGGTCTTTGTGTGATTTTACGTTTGGGTATGTTAACTATAGTGTCAATCGAGTACTCCAATCGGTTCAGTAGCTCTAACATGAGTTTTGTTATAAGAGCATTCACTTATCGTACAGTTTAAACTGTACGGATCCACCAAGGATCGAGATATTTGTACTGTCGAGAAGAATAAAGCTATCGTAACTGTACTGAAAGGAAAGATTGTTTAACAAAAACTCATAATAGATCTAAATTCTATTTTCTTGAACAGTAGCCTCTAGTGTGAATTTTCTAACTCTTTGTATTTGAATTCATTATCAAAATTTGTATGGGAAATAGTTCAGCGCCCTAGGCGGAAATTTTGGGAACTAAAAATGCGTCCGTGTGATTGGTTAAAATGTTAACGCAGTAGAATAGTTAAGTCGATAGTAAACGTTAAAAAAACACACACTACATAACTTATTTTTTAATTGGTGCAGATAGTTAACGTGAACGTAAACTTACACTAATGCCTTTTGTTGAACTAGAAAATAGTAGATTACTATACAATTATTTTTATCCAGTGATAAGGGAGCTTAATTATGTGCCATAGCAAGGAGTGGAGGCATTTAGAATAAGGTAGGGACAGCGTTTACTGCCTATGTTATTATTAGTTTAAGCTGGAAAAACTGAACAAACGAACTAAATTAACGATTTAAATGCTATTAGATCGAGTTGCTGAAAGCGTGGTTTAATCACTCGTTAAAGTCAGAATTAACGAAGTTTATTAGTGAAATGAGTGGCTAAAATGAGTGGCTAAAATGAACATGTATTAATTTATTTTAGGTCAGATTATTTTTATTTTTTATTGTTACAATCAAAATTTTGATGATTCATGAAAAACATTAAACCGGGCCTTAATTTAGGTTCTAACCATAACCATTGTAAACTATTTATAAAGTAAAATACTGGTAATACGACAACACCTCTACATAGTATTTAATAATTTAATATAATAGTTATTTTAGTATAACTTTTGGACTTTAATTTAACTTTTAAAATATTTTAAACCATCTAAATTTTATTTCGTCATTTTAGATCCTATATTGCAAATTTTATATTTTTAATGTTTTATTATTATTTAAGAGCTACACTAAAGTACGGTCGCGGAGAAGAATGAATTTTGGTCAATAACCTCTCCAATTAGACCGACTCGCCCGTATTTACGCCAGGTTGTTAGTTAACAAGGTTTTATTTATGATAAAAATGATAAAGTTTTGTATAGAAGTGTTCTAAATACAGTTCTGTGCAAAAAGAGACGCTGTTTGTTAAAAGTCCCACCTTTTAAAAGACTTAAAAAATTGTAAATTACGATTAATTATTTTTTATCTTAGTTAATTTTATATTTAAAAAAATGCTCATTATTTTGTCTAAAATGAGTGAGCGATAATTAAAAAAAAGCGGTCAAGAGTGCATGCTGTTTGCGCGCAGGTTCCGTACAACAGAAGAAGTAGTAAAATGCGGGAAAGAGGACATTTTTTTGGAACCCAAAGTTAAACTTTCGATGATAAAATGTACCTTAAAAAATATACCCCCCATTACATTATTGTAAAATTAGGAAATCTTTTAACGCTATGATTCCATTTACAAGCCAGGGTGGCCAGTTTTTGGAAAACATGGAACACCGGGAAAAGTCAGGAAATTTTCGGAGATTGAAAAAGTCAGGGAAATGTTAGGGAAACCGCTAGAGAGGGAGGGAAAATATTTAAAGTACATACACAACTTGCTACTGTAAACAACTGACAACATAAGCGGGGCGATTCCATCTAAGTTCAAAATATTTTTATTTTTTTAAGAATGTGAAATATTTTGTTGCTCTATATTTTCCGAAAATATTGCTAAAAATAATTGTTTCTATTTTCTAATAATATTTATCTCAAATACTTTTTTTTTCTGCAAAATCAATTTAAAAAAACTCAATATATTTTTGAAGCTCATTAAGGTCAGGGAAAATCTAAAAAAAGTGACTGGAAAAGTCAGGGAAATTCGTATCCGAAAAAAAGTGGCCATCCTAAAAGCGATATAGAGAACTGGCTATTTTGTTTTTCAGGTGTTACAATTTTACACGTGATGTATTTCTCGATATTCCAGTTAGACAAAACAAATTTATTTACACTGTTCAAGAGAAATTGTTTGAAGCTTAAAATAATATCAATTAACCATAAAAACTTACTAAACACTAAACTTACTTAAAGTATTTTGTGGGGCCATCCGTCATGCAAAAAAGATCTCATTTGATTAATAAAAAAAAAAATCTGTATTGCAATTTGGAATATTTGTGTGTATTTTCTTATATGTATTTTTTTCTTACTTGTCTCCTATTTTTAATTATTTGGACGAGGATCCACAAATCTATATCTACATCGCGACTGATTTTAATAATATATTTATATATATA
The DNA here is from genome assembly GCA_947458855.1 of Monopis laevigella. Classification (NCBI taxonomy): domain Eukaryota; kingdom Metazoa; phylum Arthropoda; class Insecta; order Lepidoptera; family Tineidae; genus Monopis; species Monopis laevigella. The sequence continues at coordinate 15,358,260 of OX381589.1, forward strand.
ACAGATACTTAATGTAACATGTTTTGTGTCTTGACTAGAGAGTGATAATTAGGGAATGCCCCTATAAAAATGAGGTAGGTCTTAGTAGTTATTTTAAATCCAAATTTCGTTCAAATTCATCCGAGGTTGAGCTTATTTTTCTACTATGTTTCCTGGAACTTAGTTATACAGGGTGAATTTTTCAAGTGGGCCTAGGCCAAGTCCTTAACTACAAGTTAAGGACTTGGCCTAAAAATTCTCAAAGGAGTCTCGGGGCCTATTTTAATAAAAACTAAAACGGTATCATTCGATTTTTATAAAAGTTTATTCTCAAAGCTGTAAACTCATTTGAGTATTTTTCGCTATTTCTTGTAGTTTAGGATTTGCCCATTAAGGTCCACTTGAAAAATTCACTCAGTAAGAGAAATTCTTTAGAAGGGCATGATATGTTCAATAAAAAACAAATTACTCAATTAATTCGTTAAACTTTTATCAATAAGTTAACAATATTAGGCGCGATTTAAAATATACGCGTGTAAAATATACGCGTGTAAAATATACGCGTGTAAAATATACGCGTGTAAAATATACGCGTGTAAAATATACGCGTGTAAAATATACGCGTGTAAAAAGGTTATGATATACTAGCTTTACCCTTGCGTCTTCGTTCCATTGTTCCATTTTCATGTTTATAAATAAATATCATCACGGATGCCTTACGGCGCCGAGACCGTCTAAACGGCCTCAGGGTACCCAGCGGTGGGGCTTTTAATCCCACCTTGTCGAGCCGAAGGTATGATTTATGATGTATGGTATATTTTATATTTATGTAATAATTATATAGCCTATGTATGCGTGTTATTATTATATAAAAACTATATGACTGTAAAATTTCATGGAAGTTTATTTCTAAGAGTAATAAACACCTATCCTTGTTTATAATATTAGTAGATTTTTAAAATGTTTTCAGCAATGACTGATTGAAAAATGATTGCATTTTATAAAATATTCTATTTTAATGGACTATAGCTTATTGTAGTTTTTTTGCTATAATGTGATGATATTGTGCATTAATTTTTAGGTAGAGATAGTCTATTCTATAATTGCACCCCTATACTGCATGTTGGCGATGGAAATGTGAATATAGGGAAGTGTCTTATAGCCTAAAATCACCTGTTCAAATATGGGAACAGTAGATTGCTGCCGAAATCCAAAATAACAAAAAGTAAGAACAAAAATAATTTTAACCAATCGATGCTTAAGACGTGACAAGATTGATAAATAATTATGATTTCTACAGCAAAGTAGAAATGTGTGAAATCACATGTGTATTACAGCACTCCCATATTATTCATACTTACATGACGTACGACGTGTAAGTATGAATAATATGGAAGTGAATAAGTAGGTAATCAATTTGTCATCGATGGTTGGTTTCGTGGGTTCGATTCCTACCCATGGCAAAGAAATATTAGTAAATTTTTCTGTACAGAAGGTCTGGGTGTTTATAAAATATAATGTATATTAAAATCGTGTTTCTGGTACACATAGTATAAGTCTAGAGCTTAGTTTGTGACCGGTTCAATATGTGTTTAATGTGTTTCATATTATTACTGGTCACATAGTCACCCACCGCGTCAAAACAATCACACCATCAAATTTAGTAGAGGGGCGAGCAATTTTAGATTAGTTTAGTAGTTAGATTATCTCTACTATTATCTTATAAATGTGATACTTCATGATTTTTTTTATTAGTCGGACATGCATTGTGGTGGTTTATAGTCCCATGTATAGTGGTTAATAATGTGGCTTGTATAATAACATTATTTTTTCTATAGACGTACCCTCTTATACATGAAACAATTTTATAGTGCATTTTAGTTAAAATAGTGTTTAATCTCTATTCTGCCAAAAATGTATTTCATTGGTAAAAAAGAGAGGAAACAACAGAGGTATATAAAGTTTTTTATAAATAAGAGGGGTATAAAACGAATTAATTAAGGGATTATGGTTTTTCGAACTATTTTATAATAATAAAAGATTTTACTATTTTATTATTTTTATTATTGACTTAATATAAATTTTACATTTAGGTGTAATTATTTAGGTAATAATATTTTTTTACTAGAAATTATGTATGATTGAATGAACCGACATTTAGAAATTTATTTACTTATATATTTTGCTTTAATTCAAATGCAAATTGGTTTTAATAATACACTTTTAAGACAGTTTACATTTTAACTCTATTCGGAAATGTCGATAATCTAGTAGCCTAAACCTGGTAATAAATGTTTTGTAATTTCAGTTACATATAATTCAGGAAGAAAACAGGTTTAACTAAACTTTGTTTATTGAAGAAAAATATCATCACGGGTGTCTTACGGCTCTCGAAGCCGCCAAGACGGTCATATTAATCCCACCTCGTCTTAGCTGATGGTACAAGTCTATCTACACCGAACTACTAGCTAGCTGGCCACGATGTTTGGATAGACTCAATAACCCATCTATAAACAGTTTCACAAGTTGGTAAAGTGAAACCGGGACCGAAGCATGTGCTCTCCGAGGCACTATCGTGTTAATTCATTGGTACACACCGGGGACCTAAAAACTGTAGTGTTTAAAAGTTGACCTCTAACCAACTCTGCCACCACGTTTATTGAGACGTTTTTGAATAGAGACCTAAATAAGCATTTGAGATCAGTTTAATATTTTTTCGTATAAGCACTTTAAACAACAACACAATTAAAATATATGTTTATTCAGTCAAAGACTTATTTAAAAATATTTGAAATAAATATTTTATTAATTAATTAGTTTTTTTGTTTATTTTATCCTTAATTAACTAATTATTGTAGAAAAATTTCATATCTGCAATGTAATTTACTGAAAATCCATAATAATTATTATGAATTAATTATATTTACATAATAATAATCATTATTATATCTAATTATTATGTGTAATAAAGCACCCTATTGACCTAACAAAGAGATTAATTAGATATAATTTTACTTTTATAAAATGGTATTCCGAGTCTACACCGAACAAGTGGACGGATCGTCGCTGTATTCTATTTATTATCATCATTACATTATTTGTAATGTGCAATTTTTTTGATAACGATTATTTATCCTAGGATTTGACGAACACCAGTCCATCGCAATCTAAAGAAAGATAATAATTAATTAAGTATGTAGTGCTGAATCGCGGAAATGGTTGAAAAACGAGTGTTTATTTTAAATTTAATATTTTTTTATGTTACAGTTCTAGGAAAAGTGTATTTTGTTGGCGCAGCATAATTATTCTAGCCACTAATTAAAGTGTTGTTCATTAAATGTAGTACCTACGTATAGTAAACTTGCACAATCGTATACGTTCGTGCGTCAATAAATTGCTTTTATAAATTGATAAGGACCTGAAGGGGTTATCATTTCATCCCGGAACGTCTGTGTCGTCTTTATAGGTAACCTCCACTATCCCGCGGCCGTTGATCTATAAATAACATCACTAATCACCCTTCCCATATCTAACAAAGTAGTCGACCATGTCGGACAATTATAATTATTAATTTGTTCTCCGTACTGAAGTGCAGTCGTTTGTGAAAGGGAATATATATTTGGTACGTGATTAAATGTTAAGTGTTTTTTAAAGTTTAAAGTGTAATAATGAGGAATAATACAAGTGCAACGTTGATGCTTCAGACTATCATGTTTTTGATAGAGAAACATAATACTACTATAGATCCAAGTAGTCTATCATCTGCTTTACCTGGTATGTATCCTTTTTCATTAATTTCAATTAAGTTATTTTTATCTGATAAAGTTATTTAACAGTTTAAAACTTGACTGCGGTCTGTGTCTGATGGTAAGCAGACCTATAAAACACATAAATAAGGCTCAATATATTGTAGTTTAACATCATTGATCGCTCCCACTATGCCGGTTAAATGTTACGGTTACAAAGACGAACTTGCATTATTTTACATTGAGTCTACTTTGAAAGCCTCGCTGTTTTATCGTCAATTGGCTGTTTCGTAATTACACCCTGACAGGATACTAGAAATCGATGCAGCATTAGTCTCCTGAAAAACGGTGAACCCACAGACTAAAATCGAAATATAATTAGGTCATTTGACGGTTTTTGCAACTTTATAGGCGGTGGTACAGCCTCCATAGAACTTCGACCAACTTTACTGGCTGTTTTGGAAGAAATCGAATTCTTGACTTGACGTCTACTACACTTTGTTTACTTTTTGTAGGAGGTCGTGGGTTCGATTGCCACCCACGTGCCTCATGGCATTAATAGTGTTTTTTTTTATTAAACTGTTATACTTAAATTTATAGTAAGAGCCAGGGATCAAACCTGCGATCTCGTTTTAATTGTTGAGTTAGGAGGTCTACATCTGTCACACTATATTTATCTTTGTGATACACCTTTATAAAGTACCTTCCTGTAATTTTCAGAGGACGTGGAGATAGAAAGATGTTATGGCAAGTTCGGCTGCTTCTCCAAAAGCTACCCGTGGACGCAAAATCGACCAGACAATAATTTTCCAGATCCTCCCGATAAAATACGTGTCAGGTCAGTACAGTTAGTTAAAACCTACTTCGCGGTCTCAAGTCCGGGAACGCTGCAGTTCATTCCCCTGCCTTTCAACCACGCGATGGACCCGGCACCCGCACGGTGAATCCATGGTTTGCTAAGAACATTGTCTCTCTTATGTCCTAAAAAATAATCAAATTAGTCTTTGACTGCGAGCGTTGAGGATTGCCAGCAGGGCGGATCCAGTAATTTAGTGTTTTTATTTAGGCTAGATTTTTAGAGGGTTTTCTGTCAGAAATGTTACTTATAATGTCCTAAATGGTAATCTTTTAAATACCTTCTTTGTGCAGAAGGTATTTTTTTTTGAAAGTGCCATATGATGGACGTCATAAGTTGATTTCTTTAGTAAATAATAATAATTTAATTAAAAATATTTCAATAATATCGCGTCAAATATTGTTTTGTTTTCATTATTTTAATAATTATTTGTGTTACATTGTCTTCAATAACAATTTCAAATCTGTTGACATCAATTCTAAAAAATAAATTCTCCGATAGCATGACGTAGTTTTATATGACCTACATTGAAAACTTTTTATTAAACAATAAATTTAACACGTGTATTCTACATTTTTTATTTGACCTTCTTATACTTATTTCTTTGATGTAAACACATTGTTTTTATATATTATAATTAACTCCAAATCCTATAATTTATATTACGAATTTTTTGCGGGTAGTCTATAGCAATGGGCTGACTTCATTCGATAGTATATTGGCTAATGGAATCGGGAATAATGTCTTAACGTGCTCTATCGCCTATACATAGTTAGGTACTTTAAAAATAAACATACAAATAATAATATGAAATACATTAAATTAATAAATAAACATTGCTCTGGCCACAAACCATGCTAGGCTTGTACTATGTGTATCAGAAACAACGATATCAATACATATATTTTATAAATAAACACCGAAACCCAAATGACAAATTTTCACGCCTAGACCGCTGAACCAATTTAGATGAAATTTGGTATGGAGATAGTTTGAGAACCTGGGATAGGGGTATATCACTTTTCGAAATAGCTGTAGGGGTGCGGAACAGAGAAAGGTTTCTTAGAAAAACAAATACATCAGATAGAGAAAAGTTTTATATGAAGCAAAGTTATTAAAATGACATAAAAGGACATTAAAATACCTTTGAATTTGATTTACTTTTTGAGGAATATATTTATTTTGTTTACAAGTTGACATTTTATGTCATCTTTTTGGCCATTTAAACGGAAGCCAAAAAGGCACCCGTGATGTTATTTTTTTTGGCTACTTGAACTAAAACAAAAATTACATAAGTAACTACTTATTTAGTTTTCATACATATAGAGATTAAGTGCGAATTTTCTGAAGGGGAGAATAATTTAATCTTAGCATGAATTTTAGATAGTAACTAAAAATTTGGAATATAAAAACTACACATTTTTTTAAACTTATTAATACGTGGGAAGCCGCTTACAAAACACTAGTTTATTTAAGTAAATTATAATTATGTAGGTATTTATTTATGTAAGTAATTTTGTTTACATATCACTTTGAACTATTATCTTAGGTAAGTATATATCTATCTTTATAATCCAAAACGGAAACGCTAATTATTATTAAGATAATATTGTATTACAAGATTATTTTAATACCATTAATTCTTTAATAATGAATTTACTTAGATTTATCCATTTAATAAATATTTAGAATTTGTCCTCAAGCCAACTGAAACTAATATAAGTATATAAAATTGTAAGATAAATTGGACTCGGCAACAATGTTTACCAATGAGTTTTTAATATAAAAATTATGTACATTTGTTTGATAACTTCACTATTAATAGTGCCCCCGAGAGCACTAAATTGAAAATTATTATTGAGTCTATCCAATCACCTCAATGACCCGGCCACTTTTTCGGTGTAAACTCAGAATACAACCGGCTACGGCGAGGTGGGTGTAACCCCCACCGCTGAACGCCTTGTAGTTAGTTACCTACTAAAATAACAATCCCAGTTTCACTATACCAACTTAGGAAGCTGTTTATAGATGGGTTATTGAGTATATCCAAGCATCGTGACGAGCTAGCCACTTGTTCGCTGTAAACTCATACCACCGGCTACGACGAGGTGCTATTAAAAACCCCTCCGCTGGGTACCCTGAGGCCGTCTAGGCAGTATCGGGCGCCGTAAGGCACCCGTGATTATATTTATATATTTACATGTCCAAGTTAAACTATACCCCCACACTAGAAAGCCTGTCTCGTATGGCATCCGTGATGGTACATTTTTTTAGAGGATCACTGGCCCTGGCAAGGGGGAATTTATTCCCATCCGAAACCCAATCCCCATAGTAAGGGGGTTGAATCCTTATGCTCTTTATAATGATTTTTTAAACAAGTAAACATATAATAGATCGACTTAACACATTAAATAAATATTATTGCCATTTGATACAACACATTTACTTAATGTGTCTTTTATTATAGATATATAATATTAAATTATATAAACTTTTGTTTAAGTATATATATATATAATTTATGTATTTTTATATACTTTATTATATAAGTATATATATATATTTATATTACTTTAATATATATATTTAAATATTTAAATATCATCACTTAAGTTTGATTATATTTTTTAAGATTATTAACAATAAGTGTAACATTTTCAAGAAATAAGTCTATAGAGTTCTTCCTATTAATAATATCACTTAATGTATAAGGTTTTACTTTATAAAAATTACAAAGAGACTCATGCGAGTACCTAGCCTTTTCAAACCTGGGGCATGATTCTAACAAATGTTTTAATTGTTTGTGAAACTCCTGCATCACAAGGACAGTTATCATCATCAATAATACTAAATCTATTTAATCCTCTTACTACTATAGTCCTGGTCACAAACTGAGCTCTTAGCTTGTACTATGTGTACCACAAACAATGATACTAATATATACATATTATATTTTTACTTAAGTATAAACACCCGGACCATGCGGTAAACTGTACAGAAAAAGTACTAATATTGTATCATTAATAATAAAATAATAAATAAAAATGTGTTTATTAAAACAAAAATATCACACATTTACATGCACAAAGAATAAAATAAAAATATAATAATAAAAATACAAAACTTTGAAACGGTGTGATGCTCCGAGTGCTTGAGCCCTGACCCCCGCGCTAGGTATACCTGTGTTACCAGTGTGTGTGCCAGTCATAGCCGTTCCACAATCGATTCATTTATACAATGCCATTTTTTTACTAAAGATTTATAAATATGCTTATTCTAGTTGTGTATATATCATTGTGTGTATAGTGTATGATTTTATGTGTGTGTATGTAGTGTGTGTGTGTGTATTAGTGTGTATGTGTATTTTGTATATATGTATGCCTTTTATATTTGCCAGTATTATCAAATTAAAAAAATAAAAATTAATTATAGATTCTTATAACCTTTATTAAGAAATAAAAAATAATTAATGTATAAATTTTAAATTACAATTCTGATAGTATATTTTTAAATAATATAATGATAAATAGTAATCTAAAATTACTTAAAGTAAGAACAAAGAAATACCAATAATGATAAGTATAACACATAATAATAATTAACTTAGTTTTTTGAAGACCGTGAGCAGATTTTCTGTTGCCACATAATCAAGATCCTGGAGCCAGTCACCAACTATTTTCTTTACTGAATTTCGGTCCGTTTAACTGCTTTGTGTATTTTATTAAACCTTGAGTAAAGATAAGGCGCTAAGAAAAATTATTGCCTCTGGGCAAAAGTACTTTTAACTACTGCTGATGGAAAAATAAAATTTAGTTTAGTGGGTATCTTACTTGGTTCAATAGTTTGGTTAATATATACAATATTATTAACTCTGTAGAATAATTTAAAATCATTAAGATACCTAAACAAATATTTAATAGGATTCTATTATCTTGTTTTTTTCCCTAATATTGTTTTTACAATAAACAAACATACCTAATGCGATCTCTCGGCCCGCTTTATCAGCCTTGTCTCGGACACGAGGGGCTCGCCCGTGACATATCACCCAGACTAAACAATCATATTTATTTATAACTGCACTATGACGTTATATCTTACAATGCATCAATGACATCTATATCTACTATATCTGTGACCCACGGTTTCACCCACAGTTATAAGACTATAAAGGTTAAAAGAAATCCGATCTAAATGATACACAGTTTATGTTTTTCGATGATTATAGAGCTTTTTATTGATGAAACTTTTTTTTTAAATCAAGCGATTTTAAATGAAATTAGTACTTAATTTTTTTTCTCGCAATTCACCCTTAAAAACCTAGAAACATATTGCTGGTCACTTTGATGTGATATGACTAATAGTTCTTCTTTAGAGATTTACACAAAAAGATGGCGGCGTTCGTGTTGGTTGTTACTTTTGCCCAAAAGGCCACTAAATGTCGAACATTGAATGTTTTCCATTATCTCATTATCTTGGTATTGTAATAAAACAAGCAATGTATTACGTTTGGTGGCGTTTTGGTCGAAAATTATAGCCAACTCGAAAGCACCCAGTGTAGGGATTAGTGCCATAAACATCCATGGTTTGAGAAATGAGCCAGTGTTACCAATTACCCTAAACATTAACCGTTTAATGTTGCAACACGTAATAAAGTATAATTTAGGTACAGACCGACGCGACGTTTTATTAAAGATTATAAGAAGTTCAATAAAGTAGGATGTACCTACTTTGATAATGTTGTTTATGTCTGCTCGTACTTAAGTTTTATACTAAATAGCTTCTCGTGTACTTTGAACTATCGCATTTTGTTGTTCAGATATGATCTTGTTTTTGTGCAAGAGTGGACTTTGAGTTTGCTATCGATGTTTTTATTTTTCACGAGGTTGAAGTTGGATAATAAATAACTGGCTTATTATTATTATGTATATATTATATGTCCTGTTAAAAAAAAAGCTACACTTCCACAAAGAAAAAAAGTTAAAGCCACAAGGCACGGGGCTGATTTTATGGTATGGTGATTACCGAATTCAATACCGTGAATTTAATGAAGATAATGAAGTAAATGCTAAAGTGGGAACTTAATTTTCCATCAATGTGTGCTGAAATTTTATTACTGGCAATAGTAATAAAATTACATACATAGGTACCTAATCTATTTCACGAAACGAACGACCCAAAGAGAATTGTCCTTGTAGGTTTGCCGTTTTATTGAACGTTGGCGTGATGTACATGTTTAATTAACGACACGCGAACGGGGTCATTATTTATTGATTAATTGGGTGGATGGATATTAAAATATAACATTATGTATAGGGAAAAATGACATATTTGATATCCAATTTATTTACTAGAATCAGGAGGATAATTACCGACTAGAATCGATATCGTGGGATCTAGTCCGAAAAGACGTAGGTATTTCATTTATATCAAATTTTGTAAAATTCAATAACAAATATATATAGGGTTAAAGTGGGTAAATGTAAACAAAGGTAAAAATGAAAACGCTTCCAATTATTACTCCAATAACACGTGTGCCTTCAAGTAGAAAGCATACGGCAAAACAATATTAGTACTTCGTCTGTACATTTCGCCTTGGCCTATCTGTTTATAAAATACAATATGTACTTATTATATTAGTATAGTTACTTCTTATGGTACCCATAGTATAAGAGTAGCACTTAGCTTGTAACTTACGTGGTGGCCGAGTTGGTTAGACCTTGGACTTAAAAAAGCTTAGGTCCCTGGTTCGAAACCCGGTGTGTACACCAATGAATTTTTAATTAAAAAAAATATGTACATTTGTTTGACAACACCACTATAGTGCCTCGGAGAGCACATTAAGCTGTCGGTGCCAGTTTCACTAGTAACTGTTGAAACTGTTTATAGATGGGTTATTGAGTCTATTCAAAACATCGCGACGAGCTAGCCACTTGTTCGGTGTAGACTCATACCATCGGCTACGACGAAGTGGGATTAAAACCCCTCCGCTGGGTACCCTGGGGCCGTCTAGGCGGTCCCGGGCGCCGTAAGGCCCCCGTGATGATATGTATGTACTTAGCTTGTGCGACATTCTGTTTCTATAACGGAAACGTTAGCTTCTCAAAATAACGAAATCGAACTTTCTAAAATCTCAAATGTGTTTTTGTAGATTTCCAGTATTCACAAGGAGGAACAGAGACACGCCTGTTATTCTTCAAGCTGAGGATGTGGACAAGATCAGAAATGCTAATTTAGAACCTGGCGGCCCTTTCTTTATGATATCTCATGGGTTTTTAGAATCTGGAGATAAATCTTGGGTATGTATTGTTTTTTTTTTTAATATACCACATACGATGCTTGAGAACGCTTAGACGGCCTCGGAGTAACACCGAAAGGGTTTATTTCAATCTCATCATAGCCTGAACCATATGGTTTCCTGAGTGACACTGAATAAGTAGCAAGCTCGTCACGGTGTTTGAATTGACCATATAGTGAAAGTAGGACAGACGGGCGGCTTAACGTGCTTTTTGAAGCATTATTGTGATACTGTCAAGCACATAACTTTAATTCAATAAAATCTTTATTTAATGTCTTCCTTTCTATTTATCTGTGAACTTTTAGTTGTTTATACCGTGATAAAAGATGAACTTAAGGGATCTGCTGATGTCGCCCATACAAACGTACTGCTTATATTACAACTTGGCTGTTGGTCGAAGTTCAATTATTTGTTGTATATTGGTAATTGTACGCAAAAATCTTTCTCTGTTGGTAATAAATATTTTTGTATTATAATATTTAAAAAGAAATTTTATTTAAAAAAAATATATATCTGCGACAAACAGTAGTCCAGTAATACTGGAAGTAAGAAAGCCCATTTTGTATGGAGAAACGTAGACTTCGCGATTGCGAATGTAGTGTCCTTAAAGAACCTTCTGATTATTAAAAATTTGATCAATAATTAGGGGTCCCGTAAACCTGTGGCCAATAATAAATATATAATATCAATTTCAGATCCACAACATGGCAAATAATCTGTTGAATTTGGAAGGGAACGAGCATGCCAGCGTATTCGTAGTGGATTGGCGAGGAGGATCTCAACCGCCGTACACGCAAGCTGTGGCTAATATCCGTCTAGTCGGCGTCATGACGGCACATTTTGTAAAAACCGTTTGCGTAAGTACCTACTAGTTAGTTATTTATTATTTTATCGGAGCAAAGCATATGACTTAGTATATACGATGTCGTCAAAGTGAGATTTACTCTTGCCCAAAGAAAAGATAATAAAAAAAAACAAGAACCTGACAGCGCCACCTACCGGATCGAATTGTGAATGTAAACCATCCAGGAATCCAAGCCACAATTTTTTCGTTTAAATCGGTCCAGGCGTTTAGTCACATACACACGGACAGATGAAATATACTTATATAAAGATTTCTAATGTGGGTTATTATTAGAATATTATCCAAAAGCCACCCAGAGCAAAAATGTTTTCCCGGCTTTGTTAAATAAGAAACCGGGTATATTATACTTACTTTAAATTAAATTTACTCCATTAAGTAATAAAAGTAATAATAAAAAATATTACAAAAATCCAAATGTTTTTATCATAAAATTTTTGGCCAAAGCTACAAAGGCAGTGAATGTATTGACTGCGGGTGGATTTCTGCGCAACTAATTGTAATTGGTTGATATGCAACAGCTTCAACCTTTTTTTTTAAATTTATTACCACAATAAAAAAGGTACAATACAAAAAGATAGTACAGAATTAATGCAGGCGTAATGTCCATACATTTCCTTACCCCTGTCCACCTAATTGTTGTTTCTGCTCACCTTATTTGTCTACATTAAAAATATACTATAAATTGTGGTCATCCTATCAGACAATGGCGTAAAAAAGCATATTTCACTTTATTTTAAACTAAATCATGTAAATCTTTTGTAGAATACACGAAATAAAATTTAATATTTTTTACAATTTTATTTATATCAAAAACATCTTTTATTGGTTGATGACTGATGACGTCACACGCAAGTAAACAAAACAATACACAGATTATAAATCATGCGGATGAAAAAGAATAGAGTATAATATATAGGAGATTATTTAATCTATGCTTGTTTGTTTACTTGCTTGTGGCGTCACACTTGACATAGACTGCAAAACAGCGTTTTTAGCGCCATTGTGGAAATTCAAACTTTAACTTTGATTTTTATTAATAATAGAGTATTATGTAATGGAGAATCATATAAAACGGGTTTCAAAAAGGAGTCAAATAGCCTATTCGCTGGGCTTTCGCGCGAATTTCATTTTGTATTCGGTATTCGATCGAAAATTACGGAACAGTCGACTGAATATCGAATATTAAAATAAGTAGCAGAGGAGGCCGAATAGAAGCCCGATATTCTACCTTCTACTTCATACCCGCTGATTTATAATAACCGGTCCATAAATATTTTTCATTTGCGTGAGATCGAACCCTAAATGTACCCTCTTTTTTTACAGGATATATTTGAAATTACGAGCTTGGACAACTTTCATTTCATAGGACATTCGTTGGGAGCTCATTTGGGAGGGTACTTCGGCCATGCTATGCAAACGGTAAGGTTAAATGCAAAACTATTCAACTTTTATTTCGTCATCTAGCGAGATGCAATTCTTAGATAGGGAAAAACAATAGCTGTTGTGTTTTGAGTGCTATCCGTCCAGAGATTTTTCAAAAACCATTTGATGAGTTGTTTTTTTTTGTACCCAGAGGTTGTTTCCGCTCTTAAATTAATATAACTATCTAAAGTTTGATTCACCAATCAATTTTATCACATTATCTTGGGGACCATGCTACAGGGGCTGCAATAAAATACTTTTGACTTTTATTGATTTTTTAAATAACGAATAGTGTTTTTACTGTCTAATACCGGTATTTATAAAAACTTATTGCGTCCTTGAAGAACACTTTAGTTAAAGTAGGTTTTGTCTCGTTTTCTAGCAACACAAATCAATATGCGCAAAAGAGACAAAACCAATTTTAACTAAAGTGTTCTTTGTTTATGACTAAGTTTTTTTTTGTTTTCTCAAAACAGTGGTATCTAATTACAATTAATGTTATTTTCAGAATTTCAACATGAAGTTGGGTAGAATAACGGGTTTGGACCCGGCGGGACCGTTTTTCACTAAAACAGTGAGTTTGGTGCGCTTGGATCGCTCTGACGCAAAGTATGTGGACATCATACATAGCAACGCAATGCCTCTATATGACGGAGGTCAGTACAAGTGTCTTGAACACAAATTTGTATAGTGTTTTTATTTTAGTATTGAAGCACGACATGTTACTTTATATCTACCTGATGGTAGGCTTACTAAGACCAAGAATGGGGTCTATTAATGCATTGTTGTTTAACATCATTGATCGATAAATTTGTATTACAAGTATTAAGGACTCTGCAGTTGTCTTGACGTACTTCCAATATTGCAATTTACCTGTTAGTCGAAGTTTAATTATTATTTTTGTATTGGTAATAGGGAATATATGTTTGTTTAGTATGCTGTGACATCACAGCAATGGCGTGCTAGTGATGCGCCGTTTTCGGATACGTTAAAAAAAAAAAAATGTTAACCCCTTTTTAAGGATTATTACATTTATTTCGGAGTATTATATATTTTTTAGGGTTTAATAAAGTAAATACTATCAAATAAAGCAATAAAAAATAAATATGCATTTTCTTTATTGTACGAGAAAATGTTTCTTATAAATAAAAAATATTTTTGTGTTATTATCTTATTATAATAATATAGTTTTATTTCTGTTTTAAAAAAAAAACCTACAAAGACCGACAAAAATATTATATTTTAATTCTGTGATAAACAGTAATCGAGTATCACGGAAATGCGAAAGCTCATTTATATGTATGGATAATGCAGACTTCTCGTTTGCGATTGCTATATCTTTATTGCAACAGTATTGATCGATTCCCCTGTGCAGACGAAATGGGCGGCAAAAATAGGAATTTCAGATTTTTTATTATTATTAAACCTTGTAATAAAATGAGGGTTACTGTACAGGGTTGGGCATGTGGGACCCCATCGGTCACGTAGACTTCTTCCCCAACGGCGGCGCCCAGCAACCCGGGTGTCGGCAAGGCCACTCCCCCCCCATGTCCATGAAGGACGACTTGCACCAGTGGCTGGTCACCTACCTGGGCTGTAACCACCAGAGAAGTTACGAACTGTTCGTGGAGAGTGTAGCCCCGACCTGCCCCTTTATCGGCATACAGTGCGATTCTTATGAGGTTTGTATTTTTTTAAAATGTTTACGATGAGGTTATTCGAACACGTTTTTCCTGTGTAGGTATACTGACGACAGGGTGGTCACTTTCTGGAAAACATGGAAAAGGGATTTTTCGGAGACTGGAAAAGTCAGGGAAATTCGTATCCGAAAAAAAGTGGCCACCCTGTGACGAGTACTTGGTGGCCAATATTGTTTTTTTTGCGGAGATTTGTTACAAATAAAGTTAAATTTAATAAGTGTAATGTAATGACATAAAACAACTTTTATGTAAAAAAAATACACAAAGAATTTAACAATAGGCTCCAAAATACATAATTGAAGAAATTTTTCTAAATCTCTTCCATGGTACGAATCTCCGAAATAAAATTTCTCTCTGTGCCTATCATTAGATGAAATAATAAGAGTATGATTAAGATTTATTGTTTTTCGTGAATTATTTGTTATTTAATAACCAATAATTCACTTTTTTAAATTAATTATAAATAAATATCATCACGGGTGCCTTACGGCGCCTTAGGGTACCAAACGAAAAATGCTAAAGAAAAAATAGGTACTTATTCAGACGAGTCGTAAGTAGGCGTTTAAATACACCGATGGTTGGAGCCTGTCTTACAGATAGAGGAAGCAAATTCCATTGACTAGCAGCTAACACAGTAAAAGAGTCGGAATATTTAGTGGAGGTGTGCGATGGGATCTTTAATTGTGAAGTATTAGTTAAAATCTTTTAAAAATCTGACACCTAAATATTGAAAATTTTCAGAGTTTCCTCCAGGGCAATTGTACAAGATGCGACAAGAAGCACTTTTGTATCCCCATCGGTTACCATTCGATTACCACTTACCAGAAGCTGCGAGCCGCAAGCCTTGTTGATACCAACGAAAATGTCGCTCTGTACGCGCTTACTGGGCCCGCCAGGCCGTATTGCCGTAAGTAATCCCTTATACTTGTCTAGCGATAAATATATAAATAACTCTATTCCATATATACATACATACCATCACGCCTGTATCCCAGTTAAGGGGTAGGCAGAGAGCAATGTACGCCACTTCGTACAATCCCTACATACTTCACTAGCTTCCTCAACATTCATAGATCTTCTGATACAGGCGCGTCTATTTCGGTGCCTACGAATTTGTCCCTTCATGAGAAGATCATCTATTTGATCGAGATAAACGCGCCTTGGTCGACCACGTAATCCACTCTATTCCACAACACATAAAAAAAAAAGAATAATAATGTTAAGCGAATTAACCAATAAGCACAATAATTTTTTGAGGACTTGTTTCAAAGGGCTTCCGAGAAAAACGAAAAAAAATAATATTTATTTTTGATTTCATGAATATCTTGAAAAATAGTTTTTAATTAACAAAAACGAAATTACTTAGTATTTTATTTTAGGCTATACATGGTGACTTTGAAAGGATGTACTTTGGGCTGATATGAGGTTCTGCTGATCAAATCGAACAACTTTTCCCATGAAACCATGTGTCGCAAATGAAAAAAAAAAAGATTCTCCATACAAACTAGTAATGTTAAAATGACCAATTTGTATGGGGAAGCCTACATTTTTTTTCATTTGGGACACATGGTTCCATAGGAAAAATTGTTTGATTTGATCAGCAGAATCTCATATTAGCCCAAAGTACATCCTTTCAAAGTCACCCTGTATATTAGAAATAAAATTAAGGCGAGGTATGCTCGACAGTGAAATTACGTATTTGTATCTACTTTCCTATGTTTTATCCCAGCATTGTAAGTATGGTTTCTAATGAGAGTGTTTGATTAGTGTTGATTAGCAAAAGTCGCACGGAAGCAAAATGTCGTAGGTACCTAACTCATGCATTTAAATATTATTTTAAGATAAACTACACAAAAATTATAAAATATGATTCAACAACCTTTTATTTATTTATTGTATACACTTTTATAACTAAAAAAAAATATGTTAAACATTTATAGTAATGTTATAAAACCCGGAAAAAGAACATTTCAGAGCAATTTTCACCATTTATTTCTATCGAACAAACTATTTTATGTTTTTAACTCGACAGTTATATCACAATATCACTAATATCCTCCAGATTAAGAAAAAAATAACTCTGTTCGACTAAAAACGGTCACTTTCTTGAAAAAATCGGAACTATCGCACAATTTCACAGCTCACCTCGCCTTAATATTTTTTTATTTTCGTCGGAAGCCCATTAATAATATGTAGGTAATTTTTACACATTGGGCCTATTACGCCGTAATAACTTAGTTATCCGTAAAATTTTAATGTCATATTGGTTAAAGTTTAGCTTAGGGTTGTGCGCGTAATCTCTCAGCTGGCCACAAACTAAGCTAAGCTTGTTTAGTCGGCCAAGTAAATGGTCTATCAAGTTGAACAAAATTTTAAGTGTCATCAAAATATCGCTAAGGTTAGGCACATCACTTAACCTTAGCGATATTTTCAATGCCGTTCCAAAATTCAAAAATACCTGTAAGATCTCTCTAGCTAACAGAAAGATATGGGATATACAAAAATTACATATCTCCATCTCTTTCTTCATCCCGAGAAATCGCACAGGTTAATATTAGAATTTTGGAACAGCCCTTTATTGTACCTAGTGACGTTTAAACTTTAACCATCATATCGATTAAAGTTTAGCTTAGCGTTGCGCGCGTAATTACTCAACTGGACACAAACTAAGCTAAGCTTGTATAGTCGGCCAAGAAAATGGTCTATCAAGTTGATCAAAACTTTAAGTGTCATCAAAATATCGCTAAGGTTGAGTGATGTGTTAGGTACAATAAAGGGCTGTCCCAAAATTCAAATAAAGCTCCGCCTCCGCACTGGCCGTAGCCCTCATGGAAACAACTTTGGTTCATAAGCGTAAAATAACGAAGATTTTAGTACTTTGGTCATAATGTTGCAAATAAGATTTTTTAATTTTTTATTGTTTATTACGAAAATTCAGGATATATGTAAGACCTCTACATAGATTTTTTTTTAAAGAATATATAGAAGTCAGTTAACAAAGCTGTTAAAAATGACTCCATTTTCCTGCATTTTTTTGTTAAAAATTAAAAAGTTTAGACGTTATTTTTAGTATTATACAATCTTTTTTTTTTTTTTAATGTAGAGGTGTAGACTTTACTTATCCGATCCTAAATGTATAGATTTATATTTTATATTCGTTTAACTTCTAAAATAAAAACTATAGTCCGTTTTGTATGGAGTAAATTTTTTCCTGCCTTCTTAACCTGTGCGATCTCTCGGGAGGAAGAAGGAGACTGAGATATGTAATTTTTGTATATTACATATCTTTCTTTTCCCCGAGAGATCTTACGGGTATATTTGAATTTTGGAACGGCCCCTACATGATAAAAAAATTAACTGCCATGTCAGATTATATTATTAAGATTTTGCAAGGGAAAATCAACTTCATTGTATTATGATGGAAGTGCATATAAATTTCAACCATGTAGTGATAGACCACATTTTTGGCAGACTATACCTACCTACTATATGTACCAGAAACAACGATAGGTTCTAATACATATATTTTATAAATACCTAAACATTAGTAAACTGAACAGAAAAGCGTACTAATATTATTTTGCCATGATTGGGAATCGAACCCACGACAACCGCATACAAGGCCAAAGGTAAACGTAACCACTAGACCACGGAAGCAGCCGAGAATAAAGCCCCTGGCTCTTATTGTAATATTATTTTGTTGTTACAAAACGAACAGTTAATTTGTTAAAACGGGCAGTTAATTTGACAACAAGAATATTAATTAATATACGTGGTGGCCGAGTTGGTTAGACCTTGGACTTATAAATGTAATATATTAAATAATACGAGCCAACATGTTATTATAATATCCATTTATTGACTGACTTGTCGTCATAGCAACGACACCTAAGGCATGGCATACATTACACCTCCACCCTTATTAAACAAATAAAATATAATAACTAATTTATAATATTCAACATAATAAATAATAAACTAAATATTGTGCTCACCAAAATAATAATAATATCAACCTAGGTAAATTCGTCGTCATATCGCGTGGGTGGCCGACGTTCCCTAAGCGGGTACCGTCGCTCACTCACAGCAGACACAGCACAGTCCACCGCTGCTGGAGCCACGTTAGGAGCGTCTACTGACCTAACTGGTCCCTCAGTACGGGTTTGATTATTTGAGGGAAACGCCGACGAGCCAGGTGCATCCACCAACGCATGATCGCCACCCCGACAAGAACTGCCCAATAAAGTTACTCTTGGTCTCATCTGATCGACATGCCTATGTGCCTCAGTTCCATCGCTGTTTCTAACCACATAATCGGTGCTGCCTAATCGTTTAATTACAGTTCCTTCCTGCCACCTATCAGATGTGCGAAACTGTCGGTACCATACCAGATCGCCTACAGCAAACTCTCGCGTCACTCCCCCAGCCCCTTCTACCTGACGGCGCTGGGCTACTTCCACGCGAGCACATCTATCTGGCTTCATACAGTCTAATCTTGTTCGCAAAGACCTTCCTTGAAGCAAAGAAGCTGGACTCATACCAGTTGTACAATGTTCCGTATTCCGATATGTAATTAAAAATCTACACAATGCTATTTGTATATCAGCTCCCTGACACACAGCCTTCCTAATAACTTTTTTACACGTCCTCACAGCATTTTCAGCGGCTCCATTAGATGCAGGATGATATGGTGCTGAAAAAGTATGTTCTATTCCATTGTCTACCAAAAAGTTTTTAAACTCAAGGCTAGAAAATGGGGGACCATTATCACTAACAATCTGTTTTGGTAAACCAAATCGAGCCCACATGTTTCTAAATAATTGAATGACAGACTTTGCCGTTGTACCATTCATTCTTTCGATTTCGATCCATTTAGAATATGAATCGACGACTACCAAATACGTAACCCCTAACACTGGACCTAAGAAATCCACATGTAACCGAGACCACGGCCTATCCGGCCATTGCCAACAGCGCGGCTCGTGCGCAGGAGAAGCGTCGGCCACTGCGGCGCACACAGCGCATGCGCGACATGTTGCCTCTATCGCCTCATCTATGCCAGGCCACCATACATAACTTCGAGCTATTTGCTTTGTTTTAACTATACCCATGTGAGGATCATGAAGCTCCCTAAGCACCCGATCTCTACAGGTTATAGGCACGACTACCCTGTGTCCCCACATAATACACCCGAGTTCGCAATACAGTTCTCTTTTCCTATTAAAATATGGAGATAATTCTCTACTTTCAGCATCCGTTGGCCAACCATCCTTAATATAATTAAGGACTCTGATAAGAATACAATCTTTACTTGTTTCTAACTTAACTATACTAGAATCTAATGACAATGCTTCCGATGCAAAATGTAAATAGGTCTGCTCCGGCCCCTCTCTATCCAACGCCTCTAATTCGCCTGCTTTATGCGCCCGAATCAACCGAGAAAGAGCATCTGCCACGTTATTATCAGTCGTTACATACTCGATTTCAAAGTCATAGGCTGACAAAAATATCGCCCACCTCTGAAGTCTACTTGCAGTCATAGTCGGAACACCTTTTCCGGGGCCAAAAATACTTACTAACGGCTTGTGATCCGTTCTTAATAAGAAATTACGGCCATATAAAAATTGGTGAAACTTCCTCACTGCGAACACGATCGCCAAAGCCTCTCTATGAATTTGACTATAATTACGTTCCGCCTCGGTGAGCGCCCTCGACGCGTAAGCCACCGGCAGCTCTTTGCCGCGAACACGCTGCGCCAGCACCGCACCTACCCCGCGCCCGCTCGCGTCACAAGTCAGCACTAACGGGATCGAACCACTAAGATCATAATGACATAAAATAGGAGCTCTTATTAAACAAGCCTTAGACTCTTTAAAAACACGATCTTGCTCCTTACCCCAATGCCACCTTTTATTTTTTTTTAGCAATAAATATAAAGGTGATAAACGAGAACTTAAATTATCTAAAAATTTGGAATAAAAATTAATCATACCTAAGAATGATCGCAACTCGGATACATTACTCGGACAAGGCATATCTACAATCGGTTTGATTTTATCTGAATCTACCCTTACACCATTCTTATCTATAATAAAACCTAAGTAACTAACTTCCTGTACCAAAAACACACACTTCTTTTAATCTTTAATCCACAATCACGCAGTTTACACAACACTCGTTCTGTTGTTGTCAAATTACTCTCTACAGTCTTACCAACAATCAAAATATCATCTAAAAATACCATCACATCTGGAATATCCTTCAACGTTTCCGTCATCAAACGTTGAAAAATACCAGGACTGGAAGCAAGTCCAAAAACCAACCGATTATATTTGAAAAGACCCCTGTGTGTGTTTATCACAGTATATTTTTTTGAAGTTTCAGAAAGCATCACCTGATTATATGCCTGAGATAAATCCAACTTTGTAAAATATTCATTACCACTCAAATTTGTAAATAAATCCTCAATCTTAGGAACTGGGTACTTGTCTACAGATAAAACCCGATTCAGAGTAACCTTATAATCGGCGCAGATCCGCAGACCCCCGTCTGACTTTCTGACTACTACCAGTGGCGTAGCCCAGTCAGAACAATCAACGGGCTCGATGATCCCCTCTCGCAGCATAGCATCTAGCTCGTCGCTCACCCGCGTGCGAAGTGCGTAAGGCAAAGGCCGCGCACGACAGAAAACAGGCTCAGCCTCAGCCCGCACCCGCAACTCGGCGCAAGCACCCGTGAATCGGCCCAACTTTCCATCGAATAAGTTAGCAAATCTGTCAATCAAAATATGTACAAGTTCATTTCTATTTACATTATTAGATTTAACATTATTTACACTATACTTCGGTATTCTAATATTTAATTCTGCTAACCATTGTCTGCCTAACAAACTAGTAGTACCCTTGTCTATTACATATAAATTTAACATTTTATTTACATTATTATATTTTACATTCACCTTTACATAACCTAACGGTTTAATCTCGCTTCCATCATAAAAACGCAACGATAACCGACATTGTTCCAAAGGCATCATTCCTATATACTTTTCATAAGTTCGTTTGCTTATACAAGACAAAGCTGAACCTGTATCAATTTCCATCATCATGAGCTGACCTTGCACAAGCAATGGTAAACTCACCGGGGCATATTTTTTTAATGACATCTGATAATTATGTTCCTCTTCTTCATTCTCTGTAATATCTTCGTTGCCACCGCCTCGCACCCAGTTAGCGTTGGCACGAGAATTGTCATCACCGCCGCGGAACTGGTAACCCCTTGCTCGCCGTCGACCTCGTCCCCGTTGCGAGCCTCGGCGTGACCACGTCCCCCTCTCTGAATCCATCGAAGATAAATTGCGTTTGTTCGGACACATTCTTTCTAAATGTCCCTCCTTGCCGCAACCATGACAATTAAATTTTAAAAATTTACAGTTGACCTCCACATGATCTCCACTGCCACAAACAGTGCATCTTACCCTACTTAATGGATGTATACCTTCAACTTGAACTGCAGAACCTCTCGTCGCTGCACTATTATCAACTGCTGCGGCGTTATGTTCGGCGGCTTCAAGAGCTTTAGCAATAGACAACGCCTTATTAAAATTTAAGTCCTGCTCGGTGAACAAACGCTGCCGTATGTTTTCTTTATATAATCCACAAACCAATTGGTCGCGTAAATTCTCATCCAAATTCTCAAACTGGCACGACCTAGCTAACCTTCTAAGGTCTGCTACATAAACAGCTATTGATTGGCCCATTAATTGCCGAGATTGTCGAAAAACATACCGTTCGGCTACTATCGACGGTACCGGATGTAAATGTTCCTCCATAATCTTTACAATTTTATTAAAACCAAGCTCACTCGGTTTCTCAGGAATGCATAAAGTGACCATTAATTCGTATGCTGCATCACCCATCGCCGTTATAAGCACGGGCAACTGCATTTGTTCCTTTACATCGTTGACCAAAAAAAACATTCGAAGTCTTTCGATATATGTCCGCCAGTTCCCCTGCTCCAGGTCAAACTCGGAGCGAAACATTTTTGGTTTTGAATCCTCGTTCGCCATTGTAATATATTAAATAATACGAGCCAACATGTTATTATAATATCCATTTATTGACTGACTTGTCGTCATAGCAACGACACCTAAGGCATGGCATACATTACAATAAACACCCTGGTTCCCTGGTTCGAATCCCGGTGTGTACACGAATGAGTTTTTAATTAAAAAAAATATGTACATTTGTTTGACAACACCACTATAGTGCCTCGGAGAACACGTTAAGCTGTCGGTGCCGGTTTCACTATACCAACTTGTGAAACTGTTTATAGATGGGTTATTGAGTCTATTCGATAGACTCATACCATCGTACCCTCTGCTGGGTACCCTGGGGGCGTCTAGGCGATCTCAGGCGCCGTAAGGCACCCGTGATATATATAATATTAAAGTAGTGTCATATATATATTTCTTATCGACGCCCATTTCGTAACAGCATCATTTAGCCAATGCAACAGACTTTGTAGGTCTCCTTACCATCAGTAGACACAAAGTCAATTGCTGCTGACCAATAAACTGACCGCTGGCTTCTTTTAAAACCCATCTTCACTATTTTCTCCTCAATAATCAAAACTGTTAACGTTTATTTTTTAACATATGCGATTTTTTTTATGTATGTATACACTTATTAATGTATGTTTATGTATACTATTAAATATAATGTACTGTTACATTACCTACCTAATAATTTATTTATATATTATCGTATTATTTATTATAATAATAATTTATCATTTATTGAATCTTGTTAAATATCACAATTTTAATATTATTAATTCAAACATGTTATTTTTTAATTAGGACTACCTGTTATTGGTCAATCTCCCAAATGTTAGCTGGTAGATAATGCCTAAGGCATTAAGCTCGCCTATGTACAATGGTATTAAACTTTTGTGCAATAAAGATTTTTTCATTCATGCTTATTTTCTTTGTTTGTATATTTCAGGTGTCCATTATGAAGTTACATTAAAGATATCAAACTCAACAGAAAGTAGACTTCATGGCCCTGAAGTAGGTAAAATAGCCATCACCCTGGTGGATAGAAATGGAAACAAAACTGACCACAGATACTTGGATGAAGAGCAGTGAGTAAAAAAACTTCGTCAAACACAATGCATGCCACGTCCTAATGAATAACAATGGGCTTCCAAAAAAATAAAAAAGAGTTGATTTTATTTTTGATTTCGTACTAAAATAAGATTTAGATTTTCGAGACTAAAATAAGAAACTAATTTCGTTTTTAACAATTAAAAATAACTGGTTTTTAAGATTCCTATGTTTGAAAAAATATTTTTGTGTTTCGTCGTTATAGCGATGGCAAAGAAAACAGGCTTTTTTTCAAAGTAATACGTAGTTGACATGTTAATGTCACAAGCAAGCGTTTCTATTGGTTACCGCGAAGAGAAGTGAAAATTGGGCCCGATAATAAATATAAAAAAAATCGCCTTCTCCATACAAACTGGTAATGTTAAAATGACCAATTTGAATGAAATAAACCAATTCATGGGAAAAGTTGTTTGATTTGATCAGCAGAACCTCATATTAGACTAAAGTATACATCCTTTTAAATTCACCCTGTATAGGGTGCTTATGACGTCACACAGATTTTTTAGATTTCAAATATTAATATCTTATAAATAAAAATTAACAAAATTAGTTTCTTTTTTGGCTATATAGGTATTAGAAATATTTGTTTTTTATTTTCGTCTGTTAAGCTCATTGTAAAAAAATATTTTTGACACTTTGTAAATATTTACATTAAGAAAATAATTTGAATTGAAATTAATGGACTCCCATCTAAATTTAGTTTTTTTGGGCAATGCCTTAGTAGGTACTATCTTCATTGGTTTATTTTACTTTTGTTCATGGGCCAGGAACCAAGAATTTCTGCCTGTTAACAAAAATGTTGTAATGACTTAGTATTTCTAGAGTATAATGTGACGATTCTAATTTACATTACATTTATTAGTTTAGTTTTAATTGCACAAACTAAACCAGATAATTATAAATTGTCATTTGTAAATTTCATTAGTTGCATATATGAAATAGGCCCCTGGTATTAAACAACATAACAAGGTTTCAAACTTTAACACTGCTTGTGATGTCTATAAATTGGGAATTCAAGGAAAAACCAAATATGATTTTTTATAGTTTTTTTATTTAAAGCAAATAACAAAAAAAAATTTTTTTTCTTTTACATTAGAAAAGTATATAAACCTGGCGATACAGAAGTAAAGGTGATTGCACTGAAGAGCACTGGACATCCGCCTATATCTGTGATAGTAGAATGGAAATATGAAACCAATCTCTTCAACCCTATTACCTGGCGACTTATCAAGTCACCCAGTATATACATACAACACTTGAAGATATCATCTATGGAATACAATACAGAGTAAGTATAATAATTGCATGTATGTAACAAAAACTTTAGATACAGCAATTTACAGGGTTTTCGACTTAAATATGATAATTTTATTAATTTGTATTAGTCAATAGATAGATAGTATGCATCCAACTATGCAACCCTTTAAAAGTGGTTAACTTACATTCCATTGTACAAATTACCACATTGCTGCTAAAAGTACTGAATGAATAGGATAATTACTTTTGACATAATTCATTTGGTGAAACATGGTTTAAAGGTGGGTGAGCAATTGTGGTATTGACATGTATATGTGGTATACATTAACAAATTATGTGATGCCCAGTGATGTGCATTAAGGATGAGAAGCTAGCACAAACTACACACATGATATATATATCTTATGAAAACTATTATAAAGTTTTTAAACCACTCCAGTGAAGACCTATATAACCTAGATGCAATGTCTTTTCATACAAAATAGTATTCAATGTCACCTAAATTAATATTCAAGGAACTTAAAAAATGCAATGGTCCCTAGAATATATTTGTTATAATAATAAATGCTACAAATCTAATTCTTAGTTATAAAAATATTTAATCTAAATAGTGTACCAGAACTTTCACTTTTACTTTATTAAAAGGAATAAAAGACAACAAACACTATGTTAAACATGGCTTAAATATTTTTATATAAAAAGGGGATAATTCTTTTAATACATAATATTATGTATCCGCAGCCTTAATAATGTTTATATTGTTACAGTATCACGGTGTGCCCGAGGCAAAACAAGCCAGTTATTGCAAATATGGCAAATATGATGTCCACAAAATTTTGTAAACTAAATTAGTTTCTATTCTTACATCTTTATAGGATAAATATAAAATCTAAATGCATTTATGCAATTTGAATTATATACATAAGTAGTTATATTAAATATGAACTTTAGTGTAAATTATTTTTATTAAAATTGTTATATAATATTTTTATATAGGTAGTTTATATTTGAAAGTATTCGAAAAGTATTTTGTAGATTAATTTATTTAATTTATAAGGTTTATTAAAGTAAAAAGTAACATAACAATTGTTTTATTAACCAAAACAAAAATAATGAATGTCATTATAAAATATTTCACATAAAATTATTAAGAAAACCAACTAAACAAATGTCTGACATTAGAGAGCAATAAAGAAGAAAAATGTGTTGCATATTCCAAATAGATAAACTAGATATTTATCAAAAGACTTTAAAGCCAATCTGGAATTAAAAGACTACAGACTTTAGGCACTTAAAAAAAAATTGAATCAGGCATTATTTTGCGAAAGTTTATTATTTAAATGATAGTAAAATTATAATATTACTTTGCAATTATTCCACTTTTGAAAAATAAAATTATCTATGGATTTTAATTCCAAAATAAACTATATACTTGATAGTAGAAACAGCTAATGTAACTTAACTAGGCATATAAAAATATAAAAACTTGACAAAATAATAAATGGAAGACTCTCAATAGCTGTGCACTGTAATCCCTAATTAGCTATGTTTTGGTCTTATTATATAATAGAAACATTTTCATCATTAGCATTAGACCGTGGATGACAAGGTCCTGTCTACCCACTATATGCCCTTCTATTAATGGCTATGTAGTCGACTTGACACCCATACAAACAAACTTCCAATATTAGAACTTGGCTGTTACTCGAAGTTCAATTATTATTTTTATGTTGGTAATTGTACATAAAAATCTTTCTGTTGTGGATAATAAATATTTTATTGTTATAATTTAAAAAAAGGTTTTTTTATGATTTCAAAAAAATAATAAAATACAGAAAGATAATAGAATTAAAGAGAATAGAAATACAATGGCCCACAAAAATATTATTTAAATTCTGCGACAAACAATAATTGAGTATTACTGAAAGTGCAAAATCTCGTGATCTATGTATGGAGAATGCAGACTTCACATTTACAAATACAAGGTCCTTAATAACACTTGACGGGTATAAACCTTGGTGAGTACCAGTTTTTAAATGAAACATGTACATTTGGTTGACAACCCTACTAAAATGTATCAGAGAGCATGTTAAGCTGTATGTCCCAGCTTCACTATACAATAGATATTTTTGTCAGAATTGCTGACACACTATTGTGTATATTAGCCAAGTTATTGCATTTTTTATGCACTAGAGCACAACTTTTTACAAGTCTATTCAAAAACCCGTGATGAGCTTACCTGGCTAATGTAGACAGAATACCATCAGCTACACAGTAGGAATAAGAACCGCTCCGCTGGATGTCTAGGCTGTCTCAGGTGCATATTTTTTCCTAATAGTAAATGCACGACAATGTCTAGTAGTCTTACATCTATATAAAAGTAAAACAATGCTTACCAATGGTAAATGTTGAATACTTAAGCTAAAAGCAATTCTCGATGTCATATCTTATATAATTGTAAATGCATTTAACATAATTGGTCTGGGCCCTATAGATTTTTCCTTATTAGCTATAATAGCTAACAAGTTAGGTAATATTTTCTGATTGCATAACTAGTATGCTAATGATGTAAATTGTTTACATTTAATTATATAACCTACTAACATGCATAAGATTTCTATCTGGAATATGTGAAACATAAAGTCAATTAAGGAATGATGTTACTTGTACAAATTCAATAAAGATATAAGTTAATATTTTAACTCTGATGCATTTTCAATATTTAGAGTAATGAAATTATGAATCAGTCTTTACTTTTTTTGGTTTGCTTTCATCATTTTCGTCCTGAACTTCCGCCTTGCAGATTTCAATAAGGTTATACTTTTTATAAGTAAAATAGTTTTCTACAACGCTAAGAAGACAATATCCTTTAATAATCTCCACAATCACACTGTATTGTGGGTTTTTCAAATCAGCCTTGTTGTTATTATTTTTAATAACAATCAACTCTGCAAGTTCTTTTATAATCATCTCGCGTGAAACACTGTGGTTAAATCTCTTGTTGAATACAATTGCAAATGTTGAAGAGGTTTTCAAGAAAAACCTGTCAAATATTCTTCCAGCACATTCCATGATGTCAGGTAAGTTAGCCTTGCAAGTAGACATTATAGGAACCAGGCGTAGAAGATGTCGAGTTTTTTGTACTTTGGTTGTCATTATGTCTTTAAAGATAGAAGTAGCTAACTCATCAGGATCTGACAAATTGGTTTTAATAAAAACACAATTAGATGCACCAGTCTCAACTGCTTGGAATCTTTTATCCCGGAGTGATTTTTGAGAATTCTTTTTTAAGTTGTCGACTTCTTTCTGTAGTAAGTCACCAATATCTTCTTCTTCTTCCTCAGAAGTACTGTCGAAATTCCCGTGTTCTTCCGGTGTTTTTGCACGCTGTTGTTCGCACTGAAGATCTGTGTATAACTTATTAGCATATTCATTCAAAATGTTATACGCCTCCTTGACACAGTCTTTTTCTCTGAAGTTGCACGTGCAAAAGAACCCCTTATATCCTGGTTCCAGAGAATATTTATTGCGACTTTTACGGAAATAATATTTCTTCTTATTTTCACTCATCTTTTGATTGAATAATCCTCGACCCAACCTTTATTATGTAAACGTTAAATAACAAACAAAATGGCACGTTATTTTCACAAAAAACTTTTTACACAAACTTCTCTATATTTTAATTCATGGAGGTAAGTTATAAATGATATAAACGCTGTATTATCACAAATATACACTTTTTTAACAGTGTTACTTAACAGATTGTTGAATCAGCATTTTTAAAAGAATGCCACTCGTAACTCGTTTGACAGTTTTGACACTACATTTTTTAAATTGAGGATTTGGCACAATGTTGTAATCTTCATGTACAGTTGAAGATCGAAGGTTGGCGCTGGTAAACAGTTGTGATTTTTTTAACTTAGAGCAACGCGCCCACCGTTATCCCGGAGGGGAGTAGCCATAAGCAGATTTCCCCTCTGTCAAATCACAGGCACAAAAATGCCTGTGCGTTTGACATCAAACTAGTTGTATTTGACAGACCGAATCTACCTCTCGAGAGAACGCCACTAATCAAATTATTACTCAGTTTTTTGGTGCAAAAAGCGGTCTACTACATAAAATTTTCAAAAGGATGGTGAATGATGAATGGTATTACTTTTCATACTGGATGGTGGATGACTATGGACTAATACTAGTTGGCAGCGGAGTCAAGATAAAATGCAGTGAAAAAAATCCTGGTGGGCGGGACTCTTAACTCACGAACCTCTCTTTCGCGGCAAGGCGCCCAACCACTGAGCCAACTAGGTTCGAGTCAATCCTCACGAATTTTGTCATAGCTTGTTATCTACTAGGGTACAAAAAAGTATTGCTACATTGGTAGCTAATAATATATTATTAAGTATTGACTCCACATCATCATTTAGTAGTAGTACTAATAATGTTATGGTACAACCATGTTTAAACTTTTAGATGTGACAATAGAGAAGGTTAATTGTAAACTTACTTTAGTACACCAAAATATTCAAAGCTTCTCTAGCAAAGTTCTCAATATAGAATTATTAATTGAAAAATATAATTTAGATTTGATGTGTTTTACAGAATCCTGGCTAAAAGCAGAGAAAATGTGTTTTAATATAAATAACGTTGTAATTGCTAGTTTTTTCAATAGGAACTCCTGTGAGGAAGGATAGGAACTATTATTTTAATTAGAGATACACTAAAATGCAAAGAGCGGAAGGATATTGTAAAACTATCAGTTGAACGTGTTTGTGAGATCTCATGTGCAGAGATGGATACTTATATTATTCTATGCATATACAGACCCCCCGCTTCTGCTTTACATACTTTTATTAATATAATGGAGGATGTTTTGTCCAAAATTAATGACTTAAATAAACACATTTTTATATGTGGGGACTTCAATATAGATATTTTAATAAATAACAGCGACCAACAAAACTTATTTCATTGTTAAACTCTTTTAACTTAAATAATGTATTCATGGAACCAACTAGGCTTACTTCAACTAGCCGGACTTGTATTGATAATGTATTTACTAACTGTTCTCTCTTAAGTAACTCTGTTACTGGGGTGCCATCTGACCATAAATGTTTGTTAGTTAGCTTTCAGTCACAAATTAAACCCATAAATAAAATTATTAGGTATAGGCCCTTAACAGATAATAAACTCAATAATTTTAATGAAAATATAATAAGTGAAATGTCCAGCTTCATATATAATATTAATCAACCTAATATCACATACTCAAATCTACATAAAATAATAAATCAAGAATTTAATAAAGTATGTCAAATAAAAACAAAGAAAATTACTGACAAATTAAATTTTGCTACTTGGGCAACTAAAGGCATTAGAATAAGTAGGGATACACTATATGACATAAGATCATATACTTCTGACCAAAATTTCCATAATTATGTTAGGAATTATTCAAAATTGTTTAAGAAAGTTTGTATTACAGCTAAATCTATTTACATTGGATCCAAAATCAAACAGTCAGATAATAAATCCAAGTGTGTATGGAAAATGATAAATACTGAAACCGGTAAAAATATAATCAGGCAAAATACAATTTCAATTAGACAAAACGGAGTTTTGTTATCAGATAAAAACCAAGTTGCTGAGTTATTCGAGGATTTTTTTACTAATATCCCATTACAAATTACGAACTGTATTAAATCATCAGCTAGTACTGCTAATGATTTTTTAAAACGATATATTAAAATACCAATTATATCTAATTTTAATTTTAAATATGTCACTAATGAGGATATACTAAAACGCTTTAAAATGTTAAATAAAAATTGAAGATTTATGGGGGCTATCTGTCAAAGCTATCGAAGCAATCATTCATACTATAGGACCGGTACTCGCTGATATTTTTAATGGGTGTTTTAATGAAGGATTTTTTTCCGACCTTATGAAGAATAGTAAAATAGTTCCCATATTCAAGTCCGGCTGTAAGACAGATAATTATCGTCCTGTTTCTGTCCTGCCAGCCTTAAGTAAAATATTCGAAAAAATAATTCTTGGTCAGCTGTTAAGTCATTTTAATACTCATAAATTGTTACATGATCAACAATACGGGTTCACAAAAGGTAGAAACACAACAAATGCCGGCACAAGACTGATAACTGAAATAATTGACGCCTGGGAAGACTCCCAGGATCTCGTTGGAGTTTTCTGTGATCTGTCTAAAGCGTTTGATTGTGTTGACCATCAAACTTAATTAGATAAGCTGGAATTTTATGGCATTTGCGACTTAGCTTTAAATCTAATAAAGTCCTACCTTTCTAATAGAACTCAAGGTGTTAATATTGATGGTTGTGTGATCCGGCGGAACCATTGTAAAGATGGGTGTCCCCCAGGGCTCAATTTTAGGCCCGTTCCTGTTCCTAGTATACATCAATGATCTTCCACATATGGTACAGGAGACGGCGCAGATAGTGCTATTTGCTGATGATACATCCCTACTGTTTAAAGTTAGTAGGAAAGATAATATATTATCGGCAGCAAATGACACTCTGGAAATGGTTTCAAAATGGTTCACGGCAAATAATTTAGTTTTAAATGCAAAGAAGACTAAGTGCCTGAAATTTACGTTGCCTAATGTATCAAATATCAATGGCACAGTGAAGATAGGTGGCACTGATCTGGAATTTGTCGACTCCACTGTGTTTTTAGGGATCACAGTTGATTCCAAACTACAGTGGAAAGCTCACATCAATATTTTATCCAATAGATTGAGCTCTGCTGCATATGCAGTCAGAAATATTAGACAATTAACTGATGTTGCAACAGCCAGACTAGTGTACTTCGCCTATTTTCACAGTATAATGACATATGGTCTTATAATGTGGAGATCTGCGGCAGATATTGATACAATATTTATTCTACAGGAAAGGGCCATTCGGGCAATATATAACATGAAAACTCGTGACTCTCTTCGAGAAATCTTTCCTATGATTGATGTATTGACACTACCATCTCAATATATTTATGAGAATTTATTGTACGTAAGGAAAAACTTAAATATGTTTAGTAAAAATAGCGATAGGCATAATTTAAACTTAAGAAACATAGATAAAATCTATATACCAAAGTTTAGACTGCAAAAAACTAATAAATGTTTCGTCATTAACAGTATAAGGTTATTTAATAAATTACCTAAAAGCATTATAGATCTGAGTGAAATAAAGTTCTGGAACCGTCCTGGGGCCTTATTCCGAGTTCGCAACCGCTAAAGACGACAAGACGTTGCGTAAACTATAAATATTTAAATATAAGTTCTATTACAATGGATATATAGTCTGTATTAGGTTGGCTATAATAATGCCGCCATCTTGAAATACACGAATTCTTCGCAAGTTTGAACATCTTACGATCATTGGAATTTCAACTCTATATTTAATAGGATAGAACTTATATTTCAATATTTATAGTTTACGCAAAATGCGCGATGGCGAACGTGTCAAAACTCGGAATAAAGCCACTGATATGCAATTGAGGTCTCGCAACTAGTGAACAAATTACTAATTACATATGTAGAATGAACCCTAGCTAGTGCCCGATATTGTAATAATTTAATATTACATAATTTATTTTTATTACATTATGTAAATTTTGTCTTTGGATAAGGTAATCATTGATGATAACCTGCTTATTTATACTACAGTACTGTGTAGTTCTGTACATTGGTACAGTAACAAATATTCTGCCATAATGTTTTGCGCATGCTGATCGGTGGGGTGCATTTTGAGTATGCTACTATATATATATGCTATCAATGCATTAGAATGGCTGTGCTCCTCTTTTAGTTTGTGTGAAGCACTAGAGTTTTTTACTTGCTGGTTTCTTTTTCTCCGGGGTATCACTGAGGGGATCGACTTTACAGTTAGTATACCCGCCCTTAAAAATACCGATCCTTATAGCTTTACTTATATATATATGTGATTGGTTACTAACCTTTTATTTAGAATAGATATTTAAGGCGTGGATATGGTCGGTGAAGTTGGTCGCCTTGGTGGCTCCCTTGTATGGCAGATAATGATTGGTAGGTCAATGGAATCAGCTAACTACCTAGTCTTACACTAGTTGGTTATGTAGTGTGTGTTCGGTTCGGTAGTAATTTTCATATTAAGATTTCTAAATTTAAGTTCTAAATCTGATATCGAGGTATAATAAACATTTGTCGTTCTTTTAATAATGAATAGCTGCCTAACCAAACGCACTCTAAGACCTCATTGTTAAACTTTTTTTTTTTTGACTATTCATAAATATCTGTAAAGATTTACATGAAATAAATGATTTGATTTGATTTCATTTGATTACTTATACACAGACGCCCTCTATTAGCTTTTCTTCTAATAACTCTATGAGTGAAGTTAGAAGTCCTAGTTTCTAATACTAGATGGCAGAGGAGTCTGTTTTTTGTTTTTACTTTTTTCAGTATTTTATATTTATGCATATATATAAATTCCTTATCAGGATAATCTTATATTATTTTTTTAAAGATAAAATGCAATGAAAAAAATCCTGGTGGGCGGGACTCGAATCCACAAACCTCGCTTTCGCGGAAGAGTGACCACTTTAACACTTCCGACTTCCTAAGGCAAAACCACATAATGTGTTATGCCTTAGGAAGTATTTTATTATTTAAGTATATTAAAACAATGTTGACAATATTGTTGGATGTTATATTTTAAAAATTAAAAATACCTTGGTTCCCCCCTTGACACACATTTTTAATTTTGCTTCTCCCAAGGTATTTTCCCGCGATCGCTAAAGAAGTCTGTCATCCGTCCCATTTATAAGGCGGGCGATAGGGACCGTGTCAATAATTATAGACCTATTGCAATTCTGCCATCATTGTCGAAAGTTCTTGAACGACTAATAAATGACAGGCGTTTAAAATATCTCTATGACAATCAGCTTCTATCGAGTAATCAATATGGTATTAGAACGGGAAAATCGACCGATAACGCTGTTCAGGAAGTAGTCGACTTTGTTATAAAAAACATGGATAAAGGACATACAATCGGAATCTTCCTGGACCTGGCAAAGGCATTTGCCACGGTCTCTGTCCCTTTACTTGCGTCTAAGAGTGTATATGAATAAGAGGAAATCAGCTAAAACTTTTTGCTGATTACTTATCAGAAAGACGTCAGAGTGTAAAGATTGGCGATTATTCTAGTAGTAGTATTGTGTTTGGCGTCTCACAAGGCAGTATATTGGGCCCGGTATTGTTCCTTATTAACGTCAACGATCTCCTACTTGGTAATCAAATACAGGGAAGGATAATATCCTATGCCGACGACACAGTTCAGTTTCTGCTAGCACTTGGGAGGAAGCTTTCAATAAAGCACAGGAGGGTTTTGATTGGGTATCAAATTGGCTGCGTAGTAACTACCTAACACTCAATTCCGAAAAAACAAAATACATTTCATTTTCGATGACCTCTTCGGCCCAACCAAACCAAGAATTCTTCATTCTTGACCATATTTGTGTAAGTTCGCAGTACTGCTCATGTGTAGCCCTTAATAGAACAGACGCTATAAAGTATTTAGGAGTTCTGTTGGATGCTAACCTCAACTTTAATCAGCATATTGAATTGCTTTGCAAAAGAGTCAGAAAGCTAATTTTACGTATTCAAAAATTTAAGACAAGTTGCGGAACCATTATTGTTGAAGCAGGTCTATGTTGCACTGTGCCAATCAGTTTTGGTCTATTGTATTTCTATTTGGGTGGAGCTCCGAAAACTACTCTTATACGGCTAGAGAGAGCCCAGAGAGCTGTGCTAAAGGTCTGAATATTGCGCCCGATTTTATTTCTTACAACACAACTTGATAAATTTTGTGACGTACTAACCGTGCGACAACTCTTTATTTACCATACTGTAATCAAACAGCATTCCCTAACAAAGTTTCTTTCAGAACGTACTAAATAGAGGCGCAAAAATAAAATATGCCCAGCTATTGTCTACAAACATTCCTTTATATGCAAGTTCTTTTACTTTCTGGGACCTTTCCTTTATAATAAGGTTCACGATAAAATAAATAAATACTCGGTTTATCGAAAGTTACGATAAACCGAGTATTTAAACTTTTTCAGCTAGCGAATCTCGCAGCCACGCCACCGTTGGAAACAGATAATGACCCTCTACTCCCTGTATTAGTCAGTCAAAAAAAAATAAAAAAATTTACCCCCTAAATAATAGAAATTACAAATTAAGTAAGTGGCTAAAGGTTTTCCATTATAATGAAACGGAAAATTTATTAAAAATACAAATTTAAATAACAGAATTATATTCAGACAGACAGAAGGACCACTACTCCCCCACATTACACACATATTACACACACTCATAAATAGGATTCACTTAAAGCACATAGACACTCAAAAGTATTGATTTGTAGTCATATCTTATAATTATTGTTATTAATGTGGACATAAAATCTAAGTGTTAATTATTAAATTAATATTGTAATAAAATACATAAAATTATACCAGTCAATTGTATAATGCATGCAAGCATAGTTCAGGCACAGACGATTTGCTACTTATTTATAAAATCACTTTGTTAAAAATTGTACCTAATTTGTGTACTACATGATTTGTATACATCAATGACCTATCCCATATATTCAGGAGATGGCGGAGATAGTGCTATTTGCTGATGATACATCTCTACTGTTTAAAGTTAGTAGAAAAGATAATATATTATCATCAGCAAATGACACTCTGGAAATGGTTTCGAAGTGGTTCACCGCGAATAATTTAGTTTTAAATGCTAAGAAAACTAAGTGTCTAACATTTACGCTCCCCAACGTAACTGGTATTAATTCCACAGTGAAGTTAGGTGGTACTAATCAGGAATTTGTTGACTCCACTGTGTTTTTAGGGATCACAGTCGATTCCAAACTACAGTGGAATACTCTATCCAATAGATTGAGCTCTGCTGCATATGCAGTCAGAAAAATCAGACAATTAACTGATGTTGCAACAGCCAGACTAGTGTACTTTGCCTATTTTCACAGTATTGTGACGTATGGTCTTATAATGTGGGGATCCGCGGCAGATTTTGATACCATATTTATTTTACAAAAGAGGGCTATTCGGGCAATATATGGCATGAAAGCTAAAACATTTCCTATGATTGATGTATTAACACTACCATCTCAATATATTTATGAGAATTTGTTGTACGTCAAGAAAAACTTAAGTATGTTTAGTAAAAATGGCGACAGGCATAATTTAAACTTAAGAAATATAGATAAAATTGATATTCCAAAGTTTAGACTGCAAAAAACTAATAAATGTTTTGTCATTAACAGTATAAGGTTATTTAATAAATTACCTAAAAGTATTATAGATTTAAGTAAAATAAAGTTTAAAAATTGTATAAAACAAACATTAATCCATAGGGCTTACTATAGAGTTAATGACTATATTAATGATAAAGATGTCTGGACCCGTTCTGATCTGCAATTGAGGTCTCACAACTAGTATTACCTTTTCAAATGAGTACCCTAGTAGGTATATTAAATCTGATATTGTAATAACTTATTATTACTTAATTTATTTTTTATTATATTTAAATATCGTTAGATTGTCAAAATAACGATTGACAATCTAACGCTCACGTTATTAAAAACAGCGGCCACATTCTGTCAATATTGCTGGAATATATAACATGGACCTAAGAGCAATGGTATAAAATTTTATTTTCTGTGTTTCAATTCGGTAGGCCTAATTCAAGAAGAGTAAGAGTGTGTGGAAAGCTGTATGCGAATGATGCATATTGTCATGCATTAACGTGAAATCGGAGCCAAGTGTTTGTGAGAATGGACGTATATTAAGGCCTAAGAACATTCTTAACTTAATTTTCAGAGATTTTCATGTTTCCATTTATAATATTATTTTTTTAAATTTTAATTCGTATAACGTCTAATAATAAATAATTTGCTTAAAAAAATAACTTGTTTAATACAAAAAAAAAACGTTTTTACGTTAAAAATTAAAAACGAAATAAAAAACGGTTTTTATTGTTTTTCTCGATAATTTGGAGGGAATGTTAAAAATTACTGAAATAAAAGTTTAAATATATAGTATATTTGAATTATCTACAACTTTTACATTTAACTTTATTCGATAGAATGCAAATTTCAGTCACAACCCGTAAAATACCAACCCTCAAATCTTTACCCTTCAGAACTTTTTCTGAGTCGTCTTGAATTTTCCTAATTTACCCTAAATTTTCCGACCACCCATATACTGCTAAGATTTTTTTTATGAATTTAGGTATTAAAGGTAAAAGCGGATTGGCCCTGGTTCTATATTGCCTGGTCACAAACTTAGTTCTGGATAATATATAATGGTCATGATACCAAGGCACCTTCTATAAGGTCGTGAGAGCTACACATATTATATATATATATATATATCCGCCCGAGACCGCCTAAACGGCCCCAGGGTACCCACGGAGGGGTTTTAATCCCACCTCGTCGTAGCCGATGGTATGAGTCTACACCGAACAAGTGGCTAGCTCGTCGCGATGTTTTGGATAGAATCAATAACCCATCTATAAACAGTTTTACAAGTTGGTATAGTGAAACCAGGACCGACAGCTTAACGTGCTCTCCGAGGCACTATAGTGGTGTTGTCAAACAAATGTACATAAATTAAAAACTCATTGGTACACACCGGGATTCGAACCAGGGACCTTAGTGTTTTTAAGTCCAAGGTCTAACCAACTAGGCCACCACGTATATATCATATATCGTACATATTATATATCAGGTATATATATATCATATTACATATTGTATATCAGGTACCTACTCCTACATATAATATGTATAGTACCTACTATACTATAAATACTATTACAAAAAGTCACTTACTCATTAAAAAAATATGTAAATTAATTTATAACGGACATCCAAAATGAAAGAAAAAGAAATCTATTTAACATAATTTATGTCAGAATTTAAGGGGAGTGTTATATTCAAGTCATGCAGTCGTGGACATCAGCTAATGACGTCCCTAGGCGGTCGTTAGGGCGGAATCTCGTTTTTTTTCTCCTTAAGTGGGTTAATCAGGAAGTATTTTTTCAACAGTTCAACTTTATTACAGTCATTGATCGAAGTCTTCAGTAATTTTGACTGCCTCTGCGGTTCAGGGGTTATCGATGTATTTCGAGGTTAGGGGTTCGTTTCCCATTAATATTAAAGTAATACTAGTATGTTTTCTGTATAGTTTGCCAATGTCTGGTATTTGTGAAATATTAAGGAAATAAAAGTAGCTTTTAAAACGAATAACAAGATAAGAAATATCTGTAAATCAAAAGATAAATACTTGACTCTAAGTTTAACTGGAAAAATCACATCAGTAAAACTAACACTAAACTATCTAGATATACTTACGCCAGTTAAAAAGGACAACCTATCTAAAAACTACAATAAACACCTATTACGCATATGCTCATGCCTGGCTCCAATATGGCGTCGTCCTGTGGGGCAACAGTGCAGACGTGAATAAACTTTTTATATTACAAAAACGATGTATAAGAATCCTTGCCAATATCGAAAAAATGGATAGTTTTTTTCATTAAACTCCAAATACTGACTTTAACATCACTTTACATATCAAACACTTGCATTTTTGTAAAAAATCACCTTCATTTATTTCCAGAATATTCCAGGCCTAAAAATTTACGACCTCAAAACAGATTAGCAACACCATCATCAAATTTAATAGTTCATAACTAGTTCATTCTGGGCCGTTTGCAATGTGCATCAAAATATACAATAAAATCGTACCCAAAATAATTGAACCCCAAATTGATACAACCATATTCAAAAATAAATTAAAAAAATACTTAATATCTAAATGCTATTCACTAAAAGAGTTTTTTAATGATGCATAAAACCTAATATTTTTCTATTTTTTATAATTCTGTATCGTACTTAAAAAATTTTAATAAAGTAATTTTACTTAGGTTAATAATATAATATATACCTAGTTATAGTTTATCATATATAATAATATATAGTTTTATATTTTCTTTTTTGTTTCTAGTTTTATTAGTTTATTTTATTAGTTAGCAGATGACAACAAGACCGGCCTGGGATGGGTGACCGCTTTATACAATGAGGCTATTTCATCATAAACACCGCAACAAGCTCGCCACTTGTTAGGTGTTGCCTCCGAATACCATCGGCGAAATGAGGATGGGTTAATCCCTCCGCTGGGACCCTGAGGCCGTTTAAACGGTTCTCGGGAGCCAAATTGGCACCCGTGATGGTATTTATTTTATTTTTATTAGTTTTAATTTTTAAAATATTTTGTAAAATTGCCCTTACAGGGTTATTATGAAATGCAATAAATACATAAATATTTAAATCTGATTGTAACGACTAACTTATAAACGTACTCTTTACCACCGCCCATACAGATGCAAATCCGTCAAATGACCTAGTCATGTTTCGGTTTTAGTCTGTGAGTTTACCGGTTTTTCGGTTTTATGATGCGTTTACGAAACGGGCGTAGAGTAAATAACAATGTATTGATCGACCCCATTCATGGACTTTGTAATTATGTTTACCATCAGGTAGATACAAAGTCACATGCCTGGCTACATAAAATAAAACCTGTCAAAAACGCTAACATTTCAATATCTGGGAACAAGTCGAAAGTAATAAAATGATATTTATATGTAGGTATATTTCTATTATTTACTGAAGAATTTTACTAAGGTTCATTTTTTTATAGATAAATTGATATTTAAAAAAATAAAACAATATACGTAGTATATATACTAACTATCTTCTCTATAAATAAAAATAAATGTTTGTACTCTATGCGTTCCGAAACCAATGATCAAATTTTCATGAAACCCAAAAAGTCTAGGAAAAGTTAAAAATTTGGCTTAAAATCCTTTTTAAAATTTAATGAGTGCAGAGTGAGATAGAATATTTTATTCATTAGTACATCCGTGCAATATGCATAAAAACCTAGTTATTCTCGGGAAAAAACTAAACTTGCCTGTAAAAGAAATGTACTATACTAAACAACACTATATAAAAAAATACGTATCAATGGGTAAACTTTTTATATTTTATTGTTAGAAATTTAAAAAATCCAGACGCATCTATTTATTTTATTTAGGGCCGATTCGACCAAAAGTAGATATAACTTATACCGAGATTAGTAATGTCAATTCACATACAAATAATAATTATTCTGAGTATTAATAATTTAATCTACGAATAAATATTTGTATGGAATTTAACATTACTATCCCCAGTATAAGTTATGCCCTCTTTTGGTCGAATCGGCCTTAAATCACGACTTATTCACCTTGTTTGAACATGTTTCAAGTATGGGAATTTTAATTGTATGATAATGGACTAACAGTTCAATTTCTAATATAAGAAACTGTCTGCGAGTGTTCTGTTTTAAATGTATAGAGGTAATACCTTTTTCAATTTTTTTTAGCACGGCATGTGACTTTGTATCTACCTGGTGGTAAGCAGACCTACAAAGTCCATATGGGTCAATCAATAATTGTTCTTAAACAACGTTTATTGCTCCCACTATGCCGGCTAAATGATGCGATTACAAAATAGGCGGCGACATAGACGAATTGCATTACGAGTATATTTTAATATACTCGCTGCCTTATCGTCAATTCAACCACCCATTTCGTAACCGCACCCTGAAAATGGACTACCACCTCGACAAGAAATCGATTAGGAATCTCCTGAAAACCGGTGAACCCACCTACCAAGCTCCACCCCATATCTGAAATCATTCACTCTCATTGTTAATTTAAATAACACATACATATATACATATCATCACGGGGGCCTTACGGCGCCCGAGACCGCCTAGACGGCCCCAGGGTACCCAGCGGAGGGGTTTTTAATCCCATCTCGTCGTAGTCGATGGTATGAGTTTACACCGAACAAGTGGCTAGCTCCTCGCGATGTTTTTGAATAGACTTATTAACCCATCTGTAAACAGTTTCACAAGTTGGTATATATAGTGAAACCGGGACCGACAGCTTAACCTGCTCTTCGAGGCTCTATAGTGGTTTTGTGAAATAATGTACATATTTTTTCTAATTAAAAACTCATTGGTGCACACCGGGATTCGAACCAGGGACCTAAGTGTTTTTAAGTCAAAGGTCTAACCAACTCGGCCACCACGTACT
The DNA here is from genome assembly GCA_947458855.1 of Monopis laevigella. NCBI lineage: Eukaryota > Metazoa > Arthropoda > Insecta > Lepidoptera > Tineidae > Monopis > Monopis laevigella. The sequence goes on from OX381589.1 coordinate 15,399,783, forward strand.
TAGTTTAATATAGCTTAAATAATTTAAGCTATATTAAACAAATTGAAAATCTGTCTCTCGATAAATAATCGGCAGTAAATCCTTTCCGGGTGCATGGCAATCGATAAACAGTTTACCGCGCCGGGATGCAATTTAATTGAATTCTCATGTCACGTACCAACTGGAACATGTGTCAGCAAGTCATGAAACTTGAATTTCTGTTAAATTCTATACAGAGCTTTGCCCAGATGATATTATATCTAGAGCTATGTTCTACAACGAAGTGTACACCTAAGCTAGTAAGTACCAAATACGTAGGTACCTAACAATTACATACACACCTAAATATGCGAGCCTTACGGCGCCCGAGACCGCCTAGACGGCCCCAGGGACAGCGGAGGGGTTTTTAATCCCACCTAGTCGTAGCCGATGGTATGAGTCTACACCGAACAAGTGGCTAGCTCGTCGCGACGTTTTGAATAGAGTCAATAACCCACATATTAACAGTTTCACAATTTGGTATAGTGAGACCGGGACCGACAGCTTAACGTGCTCTCCGAGGCACTATAGTGGTGTTGTCATTGGTACACACCGGGGTTCGAACCAGAGACCTAAGTGTTTTTAAGTCCAAGGTCTAACCAACTCGGCCATCACGTACCTAACAATTCTTGAATAAAAATCCCATATAACAGCGTTTCCAGGTGATTTAGGAATTTTGAATAGAACAACTTTTACTATAGGACCATTCATTTTTATCGCTATGAGAAAGTTGTACCCGTTGTTTATATCCATAAATAGAACATCCTGTAAAGAGTTTTTATTACAAGAAAAATCTTTCAGTATGAGAATAACAACGATAGGAGAAAAAAAAGAGTTTTCGTATTTCTAATGAATAGTATTGCGTAATTTGTGTTTCAGTAAATAAATATTTATTCGTTTTGCAGTAAGTTCCAGTTTCGCTATGGGTAGGTATAGTGAGAGCTGCGAGCTGGAGCGGCACTTACTTTGTTACAAATCCGGGACTCGAGTAGGATTTGCCCGGCGTCCGTTTTCGCTTGTTATTCTAGTATACGGATCCCTACCCTCCACCAAAAGTAAACGTTCTCTAGTTTCTTATTCATAATACATTGTCGCTTTTAAATCGTTTAGATTTATTTGACAGCTAGAAAAGTCATCAATGTATTATTTTGTTTGTACTAAAAGTTTAATATTATTAAATTAATTGGCTTTTAGCCAGAACAAAACCAGTTGAGGCCTTACCTGTAATTTCTAGAAAGAATACAAATTTTTATATGAATAAATGAGATTACTCATTGGACAGATTTGACGAGGTTTTCATTTGAACGTGTTAGTGGACCCAAGATAAGGCTTTCAAATGCTGAATTTATTAATTAAAGGTATTTGATAATATATTGTGGTAATATTATAACTATTTTTATATAAATAAAAATCGTAGACTTTCTGTGGATTTATTTTACTTATTGGTTCAATATTATGTCAGATATTACTGAAGGATAATGAGCTCTATTGTGAGTAACATATAGCGTTGATTTGATCGAAATAAACCGACAGAATTGAAATTATTATAGCGCTGCACAAAAAAATCTTAGTGTGGATACTTGTATTAATATTTCTTCTATGGCGTAGATAATAAACAAAATATAACAGAAAGGTTTTTTCTTTTAAAATATCACCTATATCAAGTTGCGGGCAATAACTTATAATTAATATGTGTTGCTAGTTGCACCATACCATACTCTTTTATAATAATATATAAAGCTGAAGAGTTTGTTCTTTTAGTGATGGATAGCAAATTTATTAAGAAAGGCTATATAACATCACGCTACGACTAAAAGGAGCGGAGCATCAATGATAAATGTTGCAAAAATCGCGAACATTTATTTCTTTTGAGAGCTTCAGTTAAAGTTCTGTTGCGTTCGCTGCGTAAACGGTTAATGTTATGCAGACGTGGTTGTGGGTGGTTAGTATGTATATAAAATTTCAGGCAAATACGTGCAACCGAACCCACATGAAAAAGTAACATCGTAGATTTTGTATAAGATTTTTGCAAAAAAAAATAGGAAGACGCGAAAAATAAGCAATAGTCCGTATTTTTTTTTTAATTTTTGTTTCTTTGTTAGTTTGTTACACAACCTAAAGGCCACTCATTGGGTTCAAAACCGAATTACTAAATATAAGTTTATCATGGTCTGGGTGTTTAAAAATATAATATGTATGTATCATATCGTTTCTTGTGGTACACATAGTACAAGCCTAGAGCTTAGTTTGTGACCAGAACAACATGTGTAAATTGTCCTACATATTATTATTATTATAAAAACCTTTATTATGACTAACATTTAGCGTTTGTTTCATCAAAATAGACATACAGAATCAAACATGATTAATTTAAAAAATATATATATATCTCCACGTGCCGCGACGAGTTTAAGTTTTGTTTTAAAAAGACGCACACAAAGTTGCGACAGCTAGTATAATAATATAATAGGATAGATAGATTATTTTATAATATTTCATCGTAAGAGCTTTATATTTGAGCGGTAAGGAGTTAAGCAGATTACCGACTCCTGGCCGTCAATATACGTTTGGCCGCGGGGTATTTTGGTAGGTCCTTTATTGCGAGGTATTCCTAAGAGATCCCACATCGCTGCAGGCTACTTCTTATCCCGCAAAGGGTCTCCCGATTACTGTTATAATATATACAATAAATTTATCTCTTTCACATTAATTAATGTAAGTAATTATGATAAATTTAGGTACCTATAGTTTATGTGCTAGGGAGTCTCTGTTTATATTTAATAATTTTGATGGAACCTTTTACATACAATATCTTATATGTTAATCTATATTATAAATCTTAAATTTTTAATTACTCATCCGTATTTAAAGACTAATTCGTCAGTATTATTTCTATAATAGCAAATATAAAGTAATTACAAACTAATAACAAGGTTAATTAAACAGATGACAACAAGGCCGGTCCTGGGATGGGTGACCGCTTTATACAACAAGGCTATACCATCATATACACCACAACAAGCTCGCCTCTGGTTAGGTGTTACCTCCAAATACCATCGGCGAAATGAGGTTGGGTTAATCCCTCCGGTACCCAACGAAGGGATAAGGCCTTTTAAACAGTTCTCGGGAGCCAAAAAGGCAACCGTGATGGTATTTATTATTATTATTAAAAAGTAATTTATACTAACCGAAAATTAAAGATTTTGTATAACAAATAAATTAAAAAACAATAAGCAAATAGACCCAAATCATAATAGCCTTATATGCCTAGCTAAATTGTGTTTATTTAATGGACCAAGATATGTGACTTTGTATCTATCAGATGTTAAGCAGACCTACAAAGCCCATCAATGGTGTCGATCAATACTTTGCTGCTTAACAGCATTGATCGGCTTTACTATACCGGCTGATTGACGCGTTTACGAAAATGACTGCGACAATAAAAACTTTTTTAACAAAAAATATAAAACGACTTCAAAAACACTAAAAAGTATAAAATAATAAATATTTAAAACTAATAATACTTCTTTTACTCAAAGATTCTTTAGCTTTTTGGGTCCTTTTTTGTATAATAAAGTTAATAAAATATGTAATGTATATTCATATAATAGAAATAAGTGCAAAAAAATATTAAGTAGCTGGTTGTTAACACTAGATTACAATGAGTCTGAAAGGATGCTGTGTGCAGATGAATAATTGCTAGATTTCTATAAATATTGAAAACTATTTCTCTAGAATCTGTAATTTGTATTATTGTTGTTTTTTCTCTAACATGTAAGCTATTCTGATAAAATAACTTAATATCTATGAATCGTCCCAAATAGTTAAACAGGCCCAAAATTTTGGAAGACACTGACTCCTGAAATACAGTTTTCAACTAGTTTGGGAGTCAGGATATCACTAGTTCTAGGTACTAATATAGTTTAATAAGGCAATTGTTACTAAACCATAAATTGTGATTTTTTGGTCAATAAAGTTATTATTATTATATTATTTAGTCCAACTGAAATCTATATAATATAATCAAAAGTAGGACACATTTTTAATGTGATAGGATGACCTGATTTTAATCAAATATGGTTAACTCTAAGTTTTTCCACCATACTATACTTATGCTGTTAGCTGTCAAAGAGTTCTTCCGATACTTTGGCATACAATTACATTATTTTCATTGAAATTTATAATAAAGTTGGAATTTTATTAACTGAGACAAATTTCACATTAGGTTTTTAAATTGTAAATTATATATTTTTTTATTATTGAAGCTTTCAGTTTTTATTCAGTTGTAGTAACTAATTTAATATAAATAAATAAAAATTAAATAATACATTTTTTAAAATAAAATGAGAATCCTTAAATCAGTTCAGTTACATTCTTTAAAATAAAATGAGAATCTTTAAAATAAAATCAGTTCAGATTTCACAGATATTTGTAGAAAAGAAAACATGAGCTCTTTAATTTTGAGGTGTTCATCCAGTTCCGAAACCCTTTTTCCCATGAAGGTAAAAACCGTGCCCGTCCGCGCGCCGTTTTTTTAGCTTCATGCTTTTTCCAATCATAACCAAATTTATATGAAACAAGCGATCCACGCTTTTAAAGTATTGATAACATAAATCGGATATTTAGCGAAGATATATTAATAATAATAATGATTTATTTTCAGGTATAAACACATAGTTACATAATATTTAAGACTAAAACAAGTAATAATAAATAAAAATAATTACAGTCCAAACATTTTACATATTATTGCCGCATAACGATACTGGTCCGCCCGTCAAAGTAGCACTTTAACAAACAAAACAATACCAATACGCAACAACAATAATACAACTAGATATGGTGTAATGTTAAGAAAACCTCTCGAAATTTGCGATGTTCCAGCACCCAGCTCCGACAGTCTTCATCAGATCTTTACCATTTATGGGACCAACTAGGCGACTAACTCTTTCAATTAAAAATATGATTTTCAAAATCGGTTAACATTTGACATGAGGTAACATCCCAAAAAAAAAAACATACGCGTCGAATTGAGTACCTCCTCCTTTTTTGAAGTCGGTTAAAAACTTACTTTATTCCTCGTGACTTTATTGTTACATCAAGTGCCCGTTTCGTGAGCGCGTTTGAAAGGAGACAAGAAATCGTTGCAATAGTCCCCTGAAAAAAACCCACAGACTAAAACCGAAACATGACTTGAAAGTTTTGCATCTGTTAATGAAATCGATCGGTCTTTCTCCCAGCTAAACAAAATTATACAAAAAATATAATAACGCTTTTGTCTATATTTTAATATATTATTTAAATTAAATGTAACTAATACCTAACCTAATATTAAAGATTTTGTATAATAAAATGTTTTCTAAATTAATTAAGGCTCATCTTTCCCCTGGGGTTTGAAAAGAGAGATATATCTAACATGACTGGGAACTAAGCCTGCCTGACCCTTTGCTTAATTTCGACTTTTATACTAATTGACCCTAAATGATGAATAGTTCAGGAGAATCTAAAGGTTGTATCCTAAGGGACCGCTTTCAGCAACAACATTTATTAAAAACTACGAATAATTTGTTCCCATTGTTATGCGACACGGAGGGGAAGAACTTTAAATATATAAACAGGACATTTTAGTGAAAAGATTTTATTTCATTTAAAAAAAATAAGTAGAATTGCATTCACAGATTTTAGAAAAATACCGTTTTATTTTTATTTTTAAGAATTTATAAATAAAATAAAAATTATTATTAATTTCCATGTTTTCTCTTTGATTTAATATACTGCGTTACTAAGGAGGGTTGATCCTTATGTATGACTTTTTTTAGATTGCAATCATAAAAATACAAATGTCCCTTTTAGGATTAATTTAGATTTTAGTAGGATTTCCAATAAGCAATTTTTAAAAATTGTTTTTTTTTTTTTTTTAATTTAGCAGGTCATGTGACCCTACATCCACCTGATGGTAAGTGCCAAGAATGTTCTCAACCAATAGTAGCTATGGTGCTTGCTTCAATTGGTTGATTCCACTATGTCTGCTTGAGAAACTTATTCACGCCACGCTTAAAGGACTCTGGATTAAAGGAAGAAGGGAAAACGCACGCAGGCAAGGCATTCCACCTTTTTATCGTGCGACATATATAAGAGTCATCATACCTTTTTGTTCTGGTGGGCCTGTCATCCACTGTATGTGTATGCATTTTATTGCCAGCGCGTGTAGTACGGAAACGAAATGGGGAAGGAGGGATGAGTTCAAACAGTTCTGAATGCAGTTTTACTTATTTTAAAAAATATATATTTTTAAGTTTCAAAAACTCATATTATTTTTCGTTACTTTTTAAGTAATTATCTCCAATCCAATATATATTTCTTTAGGTAGTTTATTAAATATTTTGTGTGTCATTAGTAAACGTACTCTTACAGGGAGTTGGATTTATTTTAATGCCATTTTTATTATTGTTGAATTTCGTGAAAATATATAAATGGTTTTAGCATATTTTGTTTTGGTACTCTCAATTTTGGTTAGCTCCAATTATTTAATGTATAATGTATACCTACCTAGCGTTTAATTTAATTTGTCATCCTTTGAAGTTGTAAAAAAAATATTAAAATCGGTTCAGTAGTCACAGAGTTACTTTTGTTATTTTTATGAGAGATAAAACTAACATTTTACAGGTTTATTAATTTACTAGCTTTGCCCACAACCTTTTTTGAGGGCTGGATCCGCGCCTTGTTGTAACGGTGATACAGGATTGCCTACAGCTAAAGAAGATAATTTATATCACTATTTTAAATAATGTATTAACTGGAGTAGTCGTAGGTCGTAGCACTTTTCGTAGTCATCAGGATTTTAGTTTATCATGCATTTTTCTTTAATGTGTTTTATTTTTAGTCTTGACAAAGGTTTTTGGCATGACAAAGTACATTCCACCCTCAACAAAATGAGTGGCTAAAAAGAACCAATATTCACTTTAAGTTCGCTGATTGTTGTTCTGTGTTTAATTTGTCTATACATTTTCAGTAAGTATGTGTTTTTCCAAATAATCTGTCCGCGGATTATTAGCTGCTTCAGACAACAGTACTATTATTTCTATACTAATTAAATAAGAATAAAATGCTGCGGTCATAAACTAGTAAATAATTAATATGTAAATTTTTAAATAAGTATATTTTTATTAGCATTTTTCGCAAAAATAGAAATAAAAATATTGAAATAAAATACTTTATAAAAAAATATGAACGATGTATTTCGCCACAGGCTTCTTCAGTCGTTTGACATATTATTTTATAATAACTAATTATCTTACATCTATTTTTTTAAATATAAATAAGTATTAATAAAAATAAATATTATAAAATAATATGTCAAACGACTGAAGAAGCCTTTGGCGAAATATATCGTTTATATTTTTTTATAAAGTATTTTATTTCAATAATGCATATGTAAATTTTGTAACCTTTAGTAAGTTACTGGTTTTCTATATGCTTAAGTATGAACAGAATAAAGCCTGATGGTGCTAGCGTATCTCCAGGGGTTCCGTAATGATTCTCGTTGTATAGCTTTTTACGTTTCAGGTTTTATTCGACGGCTTTTAGTGTAAGCCTCTTGGGATTAAATTACATTAAACTGTTCTTTTTTTTTTATTTGCCAGAATAATGAAGCTGTGATGTGGAGCTTTGGTACAGTTACCTATCTACCTACCTATTGGTATAAGGATTAAATATTTTTTGGAAATTGAAATAGGGAGCTGTAATTTTATTAATATTAGCTATTTTAAAATGTTTTTTCGGAGGTCATTATAACTTCGCTGGGCGACTAACTGACTTTGCCAATATGATCTAGTTATGTATCGATTTTAGTCTTTGGGTTTACCTGTTTTAATGATCTTTGGGTGCGGTTACGAAACGGACAGTGTATTGAATAAAGTATTGATCAATCTGGTAAAACAATGATACTACGCCATCACTACGCACTGGAGACTATATCAGTAACAGGGTCACTCTCCAGTGGATAAAGGGACACAGCAACTCCCTCGGTATCGGCGCGGCTGACGAACTGGCGAAATGAGGTACCATTTTCTTTTAATCAGTTGAAAGTTGGCTACGGGACAACAACTTCAACCATCACTGTATATTGGGCTAACTTACAAAACTGCAGGCAGGCCAGAGAGGCGGTCACCAAACCTAGCCCACGCCTAGCTCGAAACCTGCTCAATCTCAACAGAGGTAACCTTCGTATGGTGGTGGGTATACTTACCGGACACTTTCCATTAACAGACACCTTACAATTTAGGTATCACCAACAGCCCTCTATGTAGAGGTTGCATGGAGGCTGATGAAACACCCACCCATGTGCTGCTTCATTGCACCGGGGTGGCTTTACAGCGGGCGAAAATCCTCGGAACACCGAGGTCGCTTCTCGAGGCCTGTGGAATACCCGGACTTCTTGTCGCCTTCTGGAAGGAGCTGGCTGGCTAGAATAGTCAGCCGACTCACGCAAAAAGGTCTAATCTCTTGGCTAATTGCGGCAAACGAACCCCATTTATAGATTTTGAAGGTCTGCTTCCATTAGGTGGGTATAATGTCAAACGCCACGTGATTCAATAAAAAAACCCTCCGTAGTATAGCTTCCAATAAGAATGAAATAAAATAGCTTGTAATGTAAACATATTAAAACTTATATAATAAGAACTTATATAATACAATCTTGATAAAATAACATTTAAACAAATAAATTATTTTAATTTGAATTTTTAATTTAGATTGTTCAAAGTAGTAAAGTATCTATTTACGTATGTCTTGTAAAGTATTATATTAAACATATTTTTCATGTCTTTTACTACCGGACCTAGGATTTTTTTATATGATTAATAATTAATCAAAATCCTAAAAAACACTTTTTGTTTATGTCAATAGAATTTTTTAATTAAAATAGTGGTCCAATTTAAATGAATAAAAAAGCATGAGACGTAGAAATTGTTAATAAACCGGACCTTGCGTTTAGTTTTTCAATAATCAATACCTATATAATGATAAATAATAATAAACCTGTTTTTTTATTTTTATTGGTTTAGTAATCAGTCTAAATTGAGCACTCTTGCTAAACGGACCTGTGTCAAATAGCTCTGCATTATTATTTGTCAATTGCTTGAATTATTATTATTTATTTCGCAGTAACTCAACTGCTTCTACCGAGTTTTTACTTGTAATATATTTTGACTAAAACCTGTACCAGATAAGTGCACTACCCCAGCTTATATTATTACTACTTAATTATAAAACTAAATACTTATATAAAAAAAAAAAAAACTTTCTCATATTTTTTTTACAAATTAAAACCCGAGAAAAGCAAAGGAGATGAAACGCCACCATGCAGGACCCCAGTTGCAGTATTGGGATCAACAATCGGAGGAAACATCGCTTACCTGTAACATTGTATTCAAAACTTTATATAACATTTAATTAAATCAACGTGTCTATTAGATTAGACGTACGTATTAAAGCGATTAACAAACAAAATAAAACATAGTAGGTATTGCTAGATGTATAGTAGAATAAGTACTAATAAAAAGTATAGGGCTTAACAATTCGTTACATTGGAGCCGCTCCCGAGCTTGGAAAGCTTGCAGATGGTGATACGGCATACCCCAATCCTCGAGAACCGCGTCCTGGCTAATACAAAGGACGTCAAGAATGCATACTTCAATTTTACCACTTTGCTAAATTAAATTATTTTAGCAATGCGCTTTTCTTGGTATTTTCATAACTTCTAAGGGTAGATTGCTTCAAGTTTTTTTTATTGGAGCATGTTGCTTTGCATCCACCTGATGGTAAGCAGACCTACGAAGTCTTTGAATCGGATCAATGTTTGCTGGTTAACAGCACTATGGGCAGGGAAATAGACGAATTTGCTTTCTGCTACTTAAATTCTCGCTGTTTTATTCTCAAAGCAATTGTTTCGTAACTGAAAGGAGACAACCATGTCGACGAAAATCGGTGATTTATAGACTTTGTAGACTATCAGGTGGATAATAAAAAAAAACTTGAATCAATCTACCCTTAAAAGTTGATAGGTATATAAAATTACAATTTTAAATTTTGTCACGGTTCTTTCAGAATTTAACGGAGTCAACGTGAAATACAAATAAAATAAAGTAGGTATTGAAATAAAATCGGATTTGTATATATAAAATAAAAAAAGTAAAATCACAAGAAAAACAATTTTTGAAAGCTTGTCATTTGAAACCCCTTTTGATTTCATATTTCTATGGGTAATATTTTGGGATTATTATTTTAAGATATTTCAATTTCAAAATAATCTTAAGCTAAGTATTGCTATGAAATACGAAAACGGGTCACCTCCGAAATTCAATATTTTAATTTCCGTTTAGTTAGATACAAGTTAGTTAAATAGTTTCCCACCAAGAGGCTGTCCTAAATACCTATGGGTAAATTCAATCCAATTTCCTCTGTTATCCTGTCTGGCTGGTTTACATCCGGTATAGTGGAACCTCAACACTCTATTCTTATTATTACAAACTATATTGCCTAATTTATTATGGCTATAAATAAATATTTGTGTTTACAATTATACTGATATTGTAAAGTTGATGAGTTTATTGTTTGGTTAAATGCGCTTATCTCAGGAACTACTGGTTTGAATAAAAAATTTTTTTTTAGTGTTGGATAACCGATTTATCTAGGAAGGCGATTAGGCTACATAACATCACGCTACGACCAATAGGAGCGAAGTAACAATGAAAAATGATTCGAAAACGGGGAAATATTCTTCCTTTTGAGAGCGGCTGCGAGTTGTGCAGACGAAGTTGCGCGGATCAGCTAGTTTATAATAAAATTAAATTAAGCTTTTTTTAAATTGTTGAAATTTTTATTTTTGAATTTTACGAGTATATACAACACGGGCGTCTATATGAGGTAACGAGGTAGTCATCTCACGGAGTTTTTTTTTTAAATGGAGCACGGCATTTGACTTTGTATGTAACTGATCGTACACAGTCCATCAATAGAGTCGATTAAAACATAGTTGTTTAACAGCATTAATCGCTCCCACTATGCCGGCTAAATGATGTGGTTACGAAATTGGCGGCGACAGATACGTATTTGCATTACGATTCTATTTTTATATTCTCGCTGCTTTATCTTCAAATTGACTGCTGTTTCGTAACCCTACACTGAAAGGAGACTACCGCCTCGAATATAAATCGTAGTAGTAGAGTCCTGAAAACCAGTAAATCCACAGACTAAAACCGAAATATGACTAGGTCAGTGTACGATTTTTGCATTTGTATGGTAACGACACCGGTGTCAGCGGAGTATATAAATCGATCATTATCGATATAGTGCATCCTACAAAGGAGATGTTTACAAAATATATGATGCCCTGACTAAGACTTTGGACAGTCTATAATTAATTCCACGTTAATTAATCTGTAAAATATTAGATAAAATTTTGTAATTTTCGTGAGCGAACGCTCACGAAAATTACAAAATTAAATGTGTTTGTTTGGACATGACAATACTCAAACTAAATTACTTAATTGATTTTAATGATTTTTTTACAACTTTAAAGGGATATTTAATGCACAGAAGGTTTCTTTAACTCCTTAATTGTTTTATTATTATTTATTTTTAAAGCATTGAATATAATATCAGCCTATCTACCTAAATAGATCGTGAAAGTGTGACGTCAAAGTCTATAGGTTTGTGGGCCCATCGTGCCTACTACGGTTAATTCGCGCTTGAAATTGTAGAGACCTCCCTAAACAATATTTATAATCAGATTAATATAAGATTCAGTTTAAAACATTATTCTTATATTCCTAGGTAGACCTGCAAATATAGTAGTTTGTGCTTCTGACAGAAATAGTTTTACCATTTTATTTAAATTTGAAAAAAAAAGACAGAATTGAACATGATAAAAATGTACCTATAGTAGATAGGTGCCCATTGTTATAATCTGCACTTAGAAATTTCCAAAACGCAATCAGCCCTGTATATCTTATTATAAAGCGCTGCAACATTTCAAATGCAAGCGCTACGTAAGCGCTTTAACTTTTTACTAACTTTTATTCTACATGAATTTACACAAAAGCCAGACACAGCGATAATGTCTTCCATTTGTTAAAAGACGGGAATTACTCGGCAGTCCGCGTCGCGTTGACGACAGAAAAGAATAAAACGGGGACTCTTTGTTGGTCTAGCTAGAGGAATACATTTTATGCAGCGGCTGCAGCGCTCTATGGACAATTCTATTCTAAAACTCGCTCTATTGCTTCCCTTGCTTGATAAAGCGGGGAAAAAATGTGGAAGATTTAGCTTCAGCTTTTGGTGTAATATTTTTTAATATGTTTATTCAATGAGTTGTATGTTTTGATAGCTACATGAATGGGTACCTAAAGCCTCGAACACACGAAGCAAATGTTTTGCGAATGTGTCGCGAGCTTGGTTAGTAAAATTGCTGTAAATTAATTGTGGATTAAAAAACTGACTTTTATCCCACTTGAGGGTGTTTAATCGATTGCTCAAAATCGGTCATTAACCCCCGTATTCTACGACGTTTCCTTAACTCCACTCTTCACTCAAGGACTCTTCGTCTGTCTCAACTTGCTTTTTATAGTTGACATTTGGTGGAAAGAGACAGACGTTCCTTGAGTGTAAAGTGGAGTTAAGGATACGTCTTAGAATACGGGGGTAAGTGTTCATCACATAATTAAAAAAAAACCTTATCACGCCATAATACTTTTTGTAAACAAAATCTTAAATCTAATTTAGGTAAATTAAATTAATTAAAGGAGTTAAATCTTTTTTTTAATTTAATTCATAAATTCAAAAAAGCACGAGCACTCTCGCTTTCTTTTATTAGTTACTTAATATTTTGGCATCATTAAAAATCAATTACCTATATTTATTTTATTTTATTCTTTGGTTATATATTTCAGCATCATTTAAAATCAAGTATTTATTTTATTTTATTCTTTAGTTATATATAATTTATAAAAGTATCTACTAATTTTAATTACTTATATGTGTGTGAAGTGGGAATCGATTCTACGACCACCGGATACAATGCCAAAGGTACAACCACTAGTCCAGTATCTCTACCACAAGTTTTTCCAAAAATTTTATAAATCAATAGTAGCTAGTAACTATTAGATAGGAATTAAACAATAATAGAGAGGTTTATTTAAAAAATAAAGCACTACTAATGGTTGATCTATAACTATAGCGACTATAGTAGAAACTGTTTGCTAAAACTTGTGGTAAAGCTACAGGTAGGTTGAAATACAGATGCTTTCCTTATGTTGTAACTCTTGCCTTTAAACGGCAGAAGTGTCTTTATTGCATATATCGTAAAGAAAATCTAATGAATATAAAATAATTCTCACAGATGGTACATAATTAATAACCGACAAAGAAATAATCGCTGGTATTATATTTATAATGTATAGTATTTATAGTAGATGGCTGCGAGTGGACTCGTTACGGGTGGCTGAGGCTTTTCATTTAGCGGCGGCTCTATTGCTTTCCTTGATCAATCAAGGGAAAATTGTGAGAGATTCATGAATATATTATAAATTATAATACTTTATATTGCTTTCTATATAATAAGGCGTTCCAAAACGGGGTAATTAACCTGTGCGATCATGGCTGCATGGTCGAAAGATCTTGGCCTTCCACACTGGCGGAATAATAAAAATACCCTGTGCGATCTCTCGGAACAAAGAAAGAGACGGAGATATGTAAATTTTGTATATTCTATATTTTTCTTTTCCCCGAGAGATCGCATGGGTTATTTGTATATTTGAATTAAAAAAAAACAGAATTCAATACTTTCATGAATCTTTTACATTGGAAATGCCACACGTTATAAAGTAGAAATCATAAATATTCTTATGTCTCGCTCGCACTCATTCAAATCTACACATCCAAAACATATAAATACTTTTTTTTAAATTTTAATTTAAGATCGAAATGTCAAACATGGTCGTTGCCACCATAATATATTCTGGTCTTGCTTTTTTTTTCACACACAAATGCAATTTTGACAAGTTTAGGCACAAGGTTCTAAGTAGGTCTTAATAATTTAGTATTCGGTAGACGGTAACAAATTTATTAAATAAAGAAAATATCATTGTTATTTATTCGAACACAATCTTAAAGGTTAGCTGGTAGATAATGCCTAAGGCATTAAGTTCGCCTTTGTACATAACTTTTGTTTACTGAGCAATAAAGTGTTAAAATAAATAAATGTAATTAACAAGGTGTTATATGTATGATATTATGTATTAATTTTCGTACCAAATAATAATCTGTTATGACACAGATTATTATTTGGTACATAACTAAGGGTTTTGCTTGTCGGGTACTCCGCCTCAATATCCGAAGGCCTGGGGGGATTTTCGCGGACACTTTAAAGGGTCTGGGTATTATATTAGACACTGCTATATTATTGTTTAATATAGCAGTGTCTAATATAACTTATTTATTTATATTCATAGAAAATTAACAGAAATCATAAAAAAATTACAATATTAAGACGACCAATAATGGATTTTCAAAGATAAATTATAAGAATGTAGGTATATAAATTATTAAGAAGTGTTGATGCAGTTGTTGACGTTTATGTTTATATTATGGCAAAATCAGGATGAATGAATATGTCCTACATGTTATATATATACTTATATATATACCTATATATATATATATATATATATATGTGAGTAAATGTTTGTATGAGTGAGAATGTATGTGTGAGTGTGTTATCTTCGCTATGGTCGATGATGGTGTTAAGACAACCTCGGGTGCCTTAAGTATTCATAACCGCATCATTTGGTCGGCATAGTGGGAGCGACCAACACTAAACAATATATTGGTCCTAGAGTCATATGTCATACCATAGTACGCCACCACGTATATACCATAGTAAATAAGGCATAACTACATAAATATATGTTTTTGGCCGCGTTACTAAAATCGTGAAAGGTAGTGGTGAAATCGTCCGGCAAAGTCAAAATCAGCAAGTTGAGACATGAGTACTCATGTGTGGATAAAATTAACCGATATTCGCTTTTTGGTACGTATTAATTTATTTTAATTGGGTGTTAACATTTCATTATTCATAAAAAACATTTAACCGGCACATAAATTTAACGTCGTCGATTAGGTACCAGCAACTCGGCTTTTATTAAGCATGGCAACCATTTAGCTTTGAAAAAAAAAAGGATTTTCTTTATACCCATTCTGTCTTTGTGTTCATATAGACATAGGTTAGTAGTATGTAAGTATATGACAAAGTACCTATGTATATAATGGCCAATTTATCTACTTATTGTATTGCTTATTCATAATAAAAACAACAAATTTATAATTTCTCTATAAATACAATAGTATATTATATTATTATCTCAATTTCTGATGTATTATATCTTTAATGCGTTAAAACGTAAAGTTGATTTTTTAAATATAAACACTTAATAATAAATGTATTTATGTATGTTTTCGGTGGAAACCTTGGGACCGTGGTCACCAGATGCAATAAAATTTGGAAGTAATCTTGGAAAACTTTTAATTGATGCATCTGGGGACCATCGAGCAAGATCCTATTTTTTCCAGCGAATATCGCTGGAAATTCAGAGGGGCAATGCTCTATGTATTTTGGGCAGCTACGGAGAATTTACAAGAAATTTATAATTTTTAACATTGTAAATATACAAATTTTAGTTTTAATAAATAAATTTATCAATTGTATCTACTTATAAAATACTAGCTTCCCGTTCCGACTTCGCATGGGCGTATTAAGGAATAATATTTAACCAATACTCTCTTTACAACCATGTAATTTTTACAACTTTTTTCATTAAACAATTAAATCGGTTTTTTTTTAACAAATTATTTGTATATTGTAATCTGTCTCACTCACACACTTAGATTTTTTTAAACCCAATTTGTTTTATTTTTCCGTATGATTTTCTGAAAATTTTCTTTGATACATATAGGTATACTTGTAGCTTCTCCACACAACAAAAAAATAATTAGCCATATAGTTGCAGCCGTTTTGAAGCTTACATACATATTCGATAATTGATTTTTATTTATTTAAGACTAGATGATCCGCACAACTTCGTCTGCGTAACTTTAACCGTTTACGCAGCGTACGCTCTCAAAAGGAATAATTTCCTCCCCGTTTTTGCATCATTTTTCATTGTTACTCCGCTTCTATTTGTCGTAACGTGATGTTAGGTAGCATATAGTCTTCCTAGATAAACAGGCTATCCAACACTAAGGCTGAGTTTCACCAAAGTGTCTGTGAAAGTAATTGTAATGATCAAAGTTAAAAATGGCGTCAAATTCGACCTTAAAAATGAAACTGGTATATTCGACGCCATTCTAAACTTTAATCGTTACATTTACAAAGAGTTTATTTTGGTGCAACTCAGTCAAAAATAATTTTTCAATTCAAACCAGTAGTCCCTGGGATTAGCGCGTTCAAGCAAACAAACAAACAAACTTTTCAGCTTTATAATATTAGTATCTTGGAGATTATATCTATAGATAATATGATATGATAATCTCCACAACAGTTTTATAAATAAACATAAACATTTTCAGTTACAAAAGGGTCTAAATATAAAATAATAATGTAAATTCTACGAAAAAATATTTCATGAAGCAAAATCCCGTCACAACACGCTGATTAAAGTTTTTATTGTAAATAGAATCAGTGAAATCACTCAGTTATGTCCATTATAATATCTCACTTTATATAAATAATTCATAAAAGAATAGAATTTTCATATTCTTTCACTTTGGCCGCTCACTTCGCGGGCGGGCGCGCCGGTTTGTGATTCCAGAACAGAAGATTCACATGAGTAGCCCTTGTGTTTATTATATTTGTTTGTATGTTAATTTATCTTAAAGGCTAGCTGGTAGATAATGGCTAAGGAATTAAGTTCGTCATTGTACATACCTTTTGTTTACTGTGTAATGAAGTGTTTAAATAAATAAATCATTTTAGATATTTACGATTATAATAAAATAAAATCTTAAATAGCATCGACATTAATAAAAATCAATACCAATAAAATAAATTGAGAATTTCCATGGCGTTGTATCTCATAACCACTCCGTGGTCTAGTGGTTCTTATATTATCTTTACTAGTTTTTGGGGCTGACATTAGTCAAAACACTTCGACCTAGTGGGACTTTTGTGTGTTCCCCAGTTCTTTACACTTCACTAGTTTTTCCCATTCTTAGATATGCTGCTGACATATTTGAGGACGTCTTCCAGTTTGAGGAGCTAGTATCTTTTCGTTTCGGGGTAAGCCTGTTCCAGGCATGGCCCTTGCATCGCACTGGCACAGAAGGTGCTGCATTGATTCTAGCTCATTAGAGCAAAATCTACATCTGGGATAGCCTCCAACTCCGGTTGTATGGAAGATGTTTATTTGTCGTGTAATGTCCCGAGAAGATTCCCACCAGTAGCCTTATTTGTGTTTTGTTAAACTTCCAGATCTTATCCAGGCCTTTGTATCAATTAATTTCTTGGAGTGTGTTAGGCCTTGTTGAGTTGACCACCAGGTTGTATGTTTCTCATTGGCAAATTCCTTTAATACATTGTTTATTGTTTTACTAGGTATGCCTATAAATGGTTCAGGTCCCATAAAAGGGGTATCTGATCCCTTTTTAGTCAGTTGGTCTGTGCTTTCATTACCTTCGATTCCTGTATGCCCCGGAACCCAGGCTAGTCTCACCCTGTTGTCCCTATCGATTTTATTCGCAGTTCAAGACCAGACCAGATTTCGTCTCATATGAACTCAGCACTTTAAGTGCCGCTTAGCTATCGCTGGTGGTCTAATGGTTACGTTGTAGCGTTATTTATATACGGAAATTACCGCCTCCTTGATCAAGTGGTTACGCTGTGGCGTTATAAACGGAGATGACCGCTTCCGTGGGCTAGTGGTTATCCGTTAGCGTTATATCCGGAGTCTTAGATTTCCATCACATATAATATTTGTATGTTTTTACGCTAATAGTACGCTTGCCATGGTCTGCTTAATTATAAAACATAATATAATTAAAAGTTATAATGTGTATTAGTGTCTTTGTATGGACACATAGTACACATAGTACACATAGTACAGGCGTAATAATACCTAACATAACGCAAGGTATTAGGGATGCAGTATTTATAATATTTATTTTTTCTTACTATATAGCTGTTCCCTGGAGCCTGCATCCGCTATGGAAAGAAAAGAAAGAAAGAAAGAAAAACTTTATTTATTGATTTAAACATTAATAAATTTCGTTGCGTGTTAATTTGTATTGAAATCCGATTAAGAATTTTGAAAATAAAATACAAGAGAAATATTTTTTAGAATCGGTTCAGTAGTTTTTGAGTATATCCGGCCCAACAAACAAAAACTGAAATATTTTCTCTTTATAATATTAGTATAGATAAAGGCATATTATTTTCACTCGATTAAATAAAGATATTATTAATATTTAACCCCTGTCTGTGGCCTAGCGGTTACGTCGCATTGGTATCGTGTATCATGCATAAACCACATTTATTTTGTATCTCCAATTTGTAATAATTTTATGTCGAATGGTAAAATCGGATAAGGATTTAAATGTAATGAAAATACATAAGATACATTTAGAATATTTCTTATTAAATCTCTACTGTAAGAGTTTAGAGTTATTTTTTTATTAGATCACGGCATGTGACTTTGTATCTACCTAGTGGTAAACAAACCTGCAAAATCCACCTATTCTGGATTTCTTTTAGATAGTACAATTTCAGATACATTATATGTAGGTACATGAAAAACCTAATTAATTTCTTCGAATCTCTTTAAGTATATATTTTAAATATTTATTCGATGTTTTAAACTACAGCTTTAAAAGAAGCATTAATCAATTTTACATAGATTGTATTTAATCATTTATGGAAAAAAATAGGGCAACTATTTAAGCTCCCGAGGAAAGTCTATATAATTTCGCTAGGTCGCTACCCATCGTTTTTGTTACAGTCGAGTCGTTCGCAAAAACCATTGAGTTAGTTTCGGGGACTCTTTCGGTATTAGACTGTGGGTTCACCGATTTTCAGAAGACTACTGCATCAATTTATTGTCGGGGTGGGTGGAAGTCTCCTTTTAGGGTGCGGTTTGCCGCAGCGAGGAAATTATAGTAGACTCTTAAGAAGCCAGGAAATGGATTCGCGAACTCGAACGTTTAAAAACATGTAAATGTTGTTTTCAGTAATATCAAAGTTTTTTTTAATGAATAAAGTAAACGTAGAGATGTAAATATTACTTATTCGATCCTAATTAGATAGTCTATTTATATAAATCTATTACCTTTTGAAAAGACACCCAAATAGACTGGGAGATAATGACAGAAAACGTTCTCCCATTTTGCATGCCTTTTTAAGAATTAATAATTAACCCTAAAATATGAAAGACAGAGGGCCAATAAGGCCTCCGCAATATTACTACTTTAGTTGTCATCATTTTTTTTATAAATAAATTATATGTAATTCATAATAATCGGCCATATAACGTCCACTGCTGGACATAAGCCTCTCCTATAGATTTCCAAAAAGACCGTTTATATGTAATTAGGATCGAGTAAATAAATTTTGTTTAAATAGTAAACATTATTAAAATTATAAACAGTACATAGTATGTATAAGATTATATAGTAAAAAAATATATAATAAACTATACATATTTTTAGTTTGTAATAAATAATGTCAAAATAGTGTGTCAAAAATATTTTGTACGCCATTAAAGTGGCAGAGTTTGTCCTCTAAACAATTATGTAAACATCTGTATAACCTATATTTCAACGAATAAATGAATTTGTAAGTAAAATCTACACCACTATGTTACTTTTTTTTTTCAAAAAATACTTTATTATCACTGAAAACAATATTTAAATGTTTTTTGACTGCGCCCTTTTCGTAGATGACACATGTTGTGCTCTAATGAAAAAAAAAAGCTTGTTTGGTAACTATATAGGGCCCTAGAGAAATCACACTCTATTCTTTAAATGGAATCGCTTTCAGTCAAAAAGTATGGTATGAGACAGTTGATAGCGTAGATCACGTCCGACCGGAAACTGTCAAATTCCATAATATTTTGACTGATGGATTCAATTTTTTTCTTCAATATTTAGGACAATTTACACATATTGTTCTGATCACAAACTAAGCTTTAAGCTTGTATTATGTCTACCAGAAACAATCATATAATACATATTATATTTTATAAACACCCAGACCATGACAAACTGTACAGAAAATTGTACTAATATTATTTTGCCATGGGTGGGAATCGAACCTACACCTCCGGATACAACGCTAAAGGCGCAGCCACTAGTCTACGGAGGCGGTCAATGGAATCGCCAAATCCCTGTAAATTAAAGTTTATTAAAATACTTTCGATGTATAATTTTTAATAAAATACGTAAGTACTCGAATCCCAACGGAATTATATGTAATCAGATAATAAAATCGTGAAGTTTAACCACAAATAGAGAAAAACTTAGTTTTCAAATAAAGTTTATGCAGGTCGGGAAACTTTCGCCAGGTATTTCTTTGTTCCAGATTGTATTTTTTTCTCTTTCGCTCACGTTTTCGGTCTACATTTGAATAATTATGAGTAATATAAATTGAGACGCTGAAATATTTCTTACGAACAATGGAGGTAGAAGAGGATTCACTTAATTCTTTATGTAATACATTACTAATTTCAGGTATATTTGAGTGATGAGTTAATCTTGAAAGTTTGAATAATTATTTTCTTGTTGACACTTTTATTTGAATGGAAAGGATAATCTAGGTTGTGTTTATTATAGAATTATTATACGATTTTTTTCTGTTCTTTTGTTGTACGCAAATTAAAAATTTTGGAGTATTTGTTCTGGGCAAGCAATTTTGTATCTACCTGACGGTAAGCAGACCGACAAAATTCATGAATGGGATCAATCAATATATTGTTTTTAACAGCATTGATCGGTCCCGCTATGCCGGCTGATGCGATAACGAAATGGGCGGCGACAAAGACGAATTTGCATTACGAGTCTACTTTTATAGCCTTGAGCTGTTTTATCGTCAAATTAAATGGCTGTTTCATAACCGCACCCCGAAAGGAGACTACGACCTCGACAAGAAATAAATGCAATAGTCTCCTAAAGAAAACCGGTGAACCCTCAGACTAAGGTCACATAAGGGTTTTTAGCATCTGTATCGGTATTTTATATGAAAATCTGCGTTTACCATATAAAGTGAGCTATAGAATTTCTAGTATTACTCGACTACCGTTTGTCGCAAAATTTGTGGGCCATTGTATTAATCGTTCTGGTATACAGGGTGAATTTTTAAAGTGTGCCTTCAAGGCCAAACCCTAAACTACAAGGAATAGCGAAAAAAGCTCAAAGTAGTCTCGGGCCGGTTTTGATAGAAACTAAAACTGCATCATTAGATTTTTTTTTATTACTCTCCTAGCCGGGAACCGAACCGGTTCATTTAGAAAAAAAACTCACCTGTATTATTGCACCAGCTGATAATGTCGCTTATCTTCTACTATACACCTACTAATATATTTTTTAATAAAAAAAATATATTTTAATATTATAAAACTAAAATATTAATTTCCCACAACAGATTTTTTTTTCGTACAATTATTACCAACATAAAAATAATAATTTAACTTCGGCTAACAGCCAAGTTGTAAATATTGGAAGTACGTTTGTATGGTCGTCAAGAATACATGCATACGATCGATCCCTATATAATATTGATTTTACGTGAATTACGTGCACCGATAAAACAATGTACAAACATGCACAACACCACTATAGTGCCTCAGAGAGCACGTTAAGCTGTCGGTCCCGGTTTCACTATACCAACATGTGAAACTGTTTATGGGTTATTGAGTCTATTCAAAACATCGCGACGAGCTAGATACTTGTTCGGTGTAGACTCATACCATCGGCTACGACGAGGTGGGATTAAAAAGCCTTCCGCTGGGTACCCTGGGGCCGTCTAGGATACATATACATACATACGTGCACCGAATATTGAATTTTAAAATAATAACTTTTTACAACCCTTGTCGTTATTCTAGTTCGTCATATAAAATGTATAAAATATTTAATACCGGTTACACACTTAAGACGTGAATACTCGCGAACGTGATGTGGATGCTTTTCTATTCCGAGTCCGTTGTTTGTGTCGTTTGTGCGCGTCAAAAGTCGAAAACCGTTAACGCTATCCATCATACTGTACTCTACCACTGAGAATTAAACGCACTCTCAGCTTTATTTTTTTTGACTATTCATAAAAATAATATAGCCATATATTTCCAACACCAGATTACCATAATTACAAATATTTAATACACGAAATATAATAAACACAAAAAATATAAATTTGTTAAAAAATATTACTGCACTATTACTGACTATTCATAAATATCTGAAGATTTACATTAAATTTTTAAAGATAAAATGCAATGAAAAAAATCCTGGTGGTCGGGACTCGAACCCACGAACCTCGCTTTCGCGGCAAGGTGCTCAACCGCTGAGCCAACCAATAGGGCTATTACGCCGCACAAAGTTAAGCTAAACTTTAACCAAAATGACGTAGTTGTCTGTCAATTTTCAATATCACCGGATTACGTCAGATTTGCATCATATTGGTTAAAGTTTAGCTTTACGTTGTGCGCGTAATCACCCCGCAGGTGGGCGATTCTCGCGCTTTCGAGAAACATCTCGATTCGAGATTTTTAAACGAAAAATGACTAAATATGTCATTTTTCGTTCAATATTTATATATTTATTATTTATTAATTAATATTTATTATTTATTTCGTTTAATGTTCGATATTTTTGAACGAAAAATGGCATATTTAGTCATTTTTCGTTTAAAAATCTCGAATTGAGATGAATCTCGAAAGCGCGAGAATCGCCCACCTGGTTCCAGTTACCCTTCACGAATTTTGTCATTGCTTGTTATCTACTTATACTACTTTATATAAGATTATCCTAATGAGGAATTTATAAAAATGCATAAATATAAGATTTACATGAAATTAATAATTTGATTGTTTGAAATTATGAGCGAACGCAGAATTCTTCGAGTTGAGGCAGATTTCACGGCTTGGATTTAATATCGGCCTTAACAATATCAAAAGTGGGAGTAGAGGGTAGTAAGACGGTAGAATAGCAGCGGTGAGTGAAGCAAGCGTTTCCGCATAATAGTGGCCGTTACCGCCTCTGTATTACCTTCGCTAATGCGTTCCTACTTGCCACTTCACTTAGAAATTATTTTACGGAGCGCCCACTTGCTCAACGTTGTATTGCCTCGCATTTAGTTATATAATGTGCACACTTCTCGCTTTAATTAAACTGCTTTCCTTGGAATATTAAAGCAATAAAATAATTCTCTATTTTATGATATTAATTTTTGTATGCGTTTATATTAATAAACACGCTATTGTTTGAGTGTGGAATTTCATAATCGAATAAATTATAAACAATCTTAAAAATACTTGTTGTACTTTTATTATCCCTGAAATGGAATTATACGGTCTATGAACTAGTACCATCGATACCCTGTTTGGTGGCGTCTACTATATCGGGTTAAACTACTTTATTCACACTTCGCTCGAAGAACCCGAGATCATAAGATAAAGGAAAGATACTTGCTGGCAACAAATTATATTTTTTTATTGTGCGTCAAAGGCCAAGAACCTTTGGATCCATTTCGTTCAGTACATTTTATCCGCTTATGTTGCTTAGAAAACTGGGGTTTGATAACCAGTATTGAAACAATATTATAATAATGTATTATATAAGTATCAAGAAAGTATTTTTTTGTTGAAAACTGCGTTACTGCAACAATAATGATTATTCTTCCTAGATGACTGGTTTTCGAATGACGTCATTGCGGTTCACAAACAGGAATTAAAATTCTTCAAAGATAACCCAGTTATCAAAAAGAATGAAAATTATTCTTAGATACCGGGTTAACAAACAAGAATAATTTTCCTGTTTCGATACTGGTTATTAAACTCTTTTCGAAAAAAGCATCCTTAACCAATAAATACTACCTATAACCGACAAAAATATAATTATATTTTAGTAGTGTTTTAGTATTGCTAGAGCCAGAAAAGGATCATCAACAAATGAAAGACTAACTACTTTTGTAAAGAAGAAACAACTCAAGAAAACTCAAAGTAAACCTTTTTCAATCCTAGACAAAGCACAGGACTGGAAAATATTCATGAATACATTCACAAAAGAAAGTAATAGTTATATAAAACTCACCGTTCCGTAGGAAACAAATATTCCTAAGGACCACAACATCAAGTCGAACTAATATTTTGATCTCACAAAAGAAATTAATAGAAACGGATTTAAAACTCAACTTTATGCAGTGGAAGTTGGTGCAAGAGGAATTCCTGCACAGTCTTTGCATCGTCTATTAAAGGATCTTGACCTTCCGAGATCAGCCGTCGGAACTTTTATGGAGTGTGTTTCCAGGATGGCGCTAACAGGATCAATGATCATATAGTATTTGGTTTAGTAGAGAGGGTAGTGAATACAGTGCAGATGAAAGTTCAAAAGGCCTTTAAACCTACTTCGCGGTCTCAAGTCTGGGAACACTGCAGTTCATTCCCCTGCCTTCCAACCACGCGATGGACCCGGCACCCGCACGGTAAAGCCAAATAGCTAAGAACATTGTCTCTCTCTGGAAGTGCGATTGCTCCTTTTGTATAGGGAATACAGACTTTGCGATCGCAACTGGAGGTTTCTTAACTTATCATATTTTTTTTAACGGTCGGTTAAAGTATTATCAATTGTACCCTCAGGAGATTTAGGGATCTGCACTTTTCAACAGCTTTACCTTACTGCTAGTAAAATACTAGTAGAAACATTAACAATAATTCGTCTACTCCAGCTTGAAGTCTTTAATTAAAATATTACCTACATAAAAAAAAATACAAAACCGATCCTTCAGAGAATTTCTACTCGAAAAGATTTCAAAACATTTAGCAAAAAAGAAATGTTAATGTCGTTCCGCAACTTGAAGAGTAATTTTAATTAAGCCGACAGCCTAGAGCTCTTGATTTTTTTCAATCTCAGAAGCCGGCCAATTAAAAGTTGGCGGGATTCAGCCCGGACACCAAACAAGCAAAACCTAGTGCACCCTCTGCTGCAACTTCGAAGCAACTGTTTGTACTGTTATACTCCACTTATACTTAGTATAATTACTTACTTAATGAAAATAATGAGGTTGGGATTTCAATGAGGAACTTTTTAAAGTGGAACCGAATTTTGTAAAGTATTTTTTTGCAGTAGGTACTTAGTTAGGTCTCTCTCTACTTAGCAGTTTAGGTTTTTTTACAATGTATTTTAGGAATGTGTTTAAAGATTTTATTTCATTACTATTTATAGATCAATTTACATACATTTTATTTTTAACATAAAATATATGGCCGAGTAGGAAAACCCCAAAAAAAATCTCCCATTTTTTTGTTTAATTTATTTTTTTATAATTGACAGAGACTGAGTTTGACATTATTCGTGCCTGATGAAAAGCATTGATGAGCTCGAATTTAAGCAAGCTTACTTTGTTTACGAATTTAAGCACGCTTACTCTGTTCACGAATTTAAGCACGCTTACTCAGTCTACGATTTTAACCAGGTACCTTTTTATTTAAAAATACGTAACTTAAAAGAAACGGCAGTGTAATAAAATATACTTTAATACTAAATAAAGTTCACTTTAAATAATAAATAAAGTACAAAAAAAGCATTTAATTCTATAGATTTAACACAAACATATTATCAGAACATGCAGAAAGTAGTAAATATTGATACAGCAATATAGCAAATCGTCTTATGCGGCTTCTCCGAGAGGATTTTTAAATATTTATAGGAGTGTTTCCGCAGACGTTAAGCTCGCTTGCTCAAGAACATTTTAAAATTCTCTCAGCAACACATAAAGATAAATTTCATAATATGAATTTGAGTGAATTTCCCGTTAAATACAGTTTGGTCTGCGTCTTCTTACGTATTATTGAGTATATCTTGGCACTGTGACATCATTCACCTTTGGGGTTTAATTCGACTTGACTAAATTTCAACGTAATCGGTTCGGTAGTTTAGCAATCATTTTAATACGAACACAAACAGGATAACGAGTGCGTTTAACTAAAGTAGTAATACTTATTTATTATTTATTGTAAAAAGTGAATAAAAAGTGGATTAATAGTAAACTAAGATAAGTACTCATTTAACTCACATTAAATTACGGAATTTTTGTTAATTTTGATAATTTTAAATTATGTTTTGGTTATTTGATTTTATGTAGATTTTTACCTACAACATTTATTTGATTGTTTAACTTAAAGTATGTCTTAATGATACTAGATTTCTTGTTTAATTATATTTTGTCTAACCTTTTATTTTATAAAAAGTGGCCCCAGCCTAGTAGTTAAGTCACTGCGCAACTGATAACAAGGTTAAGCAGACGACCTCAAGGCCGGAACTGGGATGGGTGACTGCTTTATACAATGAGGCTATACCATCATAAACATCGCAACAAGCTCGTTACGCGTTGCCTCCGAATACCATCAGCGAAATGAGGATAAGTTAATCCGCTGGGTACCCTGAGGCTGATATAACGCCAAAAAGGCACCCGTGATGTTTTTGATTAATTATTTTTAATTGACAATTAAAGTAACCTAAGATGTGTGCTAGGGATGTTCATGTTCATGGCGGGCTCGTTTTCCGCAATTAGCCAAGAGATTAGGCCTTTTTGCATGAGTCGGCTGACTATTCTAGCCAGCCCAGCTCCTTCCAGAAGGCGACAAGAAGTCCGGGTCTTCCACAGGCCTCAAGAAGCGACCTCGGTGTTCCGAGGATTTTCGCCCGCTGTAAAACCACCCCGGTGCAATGAAGCAGCACATGGGTGGGTGTTTCTTCCGTTCCCATGCAACCTCTACATAGAGGGCTGTTGGTGATACCTAAAATTGTAAGGTGCCCAATACTTACAGTGATAGTTGAAGGTATTGTCGCGTAGCCAACTTTTCAACTGATTAAAAGATAACGGTACATACGGTTAGGGTCCTACAAGTGTTGTAGCCGAACCACTTTTCGCCAGTTCGTCAACCGCGTCGCTACCGAGGAGTTGCTGTGTCCCTTTATCCACTGGAGAGTGACCCTGTTACCAACTGATATAGTCTCCAGTGCGTAGTGGCATTGTTTTACCAGACTTGAGTTCATCTGTGAGTTCTTCAATGCTAGTAGTACGGCTGCGCTGTCTGATAGTATGCGTATACCATTTTCTTACATCTTTCTTGCGCGTATTGCCACTGTTGCTTTTATTATGGCTATACACTCTGCTTGGAAGATGGAAGCATGTGTGCCAAGAGCTGTTGAAATTCTAATGTTTAGGTCGAGTGAGTACACTCCTGCGCCTGTTCCGTGTTCTGTTTTTGAACCGTCCGTGAAAATTCTGACTTCGTGTAAGCCAGATTGATCAGTCGGTTCTTCTTGCATATTTATTGAGTAATTTCTCACAAATATGTGCACGCGAGGACATCTGTCGTTCACTGCATTAATAAGTGGTTATATCTCAAGGTGTTCGTTTATTGACTGAGTATTGACCTCGCTTGGTTGTCTATATTCCATTGTACAGAGGGTCTGAGTCTTATGGTAGCGACAGCAGCTTCGTATTGTATGTATAGATGTAAAGGTGTCAGGTTTAATAAGGTTTCGATAGCTGCTGTCGGTGTAGTCTTCATACATCCTGTTGTGGCTAAACAAGCCAGTCTTTGAAGACTCTGTAGGTTAGCTGTAACCGTGGTCTGAGTGGTTGTAGGCCACCACACCAAAGCTCCATAGGTGATAGTGGATCTGATAACTGTAGTATGCCACATGGTAATTTTGGATTTTAGTCCCCATTTTTTTCTTGAAGTCATCTGCATTGCCACATTGTGACGCAAGCTGTCTTCAGTTTGTTCTCAAGATGCTTACTCCAGTTCAATTTACTGTCTAGCGTTATGCCTAGATACTTGACATCTGTAGCTAGAGTAAGTTCTGTTTTAAATAATGTTGATAGTTTCATGTTCCTCAATTTTCTTTTATTGGTGAAGAGGACCAGTTTCGTTTTGTTAGGATTAACATTAAGGCCATTTGTTGTGCACCAGTTTTCAATGATTCTTAATGCGATCTCCATCGAGTCACATAGTATGTTCTCAAATTCTTCGCTTATGAGGATCACTAGGTGATCCGCGTAGCCCACCGTGAAGTACCCTTGGTCGTTTAATACTGTTATGAGTCCATCTACAACTAGGTTCCACAGAAGGGGGGACAGGACCCCTTCCTGCGGACAACCCTTTGCTGCTATGCCTCTGGTCGTACTGTCCACGGTGAGCTACACAGCGCGTTATTTCAGCATATTCTCTATCCATCCTATAATGGTCGGCTCCACTTTATATTTGATTAGGGCCGTAGGTATGCTGTTAAAAGACGTTTTATCAAAGGCCCCTTCGATATCAATGAAGGTTCCTAACGTCGATTCTTTATTAGTTAAAGTAGATTCAATCTTACTTACTACATGGTGTAGTGCTGACTCTGTTGATTTTCCTGTTGTGTATGCATGCTGATAAGGATGCGATGGTTCTTTGACTAAGATCGAGTCTCTTAGGTGTTTGTCACATAGCCTTTCCATTGTTTTAAGCAATAAGGAGGTAAGGCTGATTGGTCTGAAGGATTTAGCTTGTGTGTAGTCACTTTTTCCCGGTTTCGGTAGAAAGACTACTTTCACTTCACTTCTTATAATATATTTTTTAATTAATTGATATTTTCAATAATTTATTATAACGGGTTTCATTATTAACTAATAATGAAGTACATAATATAATAACGAAATACATTTCCTCCGAATCGCTGTAAATGGCAAGTGCAGTAAAGACTAATATTAATTACCTATATATTTTGTAAAACATAAGCTACCTAATTTCAAAACAATATTTAAGTAATGTTTACATGAAATAAATGATTTTTGACTTTGCGACAAGTGTTAAAGAATAACTTAGTTGTGCTAAGTCTGAGAGTCTCATACTTCGTTTTCTCCACGAGCGTACGTACATATCGCTGCAAGCGTCAGTTTCGTGGCCTTCATTTCGGCGCTGTAAAAAGACGCTTATAGCGAGTAAAAACCACGAGCGTGTCTTTTTTTCGTGGGGCCCCGGAATAAGGCCCCAGGGCTGTTTTAATCAGTGGGTTAGGTATGAATTTACCCACGGCATTGCGAATCCCGGGCGCCATTATTAGGTTTGATTATAGCAATTATTTATGAGGAATTAACTTTTTTACATAAAACTATTATAATAGGTTATGTCTAGGTACTGTTACGGATGTTACTGAGCTATTGTATTACCTACCCATTTTTAGGATCAAATTTATAGATGCGAACTAAAAACACTTAAACTTTGGTTTTGAACTTATTATGTTTAATTTTTCATCCAAAATAAAAAAAATTGATATAATGACAAAGATTTAATTACTATCAATATGTGATTTATATCACCAATTTACTTTACTTTATTGTTATTAATAATAATATAATATATTTTAGTCTTGCAGCCAACTCGTTACTTCGTATTTTCTCATCCTCTTCCGATCCCTGCAAAACAATCGCTCTTCTCTCTACTGACATTTCCGTGAACCCTCCTATTATTATATTTAAAGAAAGTTAACTAAGAATACTACCGATCAGCCCTCTCAACCCTGTACATTTACATATAAACTAATAAAGAATTATCTGTTTTTAAAGCTCAAATCAATAAAATTGGCGATAAATAGTACATTGTTCACCGAGGGGAGAAAGTCACCGATTACTAACGAGGGCGAAGTTTGAGGCCCGACGCGAAGCGGAGGGCCTTAATTCGCTCGAGTTAGGAATCGCACTTTCTCGCCGAGTGATACATAGTGCTTTATACTACACCTACGAGGAAAATAAAAAATAAAATCTCTATTAATTAAAGTTTATATTAAAATTATTACAGTTGTTAAATAGTACTTTTTAACATAGAATACAAAGACCACAAAGTACTTGACTTATACTTTTGCGCTTTTTCATTAAAATAAGATAATAATACATTTTCAGAAAAATAATGCGCATTTTTCTCGCTTTTCCATTGTAAAAAGTCTTCATACGCCTTGTTATATTTATTCTTAGATTTCTCGGGTAATAGGTTTTCAATTACTTCTTGGTCAGTTACTTTTAATTCTGGCGGCGTTGTCAAATCTTCACTATCGCTACTAGACGACATTTCGAGTAGAATATAGTAATTAAAAATAACAAAACACAAATTGAAAGTTCACAAGGAACAAGAAAGCAGTCTGCGCGCGCTTTTTTTTTGTTCGTTTAACGTAGATAGAGAGGCAAGGGAATCATGCTCTATGCAGCTTCGCCAAAATAATTAAATTTAGAAAAGAATTTATGCTACTTTTCTAAACTTAATAAATCAAAAATGCAAAGAAAGTAAACAGCCAATAAACCAATACTTTTATTTTATTTTATTTTGATTAAAATTTCGAACTTGTAAAAAAAAACTAGGCTGTATAGCTTTGAACCCTTGCCTTTCCTAATTTGGAAGAATTGAAGAAAAAAAATTAAAAAAAAACTAGCACGTTAACAATAAATTTTCATATACTTTTTCCTCCCGCTTAAGCACGTTAACAATGGATTTTCATACACTTTTTCCTCCCGCATATTTGTACGACTACAAAGACGTACTTTCTGACCTATTCTTACGCAAGTAAGAACCTACTTTCCGAGCAGGTGTAGTATAAAGGTATTTAATCGTACTCCCATCTCACCCCAGCGTTTAATCGAGGAAGTGTTTAATTTATGTTCGTTGCAAGGACTACACCTATAACAAGACAAGGGAAGAAATAAGGCGAACCATGAACCTTAGTGTAGCCTGAGTCTAGAGATGCATGAGTAAAAGAGGGGAAAAATAAGATGAACAGTGGATAAAAAAATCTTGTTAGAGACTGAATTTCTAGTTGGAAAAGACGAAAGAAATAAGAATAACTATGAAGATAGGAGACCATTAAACAAACGCCTTTAGAAGAGAAGATATAAAATATAACTTTAGTAATTCTATAGGTGCATGGGTTCGAAAAGGTATAAAATAAGCAAAAACACTATGAACTATCGAATATCAGCAAAAACTGCAGCTTGATGCTTGAGAAGGAAATAAATAGGAAAATCCAAGGTACAAGAGTTTGTAGAGGTTTATTATCACCGATCAACGGCCAAAAACTTTTATACTTTGCGACGGCTTTCGAAATATAAATGTTTATACGTTATTCAAATTATTATTTTTTTAAAGCTTTTTATAATATAAACACGTAAAGGTGTAGATTCTACTAGTTTGATCATAAGTTTATAGTTTTGGTGTCCGATTAACGTTCCAATTTAGGAATGTTGACGGTAATTCTTAGTACATATTTATCTAAAAATACAACAAAATTAACTCATTTAAATAAAATGATAAAGGTTTTACTTTGGGCTAAAATGAGATTTTACTGATCAAATCGAAAAACATTTCTCATGGAACTATGTGTTGCAAATGTAAAAAAAATGCCTTCTCCATGGTTCCCTCATACAAACTAGTAATATTAAAAAATTACCAATTGGTATAAGGGAACCAATTTTTTTTTTCAGTGCGACTCATGGTTTTAAGGAATAAATATGTTCGATTTGATCATTAGAGCCTCATATAAGCCCAAAGTACAACCTTTCAAATTCACCCTGTATAAAGTCAGCAATCCTGCCCTATGCCATCTCCGTTGACTTTACTATCTGCGGTCGAACGGTTGGGCTGTCTAACTGCCGTCTAGGGACGTCGTTAGTTAGGACTTGTGGACATTTACTCCCGATTATATGTGATTAGCTGTTATTAACCTTACAAAGTGCTACAGTGGATCTTCCAAGTAATGTACATCGTACAAACATGGCCACTGTTTAAGGATTTCAAAGTAAATTCAAGGGTAATTTTTAATAGAAATTAGCAATAAAACATGGTAACTTTGGATGAAATAAAATTACATCTATTGCATTGATTACTTTCAGAGTGCGGTTACTCAACGGCCGGTAAATTTTACTATAAATCAGCTTTGTAATTAAAGTAGATTTGTAATAAAAAATCGTCCATTTCGTAACCGCACCATTTAGCCGTAATAGTGGGACCGATCAATGTTGTTAAACAATAATTAATTTATCGACCTCATTTTTGAAATTTGTGTAGGTCTGCTTTCCACTAGGTTGAGGTGATACAAAGTCACATGAAGTGCCCTAGAAAAAATACGAACGATGAACCCGCAGACTAAAACAGGAACACAACTAAGTCACTTAAAGGTTCTTGCCTTGAAAAAAACGTTCAGCCTAATAAAGGAGCCCTTGTATCGACTTAAAAAATGCAATAAGTTAGTAGTAAGTAGGTAGTAAGTTATTAATAAGTAACAATTAATATATATATATGTAACAAAGTGTTGTTCAGTTACATGTTTTCGTAAAATCAAACTAAAAACTATATAGAAAATTATGTACTAAATAAAAATCTATGATCTAAGAGAAATGTTAGCAAATATAAAGAATAATAAGAAGTGCGGTTGTCTCTAACCCTCATCCAGGTAACCTTGGGGGAAATCAAGACCGTTCTCGACCGTAGAGCGATCTGTCATGTAGTTATGTATGGCCTGACATATCTCAGACGAGTCGCTTTCTGAAGCGGTGTTAAAAAAACAGCATTATTTTTAGCACAAACTTTACAATGTTGCTAAATAATTCAAACTGGATTGAGATTCAAAATTGGAATTAACAGACTATCAGGATGTTATCAGACTATCAAGTGGCTAGCTCGTCTATCGATGTTTGGATAGACTCAATAACCCATCTATAAACATTTTCACAAGTTGGTATAGTGAAACTGAGATCGACAGCTTAACGTGCTCTCCGAGGTATTTAATAGTGGTGTTGTTAAAAAAACTTATTGGTACACACCATTATTATTAAAATATATATATGTAGCACAATTTACACATATTGCTCTGTTCACAAACTAAGCTCTAGGCTTGTACTATGTGTACCAGAAGCAACGACACACGCTTCCCGAGGTCTCGTCAAATTTGCGGTTTTCAAGGTTTCAGAAGTTTAGACTCTAAATGCTACAAAATGATAATTGTGTATTAAATTCCTATACTTTAGTCGTTTACGTGACCCCATGCTTGGGGCTAAACCAGAGATTGACGATATTGCCGAAATGTACCTATAGCATTAGGCATTGGTATCCACATAAGTGGCATCCCATCCGTGGCGGACCCATGGTTGAACAGTCAACAGTCCTAAAATGTAATTTAAAAAAAAGTTTTTAATGATTACGTTAATTCGTAACGTTAAAATTTAGGGCATTTTAAGTAATTGTTTTGAAAAAATCTCTGAAAATCTTGTTAAAAGGATCAATTATGAATTTAATAATCCATTTACGCTTCTCATATTCATTCTGAAGTTAAAATTTATGATTTCTTACTCTAAATCCATTCATTTTATTATAAACCATTTATTGGATTTCAAAAAATAGTAAAGGAACCTTTATGGTGAGACTCCGGTGTGTGTCTATCTGTCCGCTTAAATATAATTTAAGCGGACAGATTACTACTGGTGCGATTTACTTAAAATTTGAAATGATAGATCTTATTGCGCGACATATTTGCAAAAGATACACACTTTCTTAATGGGTTCAGATGTAAGCGGCGTTAGTTAATAAATTAAAATATAGTAAAATAGGTCATTAATAATTAAATGATTAGGTTTTTTTTATTGCAGCACGGCACGTGACTTTGTATCTAGCTGGTGGTGAGCAGGCCTACATAGTCCATGAATGGGGTTAATCAATAATTGTTCTTAAACAACATTGATTGCTCCCACTATGCCGGCTAAATGATGCGATTACGAAATGGGCGACGACAAAGACATCTATCATCACGGGTGCCTTACAGCGCCCGAGACCACCTAGACGGCCCCAGGGTACCCAGCGGAGAGGTTTTAATCCCACCTCGTCGTAGCCGATGGTATGAGTCTACACAGTTCCACAAGTTCTTTTTGTTTTTATTAAAATCTCATTGATACACACCGGGATTCGAACCAGGGACCTAAGTGTTTTTAAGTTCAATGACTAACCAACTCGGCCACCACCAAAAGCGGTGTTGTAACTCTGTTTGTCTGTCTATAGCATTGAAGCTTAAACCGTAACTTTAACCGTTTACGCAGCTTATGCTATAATTTTTATTGTTACTCTGCTCCTATTGGTCGTAACGCGATGTTATACAGGCTATAGTCTTCATCGATAAATGGGCTATCCAATACTAAAATAATTTTTAAATTCAAACCAGTAGTTCCTGAGATCTGTGCGTTCAACCAAACACGCGTTCATTACGCATATTTGGGGTGAGGCAGTGGACAAATGTGGGGAGGCCTTGGCAGTTGGTTTAGATATTTCTAAGGCCTTTGACCGTTTGGCACAAGGCTTTGCTGAAGCTGTCTTCTTATGGATTTTCGACGCGGCTATGCAACTGGATATCCAGTTTCCTCTCTGATCGTGGCATTAGGGTCCTAGTAGATGGCGTATCCTCCGGCTGGGAGTCAATTGATGCTGGCGTACCCCAAGGATCAGTGTTGTCTCCTTGTCTTTTTCTTCTGCATATCAATGACCTATTGTCATGTGGCAACATTCATTGTTATGCAGATGATAGCACTGTCCACGGTCGGTACCTTGCTCAACGTCCACCTAGCCGCGTCCAAACAGAGGAATTCAGAAAGGTTTTAATAAGTGAGTTGGATCAAACTCTGCTAAAGGTTTCGATTTGGGGTTCGAGAAACTTGGTCCAGTTCAATCCGAGCAAAACACAATGTTGTGTAATGACGGCGAAAAAATCCCCTTTTATTCATTTTCCTTCACTTCAGGGCACCTAGCTATCGCTTTTACCATCCCTCAATGTCCTTGGTTTAGATATACGTTCCGATCTTAACCACCGTAATTATATCGAGAGCATTGCAAAAACAACTTGGCATCATAAATAAGGTGCGTCGGTTTTTCACACCCAGGTTAGGAATAATGCTATATAAGGCTCAAATTCGACCGTGTGTGGAATACTGTTCGCATCTTTGGGACGGATCTGCCAAGTATCTGTTATCTGCTCTCGATACCCGGCAGAAGCGAGCGACTAGAATTATTGGAGACGAAAAGCTCAATAAAACCTTGGAGCCGTTGCAGCTTCGATGCATCAGCAGCGATGTGGCATCGTTGAGCGTATTTTACCGCCTATACTATGGACAGTGCTCTGAAGAGCTATTTAACATTATTCCCCCTTCCCCTTTCCGTTACAGGACAACACGCACTGGTTGCAAAATGCATATGTATACCGTGGCGGATGTACCAACTCGTACTAAACGTTTTGGCGATTCATACATCTGCCGTACTATTTAATAATCAAACAAACTTACCTGTAAGTGAAGTTCGATTGAAATTATACCTCGTAGTCTCTCCGAAGACGATGGAAGTTCACAATGTAGTATCGATTCGATGCTAGCGGCGTCACATAAGTTTTAAGTAAATTAAAAAGCAATAAAGGTTTTGGAACGTATCCTCCACTGTCGCTCTGCACTCCCGCGCATTGAAGTGTCATTCGTTTCGGATGCTGCTCCAGATTCTACAACGCTTATGGGGTAAAGAAAATGATTAAGGGAGGGTGGGTTCCATCGTCTTCGGAGAGACTACGAGGTATAATTTCAATCGAACTTCACTTACAGGTAAGTTCGTTTGATTATTAAATTATAACCTCATAGTCTCTCCTCGACGATGGAAGTTCACAATGTAGATGTTCAAAGTCAAGTTGTAGAATCAGTCTTTGTTTTCCTAATTAACAAGTATTATTATATATACT
The DNA here is from genome assembly GCA_947458855.1 of Monopis laevigella. Lineage (NCBI taxonomy): Eukaryota > Metazoa > Arthropoda > Insecta > Lepidoptera > Tineidae > Monopis > Monopis laevigella. Next base: position 15,435,849 of record OX381589.1, read on the forward strand.
TGTGCACTAGACTAAAGTTTTACAAAAATGTGAAATATCTTAAGAAAAAAATATTTATTAAAATTACTGCTTAAGAAAAAACTGATTCCACAAAGCTAAAAGAGTTATAACGAATGTAAGAATTGGGCAGTTACTAAACCACCAAAAACATGTTGAACTGGCCAGTCCAACCAGCCGTTCTTCTTATTTTATCATTAGTTTAATTGCTCAACTCCTCAAAACTGCTGATGTGGCAGCATGTCTGGTGCAATGGTCTGTAAATTTAGTAATGTTGATGCCATTATCTTCTACGATTTTTTTTATATATATATATTTTTTTTTTTTATCTTTAGCTGATTGTACTGAGAGTTACAACATGTGAGGTTGTTCAATTTAATTCGTTTGTCTTACTTTCTTAAACTTTTTGCTACATTTTTAATAATTGATTACACCTGAGCAGTACCTACATACATTAGGTCTAGAATTAAAAGGCAGACGCCTATTTAGGCCCAGATGAGTTTAGTATTTTTTTTAAATATTAATACTCCGATAAATTTTAATGTCATTAATTAATATTTATTAACCCCAAAATTAAGCCCTTTTATCCGGTAAGGCTAAAAAAAAGTTATAAAAAGATAAAAATAAAAGTTTTCTTAGAACATTTTTTAAGATTATTCAGGTCTGTATAATAATTTATATATTTTTTTTTTTTTTTAATTATCAACAACTATTGACAAATCCCACGAGAGTATATATTTTACCCCTAAATCATAGTTGAAAGAAACCCTTAATTATTTGATTTTATTGTAAACACCCACTTTGGGTCCTACATACAATGAAAAAACAGATCTGGTATTGATAAATCTAGAATAGAGATATACCTTGGTTGGTATTTTTCTGGTAAATAAGTAATTATATTGCTTATTTCAGCATTATATATCTTATTTATATACACCGCAATATATGGAAAATATTACTTTAAAATATTATCTGACAAAGACCTTTACCTAATATTAACAGCCTTGGCATTCAAACCCCTATTTATATACAAGGTAAGAAATTTTGTATCCGGGAGAATTATTGACGGTGATAAAAACTCTATCACCAGGTTTCGTAAATTATGGATCCCAAGGTTAAGTCTACCAATATAGTACAAGAACTATTCTATTTGTACTGACTGTATCATTTCAAGGGTTAGGTAAAATCATATAATGGTTTTTTTTTTTTTTTTTTTTTTTTACCGTTGGTAGTACCATTCTTGAACAAACAGGTATATCTCTGGTTGTCTAAAATTTGTAATAATTTCTTGATATTATTATTATTATTCATCTTTTTTTTTTTAGGTCAATAATAGGTAATATTTTCTTTGGTATTAATGAATAATGCAAATAATGTAAATGTTATGGCTTTCACACCTTTGCCAAATATCCTTTGCTATTCTGTGTAGGAGGGAATTGAACCCCTAATCAATTGTGAAATGGCTGATGTATTGTTAATATATAAAAGTGTCTTACAGTTACACTTATTTTTAGCAAAGCAGTGCAAACCAAAACAGGTTGACTTAATGTTCTAGTGTTTTGATAAGTAAGTAATCCGTGTTTATTGGTCCATGAGCCGGACGGCCCTATTTGTACCACAAGTTGCGCCCCAACCTAGCCTTGAAGCACATGTGTGTGTATCTCCATAAGGAATTAATATTTCCTTTTTGGGCATTATATATAAACGAGTATGAGTATGAGATATCTATTAAATAACAGCTATATTTATATATTTTATGCATTATATAGAGCCGTAATAAGAATCACTTATATAAGGCAGTCATCTAGACATTGAACAGCATTGAAAGCTTAGTCATTATTAGATTCAATAATTTTGAAAAAATATATTGTGCACACAAAGGAAAACCTTATAGTTTATAAGAATAAAACAGAAAAACTGTTAGTTTGTGAAATCTAAAAAGGATTCAAATTCTACCATGGTATTTTTATCACATAAATTGGCATATTAGGATTAGTAGCCAAAAAATCCCATTACTATTTATTAACTTACATACAGTAAGGTATCATCTAATTTAAAATGACTAGTATTCATATTATTATTGAAATCGGGGAGCAACAATAATTTGAATTTATTGGACAGGTTTTATGGCTCCTACATTATATAATGTTTAAATATATTGCAGGTTTAAATTTTTTAAAGTTTTCTCGGTTCTGTCTGCCCTATGCATTCCTGTTAAAGCAAGGAGGGGCCCACCAGTTTAAAGCTGGATGATTGAGGGGTCTCAGGGAGATTTAGTTTGGTTATTTGTCCATTTTTGGTTGGTAGTACACAGCTCCTGGCTGGATCTTTGAACAGTCCTGCTGTTTTTATTATTTCTAAATTCTGTTCTATTTGATTTCCGTGAAGACATTCAAGTTTTTATTAGAGCAGATATCAAAAAACCTCTTAGAATATTGCACAGCAGTTTGACTGCCTCATGAAGACATTTAATAACTACATTGTAATTTATTAAATGAATATATATTATTTATTTTCTTTTGAAAGTGAAAATGTAGGACCTTACTTAGTTCTACTTTGCTGGTCTTATATTACTACTTTGTACAGGGGAATGTACAAAGGATGTCTGCTGGTCCGTTATAGTTGGCCCCAGTACAGTAAATATTCTACATCTTTTTGGGTTAAAGTATGTGTATTCTCATGTATATGAGTTTCTAGTAAAGACTGTTAAGTTTTCACAGTACCTGCTATATAAAATTCTGATTGTATTGTAAAATATTTTTTGGTTCATTTAAAATTGAAAATGAATAAAAATTTAGTAGGTATTCTGAATTACACTAGGTTTATTATGAATCATTATCATTCAATACTCTTAACAGTATAGCAATGAGATTATATTTTTCACAAATTCTGCTATATAAAATTCTGTATTGTAAAATATTCTTTTACTTATTTGATCCTGAAGATGCAGGTATAAATTGTTTTTATCAATTACATACAATAATTTTTATGAATTTGTAGGTATTCTGAATTACACTACTAGATTTATTATAAATCATTGTCATTCAATACTCTTAACAGTATTGCAATGAGAATGTATTTTTCACAAATTCTGCTATATAAAATTATTTGTTGTAAAATATTCTTGGACTTAATTGATCCTGAAGATGCAGGTATAAATTGTTTTTATCAATTACATAAAATTGTTTTTATGAATTACTTACCTACATTTATTTATTTTTATTTTTTATAATTTACAGCACCAGACTGATTATAAAAGCCATTCAATACTCTCAACAGTATTGCAATGAAATTGTTATTATTATTTTGAACATATTTAGCTATATGAAATTCTGACTGTGTTGCAAAATATTCTTGGACTCAATTGATCATGAATATACTTACATAGCATTACGGGTGCCTTACGGCGCCCGAGACCTCCTAGACGGCCCCAGGGTACCCAGCGGAGGGTTTTTTATTCCCAACTCGTCATAGCCGATGGTATGAGTCTTACAGTACTAGACTCGTTACAGAAGTCATTCAATACTCTGATTCAGTATCGCAATGATATATAAAAATTAACTTTTAATGTGAAAATTATTCTTACCTCTTAACAGTGAAGCAATGGCGAAATATCTAACCTTATACATTCCCAAAGAATGTCTCAGGTTACAAAAGTCACTCAATACTCTCATTCAGTATCGCAATGATATATAAAAATAAACTTTTAATGTAAAAACCATTCTTAACTCTTAACAGTAAAGCAATGGCGAAATATCTAACCATATACATTCCCAAAGAATGTCCCAGGTTACAAAAATCATTCAATACTCTGATTTAGTATCGCAATAAAATAAAGTTTTTCTTTCTTTCTTTTCTTTCAATGATATATAACATTCTAAAGCAATGGCGAGATATCAAACCATATACATTCCCAATGAGTGTCCCAGGTAACAATATGTATTTCTCAACAGCACAAAGTTGATTACATTAATAGTTGAGCGTTATGTATTTTCGATAGGATTTTAATAAGATGAACAGAAACTCACCTTTAGTTTCATGATCGCTTTGAGCGAACCATTTCTTAACCTTTTTAAAGAGTTTCCTTAATTTTTTATTTTCTTGTATTTGAAACTATTCTCATATTTTCTTTTTCCCATTTTTAATGCTGAAACACAACTTAAAATAACTAAATCAACTAGAAAAAAATAAAATATTTTTTGTAAGATGCGACGCCAACTTGACATAAGAAACGAATGACACTTCAATGCGCGGGAGTGCAGAGCGACAGTGGAGGATGCGTTCCAAAACCTTTATTGCTTTTTAATTTACTTAAAACTTATGTGACGCCGCTAGCATCAAATCGATACTACATTGTGAACTTCCATCGTCGAGGAGAGACTATGAGGTTATAATTAAAATGTGGAATGCTCTACCAGCTTGCGTGTTTCCTTCCTCTTATAACCTAGAGTCCTTTAAACGAAGCGTGAACAGGCATCTTAAGCCGGCAAAATGATGGCAACCAGCGGTGCACCTGTATGCATCCGCTTGTTGCTATCATTCATGGATATACTGCTTAACATCAGGTGGATGCAAGGTCACATGCAAGGTCACATGTTGAGCTCTCATAAAAAAAAAAAAAACAAACAAAACACTGTTAAAGGTTACCGTATGACACCCGCGATGATATGTATGTATGTATGTAACACCTCTTGTGTTACATACATACGCGATGTTATACAGGCTATAGGTTTCATCGATAAATGGGCTATCCAATACTAAAATTTTTTTTTAATTCAAACCAGTACTTCCTGAGATCTGTGCGTTCAACCAAACAAACACTGTTAAGGTTACCGTAAGACACCCGCGATGATATGTATGTATGTATGTAACACCTCTTGTGTTACATACATACGCGATGTTATACAGGCTATAGTCTTCATCGATAAATGGGCTATCCAATACTAAAATATTTTTTAAATTCATACCAGTAGTTCCTGAGATCAGTGCGTTCAACCAAACAAACACTGTTAAGGTTAGCTCCTGAGATCAGTGCGTTCAACCAAACAAACACTGTTAAGGTTAGCTCCTGAGATTAGTGCGTTCAACCAAACAAACACTGTTAAGGTTAGCTCCTGAGATCAGTGCGTTCAACCAAACAAACACTGTTAAGGTTAGCTCCTGAGATCAGTGCGTTCAACCAAACAAACACTGTTAAGGTTAGCTCCTGAGATCAGTGCGTTCAACCAAACAAACACTGTTAAGGTTAGCTCCTGAGATCAGTGCGTTCAACCAAACAAACACTGTTAAGGTTAGCTCCTGAGATCAGTGCGTTCAACTAAACAAACACTGTTAAAGGTTACCGTAAACACCCGCGATGATATGTATGTATATCATAAGAGCCATCTATAAATACGAAATCCAATAAAGAAGGAGCAATATTAAAAACTCAATATTAAATGAATTTACTGTCGGGTTTGATGCTATTGTGTGATGCTATTTCCAAGCACGCGTTACACGAATATATGAAATTATCCGAAACGGTCAAATGGTTACAACATAGACGTATAAGTTTCTACATTAAATTATTATAGACTCGTAGTTTCGTAAGTATATATGCTCCATAAATATGACATTAAACAGTTATTTAGATTAGAGTGAAAGCAATATTCATTCATTTAAAACGCGCAATCTATGTAACGTTTTTTGCAGGTGGATAGTTTATAGGTTAGAGACGTTAGCTAAGAATGTTCAAATTTCGAATCCTAAACTTTAATTTATAGGGATATACACTATTACAATGATGTACATTAATTTACAGGAAAGTAAATATTTCAATAAGGAACAAGGTAAAAAGTTTTAAAACTTAAAAACATTAATAATGTTCTTTAGAAACTAATACACATGTTTATTTTTTTTTTAATATCAGGAGAAGGTCAAACATATCGCGAGAAACTTTATTAATAGACAGGTGTTTTATAATTTGGAACTCATATGTTATACAATGTGACAGACGAAGCCGGGTCATAAAATCTAGTATTGTAATTCGTAAATCATATTTATTGGAATAAAATACTTATTGGAAATAAACCATCTGAGCGGTCTGTGCCATAAGGCATTTGCACGGAATAGAAAAAACAAGTGGAAATGCTATAAAGCACCAAATGTATTAGAACCGGTGTCGCCAAAATCATATATCTATAAGTATTGAATCTATAACCACTTCGTCCTGATTGGTTGCAAATATACACAGCAATTTTAAACACTATTCTCCAAATAATTAGATTTAAATTCATATAAAAAAATAATCATGCCATCTATCATAAAGTAGTAAGAACCACTGAACAAATAAGTAAGAACCTCCTATAAAAGGTTCTGCTATTCCTACACAGATGGCGTGATTACTACAACATTCGATTAAATGTTTTGTTCAGTCGACATAAGGCATATTATCTTTTATATAAAAAAAGTATTTTAGTTTATTCTAGAACTTTCCTTGCATAAAAATATAATAATTCAAAGGCGGCGACATAATAAAATATTTAAAGTATCGATATCGATGCTTTTTTTAAATATAAATGTTCTTTATACATTTAAACGCAGATGGAAGGGAAAACTTTTTAGAAAACATAGCTATAAAACTTTTAGAAAATGTAAAAACTTAAAAAACTGATTTTTGAGATAAGTATATTTTTTTTAAGTTGAGTTGGGTGACGTTGCGTGACGTGAGCACGAAACAAAACTTTGGGACGCAATCTTAATATAACTAGTATTTTTGTAATAAAAATAAAGAAATTAGGCAAAATGAAGAAATTATTTATGCCTGGAATATTCATTATTTTATAAAAATATTTTTTATCGTTATTTAAGAAAAAAAGAGTTTTTAGTCGCAATGGTACAGATCCCAATTTTGTTTGTGCATATGACGTGACGAGTCTTAATTAAATCATGACACTTCAATGCGCGGGAGTGCAGAGCGACAGTGGAGGATGCGTTCCAAAACCTTTATTGCTTTTTAATTTACTTAAAACTTATGTGACGCCGCTAGCATCAAATCGATACTACATTGTGAACTTCCATCGTCGAGGAGAGACTATGAGGTTATAATTAAAATGTGGAATGCTCTACCAGCTTGCGTGTTTCCTTCCTCTTATAACCTAGAGTCCTTTAAACGAAGCGTGAACAGGCATCTTAAGCCGGCAAAATGATGGCAACCAGCGGTGCACCTGTATGCATCCATAATAAAATATTTAAAGTATCGATATCGATGCTTTTTTTAAATATAAATGTTCTTTATATATTTAAACGCAGATGGAAGGGAAAACTTTTTAGAAAACATAGCTATAAAACTTTTAGAAAATGTAAAAACTTAAAAAACTGATTTTTGAGATAAGTATATTTTTTTTAAGTTGAGTTGGGTGACGTTGCGTGACGTGGCACGAAACAAAACTTTGGGACGCAATCTTAATATAACTAGTATTTTTGTAATAAAAATAAAGAAATTAGGCAAAATGAAGAAATTATTTATGCCTGGAATATTCATTATTTTATAAAAATATTTTTTATCGTTATTTAAGAAAAAAAGAGTTTTTAGTCGCAATGGTACAGATCCCAATTTTGTTTGTGCATATGACGTGACGAGTCTTAATTAAATATATATCTCAGAAACCATTTTTTTTTATTTAAAAAAAAATAATTTAGGTATATTTACAAGAAAGGAAATCTTTTCGGAAGCCCATTGATTTGTTAAATTTTCATGCATCCTGCCGATAACATCGGCAGGATGCATGAAAATTTAACAATATGCAACTTTTTTGCTCTACATTGTGTTAGAGCAAAAAGTTATTTATAAAAAGTATTTTGCATTAGGCGGCCGGTTCAATTTACAATAAAACAAATATAGTATATTTCTTAGTATATTTCACACAATAACTCACTTTGTTTGTTTGTTATCACACAAGTCTTTGATTTTTTGTTTGTAATAGTTTTATTTTTAGGCTTTGCTTTTTAATTTTGCTTTGGCAAAATCTTAGTTGGCCTTTGAGTTTCTTCTTTCTCGGTGTTAAAGAATGTGAAATGGCTGTTGGTTCTATATTTTTAACTTCATCATCTCTTTCTGGCTGAATTATACTGTCAGCGGAATGTTGCACAGGAAACTGTTCAAGTTGTTCTATAATATCTTTATGAAGTCGATTCTTCTTTTTCGGCTGTACCTTAAACTCGGAACTCTCCAAACCACCTTGCCTTTTTGAAGAATTTGCAGAGTTCATTTGTGTCTGAAACCAAAATGAAAAACAATATAACAAAAACAATGAACAGGAGGAAAACTAAATTTAAAATAGTGTGAAATAGATTTGATATTTAGTCAACAAAATACTCTTTTTATCGGTTATCTTATTCTTATAGAACAATTGACTATTATGAAACATTTTAATATCATATCATAAACACTTCCAATGCCTCTATGTATGTAGTAATAAAAAAAAACACGGTAACTTACTTGATTAAAAAGCTTAATTAATTATAAGCTTAATTTAGATTTTCAAAAGTTGGAAATGCTGTTAGTTTTGTATATTTGTATCCTTTATTTGATATTAAAATATCATCTTCTATAAAATGTTCAGAACATATGGTGCTTGATTTTGTTGGCATCCAATTTATTCTACCTGTAGCACCAATCCATTTCTCTTTGACAGTGGCGTCTTTGGGAAACCTAAAAATATTTTAAATGAAGGTTAGAAAGTTGGTTAAGTTCTTATTGATGACATTTCAATGATTTTAATGAAATTATATATAAACCGCTCATTGTAACAATATGGTAAATGGTAAGTAATGGTAATGGTAAGTAATTGTAACAATGGTAGCCTACTAAATTTTTATTATTCAATTTTATAAACTATTAATTTCAATTTCTTTTTACAAACAACTGTTACTGTGTCTAAATATGAACACAATTCTTCGTAATATAAAATGGCTGCTGCGCTATAAAGATTTTGTTATGTATGTGTTTTAAGGTAAACCAACCAAATTGTGCTGACTTCTACGTAAAGAGGGAGTTTATCGTTATAAAGAGTTTACACGTACATTTTATTATTCTAAGCCCACACTATTAAAAAATTGTATGCGATACAATATGAATAAATATTTAAAAAAATATGTAAGTATATAATTTTGTATAACTGCCGAAACTGTTCCTTCTTTTCTTTAAATAAATAAGTTATATCGATAAGCACCCACTACAACACTAACCGAGTAGCAAGAACTTTTGAAATCTAAATTTCAATCTAAAGTATTCTTTATTACAATTACGTAAGGTTGATTTTAACTTCATTCAAACTACAATTATTAGTAAACTAAAATAAGCTAAGGTTTTTAAAGAATACTAACAAAATCGTACTTACCGATGATACGAAACACCTCCATTACGAAGATTTTTTCTCCTACTATCGTTTTTGCACTCCAGAATGCAACAATACGGCATATTTGCAATAATTATGCCGAAAAATCAGGAACCACGCGAGACTACCAACTCGAAGCGATGTTAGACACGACTGATAACGATTGGGATCAAATAAGCGTAGCTACGCTTAATTGTGCCACACTAAACACGCCTACTTTGCACTTCCACTTGTTTTTTCTATTCCGTGGGCATTTGTGATAATACATACATATAGCTTTAGATTAAATAAAACAGTTTTTCATCTAGGTAGCTGTTTAAGATAGGTGGTGGCCGAGTTGACCTCAGACATAAAAATAATATAGGTTCAAACCTCGGTGTGTACCAATAAATTTTAAATTAAAAAAAAAACTACTTTTGTTTGACAACACCACTATAGTCCCTCGGAGATCACGTTAAGCTGTCGGTCCCAGTTTCACTATACCAACTTGTGAGACTGTTTATAGGTGGGTTATTTAGTGTAACCCCTCATTGCGATAAGTGGCTAGCTTGTTCGATGTAGGTAGACTTATACCATCGGCTACGACGAGGTGGGATTAAAACCCTGAGGCCGTCTAGCTGTTTTATTTCAAGGTGGTTAGATAGTTTTCTGAATAAAATCGTACAGAATTGTAAGGATTTCGATATACTTGCTTCATCTGTGACTGAGACCAAACGAGTTGTCCTAAGGTACTTGAAGCCATTAGCACACACACGCACACACACAGACACGAAAACACATTATTGTTATTATTATTATTATTATATACACTTTTATTTATTCAAGAATATACACAAATATTATATTAATATTCATTTACATAAATATTTTATTACTTATATATTTTACAAGTGTAATATCTGTAGGAAGAGCGGACCTCTCCTAATACAGGTATTTTACATGTAACAGGAGAGTCCTAAACCATGTTAACATACCTTGTAAATGAAAAATAGATAATTTTTGTTTTTTTTTTTATTAAATATAATTTAAATTGTATTAGTTAGATAAGTCTGTTATGTACAATTGTTCTATTAAATAAATAAAATAAATAATTATTACGCACTGTTCTTGTCTATCAGTATACGTTTATGATTTTGTTTGGCACACAATATTTTGTATTCACGTTGAGTATCGAAGGTTTGCTTAATAATTGGGTTGTCGTGCCACGGAGCGCGTCCAGCGACAGCAAATCGGTTCAATGTGAATTGCTCTTAATTTGTCGACAATAAAAATATAGGACCTCCATTTATAACTCCCTTTGTGTGTTTATTAAAAATTGTCCCCTATGTTATTGTTTGTCTGTTCATATCGTAACGGTGTGACGCAAATGTGCCGGGCAATCTTTTACTAAGTTTTAGGCTTGTTCTATGTTTATCAGAAAAATCGATAATTATTACGATTGTGATGCAACTTATAAGAATATATATGGTGACTTTGAAAGGTTGTACTTTAGGCTTATATTAAGCTCTATTGATCAAACCTAATAGAACTGTATCTTTTCCCATGGAACTATGTATATGGAAATGTCAAAGGTCACCTATAAGATTCAAGTTAAAAAAGATTTGTTGGATAACATTGAATCCAACCTAAAAAGATTGTTTCTTCCAAAGTAAACCGTTTATAAGCCTGTACTTCATTCTGTTATTGTTGTTTTGTGTTTATTAAAAATAAATAAAAATTGTGTTTTAATTAAGTACCAAAAAATGTAACGAGAGCAATCTGCTGACAAACTATTTATATAGTTTGACAGAGAAATACTTGTAAAATTCTGTATTTTTTTGTTTGATTAAATAAAGAAGAAAAAAAAAATCCCAAATGAAAAGAAAATTTGGATGTATAAATAAAAAAATGTTTATAATAATAATAATCAATTTCTTTATTATCATAAATAAAGTACTTTAACTTTATTTATGATAATAAAGAATTGGTATAGTACTTACGCCTGAACAATTTTGTTTTTATAAACGTTAAGAATATTGTGCTCGTTGAAAAATCTATATTATTTTTGTCACGTTAAAGGTTTAACGATGAAATTACATTAAATTTTCCATTCCTAAAAATCTTATTTGAATAAATTTTCAAAAAGGTGAAAGCTTCCTAAAATATCTTTATAGACCTCAATGGACGTTCTATCAAATAAATTTATATAATATTAGAGTTTTTTTTTAATAAAAATACTTTGCCTTCAAAAGGGACCGAACCCACGACGGTTGTTGTTATCTATATATACTTGGAGGCGGTTAAAATATTTTTATATTTAATTTATTTTCATGTCAAAAGCAAGTTTTTGTTGTGTGAAGTAGGTTTTGAGATCGTCCTGACAAGTGTTTTGTAATGAGGGTCGACAATCGGTGAGACCCCCAAACAGTACCCCTAAGCACCTTTCTTCACTTGTCTACCTGCCTGTGACATATGTATTCAAGCTTAAACCCCTGGCGAATTACTCACACAACTTAGTTGATAATAAAACAGGATATTATTTATGTTATACGAGTTGGATTTTTAGAAAAAAAAAAAATTAATACGTCACCACGGAGGCGGTGGTTTAGTGGTTACGCCTTTGACGTTGTCTTGGAGGTCGTTGGATCGATTCCTTCGACTCATGACAAAACAAAATTAGTTCTTTTTTGTACAGTTTGTCATGGTCTGGGTGCTTATAAAATACTAGCTTTTGTTTACCCGGGTTTTCCCGTTTTATTATAGGTTATTCTAACGCATTATATTCTAGTGTATATACATACATAACACAGTTAGTAAAATCACGCCTTTTTTGCCCCAATCTCAGTTCTAAATTAAATTTAAAAAAAAAATAGTGAAACGCCTATCAATTTAAGAAGAGTCTACATACCAAATTTCACCTTTCATTGTCGAGATATTAACTTTCCTAAAAAAACATGTATCCCCCCTTTTCACCCCCCTTGGATTCGAATTTTGCTAAATCCATTCTTAGTGGTTCCTACAATATAAAATGAAGCTACTGTTCAAATTGTATGTACCTAGCTGCAGTAGTTTGAACTGGGGGATGATGAGTTGTCAGTCGAGTATATAGATAGATAATAGGTCTTAGTATCACTGTTTCTGGTACACATGTACGCCTTTAGTTTGTGACTAATAATAATTTTATTTATATACACATTTTTCGTAGATAATTACTACTATACCAACACGTATTATAGCCACGGGTGAGCGGCATAAGAGACTAGACGGCTTAGTTATTTTTCGGGTTTAGTATATGGGTTGACCGATTTAAGTAACCTACTGTATAAATTTCTTGACAAAGTTTCAATCTCTTTTAGGATGCGTTTACGCAGCGAGTATATTAAAGTAGACTCTTAATGCATTTTTTTCTTTTTCATCAATTCGTAACCGCATCATTAACCGGCTTATTGGGAGCGATCAATGCTGTTAAACAATAGTGTATTGATCGATTCCATTCATGGACTTAGTAGATCTGCTTTAGGTAGATACAAAGTCACATGTCGTGGATGCTATATATTTTTTTCTTATATAACAGCTTAAAAAAAAAATTTTAGACGTCTTTTTTTGGTAATAGAGAATAATGTCTAAATATTCAATGAAAAATAGCTATATATACATGGAAACAAGTAACAACAGTTATAAATAATAATAAAGAAAAAATTAAAAAAAAAAAACAAAAAAGGTGTAAGTCGATTCTATTCTATTTGCAGACTAATTATGAACATATTTTGACATACGACTATTATATCTTTGCTCGCATAATACGTATGCAGGGTGACTTAAAAGGGTTGTACTTTGGGCTAATATGAGGTTCTACTGATCAAATTGAATACATTTTCCCATGTGATAATGTGTGGTAAATGATAAAAATAATTGCTTTCTCCATACAAGTTGTATGGAGAAAGCAATCATGTCAAAATTGTCAATCTCACAAAGGTTAGCTGTTAGATAATACCTAAGACTTTAAGCTCGCCTATGTACAAAGTATTAAGATTTTGTGCAATAAAGAATTTTTCATTTATTCATTAATTATATATACTCAAATTCATATTTCACCAGCCCATGATATGAGGCAACAATTTCCAGCATTTCCAAATAATAGCAAAGTTTATTGCAAACGCTTGGCCTCATAGGAAGTTCAATAATGTCGAAGGGTTGGTAGCGATGCGATGGCTCAAAGTTTTAATTAAACAACGCAACATCTGCGGGGCTCGTTCCGACACGACAATTATTGTTACACGACGCACAAATGAGGTCTATACGATCTACGTATGGAGGCGTAATCAATATGCACGTAACTTTTCTAAAAACGAAACGTCCTCTTATTATATAACTAGCTATAGCTGTTCGTCGTTTAATTAAAATAAATTTATTATTTTCCGCTTTCGCTTAGCGATTTTTTCTGCCTTTTTTTTTGGTCGGTTCCTAAGGGTTGTAGTGTGGTGTTAACATTCCTCTGGGCTACCAAATTCAAATTGTAATTTTAAAACCAAACTGGTAGTAAATCATATAGTCTTACACTAGCTGGTTATGTTGCGAGTTAGCATGGCTATCCCAGAAATTAGTGAGTTTAAACCATAAAACTAATAATAATATATTGAAATGCCCTATAAAAGGAAATGGCAAACGCGTTCGTTGCCGCTATATTCTGTTCTCACTTCAACCAATCTGCTCAATGATTGCTTATAATATTTTTTATTCTCACTTTAAAAAAAATATGTATGGCGACGGTCATCTTCTGTTCTCACGACTGGAAAGGCGATTTAAGGCCCTAGGGCCTTATCTATATCTCAATGGTTTCAACTCGTTAACATAACTTTTTTTTATTACGAGCATAGATAGCTATTTGGGGCATAGTTATAGTCGACTAGGTTGGAGGCTTCTACGGTACTTATTCAAGGCAAACATAATATGGTTTTAACGATACATATTTTTTTTCGTATAACGCGTTGCAGTGATCACAGTTACCCGTCTTTATAAATTTAATCTCATTGTCATGCATAAATACTTATACATATTGTGTGGCTCAGTCGGCAGGGTTTTGTTAGCCGCTCATGTTTGGAAACGTCAACTTCATTATACTGTCGACAATTTATTCAATATTTAAATTAATATTGGCCTCTGAATGTGACATTATTTTATAGCTGTCATTTTAATTTCAGTCTGTGGGTTCTACGGTTTTCACGAGGCGATTGAATCGACTTCTTGCCGAGGTCAATTCCTAGTTATGGCCGTCCATTTCTTAACCGCGTCAATGCGCGCAATGCATGGTCGAGCATTACTTGTCTTCTTGATGGTAAGAGGACATATTTTTTGTCCATTACATTGTTGGTAATGCTCTGTAGATACAAAGTCACATGAGGATTGAACCCTGAGGCACGCCTCGTGTGACCGAGCACACCGAAGAAGACGATAGGACTCCATTCCGTCCTCCCACTTCGACAAATTGATGCCTGTTATTCAGGAAACTACTGAACCATTTGACAGTTGGTGAATCAAAGCCGTAGTACGATAGTTTTGACAACAGGAGGTCGACGTTAATACTATCAAATGCACGCGAAAAGTCTAATAGTACCAGAAATGTGGTTTGACCAGAATCTTGTGCGGTAAGGATGTCGTCAGTTACATTAAGAAGGGCTGTTGTGGTGCTTCGACCAGCGCGAAATCCTGATTGACGACTGGGAGGAATATTATTGGCTTTCTCTTCGATGTTAACTGCTCGCAAACAATCCTTTCCACCATCTTTGATAGACAGGGAAGCAGGCTTATATATCGTATAGGTCGTAGGTCTTTATACACTAAAGGATTCGTCACTTTAGGTAGCGGCTTGATGAGTCGCGGTCTTCCAAGCGGACGGAAAAGTAGTCGAAGTTATTGAAGCGTATTACAAAAAAAAGGAAGAATTAATATATCTTTTTCGTAGCACTGACCGGTTACATTACTTTTTTTATAAAATTTAAATATATTTTTTTAAAACGTCTAATTTGAAAATGTCAACAGTCATTTTTTTCATTCGTTTGTTTTAATTTTTCATTAATATATCTCTATCAACTGCTAGAAAGTAGATTTTCCGTTTTCGTAAAGTTCATAAATTCCATTTTGAAAAACATTATATTGCAGTTTTAAGACACTTTTGTGTTTTCTTGCTTATTGATCATCAGGGCAGATGAAATGAGAAGAAATGGTCAATCCTACAGATCGATTGACACTTCGTCGATCGTTATCAACGATTCATCGTAGCATCAAACGGTACAGATTGACGAATTCTCTAGTGAGGAGAAGAGGACAAGGCAGGAAAAGGTGTACTTCAAGGAGAGATGACCGTTTTCTACAACTTCAAGTTCGTCGGAACACGAGACTTACGGCGGTGCAGGCCCGAAATGCATTGGAGTAAGTTCGAGGAGAAAGAGTGAGTAAGCGGACAGTTCGCAGAAGATTAGAGTAAGTTGGTATAGGCTCATTTATACACCAAAACTTGAGAGACACCACCGCACAAACCGACTATACTTTGCTCGTGAAAATCATCATTGGGACTTTGACGAGTGGGGACAGGTTCTCTTTACTGATGAATGTAGAATTCTGTTAAATCAGATTGATGGAAGGCGGCGAGTATGGAGACGCAAAGAAGAGCGTTATTTACAGTGTAATGTTGAAAATACAGTGGCATATGGCGGCGGCTCAATTATGATCTGGAGGGATATGTTTAGGAGCTCAAAAAAAAAAAGTCAAAAAAGTCAAAATCATTTATTTCATGTAAATCTTTACAGATATTTATGAATAGTCAAAAAAAAAAAAAGTTTAACAATGAGGTCTTAGAGGGTGTTTGGTTAGGCAGCTATTCATTAACAAAATAACGACAAATATTAATTGAACTTAGACACGATAGAATGGAAATCTTAATATGAAAATTACTACCGAACCGAACACACACTACATAACCAACTAGTGTAAGACTAGGTGGTTAGCTGATTCCATTGACCTGTCAATCATTATCTGCCATACAAGAGAGCCACCAAGGCGACCAACTTCACCGATCATATCCATGCCTTAAATATTTATTGTAAATAAAAGCTAAGTAACCAATCACATATAAGTAAAGGTATAAGGATCGGTATTTTTAAGGGCATAAACACTAACTGTAAAGTCGATCCCCTCAGAGACACCCCGGAGAAAAAGAAACCAGCAAGTAAAAAACTCTAGTGCTTCACACAAACTAAAAGAGGGGCACAGCTATTGATTGACTTATGCTATATAGCATATATATATAATATATATATATATAGTAACATACTCAAAATGCACCCCACTGATCAGCATGTGTAGAACACCCTATGGCAGATTATTTGTTACGGTACCAATGTACATAACTACACAGTATACTATTAGTATAAATTAAGTATAAATAAGTAGGTAATCATCAATGATTACCTTATCCAAAGACAAAATTTACATAATGTAATGAAAATAAATACATATTTAAGTTTTTCCTAACGTACAATAAATTTTCATAAATATATTGAGATGGTAGTGTCAGTACATCAATTATAGGAAAGATTTCTCGAAGAGAATCACGAGCTTTCATGTTATATATTGCCCGAATGGCCCTCTTCTGTAGAATAAATATAGTATCAATATCTGCCGCAGATCCCCACATTATAAGACCATATGTCATTATACTGTGAAAATAGGCGAAGTATACTAGTCTGGCTGTTGCAACATCAGTTAACTTTCTGATTTTTCTGACTGCATATGCAGCAGAGCTCAGTCTATTGGATAAAGAAGTAAGGTGAGCTTTCCACTGTAGTTTGGAATCGACTGTGATCCCTAAAAACACAGTGGAGTCAACAAATTCCAGGTCAGTACCACCTATCTTCACTGTGGCATTGATATTAGATACATTAGGCAAAGTAAATTTCAGGCACTTAGTCTTCTTTGCATTTAAAACTAAATTATTTGCCGTGAACCATTTTGAAACCATTTCCAGAGTGTCATTTGCTGCCGATAATATATTATCCTTCCTACTAACTTTAAAAAGTAGGGTATCATCAGCAAATAGCACTATCCCATCGCCATCTCCTGTACCATATGTGGAAGATCATTGATGTATACTAGGAACAGGAACGGGCCTAAAATTGATCCCTGGGGGACACCCATCTTTACAAGGGTTCCGTCTGATACACAACCATCAATATTAACACCTTGAGTTCTATTAGAAAGGTAGGACTTTATTAGATTTAAAGCTAAATCGCGAATGCCATAAAATTCCAGCTTATCTAACAAAGTTTGATGGTCAACACAATCAAACGCTTTAGACAGATCACAGAAAACGCCAACGAGATCCTGAGAATTTTCCCAAGCGTCAATTATTTCAGTAATCAATCTTGTACCGGCATTTGTTGTGTTTCTACCTTTTGTGAACCCGTATTGTTGATCATGTAAGAATTTATGAGTATTAAAATGACTTAACAGCTGACCAAGAAGTATTTTTTTTGAATATTTTACTTAAGGCTGGCAGGACAGAAACAGGGCGATAATTATTTGGATCTGTCTTACAGCCGGACTTGAATATGGGAACTAATTTACTATTTTTCATAAGGTCGGGAAAAATTCCTTCATTAACACAACCATTAAAAATATCAGCGAGTACCGGTCCTATAGTAAGAATAATTGATTCGATAGCTTTTACAGATAGCCCCCATAAATCTTCAGTTTTTTTTTTATTTAACATTTTAAAGTGTTTTAGTATATCCTCATTTGTGACATGTTTAAAATTAAAATTAGATGTAATTGGTATTTTTATATATCGTTTTAAAAATTCTTTAGCAGTACTAGCTGATGATTTAATACAGTTCGTGATTTGTAATGGAATATTAGTAAATAATTCCTCGAATAACTCCGCAACTTGCTTTTTATCTGATAACATAACTCCGTTTTGTCTAATTGAAATGATATTTTGTCTGATAATATTTTTACCGGTTTCAGTATTAATGATTTTCCATACACACTTGGATTTATTATCTGACTGTTTGATTTTGGATCCAATGTGAATAGATTTAGCTATGATACAAACTTTCTTGAATAATTTTGAATAATTCCTAACATAATTATGGAAATTTTGGTCAGATGTATATGATCTTTTGTCATATAGATCATATAGTGTATCCCTACTTATTCTAATACCTTTAGTGGCCCAAGTAGCAAAATTTAATCTACCAATAATTTTCTTTGTTTTAATTTTACATACTTTATTGAATTCTTGATTTATAATTTTATGTAGATTGGAGTATGTAATATTTGGTTGATTAATATTATATATGAATCTGGACATTTCACTCATTAAGTTTTCATTAAAATTATTAAGTTTATTATCTGTTTAGGGTCTATACCTAATAATTTTATTTATAGGTTTAATTTGAGACTGAAAGCTAACTAACAAACCTTTATGGTCGGAGGGCACCCCGGTAATAATAGAGTTACTTAAGAGAGAACAGTTGGTAAATATATTATCAATACAAGTCCGCCTAGTTGAAGTAATCCTAGTCGGCTCCATGAATACATTATTTAAATTAAAAGAATTAAACAATGAAATAAGTTTTTGTTTGTCGCTGTTATTTATTAAGATATCTATATTAAAATCCCCACATATAAAAATTTGTTTATTTGAGTCATATATTTTTGACAAAACATCCTCCATTATATTAATAAAAGTATGTAAAGCAGAGGCGGGGGGTCTGTATATGCATAGAATAATGTAGGTCTCCATCTCTGCGCATGAGATCTCACAAACACGTTCAAGTGATAGTTTTACAATATCCTTCCGCTCTTTGCATTTTAGTGTATCTTTAATTAGGATAATAGATCCACCTCCCTCACAGGAGTTTCTATTGAAAAAACTAGCAACTACAAAGTTATTTATATTGAAACACATTTTCTCTGCTTTTAGCCAGGATTCTGTAAAACACATCAAATCTAAATTATATTTTTCAATTAATAATTCAATAATGAGAACTTTGCTAGAGAGGCTTTGAATATTTTGATGTATTAAGGTAAGCCTACAATTGTCCTTCTCTATTGTCACATCTAAAAGTTTAAACATGGTTGTACCACAACATTATTAGTACTACTACTAAATGATGATGTGGAGTCAATACTTAATAATATATTATTAGCTACCAATGTAGCAATAGTTTTTTGTACCTTCATAGGTAGTTTAAAGCTATCCTGGGTCATATAAATATTTTTAACAAATTTGTTAATATCAAATAAAGTAAACAAATCATTATAACATGTCATATTATAGATACAGTTATTTAAATAATGAATATGTTTATTTTGTGAGGTGGAATATTTGTTTGAATAAAGGAATGTACATAATGTAACATTCCTTACTCCAAGTTGTGACAAAATATCCACACTGTCCAACAAGTCACCTTTGCTTGTATTCAATCCATTTCCTACCATAATAACCACATTACTATATGAATTGTAGAATTTGGAGGAAATAGATTTTACTATATTCTTAAAACTATTATTTGGCATACAATAGTTAGTCACAGAATGATTTAAATGATAATTAAAAATTTGGCCCATTCCAATACCAATACTGTCTGTGAGGAGTAGGGTATTGTTAGTGATGGCCTTTGGATGAACCACACTGGAATATGATATTGAAGATCCTGTATCTGATAAATTAACTCGGTTTTCGCAGGAGCAACAATTTTTATTCACAAATGAGTCAAATCTCTCTGCATAGCTCGCTCGGAGTTAGTGGTCGTCAACGGCGGGAATCTGAATGATGATCGGTATATCAGGGAGATTTTAGAGGAACATGTTGTGCCATTTACCCCATTTATTGGTAACGACTTCATTTTAATGCAGGATAATTCTCGAGCTTACAGTGCTCGCTCAGTACAGGCATACCTAAACCATGTTGGTGTTACGGTGATGAAGTGGCCAGCACGGTCCCCGGATATGAATCCGATTGAACACGTTTGGGACTTGCTAAAGAGGAGTGTCAAATCAAGAATGCCACCTCCTAACATTCTGGGCGTGCTGAAAAAAACATTAGTTGAAGAATGGCAAAGGTTGCCCAAGAAATCAGTGACAACATCATTCGCAGCATGCCCAGATGGATAGAAACCTTAATCAGGTCACGGGGGAAAAACACTCGCTATTAAACATTCATTTAATTAATTTTAAACGGTCATAAAATCCAAAATTTTCAACTGTTTCTCTGTCACTACGAAATAAATAAAAGTAATAATAAAAAAAAGAAAAACGCATTTTGTTTAGTTAAGTTTTTTTTCCATTAAACTTTAAGTATGGTGTTGCAAATTAATGTCAAAACATATTAATTTAATTGTTGTTTCATGTTTAATTATTATTTGTTTAAAAATAAAGCTAACTATTTTATACTCTCCCTTTTTTTTGTGTTCCGCTAATTCTGCCGGTGTGTGTATATAAAATATTTATTACCCATAACAGAAAGATTTTTACGTATTACCAACTTAAAAATAATAATAAAATTAAACTTCGACTAACAGCGAAGTAATGGTATTGGAATAACGTTTGTATGGGCGTTAAAACTACTACAGATCCCCTGACCATTTATAAACAGTTACAATCTGACATTTTTTATTGTTACATGGCTTGTGACTTTGTATTTACCTGATTGTAATTAGCTCTACAAAGTTCATGAATGGGATCGATCAATGCATTGCTTTTTAACATAATTTATTCCTCCCACTCTGCCGGCCAAATAATGAGGTTAAGAAACTGGCGGCGTCAAAAACGAATTTCCATGAGTCTATCTTAATAGTCACTGTTGTGTTTGTCAAATTAACTTCCCGTTTCGCGAGCGTATCCTGAAAGGAGACTACCAGCTCAACAAGAAATCAATGAAATAGTTTCCTGAAAATTTGTAAACCCACATACTAAAATCTGAACATGACTATGTCACTTGATGGTTTTTGTATAACGAAACCGGTCGGTCGGTTTAGCGAAGTTATAGAGACGTCTACTTTATAGGAATAAAGTTTCGCTAGTTCTACGAATTATAATATGAACGTATATTAAACTTACCAATTAGTTATCATTAAACTAACGGTTAAAGATAATAGAAAGAAGAATCATAAGCCAACAAATGACCGAAAACTTTTCGTCACCGCGCATTGCATAATTATTATTAAAATACCTCAATCTTAAAGCCAAAAACATTTTATTTAATTCTGCGACAAACAGTAGTCGAGATATACTGCATTTGCAAACGCTACTGGATACGCATACTTCGTTATCGCGAATGCAGTGTCCTTAAGGCTAGTTTTAGTCAAAAATATAAATTATATACTATGACCTTTACTCGTAAAAACTTATTGAGTCCTGAACACTTAAGGACACTGCATTCGCGATCGCAGTCGTTGTATTTATAATTTATTATTGAACGACGTAATGTACCTATTCGTTTTTTTTAATAAGAAAAAGAAAACTTCTTAAATATTATTAATAAAACAAAAATATTTAATACAACAGAAAGATTTTCCAACATAAAAAAAATAATAAAATACGACTAATTTCTAAGATGTAATATTAGAAGATTGTATGGGCGTCAACACGACTGCAGATCCCTTAACGCATCGGAATTAGAATATATCATTGTCACTTATAGTCTAACTAAACAACAACTCGTTTCAGATGCGTCTACACAAAAGCCTGTTGAATCTAATCACTTTTCATACTGGATTTGGTAGTTGAAAACATCTCTTTAACTCCCAGAGCGTTTGGATCGATCAGATGACGCAACCTCTACCTACGAGTATAGTAATAGTTAAAAAGGCTACTACAAATCCCCGAGCGTCTCAGTCACCTATTATATAAAGGAAAGGAATTGCTAACTATTCTCAACATAGTGTTATTGTTAACAAGCCATCTAGTGCTTGTTATTTGCAATGCACAGAATAGTCCTGCGAATTTACTTTTAGATGAATACATATTCATATTAATAATATATATTGTTATTTCCATGGTAAATACTAATAATAATAATAATATGTAGGACAATTTACACATATTGCTCTGGTCATAAACTAAGCTCTAGGCTTGTACTGTGTGTACCAGAAACAACGATATATTACATATTATATTTTATAAACACCCAGACCAAAATGTATTGGAAAACGTACAAATATTTTTTTGCCATGTCGATCCCACGACCTCCGAATACTACGCCAAAGGCGCAACTGCTAGTCTAAGGAGGCTGTCAAACACATAATAAAAGTATAAATAATATAAGTATTAGTATAGATTATTGGGGGAAAAAATACGCTCTGATTTAATATGATGCCTCTATATTTTACCTCATTTTAGATGTTAATTTATTTTGATTATAAGTTGAGAATTACTGAGATATTCAAGTTTTGCCCTAAAACTAGATTCCAAATATTTAATTTAGCATAGTGGTCTTAATAACATAATAAATTCCACATAACCTTCAAAATTCCCTGTGATCGTGTACTTCCAGCAGATCCGACGGCAGTTGTTTTGATGCTCTCGATACTAGTGCGCGTAGGCCGGTGAATAGCTTTCTACGCAAATAGCATCTCTAATTTGAGTTGCCACTTGCATAAATACCTGTGGCCTGTTGAAGACTTCTGGCGCTGCCGAAGTTTGCAAGCGGTACAGTGAAGTACAGGACTAGATAAAAAATTATCAGTTAGTGGCTTTCGGTGTCGAAATTTCGGGAACGCTTTAGTTAGAGAGCTGCCCATATGATTGGTAAAGAAAACGTCTGCTGGGCAAGAAGTATCATTCTTAGTATTGCCCCAAGTAGCCTGGATAGCTTTCGAATTTCCTCAGGTCAAGGTCTGGAAGGAGTAGCGTTTAAAAATCAGGCAATTTGTGACTAACCCAGAAATCATCTGCTGGTTAGATATTTCGGTAGATATGGATATGCCAAGTTTGACTCACGTATAAGGTCCAGAGTTATTCCCAAAAAAACCTGATTTTCATCGATTATGAGTATATGAAGTAGTAACTGAACACTAATTAAATTAACTATTAATTAAACATTTTTAGCAATTAGTTAAGGAAGGTCGTTAACATATAGTAAAAAAGCAGGGATCAACAGGTATTTGTAAAGACGCGTTTTAACCTCAATTCTAATACCGGCCGAGCAAACTTTATCATTAGATTATGGAACTAAATCAAGATCAAATACCTACGTCAGGTGTCCTAACAGTCAGCACACAACATTGCTATTGTGCTCCACGCTTAAATTTGCTCTCCACGCTCGAATTTATGCTCGTGCGAACAAAGTCAGAGGCGAGTCTGTGGGAATCGCAACAATTTTCCGGTACATTTCCGACTTCGACTAACGAACGGAAGCGCAGGGGACGAGCCCAATTGGCGGATAAATGCAGTTCAATTACTACATTGCGGCTGGAACGTTTTTTCTTATGCTATTTCTTTTGGTTTTACTTTGGTTTATAAATTGGCTGTTAAAAGACAAGTAATAAAATTAAATTTTTTAATTTATGCCAATGTCTGCAACGTACGTACCCAAATTATGGTTTTAAAAAAACAGTTGTAACATCTAGCGAATAAACTCATACTTGGTTGTTATATATCGATCTTTATTATTATATACTTCATAAAAAATAATTAAATTCATCAAGTCCGGGAACGCTGCAGTTCATTCCCCTGCCTTTCAACCACGCGATGGACCCGGCACCCGCATGTTGAAGCCATGGATTGCTAAGAACATTGTCTCTCAATTAATATTATATTCAATAGGGAATATGCATGTAACGCCAATTATTATTATTTTAATATATAATGTTCCTTTTATGTCTTTGAACATATTTACACTAATCTATTTTATTTTAATTACAATTTTTTTTATAAATACGATTTTAAAAATCCATTTTTTTGTAGAAACGGAACGCATTTCTAAACGCTCCGACATTAGCAAACACTACATGTGACGTCATTCGTGCACAAACAAATGTCAACGTGTGTTCTGTAGTCTACTGTTTCTTGTTTTCTCGGGTGTTTATTATCCTTTATTACGATAATTTGTGATGAACAAACTATTTTGACTAACTTTTGAGGTGCAATAACATTAAACTAATATGCTTTTTGAGCACGATTGACGTCACAGAATGGCGGCTAGTAATGTATCGTTTTTTACTGCGGTAAAGGCAGATATAGTTTTAAACCCTTTTATTATTGTGTTATTACCCTTTAAAAAATGTTTAATATTTGTTTTTAGGGTCTAATGTAGTTACTCTATCAAGTAATGAAATAAAAAAAAACATGCATATTCCCTATTATAAGAATTATTGTTATACCTATTTTTTTTTATTAATTACCAAAATTGTAATTATTTTATGGCTATGGCCTGCCTTTTTAGATCTGAAAGGGCAGGTTGTGGCTATATAAAGAAATCATGGTTAATTTATTGTAAAATATTTTTGTAATGCCAGGGTGGGTTTCTGGAGTCGGAGAGATTCAGGCTCCAGTGTTACATGGATTCTGTATTATTTTGTTGTATTGATGTTTTTGTAATGAGAAAATAAATAACTATTATTATTGTTATTATAACTATTGATAGTAGATTTAATTGTAATATTTCTATATAGGGATTGTCTCCGTATGGATTTTTAATACAAGCAATATAGTTAACTACACAGTAGCATCACGACCACAGAAATTCAAAAATAACTAAATAAAATGCATACCAAGCCAGCAGTATCATTGCCGCATAAAATTCAAAAGAGGGCCATAGAATAACATTAAGTAGGCACACTGTATCTAAGAATCTTTATTAGGAGACAAATAATAGGAAATAACGTTCGGCTAGGGGCCGGGCTCCGAGCCGGAGTTGGGCCCCTCGTTTTTGTTAGGGCCCCACGTCTAAGTATAACTTCATCGCCGTTTTGACTTCCTTCCGACCCAGGAAATAATATTTCGTTACGACTACGTAGAGAGAGAAATAACTTTATTATTCAGTTTTTTGTTGTTTAGGAAATTTTGACTGTTGTAAGAAAAATTGGTTTGTTTTTATACAGGGTGGGTCCTATAAACCCTATTATACGAACGCGTTCCGGTACAGGCTGGATAGGCTGACCAGTATGTTTCATAATATTTTCTAAATTTAAAAAGATTGTGAAGGCTGCGAAAATGTCACTAGAGGGAGTTGTTATTATCGGGATAGGTTAGAAAAGCAGTAAATTGGCTGAATATTCAGCCATATTTTCTTACGGATAATGAATAAACAAAATTAATCCAAAATAAATTGCTTGTTAGTTAAAATTAATAAGTTTGAGCCCAATTTAAGTAGGTAGGTAACGTAATGGGTCAGTGAAGGTCGTTATAGCACTTACTTGTTAATGTTAACATGAGTTAGATATACATTTTAAGGAACTAGCTGACACGCGCAACTTTGTCTGCGTAACCTTTAACCGTTTACGCAATGCACGCAACGGAAGCTCTCAAAAGGAACAAAAAATCCCCGTTTTCCCAACATTTTTATTGATGCTCCGCTCTCGGCGTAGCGTGATATCTTAAAGCCTACAGCCTTCCTCGATTAATAGCCTATCCAACAATAAAAGAATTATCAAAATCGGTTCAGTAAATCCAGAGATTACATTCTACAACCTCACAAACTTTACCTCTTTATTATATTTGTATAGATATCAAATTATTTAAAAATACACACAACGCCAACGTTATACCTCGGTCGTATCTGCGTCTATCGCCACGATTTTGATTTGAATAAGTGCGAAAGATGTTTTTGTGATTTCTACGTTACATGTTGTGCACTTCCGTATATTATTCATACTTTCATGATTTCATTAGACCGAGGCTTATGGGAATACAGGCGAAAATTTTAGTTGTTTTAAAAATGTACAATGTATTTACATTTTTACAATGTATTTTCATTACAAGAGCTGTGACGACATTGTATGACGACATAGATGTGTGATTATTGTATAGCATAATTATGTTGGTTTAAACATGAAGAAAGAATGAGCAAAAAGAATGAGGATAAAACATGACAAACAAGAATTACTGAACGCGTTGTTTTTTTTTAATTTTGCCTTTTTTAGTTTCGCCAATATTAAATTTTTGTGTCGCCAATATTAAAGGTTAATGTCATAAAATAATTTCACCTTTTGTTACTAAATTTGTCTGAAGTTCATCTTATTTTATTTAGTCACGGCATGTGATTTTGTATCTACCTGATGGTAAGCAGTTACCAAATGGGCGACGACATAGACGAATGGCATCACGAGTTTATTTTATATAATATCCTCGCTGCTCAAGAGACTACCACATCGACAAGAAATCTATGAAGTTGTCTCCTGAAATCCGGTTAACCCACAGACTAAAACCGAAACATGACAGGGCTACTTGATAACAACCAGTCGACAGGCTTAACAAAGTTATAGAGATCTTCCTCCCACCTAAACACCTATAGTATTTCGTTTTTACGGTTATAATTTACATTTATGATCTAACCACATAGGAATTTATAGAAGTATGCGTTCATGAAGATTATATAAAAAAATATATAGGAAAATGTTTTATTTTTAAGAAAATGGAAGAGTGACGACTCCTAAAGAAATACCTTTTATTTAACAATTTTCTTAAAGATACTAAAAAACTATTGCTAATTTACTTTTTTAATTAGTCGAACACAAAAATAGGAGATCTTTTTTAGATTACTTTAACTTGAAGATAATAAATTATATAGCTTTGGTCGTTAATTAGAGAACAATTTTTATTACTAAATATAGAATAGTGGGAATTGTTAATTAGATTAATTTTCAATCCAATATAGTGCAGACCGGTCTTCTCCGGAGGGAAATTGAATTAAAGAAATAAGATTTTGCTTCCAGAGATCTTTCATGGTGGAAACAAAAGTTAAGTAACTAGATTAATGTGCCTACTCAGTCCAAAAAAACTTTTGTAATTGATGATTCACTAATCTTCTTAACTCTGACGTGAGTAAAAAACTTTCTTTTGTAAAAGTTTTTTTTTGTGTTTTGTTAATTTAGAATCTGAATAGTTATTTTTAGGGTTCTATAACAAATATACCTACTATACGTAGTGGCCGTAGACCTTAGACTTGGTTAGACCTTAGACTTTTATTTTATTTTATTCGTTTAACAACAACACTATGGTGTGCCTCTGAGAGCACGTTAAGCTGTCGGTCCCCAGTTTCACTATACCAACTTGTGAAACTGTTTATAGATGTTCGGTGTGGACTGATACCTTCTACGACAAGGTGGGATTAAAAAAACCTCTCCGCTGGGTACCCTGAGGCCGTCTAGGCTCGGGCGTGTGATGATATTTATATATTTATTCTATAACAAATAACTCTGATCTTTACCAACTCTCTTTGAAAACTATTGGTTTTTAAGATTTTGAAAAAATTTAACATAACAAAAATAGTGTGTTTTTACTTAATAATTAGTAATAATATTTTTTTTAGGACACATTACACATTTTGCACTGGTCACAAACTAAACTCTAGGCTTGTACTATGTGTACCAGAAGCAACGATATAATACGATATATTATATTATATAAACACCCAGACCATGACAAACTATACAGAAAAAACGTAATAATATTTTTTGCAATGGGTGGGAATCGAACCCACTAGTCTACGGAGGCGTCTACTGTCTTGCTTTCGCGGCAAAGACTCAGCCACTGAGCCAGTTTGTGACGGGTGACTGGAACCAGGTTCCAGTCACCCCTCACGAAATTTGTCATTGTGCTTGTTATCTACTTATACACAGACACATATCCCTTATGTGCTTTCTTCTAATTACTTTATATTAGAGTGAAGTTCTACTTATACTGGAACTGGGACCTGGTTGGCTCAGTGGTTGAGTACCTTGTCGCTGAAACCGAGGATAGCGAGTTCGAGCCATAAGAATTTATTTTTATTGCAATTTAATAAAAAAAAAAGTTTTTTGGTAATATAAAAAATACGTATTCACAATAATCAAGAAATAAGATTTAATAATAGGTGATTTGTTAATGTTACACAACATATACATACTTATATGTTGTTATTGTTTTCCATAATGTGTGAATGCAGAACTTGAGTTTAGTTTGTATTTGAGCGTTCAGCTATCCGGGAGCGTGTTCAGGAAGCCATAAATTCTACTGCGATTCTCACAAACTAGGTAACTTGCTTCATGCATCTCGAAAATTTCATTTTATAATATTATATGCATATATATACATGGTGACTTTGAAAGGATGTACTTTGGGCTAATATGAGGTTCTACCGATCAAATCGAACAAGTATTCCCATAGAACCATGTGTCGCAAATGAAAAAAAATATTGCCTTCTCCATACAAACTAGTAAAAATGTACTAATATTTTTTGCAAAATATTATAATGACCAATTTGTATGGGGAAGCCAAATTTTTTTTTCATATGCGACACATGGTTCCATGGAAAAAGTTGTTTGAATTGATGAGTAGAACATCATATTAGCCTAAAGTACATCCATTCAAATTCACTCTGTATATAGTTAACATACATAGTCTGCCAAATACTGTACAATTAAAAATTAAAAAATATTACATTTGAATTTTGAATCTGTCATTTACATACATACATATCTTCACGGGTACCTTACGGCGTCCGAGACCGCCTAGACGGCCCCAGGGTACCCAGCGGAGGGGTTTTAATCCCAACCTCGACGAATGATACGATTGTTCATTGTGTTTTCTCATTTTGGCGCCAATACATTGTACAATATTTTGCGATATTAAAATGGAGTAGGGGTGATAAAGTGAACCGAATCGCTGTGATTGCATTACACAGAGTAGGTATGGAGCATTACACAGAGTAGGTATGGAGACCTCATCTGTTTGTGACAGATAAAGATGTGGCCGTCCACGTACTGTTCGTACGAAAAAGGTGGTCAAAGCAGTAAGGGAAAAAATTCCAAGAAATCCTGTGCGAAAGCAAAAGATTTTATCTCGGGAGATGAAGATAGCACCTAGAACCATGTCGCGAATTTTAAAAGATGACTTAGGACTTGCAGCCTATAAGAGACCCACTGGTCATTTATTAACGGATAATTTAAAAAAGAAAAGGATAGTAAAATCGAAACAACTACTGAAGCGGTACGCAAAGGGAGGTCACAGAAAAAAATTGTTTACGGATGAGATTTTTTTTACAATTGAGCAATTGAACAACACCATGTTAAATAACCAAGTATAGTCCTTACAATACAAGACTCGACGCCTTTTCATAAAGCTCGGCCCACGCAGTCTTGGTTGGAAGCGAACGTTTCGGACATCATCAGAGCTGAAGACCGTCGTCTAGTCCCGATCCCGATTATGATTTATGGTCAGTTTTAGAGAGTACGGCTTGCTCTAAATGCCATGATAATTTAGAGTCCCTAAAACAATCCATACGATTGGTAGTGAAGAATTTTCCCATGGAAAGAGTGCGTGCTTATGATTTATGGTCATTGATAACTGGGCTGAAATTAAATGAAATGAATGATATTACCCTGGTCACAAACTAAGCTCTGTCTTATACTATGTGTACCAGAAATACTAAAATAATACATAATATATTTTATAAACACGCAGACCATGAAAAAATGTACGGAAAAACGTACTACTATTTTTTGCCATAGGTGGCAATCGAACCCACGACCTCCGGATACAACGCAAAGGTGCAACCACTAGTCTACGGGGGCGATAAAAATCTATTAAAGCAAAAATTGAGACGTTTAAATTATAAATATAGTCTAAATTTTGTGCAGGCTATTTAATATATAATAACAATAAAAAATAGATGTTTATTCAGTTTAGTTTCTTGACTAAAATATATGTTTTTTTTTTGTTTTGACAGATTTGAACATGCGTTGAACACCCTGTGAAGCGCCTTATCAAAAGTTTTTGTTACAGCCTGTATATAGAGAACGCTATATATAAGGTTTTTGTTGTACGCTGTGTTTATTACATTTTACTTAGGTATATAAACACCGGTTGGTGAATACTACTTTTGGCCCTCAAATCTTTCGCAGTTTTCGCTGCAAGACTTTGGAATGATTGGACATTAGACATGCTCCGAGCAGGAGTATCTTGAGTAGAAGGTATGTGTATACTAATTTCCTAACTTGTGAAAGTGGTCTCTCTTTTTTATCTAGCTCAACCATCATCAAATTGGCTGCTTACATTGATCCTTGTGTTGTGGGTATTATTATTTATATACGTGGTGCCGATTAGACCTTGGACTTAAAAACACTTAGGTCCCTGGATCGAATCCCGGTATGTACCAACGAGTTTTTAATATAAAAAAAAATGTACATTATTTAAATTTGTTTGACAACACCACAATAGTGCCTCGGAGAGCACGTTAAGCTGTCGATCCCGGTTTCACTATACCCACTTGTGAAACTGTTTATATATGGGCTATTGAGTCTATTCAAAACATCGCGACGAGCTAGCCACTTGTTCGGTGTAGACTCATACTATCGGCTACGACGAGGTGAGAAAAACCCCTCCGCTGGGTAACCCTGGGGCTGTCTAGGCGGTCTCGGGCGCCGTAAGGCACCCGTGATGATATGTATGTATGTATGTATTTTATTATTATAGTGTATTATTGTATTTGTATGTATATTTACGGTTAATTATTTATTTATGTTTAAAGGTATTTATTTGAGTATATATATATATATATATATTAATAAAATATATAAATACCATCACGAGTGCCTTTTTGAATCCCGAGAACCGTTTAAACGGCCTCAGGGTACCCAGCGGAGGGATCCCATCCTCATTTCGCCGATAGAATTTCGGAGGCAATACCTAACAAGTGGCGAACTTGTTGCGGCGTTTATCTCTTTCGTGCAATTAAGTTTTTAAATAAACAAATGTATTCAGAATACCATGGCGAAGATGAGGAGGTGGGAATAAAATAATATGTAGGACAAATTACACATATTGCCCTGGTCACAAACTAAGCTTTGTACTATGTGTACCAGAAGCAACGATATAACACAAATTATATTTTATAAACACCCAGACCATGACAAACTGACAGAAAAAACATACTATTTTTTTTTGCCATGGGTGGGAATCGAAACCATGACCTCCGTATAAAACGCCAAAGGCGCAACCACTAGTCTACGGAGGCTGTCCGTGAGGCTTTAATCCTCCGCTAGGTACCCTAATGCAGTCTGGGCGGCCTCGTGCGCTTTAAGGCACCCGTGATCGTAAATCTAATAAAACTATATAAGTGCATATTTGTCTATTTCTCAGATTAACTCTATGCCCTTGCTAATGTTTTTATCTGTAGACGAAATATTATAATATTTCAAGAGATATTCATTAAAATGAAAAAATATACGATAGTTGTACATAAAAAAAAAATGGGAAAACTTTCTCTATTCAATAAGTATTCTATTATGTTTGACAAAAAATACCTATTATAAACCCTATTAAAATATATTATATAAAAAATCTACATAAATTTATTTAAAAAAAATGAAAATTAATTTATTGGTATACCCTACTAATAATAATAATTTCTTGATTATTTCTTAATTATTAACTTATATTTTAATTAAATACTTACGCAATGGAATCTAATCCGCAATTTAAAGTTCCGTCGTATTGGAAGGACCTTCATTAAAAAGCAGTCAAGTGCGAATGCTATACGCGCATTAAGGGTTCTGTACAACAAAAGAACCGCATCATTCAAGAAGAAGAAAATCGGATTTAGGTGCTCGATTTCAGAAAAGTGGGAGGAAGATATCTATAACCTCGCTAGGCCGTTCAACTGGTTTTGTTAACACGTCAAAAGCCGTAAATTGACTTGGTTTCGGACTTAGGCTGAGTTGCACCAAAGTATTTTTTCTGTAAATATAAAGATTAAAGTTAAAAATGGCGTCGAATGCACCAATTTTATTCTGCAGTTCGAATGACAGCTATTGACGCCATTTTTAACTTTAATCGTTATATTTACAGAGGGGCTTAGCACGCGGACATCGATAAGATATATACCGACTCGACTTATACCGTCTGCTGTCGAAAAATATATCGAATTGGTGAGCACGCAAACCGACATCGATAAATTTCTCGAGCTTTGTCTACTAGTTAAAACAAGTGTGTTTTCGTTGACAATTTCGAAAACATTTATGTAATAAATTAATAATTATTACCTCATACGATGCATTTATTTTATATTATTATTAATAATCGTTACAGAAATATATATTTTAATTTAAAAAGATTTAGAAATACATATATTTAACAAAATAAAAATAAAGCCGAAGAAAACTCGGTACCTTGGCCTAAAAAATATTTTGTTTTTTGGTGAGTTTTTTTTTATTTATTAAGGCATTGGATAGGATTAAAAAGATGTATGGAAAGTACGCATAGATACGAAAGTGGTCTAATACCTAAAAACGCTATTCAAACGAATTGTCAGTGATGTTTTCTTGAGCTTGATTGGTTATGATCGCATTTGTGTCACTTTTTATTTTGGTTTGTATTGCGGGCGGCTATCTTTTGTTCTTATGACTGGTAAGGCGATTAAGCCTTAAGGTACTTCCCTATAATAATATACTCCAATGATATAAATCAAATATTTTATTTTATGGATGTTTTGAATTTTAAGCAATACGGCGACGTGTGAATGATTTATTTTAATTATTAGCCTGAATTAGTCGCCTGCTGAATAATTAAATTATATTACACAATCAATACATTCCGCATTCAAGTCCTATCTGAACTTGAAAACCTCTCTGTACTTCGAGGGTTACTGAAGTTCAAAGGGTTTCACTCTGGTAGTGATCGTCCCCTCTAGGATTTGTTCGAAAATATTAAGACTAACCTACTGCCACTTCATAATAATAAATACATAAAATTAAATAAAAAAAATACACGATAATGAAATAAAACAAGTATTTTAATATTAATTAAATTCAACTCAAGAAACATAAATACTTATTTTTTGATAGGTAATCTTATTTTCATAATCTATTTCTTGGTTTAGGCATCCAGGTTTTTTTTTCAAAATCATTGTTTTTTGAGGTTCCAGTTTTTCCAGCAACTTTTCCATAACACGCACATTTATAGTCACTTAAGTATAACAGTTTTTCTAACGAGAATAAAACAATTTTGGTTCTGTTTTTCGCTATTAAATCAATAAAAATATCAAAGCAAAAGTAATTTCGACTCAATTCAATTCAATTTTTATTTTGGCCTTCTGTCACTTTAGCGACAATATTGCCACAGACAAAATTTATGAAAACTCATGTAACTCAAAACTAGCGAGAAGTGTAGCGACATTCCACGCTTTAATGGACTTATTTTGATGAAAGCCCATGAACATAGTCAAACAAACAAAACAAAAGCATCCAAATTGACGACAAAATAAAATTTAAATACATGAAACAAGTACTTGGAATAATATAAAAATTTGTAACTACCTAAATAATAAACTTATAGATATATACCTATATATTTCTATATGATTAAAAAATAAATAAACTATAGGTACCAACTAACAAAGGACTATATTCTAATGTTATGATAACTAAGATATTTACAAATAAGAAATATAATATTGTAATCAAATAAATAAAGTAAATGACTCATTTTGGATGGAAGTGGAATTTGATAAGATGAAAGAAGAGAATATAACGAAAATCTATAATTTTTACAACTAAAAAACAAATGATCAATATCACCTATACCTTCACCACATTCACACATGCTGGAATTTTGAACTTTAATTCTGAATAAATGCGACGGAAGACAGCAATGACCTATTCGTAACCGTGATAAGGAAGAAGTAGAAGATTTGGTAAAAACTTTATATTTGGCAAACCAAGGTCTAAAAGTTACATTAGGTTGTAGAGAAAATAAATATGAACCTTTAGATTTAGATGAAATTGACCAATAATTGTTCCATGATTTTTCTAAATATACTTTTGAAAGGGCAACTAAATCAGATGAATAATTTTTAAAATGAAGTAAACTCCCATGGGCCACAGCTTGTTTAGCTAAATAGTCCGCCTTTTCATTACCTAATATACCGCAGTGACTAGGTATATAAACTATAAATACTATAAGATGATTAAGATGACAATGATATAATAATTCTTTTATTTCAAATATGATTTCAGATCTGAGTTTTGATGAAAAAGGATTACTTATAATAGCTTGAAGAGAACTTAATGAATCAGAAAAAATTACGGAGTGATTAATTTCATTATTTAAAATAAATTTTATACAATGTTTTATATATAGCCAAGCATTCGCCAGTGAATACTGACGATTCACCGGGACTTTTAAACATAAAGGATGAACAAGAATTTTGGTGATAAATTGACCAACCAACACTACCCTGTGAAGATAATTTGGAAGCGTCTGTAAAAAAAAGGTCAGCATTTGGCCATGTTTTATTAATAATAGAATTAAATAAATCATTACAATTTAATGAATCTTTTTTTATGCCTAAAGTTAAAACTATTTGCGACTGATGATTAAAAACTAGAGATTCATACGAACCCGAGAATACTGGAAGTGATGAGTTTGAAACAAAGGGAGTTTTTATTTTTTTCAATTTAGAAAATGAATATACTAAACGAGGAAGAGTTTTTTTATCAACCCAAAATCTCCTAGTAGTTTTATTTTTAAAAATATATTCCCACAGTAGTTGAATTTTAGATAATAATGGGTTATTCTTAAACTGTATACATTTAAAAAAGAATTTATCGCATAAATACTGCCGTCTTTTATTCAAAGGCGGATCAGCGCATTCAATTTGCAAAGCATTTATAGGTGATGACTTCATTGCACCTATAACAATCCTAAGAGCTTTTGATTGAATATTGTCTAATTTTTTAAGAGCTGATTTATTGCATGGTTCTAAAATAAAGGAGGCGTAGTCTAAATGGCTTCTTACTATAGCGTTATATAAAAGACGTTGTGAAAATGGATGCGAACCCCACCAAGTGCCAGATAAAACACGCAATATATTCAAACTTCTTTCGCATTTAGAAATTATATAATCAATATGTTTAATACCGCTTAATTTTGAGTCCAAAATCACACCTAAAAATTTAACGCTTGATTTAACATTAATAATAAAATTTTGAATTTTTATATTTACAACAGGAGTTATGCGTTTTCTACTAAAAATTACAACGGTAGATTTTATAGGGGATAGATTTAAACCATGTTTAGAAAGCCAAGAATTTAAATAGGAAAGAGATTGATTTAAATTTTGTTCACATTTCTTAATAACTTTAGAATTTGAATATAATATGACATCATCAGCATATTGCAAAGAACGACATAGTGTATTGACGTAAATCTAAATCAAAAGTATATAAATTAAATAAAATAGGGCTTAACACAGACCCTTGGGGTAACCCTTTCCAGATAGTTCTTAAAGAATCATCTGGTTGATTTAGAACGCGAAGCTTTACCTTTCTTTCAGAAAATAAGCAACAAATGATACTTGTTAATTTGGGAGTAACGCCAATATTAAGAAGTTTTTTGAATAAAATATTCATCAGAACATTGTCATACGCTGCCTCAATGTCTAAAAATATAGCACACAAAAATTCATTTCTAGAAAATGCCAATCTAATATCGGTAGAAAAAATAGCTAAACTATCTATAGTGCTCTTAGCTTTACGAAAACCAAATTGATATTTACTTAAAATCATATTTTTTTCAATGAACCATTCAAGACGATTCTTTAATAAATGCTCAAATAATTTACACATTATTGAAGATAATGCTATAGGGCGATATGATGCAAATGAAGAAGGATCTTTATCAGGTTTAAGAATAGGAATGATAATTTGAGTTTTCCAATCTTGTGGAATAATACCTGAATTAAATATCATATTTATAATTTTCAAAAAGTATTCTAAAGTTAATTGTTTTGAATGAACTAGAAAAGAATATGGAATACCATCAATACCTGGAGCCGAGTCTTTTACAGCAGATAAAACAGTTACTAATTCGGTGTAGGTAAAGGGTGAATCTAAATGATGAGAAGAGACGGAAGGAAAATCATTAAATGACATACTTTCTTCAAGAGAGGGGACATAATTAGGGGCCAGTTTATTGAAGAATGAATCAGTCCAAGTAGAATAAACAGAAGTATTACTGACACGCTTACAATTTTGGGATGATCTAAATTTTCTAATATTTGACCAAACGAGAGAAGAAGGGGTTTCAGGAGACAGGGATGCGCAAAATTTACGCCAACTATCAAATTTTTTTTTCTTAAAAACTCGCCTACTTTTAGCCAAAATATGCTTATAAAATATATAATTTTCAGTAGTCATAATTTTAGACAATAATTTTTTTCAGCATTTTTTCTTTGTTTGATAATATTTGAGCATTCCTCATCCCACCAAGGAGGAGAACAAAATTTACCTGAAGATGATTTTACCCTAAAACAATTATCTGCAACTGATAAAATACTAGAAATAAATTGATTATAACAGGAAATAAAATTTTCAATGGTAACAACGGGTAAAGACATAATTGCATCATTCAATAAATTGGCATAATTATCCCAATCATCTTTAGACACATTTGAAATTTTATATTTTAATAACGGAGCTAAACTACTTTGAGGATTAGAAATAGGAGAATTTATCAATATTGGAAAATGATCACTCCCATATGAAATTTGTTCAATGTCCCATAACATAGCACTAGCAATGTCATTTGAACAAATAGATAAATCAACAGCACTTACATTTTGACAAGGGGAGGTACGACGTGTTGGACGACCATCATTTAACAAACAAAGATTAAATTCATGTAACATTTTAACAAGATTATTTCCAAAACAGTCGCAAAAGGCAGATCCCCATAAGGTATGATGATAGTTAAAGTCACCTAATACTATGAATGGTGGTTTTAGAAATTCAAATAACTTTTTTAGGAAAACTAATGAATGGCTATCTGGCGATGATATATACAATGATATTATAGAAATATTATTTACAATACAACCGACTGCATTAATATTTACATTATGATTTGGTAAAGATAGTAATGAAAATGAAAGAGAGTTTAAAATGAAGAGAGAAGAGCCAGCCCTTCCATCCTGTCTGTCATCACGGACACAGCTAAAGCCACTTAAACCAAAAGGAGAAAGAGGCCTAAGCCATGTCTCCGATACAGCCAAGATGGAAGGACAGTATTTATTACACATGAATATTAAATCAGATTTTTTATTTCGAACACTTTGACAGTTCCATTGTATTAATTTGGTTGGAACTTGGGCCATTATTAATAGGAGAGGAAGAAAGTAAATTATTTAAAATAGATTCAACGTTGTCCGGTCCATTATTTTTAATTAATTTAACAAACAATGAAAATAAAGATTTTAAAGACGATTCTGAAGAATCATTATTACTATTCACACTATTAGTATTCAAGGCACAACCATTCTCAGCAGAAGACACATATAGATCATTTAGCAAATTGCTATGAAATTCAGTATCATACCCTTTGCTAAAAATATTTTTTTTTTGTTTGGGTTTAATAAAAATGGTTTTTTTATAAGAAACATTTTTCGAAACTTCAGCATATGATTTTAAAATACGAGGTTCCAACTTATTGGCCTCCATATAGGAAATAGATTTTTGGGACATGATAGATTTAATGTTTTGTTGTCTATTGTACTCTGAACACTTTCTATTGATAACGAAGTGATTACCAGAACACACTAGACAACATGCCTCTGACTCATCAAGTTCGCATGAATCCCCGCTATGGTCTTGACCACACTTAAAGCAACGAGGCTTAGACCTGCAGTTGCTTTTCGTGTGACCAAAACGACAACATGAAGAACATTGAATTGTCGGATAACGATACATACTTACATTAATTTTATTATAATAAAGGTAAATAAATTCTGGCAACATTTGCCCTTCAAATGTAACGACTACAGATTGAGAGGGTTTCCAGACTTTAGAATCATTTTCAGTAACTTTGTAATTTAAGCGCCGAACTTTAACAATCTTTATAGGTTTGTTAGGAACAACAACATCAGAAATAATATCATTATCACTGATGTCGGTTGGAACTCTAATAACACCCATCTTAGAAATACAAAAAGTTGGAATAAAGGCATTATATCCATTTTCAACTAAAGTAACATTTTTGACAAAATTATTGGCATCTTTATAACAGCTAAAAATTATTTTAATTCTATTACGACCAATACGGATAATACTACCAGGAATAATACCGCGAAATAAATTTCTTTGCATAAATTTTCCAAAAATAATAGGATTTGAAATTACATTGTTGCTATTATTATTGTTACTGTTGTCAGTGTCAATTTTCCTTTGAACATGCACAACAAAGGGACCTTTATCAGATTCGCCATAAAAGTTTTTAACAAAACTATCCTGAGTAGATGATAATGGTAAAGAAGCAGACTGTGGAAGAGAATGAGAACTCAATGATAAAGCTTGACCTAATGGTAAAGCAACATCATTCAAATCATCTTGTCTGAAACAATCTGGGCGATGTCTTTTAGTTTTAGAATGCCTCCTTTTCTTTTTCGGTTTAAGGGAAACATTAGTAGAGCGATCAATACTATTAAGATCAGAGCAATCAATCATCGAGCTAACCGAGCTAGATGAATCATCATTCACGGTAACATATGCACCAGGTGAAAGAGGAACACAAATATCTGGTGGTTTAGGTGGTATGAATTTAAAATCCATGATAGTAGGTAATTACAAATGAATTTACAAATGTAAAAAAAAGATCGAATCTACATATAATGAGTATGCCAAAATAAAAATTACAACCACTAAAATGAAAATTACTATGAACTAATACCAAAAATAACTAATGAACATAAAATATAGGAATGAATTAACCAAATAATATTAATCCAGTATAGAAAACGTATTGAAAAGATAATTAATTAATTTTCAGATGCTTCCACTTTGAAAGATGACCTGTCCTAATTTCGACTCTTATCATCACCTAAAAGAAACGTGATAAAAATTGTATATATAACGACTTTTGTCTACAATCTGACAGTTTAGTTTTAATGTTAATAAGCTGCGTGCTACCGTTTTCGATAAAAGTCGACATATATCTTCCAATGCGTCAAATTAGTCTATTCGGTATATATCGTGGTCGCGCGTGTTAGCTTTGTAGATATATGTCTTATCGATCGATATGTATCGAACCGAATGACGCTCGTGCTCGGCCCCAGAGAGTTCATTTTGGTGAAATTCAGCCATAGTCCGTGAATTCACCGGTTTTCAGGAACCTACTACAACAATTTATTTTCAAGACTACCACATCTCCTTTTGGGGTGCAGTTACAAAGCGGACAGTTGATTTGATTATAAAGCAAGACAAACCTCTTGCCAGCGCGCAGCGCCCTGTGTATGTGTAGGACATTGAATCATTGACACTGTGGCATATTTATAGACAGGTTTTATAGTGCCATAAAATATAACATTCTATCTCAATCGGTTTCCCGGTTATGTGTCCGGACAAACAGACAAACGAACCAAGTGATCCCATATATTTCCATAAGGGTTACATTTTCCTTACAAACTAACTGAATCCTAAAAATGATAATCTATTGTAATTACACGATTGAAGTATTACTCTGAAAAGATTTGAATAATCATGAAACTCGTTATAAAGTTTGATTACTTTCTTGTTCTGTGCTGATTGACATTGGAGGCTCGATAGGAAGCCTTTCCCTTCCTCCATGAGGAATACGATTTCGGATTTAAATAAACAATTATTTCCGACACCAACAAATTACAAACACTTTGTTTTCTATTGATAATACTTCATAAGTTAAAATACACTTTATAAGTTAAAATAAAGAAAATAATAGCGTTGGTTATTTACATTTTTAGAGAAAGGCCAGCTTGCAGAATGTTATTATATGCATTGCGATTGTCAAATTCATACATTTTTTGTCTGATAAATTCATTAAAAATAAGAATATGTTATACGTTTTTTTTTTCAGTTATATAAATCTTTTATTATTTATTTGAGCACGATATGTGACTTTGTATCTAGCAGTATCTAGCTTGCCTATGTACAATTTTGTGCAATAAAGAATTTTAAATACATAAATAAATAAGCAGACCTATAAAATCCATGAATGGGGTATAAATGGAGAGTACATTGTTGTTTTCCAAAATTGATCGCTTCCACTATGCTGGCTAAATTATTACGGATACGAAATAGTCTAGACCAGCTAGCTTTAAGCCTAGTGGTTCAGTCACTGTGCAACTGATAATAAGTTTAAGCAGATGACAACCAGGCCGGACCTGGGATGGGTGACCGCTTTGTACAACGGGGCTATACCATCATAAACACCGCACAAGCTCGCCACTGGTTTGGTGTTGCCTCCGAATACCATCGGCGAAATGAGGACGGGTTAAAAAACTTATTATGTATATTTATTATTTTATTTCATAAGTTAATTTAATTTTGTACACTTTTTAAATATAACGATTTTCTATTTTAATTTTGACTTTATTTGTATTATTATTGGGAAAATATAATTACAAAGTCAAATCTTATAAATCAGCTCATCAGCTTTCCTTAAATAACATCAAAAGAAGGAAAAAAAACATTGTTTACAAAACATTTCACTGATAAAATAACAAACAAACGTTAAATATTTAAATGCAAATCAAGGGAAGCACATGTAAGTAGGTACTTTGGCGGCTGGTTCAGTTATTTTTCAGTGCAAATATTACCGCGGAACGTTCAATATCACCTCACTGAGAGCTCAATAACGTTTTACATTCAGTGTGGAGCGAGGTAAGTACGCGACGGGACTCATAATCATTGGGGTAGAGCGCGCACTTGGGGTTACGATGCGTTATTAAAAAGTTATCAGTTTTGAGTATAATACTTAGGTATTGAGTTAAAGGAACTGTCACAGCTCAAATATTACCGCGAAAAGTTCTATAACATTTCAGTGAGAGCTTAATATCGTTTTGCATTCAGTGTGGAGCGAGATAAGTACGCGAAGGGACTCATAATCATTGGGATAGAGCGCGCATTTAGCGTTACAATCTTTTATTAGAAAGTTATTAGTTTTGAGAATAATACTTAGGTATTAAGATAAAGTAACTATCACAGTCAACATATTACCGCAATACGTTCAATATTACCTCAATGAGAGCTCAATAACGTTTAAAATTCAGTGTGGAGCGAGGTAAGTAAGCGACGGGACTCATAATCATTGGGGTAGAGCGCGCATTTGGGGTTACGATCTGTTATTAGAAAGTTATCAGTTTTGAGTATAATACTTAGGTATTGAGTTTAAGGAACTATCACATTCAACATATTACTGCGAAAAGTTCAATAACATTTCAGTGAGAGCTTAATAACGTTTTACATTCAGTGTGGAGCGAGATAAGTACGCGAAGAGACTCATAATCATTGGGATAGAGCGCGCATTTAGCGCTACAATCTTTTATTAGAAAGTTATCAGTTTTGAGAATAATACTTAGGTATTAAGATAAAGTAACTATCACAGTCAACATATTACCGCAATACGTTCAATATTACCTCAATGAGAGCTCAATAACGTTTAAAATTCAGTGTGGAGCGAGGTAAGTAAGCGACGGGACTCATAATCATTGGGGTAGAGC
This sequence comes from Monopis laevigella, assembly GCA_947458855.1. Taxonomy (NCBI): domain Eukaryota; kingdom Metazoa; phylum Arthropoda; class Insecta; order Lepidoptera; family Tineidae; genus Monopis; species Monopis laevigella. The sequence goes on from OX381589.1 coordinate 15,477,927, forward strand.
GCGCATTTGGGGTTACGATCTGTTATTAGAAAGTTATCAGTTTTGAGTATAATACTTAGGTATTGAGTTTAAGGAACTATCACATTCAACATATTACTGCGAAAAGTTCAATAACATTTCAGTGAGAGCTTAATAACGTTTTACATTCAGTGTGGAGCGAGATAAGTACGCGAAGAGACTCATAATCATTGGGATAGAGCGCGCATTTAGCGTTACAATCTTTTATTAGAAAGTTATCAGTTTTGAGAATAATACTTAGGTATTAAGATAAAGTAACTATCACAGTCAACATATTACCGCAATACGTTCAATATTACCTCAATGTGAGCTCAATAACGTTTAAAATTCAGTGTGGAGCGAGGTAAGTAAGCGACGGGACTCATAATCATTGGGGTAGAGCGCGCATTTGGGGTTACGATCTGTTATTAGAAAGTTATCAGTTTTGAGTATAATACTTAGGTATTGAGTTTAAGGAACTATCACATTCAACATATTACTGCGAAAAGTTCAATAACATTTCAGTGAGAGCTTAATAACGTTTTACATTCAGTGTGGAGCGAGATAAGTACGCGAAGAGACTCATAATCATTGGGATAGAGCGCGCATTTAGCGTTACAATCTTTTATTAGAAAGTTATCAGTTTTGAGAATAATACTTAGGTATTAAGATAAAGTAACTATCACAGTCAACATATTACCGCAATACGTTCAATATTACCTCAATGAGAGCTCAATAACGTTTAAAATTCAGTGTGGAGCGAGATAAGTACGCGAAGAGACTCATAATCATTGGGATAGAGCGCGCATTTAGCGTTACAATCTTTTATTAGAAAGTTATCAGTTTTGAGAATAATACTTAGGTATTAAGATAAAGTAACTATCACAGTCAACATATTACCGCAATACGTTCAATATTACCTCAATGAGAGCTCAATAACGTTTAAAATTCAGTGTGGAGCGAGGTAAGTAAGCGACGGGACTCATAATCATTGGGATAGAACGCGCATTTGGTGTTAAGATGCGTTATTAAAAAGTTATCAGTTTTGAGTATAATACTTGGGTATTCAGTTAAAGGAACTGTCTCAGCTCAAATATTACCGCGGAAAGTTCCATATCACCTCACTGAGAGCTCAGTAACATTTTCCATTCAGTGTGGAGCGAGGTAAGTACGCGACGGGACTCATAATAATTAGGCATAGAAAGCGCATTTGCAACTGGTTTAGTTATTGTTCAGTCCAAATATTACCGCAGGACGTTTAATACCTCAGTTAATAAATAAATACCATCACGGGTGCCTATTTGGCTCCGAGAACCGTTTAAACGGCCTCAGGGTACCCAGCGGAGGGATTAACCCGTCCTCATTTCGCCGATGGCATTCGGAGGCAACACCTAACAAGTGGCGAGCTTGTTGCGGTGTTTATAATGTAATAGTTGTATAAAGCGGTCACCCATCCCAGGCCGGCCTTGTTGACATCTGCTTAATCTTATCACCTCAGTTAGAGATAAATGATGTTTTACATTCAGTGTGAGGAGAGGTAAGTACGCGACAGAACGCAGCATAATTACGCATAGAAAGCGCGTTTGATAATCGTTGGGTATGTTGTTGTACGTTGTACTTCGTATGTTGACCCACACTACTTAAAAAAATATTGAACAAACGATAATGGACTTTCTAGGTATGATTAACTTCAGGTGGATACATATACACATGCAGTTCTTTAAAAAAAAAAATAGAGGATAATACTTCACGTTTTACTTCACTTCAAAACTTATTCAGCCCTTAAAGATTCTTTCATTGTATGTTTTTTTTTATCAGTTAAGTATTATGCATGTATTTATTAAGCGCTCTCTGTCGTTGTAAACCCAAAAGAAAAGTGCGCCAATGCGAGTGACAGAGATAAGAAATGGAGCCGACAATCGCCACCTCAGACGCCATTGTGTGGAATATTGGCGTTTTGTAGGAATTCATAGACCTCCTGTGTCGTCTTTAGCTAGAAACCTAGTTCTTCTGGAATCGTTTATAATTTTCTTTCAACGACTGAACAGAATACTAAGTTTTTACATATGATCATCAGGTAAATACAAAGAAATATGCTTCGAAAAAGTTATATAGAAGGTGATAATTATTTCAGGTAAGTCTTGTAATCATATTTAATGAAATAACTTGTAATATGATTATACAACTATTTTTTTTATCGGAGCATGGTTTGGGACTCTGTACAAAGTCCATGAATGGATTGTTGTTTAACTATATTGATCGCTCCCACTATGTATTAATTACTAATCGTTTCCAAAATCGGAGTGCATGTATGATAATACTAAGTACGAGTATGTTACTTAACGTTATGTAGTGGTATAGTATGACAGGTGGCGTTCTATTATTTTTGGTTAACCCGTAAGGGACCTGGCGTGAAGATACATAACTGATTGACAATATTAATAGAAACAAATTAATAATCTAGCCGAAGTAGAAATTAAATTCCACGAAACCAAAGTGGCTCTGCTTATTAATAAAGCACATCACAGACGTAGAAGATATTGTAATATTTTAGCTTACGATATGCTATATACGTCTATTATACACATTTGGCCTTATTCATAAAAACTTATTGAAGCCTTGAAGAACACTTTAGTTATGGAATGTTTTGTCTCTTTTACACATATTCATTATTGGTGCTAAATAAAAGAGACAAAACCTTCTATAACTAAAGTGTTCTTGAAGGACTCAATAAGTTTTTATGAATAAGGCCGATTACCTGGCGTGTTTTGGTATTGTAACAATGTCTAGGCAAAGTATGAAATAAATGATATTTCATACATTAACTATATTGTATAGAATGCCTAAAACGTTTGTTTTAGGCGTTCTATACAATACCGTATTATAGAGATTGCCGGTAACATAATATATGTATATTAAAAAATATTTAACGGCTCAGAGGCTCTACCATGGGTTTGCCCATTGTAAAAACGTAACGTATTTGAATACGTATACGTAAGCAACAACACTTTATTTTTGGTAACAGGACTGAATAAAGCGATGCTATTGGTTGTTGCTCACGTATACGTACCTATACGAATACCTACTTTACGTTTCTACAATGCGCAAACCTATGGTAGAGCCTCTGGATACAAGTCCTTTCGCCGTCGTAATACTTGATGTTGCCCGTAATTTCATGTGCATATTTTAAAACACGAAAGGGCGCCTCGAGTCGCTACGAGGTTTTTTACAAAATTAAAAAAAAAATATCTCTATTATGTAGGTTGATTTCGATGACACACAAGCTTGGTATGGGCGCCGCGCCGGCGGCGCGCTGCCGGGACCCCTCACGCCGCCGCCGCGCCGCGACCCCCGCGCGCCGCCGCCGCCATTTGCCGCGCGGCGTGCGTATTGTGAATACGTGTTGTGTGTAATCGTTTTTTCGTAATATTAACTACTGGTAGAAATGACTGAGCTATCGAAAACCAAAGTGAGCATACTCTCTGTTACTACATTTTATAATGCTAAAACTCGAAGTAGTTTTTGTTGGAAGTATTTCGGGAACTTGATCGTTGCTCATGGCAACAAAAAGAAAATGATTAATACTGATCAAGTTTATTGTTTAGCATGTCTGAATGCTGTGAAAAAAGAAAGCGAACACGTGTCTTTTGGGTCGTAAGTATTGAATACCTACTAACTTATAAATTTAATCATTCTATTATAGGTACTACTTTCCTACTACCTACTTTGTGGTATTTATTAGTTTTTTTTTGTATTTAACACATTAAGTACCTACCTAAATAAAATGGAAGTAAAGTAGGTAAGTATTTATGTTAATGATAATGGAATTAACTGAATACGAAGGTAGATATTTTTTGTTTTAGCTAGACATACCCTAAATATTAAATATAACTAAAAAGATATGGTTTGGTTAGTGTACGTGTGGTGTGGATTTTGTACAGCTAACAGCGCTTTATTCGTGCTACAGCACGTGTTCTTTTGCTTTATTCCAGTGTGAAGATAAAGAGCTATAATAAAACCGTCAGCACGGGAAATTTGACACGTCATTTGCGGGATGATCACGAAATTATAGATGAGCTTAATATAAAAGATTTTTTTACTGATACACGACCTACTGAAACCAGCTCTACAAGCGCCACAAAGGTATCAATCAGACATGACAAATGGCTTTTGGCTAGGGATTTAGCGTTATGGTTCTGCAAGTCGCTACTTCCGTTTGATTATGTTTCTGATGGTGGCATGGTGGATTTTTTTAAGGTGATTTATTTAAACTTACATTGTAAATTAATATTTTATTTAATTAAAATAAATAGTAACCTTATACCTACATTTATTATATTCTTATTTCAGAAATATAATATTATTCTAACCGACGATGATATTCCATCTAGCCACACAGTAAGTGGCTCAGCTTTGTCAGACGTATATGAGTCTATGTTGAACAAAGTGAAACAAAACATTTCCGTCGATGCTGCTTTGCACTATGCAATAACTTTTGACGTATGGACTGATCGGTACCAACGACTCAGCTATATAACGTTTACGCTACACTATTTAACTTCAGGTAAAGCAGTTTCTACTCGTAGTTATACTTAGATATATAAATCAACACATTCGTTTAGCACAACTAGGCTTTTGCAATTTCTGAATAATGTTTTTCTTTACAGACTTTAACTTAAAAGCATTGACTCTATGTACAGATGTAATAACCGAAGAAAAAACCGGAGAAAGTATAAAAAAATCGATCGAGGATATAAAAAAGAGGTTTGCATTGGACGGTAAAAATATTGTAGCTGTTACAGATGCTGGCGCAAATGTCAAAAGAGCAGTTTCACTGGCAAACATGACTCACCATCTATGTCTCGGTCATGGACTACACAATCTTGTGACAGTTGATGGCATAGGCTCAGTACCCGAAATATTAGAACTTGTTAAAAAAATAAAAAAAATAGTGAAGGCTATGAGATATCGCGCACCGGAATTGAAAGCTGACGCGGAAAAAATGCAGCAGCTAGAGTTCTTGAATTCTGTGGAAAGGGCAGTAGAAGCAGTAGAGGGTGACGAAGGAGATCCTTTACCTGCAGACGACTTGAACAATGACGAATGTGAAGACTTTAAAGACTTTAAAGACGGAATTTTGCCATCTGTGTCAGGATCAGTACATTCCAAACATATTCCAACAATTAAAACCGCAACGCCCACTCGCTGGCACAGCGTTCTAGAAATGCTAGAAAGTGTGATCCATGTGTGTAACCGAGATCCAATCAATAATATGTTGAGGAAGATTGGCCAAGATGAGCTTAAGATTACTCAAAGTGAGTGGATCCTATTGGAAGACCTCGTGTTATTTTTAAAAAGCTTTCGCGAAGCCGTCGAAATAATGTCGTCACAAAAGACATGCACAATTAATGTTGCTCTCGTATTCCGTTCAGAAATAATTGATGTCTTAAACACTCTCCAAGATGATGGATCAATATTTATGCTACGCCTAAAACATAATATGTTGGCAAACATCGACAAGAGATTCCCAGTTAATAATGCAATAGTAGCAGCAGCACTTCTGGATTGCAGATTTATTACTTTGAAAGAGGTTGATACTTTTTTAGACAAACTAAACATGACCCGAGCTTCATTTCTTTCTTCGTACATCAGAGAAGTGATACACGTTAATAATTTGCCTGAAACGATAAACACTAGCGATGACAATGACAAGTCATTTTTGCACAAACTTTCGAGGAAACACAGTATCAACACGTTTCAAGATGATCCAATAGAACAGGAATGCTGGCGTTATATTGCTGCAGCTGATCCAACGGAACCCAAGGATGGAGATCTTTTATCTTATTGGAACAGTAAGAAAGAGGCATTTCCATTTCTGTCTGCTCTTGCTAAAGCAATACTTTGTGTGCCTGCTACAAGCACACCGAGTGAAAGGGTGTTCTCCGTAGCCGGATTAGCAATTACAGCGAAAAGATCTCGCCTTAATCCAGTTAGGGTGAATAAAATTATATTTGTTCACGATAATTACAAAGTAATTCAATAAAAATTTGGTTAACAAATTGATAGGTAAAATACCACTGTAAATGTTTACATGCTCTCGGGCGGAACATAGAGAACTATTTAATATTGTATTAACAACTTAAATTGTAAAAAAATTGTAAACCTATGTTCGTGAACAAATAAATGATTTATGATTTAAAAGTAGTCAATTAAATCATTTTTCATTTAAGTATATAAATTGTCCTGTTGCATTGAAACATTTGGATACTCTTAATCTACAAATTAAGTTTTTATTTAAAAAAAAAACTGAAAACTCCACTTGCCGCCGACCTAAAGTCTTCAGTACGCCGCCGCCGCCATTTTCACAGACGGCGCCCAAGTCTAAGCTAAATGTTACTTAAAATATATATATATATATATAATAATGCTTGTAATTTTTAATTAATTTGATTTTGAATCCAATCAGTGGCTTTTACATAAACATATATAAACAGTTTTTGCCCGTAACTTTGTGTTGTTATTCATATTAAAAAAAAATGCTTTTAGTAGTCGCCTACAACTAATTTAAAGTAACCATATTAAACCACTATTACCATATTTTATATTGATAAAAAAATTTTTTTTTACAAATTACACATATTGCTCTGGTCACAAATTAGATTATGTGTACCAGAAGCAACGATTTAGTACATAGGTATTATATTTTTATAAACACCGAGACCATGACAAACTGTATAAAAAAACGTACTAATATTATTTTGCTATGGGTGGGAATCGAACCCACGACCCCACGATATATATAAATATGATAATATGTTTTAGTATCGTTGTGTCTGGTACTTATAGAATAAGCCAGAGCTTAGTTTGTGATCATGGTAATATGTGTGAAATATCCTACAGGGTGAATTTGAAAGGTTCTACTTTGGGTTAATATGAGACTACTGATCAAATAGAACAACTTTTCCCATGGAACCATGTGTCGCAAATGGAAAAAAATGTTGACTTTCCATACAAATTGGTCATTTTAACATTACTAGTTTGTATGGAGAAGGCATTTTTTTATCATTTGCTAAACACCCAAATGTTCCATGGGAAAAGGTTTTCGATTTGATCAGTAAAACCTCATATTAACCCAAATTACAACCTTTCCAAGTTAATTACTTAAATATTTTTAAGTACTAAAAAAAGGTACTAACTTATTAATTAATTTAACAAGTAAAATATATTGCATGAAAAAAAAAATCCTAGTGGCCTACTTGGTTAGACATAACTACATTTAAAAAATCTTGAAAATACAATACATAAAAAAAAACGTTTGTAAGACAACACCACTATAGAGCATGTTAAGCTGTCGGTCCCAATTTCACTATACACAACTTGTGAAACTGTTTATAGAAAGGTTATTGAGTGTATACAAACACCACGACGCGGCGACGAGCTGATCACTTGTTCGATGTAGACTCCTAATACCATCGGTTATGACTAAGTGGAAATAAAACCCCGCCGCTCGCACTGGATACCCTGAAACCGTATAGGCGGTGTAAAGTATTAGGTAAAATAGATATTTTACATTTTCAGGTCAAATATATTATATGAAAAAAAAAGTACCTACATCTGTATTATTTTTAGAATTGCTTAGTAATCACTTTACTGGATCTCAGCGAAGGTCGGTGTTTATATAACCTACGGGAGTACGGTAGACAGAAAAAAAGGCACTTAGACTCGTATTGTGTTTTCTAACGTTCAAACCTTAATATTAAAATTACAGTGAGTATATGAAAAATCTACAAAAAGGGATCATTTCAAAAATTTAGTTTATTGTGTCTTAGTTTTCAAATACGAAAGCGGAAGAAAGAAAGAACGTAACCTAAAAAGGTGTAAAAGGAATAAAGGAAATTAGAAGATGCTACGAAGTCAATAAGAGTCCTAATAAATGAATAAATGAACGAATGAATCTTTATTCACGGAACAAGGTAAGGTTTCACGAAATAATTCTCGCGGCAAAAATTAACTAATAAAATTGTGCTTAAACCATATGTAATAAATATTAGTACCTACGATGTCAATATATTTTTTTAAAACCTACATTTTTTTTATTAATAAAATAATTCATTGGGGAGTCTGAAAACTGAGTTTATACCAAGAATTGCTCGCGCGACTGCTGCGCCCACGCCCGGCACGCCACGACTTACATACCCGGGGCCACTAGGCACTTGATATTTTTGCAAAAATAGAACGAACTTAATCCTGCTATATTACATAGTCTCTTTATAAAATATCTATAAACCTTTGAAAAGACAACTAAGATAAGCTATTGAAAGATTGGTGACCAAACTCGACTAGTCGATTAGCTCGAATAAAAATCGTTTCAAAATTTTCAAGTATTTTTTTTCGATAAAGCTTTTTATATATTTTAATGAGGAAAGTAAAAAAATGGTTTTTAGCTTATGTGAAGATCCCGGCATTGGTGCCCCTAGGCCGGGGTCTTGTAGGCCTAGGCGGAAATCCAGCGTTGGCCCCGTCCAAAGGAATTATTTCGTGAAACTATACATCGTTGGTGTTACTACTTTTTCTCTGACCGCCTATTTCACCAGTTATGGTATGTGGGTAAATTCACATACCGTAACCTGTGAATTTTTTATTAGGTATATATGTAGTAAATCGAAACAAAACATCAAAACTATAACACAGCGACACAATAATCCAAAGGCATCAACTTCTTTAAGGCGATTCCTCAGCTCGGGTATGGAAACTAATTGCAAGAGATGGCACTTGTGTCGCAAAATCATGGTTTTTATTTATTTAACACTTTATTTATTACAAAAGGGCGGACTTAATGCCTCTAGGCATTGTCTACCAGTCAACCACCAGGTAATTTAGGAATAATCAGGTAGTTGACAAAAATGAGAGTTTACAACAAGTTATTATCATTAGAGAGATAACAAGCAGTTTATATATAAAATCCAACATACACACAATATATACATACATATATTACATACCTTCCCACAACAAATAGCAAAATGATTATGATAAAAATACACATAGACAAACAATTAACACAACTTATGGATATAATAGACAAATAATAAAACATTAATATTGTAAAACATAATCTTCAATATAATAATTTAGTTTTTAATTAATTACGTAAATATTATAGTCGCTAGCGATGAAATTTTGCATTTTGCGACAATCGGAAAACATTTGAGACCTATTTATGTATAAATTTTGCTGGCTAACTTTAGAGATTACAGTCCGAGAAAAAAATTATAAATTTTAAGTATCAAAACTCTGCATAAAAAAAATAGTGACATCGAAGAAATCAATGGCAAAATTACACGATGGAAGTCATTAGGGGAGAACAACATATAAAGCACTTCCTTAAATAATATAAATGAATAATGGTGTGGTTATCTTTGCTTCTTGGTGTAATACAAATATAGACAGTTTTTGTATTTTTTTTATAGGTATAGAGAAACTCTATATCGTCTGTGATGTAAGCCCTTTTATGTAGTTACTTGTATTACCTATTATTTATTCTGTGGTTATGTACTAAGGGAGGTATCGATATTTGGCAAACCTAATACACCGCTATAAAATTAAATACTTAGATATTTATCGTGCCGTGAAATAATGGATCGTTATGTTGAAGAAACTCAGACAGTGTTCCTTCTAAGATACATATTTTTTCAACGCTATTCAGACTTTTAATAGTGTTAGTACTTGAACTTATATATTTTTTTACCAAGTCGCGTACCAGCTATGTACCATACATGTTCATTCTAATAGTGAAGATAAAAACATTGTTTCCAAACTCATAATACAAACAAACTATTATATATAAACAATAACCTATTAATAATTTTAAAACTAAATAAGATAAAAAAAAATCATTTAAGTCTTCTGATGCTGCGCACGTGCCCAAAATACTCACACTGTCCCCCCTCTGAATTTCCAGCGATATGCGTTGGAAAAAATAGGACCTTGCACGTCGATCTCCAGATGCAAATACATATTTTTTTATTTGAAATTTTCGATAAAGTATAGGTGTTATATTTTCGGATTTCTGTCGATTCGATACACCTTGGAGGTTGAAGGGAAAGTATCCTATTCATGATGGCATTTTACCGAAAGGAAACATTAATTTATTTTCAAATATAAGCAAAACTTCATAGGTACAAAGATTTTTGAAAATTCGATTGGGAATCAAAATACCACGCTCTGGAATCGAACCGACCCAAAGCTGAAAAAAAAACCTGTACTTTTAAAGCGTCAATAGATAGGAATTTCAAACAATCAAACAATTAAGTTAGGGTTTAAATTTTTTTAACAAAGAGCATTTTCCTTTAGTTTGCCGTTTGAAGTTACTTTCCACTATTTATTCATTATCAGCGACACTATTAGCTGGTGCAATAACACAGCATTATTTTTTTCCATTCCCGGTTCGATTCCCGGCTAGGAGTTTTTTCTTTTCAAAAATCTAATTTTGAAATTTTAGTTTTTATAAAAATCGGCCCTGTGAGTTCTTTGAGCATTTTTCGCTATTCCTTATAGTTTAGGAATTGGCCTTGAAGGCACACTTGAAAAAATCATACTGAAAATCATGTTAGACTAGGTAACTATCCCAAAAACCGATGTTGTGGTCTCCTAAAAAGAGGTGAACCGACTGATATATACATAGACTGATATCGAAACATTGACTGATCGCCTCATGGCGCCCGAGATCACTACCTAGACCATCTCAGGGTACCCAATGGAAGGGTTTAGTTCCAAGTTTCCAACCTCGCTAATGGTAATCTGGTGTTTTTCTATATTATTATAACTAACCTAATAACCATCTATAGTTTAGAAAGTTGTTATAAGTGTACATATTATACCTATATATATATATATATCTGAGGCCTTGGCAGGCTACCTTATAATAAGTATATTATAGTAATACCTAATCTAAGATATCTAAGATTTGACAAGATCCAAAGGTGAGACAGCAATTCATTCGGGTGATGAAAAATAAAAAAATATTAATATTGTCAGTATTATACCTAATAATCCCCAAAATATCGCGGGCGAAGCTGCGAGCAAAAGGTAGGTACTAATAGAACTCGTATAGAATAGGTACATAAATTTTCTTCATGTTTACAAAATGAGTTTTATTACCTCCTGCTTACAGTCTATATTCCTTCTGAAAAACCTATGTACTTGGCTTACGACCTTTTTAAAATTACCAATGCAATCGAACAAAGTTGAAAAGTTTTACAAAAGTATTATAACTATAAGTAAACATGTATGGCAACGTCGCAATAAGCACGATAACATAACCATTTTTTTTTAAATTAATTAAGGCATTGGTTGGTAGCAAGACTATCAGCCAATGGCTGCCAATGACAATATTTGACAGTAACCAAGAATCGACAATAGGATAAATAAATTATAAAAAGCGTACATATTTTAATATTTTGAGCGCTATTGATTTATTTTATTGAAATAAAAGTACAAAATTGGATGGTTGGTGGATTGCTGTAATCCAACATAATAGGCGCCGGCCCGCACCGTGTTCACACCAATCCGACGAATTTGACCTCCAAATCCAAAGAAAAGAGATATTTTTGCAAAAACTTGTATTGCCTGATTCAAATATCATGAAAGTTTTTAGCGGATAAGGTAAGGAAAGCCCTGCGTACTGCTAGGAAAAATGTGGTCTAATGCTTTGCAAAAGCTTTCTATGACAGCAGAAATATCCGATGCGATCTGTAAAAATAGTGTTATTGAAATGAGTGCAGACTTTCAAAAATTATGTAGTAAATGGGAAACCTACCCAGAAGTTTTATGTACAGATACAACTATAAATATATTTAAGAGGACTTCCAATTGGATACTTTTGTGTGGCTGATTGCAACTACAGTACTAACAAAAAAGTATAATTAATCCTGTTACATTTAATGAAAAAATACATAGTGTATCAGATTTTCTTTGTTTTATGCCCGATTTCACCAATAATCCCTAACTCTAAAGGAGCTCCTAAATAAGAATTTTGTCATATTTGCTATGAAATAACTGTCCCTGAACTTAGTTAGGGGCTCCCTTAGAGTTGGTGAAATCGGGCATTACAGTTGTACATTATAATAATTAATTAATTTGAAGTATGACCCACCGGGACCTTAGAGAAATTACTCTATTTCTTTGATGGAAGCATTCTCAGTCAAAAAAGTATGGTATTAGACAGTTGACAGCTATCACTCCTAGAGTACTTACTAACCATAAACTGTCAAATTTTATCATATTTTATGAGTTTCCATTATTGGAATCACCCAAATTTCTCTAATACCTCCATGCTTGTGTGGGTCGACAAGCATACTATAAAATAATGAGTTATTAATCAGACAGGTTAGTGTGACCACAAGTCCTAAAATATAATTAATGAATGAACCAGGTGGTAATGAAAACTTGAACTTAAGAGACAAATGTAATATTTTTATGAATATCAGAATGGCACACACACCCTAAATTAGTTTAGTAAAGATCTCATCAATGAAAATATGTACTAAAAATTAGAGTTTACAGTGTTATTATACATAAGTTATAAAGCAGTTGTACCACCCTGATAAATGTAAAAATATTGAATGAAACCTTATATTTTTTATTTATAATAAATATCATCACAGGTGCCTTACGGTCCAGGAGACTGCTTCATGGTATGCAGCAGAGGGGTTTTATGAATTTAGAATTGCATCATATGGATTAAAGTTTAGCTTAGCGTTGTGTGCGTAATTATCCTGCTGATGTACATACATTTTTTTAAGAGAGCGTTAATCTAGCTAGGAACATGTTGGTAAACAGCCCTATGTATATAATTTTGGAAAGAACAAGTTATACATGATAATTTGTGGATAAATAAAAAGCGTTCATTATGATAACTTTGTAGTTTTATTTAATTAATTAATCTTGCATCTTAATTAAGCCTGTCTGCAGTCTTATGTGGTTCTTCTTGTGTAATGTTTTCTATGTTGGCATTTTAAACTGAAAATAATAAAAAATATATATTAGATAAAACTAAGTAGGTACTAAATATATTATATTATATAAACACCCAGACCATGACAATCTACAGTATTTTTCTTTTTTTGTACCAGAAACAATGCTACTAATATAATATATAGTACAAGCTTAGTATGAGACCAGCCCCTGCAGTCTCGACATAGATAGCGATCGCTAACTTAGCGAATTCGATCGCTAACTCGTAACGATTGCATTTTAACGATTTTTGGTAGTCTCTAATATCAAAGTTATCGACAAAGATCGCTACGTTATCGATTCCTCTGGTCAAATTTAGCGGTTGTCGCAAACTTTAACGACGAATTTTGACACCCCGCAAAGTCATCGTTACGGTCGCTAACTTCTCTAACAACACAAAAAATATTTTATAAAAATATTTTAGCGCAATTATTGCAAATTGCCTATTTTTCGCCCCACATTTTTTTATTATTATAAAGAAATTTATTTTTTCTCGTTTTGTTGACAAAAAGTGACACTTAACAACTGACGCTTACTCTCAGTATTTCAAAGTAATAAATAATACTCTATCTAAGGGCGGAAAAATACATTTTATTTGGCGACATAAATATTTGGTGGCATATATCTCTCAATAAAAAGTTGTATTTATTTGTTATTAATGATATTAGTATTTTGGATATACATATATATATAAATACAACATTTTTTCATATTAAAGTAATATTTTTTTGCTGGATAATTATTATTCAAGCTATAATAAATTAAAACAAAATAAGTAAAAAAGTGTCTATAGCTTCGGTTCATCGTTATCTTATTGACATATTAGTTTACGATTTTACTCGCTATCTCGGAAGTAGAGACTTGCATTTGAAGTAGACATCGCTATGGCAACCGAATATTTTCGTTAAAAATTAACGATCGCTAATATTCTTTACGATTGCTATCTATGTCGAGACTGCTGGAGCTGGGCAATATGTGTGATATGTCCTACATTATTAATATTAATCCTACATAATCATTAATAGGCAAGGTGAGTTTAGTTATGATAATAAATACTTCTAAAATTTTTCATATTCTTCAATAAACGTCTTTTTGTCTTGATAATATATGGCCTTTCTGTAGTATTGGATTTGGGTGTTCTTCTGATTGCCATTCAAATTTTGTAGGAATACCAACACACTGGTTTCATGCGGACCTCTGACACAGATCCCATAACATGATACTCCTTATAATTATCCATATAATTTGGCAACTGGAATATGAATAAAATACCCATTAGGAGAACCAGTGGTAGCCATGCAAGATTAGCCACTTATTTCGCTAGGATTTTTTATTGCTAGGTAATTTATTTAGGGAAGGCACACCATTTATACACTTTAGACATAAAATAACTATAAATTAAGCATCATAAGGCTCCGAAATGTTTACTGAGGCGAGACGTCATGCCATGCATCATGCCACCGGTGATTTATTTTTAATAATTATTTTAACGGCACTAGATTCTAGTCCTTTTATGCCTGTTTTGTCTATGGGTAGCTTACATTTTTCTTCATTTTTATTATGTCTTAAATTTGACCAAGTGTGGTTTTTATAAAATTATATATATCTGTATCATGAAGCTAAAAAAACGCGCCCCGAGCGGCGCGCGGACGGGCACGGTTTTTACCTTCATGATCTGTATAGTATTTATTTTCTTTAAGGTGAGCAAGCGACCGACCGTTTTGTTTTGGCGTAAAGAAATAAATTTTTTTTTTATCAAAACTTGATTTTAAATAGCGGATACTTCTGAACCACATACCTTCAATACTTAAAAAAAAATAGTCATCATCCTTATTGTCTTTGTAAAAATTGTTTTTACTTGCAATTTTTGAGATACCATCTAGTGCTCGATAGTTGTACTATTTCATTATATCGACAAATAAAAAAAAAACATTCTATTCACAGATAGATGGTCGCTTGCGCTATTTAAATATTATTGTATTTTATTTATTTAAATATATAATATGTATATTTTAGTGAACACACATGTATTTTGCGAAAATTATACTTAATATGGAACCCAATAAAAAAGATGTCATTAGCATTTTCATTGTTACGTCATAATATTACGAGATTAATGTCCACGAAGTTTTGTATGGGAAAAGTACTGCTGAGGAATCACCAGGTCTCTGGAGTCGACTTGACGCCCACACGTACTTCCAATAATATTACAAGTCGGCTGTTGGTCGAAGTTCAATTATTTTTACATTTCAATACCGTAAAGTACGGGTATTGAAATGTAAGTTCTATCCTGTTAATTATAAAGTTGAAATTCCAATGCTCCATACATATTCAAACTTGCGAAGAATTCGTGTATTTCAAGATGGCGGCATTATAATAGCCAACCTAATACATAAAATATTACCATTGGAATAGAGCTTATATTTCCATATTTATAGTTTGTGCAACGTCTTGTCGTGATTAGCGGTTGCAAACAGGCATTGTGACGGAAAAATCGGCCAGCACTTCTAGAACACGAGAATTTTTATGTATATAGAACATTTTTTATGTTCGTAATTGTACGTAAAAATCTTTCTGTGTTGTTAATATTTTTTTTGTATTATGTTTTTTTTTTTTGTGATTTAGAAAAAAATAAAAGTAATAACCCAACACAGAAAGATTAATAAATACAATGACCGACAAAAATATTATTTTTATTCTGTGATAAACGGTAATTGAGTATTATTGGAAGTGCGAAAGCTAATTATGTATGGAGAACGGGAGTTTGCGATCGCGACTCCAGGAAACTTAACAATTAAAATTCCATGATCATGTATTTTTTTTTAATTTTTGGGGTGGTCCAATAGTGCTTGAGTATTTTTATTATAAAAAAATAACAAAAAGTCTTAATCCGTCCGAAATAATGAATATTACATTGTTGTATTAGAAGATCTAGAAATGCATGCATATGCTCGTACTGTGACCAATACAGGAAACTTTATCGTTGAACTTCTTACAGGTTTCGTTTGATTTTTATTATTTGTTATTAAGATAATAAAAAACCTAACCTTGTTTCGATTTTAGTCTGTGGCTTCACTGTTTTCAGGGATTTAATGCCCGGATTTCTTGTCAAGGTTGTAAAAAAAAGATGGTAAAATATTTTAACTTTTTATTGCATATCACAAGGAGAATAGAATGTCAAAAGACGCAAGATGAACGTGAAAGTTCGTGGGTATGGACATAGCTTTACATACATCAAACTCGTCTCTGAAGTTTCCCTATAGATATATGCTGTATATTCGAGAAATTAATAAGACCATCTTGTTAATTATATTACCCGAAAGATCCCTCAGGGTCAGAGTTTCTTGACCTATAGGTAAGCCTCACCGTAACGATATGACCTTTTGTGAAAAGACCTCTTAGGGACGAGATATAGAACGTGTATTTGGAAATGTATGTTTAAATAGGATAGTGGTTAGTATAGGCCCAAGTAACTTAATTTTGCTTAAAGAGTGATCTAATTAATTACCTACGTTTATAAAAGGATAAAAAATATATTTATATAAAGTTAGTACTTCTGATTAAAATAACAAAAAGGTTTTGTTTAAATCTAATTATCTAATTATTGTTTATATATTATTTCTAATCTGTATATAATTATGTGTAAGTATATAAACAAATATTATATATTATTTATTATTATGTGTATATACCTACTTATCTAAGTACCTATATTGCTTATTTATATTATATAAGAATAAGAACAGTTCTGTCACACTTCTTTTTATTTTGTATAACTTTCTGTGAATACGCTGTTGTCACATATGTATGTATATTGTTAAAAATCTGTTTTCTGTTAATATCTGTATGTGTCGTTTGTATTCAATAAATCTTTAAAATAAAATAAATTTAAAAACTACTTTAACTTATATTAATATTATATATATAATAGGACATTACAATCATATTGCTCTGGCTACAAATTATGCACCATGCTTGTACTGTGTGCCAGCAACAACGATATCAATATATATTATATTTTATAAACACCAATACCATAACGAACTACATAAAAATGATTCGAACCCACGACCTCCGGATAGAACCCTAAAGGTCTCTACTAACTTTTTTTGCCTCGTCCACAGTCAACTCGTCGCATACATGCATGCACACATGATAGACTCAAGTGGTGGTTGTCTCTGCCTACCTCGTAAAAGACCTGGCGTGAATATAAATAAATAAATAAGTATACAACAATAATATTGTAAGTTTTTTAAAATTACTGTAAATAATGAAATAAGTAAATAAAAAATATTTCTATATGTATGGAAAGATATTTGCATAATGTATATACGTGGTGGCCGAGTTGGTTAGACCTTGGACTTAAAAACACTTAGGTCCCTGGTTCGAATCCCGATGTGTACCAATGAGTTTTTAATTAAAATGTACATTTGTTTGACAACATCACTATAGTGCCTCGGAGAGCACGTTAAGCTGTCGGTCCCGGTTTCACTATACCAACTTGTGAAACTGTTTATAGGTGGGTTATTGAGTCTATTCAAACCATCGTGACGAGCTAGCCACTTGTCCGGTGTAGACTCATACCATCGGCTACGACGAGGTGGGATTAAAAACCCCTCCGCTGGGTACCCTGAGGCCGTCTAGCTAGGCGGTCTCGGGCGCCGTAAGACACCCGTCATGATATATATATAGAAAGATCGGTCCCGTGGTTGCGCTTTTGGTTTTGTGAGCTAAAATAGAATTTTCTGTGAATAGGGAATATGCATGTAACGCCAATTATTATTATTTTAATATATAATGTACCTTTTATGTGAACATATTTACAGTAATCTGTTTTATTTTGATTAGCAATTTTTTTTATAAATACGATTTTTAAAATATTTTTTTTTGTAGAAACGCAACGCATTTCTAAACGCTCCGAAATTAGCAAACACTGCATGTGATGTCATTCGCGCATAAACAAATGTCAACGTGTATTCTGTAGTCTACATTTTCTTGTTTTCTCGGGTATTTATTGTCCTTTATTACCATAATTTGTGATAAACAAACCTTTTAACTAACTTTTGAGGTGCAATAGCATTAAACTAATAGGTATGCTTTTTGAGTATGATATCGGTTTCTTATGGAAAAACTAAGAAAATTGCACAGAAATTTGGAAAATTTCAGAAAACTTTACGTCAATTTTAACTTTGCACGTTTGACAGTTCGCGCATTTGATGAATGTGATTTTATCAGAAAGCTGTTTTTTTTATTATTTTTGGATAAATATAAATTTAATCATTTTATATATAGGGTCAGCAAACTTTAGAATCATAAATTAGAAAAGTAGTTTTATAAATATTTGATATGGACAGACAGATAGACAGATACCGGAGCCTCATCATAAGGGTTTCTTTGAAGGTACAGATGTTTTAGTTAGATACTTAAAAAAAAAAATCGTGGTACGGGCAAGACGGGTCAGTTAAAATTTTTAGCGAGTAAAACCGCGAGGCACTGCTATTCTTTTATAGAGAGAGAGAGACAATGTTCTTAGCTATCCATGGCTTCACCGTGCGGGTGCCGGGTCCATCGCGTGCTTGGAAGGCAGGGGACTTGAGACCGGTCTTCACTACCCTCTCTACTCAACCAAATACTATATGATCCTGGTATATAATTTCTTCAGTATGTATAGTAGAAAGGTATTGCCTCGATTGATCAGAGTTTCCGTTTATTCTTAAAGTTTGGCCAACGTCTGCAATTTTCGTCACAGTTTCCTGAGAATTTCGTGCAAGTGTCAAAATTTGGGGTTGTGTGCAGTTCAATCGGTGAAGATGCAACAGAAACGATGTGTCGCATAAGTTTGAACACGTAATATGACGTTGTGAAGTTTCATAATACTTGTTCAGCAGGTCATGCAAGAGTATAATAACCGGGTGTTTCAAATATTACACGTTAGAAAGCTCTTAGAATACAAAATGGTGGAGTTCTTTGCTTTTTAAATTTTAATAACTCTAAGGGAAATATCTCAACGAACTTAAACACCTAAAAACAAGTATTTTTTGGAAAGTAATTCATTATATCAAATAAATGTATAGATTTTAATGAAGATATATAGAAGAGATAGATATAATAAAGATAAACGTTCCTAGCATGCTCATACCATCAGGTGTCTCACGTGACGATGGAAAGAGGCCTGATGGCATGACGCTAATACCGTGGAGCCAAGGCAAATGTCTACTGTGGGATGCTACATGTAGTGACACTCTCGCTCCTAGCTACTTACGTACTACGTCACAGTGTGCTGGCACCTCTGCAGCCAATATTCCCCTTTTCAAGAAAATTATATATTCTCGGCTTTTGCTGTAGAGACGCTGGGACCGTGGGGTAAGGATGCAAGTCAGTTGGTGGATCAAATTGGTCGTCAGCTGATCCAAACTACAGGAAATGTCCGTGCTCGGTCATTCCTGTCACAGAATGTCAGTCTGGCAATACAAAGAGGGAATGCCGCATCTGTACTCGGCACGGTTGGTGTTTTGTCGGGGATGGAGGCAATATTTTATCTTTTATAGTTCTTTTGTATATATTTTATATTAATTTTAATTGTTCTTTAGGTTGATTTTTTTTTTGTCTTAGTGTTTTAATATGATTGTTATTTAAGTTTTATTTAGTTACTATTATTTATTATTTTTAATTTTATATAGTATACTACATCAATGGCCTGGTAGATACTATCTATAACGCACACATTATAAAGGTGATTTTATGGTAGAGGATAAAAAATAAATAAAAAAGATTAGATTTTTTATTTGTTCCGGATAACCTCAAAACTACTCAACCGATTTTAATAATTCTTTTACAAATAGTAGCTCTATTATCAGCGAGTAACATGGGCTATATTTCATTTTCAATCCGATTTATTTAAATTAAATCTCATGGATATTTTATTTTTGTTGAGAACGGCATATGACCTGGTTTCGCTAAGCGATATTAAACACAAGTTTTTAAATACATAAACAAAGCACGATTGCGTTTGAAGACTAGGCTGTATGCAGAGGCAGACTAGTATTTCGGCCGCCCTAGGCCGTTTAAGCGGCCGCACAATTCTAATATCTTTGCAGCTTAGAAATGTAAAATTGTTCTGTGCGAAAACAACATTGAGTTCGGTCATATTCTCACCAGGATATAACTTAGGTTTGGGAGTAGATTTACCGCCCAAGGAAAATCCGCCACTGGCTGTATGTATGGTCCATCCTCTATTTTTGAGAAAATTGATCCAAAACCAATTAATCAGTTGACGATTTTTGCATCTCTAGGGGCTACTATTCGCCTCTAATCTAAATAAATAGTGTATTGTATGAATTTTTTTTATAACATAGCAAGCAAGAATCTTTGGGTATTCTAAAATTTATAAATTCCCCAAGAAAAGCACAGTAGGAGCAACTGTCAGAGATGAGATAACAACTGCGCGGGGACAAGGGCCCTCGCAACTTGCTCGGGATGCTGCGAACTTCTTCAGCGAATATTCTACGTGAGTTCCTGAAGATTGTTCAGCGGGGGAGAGGCTTCCAAATGGGCTCCTCTCTATTATTTTTGCATATTTTCTAGTCTTTGTCGAGAATCTCATAAAAATATTATTATCTTAAGGCCAGGACCAACGTGAAATCAAGGGAAAAAGAGTCATTTTCTTCGTCATATTTGATGCCTTGCATTAAATTAAAAGCGAAAAGAAATACTGTAGACGTTAAATTATGAATAAAAATAGTGATCGAATAAATAAAAAAAAAGAGAACAAAAACAAAACACTTTGCTTTCATTATTCAGTGCCAACTATTTTTTTTTAAATTGTTTTGTATTGATATTATAATGTACTAAAACATTATCGTGTACTTTTTTTATATAGCTTATTTTTTTTAATAATATTAAAAACATTAGAATTTTGACTACAATTTACAGGTTTTTGTCACACCACGATGTATTTGTATGCGTGTATAAGTAATTGTGCGTGCAAATCAGTTTTTTGATTTAAGTTGGTCCTCGCCTTAAAAGAATAATCTAAAAAGATTGTGAAGGACCATACCTACTGCAATGGTGCAGTATCGACTTCTAATGCAATGGTTTTAAAAATTAATAACATATTTTAGTTGCAAGTAATCTAACGTCGTTGTCAGTGTCGATTATATTAAATAATAAATAAAACAATCATTTAAAAATTACATTAACTAAATAAATAAACAAAATTATAATTATATTAAATTTATAAGTATACTAAAAAAACGTTGCGCGGATATGTGCCGATGATGCTGGCCCTCTGTATGGTGAGGCTGTTGAGCGAAAAACTCCGCCGCTCTAGGAAAATATTAATTATTTATTTGATTTTAAAACGAATATATAAATATCATTAAACAAAAGTATACCAAAAGATTGTTATTTTTGAGCTCGATCCCACGATCCTGGCTTTCGCGGCCAGTGAGCTTATTTTGGGCGCCACAGGTGCCCTCTATGTGATTTATTCTAATTACTCTATATTAAAGTGAAGTTAGAAGTCCCAGTTTCTAATACTAGATAGCAGAAAAGACTGTTTTTTGTTTTTACTATTTTCCGTATATTTATATTTTTATAAACAGAATAATCTTATTTTGGGGTTTTAAAGATAAAATGCAATGGGAAAAAATGAAAGCGTCGTGGGTTCGAGTCCCGCCCACTAAATCCTATTTAAAAAATGATCGAACTAAAAACTTAATGAAATAAAAATAATACTACATACTTATTTGTTTACATTCATTTATTAATATAGAAGGATCTAGTATTAATTAAATAATTAGAATATAGATAAGAAAAAGGAAAAAACAGAGCATTTTGGTTTATCATCGCTTTAGATTTTCTTATTCGTTCACTGTGGGAAAGCACCTTCTCTTCAGAGTGCTGCAGTTTGAAGTGCAAGTTGGGAGCACCCTTATCCTGGCAGCTGTTATCTTGGGACAGTTTTAGAACTACCGGCGTCTAACGTCAACATTTACCTCTGGTTTCCATTCTAGTAAAATTTCTTTTTTTTCTTTAAGTTTTTGGCGATTCTATTATATTTTATCAAATTGGTGGCCGAGTGGGTTAGACAGTTTTTATTTCCCTGGCTCAAATACCGTTGTACGTGAGTAAGTACTAAAAGTCTGCTCTATATTAATACTTACTCTTTAAAAAATAAAAAAATAAAAAGCTGAAATTTAATGTAAATCATAATAAGTACCTACGATAGTTGATAGTATTTACATACTAGGTAGGTTGTTTATTTTGAAATATCAGTATCGCATGAGGTCAAATATCGACCATCACTTTTTGTGTAAACGCCTTAAAGGAAAACATTTTTTGACTCATTTGCTTTGTACACATCGATTAAATAAGCTTCCTTTCCTTCCGAATAATATGAGCTTCATTCCCACACTTTTATAATAAATACTAAAAATGTTGTTAGGATCAAAATTTATTTTTCAGGTACAAATACATTGTGATTCTATGTATATACGTGGTGGCCAAGTTGGTTAGACCTTAGACTTAAAAACACTTAGGTTCCTAGTTCAAACCCCGGTGTTTTCCAATGAGTTTTTCATCTAAAAAAATATGTAGGTACATGTGTTTAACACTATTGGCCCTCGGAGAGCACGTTGAGCTGTCGGTCCCAGTTTAACTACATCAACTTGTGAAACTGTTTATAGATGGGTTATTGAGTCTATCCAAAACATTGCGACGAGCTAGCCACTTGTTCGGTGTAGACTCATACCATCGGCTACGACGAGGTGGGATTAAAATTCCTCCGCTGTGTACCCTGGGGCCGTCTAGGCGGTCTCGGGCGCTGTAAGGCACCCGTCAAGATATGTATGTATGTATCTTTTGGGTTATGGTACAGGTTTGGTGAGGTGGGATTAAAAAGCCCTCCGTTGGGTACCCTAGGTACGCCTAGGCGGTCCCGTAAGGCACCCGTGATGATTTTTTATCATTATGCATGCCATGCGTGAAATAGATGGTTATTTAGTCTATCCAAACACTACAAGCAGACCTCTTGTTAGGTGTAGACTCAGGATACTATTACAACGAGGTAAGAATAAAACCCCACCGATGAGTACCCTGCCTAAGGCCAATTAGGCGGTCTGGGGTCGCCGTAAGGCACCCAAGTACATGCCATGTCCCTTGTAGAAAATAAAATAGTATCTCTATATACGAGTACATATATATGTTATCCTTGTCCAGTTCATAGTTGAGTATATATTTTATCATAGCTCAATTTGGTCATAATATATCGCATTCGAGTCTTGGTAAAACGCGGCCACATTTCAACTTCTCCTCACGTATCTTATATGTCATTCTTTCTTAACTCATTTCTACACGCGCGAACCACTGGCGCATATCGTCCTCATTCACAATACCTGTACTTTTTTGCAGTCTCGTTTATTTACGAATTCGGTCCGTTATTTTACAACCGCACATTCATAAGTAGATAAAAGTTTATATTTGTAGGAGTATAATAAAAGTCTAGACTAAAGAAGTGCCTGCTATAAATTGGTGCCGTGTTCAGACGTGCCGTTGAGTAATTTACGTTTGAATTTGTGTTGGAGGCCGCGCACACTACAGGTGTTAGCTCCTTCTCTACGTGTGCGATAATTACGTTTTGCCCAAAGCCTAATTGGGGATTTTGCGTTCCTGAAATGTATTTCATGAATCATGTCAAAGAAGACGTTTTCAGTTTAATTTCACTACTTATAGTAATCGTCGTCGTGTTGTTAAGAAAAGAACTGAAATTAATTGATGTCCTTTCCTTATACAACTTTTTCTCAATTAAAAGAACGAAAAGAAGAAGTAGAAGAAATGTCAATCATTATATAAATTCCTTATAAATGTCAATATAATAGCCTTTTAATTATTATTATTTATCAGGCAGGCAGTTGAAACAATTGCCTACCTGGATCGGATGCATCTTGATTTATTATGAATCTTGGGTGTTAAATATTTCTAGCTGGTGTGGTTTAAGGTTGTCCAAACAATTTTTATATTGATTGATGGTCTGAGCAGTGATAATTTATTTTATTTATTTATTATATAAGAAAATCCACAGCATTGCACAAATACAATAAATGAATATAAAGCCAGTAAGAGATTTTTATAAAAGCAGTAAACTACGATTATAACCTCATAGTCTCTCCTCGACGATGGAAGTTCACAATGTAGTATGGAATCGATACAAGCGGCGTCAATAAGTTTTAAGTAAATTAAAAAGCAATAAAGGTTTCGGAATGCATCCTCCACTATCGCTGTGCACTCCCGCGCATTGAAGTGTCATTGGTTTCTTATATATATAATTTTCTAGTTGATTTAGTTATTTTAAGTTGTGTTTCAGTATTAAAAATGGGAAAAAGAAATCATGAAAATAGTTTCAAATACAAGAAAAATGCTTCAAGGCTAGGTTGGGGCACAACTTGTGGTGCCGCAATAGGGCCGTCCGGCTCATGGACCAATGAACATGGATTGCTTATAAAAACACTAGAACATTAAGACAAAGTGTATTAACTTTGGAATATCACACCGAACCAGACCTCCCGACAATTATAAAATCAAATCCCATAATAAGCACCATTGCTGCATGGCCAACTGCTCCTGTGAATCCATTGAAAATACCGAATATGTAAATATCTGGGAGTGGAAATCGACCAAAATCTAAATTGGGATTACCATATAGGCCAGCTTGCATCACTTATAAGGAAGCTTACACACATATTTAAGCGTCTACGAGGTGCGGCCACTAAGATCTCTTAGTGAAACAGCTTTAATTACAGAGTATTATTACTCTTTCCTTTCATAAATCAGCATTAAATACTAAGCTACCTCAAAATAAAACCTATAGGTATAGCAAATGGCTGATTCCTAAAATTCAAACTACTTTTTCCCAAAAAAATTGCTATTATATGGCACAATTTATTTACTGAAGAAACTAACAATTTACTTACGGCAAAGCATTCGTAATCACGTTATGATTTATAATCATTCTCATAAAAAAAAAAAAAATCCAAAACAACCTTTTCCTTATTTAATTAATCAGAGAAAAAATACTACCTAGCATTAATGTAACCGTATTATGAACCTCGAATGGGACCAATAAATGCTAAGTTACCGAGCCTTATATCAATGAGAAATGTGTGTGATGCATGCATGCCTTATTTTTTTGTAAGTATTTTTGTTTTGAGGAATACTATGAAAACCTCAATTTAGAAATTTGTATGTGATGCATGCCTTAAATTTTTGTGATGTTATTTGTTTTGTTAAATATTAAGGGAACTGTACTAGAAAAAACAATTACACATTAAATGAGGTAGACTGACTACCCATAGCACAGGCTTTGCCTAGTTTGGGAGTCAGACAGTCTCCTGTAAATCACTTGTTTATAATATGAATAAAGAATATACTTACTTACTTATATATCTCACTCAGCTGGCAGCTGGTTATAATCAAACAATCGTCCATCAGCCCGATGGAAGGATTATTGATTTTTCATATAAAAATTGTTCATTATAGGGTAGTTAATTTAAAGGAGCTTCATTTTATAATTGCGGATGTTGATGAGTAATTACATTATTTGATAAAAATCTGGAAATTATTCTTGAGGTATTTAAGGCAGCCTGTTTTTGCATGATATCAATTTTAATGTTATTGCTTCAAAGTATCTTTTCAAATTAATGGTTACAACTCCAGTACATCCCACTATTATTGAAATTATTGATATATTATCTTAACATTTCTCTTTTTAAGGGTTCGTATTTAATATATTTTTCAATTTCTATATTTAGAATATTATAATCTAATGGTACTGATATATCTATTAAATAAGTTTGTTTCGCAATTTTGTCTATGTATACTATATCTGGTCGATTGTGAGGAATTATTGTATCTGTTTGTATTGTTGTCTCCCATAAAATTTTAGCTTCTGACTTTTTAATTTGGTTTTCCACCACTGACGGTTAATATTAAATTTATGTTTTTGCATTAGCGCCCAATAAATATATTTAACAATATTGTTATATACAAACTATGAGCTAAAACATAATATACGTGGTGGCCTAGTTGGTTAGACCTTGGACTTAAAAACACTTAGGTCCCTGGTTCGAATCCCGGTGTGTACCAATGAGTTTTTAAATTAAAAATTTATGTACATTTGTTTGACAACACCACTATAGTGACGCGGAGAGCACGTTAAGCTGTCGGTCCCGGTTTCACTATACCAACTTGTGAAACTGTTTATAGATGGGTTATTGAGTCTATTCAAAACATCGCAACGAGCTAGCCACTTGTTAGGTGAAGACTCATACCATCGGCTACGACGAGGTGGGATTAAAACCCCTCCGCTGGGTACCCTGGGGCCGTCTAGGCGGTCTCGGGCGCCGTAAGGCACCCGTGATGATACATACATACATATGAGCTAAAACAGAACATCCAGATGTAATAATTTGTACAGTTTTATCTTTTTCACCATAAAGTCTGCATTTACCATCGATGTCCATTTTGTAAATATCTCTTTGTTGTTGTTTGGTAACTATTGCTTGATCTTGGATTGCAAATGTACTTAGTTCCAAAATGCGAGTATTTGTTTTTTTTAACCAGGAAAAAGAAAGTAATTTATTTGTTAATTCGTTCTCAATGACTTTTCTAGGGAATTGACCCCTTAGTGCTTTTTGTCTCCATTTCTACTATGCTTTTCTTTTATATTTTCAAAATGGTAATTGGTTTTTGTCAACAAGTCTTCGGATTTTTTCAAATACTCGTTAGTAGGTATAGTGTTTCTTGTATATAATAATTCCAAATTTAGTAGGCCACGGCCACCTTCTTCAACGTTTAAGTATATTCGTGTACTATCAGCATTTTTTTGATACACTTTGTGAATTTTCAATTTCTTTCTTGTTTGTATGTCTAAATCCTGGATATTTTTAATGGTGTAGATGTTTAAGTAGGTTCTTTTACTATTTACTTTAAAGGTCATTGGGCACAATCCGACCCAATTTGTGAAGGTTGCCTACAGAAACAAAATTACTTTTAAATTAATAAGGTATATCCCACTTTTCATTTTAAGTTTTTTTTTTTAAACCCATGGGAATAAAATATTACAAGTGATTTAAAAGTTGAAGATATTTATTGCAAAGAACAAAATATAATTTAAATGAAGGAATTGTATTAAAAAAACACCATGCGTATGAGTACTCGGTCTGGCGGCATATATAATGCTATCTCTCTCGCTTATAAATAAATAAATAAATCTTTTTTTTTTACAAACCATCATGATCAATTATCGAAATTCTCTACACTATTTTATTTCTGTAGATTCTGAAAATATTTTTTGTACGATTGCACCTGTAGATATTAATCAAGTTGAAATAAACCTCAGTTTTTATTTTTTTCTAAGATACAGAATTTCATTTTCTGTCTGATTCCCATTATTTATGGTAATGCGACCCATATATTCGTAAACCAGAGATATATGTCGAAACATCCCACATCAATTAATTTCTGTAGGTCGTGGGTAAATTTTTCATACTTAAGTGCCCAATGACCTTTACTTTTACTTTCACTTTTACTATTGATTGAAATTATACCTCGTAGTCTCTCCGAAGACGATGGAACCCTTAATCATTTTCATTACCCCATAAGCGTTGTAGAATCTGGAGCAGCAGCCGAAACGAATAACACTTCATGCGCGGGAGTGCATAGCGACAGTGGAGGATGCGTTCCGAAACCTTTATTTGCAATTTATTTAATACTTATGTGACGCCGCTAGCATCGATTCGATACTACATTATGAACTTCCATCGTATTCGGAGAGACTACGAGGTATAATTTCAATCGAACTTCATTTACAGGTAAGTTCGTTTGATTATTAAAGTATGTGATAAAAAAAAATAAAGAACACAAAATAATACAAATAAGATTGTGTATGGAGTGTGTGTGATTGTGTGGTGTGTGTGTGTTTGTGTGTGTGTGTGTGTGTGTCTGTCTGTGTGTGTGTGTGTGTGTGCGTGTGTGTGTGTGTGTAGAGTGTGAGTGTGTATTGATAAATAAGGGGATAAACAGGGAATCAGCTCACCACAAGCTACAGTTTTTAGGCCGTAGCGCTGATTTTCAGCTGGTGCCCTTCTACGACAAGAGCTACGGCAGGCGCTTTTTAATACCATAGCTAGTACTCGTATATACATGGTGACTTTGAAAGGATGTACTTTGGGCTAATATGAGGTTCTACTGATCAATACGAAAAACTTTTCCCATGGAACTATGTGCCGCAAATGAAAAAAAATATTTCCTTCTCCATACAAACTAGTATATATATATATCATCACGGGTGCCTTACGGCGCCCGAGACCGCCTAGACGGCCCCAGGGTATCCAGCGGAGGGGTTTTAATCCCCCCTCGTCGTAGCCGATGGTATGAGTCTACACCGAACAAGTGGCTAGCTCGTCGCGATGTTTTGAATAGACTCAAAACCCATCTATAAACAGTTTCACAAGTTGGTATAGTGAAACCGGGACCGACAGCTTAACGTGCTTTCCGAGGCACTATAGTGGTGTTGTCAAACAAATGACAATGAATCAATGATCAAAAAAATACAAACTAGTATTGTTAAAATAACTAATTGTTATAATAATAATGTATGGGGAAGTCAAATTTAATTTATATATATAATAGTATATATACCTTTTTTTATTAAACAAAAATTATAACCTTTTAAATCAGACTAAAATTATCGACCTTAAGTGCACAGGAAAAGGATTCGAGCGTCAAAAAACAACTAATGTTGTTTTCAGCGATAATAAAGTATTTTTGGAAAATAATGACATGGAGGTGAAGATTTTATTCACTCCTAATTACATAATTTCTTCATAAAAAATATGTTATGTTATGAAATGACAACTAAAGTAATAAAGTAAAAAAGCGTCCCTAGCCTAGTGGTTAAGTCACTGCGCAACTGATAACAAGGTTAAGCAAATGACAACAAGGCCGGCCTGGGATGGGTCACCGCTTTATACAACGAGGCTATTTCATCATAAACACCGCAACAAGCTCGCCACTTGTTAGGTGTTGCCTCCGAATACCATCGGCGGAATGAGGGCGGGTTAATCCCTCCGCTGGTTACCCTGAGGCCGTTTAAACGGTTTTCGGGAGCCAAGTATTTATTATTATTTAACTAAAGTAATATTTTTAGAATCATAAATCACACTTTGGTTATCATTTCAAAGGTTAATCGATTTTTTATAAGAAGACTATCTCTTATTAGGATCGATTACACCTCTACGTTCTTTTTTCATTAAAAACTTATTATCACTGAAAACGACATTTACACGTTTTTAGCAATTCGAGATCGCGAATCCTTTTCCTGGCTTCTTAAGTTACCAATCTATCTATTTAGTTGGATTGCGATTTAAGAGACTGGTATTTTCCAATTACAAATTAAATCCAGAAAATCTACTTTCAAACGCTACAGCGGTTTCTTAGCAATTTTTCACTTAGCGACTCCGAGCAAAACTAATTTAAACATAGTAAAATGTCAGAGTAATTGAATTTTTTTATGACTTTTAGCGACATAAAAGCGATATAGTACTTTGCTAACAGTAATTTAAAAGAAGTCCACCTGGTAGAGTTAAGCGCAAAGTTTGCTTATTAAAAGTTATGTATACATACGTTATAATCAATTTATACATATACTAATATACTTTGACCTAGTCTTATAACGGATATTGTACAAGTTTAACAGAACTTTAGCTGATTACTTGTTGTATATTGGAATTATAATTTTAATATGTTGCAAACTATTTTGAACTTAAAATATATATTGAATTTATTATCGTAGTCGTTTTAATTTGTCAATGTCATTTGTCAATTTAAATTGACAATGCCCCTCTACAGCTGCTGTTTTAATTGTTTTCCGTTCAATGCCATTAATACTTCTTATTTCTAGTTATATCTAGAATACGTTTAAGACAATGCCTCTATACAGCAGCTTATAATTTAATTTATGTAGTTCATGTAATATAATTTGATTGAAGAAAGTACTTTTGAGTCTTGTTTGTATCAATTTACATATATAATGTAAAACGGCGCGCTGCCCAGTATCCCAAGTATGACTTTATAACAGCATTCAGTTGTAATGGTTGTAATTTTATTAAATATTTTTATAAAAATGTTTTGTTATTTGTATTATTATTGTGAATTTGGATGTTTTTAATGAACTACCAAAATAAATTGTCTCTGCTCAGACCATCAATCAATATAAAAATTGAATTTTCGGTTTTAGTCTGTGGGTTCATCAATTTTCAGCAGATTGATTTCTTGTCCAGGTGGCAGTTTCCTTTCAGGGTGTGGTCTCGAAGAGGGCGGTTGATTTGACAATAAAATTTGTAAATTCGTCTTCATCGCTGCCCATTTCGTAACCACATCATTTAGCCGGTTTAGTGGGAGCAAGCAATGCTGTTAAATAACAATGTATTGATCGACTCAAAGAAAGTCGTAAATCTGTTTACCATCAGGTATATAAAAAAAAGAATAATAAACGCTGCCATAGTAACTACAAAATAAACATCTGTGGCCTACCTAGTGGTTACGCTGCCGTTGTTGATGTATTCGAAGGTAGTGTGATCGATTATTATAATCGATGGCCTAATGCATCAATGTGGATGTGTAAAAATTATTACTTTACAGGAGACATTTAAAAGTGTGAACTTGCCTTACTGAAGAAAGAGACAATGTTCTTAGCTATCCATGGCTTCACCGTGCGGGTGCCGGGTCCATCGTGCGGTTAGAAGGCAGGGGAATAAACTGCAGCGTTCCCGGAGTTGAGACCGCGAAGTAGGTTTAAAGGCCTTTTGAACTCTCACCTGCACTACCCTCTGTGTTCACTACCCTCTCTACTCAACCAAATACTATATAATCCTGTTAGCGCCATCTTGAAAACACGCTCCATAAAAGTTCCGACGGCTGATCTTGGAAAACCAAGATCCTTCAATAGACGATGCAAAGACTTTGCTGGAATTCCTCTTGAACCAACTTCCACTGCATAAAGTTGAGTTTTAAATCCGTTTCTAGTAATTTCGTTTGTGAGATCAAAATATTTGTTCGACTTGATATTGTGGTCCTTAGGAATGTTTGTTTGCCACGGAACGGTGAGTTCTATAAGTATTACTTTCATCAAGTACCGAGAGTACACCAGTATTTCTGGTCTATAGGCTGAATCTGCTATAAAGTTATAAAGGTTATTTATGAATTCTATACTACTTTATACTCGTATCTTATCAATTAGTTTGGCACTTATCACATTCGCGCATAGTTAAATTCATTGTTTATACATTGTACCTAACGTGGCCATTTTTTTTTACTGAAAACGGGACATTGTCAAAATTATTGAGTCAGCCCCAATAATAAAACATAATTTATTTTGTTGAAAAAATATATTGAAGAAAAAAGTCTTTCAAAGTTTGGCTGGGGCCTGTGAGACCCCACGTCTCCTCATCCCATACATAGCATCTTTCACAGTGTTTGTATTTTTTTTAAGTTTTTTTATTTCTAAGTTTTATCTGCAATAATATATTCCTTTAAGTGATGTCATGTCGCCATAGACTGAAATGTGCCTAACAGTTTATTAATTTGTAACACTAAGTAAAATTTTATAAAGAAGTACTTGATTTATATTTGTTTTATTTTATTTAAGCCTATTTAATCATATTGGGATATCAATTTTGTTCTTATACCAAAAAAATGTGTGATTTTTAACCATGAAGGTCAGGGGTCTCAGAGACTCCACGTCCATAGAAGTGTAACGAAAAAATGACGTCCACAGTTAAAGGTTAACATTAAATAGATATAATTACGACTTAAATAACAATTACAAATATTTTTAGATCCAAGTTAAACCGTACCCCTATACTAGGCAAGCCTAAAATAATAGTATTTATATAATAAATGTGTAGATAAATAAATCTCTTCATTTTTTCGGACATTAGAATTTAAAATTACTTAGTTATTTTGTAGTTACATTATTATTATTATTAAATGATAATGTTAAACATTTATAGCAATCTCATAAAATCTGAACATTGAAAATTTCAGAGCCATTTTCACAATTTATTTCTATCAACAAACTATTTTATTTTACGTTTTTAACAGTTATATCACTAATACCTCAAAGATTAAGAAAATATTTTTGCTGTTCGTCTAAGAAAAAATAATTATATTTTGTTTCAATATACCTAATACTTGTATGTGGTGATTATTTTAAATAAAAATTAAATTCTTGGAATGTTGTTTCATTATTTATTCATTTTGGTTATCAACATGGCTTTGAGTACAGACAAGCTAAGACTTTTCAAGTGCCTACAGCGAAGTCTCAAAATTTGTTAAACATTTTAAAAAGGCCTATACCTATTCCCTATTATAAATTTTCCGTTTTTATCAGTGTTGACCCTTATGAAACTGAAAACGGGAAAATGTTTTAACTTTTCCCGTAATTAAGCTTTTCTCGGGACGGGGTAGGGACAGTCCCGTTCAAAATGGGACGTAAGGTCACGTTACGTACATAGTCTGGCCATAAATACTGTGACAATTAAAAAAATATTACATTTGAATTTCGAATCTGTCATTTTTATACAATTGTTCATTGTGTTTTCTCATTTTGGAGCCAATATATTGTACAATATTTTGCGATATTAAAATGGAGTAGGGTGATAAAGAGAACCGAATCGCTGTGATTGCATTACACAAAGTAGGTATGGAGCCAAATGCAATTTTTTAAACTCTCCATACACTTGGTATTAGTCAAATGTTTGTGTACCCGGCTATTGATTGGTACAATGAGACCTCTTCTGTTTGTGACAGAAAAGATCTGGCTGCCCACGTAGTGTTCGTACGAAAAAGACCACCTTTTTCAGTAGTAAGCAGTAAGGGAAAGAATTCGAAGAAATCCTGTCCGAATGCAAAAGATTTTATCTCGAGAGATGAAGAACCTAGAACCATGTCGCTTATAAAAGATGACTTAGGAATTGAAGCCTATAAGAGATGCACTGGTGATTTCTTAACTGATAATTTAAAAAAGAATAGGGTGGTAAAATCTAAACAACTACACAGATTTTTTTTGACAATTTGACGGATGAGATTTTTTTTACAATTGAGCAACAATTTAACAAACAAAATGACCGTATTTATGCTCGAAGCTCTAAGGAAGCTTTCCAATTAGTCGACAGAGTGCAACGTGGGAATTATCCGACTTCAGTGATGGTTTGGTGGAGTGTTAGCTATGAAGGAGTGACTGAGCCATATTTTTGTGAAAAAGGTATAAAAAAATCGGCACAAGTGTATCAAGATACTGTTCTTCTTGAGAAGGTAGTTAAGCCTCTTAACAACACCATGTTCAATAACCAAGTATGGTCCTTCCAGCAAGACTCGGCGCCGGGTCATAAAGCTCGGTCCACGCAGTCTTGGTTGGAAGCGAACGTTTCGGACTTAATCAGAACTGAAGACTGGCTGACGTCTAGTCCCTATCTTAATCCGCTAGATTAAGATAGGGACATAGATAATTGATTTATGGTCAGTTTTAGAGAG
Source organism: Monopis laevigella (assembly GCA_947458855.1). Classification (NCBI taxonomy): domain Eukaryota; kingdom Metazoa; phylum Arthropoda; class Insecta; order Lepidoptera; family Tineidae; genus Monopis; species Monopis laevigella. Next base: position 15,511,527 of record OX381589.1, read on the forward strand.
TACGGCTAGCTAAACGACATGAAAATTTGGAGACCCTAACAATCCATACGGGAAGAGGGCGTGCTTCTAGTGGAGACCACTTCGAATAAGCTTTTAATATTTTTAATTGTTTTATATTTATTTATTAAACTAACACACTGTTAAATGTCTAGGTATACATACACAAGCGCAGCCAGGCTTTTGGGGGGGGGGGGGGGGGGGGTCATCGTGGACTTCGTGTACAGTTCAAGCCTTAGTTTGTTGACCAGAGCAATATGTGTTCCTAATTAAACGAAATAATTTGGATGAATTTGAAAGGCTGTACTTTATAAGGTTGCTAATATGAGGCGCTATTGATCAAAACAAACTTTTCCCATAGAATCATGTGTCGCAAATGAAAAACATTTTTGGTTTCTCCATACGAATTGGTAATTTTAATATTACTAGTTTGTATAGAGAATAAGAATAGCAAATGGGAGCACCTATCCCTCAGGATAGGTGCTCCCATTTGCCGGCCTCACAAGTGCATTTGTGGCACTATGGTCACGCCTTTAGGTCACCATGATTTATCCTGCAGGCTGAGTGCTGGACGTATACCGAGACATACCCAGCACTCTCGAGCCTGCGGGGTTAGATTGTGATGATGGAAAAAGACCGGATGGCATGACCATAGTCCCATGGCAGAGAGGCCGAGCATTAATATGGGACGCCACTTGTGTAGATACCCTCGCCCCCAGTTACGTCCACGTCACCTCTACGTCTTCCGGTGCTGCAGCTTTACTAGCTCAAAATAAAAAAAATCAGAAATACGCTACACACTGTTCCTCCTATGAATTTCTAGCAAGCCACGGGAATAATTTTGAATTACTTCTGGTAAATTTGTCCCAATATTATAGTAACTACCTACGAAACGAAAGAGAGTATTTGACGTCATTCGTACATTTAAAATCTAATAGGACAAAAATTTGAATATTCAAAGGCAACATAATTCGTTTATATATTCTATACCTACCTTTTAAGCGTAGATATTAATAGAATTCCATTTATTTAACCAACATTAACATTGTTATGTACGAAATGACGTCTCCAGAGAGTGGCCTGGAGGCTTCGATACGTATCGTTAAATAACTTAGTCAATAGGCAATTATGTTCAGCCAAGTCCTCGATTCCATACGACGCGACGTTACTTACGATCTTACTGGGGAAAGCGGTATTTTGTTATATATAACAGAAAGAACATTTTATTTATTTTCGCTTGCGGCAAAATTTCACAATGCTATTTTCCATTTGTCACTAACACTACTAGATATAATAATATAATCTAAATCGCCGCATCCTACCACTGCTTGGAGGATATGAATTGAATCCAGTTATTATTAATATCATTAAGTCGGCATAGTGGGAGCGATTAATGCTGTTAAACAACAATGTATTGATCGACGCCATTTATGGATTTTGTAAGTCTGCTTACTACCAGGTTACCGTGGAAGTTAGAGGGCGTGTTCCAAAACACGGCCTCAAACGGCATAAACAGAGTTTCCATAACATTTGCGCCGCCAGAAAATATTAAACTTCCTCAAGAATCCCGACCCTAATACGTTTTCTTTGGAATTATACTTCGCTTTTATTACAAAATGGAGATTAGCAAGATCAAAGTCACATGCCGTGCTCCAGTAAAAAATATTTGGTCATCATATCTAGAACATAATATCGAACGTAGGTAAACGTGTCGTCACAAATAAAAATACGCTCATCATTAAATTAGCACCAGTTATTTAATATCATCATCATCATCATCATGCCAGCCTTTCGCGCGTCCACTGCTGGACATAGGCCTCCCCCAAGGATCGCCACAATGACCGGTTCTGCGCTGCCTGTATCCATCGGCTTCCCGCGACCTTTTTCAGGTCGTCGGTCCATCTTGTGGGGGGCCTGCCGTCCTGTGTCCTCCAGCACGCGGTCGCCACTCGAGAACCTTAAAAACCTTATTTAATATACTCACCCATAAATTAGTTCACAGTGATTCGTTCATAACGTCATAATATTTTTTTGGGGCTTTTTGATGTGCATCTGGATTGAGAGATCTTATCAAAACCAAACAAAATTACTATGTTGGCATTTCGTAGCATAATGTAGAAACTTATATATGAAATATTTTAATTTGTAAGGGCGAGGAAAAAAAGTTAGCGTCCAAAAATAGGAGCTCTCAATCCTGACGTTTTTGAAAAAAATATAAAAAAATATTTTTAGAAGTATTTACTCTATGTTATATTTTATTGTACTAACATTCAGTACACACATCGTAAGAAATAATCAGAAGAATTCAAAATATTTGGAGGTAAAATGAAGAATATATAAGGCAAAACATGGATCTCTCAATCCAGACGTTTTAGATTGAGTGATCCTTTGAAACACCATGTTAGGCTGAGTAGAAGCAAAAGTTGATTATCCCAGCATTTAATAGTACTTCTCGTCATTATCGTAAAAAATAAATAGATATCCAAATGATAACCGTTAAAAAGTTATAGCAACTTTGTAACGGAAACGCCTGAAACAAGTCGCGTATGCTACGCTCGCTAGTAAACTTAGTAATAAAATAAGTCAGGCGATTCATTCCATATACGTATTCGGTGATGGATGGTCACCTAACCTAAAAATAAAATAAATATAATAAAATACCGTGCAGGAACCCCTCTAGGGTGAGTACCTTAATGATAAATAGATTATATATATATGTTATAGAATAAGTTTATTAAATAAGATTATGTATTACATTCTAGGGTTCAGTGTACTTAGTTAAATTATAACTAAATAAAAAAAACTACAGTCCAAGAAGCTACCTATTTTATTTATACCTTCGGAACCCAAGACCCACCTATCTATATATTTGTTGGCGAGGATCAGAGGTAACAGGAGTACAGGAGACACTAAGGATCCCGCTACAGTGGCGCCCAACTGGTTGGTGCTTTCCATTTTAAAGTTTTACTACCAAACTTATTTACTATTATTATTACTACAATTAAAACCTATAATTCTTAAAAACTAGTTTAATGCTATGGTCTAAACGCTTAATTAATAGTGTAAAAATAGTGTAAATATTTTCTGTAAATTTAATAAATTTAGTTACCCTCATACATTAATAGTGCTGATTCATTCTGTTTTGATTTGTACAAACTTAAGTCAATATCCTAACTTACTGTTTATATAATAAGTATTAAAAATATAGGAATTGCCTACCTACCTGTAATGCATATTGATTTCCCACCTTTCTAACCTTTACATTGTAAACAGCAGTAGATATATAACAAAGATGAATTAGCACTGGTTATCTAATTATTTTAACTAAGTTAATGTAAAATAATTTTATTAATAGTACTTACCTATTTATAAATAGTAAATACTCAAACTTACTCTTTATTTAGTAGGTATCTAAAACTGTATATAAATAATAATATCTAAAACTATTAAAAAAAACACTTTTGGCAAATATTAGGAATAATTTTATGTTTGTATACCTGTTCTATTTAGTATAATTCTGTTAAACTACTTTGGTTAGGTGTGTATAATCAAATCATTATAAATTAATTACTGTTGTAGGTGGACAATAATATATTTTCTTCATATTTTTTTTTGCTTAATAGTCATTTTTTTTATTTTATATAGTATTTTAGTTTAAGGATATAACTTTATTATAATGGGTACTCATCCTATCAAATATCTGTTGCTAAATAAGCATGAGCTATGCTATGAAATCCTTATTCGTGGCGAAGACCCCGCCGATACCGTCCTCGAATTGAGGAAACAAATAACAAAATTATCGCAGCTGTACAGCTGCGATAATTTTGTTATTTGTCGAAGATATAGTAGACTCTGGTATTGATGAAGCAATCGATATACAGGGTGTTTTATTGTCACTCAAAGAATTGAACCGGAATTTAAATACTCTAAAAACTAGCTTTGAGGTATCCTTTTTAAATAGAACTGAGAGTTTTTTTAATCATATTTTTCATAGACTTCTAAGAATTTCTAATAATATATCTAAGGAATCTACAAACTATAGTGACTATGCTAAAGCTAAAAAGGAATTCGAATCTTATAATAGTATTTTAATTAACCTGAAATCTAAAACCCCTCGACCACCACTACCGGTGATGCCTACAGACACAAGTAATATGTTCACATTTACTTGTGAACACAATCGGTCCGATTTTATTAAAATTAAATTTGACGGTTCTAGTTGTGTGAAGTCATTTTTGCAAAGAATTGACGAATTTATAATATCTAAAAATATAACTAAAGATAATTTGTTAAATTACGGCTATGAAATATTTCAAAATAATGCACTACATTGGTTTAGAAATGTAAGAAATACTATATCAACGTGGGATGAATTAACCCAGCTATTAATAAGAGACTTTTCCATTGTCGACTATGACTATCGACTTTTGAATAATATTTGATCGCGTACACAGGGTGATTCAGAAAATATTACTATTTATCTGGCCATTATTAATGGATTATTCAACAAACTTACTAAGCCTATGTCGGAAGACGATAAATTTGATATTATTTTACATAATATAAAACCGTGTTACTCTGATGTGTAGGCCGTCTCCAACATAAAATCTATCGATGACATTAGAAATATATGCAAACGGTACGAGGAATATAAATGTCGTTCTCAATTATTTCAACAACCTCCTACGGTGTCTCCTAATACTTTATGTCCTGAGTTTGCTTATACTAATTCAAATAAAACTATCCTTAAAAATCCTAATAATAATATAAATATTAATTCTGTAAATAGTAGTTCTAATGTAGTCTATAAGGGTAATACCTCATATTCTAAATCTAATAATAGTTCTACCCCTAATGTAAATACAATTTATAAATGTCCTCGTTGTAGAATGAACAACCATTATTTAAGTCAATGTACCGCGCAACGATTTAAAGTATGTTTTAAATGCGGCTTAAAAGATGTCACATATACAGAGTGTCCCAATTGTAAACAATCTACTACGGATTCAAAAAACTAAATAAAAAGGATTGTTGTGAAATTACTAACATCAATAATAATAACTGTAATAAAATTTTTGATAAAACTGAATGGGAAGAATGGCTTCAATCTATTAATATGTTTTTTAGCAGTTACTCTATCACTTCAATCCTAAACCAAAAACCTTGTGAGGATATAAGACCTTATGTAAATATTAAAATTAATGACGCCTCGATACATGGCCTCTTAGATTCAGGCTCAGTGGCAACTATAGTAGGTAATAATTTACATTTAGATTTAATTAAATTAGGTTTATCTATACATAAGTTAGATTATTCTCAGACATTTGTAGCAGCAGGTGGTCAAAGTATACAAGCCGATGGCTATATGAACCTTCCTATTAATTTCGAAAATAATTGTCAAATATTAAAAGCTTATGTGATACCTAAGTTAAGTTCTTCATTAATTTTAGGTATAGATTTTTGGAAAAAATTCAATATCTGTCCCAAATATTTAAATACTATATCCCTAACTAATAATGTAAATAATTTTAATCTTAATACTAATGAACCTATATGTCTACAATCATACGAACATTTATCTAACTATCAAAAATCTACCGCTGATAATATAATTAAGAAATTCTACGATATTTCTGATGAAAATAAAGGTTTAGGTCGTACTAATATTATAACTCATCATATTGACACTGGTGATGCAGTACCAATACGTCAAAGATACTACAGGATGTCGCCTGAAAAGCAACGTTTAATTTGTGCAGAGTTAGACGAAATGCTAAAACTAAAAGTTGTCGAACCTTGTGAAAGCCCTTGGTCTAATCCAGTATTACTAACACCCAAAAAAGATGGAAAACAACGGTTTTGCTTAGATAGTCGAAAACTTAATTCTATAACTAAAAAAGACGCCTATAATCTACCCTATATCTCAGAAATATTAGATAATCTAAAAAACGCGAAATATCTTTCTAGTATCGATTTGTCTAAATCTTTTTGGCAAATAGGTATATCCGATAAGGATAAAGACAAAACCGCATTTTATGTACCTTCCCGGGGAACTTTCCGATTTTGCACTATGCCTTTCGGGTTAACTAATGCTCCGGCAACCCAACAAAGACTTGTAGATAAGCTATTTTGTGGTCCTGAATTTGAAAATTCTGTATTTGTATTTTTAGACGATATTGTTATTATTTCTCCAGATTTTGAAAAACATATTTCCTTATTACTACATGTATTAAATAAACTTGAACTAGCTAATTTAACTATAAACTATAAAAAATGCAATTTGTTTCGTAATGAATTAAAATACTTAGGCTACATTGTAAACTCAAAAGGTCTACACGTTGATCCGGCAAAAGTTGAAGCTATATTAAAATTCCCTACCCCTACAAACAAAAAGGAAGTTAAGCGTTTTCTCGGTACTGCATCATGGTACCGTCGATTTATTTCAAACTTCAGCACATTAGCAGGCCCACTAAATAGACTTACTTCTACCAGTAAAAAAGCACCTCCCTTCTATTGGTCTACGGAAGCTGAAGAATCATTTAATTCTTTAAAAGAACGCCTAATTACTGCTCCAGTTTTGTCTTGTCCAAACTATGACCTACCTTTTGACGTCCATACAGATGCAAGTAATTACGGTATTGGTGGACTCCTAACTCAAACTATCAACGGTACGGAACATGCTATCGCGTACATGAGTAGGTCCTTATCGCGCCCAGAATGTAATTACAGCATTACAGAGCGTGAAACATTAGCCGTACTTGCCGCAATAGAACATTGGAGATGTTATTTAGAAAACGGTAAAAAGTTTACAGTTTATACAGATCATTCCGCTCTTAAATGGTTCCTTAATCTTAACAACCCCACAGGACGCTTAGCTAGATGTGTGTTAGCTTAGTCTATCATCATTTAATTTTGAAATAAAACATAAAAAAGGCTCTGATAATATTATTCCAGACGCCCTTTCTAGATCTTGTCCTATTTCATCCATTGACTACAACATTTCTAATACTAATGATGAGTGGTATAGTAATATATTCTATGGCTGCCAAAATTCTCCAACATCTTTTCCTAACTATATAATAAAAAAATAACAAACTATATAGATATATGAAATCCAATAATCCCTTAACTAAAGAGTTCGAATGGAAAGAAGTTATACCTGTTGAATTTAGAATCGATATTATCAAACAGAACCATTCGACTCCTACTACAGCTCATTTTGGAATTTTCAAAACTTACAAACGTATTTCTTTAGATTACTTTTGGCCAAAACTACACGACGACGTTTTTGAATTTGTCACTACATGCGAAACTTGCTTATCCTACAAACATCAAAATCATACTGTACTAGGTGAAATGGGTCGACCAAAGGAATGCTCTAGACCATTTCAAATGATAAGTATTGATCTCGTTGGTCCACTACCTAAATCTAGGAAACAAAGCACTACATTACTAGTAATAACTTGTTGTTTCTCAAAATACTGTTTATTATTCCCTATACGTAATGCTACTGCCGAAATTATAACTAAATTAATTGAAGAACAAGTCTTTCTAATACATGGTATTCCTAGTACAGTAATCATGGACAACGGAAGGCAATTTACTAGCATTACCCTCCGTAACCTATTCAATAAATATAAAGTTCCTAACGTTCATTTCACGCCCAAATATACTCCCCAAATGAATACCGTTGAACGATACAACAAAACTATTATGGTTGCTGTATCTTCGTTTATAGAAAATGACCATCGCTCTTGGGATTCTAACCTACCTAAAATACAGTTTGCTATAAACTCAGCTGTAAATGAAGCTACTGGTTACACTCCCTCATTTCTGGTATACGGCCGTGAACTAGTCAGTTGTGGTTCACATTATCTAGATGCTGATAAAATTAATGAAATTATTTTTCAACCTAGGGATAGCTATGTCGAAAATATAGGTTATCTATCTTCTATTTTTAATAAAGTACAAGCTGCTCTTTTATCTGCCTACTCTAGAAATTGTACTCACTATAATCTCCGACGTAAACACGCCGAATTTAACGTGGGAGACACCGTATGGAAACGTACATACTATCAAAGCGACAAAGATAAAAGATTTTGTAAAAAATTGGCGCCTAAATTCATACAATGTCGAGTTGTAAATAAAAAATCACCCTTAGTATACGAGTTGGAAGATATGCATGGTAATAACCTTGGTAATTGGCATATTAAAGATATAAAATTGACCAATTATAGAAGCTAAAATAATATACTTACTGTACATATAATAATGTTAATTTTGTTTTAAACAATCATGTAATTATATTCTAAACCCATACTTTTATTTAAAAAAAAACATACATTAAATAAAAAATAATGAAGCATGTTAGATTAATTTAACATAATATAATACATATTTACTATACTTACCATAAAAACAAAAAAAAAAAAAAAAAAAAAAAAACAAAAAAAAAAAAAATTACGTACTGTATATTTGATCTTAAATTATCTTAGGCTTTATTTTTTATTTATTAACTACTTACAACTAAATATCAAATTATGTGTATGTACATAAGTACAAACAAAATAAAAATCCATATTTGAATCATACTGTATATATTAGAAATCTGTCCCTTTGGTTTACAACTTATTCAACTACCTACTAAAACATACATTACGTTTACTCTTTACATAAAAAAAATAAGATTCTACCTATAAAATATTATCGTTAGATGTTTTTTTTTTCATTTTATTATACTGTTTAGTATATAAGTATATTATATTAAGAAGATTGCATACCTAAACTATTACTTAGTTAAGGCACCAACTATTATATACAAATAGGAAATTATTATTTTTTCCTTTATGAGTTAATAAATATAAATATTATAAACTCTTTAATTCACATATTGATGTGTTATTTATATAATAAAAAAAATGTTATCCTTTTAGGCAAGTCTAGGGTAATAGTAATAAATAATATTTATCTAGGTATTTAATTTTGATTAAAATAAGTTTTTGAGAAATAATATTTAAACTACTGTTTTCTAACTAAAAAGGCATACAAATTACTAGTGTTTGTAGCTTTTCTACCGTGTGACCAAATAGACGAATTTCACCTAGGTAAAATTCTATTCTAACAGGCGGGGTACTGTAACGGAAACGCCTGAAACAAGTCGCGTATGCTACGCTCGCTAGTAAACTTAGTAATAAAATAAGTCAGGCGATTCATTCCATATACGTATTCGGTGATGGATGGTCACCTAACCTAAAAATAAAATAAATATAATAAAATACCGTGCAGGAACCCCTCTAGGGTGAGTACCTTAATGATAAATAGATTATATATATATATGTTATAGAATAAGTTTATTAAATAAGATTATGTATTACATTCTAGGGTTCAGTGTACTTAGTTAAATTATAACTAAATAAAAAAAACTACAGTCCAAGAAGCTACCTATTTTATTTATACCTTCGGAACCCAAGACCCACCTATCTATATATTTGTTGGCGAGGATCAGAGGTAACAGGAGTACAGGAGACACTAAGGATCCCGCTACAACTTCGTCATTTTTAAAACATCAGGACTGAGTGATCTATATTTTTACATATATCTACTTTTACTTTCATCGCACAGAAAATCTAAAATTCTACGAATAATTAAAAAATCATCTTCTAAATCCTGGCATTTAAACTATTTGTGTAAAGATTATACTTTATTATATTTTTAGATTTCAATTTTACCCATACAGCAAGTCGTGTAGGGTGACCATGTTTTTTTTTGTTGGCACTCGGTATGAACACATGCCAAACCATACAAATTCAGATTGATTCCGAAACAAATTTTAGTGTTTACTAATATAATACCAGTAAATTCATAGACTAATGTTGAAAAATGGTAAACCCACAGATTGATGCCTTAAAAATAAATCTGGATACCGTTATAATTACGACTGATCTCAAATTTTCGAGCTACCTGAAAAGCGGTACCTAAACTCAGACTAATCCCGTAACACAACCGTCGAAACTCCTGAAAACCCGTAAACTCTAATAATGTGTTTAAAAAAACTTTTTTTAAACCACATACATTTAAAACCTAGTCATTTTGAATTTCTTTAAAACGGTAATGTTTGGAAAAAAAAAAGATATTATAAATACCAGGAAGTACCCTAAGCCCCAAAATAGCCTGTCTAAAAAATTACAAGTGCGAAAACTCTTCTCGGTAAACAGTTTCACAAGTTTATATAGTGAAACTAGGACCGACAGCCTAACGTGCGCTTATCTTTGACTTGGACCCTTTTACACCTACACCTATTAGGAGATATTTTACTAAATATATATATGTAATATATATAATTACCACAAATTTCAAGTATATCCGACCAGCGGTTCTCGAGATATTCATGCCGACAAACAAACAGACACCTAAGAATTCTTTTTTGAAAAAATAAATAAATTCGGAACCCTAATGAGAACACAAGTGATTATAACCATTCAATGCTCAACAAGTGATAATTCAAAATGGATTACTGGACACAGAGAAACGTTTAACAAGTAATTTGTACTTTGTGAAAATGATTACAGCATTTCCTTGATATTTATACTTCCATAGTACCTTCACACAATATAGTATTCCAGTATTCTGTGCTTAAATAAACGTCAAAATGAAATATATTAATATCTAAGTTACTTCGCCTCTCAGGGGAGCGGCGTCATCAGTGACAGTAATTTGTAGTGATGAAATCCATACACTTAAATCAATAGGCAAATCAAATGGTTTATTATGTATTTTTTTAGCATTGATTTATACACAACTTGTAATTTTACTGCATTAAAATGAAAGTTAAACTATACATGAATAATATGCCATGCTTTATAAAAATTAAAAACAAAACATGGTCACCCTACACGACTGCTGTATGGGTAAATTTGGAATCTATAAATCTAATAAAGTGCAACCTTTACACAAATTGTTTAAATGCCAGGATTTAGAAGATGTTTTTTTAATAATTCGTAGAATTTTAGATTTTCCGTGCGATGAAAGTAAAAGTAGATATATGTGAAAATATTGATCACTCAGTCCTGATGTTTTAAAAATGACGAAGTTGCTATAACTTTTTAACGGTTATCATTTGGATATCTATTTATTTTTTGCGATAATGTCGAGAAGTACTATTAAATGCTGGGATAATCAACTTTTGCTTCTACTCAGCCTAACATGGTGTTTCAAAGGATCACTCAATCTAAAACGTCTGGATTGAGAGATCCATGTTTTGCCTTATATCTTCTTCATTTTACCTCCAAATATTTTGAATTCTTCTGATTATTTCTTACGATGTGTGTACTGAATGTTAGTACAATAAAATATAACATAGAGTAAATACTTCTAAAAATATTTTTTTATATTTTTTCAAAAATGCCAGGATTGAGAGCTCCTATTTTTGGACGCTAACTTTTTTTCCTCGCCTTTACAAATTAAAATATTTCATATATAAGTTTCTACATTATGCTACGAAATGCCAACATAGTCATTTTGTTTGGTTTTGATAAGATCTCTCAATCCAGATGCACATGCTTTTATTATAATTAGTTAAATTACTCATCTTGAACTTAGCCTATTGGGTAAACATTTATGTGAGTTCTCTACTGAAGTTAACTGTTATGCACAAAAATACAGTGCAGTCACCAATTCCAGACCATACCAACGTTCTATTTTCACTGTGGTATCAATGCTAGGTTTTCATTCGGCAACGTAAATTTGAAGCATGATTTGTGTAGGGTAGCATGTGTAGTAAGGATATGATTTGTTTTCCGTGTGGTGAGCGGCAAAAAACAGCACCATGGATTTTTATAATTAAGGCCATTTGCCTTTGACTGTACTTGTTGGGTCGAATAAGGAACAAATTTTGGACCGTAGCAGGAATAGAAACCTATTTTTATTATTTGGGGCATAGGAGGAATAGCTTTTGGGTCGTACGAGGAATATAAATTAAATAATATAAAAATGGGTCATATAAGGAACAAGTTTTGGGCCGTAGAAGGAAAAATAAAAAGTGGGCCGTAAAAGTGGGCCGTACGAGGAATCAATCATATAGCGGCCTAGACCAAAGTACACTTTTATTTATTTATAACACTAAACTATTGATATACACGTCTCTTTATTAAAGGCATTGATGAAATAAACAATTTTGATTGGATTTCATTTAAGCAATTTTTTAATTTTTTTATTGGAGCACGGTATGTGACTTTGTATCTACCTGGTGGTGAGCAGACCTATAAAGTCCACGAACAAGGTCGAACAATAATTGTTCTTAAACAAAATTGATCGCTCCCTCGATGCCGGCTAAATGATGCGACTATGAAATGGATGGCTACAAATTGCTACTCGCTGCCTTATCGTCAATTCAACCCATTTCGTAACCGCACCCTCAAAGGAGACTACCACCTCGACAAGAAATCGATGCAGTAATCTCCTGAAAACAGGCGAACCCACAGACTAAAACCGAAACATGACTAGGTCACTTGACGGTTTTTGCATCTGTATGGGAGGTAACGAGTCCGGCCGGTCGGCCTAACGAAGTTATAGAGAGCTTCCTCCTACATAAAATATTTGATCGCTCATCGAACGTAGTAAGTTTTATAAAAACATAGTAAATTATATCCAAATTATATTTTATTCTATATCTCGGCCCTCTGCGTCAAGATATTAATATATCCTATCATAACCTGGGTTCAATATATATTCTACTAAATTTCAAGGGTAAAAACAGAACTTACTTTCTTATTAATATCTAATATTAGTTATAGTTATACCTACTGTATATTAGAAACTAGCTGACCCGCGCAACTTTGTCTGCGCGTTTAAATTTAACCGTTTACGCAGCGTACGCTCTTAAAAGGAATAATTTTTCCCCGTTTTTGCAACATTTTTCTTTGTTACTCCGCTGCTATTAGTCGTAGCGTGATGTTATATAGCCTATAGCCTTTCTCGATAAATGGATTATCCAACACGAAAATATTTTTTCAATTCGAATCAGTAGTTCCTGAGATTAGCGCGTTCAAACAAACAAACAAACTCTTCAGCTTTATAATATTAGTATAGAATAGATTAGATCAAATCTAATATATTATTACATATTGACGTATCTAGGTTATTTATTAACGAGCATGGCTGAAAACGAAAATAATTTATTCTCCACGGATTATTTACTGTACTTATCAAAAGATGAAGGTAATGGGAAATCATTTATTCATGTGGTATACATCCACGTTATGATGCTCCAATATTACGGTCTTATGATTTTATTTCGTTATCGTTGTATTTTGTTTGTTTAGAAACGGGAAAACAAAGCTAGACTTCGGACGAGATTATGTTACTAAAAATAAGTCTATTAGAATAGAATTTTAATAGAAAAAATAGTAGAATTTTAAATTTTGACCCATAGTAATTATACACATCTGATTATATTTATGCTTCGAGAGTTTTAGGGGAATTTTACCGGGAAATAAAGTTGACCGCTTCCGTAGACTATCTGTCTTTGGCATAGTATCCAGAGGCCATGTTCTGTTCCCATCCATGGCAAAAAAATACATACATATATCATCACGGGTGCCTTACGGCGCTCGAGATCGCCTAGACGGCCTCAGGGTACCCAGCGGAGGGGCTTTTAATCCCACCTCATCGTAGCCGATGGTATGAGTCTACACCGAACAAGTGGCTAGCTCGTCGATGTTTTTAATAGACTCAATAACCCATCTATAAAGCTTTATCGTCAATTCAACTGCTCGTTTCGTAACCGCACCCTAAAAGGAGACTACCACCTCGATAAGAAAGCGATGTTGTGGTAATCCGAAAACCGGTGAACCCACAGACTAAAACCGAAATATGACTAGGTCACTTGACTGTTTTTACATCGGTGAGGGCGGTGGTAACGAGACCGGTCGGTCAACCTAACTGAGTTATAGAGAAGTTAATCTCACCTAAAGAGACTTCTCATCTTTTGCCGAGATTATGTGTGTGTTTTTTTTTTAATTAAAATGTTGTTAAAAAGTGACTTAGATCTTAAGCGAGAAAGTCCCGTTTTGCCATGAGATTTTGGTAGACCGATATTAAGTTTGAAATAAAAATAAAATTAACGTACCCAGCGGAGGAGTTAAATTCTCACCTCATTCTAGCTAATGTATATTCTGACCTGTCTATACCGAATAAATGAAAAGCTCGTCGCTGTAATGGAAAACACACACTTATAACAGTTTCACATGTTGGTATCATGAATTTGGGAAAGAGACCGTAACTGTATACTTTAAAAAAAAAAGTCTCAGCTTTTTATTTTATAAAAGTAAAATACGTAATAGAATGTAATACCCAATATCTGTATCTGTGTAGACGCAGAGTACACAGTCCTTAAGCCAAAGAAAATAAGGTGACTGGGGGACAAGAACAAAAGATCCAACATGGCCCATGTGTGAGGGAGACAGAGCCTCGTAATCCTTACCGACACAACTCACCGCAGACTTAGGAAATGAAAGCTAACGGAACCCAAATTCATTACTGTTATCGTGCTTACCATCCCGGCCAGGCTTGTGGGAGATGAAATAACACATTCAATAGCTTTCCAATTTACTTCAGAATTAATAGTCAAATGAAGGATGTCTTTATAAGAGTTGGCAATTAGATAGATAACTTGAATAGCGGACAAAACTGATTCTATCAGCAAGGATTATATATCGAATGGTAATTTGCAATCCAAAAGTTTCTCTGATTTTTTTAAACAATCGTATAGTTGGGTTTTCTGGGGTTTTTTTAAAAAATATTTTTTTACATAAGTAGGGACTTCAAAGTCAAGTCAAAGTCAAATCATTTATTTCATGTAAATCTTTACAGATATTCACTTATTAGTTTTTAAATACGGTCATAAAATGCTACAAAATTAAATTTCATATACAGAGAAAATCATCTTTTACAAGATTTCTTTAGTGAAGATTAGTAAAAAAAAATACCATCACGGGTGCCTTATTGGCTCAACCGTTTAAACGACCTCAGGGTACCCAGCGGATTCCTCATTTCGCCGATGGTATTCGGTTCGGAGGCAACCCCTAACAAGTGGCGAGCTTGTTGCGGTCTTTATGATTGTACAGCCTCGTTGTATAAATCGGTCACACATCCCAGGTCCGGCCTTTTTGTCATCTGCTTAACCTTGTTATCAGTTGCACAGCGACTTAACCACTAGGCTGGGCCGCTTTTTTTAAAGATTAGATTATTTTATTTAAATATCGAAAATATTTTAAAATATGCAAATTCGTCTTTGTCAGTGACGGATTCGTAACGGCATCATTTGGCCGGCATAGTGGTAGCGATCAATGTTGTTAAAAAATAATGTTCGACGCCATTCATGGACTTTGTAGGTATGCTTACCATCAGGCAGAAACAAAGTCACATGTCATGCCATTAAATACAAAAACCGTCAACTTTTGCTTTAAAGATCAGTTTCATTTTAAAACAGCGAACGCGACAGTAATCAGTCATCATTACATTGGAAATTTGAATTATCATTTCTCTTATTTCCGATGCAATAAATAAGTATATATATGAAAGTTCCAATTATAATTGTAGCTAATCAAACCAACTGATCTGTCAAAATTTCGTTCCATCAAACCAACAATCAGTTTAAAAGCAAAATCCTTATAAATTTATATTTTTCCATTAACTCACCCATCCAATATAGCTGTTACAAGTTTTGAAAATAGAAAAAGGTTTTCGTTTCACGGAAGCTGATTTTTGCAATAAAGAATCTAAAACTCTTGATTGAGGTGAAATCTGTGGCATGAATGCGTAAAGCTTTTCCGTTCCCAACTTGCCACGTCATCTCCTGACTTGCACTTTGCCCTACCTACCCTGTATGTATATATATGACGTCATAATTGACGTAACTACATATACTTAAACCTTGGGTTTAGAATTAAATCTACTTTATAATTTAATTTATCCCTAACAACGTAGTTTGCTTTTGTAATGTCATTTATTGTTATTATCCTTAAATAACTTGGTTCGTTTCCATCGCCCATACTGATGTAAAATCCGTCCAGTGACCTAGCTAGTTTCTAGTTTTAGTTTGCGGGTTAATCGGTTTTTAGGAGACTACTGCATCGATTTCTTGTCGCGATGGTAGTCTTATTTTAGGGTGCGGTTACGAAACGGGCGACTCGTAATGAGAATTTGTCTATGTCGCCGCCCATTCCCTCACCGCATCATTTATCTGGCAAGTGGGAGCGATTAATGTGGTTAAATAACAATGTATTGATCGATTCATACACTTTTTGGGTCTGCTTACCACCAGGTAGATATACATTCACTTGCTCCGTAAAACAAATGAATTCCTCATGTTTAGTTATACGAAAGAGATAAATAACAAAAACATAGCTAAATTTCATAGCAGAAATTAATTAGTCATCATTTTTAACTTCCGGTAGACATTCCGAGCTGCGACCAAGCATTTTAAGATTTAGAAATGTGTTATTTATTAATTAAAAAAACATTTTTCCACAAAAAAAAAAATAACTAAAGCCATTTTTACATTAAAGTTTGTTCTTTTATTTATAGAAGTATTTAATTATGGTTAACTAATACCTTTTATTGCATAATGTTTAGCGGCCATATTGTGTTTCTTAAAACGGAAACGTTAGCTTGTCAAAATAACGAAATCGTTTAAAAAATACATTAAACAACCAGCTACAACGATAACTAAAAAGTCGTGCACTCTATACCCTTGCATTACAGGTGCTTTTGCCTTGAAAGTTTTCATCATATTGTGTCATGCCCATTGTACATAAATAATTTCGTCATTTTAAAAGAAACAGAATATACCCGCAGTAGGTACATAAATACCAACATTCAAATAAAGAAAAGTTTTTTTTTCAAACATTCTGGCACTGGACATGTGTACTAGTAAGCTTTTGATTAGTACAAAACAAAGCTTTTGTAAACGGAAGCGGGTTCCTGAAATGTTCCTGAATATTCGAAATTTGAACTAGAACTGTGCAAAGGTACAAAGGACGTTTACAAAGTGGACTCTGACTATAATCTGCTGAAATATAATTATCCTGTTAACTGAACTTATGACCTAATTTTCTATAAGGTTACGTCTGAGTGGCTAGTTTGTTAGATATGCATACATACATGGTGGCGAAGTTATTTATACAGGGCGATTTTTTTAAGTGTGCCTTCAAGGCCAAATCCTAAACTACAAGGAAGAACGAAAAATGTTCAAAGGAGTCTCGGGGCCGATTTTGATAAAAACTAAAAATGTATCATTAGATTTGTGAAACAAATATTCTCCTAGCCGGGAATCGAACCGGAGATTTTGAAAAAAAAATACTTACTTGTATCATTGCACCAGCTGATTCCGTACAGTTTTTACATTATCCTAGATTTTCACAACAAATGTAGGTATTTTTTATAGATGATTATAAACTCATTGGTACACCGTATCATTCAGCCGGCATAGTGGGAGCGATCAAGGCTGTTCAACAACATTGTATTGATTGAAAAGATTCGAGACTTTACTTTACCATTAGGTAGAAATGACTTTTTTTCATGTGCATCTGGATTGAGAGATCTAATCAAAACCAAGCAAAATGGCTATGTTGGCATTTCGTAGCATAATGTAGAAACTTATATATGAAATATTTTAAATTGTAAAGGCGAGGAAAAAAAGTTAGCGTCCAAAATAAGGAGGTCTCAATCCTGACGTTTTTGAAAAATTATAAAAAAATATTTTTAGAAGTATTTACTCTATGTTATATTTTTTTGTACTAACATTCAGTACACACATCGTAAGAAATAATCATAAGAATTCAAAATATTTGGAGGTAAAATAAAGAAGATATAAGGCAAAACATGGATCTCTCAATCCAGACGTTTTAGATTGAGTGATCCTTTGAAACATCATGTTAGGCTGAGTAGAAGCAAAAGTTGATTATCCCAGCATTTAATAGTACTTCTCGACATTATCGCAAAAAATAAATAAATATCCAAATGATAACCGTTAAAAAGTTATAGCAACTTCGTCATTTTTAAAACATCAGGACTGAGTGATCTATATTTTCACATATATCTACTTTTACTTTCATCGCACAGAAAATCTAAAATTCTACGAATAATTAAAAAATCATCTTCTAAATCCTTGCATTTAAACTATTTCTGTAAAGATTGCACTTTATTATATTTTTAGATTTTAATTTTACCCATACAGCAAGTCGTGTAGGGTGACCATGTTTTTTTTTTGTTGGCACTCGGTATGAACACATGCCAAACCATACAAATTCAGATTGATTCCGAAACAAATTTAAGTGTTTACTAATACCAGTAAATGTTGAAAAACGGTAAACCCACAGATTTATGCCTTAAAAATAAATCTGGATACCGTAATAATTACGACTGATCTCAAATTTTCGAGCTACCTGAAAAGCGGTACCTAAACTCAGACTAATCCCGTTACATAACCGTCGATTGTCCTGAAAACCCGTAAACACTAATAATGTGTTTAAAAAAAACTTTTTTTAAACCACATACATTTAAAACCTAGTCATTTTAAATTTCTTTAAAACGGTAATGTTTAAAAAAAGATATTGTAAATACCAGGAAGTACCCTAAGCCCCAAAATAGCCTGTCTAAAAATGAGAACACAATATAGCCACC
Organism: Monopis laevigella; assembly: GCA_947458855.1. Lineage (NCBI taxonomy): Eukaryota > Metazoa > Arthropoda > Insecta > Lepidoptera > Tineidae > Monopis > Monopis laevigella. The sequence goes on from OX381589.1 coordinate 15,530,205, forward strand.
CGCGACACAAAGTCAATACAAAAAAATTACAAGTGCGAAAACTCGTGTTCCGAAGGTAGCGGAGGGGTTTTATTTCCACCTCGTAGCAAATTGTGAGTCTACACTACACTGAACAAGTGGCGAACTCTTAGTTTATTCATTAGTATTTGTTTAGACTTAATCACCCATCGGTAAACAGTTTCACAAGTTTATATAGTGAAACCAGGAACGACAGCCTAACGTGCGCTTATCTTTGACTTGGACCCTTTTACACCTACACCAATTATATAAATAATTAGGAGATATTTTACTAAATATCTAAATATATATATATATTTGCCTATTGATTTAAGTGATCATCACTACAAATTTCATCACTACAAATTACTGTCACTGATGACGCCGCTCCCCTGAGATGCGAAGTAATTTAGATATTAATATATTTCGTTTTGACGTTTATTTAAGCACAGAATACTGGAATACTATATTGTGTGAAGGTACTATGGAAGTATAAATATCAAGGAAATGCTGTAATAATTTTCACAAAGTACAAATTACTTGTTAAACGTTTCTCTGTGTAGTAATCCATTTTGGATTATCACTTTTTGAGCATTGAATGATTATAATCACTTGTGTTCTCATTAGGGTTCCGAATTTATTTATTTTTACAAAAAAATAACTCTTCTTAGGTGTCTGTTTGTTTGTCGGCATGAATATCTCGAGAACCGCTGGTCCGATATACTTGAAATTTGTGGTACTTATATATATTATATATATATATATAATATATATTATATATATTATATATATATATATAATATATATATATATATGTCGTGGATTTCGAAACGGAACGTCAAGCCGAACTGAATCGACTTGGGCGTATTTGGAAACGGGGGTTGGCAACACTGTGCTGTCATTGAAGATTCCGCCATTTTCACGCGCACTTTGTGATTAGACATCGAAGTGAACACACGTGGCGCAACCTCGCTCCGACCTCGCCGCGTTCCAATAGTAATCCGTATACATCCGATTCCTGTGTTATTATTTCGTGTCAATTGTTAATTAAATCATTCTAATATAGACGATTAATTGGATATCGAGTCATATTTCGGTACTATAATGCAAAACGACCAGTCCGGCAACGAACGCCCACCCATCCTGCCGACATCAGAAGTGGGACCCAAAATAAAATATGTCGACAACGTGAGTAAGAACCAAAGGTCAGTGTGAAAATATCGAAAAGTGAGTGTCTCTGTTACCATTATTTTAATACCAAAAAAATAAAGTTAAACCTGGTTGAGAACCAAATCAAAATGAATCACAATTCGTTTTAATGGAATGTTTCCAATATATCGCGGATAGCGATTGCTAATAATAGTAGCATATGGTCGATTTATGTTTGCAATAAAATTAACCATACTGTATAGGTAATTTAATTGTTGTTATCTATTAGCCTTACATTAAAAAGGCCGAGTCATTGTTAGTTAAAACTAGTTTTGTTGGTGTTACTTGGCCACAATTAAGAAAACTTTTCCTATCTCGATTTTACAATACAAATACCGGGTGAAATTTAATTAAAAATAATGAATGATACGATCAAATAGGAAAATGTTAATTTTAGTAGGTATGCCAATAAAGTGATGGGAAATTTTGATGAACCATTGGCAATTATAGTAAATTTAACAAATGATAGTGAATGACGATTTCACTAAAAGTTTCGAGCCCCGGTTGCATGAAAATTAATATTACAAGTGTAGAATGGTGTATCATCGTGTTGTAGAATATCATTGCGGCACCGCAACAATAGCGGCAATGCTAATCGATCCCTACCAGCATTTATTTCAGTTACTCAAAATAGTCAAAGAAAAACTACAGTGATACGCTCTGTGATCTAACCTGCGTGCGTGCTGAATCACATTGCTACCCTGTGCCCAGGAACCACAGATAGCTGAAGCCATAATAATGCATCGTGAGAGATAACCTGATAATCAGCTAAGTTGAATCTACACAACTCGGGTGAGAAGTTTTCATTTTATTTTGATTAGGGTGCTGAGTGCTCGTGAAAAATAATAATAATGATTTTTTAGTAAACGCAATCTATGATTTTAGGTTTAAGTAAAAATAACTTAAATTCGTATTTACAAGCTTTGATTGTAGTTTCAGGGTTTTCCCTTGAATGATCATTTCATGCCGATCATGATGATTTCCTATCATTTAATACCCAGATTGGAATCGTTTAATTTAATTGGTGTTTTCAGTGAAAATTTGCCATGAAGTTTAATAAACATGCTTTAACATTTTTGGTGCTGACATTGTTACTAAGACAAACTCGTTACTTTCGCTACTGAAATGCGAATTCAAGTAGTTTTCGGAATATACAACCTCGGTTAGACTGAGATTAAACTTATTTATCAAAATACCGATAGACCATGCGTTATAGTGTAAATTTAATTGTAATACCGTCTCTGACATTTTACACTTTCTCCTATTTATAATCAAATTCAAGAGTAAATGAACACTTAATAAATCTTCTTGGATATGAGTAGTGGCTATCATTAATTAGTCATTTAGATAGTTCGTGACCCTAGACGGCACGTACTTTTGCTTTTTTAATGGTGTACCGAATGATCATAACTACTAAATCGTTTTCGGTTGTGTGCTTTCATAATAAAATAATCTAGGACTGCTGCTGCAGTAAATAAAACACTGTTTTCATAGCTTATCTAACAGAAATTTCTTCGGTTTTGTCTAAATATTAATTTCTTAATACTTGAATACGAAGGATATGAGAGATTGTTAGGTGCTGGTAAAATAAAACCAAATATAATTACCGTGAATATTCTTAGTTTAGATTTAAACATGAATTTAATACAGTTTCTACTATAGTAACGATTTTTTTACAATTAATTGAGCTGGGAATCTCCTTTAGGCATCTTAAGCTTTTCCGCACTGATGCTAAGGTACTGATTCACAAAAAAAAAGGGGGTTTAGATCCGGAATTCCGGAATAGGTAAAATTGGAAACACGTAGGCGGGCTGTATAAGTACCGTGTTTTTGATACTGAGCGATCGACTGAAATTTATACTGACGCCAGTGATGAACGTTAAGGAGCGATGCTACAAAAGGTATGTGCTGAGTTACACTATGTCTAGTATTATAGTCGTCGAACATCCAATGCAGAGTCCTATCAGTTCTACAAATTGGAGGCGCTGACTATGTTAATTTTATTAAACAATACGCGCGCAAGTATGCCCACGACCGTTTGAGACTAATGCCCTATAATAATATTCCTATAGAGTTTAGTGATGTGAAAAGTCTATAGTACATTGACCAGTATTTGGTAGTCTGAAGTTAATTATGATTTAATTGATTTGTCTCACTTGCTTAGAATAGTGAGCTGTTACCACTCGATTTAGGTGGTAATGGCGAAAGTTGATGTTTGTCACTCGATGGAGGTGGCATGAGCTGTTATCACTCGATTTAGGTGGTAATGGAAAGTTGATGTTTGTCACTCGATGGAGGTGGCATGAGCTGTTATCACTTGATTTAGGTGGTAATGGAAAGTTGATGTTTGTCACTCGATGGAGGTGGCATGAGCTGTTATCACTCAATTTCGGTGGTAATGGAAAGTTGATGTTTGTCACTCGATGGAGGTGGCATGAGCTGTTATCACTCGATTTAGGTGGTAATGGAAAGTTGATGTTTGTCACTCGATGGAGGTGGCATGGGCTGTTATCACTCGATTTAGGTGGTAATGGCGCCAGTTGACGCTGAAAGAGGCGTGGATGATGAAAAAAAAAAGAGAGAAACTATTCGTAGCAAGCGGAGTTAATTTTTGAATGTATGGTCACTAAGAAGGATTATGTAAAGATTTTGCAGAGCAAACTGCCAAATGTAGTGATTGAATACTGGTCAATGGTTTAATATTTTAATGGTTCAATGGCTCATTGGTTTAATGGTTCAATGGTACAATGGGTCAATAGTTCAATGTTTCAATAGTTCAATGTTTTAATGGGTCAACGGTTCAAAATTGTCTAACATGAATTATGATGTAAAAGATTTGAGTGATATTAATTAAGAATAGAGTTATTCTTTAACATGAATGTTGTTTATTTGAAGTAAAGCCCCGTCAATTAACTATAAGCAGGATAGGCCGAGACGAGGCTATCTCATACTGTCGTTGAATTTTATTGTTTTCAGGTACATCACACAGAGACGTGTGACGTGTCATGATGGCCGTGTCGTGGATTTCGAAACGGAACGTCAAGCCGAACTGAATCGACTTGGGCGTATTTGGAAACGGGGGTTGGCAACACTGTGCTGTCATTGAAGATTCCGCCATTTTCACGCGCACTTTGTGATTAGACATCGAAGTGAACACACGTGGCGCAACCTCGCTCCGACCTCGCCGCGTTCCAATAGTAATCCGTATACATCCGATTCCTGTGTTATTATTTCGTGTCAATTGTTAATTAAATCATTCTAATATAGACGATTAATTGGATATCGAGTCATATTTCGATACTATAATGCAAAACGACCAGTCCGGCAACGAACGCCCACCCATCCTGCCGACATATATATAATGTACCACAAATTTCAAGTATATCGGACCAGCGGTTCTCGAGATATTCATGCCGACAAACAAACAGACACCTAAGAAGAGTTATTTTTTTGTAAAAATAAATAAATTCGGAACCCTAATGAGAACACAAGTGATTATAATCATTCAATGCTCAAAAAGTGATAATCCAAAATGGATTACTACACAGAGAAACGTTTAACAAGTAATTTGTACTTTGTGAAAATTATTACAGCATTTCCTTGATATTTATACTTCCATAGTACCTTCACACAATATAGTATTCCAGTATTCTGTGCTTAAATAAACGTCAAAACGAAATATATTAATATCTAAATTACTTCGCATCTCAGGGGAGCGGCGTCATCAGTGACAGTAATTTGTAGTGATGAAATTTGTAGTGATGATCACTTAAATCAATAGGCAAATGAAATGGTTTATTATGTATTTTTTTAGCATTGATTTACACACAACTTGTAATTTTACTGCATTAAAATGAAAGTTAAACTATACATATGTACAGAATAATATGCCATGCTTCAAAAAATTAAAAACAAAACATGGTCACCCTACACGAATGCTGTATCGGTAAATTTGGAATCTATAAATCTAATAAAGTGCAATCTTTACACAAATTGTTTAAATGCCAGGATTTAGAAGATGTTTTTTTAATAATTCGTAGAATTTTAGATTTTCCGTGCAATGAAAGTAAAAGTAGATATATGTGAAAATATAGATCACTCAGTCCTGATGTTTTAAAAATGACGAAGTTGCTATAACTTTTTAACGGTTATCATTTGGATATTTATTTATTTTTTGCGATAATGTCGAGAAGTACTATTAAATGCTGGGATAATCAACTTTTGCTTCTACTCAGCCTAACATGGTGTTTCAAAGGAACACTCAATCTAAAACGTCTGGATTGAGAGATCCATGTTTTGCCTTATATCTTCTTCATTTTACCTCCAAATATTTTGAATTCTTATGATTATTTCTTACGATGTGTGTACTGAATGTTAGTACAAAAAAATATAACATAGAGTAAATACTTCTAAAAATATTTTTTTATAATTTTTCAAAAACGTCAGGATTGAGAGCTCCTATTTTTGGACGCAAACTTTTTTTCCTCGCCTTTACAATTTAAAATATTACATATATAAGTTTCTACATTAGGCTACGAAATGCCAACATAGTCATTTTGTTTGGTTTTGATAAGATCTCTCAATCCAGATGCACATCTTTTTTTCTACCTGCCGTGATCCAATAATAAAAAAAAAACTTACGCAACAGATAAATACCCTTTTAAGCCAGAGATAGAACTGTGATCCACTGTTTTAAAATGCCTAATAATGAGCTATATATCTTAGACTATCATAATAAACTATTTAACTAGTTTACGCGGCGGTTCAAATTCATCCTGGTGCACGGTGTGTACCAATGAGTTTTTAATTAAAAAATATGTACCTACATTTGTTTAACAATATCGCTTGTGTACCGCGGTGAGCACGTTAAGCTGTCAGTCCCGGTAACACTATACCAACTTGTGAAACCATTTAATGAGGGTTATTGAGTCTACCCAAACACCGCGATGATCTGACCACTTATTCGGTGTAGACCTAGAGTATTATGCCTTTATTATAGACCCAGAATACCGTGCAGGTACATAGTTTCTTACCCCCGTATTCTAAGACGTTTCCTTAACTCCATTCTTCACTCAAGGAGCGTCTGTCTCAACTTGCTTTTTATAGTTGACATTTGGTGGAAAGAGACAGACGTTCCTTGAGTGTAAAGTGGAGTTAAGGATACTTCTTAGAATACGGGGGTTAGACTTTTCAAATAGTGGATCGCAGTACTATCTCCGGCTTAAAAATGGGTATTTATCTGTTGGTTATGTATATGGGTACATTGTTTTACATATTATCAAGGAGCGTTTTCAGCTGTCAGTCAGGATTTCACTATTATCTTCTTAGCCGGAATAGTGGAAGTCATCAATGCTATTAAATAACAATTTACTTACCGACCAAACGATCTCTTAAATATATATCAGTGCAACAAACCCTGCTCTCAATTAAAACATAATATAAAAGAAGTCAAAGGCTAATATTTCTTTAGTTATATACCTATGATTAATTAATGTAAAAAAAGTACATTCGTTTAACGACACCACTATTAATATAGTGCCTCAGATATTCAGAGAGCACATTAAGCTGTTAGTCCCAGTTTCACAATACCAACCTGTGAAACTGTTTAAAAGTCTACGCAAACACTAAGAATATAATCGGCTACGAAGACGTCGGAATAAAACCCCTTCGCTGGGTACCCTGATGCTGTCTGGGCGGTCTCGAGCGCCATGACGGTACGAACTTGTTAACATCTTTTTATGTTTTTAATTATAAATTCCATTTTTCCGTTTAGTTTAGCTTTATTAGGTGGGAGGAAGGTAAGGAAAATCGACCGGTTGGTCGCCCTAACGGTCGTTACCACCACCGCCCATATAGATGCAAAAACCGTCAAGTGACCTAGTCATGTTTCGGTTTTAGTCTGGTGGACCCTAACCGGTTTTCAGGAGACTACTGCTTCGATTTCTTGTTGAAGTGGAAGTATCCTTTCAGGGCGCGGTTACGAAATCGGTAGTAATTTCGTAATATCGTATTTAGCCGGCATAGTGGGAGCGATCAATATTGTTTAAGAACAATTATTGATTGACGCCATGGGCTGTGTAGGTCACATGTCGTGCTCCAATAAAAAAAAATAGAAAAGAGTAAAAAAAAAAATCCAATTATTACCAAAATTCGTTTTATTTTAGTTTATGCATTAGATATACGTTCGGATTAATATAAGCTTCTAAAGTTGTAATCTGTTTTTAGGCAGTACTAAGCTTCGATTAGGTATACCTGCGCTAACAGGCATCAAACTTCAATAATGATCATTTATTATTAAAGGACTTAACAAACTAAGGCTCAGTTACACTAAAATGAACTCTCTGTAAATGTAACGATTAAAGTTAAAAATGGCGTCATAGTATCAGCTGTCATTCGAACTACAAAATTAAATTGGTACATTTGACGCCATTTTTAACTTTAATTCACTATAGTAAAAGTTTACCGAGTTTTAGGAGCCTGCTGCGTCGATATATTGTAGAGGTGGTAGTCTCCTTTCAGAGTACGGTTAAGAAACGGCCAGATAAAGCAGCGAGGATACACAAATTTACTCACAACAACAATATTGATCGCTCCCACTAAGCCGGCTAAATGATGGAGTTACAAAGTGGGCGGCGACAAATGATGAATTTGTTTTTTTAATCTTCGCTGCTTTATCGTCAAATCAACTGCTCGTTTCGTAACCGCACTCTGAAAGAAGACTTCAACAAGAAATCGATGCAGTAGTCTCCGGAAAACCGGCGAGCCCAAGCATTCTATGACATTCTTGTGACAATGTCATAGAATGTCTATGTAAGTATGTAACAAGAAAGTCTTTTTTTATTAAAAACTGCGGTTCTGAAAAAATAAGGATTTTTCTTCCTAGACGACTAGTTATCAAAAGATGTCCTTGTGGTTCACAAACAGGAGTTCAATTTCTTCGTAGATAACCCAGTTATCAAAAAAGAATGAAAAATTCTTCTTAGATAACCGAGTTATCGAACAGGAAATATTTTCCTGTTTCAATACTGTTTATCAAACTCTGGTTATATCAGCAGATAATTTTCTACTTGTTGAATAAAATGTGTTTTAAACGGTGAAAATTCCCTTATAATTAAAAAAAAAACTCGACTGTACCAAAAAAATAAGGGCTGGCTTGGGTGGCTATCATATATACGCTGCGATTGGTCGCCTTCTACGAAGTCAGCTTTTCCGCCGGAGAAGAAACACAGCCCGTGGGGCATAATAAATGCAACTCATTCTCTACAGCACAGTATACACATTTCCACAAAAAAACATACAACTAAAAACCTTTCTAAAAGTTACATTAGTTTTCACGAATTTTACTTTATAAATGAAATATTTTATGAATACATTTAAAGAAGAATTCCTCTTTATATAGGTCATGCTTCAGCTGAGGGTGTATCATTTTCCTCGATATTATACTACTTTTTTGTTACCTATCCCAATATCTAAGTAAGTAAAACTTAGAAAAAGTGATGTAAAATAAATTTATTAAACAACAATGTATTGATCGACCCTATTCGTGTACATCTGATTAACATAAGGTGGTTAAAAAGTCAGATCTTGTGGTCCAATATAAAAAAAACAGTAGACCTTATGGAGTTGAGATGTCTCTTCTATGTATGTAAACCATACGTCCATAGAGTGACCTAAAATTTATTTTGTAAACAGCATTATATTGATCAATTTAATTCATGGGCTTTATGCTTACCATAAGATAGACATAAAGTCATATGCTGAGAGAGACAATGTTCTTAGCAAACCACGGATTCACCGTGCGGGTGCCGGGTCCATCGCGTGGTTGAAAGGCAGGGGAATGAACTGCAGCGTTCCCGGACTTGAGACCGCGAAGTAGGTTTAAAGGCCTTTTGAACTCTCACCTGCACTGTGTTCACTACCCTCTCTACTCAACCAAATACTAGCGCCATCCTGGAAACACGCTCCATAAAAGTTCCGATGGCTGTTCTTGGAAGGCCAAGATCCTTCAATAGACGATGCAAAGACTTTGCTGGAATTCCTCTTGCACCAACTTCCACTGCATAAAGTTGAGTTTTAAATCCGTTTCTAGTGATTTCGTATGTGAGTTATAATAATAATAATAATATGTAGGACAAATTACACATATTGCTCTGGTCACAAACTAAGCTCTGGGCTTGTACTATGTGTACCAGAAACAACGATATAATACATATTATATTTTATAAACACCCAGACCATGACAAACTGTACAGAAAAAAACTAACTATATACTATTATTTATAGAGTAGAGGTTTCTCTTCTATGTAAACCGTACGTCGATAGAATGATTTAAAATTAATTTTTAAACAACAATATATTGTTCGAACCTATTCATGGACACAAAGTTCCATTCTCTGCTTAAATAAATAAAAGCTTCATGAGTAGATATTTCCTTTCTATGTAAGTAGATAGTGATTTAAAATTCCGAAATAAATCCATTATTGCCAGAACAGCATAAAGCCCTGAATAATGTAAGCTGTAATTTATAAAAAAAGCGCTTTTAAATAAGCCGTTCCATGTTCAGGGATGGAGCTCGTTCAATTTACGTTGGCTGCGTGTTTGTTGTCGACATCCAGGTTGCAGGATTCCTGACAAAAATGTCATCTCGCAAACAAAATATTCATTATTCGTTGTTGGCGTTCCACATGTGACGCGCGCGTGCAACACGCCCGTGACAGGACTGTCAACGGGATCGCTTTATGAAGATATATGGAACATGACGTCCTGTGCCACCCTACCTGATCTATATCGTTAGTTATATGACATGGAACACCGTTGTTGATACAAGCGATGCTACGTGCGTGTCAATTCGATGCGCTCCGAGTTATGGTAATCCCAAATAGGTATGATAAATATGTTCTGTCAAAAAAAGTACGGCATGTGATTTTGTATATACGTGTGGCCGAGTTGGTTAGACCTTGGACTTAAAAAACACTTAAGTCCTTGGTTCGAATCCCGGTGTGTACCAATGAGTTTTTAATAAAAAAAAAATATGTACATTTGTTTGACAACACCACTATAGTGCCTCGGGGAGCACGTTAAGCTGTCGGTCCCGGTTTTACTATACCAACTCGTGAGACTGTTTATAGATGGGTTATTGAGTCTATTCAAAACATCGCAACGAGCTAGCCACTTGTTCGGTGTAGACTCATACCATCGGCTACGACGAGGTGGGATTAAATATCGTCGGTCAATACACCGCTCTCAATATGTCGGCTAAATGATAAGGTAACAAAATAGGCGGACACAAAGACGAATTTGACTGCTTTAGTGCACTCTGAAAGGAGACCACCCCGCTGAGAAATCGATGCAGGATTTAGAATACAGGAGTTAAATCGAAACTTGTATAGGTCACTCTAAATCTATAGTATACGGCGCTGGTAACCGGTCAGTTCGCCGATCGAAGTTCTCCTTTAATATATATATGTGACCTTGTATCTACCTGGTGTTAAGCAGACCTACAAAGTCCATGGATGGGATCGACCAAAAAATAGTTGTTTAACAATATTGAGTCTATTTTAATAATATGCTCAACGCTTTATCGTCAATTCAATCGCCCATTTCGTAAACGCACCCTGAAAAGAGACTACAACAAGAAAACCATTCAGTAGTCTCCAGAAAACCGGTGAACCCAAAAACTAAAACCGAAACATGACTTGACGGTTTTTGTATCTATACATGGTGAATTTGAAAGGATGTACTTTGGGCTAATATGAGGTTCAGCTGATCAAATTAAACAACTATTCCCATGGAACCAATTGTCGCAAATGAAAAAAAAAAATTGGCTTCCCCATACAAATTGGTCGTTTTAACATTACTAGTTTGTATGGTAAAGCCATTTTTTTCGTTTATTTGCGACATATGGTTCCATGGCAAAAGTTGTTCGATTTGATCAGCAGAACCTCATATTAGCCCTAAGTACATCCTTTCAAAGTCACCCTGTATAAGTGACTTGTATCTACTTGGTGTTAAGCAGACCTACAATGTCCTTGGATGGGGTCGATCAATAACTAGTCGCTTAACAATATAGATAGCTTTCACTATGCTGGCTAATCGGTACCGTTAAGAAATGGGCGGCAACAAAAATGAATTTGCATTACGAGTCTATTTTAATAACAGACTCGTAATGCAAATTCAATTTCAAATTCAAAGCTTGCTGGTTTGTCGTCAATTGAACCGCCCGTTTCGTAAACGGACCCTGAAAAGAGACTACAACAAGAAAACCGTGTAGTAGTCTCCAGGAAACCGGTCAATCAAAAACTAAAACCGAAAGATGACCAGGCCACTTGACGGTTTTTGCATCTGTATGGGCGGTGGTAACGATACCGGTCGGTTGGCCTAGCGAGGTAATAGAGGCATTCCTCTGACCTAATGAGTGGTGTTAACCACAGACCTAGGATTTTGCTGCCTACTACTGTCTATGGTATAGTACGGCATAGTGGAGCGATCAATATTGTTTAAACAGTTATTGATTGACCCCATTTATGGACTTTGTAGCTTTGCTCACCACCAGATACAAAGTCACATGTCGTTGTCCAATAAAAAAAATGGTGTTAACAACACTGTCTAATATGCAGTGTGCTTGCGAAGCAAAAGTACTGCAGCGATGCAAAATTGCAAAATTTCTGACATGACTGGTAGTCTACTATCTAATAGTAAGTTTCAGTTTATATACAGAGTGGAATAGAAAGAACGAGTATGGCTTATTTTAACATATTAAAAAAAAATATATATTTAAAGAACATTATTTACCAACAAAATTGATAATGTTTTTCTCACTACGCTATTTCGACGCTTGGTCCTTATGTAATAATCTACTATTGTTATTTTATTAACACTTAACTGATAGTTTTACTAATTTTATATATAATTTTCTTTTGTTTCTTACGCCGCAGCGCTTAGTGGATGACTTTATGCACAGTCTGTATCATGATTTCAGTTTTTAAAAATAAGATAAAATTACCTTCCAGTATTTTTTTTCTACGAATTAACCTTCTCTCCGTATCCCGTTGGTTTTTGCACACTGTATATTCCCAGGAATTCTTAGATTTCTTGTCGCGTTTCAGGAGACTAGTCTTCTTTATGAATGCAGTTTGTTTTGTAAATAAAAAAAGGGTATGTAAAGATTAAATATTCACGTTATGCGTTAAGGGGCCTGCACGACATTTTTATAGCATTCACCTAGTGTAACTAAATATATGTATTACAAATACAAATTTCTTTATTTAAAAAAACGTTACAAAAATTATGCTTGTGCTGTGGGAAACTGGCTCTTTAAGTAAAAGAATTTTGGAAATAAAACACTTTCAGAAATTATCTTGTACAATGTTTATGAAATTTTGTACAAGCTTTACTAATTTGTGTAGTATGTACCTATGTGTGTGTATTACATTATTGTTTAACTGGACAATGGGTAAACTAAATTTAGGTTGTAAATGCATTTAAAAATAATGTCCGAAGTATTTTATTGTTATTCTGCGTATAACGTTGTATTTTTTTTTCTATTCTGAAAAAATAATTAGATTTCTCGTAACATAGGACTATTAAGAGTCAGAAAAGGTTTTCTAAACCAAATATTTCTGGTATTTTTAGAAACATTTTTGATTTAATTAAACTTGTGTAGTTATATGTTTTTTTATGTTGTTTGCATTCTTTGTACCTAAGCCAGAGAGAAGCTTAGTTAAACTTGGGAACAGAATTATAAATATAAACTTCAGGTTTTCGGTCTTAAAATTATTTGTATACGTAATAACGCAAAAATAACGTTGAAAAGGTTTATTGGAAAACAATAAAATAGAAAAAAAAAAGTTTGTATATTTGTTTATTGGCACGGCATGAGTTTTTGTACCAACCTGTTGGTAAACATACCTACAAAGACTATTAATGCGGTTGTTTAACAATATTCATCGTTTCCCACTAAACCGGCTGAACGGATGCGGTTACGAAATGGGCGGTGACAAAGACGAATTGGCATTATGAGTCTATTTTAATATCTTCACTGCTTAATCGTCAATTCCGCCGCCTTATTCGTAACCGCACCCTGAAAGGAGACTAGACCTAGACAAGAAATCGATGCAGTAGTCTTCTGAAAACCGCTGAACTTATAGACTAAAACCATTATTTATAATAAATAAATAAGGGCAGACTTTTTAATCGTCAGATAAAAAGTTTTTATAGATAACTTGTATGGAGAATAAATAAATTTGACAATTCTTCTTAGAAGTTAGCTATGGAATAACTTTATCTAATGACTAGCTGACCTGCGCAACTTCGTCTGTGTAACTTAAACCGTTCAACAGCGCACGCAATGGAAGCTCTCAAAAGGAATAATTTCCCCCCGTTTTTTTACTTTTTTCATTGAAGCTCCGCTACTATTGGTCGTAGCGTGATGTTATATACCCTGTATCCTTTCTTGATAAATGGGCTATCCAACACTAAAAAAAATATCAATTCGAACCAGTTCCTGAGATAAGCGCGTTCAACCAAACAAACAAACTCTTCAGCTTTATAATATTAGAATACCTGAATTATACACATTGTTATGTGTATAATTCAGGTATTCTATATAATACTTAGGCAATGTGTACAATACCGAAAGCACGTCAGGTAATGTGTACCTATAGACGAGTTAGGAAGGGGAAAAATACATCATACGAATATCATAGTTTAACTTTTTCAGAATGATGTATAAAATAAATGTTATTTCATACATTACCTGAAGTTTTAGGTATTCTATAGAATGCCTAGGTATTCTATAGAATCCCTAGGTATTCTATACAATACCGAATACGGTTGTATAATATACAGATTGCCGGTAAACTATATATTAGTATAGATTGAATAATCCGCCGAAAGTAAATAAAACTATTATTTAAAAACAATGTTTATTTAATAAATCTTACAAGTCAATTACGTAGTAATTAATATACGTTACGTACATAAAGTTTATAAGTTGAAACTTCACTAAATTTCATTTCAATTATTCATTTAAACTCGTATTTACAGAATACTTTCGTTTTGTTTTCTCTGTTCATTTCATTTCCTACATTTCATTCAATTCAAAGAGTTCTCTAAACCGTTATTCGTCTAACACAGAACTTTTAATTATAAAATGAATTTCCCTTATTTAATACAAAGTGTGGAGATCATCGCCAGAACCTGAAAAAAAAGTTTTATAATTAATTTAGGTACTTATTTTAGACCGCAGTTACAGGGTCTAAAAAACAACCTATTATACTATTAGCTTTGCGATGTATTTTTTTTTAAATAGGAGCTCGGCATGTGGCGATACATCCACCCGATGGAGTTGTGTTGTAATTGCTGGTTTCATCCATTATTATTATTAGTCATGTTTCGGTTTTAGTCTGTTCACCGGTTTTCAGGAAACTACTGCATCGATTTCTTATCGACGTGGTAGTTTCCTTTTAGGGTGCGGCTACGAAATGGGTTATTGAATTGACGATAAGACACGATACTCGTGATGCAATTCGTCTCTGTTGCCGCACATTTCGTAATCGCATCATTTAGCTGGCATAGTGTGAGCGATCAAATTTTAACAACAATATTGATCGACCCTATTCATGGAGTTTGTAGGTTTGCTCACCACCAGGTAAATACAAAGTCACATGCATTGCTCTAATATAAAAAATATAAAATACCGGCTTAATATACCTATTCCCGCTTTGTTTAAAGGACTCAAGATTATAGGATGAAGGAAACACGTAAGCAGGTAGAGCATTCCACTATTATACAATATCCCACCCATGGCAAAAAAATATTAATTAGTACGTTTTTTCTGTACAGTTTGTCATGGTCTGGGTGTTTATAAAATATAATATGTATTATATAGTTGTTTCTGGTACACATAGTACAAGCCTAGAGCTTAGTTTGTGACCAAAGCAATATGTGTAAATTGTCCTACATATTATTATTATTATAAAAACTTGTTTTAGAATTGTCTTCTCCATACAAATTGGTTATTATAACTTGACTAGTTTGTATGAAGAAGTATTTTTTTTTATTTGCGACACATGGTTCCACGGGAAAATTGGTTCTATTTGATCAATAGAACCTCATATTAGCCCAAAATCACCACCTTCCAAAGTCACCATGTATATTGTTATCTTTGACGCATGACGTGATATTTTATTATTATCCTGACCATGAAAAATTGTACAAAAAAACGTACTAATATTATTTCGCCATAAGTGGGAATCGAACTATACAATTCTAAAGGTATTACCACTAAACCACGGAGGAAGAATAGCGGAAAACATTTTTTTCCAATTTAAATTATATATATATTCGACATATTTCTCATAAAATAAAACAGATACTGACCAAAAAAGATTAATATTTAAGTTAATAAAAAAATCCAAAAAAATAAAGGAAGTATGAGTCCTTGGAGAATACTTTAGTTATAGAAGGTTTTTGACTCTTTTTTTTAGAAACAAAAATGAATATGCGTAAAAGAGTATAATATATAATAAAATTATGTTATTGTATTACTATGTCCTAATTTATATAAGTTTATTTACATTTAAATTAAGCACCCGACTTCGAACAAAATCTTAAAGGTTAGCTGGTAGACAATGCCTAAGGCATTAAGTTCGTCTTTGTACATAACTTTTGTTTACTGTGCAATAAAGGGTTAAAAAAAAAATTAAGTGTTCTCGAAGGCCTAATCAGTTTTTTTATGAATAAGGCCATTGCTTAAACTATATACTGGATGAAAACAAACAAAGTATCCAGGCAATTATTATTAGGCCGTAAAATATACAGTAGGTACAAACATTAATAACTTTTTTAAGAAATTACAAATATAAAAAACCTATATAGGTATTTTTTTATATATTTGTAATTTTTTTAAAAAGTTATTTATGTTTCTACTATGTATATTTTACGGCGGTGCCGATATATTTTTTTATACCTAAATAAAAACGATAACATTTTTTTAAATTATTATCTCCTCAGGCGATGTTAAACTTTTTCATAAAATTTGTCTAATATTTAGTTAGGCACTTTTACCTTTTCACCTTGTACATTTCTTACTAATAACATAATAAAATTGCTTCCTCTTTTTCTATATATAAAATCATTTTATTGGTTCGTTTTAATCAAAAAGTTAATGCCATTTCCTTTCAGTTTTCAGACTGCAACAGATTATTTAACCAACAATATTTAATAAATTAATTTATTTCAGCGCATCAAGCCATTGTCTCTTGACGATTACTGTACTCTGTATGAATATATAATACTAGAGTCAACAGAATATAATCATATTTAAGGAAATATTGACATTTCATTGTGGAAAGCTCTTGCTTGCATCACAATTTGTACAGAAAATTGCAATTCATAAATTATATTTGTGTTAAAATTATCTTTTATTATTAAGATTTATACTTTGAGTATTTACTTATATATTTTTAAGTTAATGCAAAACCTTAGATTAATAATTTATAATTGGCCTCCGCTGGCGAGCTCTAGCAGAGGATTTATTAATCTAAGTTAAAACATTATAATTTTAATTCTTCATTGTTGATATATATGACGTAATGTTTATAATAATATCAATTTATTTTAATTTAATTATAACAAAAAAAAGTTTTATTAAAGGCTCTGTAGTGACAGGGGCGGATCCAGGATTAATTTTTGACGTTGGCCCTAGGGCCTTCTGACAAGCTTTTTAGTGGATTTTTTGTAATAACTGTTACAAAACAGTAGGTTTTAAGTAAATTTTGATGGTTTCATTGTAGTGGACTTGACGCTCATACAAACGTACTTCCAATAATACAACTTGGCTGTCAGTCGAGTTCAATTATTATTTTAAATACAATGACCGACAAAAATAATATTGTAATTCTGCGACAAACAGTAATCGAGTATGACCGGAAGTGCAAAAGCTCATTTTGTATGGAGAACGCAAATTTCGCGATTACTATTGTAGTGTTTTTAGTTCCATCCCTAGTTTCTAGAATGTTGGTCAAAATAATCTATGATCAAAATGAGCTAAAAGGCACATGATTGGTGGCGAATTTATGTGACGTAACATTCATTTGTGATGTTGTAATGTATAAAGAGTTAATAAACGTGTGTCGACACAAGCAGTCGTGTTTCATTCCGTCCTCGCGACACCTCCGCATGGCGACCCTGCCAGTCCGCGTCAGTATCATGGCGTGAGACTTACGTGACGCACGCGCAGAGCGCGGCGGCACGCGCCGCGGCTCCGGCCGGCCGCCCGAGCAGTCCGCGACAAGAATATATTTTTTTTTTAACGACTAAATTTTTAACTTAGTTTAACTTTTAAATTTTTAACTTTATAATTATTATTTTTTTAATATGAAGAAGATTAATAAAATGTAGTGCAAAAAACAGTAACAGTATTAAATTAAAATGTTTGAAGTTAACCCTGTCATAAATAACCAAGAACAAAAGAAAATGATAAGAAGCCAAATTCGAGAACATACTAGAGAATCGATAGCGACGAGGCTACAGCAGCCAGCAGATATCTAACGACCCTTTCCTGATGAAGCGAGTGGAGATGACTTCCTAGATCGAGTATCAGTGAGTGAATTAAAAATGATTAACATGTTCTAAAAGTGTTTGTGCAGTGTTTTTTTTTTTTTTATATTTCAGGTGTTTTGTGTATTTTTTTTTTTATTTTATTAACATACTTAATGTACTATTATTATTATATAAGTATAAAATGTCGAGTGACATGAAAAAATATTAATGTAATTTTATCTTTTCTATAATTATTACTAGTAGACGTTACACGGGTTTGTGATCCTATTTTTGATACCCATCATGGTATATCATGTCGAGTAACATGTTAAATAATTAATGAATACAGTTAAGGAAATACATACTAAATTGGAAGACGTAAGAGTCGAACTAAGAAAATTAGGTAGTAAAAGATTTGAAAGAAAAACTTATGTGACTAATAAATATAATTATGCTTTAAATTTATATAAGGAATTTCAATTATTGTGTAAGAATATAAAAGAAGACGATATAGACATAACTTTTGAATGTATATGCGATCAAATAAAATTAACTTTCCAAAAAATTACAACATATTGTGAATCAATTAATTTGGAAGTAGAAAATAAAAACATCAAAATGGACAAATTTGACATAAAAACAGCGTCATCTATAATACCAGAACTAGACAACAAACAATCGACCGTTCATAAATTAATAGACGGTATAGATTTATATTTCTCTTTTCTAGACCCTAAATATGAGAGCATATTAATTAACTACATATTAAAAACACGATTAAACAACTTTGCAAAACTTAAGTTAAACCAAAAATATGACAGAGTAAATGAATTAATAAGCGACATAAAGAAATATTTGTTAGTTAAAAAATCGCCCAACGCAATTTTGACTACGTTGAATAACTCAACGCAGCAAAACTTATCAATTAGCCAGTTTGGCCAAAATCTAGAAAACTTATTAACTGAGTTAACATCAGCACAGGCGAACTCAGACGAAAATGCGTTTAACATTTTAAAACCTTTAAACGAAAAATTAACTATTAAACAATTCATAAACGGATTAAGGAACAGAAGAATAAGTACAATAATTGCTGCGAGAAATTTTAGCAATTTAAGAGATGCCATTTCCACGGCCGTAGAAGAAGATATTGAAGATCTTAACAGGAATTTTCATACCATGACTATGTCATCTTACAATCGGAGGAATTTTCCCAATAGAGGAAACTATTCAAGAGAGAACAACAACTATCGATATAATAATAATAACAACAACAACTATCGATATAATAATAATAACAACAACAACAACTATCGTTATAACAATAATAATAACAACAATTATAGATATAATAATAATAACAGTTTTCAAAATACAAATAATAATAGATATAATAATAATAATAACAACTTTCAAAACATAAATAATAATAACAACTATAGAGAAAATAATAAATATAATAACAATTTTCATAATAATAATAGAAATAACAATTATACCAGTAGAGGTAATAATAACAACCGATATAATAACAATACAAACTACAGAGGAAATTCACATAGGAAAAAACCTCATATACACGCTTTGAACACCAATGACAATGACCAACATGAATTTAACGAATATCCAACCGAAAACGGAGAATGTTTTCGTCCCTTTAACACATAAAATACTATGCTGTGAATCACAGTACATAGTATCATTTTTAGTTAATAATTGCAAATTATATTTTCTTGTTGATACAGGCGCAAGCCTTAGCGTTATAAAATCAAATTCTATTCCACCAAATTCTAACGTATACCGACAATACACGACAATACATGGTTTAGGAGGAAATACAAAAACTTTAGGAACCTCTTATATTAATTTAATTATGCCAAATACTAAGTTTTACATAAAACATAACTTCCACATAGTTTCGGAATTACCTATAAATGTAAACGGAATTATAGGCACAGATTTCTTGGAATTATTCGCAAAAGACATAAATATACAAAACAAAACCCTTTGTTTAGTGTACAAACAAAATGAGGTCACTTTGGAACTCAATACAATGGAACGTGACTTACGTCACCAGGCCACCAGCGAAGAACCGATTAGTCATAATTTCTCATTATCGATACCACCGAGATGCGAGCTTACAACGAATATTTTAGAACAATCAATAACTGTAAAAAATAATAAAACCCCTAATATACTTGTATAACATGAAAGATCCTTCAAGTAGACTTATGAAATTCAGATTAATATTAGACGAATACGATTTTAAAATAAGTTATATAAAAGGTAAAGATAACGTAATTGCAGACGCACTTTCACGCATTGACTTAACTTCGAGCAAGTTAAAGAGCACGTTTGAAAATGTTGTTTCAGTCATGACTAGAGCACAAAGAGAAAGACTAGAAAAACAGTCCAGTGATATCAGTGACAGCAATGTAAGCGACACTTCTCGAAATATTTCTATAAACAACAGGATTGATCACCCCAGAGTAGTAGAAATGTTGCGAAAAGCTAGCGACAGTGTAGACTTGATTTTAATAAAGGAGAATGATTTAAAGGAATTGAAAAATAAGAATTTAATTAATTATGAGTATGTTTGTTTATGTTTTTCATCGAGTATGAAAACAATGTATTTCGACCTTAAGTATTTATTGCAATTTACCCGAGTGGAATTTGTTAATTTGCTTAGAGATTTTTGTAAAAAGTTGAATATTAAAATAATAAATTTTGTTAAAGATGATTATTACTCATCATTTATAGAAGAAATAAATTGTGAAATAAATGAAAGAGATAAGTGGGAAGGACCACAAATAAATGTTTTGTCAAAGGTAATAAAAATTTGTAATGATGAAAAGAAAAAGGTAATTATAAATGATTATCATTTGTTACCTACGAGCGGACATGCCGGCATCCGTCGTATGGTCAATAATATTAAGAAAAAGTATACTTGGTCTAATTTAGAAAAAGACGTCATAGAATTTGTTAAAAAATGTAAAAAATGTCAAATAATGAAATATCAAAAAGGTGTCAAGGAACCTATGTCAATAACGACAACTGCTAATTCAGCATTTGAGAAAATTTATTTAGATTTAGTAGGACCTTTAGATAAGGATAATTTTAATAATAATTATATATTAACGCTTCAATGCGAATTAAGTAAGTATGTAGAAGCTTATGCCATACCCAATAAGGAAACGGTAACAGTAGCAAAATCTTTAGTTAACAATTTTATTCTTAGATACGGAATACCCATGTCAATAGGTACAGATAGAGGTACCGAATTCATGTCAAGTACTATGACAGAAGTTTGCAAATTATTAAATATAGAAAAAATCCATTCCACTGCTTTTCACCACGAATCAATAGGTGCATTAGAAAATTCACATAAACATCTCCGTAGTTTTTTAAGAATTTACTGTGAACAACGCTTGTATAATTGGTCTGAATGGTTACCCTTCTGGAGTTTTGCATATAATAATACCATTCATTCAGAAACCAAATATTCTCCATTTGAACTAGTATTCGGAAAAACTTGCAATATACCAACAAATTTAAGTAATAGTAAAGTAGAACCATTGTATAATTCAGACAACTATGCTCTAGAATTAAAATTTAGGTTACAAACAGCTTGTAATGACGCAAGAAATAATTTGTTACAACGTAAAGAACAAAGAAAAACTAAATTTGATTTAAAATGTAACCCGATTTCTTATAACAAAGGCGACTTAATTCTTGTTAAAAATGAAACTGTAGATAAAGCAGAACCCTTGTTCAATGGTCCATATTTAGTTGTAAACGATGAATCACCCAATGTAATCATTTCTAAGAATGGCAAGAACAGTACCGTTCACAAAAATAGAACTAAACTGTATGTAGTGAATATAAGTACACTATTCGAATGATTTCTTTTATAATGAAACGAATAAAAACATATAGTATACCATTTAATTATAAAATATTGTAAATTTTAATCATCTTGTATTTACACTGTTAAAAATTTATTTGCTACTACTTTTATTATATAAGATTTATATAAATAATTAATTTTAGAACTTTTGTAATTCAGTAATTTTTATTTTTATTATTAGATATGTAAGTTATTCATTTTTTTTAATTATTTTTTTGTATTACCCCGGTGGTGTGATGTTGTAATGTATAAAGAGTTAATAAACGTGTGTCGACACAAGCAGTCGTGTTTCATTCCGTCCTCGCGACACCTCCGCACATTGCAATATGTGTTTTATTACCTAATTTTAGCCATAGAATAATTTGATCAACGTTATAGACACTGGGGTTAGTCAAATTAACGGGAAGTTTTCCAGTTTTTACTGATTTTCAAATTAAATTTTAACCGTAAATATGATTCCTATTAAATGTCAGTGTGTTCAGTGAACAAAATATAATTTATTTTATTCACTGATATGACATATGATATGACATATTATGTCATAGAAGACCATTTATTGGTATTTGTGTGAAATCAAAATGTAATATTAATATACTTAGCTCGATCAAAAAAAAAACAAAGACAGATTTTTTAAATATTTTGAACGTGTAGAGATTTATATTTTTGAAATGATAACTAAGGTAAGATTTTTCTAATCATAAAACGTACTTTAGTTGTATTTTCAAAAGTTATTATAGATTTAATATAAAGAGACTATGTCATTAGGATCGAGTTAGTAATATTTGCAACTCCATGTTTTTTTCCAAAAAAATAATTAATATTGCTGAAAGCAACGGTTAGACGTTTTTTTAGACGTTTTTAGACGTTTAAGTTCGCGAACAACAGGCGGGCGAATTCCTAAAAGCATGGTAGCGGTTAAGTCAAAAGTTTGTAATATACCTACAAGCACCATGTATTAATTTATTTTATATAAGATTTAATTTATTTTATATTGTTACAACGCGCAAAACTTTAACTATAGCTATTAATGAAAACATTTTAGCGCTACTTTATTAACACCGATTATGTACCAGTAAACTGGATCTTAAGTGCACAGGCAAAGGATTCGCGAACTCGAGCGTCAAAAAACATCTAAAAGTTTTTTTCCAGTGATAAAAAAGTAAAAAAAGAACATGGAGGTGTAGATTTTATTTACTCGATCTTATTTACTTAATTATTTTTAAAAAAATCTGTTAAGTTTTGAAATGACAATTAAAGTAATATTTTTAGAATCATAAATCAAACTATGGGTGTCTTTTCAAAAGTTAATAGATTTTTTATAAAAATACTATCTAATTATGATCGAGTAAGTAATAAACTTCTACGTTCTTTTATCATAAAAAAAACCTTGATATCACTAAAAACAACATTTACACGTTTTTAGACGTTGGAGATCAGCAATCCTTTTCCTGGCTTCTTAAGGACACCGGATTCGCGATCTCGAAGTCCGCGTTCTCCATACAAAATGAGCTTTCGCACTTCTAATATTTCTCCACTACTGTTTGTCGCAAAGTTAAAATAATATTTTTGTCTTGTACTTATTAATATATCTGTTTTCAACTTATTTTTAACCATTGGCTGTCATTGTACTTATATTTTTTTCTGAGTTCGACATTTTTTTTTAAATCAGATATTTTCTATTTTATTATTATTAAAAATACAAAAATATTTATTACAACAGTTTTTTTTTACATACAATTACGTATGGTTTAAGTATTTATAAAAAAAATTGCTAATCAAAATAAAATAGATTACTGTAAATAAGTTCAAAGACAAAAAGGAATATTATATATTAAAATAATAATAATTACCGTTACATGCATATTCCCTATTGGCCTACAGGGCGTCAACACAACTGCAGTGCCCTTAGGTGCGTAGGTAACAAACATATATACATATAATATACCATCCTTGTACGACTAATAATTTCTATATTAAAAAAAATTTTCTTACCAGTGAATTAGAAGAAAACAATTGACAAACGTTAAGTTTATCACCCGATATCGGCTATTAGACCCTGTAAAAAAAACACTATTAAAATATCTGACGAACTTTAAGCATGAAAATGCAAATTTAACGATTCTATGATTCATAGTAGATATTCCGAGATAATTAACTTCACTTCTGGATGTTATAAAGAGGGTTTATGACATAGAAAACTGATCAGGATGCTAGAAAGACGGAGAGGAGACAATGTGCGTGGTCGTACTATGACATTTCAATCAGGGATTTCACTAAACGTCATGTCGTTTAAATTATAGTTTAGGTCTTATTGCAATATAATAAATTCACACATGCATTTTTTTTTGTTAGTTTTTTATAAATAATTGGTTAGTTTAATACGAAATGTGCCAGGTTTTAATTATGACGATTGTGATTCTTATATTAGAATCATTATCATCATTAGCATTAATGCTATTAAATTTAAGTTAATTTAAGAGAATTGAGGTTCTGGCTTTACGACTGAGATTTATAAAGTAAAAAAAAAAATTTGAAGAAAATAGTATTAAAAGTATACTGTAGCTAAACCAACTTTAATTACGGATATGACACACTAGACTAAATTATATTTTATAAACACCCAGACCATGATAAACTGTACAGAAAAACGTATTAATATATTTTTTTGCCATGGAAAGAAATCGAACCTCCGACCTCCGGATACAACGCCAAAGGTGTAACCACTAGTCTACGGAGGAGGTCAAATATTACATAATGTGTTACTCGCTCACTAACTTACTGCCAACTCGGCAGCTTGCTGACTCGGTAAGCGTTTCAGTGGTAAATTAGTATGCAGATAACAGAGATAAGAAGTGTACTTTTCTGTGTTCTGTACTTTTGCACAGAACAGTCAAAAGTATGACATATATATATTATCATGGGTGCCTAACGGCTCTCGAGACTGCCTAGACGGCCCCAGGGTACCCAGCGGAGGGGTATTAATCCCACCTCGTCGTAGCCGATGGTATGAGTCCACCGAACAAGTGCTTAGCTCATCGCGATTTTTTGAATAGACTCAATAACCCATCTATAAACAGATTCACAAGTTGGTATAGTGAAACCGGGACCGACAGCTTAACGTGCTCTCCGAGGCACTATAGTGGTGTTGTCAAACAAATGTACATATTTTTTTTAATTAAAAACTCATTGGTACGCACCGGGATTCGAACCAGGGACCTAAGCGTTTTTTTTTAAGTTCAAGGTCAAACCAATTCGGCCACCACGTATATATAAGCATGACATATCTAACAAAAATAAAGGAGGCACGAGCAATTCCTACTAGAAATAATACACTCTGCCTAACTATTGATTAAATTCTGTAGTAGACGATCTCGTTCTTGTTCGTTTGCTAAAAATATGACTTCAGCATTAATATCTTGGAAATTCCCACTAAATCCATTATGAGATCGTAGACGTTTTTAGAAGTGATAAAGTATGATATTATTTTAATGGTGTCCTCGTACGGAGTTTGTTATTTTTGTTTTAGATCTTAAATATTTTGGTTGATCTTTTATATTGTCATATATCCATCTCATGGTGCGTAAGATGATATTATCTTAAAATCTAGTGTAAGTTATTATGTAAAAAAACATTAACATTGTTTGACAACAACGCAATAGGACCTTGGAGTGCACGTTAAGCTGTCGGTGCCAGTTTCACTATACAAACTTGGATAACTGTAATATGCCATAAGAGTCAACTTTAATATCCCAGTTGCTTTATTGAGCAATAAAATTTTCGTTGGATCACCTTTTTTTTTATTGGAGCATGGCATGTGACTTTGTATCTACACCTAAACTAACCCTGAAAGGATACTACCACCACAACAAGAAATCGATGCAGTAATCTCCTGAAAACCGGTGAATCCACAGACTAAAACCGAAACAAGACTAGGTCACTTGACGGTTTTGCATGTGTATGGGCAGTGATAACGTGACCGGTCGGTCGGCCTAACGAAGTTATAGAGACCTTCCATCTACCATCAGGTAGATACAAAGTCACATGCCTGTACCATTTAAAAAAAATCTGAAAATAAATTTACCATTATTAGAATCCCTGCTTCCCATAACTGGAGCGATTTGTGGTCGCTCCTCATCCAGGAGTAAGACTCCGTTTGCGGAGTATACTGACAGCACCCGAGCCACGCAGGTCACGTTCACACGGCCCTGGAAGAAATGTTCAATTAAGGTGGAAAGTAATTGCAAAGATATATATTCGTACATATGAATAAATAAAAAAAAAATTAATAAAATTAACCACTTGAATCCAATAAAGTAAAAAAAAAATGTATATCAATATTCGTTTTTATTTATTATAATATGCCTTCTTTCTGTACAAAAATAATTAATAAATACAGGGTGAATTTTTCAAGTGTGCCTTAACTACAATGATTAGCGAAAAATGCTCAAAGGCGCCTCGGGACCGATTTTGATAAAAACTATAACTGTATCATTAGATTTTTTTTATTAGTCTCCTAGCCGGGAATCGAACCGGTTGATTATGAGAAAATATTTATTTTTATTCTGAATATTCATTCTGTATTATTACACGAACTGATGACGTCGCTTTAAGGATCAAATGGTGGAAAGTATAAAGTAAACGGTAAACTAAAGGAAAGTGCTAATTTTAAAGAAAATATGTTTAAAATTTTTCAAAAATCTAATGTTGCAGTTTTATTTTATATCAAAAAGGCCCCGAAGACTTTGAGCATTTTTCGCTATTCCTTGTAGTTTGGGCTTTGGCCTTGAAGGCATACTTGAAAAATTCACCCTGTATTTTTGAATAAATATAAAATTCTTTCGAATACAAAATTTCTGTGGTTCAACAATTCTTCGATACAAATATGTATTAGGAAATTACCAGTATTTTGTATTATTTAGGTACTTACTATTTCTTTTTATATTATAGGTAATACCCATTGGCAGTTGTTCGAGCATTTTCCATTAAAAATCATCGAATAAAGCCCATAATTATATTTCCAATACTACAAATATGCGAACGTTATCAAGACACTTAGCAAATATTCCTAAATATCCTATTAGGTAATGTAATAAAAATTGACGTACAAAGAAATATAGATACAAACAGAAAGGTAAACGTACCTATAAACGGTAACATAAATCAACTTACTTTCTGGAAATGTTTCGTTTCTACTCTTATAACGAGCTGGCTATAAGCAGATGATTTATTGGATCTCTCATCTTCAGTCTGAGTGTTCGATTTATTCGCTATCGGAACGCGCTCGGGGGCAAACTTGCCTTCTTCCGTGTTCCGATTCTTATCGACATCCGGAATCTCCAAAATTCCGGCAATATTGCCCGGAATGTCTATTAGGTTATCCGTGACAGGCTCTTCGTAACCGGAGATCGTGTCCCAGGGACTGAATATAATTCTATTGACGTCTTCTAGGGAGGTGTCTGTGTTGATAGGTTTTCTCCGGAAGCCGTACGATGTGTGGTGGGCAGGGATGTCGAGGCCTTTTACCTGAATAAAGAGGTTAATTAGTATAATTGCATTATGTGGCAAATTCTGTGACACGCAACTGAGTTGGCATAAGGGAATGTGTTTAAATCTTATCGCCTTTTATTTTTGTTTGCTTTTACAAGGAAGATTTAATTGTTAGTAATTACTTATTAGTGGTACCTAAGTATATATTTGTGTACAGTTTTATTAAAAGTTCGGACAAATAGTTCATGTATATACTTGTAGGTAGTTTATAATCAAAGTTAACGTCCCCTTATATCCGCACTTTAGGTTGATTTGTTCGAATAAAAAATAAGCGTTGTAGGTAATTATCTAATTTACATCATTATCCGTTTTTCACCCGTTAAAGCATTGCTATTATATACTATAGCATATATAGTATGACTAAAATGACGTGCCAAAATATTTTTATTATAGTTCTTATTGTTGTAACTAGCTTCTGCTCGTGACTTCGTTTGAAACTATACCGAATATTACGGACTGATTATATTTACGTCCCAGTAATTTCAAGGGAACTTTTCACCGCTATACACAGTCCATATGTCGCACTAGACATTACGCTATTTGCGTGCAGACTACTTATGTGATTTCATACGAATCAGTACAGTCATTTTGAAGTTATTAAGTAACAAACATTTACTCAAAAATGCATGTAATGTGGTCATTATTTTGACAACCTTGTTTGAGCAAAGTAGATGAAATGAAATGAAATATATATGTTTATTGATACCAAACAAAAATACATCAGTATTAGGTAATGCACATCAAAACAAGTAAGTAAGTATGTGTTAGAAGGTTTGGATCCCTGTCCCCCGTGCTAGGTCGCCCTGAAATATAGATCTATAGTAAGATCTACTATAGATCTTGCTGTTCTGTTTCAAGGAGCGGCCGACAAAGTTTTTCTGGTCGCTCTAACAGGCCGGCAAAACATTGCCGGCCGCTATTTTAACGTTTCAAAGTTTTAATATATATTTTATTTAAATTACTTGTTGGTTTTATTTAGATTAGGTACTTGCATTTTTAAGTAAGCACTATACAAGCCTTGGCCCACTATGACTGCTTCGCTGGTCACGCTATTATTGCCTCGAGCTAGCCTAGCTACGCTTTAGGCCTTCCAGCTTGGCCATCATTGCAGCCCTTGCTGTCTTCGCAGTAAAGGCCTCGACCTACGGTCTTGGCCACTATCTCAGCTCGTCAGTCAAGTGCTGCACCGCTGACCGCGCTGTGTCGGCCTGGAGCTGCGCTGTCGGCCATCATCAGCGCGTCCAGCAAAGTAGTCATTATAGACCGCGGCAGTAATGTACTTTTAATCACATTTGTAATGTACAGCATAAAGTAAAACAAAGGTACTTTGATCTCACGAATGTAATTTGGAAACGGATTTAATACTCCATTCTATACAGATAGTTTCACAAGTTAGTATAGTGAAACTGGGACCGACAGCTTATCGTGCTCTCCAAGGCACTATAGTGATGTTATTAAACAAATGTGCATATATGTTTAGATTAAATACTCTTTGGTTTAAAATGTACAAACATTTTTTAGATTAAAAACTCGTTGGAACATACCGGGGTTTGAACCAGGGACCCAAGCGTTTATAAGTCTAAGGTCTACTCGGCCACCATTATATAGGTAGTTATTAAATTGCTAAACTGCTTACTTAGACATTATAGAAAAGGGAAGGGAATATCGAAAACAAGGCACTTAATAGTCATGAGGGCCACATAATATCCTATTTCAAAGACAAAACACGGACTTGAAAAGGGCCAAATTGGTCCCTAAACCTTTTCACAATAATTCGATTTTCTTAATTTAAAGGCCGGTAGCTTAAAGCTTGGTTACAATAAAATCTTGTATAAGTAAACTAAACGTTTAAGGCATGGTTGCTGGTACCTAAGCAACGTTAAATATTTTACACGAATAAAGAAAATAAATTAAACCTGATCTAAAGTTAAGTAATACATGATACCAGTCTAATATCGGTTTATGTTAGCCACTTACTTCTCTTATAATTAATTATTCATGGAAAACATGTAATCGCTACATTCATTTAACGTTGGTTTGGTACCAGCAACCGGGTATTAATTTCGTTGATTTTTAATTTGACAAGCGATTTAACATCACCCACAGTTTTAGTCTTTAATCAACATTTATTGTTGATGGAAAATTTTAGCTTATAAAAATGTTTGAAATGTAAAAAATGTATTCTGTCACTATCACTATCACTCTCACGATTTTTATCAAAACATTATAATTATGTTAAATACTGTTTAAATATTTATATAACTTGATATCTTCACCGTGGATAAATCTTTTAAAATAACATAATTAACCTACTTTTAAAAAAAATTATAGTGTTTATTGAAATATTTTAATCAAAAATTATTGAATTGATTTTTTTATTATTTATGACGGCTTTACGAATTATTACACCGATATACTGGGGCATAGTAGATATATCTTCGTAATATCCATTAAGGATATTGGAGAGTGTTTTTCCAAAAATAAAATATTGATAAACACTTGGCGTTGACATTTTTGGCTGCTATCAATCACAGGCTAGCTATTTTATTATTTGAATGACAGCTAAACAATGAAAATGGTTTGTTTCATTATCTTAAACCTATTTGCAATAGGATCAGCCTATATACGAGTATATAATATATATATATATATATATATATATATATACCATGCCGTCCAAATGATGTGGTTACGAAATGGGCAACGATAACGAGGATCTTGTATTACGAGCCCTTTTTATTGAAGCACGGCATGTGAGTGGTGAGTCTATGGATGGGGTCAAACAATAATTGTTCTTAGCACTATGTCGGTTAAATGATGCGATTACGACATGGACGGCGACAAAGACGAATTGCATTACGAGTATCCTCCCCGCTTTAACGTCAAATTAATCGTCCGTTTAGTACCGCACCATGATAGGATATTGGTAGGAGAAATCGATGCAGCGGTGTCCGGAAAACCGGTGAATCCACAGACTAAAACTGATCCTAGCGTTATCGTCAAATCAACCGCCCGTTTCGGTTTTAACCACACCCTGTAAAAAGATACTACCGCATCGACAAGGAATTGATGCTTTCCTTAGAACCCATAGAGTAAAACCTAAACAAGACTATAGGTCACTTGACAGGTTTTGCATCTGTATGGGCGGTGGGCGGTAACGAGTCATGTCGGGCAGATATTGAAAGTTTATTTGAGGGCCCGAAGACGCGTGTTTAAGTTATGTTTCTATACTAATATTGAATGTTTGTTTCCCAAAACGGCTGCATCAATTAATATTATATTTTTAACACAGGTAGGGTAATGTCTGGTGCATCTTAGTAAAACTAACCTTCCCTCGGACTAACCGGAACTTAAATATAAAAAGTCGGTGTAAATTACTATGCATCAAATTCAAAATTCCAGGTGGAACGAAGTCTCGAGCGAAAGCTAGTTTTTCAAAATTTACAAAAATAATAAACGATTTATGTACATTCGTTTGACAACACCACTATAGTGCCTCGGAGAGCACGTTAAGCTGTCGATCCCGGTTTCACTATACCAACTTGTGAAACTGTTTATTGATGGGTTATTGAGTCTATTTAAAAACATCACGACGAGCTAGCCACTTGTTCGGTGTATACTCATACCATCGGCTACGACGAGGTGGGATTAGAAACCCTTCCACTGGGTACCCCTGAGGCCGTCTAGGCAGACTCGGGCGCCGTAAAGCACCCATGATGATATGTATGTATGTAATAGAAGACTATAAAAGGAGAGAGAATTAAAAAAAATGGTAGGGTTATAAATTTTATAGACCATTTCAAATAATGGGTCTTTCTTTTTGACCTATAGTAACTACCTAAAAAAAGTACTAAAGTATTAAAAAAAAAGTACTAAGATATATACGTGGTGGCCGAGTTGGTTAGACCTTGGACTTAAAAACACTTAGGTCCCTGGTTCGAATTCCAGTGTGTACCAATGAGTTTTTAATTTTAAAAATTATGTACATTTGTTTGACAACACCACTATAGCGCCTCGGAGAGCACGTTAAGCTGTCGGTCCCGGTTTCTCTATACCAACTTGTGAAACTGTTTATAGATGGGTTATTGAGTCTATTCAAAACATCGCGACGAGCTAGCCACTTATTCGGTGTAGACTCATACCATCGGCTACGACGAGGTGGGATTAAAACCCCTCCGCTGGGTACCAAAAAAAGTCACAGCTGTTTTGTTGTTCTTGGATTTTAATTATTAATAAAATTGTTTAAAATGTGTAAATAACATTAAAAACACTATAAACATTCCAGCAAATGTAAAACAATAATAGTCAATTGTACATTTTGTTTGTGAGTAAAGGAAAAAGTAAAACACATGGAAAGGTATTTATGTTCAGCGTTCCAATTTGACGGTTCTGTTTTGAATTAATTTAGATTTTAAACCTTTTTTCATTAAAATGTATTTGATTTTAACTTTATAATACTTTAATATTATTAAAATTTTCTTGAACCAACATTGATCTATGTAGTGTAATAATACATTATTAAGTAATGCATATATAAATATTAGGTACCTACCTACATGGTTTTGCAATTAATTAACTAGCTTCCTTTTATCAGTCATGAATAATGTAAATTGACTCAAATCAGTATAGCCTCATAATTTTATTAACATATTGTTGGGTATTTTGTATGATATGTAGGTATTTGTTATTAACAAACTCCTCTAGTGGAGTAATACAAAGGAAAGTATTTTACTATGATGGATGGTAAATTTACTATAATTAAATAATATAATAATAAATGATTCTAGGCCTGCTTGATGCCAACCTAACTTGACATTACATATTATGCTAAGATAAACTATAAGCAATTTGTGAATTGTTATGGTGTTTTGCATGTTATGTGTTGTAGTGGGTTGGAAAATATCAGTAATTTAATGGACCTATTGTAGTAATATTTGTAGCTTTGTATATTAAATTATTGTGAGAATCAGATACTGTGTGTGGACTGTATTTTCAGAGTCGACCATGCCTCCTACCACAAGAAGAGCTACTGCGTTAGAATTGGAACAAAAATTAAAAACTGCTCTAATTGAATTAAAAAACTCTAAAATTCTTTGTGACCATCTATTAAAGGAGCGAGACGATGGTGAGGCTGAGTTGTTGAACATTAACAGCAAAATTAAGGAGTTGAAAAAAGAACTCAGTGAACTCCACACCCAGTATGAGGATGTATGTAGTGAACGGGATCAAGTACAGGAGCAGCTTTCTGCTGTTGGCCTGTATAGTGATTATTATGTGCAGGCATTGGATCGGATTAGCCATCTTGAGCTGCAGCTTAATGAAGCTCTTAGGACCATTGAGAAGTTTGAAGAGGAAAAGGAGAGGTGTCAAAGCGAACAAACCTTATGTTTGTATGATGAGTTAATCGACAAGGACTTAAAAGTTAATAATAGTGTAACTACAGTAAATAGTGGATATTTTAGTAATAGAAAATATATTAAGTTATTAAAGTTCATTAAAAAATATAAGAATAAATTAAATAATAATTATATTAGATCTAGGAATATTTCATTAAAAGCGGACTGCCGTAGGCTCATGCTGGAATCTAAACAAAATAGTGAATATATTGTCAATTTACAACAACAGCATGATAGTGACAAATTAAACTTAAAAACTGAAATAACAAACTTACATTTATGTCTCTCTGACTTAACAAAAAAATATCAGTTGTCACAGAATGACCTTACCGAGCAAATTAAAAATATGGATGAAATTCTCCAATTAAGCAAATATAATGCAGAGAGATTTGAGTCATTTGTAAATAAAAATTGTTGCTCCTGCGAAAATCAGATAAATTTATCAAATACTGAATCATCCATTGCCTATTCCAGCGTAACTCTTCCAAAGGACATAACTAACAACACCTTACTGCTCACAGACAGTATTGGTAAGGGAATGGGTAAAATTTTTAATTACCATTTAGACCATTCTGTGACAAACTATTGTATGCCAGGCAATAGTTTTAAGAACATTGTAAAATCCATTTCCTCCAAGTTTTACAATTCATATAGTAATATAGTTATTATGGTAGGAAATGGATTAAACACAAGCAAAGGAGACTTGTTGGACAGTGTAGATCTTTTGTCTAAACTTGGAGTAAGGAATGTTACATTATGTACATTCCTTTATTCAAAAAAGTATACTGCACAACAGAATAAACATTTATATTATTTAAATAATTGTATTTATAATATGACTTGCTACAATAATTTGTTTACTCCTTTTGACATAAACAAATTTGTTAGACATTTTAACGGGACACAGGATAGCATAAAACTACCTATGAAGGTACAGAGAAATATTGCTACATTGGTAGCTAATAATATTTTATTAAGCATTGACTCCACATCATCATTTAGTAGTAGTACTAATAATGTTGTGGTGCAACCAACTTTAAACTTTTAGATGTGACAATAGAGAAGGACATTTGTAAACTTAACTTAATTCACCAAAATATTCAAAGCTTCTCTAGCAAAGTTCTTGACATTGAATTATTAATAGAAAAATATAACTTAGATATAATGTGTTTTACAGAATCCTGGCTAAAGTCCGACAAAATGTGTTTTAATGTAAATAATTTCTCAGTTGCTAGTTTTTTTAATAGAACCTCCTGTGAAGGAGGTGGCTCTATAATTTTAATTAAAAATACTTTAAAGTATAAGGAACGAAAGGATATCGTAAAACTATCTGTTGAACGTGTTTGTGAGATTTCATGTGCAGAGATGGACTCATATATTATCCTATGCATATATAGACCCCCAACATCGTCTTTATCTTACTTTATAGATACAATGGAGGATATACTCTCAAAAATATTAGATTTAAATAAACGAATATTTGTATGTGGGGATTTTAACATTGATATTTTATTAGATTCATGTGACAGACAGAAGCTCATTTCTCTTTTTAACTCCTTTAATTTAAATAACATATTCACAGAACCGACTCGGATTACTGCAACTAGTCAGACTTGCATTGATAATGTATTCACTAATTGTACCATTTCAGATCACTCTGTCATTACTGGTGTACGCTCTGATCATAAATGTCTGATGATTAGCTTTAAGGCGCGAATTAAACCAACCAATAAAATAATTAAGTACAGACCTCTTACTGAAAATAGACTAGAAATTTTAAATAATAATATCATACATAAAATTAATAATTTCAAGTATAATACAAATAAACCGAATACAACATATTCGAATTTACATAATTTAATAACCCAAGAATTTGATAAAGTGTGTAAAGTAAAGACAAAGAAAATAAATGATAAATTTAATTTTGCTACTTGGGCAACTAGGGGTATTAGGAAAAGCAGGGATACTTTATATGATTTATATGATAGGAGATCCTATACATTAGATCAAAATTTTCATAACTATGTTAGAAATTATTCAAAAACATTAAAAAAAGTTTGCCTTATGGCAAAATCTAATTTTATTAGCTCCAAACTAAAACAGTCTAAAAATAAATCTAAGTGTGTATGGACAATAATAAATAATGAAACTGGTAAAAACATACATAAGCAAAATGATATTTCCATCAGACAAAATGGAGTATTGATATCTGAGAAAAATAAAGTTGCTAGCTTATTTGAAAAGTTTTTTGCTGATATACCTTTTAAAGTCACGAATAGTATTAAGTCGTCATCTAGTATGGCTAAGGAACTATTAAACCGTTATGTTAAATACCAAATTTTACAGAATTTAATTTTATACATGTCTCAAATGAGGATATTATAAAACACTTCAAAATGTTAAATAAAAAGAAAACGGAAGATTTATGGGGATTATCCGTAAAAGCAATAGAACCTATTATTTACACCATTGGGCCTATCTTAGCCGACATTTATAATAGTTGTGTGGATAACGGTGTCTTCCCAGACTTTATGAAGCACAGTAAAATAGCCCCTATATTCAAATCGGGATGTAAAACAGACCCTACTAACTATCGACCCATTTCCGTATTACCCGCGCTTAGCAAAATATTTGAAAAAATAATGCTAAGTCAGCTATTAAGATATTTTAATATCAACAAATTATTACACGATCGTCAATATGGGTTTACAAAAGGTAGAAATACAACAGATGCTGGTACTGGATTGATTGAGGAAATATTTAGTTCTTGGGAAAAGTCTCAGGATCTCATTGGTGTCTTTTGCGATCTGTCTAAAGCATTTGATTGTGTAGATCATCAAACTCTATTGGATAAGCTGGAATTCTATGGAGTTCGCGGAGTAGCGTTAAACCTTGTGGAGTCCTATCTCTCTAATAGAACGCAATGTGTTAACATTAATGGTAGTGTATCTAAAGGATCTCTTGTGAATATGGGAGTCCCCCAGGGATCAATTTTAGGGCCTTTCCTGTTTCTGGTATATATCAATGACCTTCCGCATATGGTACAAGAAACAGCGCAGATAGTGCTGTTTGCTGATGACACGTCCCTGTTGTTTAAAGTTGATAGAAAAGACAACATATTGTCAGCAGCAAACAATACTCTGTCTATGGTCTCTGAATGGTTCACAGCAAATAATTTGGTTTTAAATACTAAGAAGACCAAGTGCCTGAAATTTTCTTTGCCAAACGTTCGGGTAATTAACTGTTCACTGAAGTTAGGCGATACTGAACTGGAATTTGTTGACTCCACTGTATTTTTGGGAATCACAGTCGACTCCAAACTGCAATGGAGAGCTCATATAAACGCGTTATCTAATAGATTGAGCTCAGCAGCATATGCAGTCAGAAAGATCAGACTATTAACTGATGTGGCAACAGCCAGGTTAGTGTACTTTGCCTATTTCCATAGTATTATGACTTATGGTCTTATTATCTGGGGCTCAGCGGCAGAAATAGAAACCATATTTATCTTGCAGAAAAGAGCTATTAGAGCAATTTACGGCATGAAGACCCGGGAATCCCTTCGAGAAATCTTTCCTGAAATTGATATAATGACCCTGCCCTCCCAATACATATTTGAGAACTTATTATATGTTAAGAAAAATTATAATATGTTTAATAAAAATGCAGATAGGCATACCCGAAACTTAAGAAATATAAACAAAATTGACATACCAAGATTCAGATTACAAAAAACTAATAAATGTTTTCTTATAAACAGTATTAGGCTATTTAATAAATTACCAAAATCAATTATAGAACTAAATGATATAAAATTTAAAAATTGTATAAAGCAAACTTTAATAGCCAAGGCGTATTACAAAGTTAATGATTATATTAATGACAGAGATGTCTGGAATCAGTCCTCTCTGCGTCTGGAATCTCTAAACTAATAGTAACTGTCATATTGTAATAATTCATAATACTTACTATTATAGGTATATATATATTTTTTTTTATACTACAATAGGTATTTTTTTATATATTTTTGGATGAGGTAATAACTTGTTATTACTATAACCTTTTATCATTATTTTAATTTTAAATATTTACTATTTTCTACAAGGTAATAATTAGTTATTACTTAACATTTATGTTAATTTGTCTTATTTATTTTAAGTTATTTTGTTAACAGAGTTATAGAATACATTTCCATGTTTTTTTTAACTAGTTGATGTTTGCGCAGGCCTTGGATTCAGCTATGTATTTGGCCCTGCAATGTAGTAGTATACGTATCCAGCGGATTTCCTCTCCTTTGAAGGTCATTGCAGTGGTGGCGCGTGTGCCGGGTTCTGGTCTGCACCCTAAGGGCCTGGTTGAGCAGAAGGATGGCTGACACATACGTTACGTCCGTGATCGGGTGCTACTGTGGGGGCCTTGGATCTCCGCTGGGCACGCACGTTTGATTGTTATCATATAAGAGGCGGAGATCCCGAAAAATCTTCTGCTGATAGACCGGCGCTGGCATCAAAGAAATGTTGTGTTCTGTAATTCTGTACTTTCAATATTGTAAGATAGTATATCTGCCTTGGGGTGTTCTACGCGTGCTCTTCAGTAGGATGAGAGTAATATACCATATAAGCATAGGTTTAAGTCAATAACCATGCAGGACCATGCTCCTCCGATGATACGGTACATGTGGAACATCAGAGTTTTTTACTTGCTGGTACCTTTTTCTCCAGGGTGTCTCTGAGGCGATCGACTTGTGATCAGCGTTTGCGCCCTAAAAGATACCTTTCACCTATCTACTTGTAGGTATATTTTGATTACCTATACTAAAGTATGTATATTTGGGGCGTAGCTATGGTCTGTTGGGTTGGTCGCCTTGGTGGCACTTTTGCAGGGCAGTCAACGATTGACAGGTCAATGGAACCAGCTAACCACCTAGTCTTAAACTGGTTGGTTATGTAGTGTGTGTTCGGTTGGGTTGTTTTTTTTTTTTTTTTTTCTTCCCGCAAGGACAATAGTTTAATAGTTTACGATTTGTTTATTTTGTATTATATTCTCAACATTTGTCTGTGGGAGGAACGGCGACCTGGCCAAGTACACACAGGACCTTATATATACTTTTTTTTTTTTTTTTTTTTGACTTTTCATAAATGCCTGTAAAGTTTTACATGAAATAAATATTTTTGACTTGACTTGACTTTTGACTTGACTTGACTTACCCTGGGGCCGTCTAGGCGGTCTCGGGCGTCGTAAGGCACCCGTGATGATATATATATATATATAAAGTATAAATTTAAACAAAGCCATTATACTCATATTTCATCATAAAATAGTCTGAAGCTCTAACGAAATAAATGAGCAACAATTTTTCCTTTAGTATGAGATAGTGCAGTACCAGCAAAAGGGTTTTATTTTTCATCACACTCCTTTATTGGACGTTTATTGGACATATCTAGTACAAAATTTCTTCCTCATAGATAGCAATTTGCGTGATTGACGGTCCATCGAAAAATACTATGACATAATGCTATTGGAAATAGTTTGTCGCTAGTTTTCTTTCGAGTTTTATTTCTGTACTTATTACAATACTGTTATTAATCTATCTATACTAATATTATAAAGGAAAAAGATTTGATTGTTTATTTCGGATAAAATTAAAGATGAAACGAATTTTAAAATTCTTTCGCCGATAGAAAGCTTTATTATCAGCAAGTAACAAGAGAGTATTTTATTTTCGATTTGAATTTTTAAAAATAAACGACGGGTGTAGTTGGCCCGTGCGGAGCGGGTCAGATTAGCTAGTGATAAATAAATGCTGAGAGCAGGTGTAGAGTATTTTTTTATGCTGGCAGTATCTCTTTCCATTCATAGTACTACTTTAACCCTTTTCACCATTTTATACAGCACTAGGACCTTTAACTTTCTAGAGCCAGATGAATTGATGACCTACAGAATGTAGCTGAAAGAGTTGTGGACGCAGACAAATAACCAATTTCATTGGTTTTTGGTGACCTTGGTAGAAGGTTTACTCCAGCACAGTGGCGGATTTACAATTTTTCCGCCAGTATTTATTTAAATCTTGGCACCAGTAGACTTATTAAAATTTTGCTGCCCCTACCGACATACTTAGCGAAAGGTTATATCAGCGCAACGAATTTGTTTGTGTGGACCTAATAACATTTAAATTATTATATCCAAATGTTATTAGGTCCACAGAAACAAATTCGTTGCGGGACATACGGCACACGATGTGCTATACGAGTATGTCCGGCGAGCTATGGCCGACAATTATAACAGATTGGGCATCATTTGACCGGAGGAGGCAACGTGGAAGGCCCAGGAGGAGATGATGGGATGAGTTGAACACCTTTTGAGGACTGGTCCAAAATAGCGAAAACTAGAGAGAGATGGAAAGAGGGAAGGAAGGCGTTTGCCCAATAGTGGGACAGTATATGCTATATATTATAATTTAAATATTTTCAAATTCTGTAGGATTAAAAAAAAATGTGCCGCTCTTAAAACCTGCCGGCCCTAAAATCTGCCACCCTAGGCTCCAGATTACTCAACCTGCTGATAAATCCGCCGCTGCTCCAGCATTCATTATAGAAGGATGATGATAATGATTACCTGTTGTCCATTAAGGTACCAGCTAAGGTTGGCTGGCGGATCAGCGGGTGGTGCTGAGCAGTTCACCCTCAGCATGTCACCGACGGAGTACCAACTCTTCTGAGCTCGAATTGTTGGCTCCGACTCTGGTAACTCTGTGGATTTGAGAATTGATCATAAATATGAAATTAAATGGAACACTTTTGAGAGAGGGGTTCCAAGAGAATGTCGGTCGTTGGAAAGGACCAGGGCCTTAATTCCCTTCAATTAACTTAATAGTAATAATAATATGTAGGTCAATTTACAAAATATTGATTTAGTCACAAACTAAGCTGTAGGTTTGTATTATGTGTACCAGAAACATCGATATAATACGTATTATATTTTATAAACATTCAGACCATGACATACTGTATATGTCAATATA
Organism: Monopis laevigella; assembly: GCA_947458855.1. NCBI lineage: Eukaryota > Metazoa > Arthropoda > Insecta > Lepidoptera > Tineidae > Monopis > Monopis laevigella. Next base: position 15,569,824 of record OX381589.1, read on the forward strand.
AAACGTACTAATATTTTTTGCCATGGGTGGGAATCGAACCCACGACCTCTGGATACAACGCCAAAGGCGCAACTACTAGTCTACGGAGGCTGTCAATATTTATGACACGATTCAACAAAACTAACTTAATTTATAAGAATCGACTTTCAGGGGCCTTATTCCGAGTTTGCAACCGCTAAAGACGACAAGACGTTGCGTAAAGTATAAATATTGAAATATAAGTTCTATTTTAATGGATATATAGTCTGTATTAGGTTGGCTATAATAATGCCGCCATCTTGAAATACGCGAATTCTTCGCAAGTTTGAACATCTGATGCGTAACGGTGAACGTGTCAGTTGAAATTCCAATTTCAACTGACACGTTCACCGTCACGCATTTTGCGTAAACTATAAATATTGAAATATAAGTTCTATCCTATTATATATAGAATTGAAATTCCAATGCTCATCAGATGTTCAAACTTGCGAAGAATTCAATTATTTCAAGATGGCGGCATTATTATAGCCAACCTAATACAGACTATATATCCATTGAAATAGAACTTATATTTCAATATTTATAGTTTACGCAACGTCTTGTCGTCTTTAGCGGTTGCAAACTCGGAATAAGGCCCCAGCGGGGTGAGAAGGAACTTTATTTAACACTTTCGCTTTCGTCAGTGAAATCGTTTTCGTCTTGTCTATGGTCAGAACCTGTATGAATAATATACGGAAGTGCTGTAATGCATCTTCAAAATTATTAGGTTGATGATTTTTCGATTGAATTCTTCAAAGAAACGAATAATTGATATTTATATCTTTTCTAAAGTTGAATCGAAAGAATTATGGTACAATTTTAATAATTTACATGACCTGTTACAGCACTTCCATATATTATACACACAGGTTCTGGCCATAGACAAGACGAAAACGATTCCACTGGCGAAAGCGAAAATGTTAAATAATGTTCCTTCTCACCCCGCAGGTGAGGTTGGCAGAGTTCGGAAACGTCGCCCGTCATCGAATACATTGCATATTCCGCAGAGTCTAAAGACTAACATCGGTATTCATAAAAACTTATTGAGTTCTTGAAGAACACTTTAGTTATAGGTTTCGTCTCTTTTCTTTAGCAATAAAAATGAATATGTGTAAAAGAGACAAAACCTTCTATAACTAAATTGGCTCAATCAGTTATTATGAATAAGGCCTTAATTCTTAAAATAGTGCGTTGAACTAGTAATAAAATTGTAAACTGAGACACAGGTTTAAACTTAATTCAGGCAAAGCCACTTAATCAAAAAAAAAACTGAGTAAAAGTTATTATTATTAATTACATAAGGTGCCGACACCTAAATTAGAACTAGTTCGCAAGATTAAGACTGCTTAGCGAGTTATCTTATTATAAGACCTATCATAATATAATTGTCTATTCCGCAGTTTCTAATATAACAATTATTTAATCAGGGCTTTGTACTAGTAATTACATAGGGTTCCTAAACATGGAGCTCCAACTTCAATTCGACTTTAAATAAAACATCTCTGGCACTATTACCAAAATCTAACCGCATACTATTGTAGGTTATACCTATATAAGAGTATTTTTCTTTTTGAGAACGCGATTCATACCATCGGCTACGACGAGGTAGGATTAAAAACCCTCTGCTGGGTACCCTGGGCCGTTTAGGCGGTCTCGGGCGCCGTATGGCACCCGTGATGATATGTATATGTATGTATGTAGAACGCGATTCATTTATAAGTTAATGAATGCTAACGACCCCCTGGGGCCATAAACAAACAAAACATTAGAGATTTAAAAGACTACTTTTATAATTTTCTTTTTTTCAGGACTCCTAAATAAACACAACAATCTGCTAAAATAAACAAACCTATCCTTCTACTTTAATGTAGTGTAGGACCTAGAAATACTTGCGTTTTTTCGTTCCCCAAGTATAGCTGACTCACAAATTTGAAAAGCATTGATATATACCGTCTCGTACTAAACGTTTTGGTGATTTAAAAATCTGATTATTAAAAGATGGAGTGCTTTACCAGCCTGTGGATATCCAGCATATAATATCAAGTCCTTCGTTAGAAGCCTACATGAAAACAATTATATTTACTTTGTGTTTTTAAAATATTTATTTTGTAAATTCACATACCGTAATTGGTGGAATCGGCGGTCAAAGAAAAAATGTAATACCAATTATGCGCCTTATTCCGTGAATAAAGATTCATTCATTCAACCCGGTAAAGTGAAAGTAAACTTAATTTCCCACACCATACGACCTCCAATTTAGTTACGTAATCCTAGTACATATTCAGTATTCTGCTTCATAAGCAAGATTGTTAAAAACTATCTATATTATATAATCTATTTCAGCTGCTTCACTAATTGAAAATTTCAGCAGATGTTGCAGTCTTGCTTGTGAAAGCATTATTGTTTTGAAAAATCATTGAACTCAAAGATATTTAATTTACCAAAACTAAATGTTAACATAATATATATCATCACAGATGCCTTATGATCTCAGGGTACCCAGCGAAGGGGTTTTTAATCCTTCCTCATTGTAGCCGATGGTATGAGTCTACACCGAACAAGTGGCTAGATCGTCGCGATGTTTGGATAGACTCAGTAACCCATCAACAAAAAAACGTTTCACAAGTTAGTATTGTGAAACTGGGACCGATAGCTTAATGTGCTCTCCGAGGCACTATAGTGGTTTTGTTATACAAATGTACATACATTTTTATATTGAAAACTCATTGGTACACACAGGGGTCGAACCAAGTGTTTTTAAGTCTAAGGTCTAACCAATTCGGCCATAACGTATATTAAATTTATGGTAAATGTTAAAATTTTAAGTAAATTTCAGACGTGCATTTAATTTGAAAACCCTAACAATACTGTTAAACAATGTTGTGAAAAACAAGAAAAAACGGTTATAAATCCTCGGTTGGGTGCATGCGTGCCACCCTCGTCCGTATTGCCGGCCTTGCATACTCATCTTTCAAACGAGCGCTCCACTTTACTACAGAATTTCGTAGAATGTGGTTAAAATGCCGAATAGACAAAATGGCGGCCTAAACTAAAACTCGTCGTGCTTTTGTTTGCCAGCAGCGCCCTCTACTGGCGAGACGGTGAAACTCGGCACCGAGCAAAGTTTTAAGTGTTTACATTCCTGTTCTGTCGCTTTTTGCCAATTCTACTTAATGGGAACGCGGGGAGTTTCCGGGGGGTACGTATCCCGTTTAATTTGGCCGTCGTGGGTGTGTTTCAGTATTTATTCTATTACTCAAGAGTCCATTTGAAAGAAATGACATCGTTTCCACCATTTTTACTTTTACCTAAAGATAACAAATTATATAAGTAATTAAATTTGAAATGTACCATTTACATATGGTTATTTATTTTGTTTCTGCCGGCTGACGACGGTCGCAGTTAGTTTATTTTGTAAATTTACGCACCACATTTTGCACCTCATAGAGCAAGTTAATATATCGGCCCTGATTATACTAACACCTTCTGATGGAAAAGGCATTAAAATAAAACAAAAAATATCCATTGTTGTTTACAAATTACCTAAGTATATCTTTATTCATATAATATGTATTAATGTAAAAATAGTGCACATGTATGCAAACAAAGGTTAGTTGGCTTGTTTTTGTTGGTTGCCTTTGTTCTTGGACCTTCATACTGCTTTCCATCAGGTGCATGTTAACATGTATCGATATTTTATTAAAAAAATACACTTTCGTCCCTTTGTCAGATGGAAAATAACTTGTGTGGTTAACTATGCGCTATCATACATTTTGGCCACAACTTCAATACCTGGTTTAGCCGCACCATGACTGGATCACATAAGCGGCTGAAGTTCAGGGATTTAATACAAAATTATCATATAAAAGTATTTGGGCAGAAAATATACTAAATTATCATTCCGTATAAATTTAAAGCAGAAATTTCTGGAGCTTCGAGAAACGAAGCTCGTAGATTTATCTAAAATCACGGACAACAAGTGTTCTTGAAAAAAAACATTCTTTACGGAATGTGGCTATGTTAATTTTTTCACAAAACATTATTCGAATTAACATTTTACTTAGACGATAATTAGGTAGGTAAGTACCATATCGGTGTAAGCCATCCCTAAAAAAAAATCACGGGTTGGTATAGTTAAACTGGGACCGATAGTTTAACGTGTTCTCCGAGGTACTATAGTGGTGTTGTCAAACAAATACACATATTTTTTTAATTAAAAATTCATGTACCTACCGGAGTTTGAACCGGGGACCTAAAAACTGTAGCTTTTTTGATAATCTGAAATCTATACCACGGCAACCCGGTTAACATAAAACGTATTTCTAATTATAATAATATAATATGACCTAATCCTCAAATATAATGTTACCACGGAAGTTATGTAGAAGGCGTGTTTCAAAACACGGCCTCAAACGGCATAAACAGAGTTTCCATAACATTTGCGCCGCCAGAAAATATTAAACTTCCTCAAGAATCCCGACCCTAATACGTGTTCTTTGGAATTAAACTCCGCTTTTATTACAAAATGGAGATTAGCAGGATCATTTGCAAATATCGTACGTATTACATAAAGACTGTTAGAGTATTTAAATAATTATATGCAGAAGTATTATAAAATTGACAAAGCCCTTTTACAGCTGCAATATCTTTACATTTGTATTTTAATTTCTACTATATTATGTATGTTATATATTAATTATTTAAACTATTGTTTGTAACTATAATTATTATAGTTTATTTTGATAACGCCCTTTTACAGCAGTTATTTAATTATTCTATCTAACCAATATCGGACATTTAATTTCACTTCATTTAATTTAATTTATTCTTAATTAGTTGTTTTTAATTTTATAACTTTTACAGTTTCTTTATGGTACTAAGATAAAGACTGCACTTTTTAAAATAAATTTTTATTCTGCTCCAAGTCACTGTTTTGTAAATTCACTCTAAAATTTATGTATTATTATACACAACCATAAATATTAACACCTTGAGTTCTATTAGAAAGGTAGGACTTTTTTAGATTTAAAGCTAAATCGCGAATGCCATAAAATTTCAGCTTATCTAACAAAGTTTGATGGTCAACACAATCAAACGCTTTAGACAGATCACAGAAATCGCGAACGAGATCCTGTGAGTTTTCCCAAGCGTCAATTATTTCAGTAATCAATCTTTTGGTTTTCATTCTTACCGGCATTTGTTGTGTTTCTACCTTTTGTAAATCCGTATTATTAAATGATTAATATAATTACAATCGCTTGATTTGTTACACTTCTATTAACTAACTATTCTGCTAACCAATCGCCCATAATAAGACTGTCAAAAAATAGCGAGCGTAAAAACATAGCGGTATGGACTCTAAATAGGCTATAGATCAAATAATCTATTATTTTTAGGATTCGTATCTGTCTGTCTGTTTGTCGGGGAATCACTTAAAAACTACAGAGCTTTATTTATATGTAGTTTTTTTTACGAATAGCTATTATCTCTATGGATAAAATAGGCTATATTTTATTTCGATATAATGGAGATTAAATATACAGGGTTTTGTGTTTTGACAGTCTCTTAGGAGAAGTTTGGAAAAATAAATTTAATTTTTTCGTCATTTTATGTAATCTTTTGGCAACTATAGTGATTGGTAGGTATGAACTTACAGGGCATAGTAGCCATGGTTGACATGTTTACTTTACCTTAGTAATTAGATATATTATTTTAATAAAAAATAAAAGCAAATAGTTTTTTTTTTAATAAACACGCTTACAAAGTTGCCAGCTACCAGCTAGTGAAATAATAAAATGGATCAACATTTTCTTTAAAAATAATATAAGTATCAAACTAGAATATAATTGTAACTAATTTAAACTAAATCTAATACGTAGTTTAATAGTTAAATTAATTGTTAATTAGTGAAACGTGGAGAGAGAGAGCGAGTAAAATACATACTGCGTAGCGATAGAAACATTAAACTAGGTTTAATGAAACAAAATGATGAGATACCAACCGAAGCATTTGGTTTAATTTACCGAACTATTTGGTAAACATCAATGAATGTGACTACTATACATACTTCTTGTTTCACCATTTATATAGTTAAAAAATAATATGATTATGTACTTAATACTTCAAGATCCTTTGGTGCTGCAGCTTTGCTTGCCCAAAATAAAAATAAAAATATATAAATACAAGAAATATAGCTCCTCTTATGAATTTCTAGCATTTTCAGTGGAAAAATCTGGTGACCAGATGCAATAAAATTTGGTATTAATCTTCGAAAACTTTTAACTTATACATCTGGGGACCATCGAACAAGATCCAATTTTTTCCAACGAATATGGATGGAAACTCAGAGGGGCAATGCTCTATGCATTTATGCGTAAGCTTCGGAGGACCTACAAGAAATTTATAATTTTAACCGTCATTGTGAACTTAGGAAAATAAGCTTAATCTAAATGTACTTTATTAATTTAAAGGAAAATAAATAAGTTTAAATTAAAATATATAGAAGAAAAACTAAATTTGTAGAGTAAAAGTATATTAATAAAATAACGAAAAATATTTTTATGGCAATTTATTGAAAAAAAAAAAAAGATTATCCTGATAAGGAATTTATAAATGTAATTAAAAGAGTTAAAATACATAACACATTTCTTTGTCATCTAGTATTATAAACTAAGACTTCTAACTTGGCTCTAATATAGAGTTATTAGAACAAAGCACATAGAGGGCATCTATGTATAAGTAGATAACAAGCAATGATAAATTTAGTGAGGGGTGACTAAAACCTGGTTGGCTCAGTGGCTTAGTACCTTGCCGCGAAAACTGGGAACTTGAGTTCGAGTCCCACCCACCAACATATTTTTATTGCACATTATCTTTAAATATATATAAATAAATGAGCGTAACAAATTTATATTAAGATTTAGATATAAAATTATATAAATACACAAAAAAAATACCTACTGCGTACTTATAAAATTAGAAGGTCGTACTTAAAAAAAGTAGAGGTGGTACTTTAAAAAACCTTTTGACGGGTCTTTTTTCTTTGGGACAATGGCCTGACATCATTAAGCACCGATCTAATCGTTCATATTAAAACATACAGTGTCACTTTACCCTACAGGGCGTTCAAATACACTTACGTATATTTATAACATATTTATGGAACCCCCTTTATCCCCGGGTAGGTCGCCCCGAACAATACTCGACGCATAACGACGTTGTCTCGTCATAGCTTGTCGCAATTAGCCAACCCGGAACGCGTAAACACAAAGGCGGATTCAATTCAGACAAAGATAAATTGCTCTGTATTGCAGCATACATACAAACTTATAGGTAAGTGTAATAATATTAATTTAAAAAAGGTTATATTTTATATCAGAATACTCCTCAGGCCTCAAACATATTCATTTATATACAACACAAATTTACGTGGAAAATTGCTGGGTGTAATAAAGTTTATAGTCGTACAATTTTAATCATTACAAACATTTTTTTTTATGCCAAAGATTTTTGGTATATATATATGCAAATATACATATATAATTAACAAAAAATATTGTAGTTACTACATTTGTCTGACAGTTTTGTTGACAGTTTCGACATATTTCACTATCTATCCCGGACATGTTTAACTGGGTGTATGTATACTTAATAACTTATTTATAAGCATTTTTAAACTTTCACGTGTTGTCATTATAAATTAATATATATTAACTCGCCTTTAGACCTGCAATAATTTTATATTAATATATTAACTAACAGTTTAAAAGCTGTTGTAGTGAAGCTGGAACTGAGAGCTTAAAGTTCTAAAGGCACTGTAGTGATATAGTAATCTGTCAAATAATGCAGTACTTTAGCCCTAGTACGTGTTTTTTATATCTTAATGTTAACTTTCTCATCATAGTTATGACACTGCCCTCCCAATACATATATATTAAAAAAATATTATACGGTTAGAAAAACTATAATACGTTTAATAAAAAATATTACTTATAAATAAACATATTATATCTACGCCCCAAATATCCACTATATTTGGGGCGTAAATATAATATGTTTGGTTGGTTGGCTCGGTGGCACCTTTGCATGGCAGATAACGATAGACAGGTCAATGGAACCAGTTAACCACCTAGTCTTAAACTGGTTGTGGTGTGTGTTCGGTTTGGTTTCTATTTATTTTTATGTATGCAAGAGCCTAACCAAGCGCACACTTAGTCCTTATACTAAATATAGCTTTTTGACTATGCATAAATACCTGTAAAGGTTTACATTAAATAAATATTTTTGACTTTGACTTTGATAGTAAGTGACCACTCTCCGCCAATCTGATTAGCTTATTTTGACAGGCTTAAAAAATTAAGCGATCCTATTGGTCGAGATTACTTACTTAACGCAATGATAACTTAAAAACAAACTCGCACTAGGGACTCTGAGATGTGGAGATGGTTATAATGAACTCGCCTTTGTATTTACGCGCCCGAAACACGTAACGACGCGGAGTGCCAGACTTACCTATTCTCCTAAACTTAATTATTCAATACAAGCAACGCGTATGAGGAACGATCGTGTGCTTGACAAATGGGTAATTATATAGCCACCTAGGATGTTGTGGCGCTCGTGTGCCGCGTTCGTATATGCTGGTATTTCTACCTTACCCGAGGTGCGTTCCAAATTTAACGGTAAGGATTTCTTGAAATATATTTAAATTAGTTTTTTTTTAATTTTTTTATGAGAGCTCAACATGTGACCTTGCATCCACCTGATGTTAAGCAGTATGCAATATCCATGAATGATAGCAACAAGCAGATGCATACAGGTGCACCGCTGGTTGCCATCACTATGCCGGCTTAAGATGCCTGTTGTTTATTTTTAATTAGAAGCCTATCCCTAAAAAAACGGTTAAGTGCGAATGCACTCCGAGGATTTTACACAACTGAAGAATTAATAAAATAAATAAATAATAATAAATATTTATTTATAAATATAAATAAAAAAATAATTTAATTTGTATTGCACACTACCTAAACTTAATGTTCTAATGTCCCGAAGGTTTGACTGTCAGATAATGCCCAACGGCATTAAGTCCGCCTTTATATTATGCAATAAAGTTTGATAAATAAAATGAAATAAATAAATATCATCACGGATGCCTTACGGCGGCGCCCGTGATGATATTACCACCTACACAGCCTCAGGGTAACCCAGCGGAGGGGTTTTAAATCCCACTTCGTCGTAGCCGATGGTATGAGTCTACACCGAACAAGTGGTTAGCTCATCGCGATGTTTGGATAGACTCAATAACCTATCTATAAACAGTTTTACGAGCTGGTATAGTGAAATTTGGACCGACAACTTAACGTGCTCTCCGAGGCACTATAGTGGTTGTTAAACAAATATAGATACATTTTTTAATTAAAAACTGATTGGTACACACAGGGGTTTGAACCAGGGACCTAAGTGTTTTTTAGTATAAGGTCTAACCAATTCGGCCACCACGTATATACACACGTTTACACAACAGAAGAAGTAGGATAGTAAGTTCGATATACGACAATAAAAAAAAATATGGGTAACCATTTGAAGTAGAGAGTTTAAATTTGGAATATTTAAATGATTTTAGTTATACAAACTATGCAATAACAAATATATAGTTTTGTAACAAGGAACTTTTTCAATTAGTGTTATGAAACTATTTATGTTATTTTATGTCGAGTAGTTTATTCACAAAGTCAAAGTCAAAAATATTTATTTCATGAAACCTTTACAGGCATTTATGACAAGTAAAATCTGAACTATATTTAGTATAAGGTCTAAGTGTGCACTTGGTTAGGCCGCCTTTAATCCCATATAAACAAAATTAATAGCAAACAAACTGAAAACATACCACATAACTAACCAGTGCAATGTAAGGCTACCTAGTTAATCATGGTCAATAGAACCAGCTAACCACCTAGTCAGCAGGTTTCTATGACATGTCAGTCAATCGATAATCAATTTGCAAAGGTGCCATCGAGGCAACCAAACCTAACATTCTATATTTATGCTACGCCTAAATTATCCATCATAATTTTATTTATGCGTATCATACATTAACATTGTAGCGTAGCATGTCGTAGCACGTCGTAGCAAATAAAAATATTTATTTTGTTATTATTGAGCAAAAAATAGTTGGTAATTAAAAGTTAATTTAAGAAAATCCTAAAATTAGTGTCTCACGTCTTCAAAGCATCAGTTAAGAAAGAATATAAACGTTTTGGCGATTCATACATATATACTATTAAAATGTGGAATGCTCTAGCTTGCGTGTTCCTTCCTCTTATAGCCTAGAGTCCTTTAAACGAAGCGTGAATAGGCATCTTAAGCCGGCATAATGATGGCAACCAGCGGTGCATCTGTATGCATCCGCTTGTTCCTATCATTCCTGGACATTGCAAACTGCTTAACATCAGGTAAAACAATAATAATTAAGGAATGTCAATTATGAGAACTCATTTTAACCTAAAGCAGCCTTAAATGTTAAAGACTACTAAACTAGGTAACTAGGTAGAGCAATAGTAGGCTGATAATACTATTATTTTATTCAGATTATTATTATTTATACCATAATTATAATCAAAATACTAAAGTAAATAATATTTAGCATAAATACAATATGTCAAGTCAACATAATGTTTAAATTTCACATTAAATTTCGATATGCTTTTTCACATTGACGTCCAAAACATTTACATATGTAAATGAAGTGACAATCGAATAGTAAACGTGTTCAGTAAACAACTTTACCCGGGCAGTCATAAATCGTAAATCAGAACTATTGTTCGGCAATAAATGCGCCGAATTGAACACAAGGGATGTTTGATTAAGGTTTATCTAAGTTAATTTACGGTTATTGTGGGGGCCATTCAACGCTCACGTAACCTGCGAATAGGTGAACTAGCTACGTGAAACACTGTAGCGACGCTAGAGTATACATTAATATCTAAAGGAAGTACCGTAAGAACCTTTATAAAGTATAAATAACTAATATATAACTATTTTGCTTTTACATATCATCACGGGTGCCTTACGGCGCCAAAGACCGCCTAGACGGCCCCAGGGTACCCAGCGGAGGGGTAAATTCCACCTCGTCGAAGCCAATGGTATGAGTCTATACCGAACAAGTGGCTAGCTCGTCGCGATGTTTTTGAATAGACTAAATAACCCATCTACAAACAGTCTCACAAGTTGGTATAGTGAAACCAGGATCGACAGCTTAACGTGCTCTCCGAGGCACTATAGTGGTATTGTAAAACAAATGTACATTTTTTTTTTATTAAAAACTCATTGGTACACACCGATATTCGAACCAAGGACCTAAGTGTTTTTAAGTCCAAGGTCTAAGCAACTCGGCCACCACGTATATATGTTTCGCTTTTACTCAATTGAATATATTATATATCATCAGAAGACTTAAATAGAAGTTCAAAATCGGGGTTTGCCAACGAGCCATAGAGCGCAGTATACTAGGCGTTGAACGTATAGAAAAGATATGGAACAGCATACTGGGCTCTAGGACGCGAAAAGCCGGCGCGCCACTCAGAAAGCCGCCATGACCAAATAAGTTGGATTGAAATGGTTGGGATTGTATTCTGAGTGATCTATTTATATATAAAGGCAATAACTTTTTTTTCCTTTTGATGTCCAGGTGGGCAATTCTCGCGCTTTCGACATTCATCTCGATTCGAGATTTTTAAATAAAAAATGACTAAATATGTCATTTTTCGTTCAATATTTGTATATTTATTAATTAATATTTATTATTAATTTTGTTTAATGTTCGATATTTTTGAACGAAAAATGACTAAATATGTCAACCCAAATCTCGAATCGAGATGAATGTCGAAAGCGCGAGAATCGCCCACCAGAGGCGAAAAAACTTTAAATGCTGATTAAGCTATTGTAATAATATTATTAAATTAACATAGCATTAGCATGTTTTAAGACATGTTATATAAATAAAAACGCCGGAACAAATCCGTAACTGCTATTCAAAGTTAGTCAACAGTTAGTAAATATGTTTATTTATCGTAATAAAAGACCATATATCGTATATATCGTAATAAATACCCGAGAAAACAAGAAACTGTAAAGGCTAAAGAACAAACGTTGACATTTGTTTGGGCACATATTTAAGTACATGCTGTTGTTAATGTTATTAATTTAACAGCATTACAATAATTTAAAATTAACCAAATTTTCAAGTTAAAAAAAATATTTGTAGGGTTCAGAAAGCTTGGAATACACAGCTTAGAGCTTAGCCTTTCAATTTAAAAAGTTTATAAACAACTAGTTACATACTCACCAACAACTCGCATATGAGCGCTTTTGTAAGACGTGTGAAAGAAGGGGGCGTCCGCCGAGACTTCGCACCGGTAACGGCCGCTGAGCGCTCGAGTGGCGCCCCGGAGCACTACTTGCTGCGCCCCTGACCGCGACACCTATATAATATCAAACATTCTTTAGATACACAGTCATAGTACTCAACTTAGAGTGTTGATATTATATTGTTACTTCTGGTACACAATGTACAAGCCTAGAGCTTAGTTTGTGACCAGAGCAATATGTGTATATTGTCCTACATATTAAAAAAAAACTTAAGGGCGCGAAGTTAGCTATCAACTAATAAAACATATGAGCGCTTCTGAAAAACGTTGGCTGCCCTGCCCTGGGGCCTTAGAGAAAATTCAGGCGAAGCGACATGTCGTGTCGCCTCAGTCAAAAACAGAAGGGTTTTGACAGTGACAGTAGGCGTGAGGTACGCTGTCACCTGTCAAAATCTATACAGTTTTGATTGAAGGCGACGCGACATGTCTTCCCGGTACGGCCCCTGAGCGTTAAGTCTATACAAACACTGGTCAAAAACATAAAACAAAATTATTTTGTAAGTCATTTTGTTCTTTGCCTTCCAATGGCCTCGATCAATACATTATTGCTTAACATTATTGATCGCTCTCACTGTGCCGGCTTAAATAATGCAGTTACGAAATTGGCGGCGGCAATTCGTCTTATCCTTGCAGGTTTATTAAAGCAACTGCTACATTACGGCTGTCAAGATCACTTACATAAGCAATCCGTTATTGATTCATGACTAAATAGTAATGCACTATAAAAATATCAACATATTTTATATTATTAAATATACATTTTATACTATTAAAATGCTGTAAACGGTTGTTGAACGATCAAGAGGCGTCACAGAGCACGTCTTCAGCGACGACACCTACAAAATATTCCTTTGATGTATCGTCGACAAGATTCTAGGTACAAATTGTTTAAGAGAGCAAATAATTTAAATATTTAGTACAAACAAATAGGATTGTCAAAACTAAGAGCTTTAGTACCGGCTTTTGTATATTTATAGATTTACAAATAGTTCTACAAGTTGGTACTGGTTTTGTCAAACAAATGTACCTCCATATTTAAAGACAAAATATATTACTCATTGTAGTTTGAACTCGAGACCTAAGTTTATATTTATCAAACCAACTATATATGTTGTCACCACACATATATGTAAAGTAAGTTAAACGAAACCTTGGGCAGGTACGTGAGAGCGGTCCACAAGCAGCCCGTCATTCTCGCGCACATGCACAAGCATAAAGAACCTACACCGAAGTCATTTACATGTTAAAAGAATGGCTGAAAATAAATTTCTCCACAAAGGGAGGTATCGCGAGTAAATTGAGCATGAATTAGGTAAGGTAGAATCAATTGGTTAATGTCTAAAGGTGCTTAGCGACGGGCGAACCGTAATCGCGTTCAACATTCGCCGCAATTTATACGAGCAGCCAAGTAATCCCATTACAACGGCTCGTGTGCACTTTAGCGTACGTATAGTCGAGAGCGAGACGACTGCGGCTAAAAGCTTCGATCCGTCTTACGGGAAGTCAGTCCACTTTGAGAAACCGCCGAACTAAATCATGCCCGTCTTCGCCAACGTCTGACCCGGTTCTGAATTCTGAAGGACCGTCCGAGACGTCACATCGAGCTCCGTGTGAGTTACGCCCGCGGCGATGCAAACTTAGAGGATTCGTTATACTCAAAAAGGGATTTTAATGTATTATTTTGGCACAACGTTATAGCTCGTCGGTGGCGCGGTGCCAACGGTTAAAGGTTTAACGTGCCTGACGCTCGAGTACATCTTAAGTGATTTTTTGCCGAGCGCGCTCTCCGGCGGCAGTTTAACGAACTAACAAGATGTCGCAGAACCATTGACCCATATATAATCACGGTTATGATGTTGTTTATTGTCTGACCGTAAGCAACTTTCTTTGTTGGCAACTTAATCTTTATTGTGGACCGTTTAAGTTAATTTGCTGTAACTCTAACATAAACTTAATTAGGTAGTTATATTTTTTATTTGTTGGTCATAACTTTTTATGGATTGCTACAAATAAAATAGACATATACTACATTCCTGGACATATACATTATATCAGGTGGATGCAAAAAAAGTTGAGCTCTTAAAAAAACTATAGGAGGAATCATATTTATACATATATGTATTTTAATTTAAAAAAAATAATAACTTAAAATTTAAAATTTATAACTTCCGTCAACACTGATCCTGGTTGGTGAAAACACGCGAGTATTCGGCAGCTCCTTGGTTACAAATTGGAAGAACTCCTGGGAGCCGTAGTATTACTTTGCAGTGTACAAGATTTCTTTTGAATCCAGTGACCACCTATAGTCTAATGAAGTGCACCCTAATAGAAGACTTTTTATATTAATTATAGGATATTATAACTTACATCAACACTAATTCCGGTTTGTGAGAATACGCGAGTATTAGGCAGCTCCTTGGGTACAAATCGGAAGAACTCCTGGGCGCCGTGGTACCACTTGACAGTGTACAGGGTCTCCCCAGAGTCCAGCGACCACCGGCAGCCCAGAGTAGCGCTGGACCCCAGTCCTACAGCCTCGGGCACACTTAGCTGAATGTCACGAAGACCCAGTACACCTGCACAGATTAAATAGCAAGAATTAATTTTATTATTAACCTTGGAATTATAAAATAAATAAATAAATATTTTCACGGGTGCCTTACGGCCTCAGGGTACCCAGAGGATGGGTTTTTAATCCCACCTTGTCGTAGCCGATGGTATAAGTCTTAGTTAAAGTGCTCATGTACATAAATGTTAAGATTAAAAACTCATTGGTATACACCGGGGTTCGAACCAGAGACCTAAGTGTTTTTAAATCTAAGGTCTAACCAACTCGGCACCACTTATACAAATTCTATTTTTATAAATTCCCGATACGGGAAATTTATATATATTTTTGGCTGGCCCTTACAAATTAGTCATTTTAACATTACTAATTATATGGAAAAGGATTTTTTTTTCATTTGCATCCTGGTTCCATGGGAAAAGTTGTTCGATTTGATTAGCAGAGCCCAAAGTACATCCTTTCAAAGTC
The DNA here is from genome assembly GCA_947458855.1 of Monopis laevigella. NCBI lineage: Eukaryota > Metazoa > Arthropoda > Insecta > Lepidoptera > Tineidae > Monopis > Monopis laevigella. The sequence goes on from OX381589.1 coordinate 15,585,298, forward strand.
ACCCTGTATAAAAATGTCAAAGATGAAAGTGCAATGAAAATTTTCCTGTGGACATTTATCCATCTTGATCGGATCCGTATTGTGATCCAAGTCGCCTCGGTCTGCCTATTTAATTTTTATTATTGTATTATATATTTCCCATGAATTTATTAAAAATAAATTAATATTATGTACATTTAATAAACATTTTCCAAACTACGAATAAGATTTCCTTTTACTATAGTGCAAGGTACCACTACCAGGTAAATTAAAATACTATCTAAGCAATACTAAACTTTAAAATATATATATATATATATATATATATATAAGAGCTTTGAGAGAGTCTGATATCGTAGTTAAATAAGACAATTATGATTTTGTAATACGAAATTTTTTTTTTAAAGTGTGTGGTTTAATTCATTTGAAGTAAAATTTTAATCCACACGTTCCCACAAACCGTCTTTGGCTGGGTAATCATTGGCGTCTATACAGTCCCATAAAACGGGGATCCCTAGCCTTGAATGTTTTAACCTTTAAAGTGAACTTTAGATTAATTAACAATCTACAGCTCCACAATTGAAATAGGTATGGACTTCCTTTTTTAGTTGTATAGTTGGAAGACCTACAAAAAACCGTTTACATTGCCGGTTAAATGCAGCACCATTTAACCGGCAATGTAAACGGTTTTTATGAAATAGGCGGCGATAAATACTCATTGCTTTATTATCAAATCTAATATGTTTAGTATGTTAATTATTGTTAATATAAAACAAGGTAGTATTCTCCCTTTAGGATGTGTTTACGAAACAGGCGAATGATTTGATAATAAAGCAATGAGTCTTTGTCGCCGCCTATTTCATAACAGCATCATTTAATCGGAATAAAAAAAAAACAATGTAAACGTTTTTTTGTAGGTCTGCCCAATTTACAAGTAAGGTTAATTAATACAAAGTCGAATGCCGTGTCCAATAAAAAGGAAATAGGTATAAACTTCCTCTATTTTTAATGAATATAAAATTTTCATTCCTGGAAAAAAATATAATAATACAATAACAAAAAAATAAATAGGTAGACCGAGGCGACTTGGATCACAATCCGGATCCGATCAAGATGTATAAATGTAACATTTTACAAATGTAATATTTTATATAAATGTTACTACTCTCTTAAGCTTGGTAGTGAAACGTTGGTTGGGGGCTTATGGGAGATTAATAAAAACTTATAAGAAAGCAGCAATCATTTAAAAAGTTATGTGTACCCATTTCGATCCGATCTGCTTGTAATCCGATTCGCCTCAGTCTGATCATAAAAATAAAATAAATTAAGACCCAATGGAGTTATTCAAACTTGAAGTTGGAAATTCCAGAAAAAAAAAAATGGAGTTAAAAAAGTTTATTAAAGAGTTAATTTCTTTAACTACGGCTTTGCCCGGTGAACTTCAATTAAACTACAACTTCATAATCATAATACCTCTTGTGGCCATTATACTTTTTCCATTTTTCATAGACAAAAGCGAAGTAAAGGCTTTTCTTTATTATTTTTGAAGTACTTTGTTTTAGCACCAGTTAAACCTTAAAGCACGGGCGTCGTGAAACTGAAGGGGCTTTGAGGTAAATGCATTTTGTTCAACCTCACCATTACCTCGAGTAGTTTTCCTTTGACCGTTCGTCAAAGAGTTAAGAGCACAATAAAGGCTGAGTTCATTAAATATTGTAAGCACTTTGTCCATATTTTTGTAATTAAGGAGTTTATATAAACCATTATATGAATAGAATTGCTTTTAAAAGTAATAAAAACGTAGTACACGGTGCCTCCACAATCCTAAGGGGTATCCAGCGGAGAATTTATACCCACCTTCACGTAGCCGATGTTTTTCTGAGTACCAAGAGAAAAATAACTTTAATGTTATATACCTAATATTTCACTGACATAAAAAGAAAAATAAATACCTTACTAATACTATAACAACAAAAATACTTTCAGATCACTGTCAGAAGGGAGTGTCTCCAAAAGGCTGGTTTCCTAAACTTATACGCTGGCCGAAGAAAGTCAAAGGGCTAGACCCTTTGACCATACAGCTTTTTTATAATATATAGGCACTGGTGATAATTTGACAGTTAAATTACAAACTGGTGAATTTGATGTTCGACCAAACGCTTCGAAATCTCCTGTGAAATTTTATGTGCTTTTAATTAATTATAATCATCAACTGAATATTTATTTAAAGTTTTACTTTTTTTTAAATACAGCTCTTGGTTGAGCCATATTATCCTACTTACGATTTCCAACTTAAAATTATTTTGTATTAAAAAATCGCAGAGTTTTTGTGTAAATTAAAGATATTTGCAAATAAGGTACTGCAAACGTTTTATTTTTTTTAATTATTGCCTGTTTGTCGGTTTGCATGTTTATTTGCGCACATAAAAGCCACTCATTGGATTCAAGATATAATTACTGGAAGCTAAGAAGTTTTATTATGAGTAACACTTTTATCGTTTATTTAATTAAAATAGACCTACGAAATCATACATACATACATATCATCACGGGTGCCTTACGGCGCCCGAGACCGCCTAGACGGCCCCAGGGTACCCATCGGAGGGGTTTTAATCCCACCTTGTCGTAGCCGATGGTATGAGTCTACACCGAACAAGTGGCTAGTTCGTCGCGATCTTTTGAATAGACTCAATAACCCGCCCCAGTATACTGTATAAACAGTTGGTATAGTGAAACCGGGACCGACAGCTTAACGTGCTCTCCGAGGCACTATAGTGATGTTGTCAAACAAATGTACATATTTTTTTTAATTAAAAACTCATTGGTACACATGGTCCTGGGATTCGAACCAGGGACCTAAGTGTTTTTATGTCCAAGGACTAACCAATTCGGCCACCACGTATATTACGAAATCAAATGATATTAATATTTTAGGTTTAATATTAATGGTTTAATTATAGTTATAACCACTATAATTAAACCACTTTTGATCTGAATTGCATAAACTTCTACTGATTATTATCAATTTAGATTATATATATACCTAATCTATATTTTTTTTATTTCAAATCCACGTACCACGTTAAAATTATAAATTTCTTGCAATAATTCTGTTACCTAGTCGAATTGCATATTTAATAAATGCATTTTTATATATTTTTGATATTACTACGTGCTAGTGTAAGCTGGTAGTCATAGTAGCTACAGTTTCCTACATTTACAACTTCACTTGTGATCACTTTTATCTGAAATAAAGTTTTTTTTTCCTTTTACCTGATGTAGGTACATTAATAATGTAATATGGTATTTAGCAACTGTTTAGTTTCATTATAATTTAAAATTTGCAACCATTAACATATAATATGTCTGGCCTAAAGCCTTTATAATAATTGGATTACTCATGTTATATATATGGAATAATAATTAATTATATTTTTTTATCCTAGCAATTAATTCTAACATATTTTGTAGTTGGCAACACTCGACCCTTTTAGACGCTCGATTCAACCAGTGTTTTGTTCTATGTTTATTTAATTATTATAAATAGTTAATAAAGTGAAATGTGGTATAAAAAGTAATTGGTTTTAATTAATAACCAACATCAACCAGGAACCCTCGGACCTAAAAGTCCACAGCAAATTATAGCAACTCATATCTACATACTCGGAGAGCACGTTAAGCTGTCGGTCCCGGTTTCACTACACCAACTTGTGAAACAGTTTAAAGATGGGTTATTGAGTCTATTCAAAACATCGCACTTGTTCGGTGTAGAATCATACCATCGGCTACGACGAGGTGGGAATAAAACCCCTCCGCTGAGTTTCCTAGGGCCGTCTAGGCGTTCTCGGGCGCCGTAATGCACCCGTGATGATGTGTATGTATGTATATCTACTATAAATATATTAACGGAAGTTCACAAGGTTATTCCTTCAAAGGCCACTGCTACTTCAGTTCTTCTTACTTTCAGCTTTTGTTGCTATTTCTCGCCTAAACGTAATATTATTTAAGTATTGTGCCGAAACGTGGACTCTTACGAAATCTGGATCACAAGTTCAAGGTCGTTTAGCGGGTTAAGACCAAGTTTCTGAGGTGTGGTTAAATTACCCGTCAAATTCTTAAAGTTTATAGGAGATTAGGGTGGCTAAAATTAACCAATATTCGACTTTTATCATGTATTCATTTATTTAACATCTGTTTTTTTTTATTCATCAACGCCAAAGACTTTAATTTTCATTTTATTTATTTATTTAAAACTCTTTATTGCACAAAATTATACATAGGCGAGCTCAATGCCTTAGGCATTTTCTACCAGCTAACCTTTGAGTATAATAAATCTAATACATAAACATACATACCATACAATAACTAAAATTGCCACGAGGATCTGGTTTAAGCGTTCAGATAATGATTTCATGAAAAATTACTTGATACATTTACCTAACGTCGTCGGTTAGGTATCAGCAACCGGGCCTAAACAGAGTTATATACGAATTACTACTGAAAATGACGATACAAATAAATATTATATTATCAAACTAGCGACCCGCCCCGGCTTCGCACGGGTGTAATGCTGATACTAAATATAAACCTTCGTAGTGATAGTGATAAGCAGTCTCAGCCTAGATATTAAGTCACTGCGCAACTAATAACAAGGATAAACAGATGACAACAAGGCCCGACCTGGGATGGGTGATCGCTTTATACAACGAGGATAAACCATAATAAACACCGCAACAAGCTCGCCACTTGTTAGGTGTTGCCTCCGAATTCCATCGGCAAAATAAAGAAGGGTTAATCCTGAGATGTATACATGATAAGTATAACATGAAAAGTTTGAATAGGTAGCAAAACAGTTTACGTAATATTATTTAATGACACACAATTATTAAAGAAAATTAAAGCCCAGTTAATATTACATAATATTAATCTGGAAAAAAGGTAAGCGACACCGGTCAATCTTCTTCAAATAGTCAGTAAATTTCCAGAGAAAATATAAGGTAATATCGTGATTAATGAAACCTGTCCAATAAAGTTGGGAAAATGTTTAGGAGAACCTAATCTTACCAGGTAATTACGTTGAATGTGAAAACTTGCTGATTAAATCCATAGAATTTGGTATATTTTCGTTAAAGGTTCAATTTATAATTAAAGTTTTATTTGAACTTTTGTTGTAGTTTATTGAATTCTAATTACCTAATGTAATTTCTATAAATCAAATTTATTGATAAATAACGTATTAACAAAATTACAAGGAATAAAATAATATAAATTTTAACCTAAGAAAGTAAACTAAATTTAATTTCTATAAATTAATCTAGGTGGCCTATATTATAATAGGATTTTAAAATCAACAATTTTTTTATTATGTAGATACCTATAGCAAGCCGGCCGAGTTGGTTAGATTTTTAAGTCACGGGTCAAACCCCTGATAATAAAAATAATTTGATTTGAATTAAATTTGTTTAACAACAGTATTATTATGTCTCGGAGATCACGTTATGCTGTCGGTTCTAGTTTCACTATACAAACTTGTGAAACTGTTTATAGCTAATCATGGTATACCATCGGCTACGACGAGGTGAGAATAAAACCCCACTTGCACCTATGATAATACTAAAAACTTAAATCTTTGTTTATAAATATAATATTTTTAATAATATGTATATATTTTTTTTTATTAAACGAAATTGTACGATAAAAATAACAATGTTATAGAAATATACTCGTAATGTAATTCGTCTTTGTCGCCGCCCATTTCGTAATCGCATCATTTAGCCGGCATAGTGGGAGCAATCAATGTTGTTTAAGAACAATTATTGATTGACCCCATTCATGGACTTTGTAGGTCTACTCACCACCAGGTAGATACAAAGTCACATACCGTGCTCCAATAAAAAAAAGTTAATTTTAACGTCATTAATTTTCAGTAGGTACTCGCCTGACGTTATAAAAAAACTTAATTGTACAAAGTTGGTTAGACTATACTATAGAATTCAAATCTTAAAGGTCTCAAGTTAGTACAACCCAAATCGGAGGACACACACTTGTGACATTCTAGATTTGAATTTAATAGTACAGTCTGACCAATTTTGCTACCACGTATACAATAAAATAAAATAAAATATGTATTCCAAGTTAAATTGTTTCAACATTTTACAGATTCTGGGGACTCCTATTATTTAAACCTACTTCGCGGTCTCAAGTCCGAGAACGCTACAGTTCATTCCCCTGCCTTTCAACCACGCGATGGACCCAGCACCCTGACGGTGAAGCCATGGATAGCTAAGAACATTGTCTCTCTCTTATAGTTAAAATAATATTTTGAATTCCATCTTCCGCTAGATAAAAGTTAACTGTATTATAGTTTCATGCATGTATAAGTATAGCAATACTTGCGTCGGTCACCGCCCTTCACTTAAACAAAGTATTTTAACCTCTGTCATAAAACCTATCTAATTAGAGATAGTATTTAATTAATTTTAGCAATTAGTTATTATATACGTAAGTTTCGAGCAGTTAAAGCAAAATAGGTAAAAATAACTTTGCCATATTTCATGCTATGCACTAAATAAACATCTATTCAATGTCCAGCATTAACTTTACCTAGAAGATATTATAAAACATACTTTGAGTAGGTACTTGTGCTGTTATACCTAGGGACTGTTCCAAAATTAAAATATTATTACCCGTGAGATCTCTCGGAGAAAAGAAAGAAATAGAATATCATTAATTACATAGATATGTGATTAATCTCCGTTTTCTTTTTCCCGAGAGATCGCACAGGTTAATAATATTTTAATTTTGGAACCGTCCCTAATACGTTAAGTGTGCGAATGAATATATTTGTAATCTGTATATAAATGTAGAAAATAATATGCATATGACTGTGATATGTGAAAATAAAATGTTAATCAAGAATAGTATTAGCGTCGATAGATAATAGGTATGAAGGTAAATAAGTAAGTAGATTGTGTTTATTTATAAGTTTCGTTAATCTCACCGTAAAATTTCGTTTTTAGGTTTGTTAGCGTTATTTTTTTATTCGTTATGTTTAAATATACTTAAAAGACACTATATATTTTTATCAAACAACATAAATCTGATATCTGATAGCTTCTTCATAAAATATAAGAAAAGTTGTCCATCACCTCTGAAAGCGCGACCTAGGAAAGCTTTCAAAGTGTACGATAGAAAGCATAAGGAAGGAGTCGGTAAAGTGTTTTGTATAACCAGATAAGGTATGCAGAGAGTTTAATGGCTCAGGGTTTAAGAAATTTTAAAATGAAACGTAAATTTTTCACATAAATAAAAATAGTTGTTGATCTCCTGGAAAACTTGCAATCTATTAAAGCTCGTCTACAAAAGATAAGCGTAAGGAGCTGGTAAACTGTTTTAAATAACCAGGTAGTTTAGTGGCACAGAATGATACTATTCTGAAATCCCCCACGTGGGGGATGGCCATGGGGGATTTCCGGAATAATCCCTATTAAGTACTATACATGTAGCAAATGTCTCAAACATGTTTAATAAATACATGGGGTTAAAAACTGTCTTGTTATGCCGTATGTGGGTGTTTTAAGGTCTTTCAAAAATTATCTCAAATGTGATACTAATTATTTATTTATTTTTTATTTAAAAACTTTATTGCACAAATTTAGTACAAAGGCGGACTTAATGCCGCTAGGCATTCTCTACCAGTCAAACCTTTGGGACAAATTAAGCAGCAAGTAGGTAAAATAGGTGCAGTAAAATACATTTAAGAAATAGAGTATACAAATATTATACATACACACTAATGCTGACTACATATACATCATAAACTATATTAATAATATACATACATATTAATAAAATAGCAAATATTACAGCAACAGCACAATATAGTACTACCCACAGCACAATAATCATTTAAAGCAGAAACACAGGATGAGATGAGAGAGAGAGCGAGCCCAAACGAATAATAAAAAGGAGACACATTCACACATTCAGAAAGTGTTTATACACTAGTCTCTTAAAGATACCCCTGTTAGGAGCTTGTCTAATGTCCACCGGTAGATCATTCCAGAGTCTTCTAATTCATGTAGACATTTTTTTTTTTTAATTATTGCACTGAATGTGTTGAAATATGCTCTAGAGTTTGCAAAATAATAGAGTGGTTTTTCATTTACATATGAAAGAGTAACTAGTTTTTCACCTTCTTAAAAGGCTTGACCTTTTGCCTTTTAAAGCTTTCAATTGCTATATGTCAGCGTTATGAGCCAGTAATATGTACTATTTACGGTACCTATAGTAGTTTAGTGGATCAAATTTGAGATATTATGGTAGTAAAAGTGTGTTTTTATATTTTTATCAAAGCGTACGACCTGTGAAATATTTCCGTCTTTGTTAGATAAATATAAGAAGCTGGTAAAGTCTGAGCGCCTCCGTAGACTAGTAATTGCGCCTTATGGCGCTGTATCTGGAGGTTTGATTCCCCACAAGGGAAAAATAATAATTTGTAAGTACGATTTTAAACAGCTTGCCATGTTTTGGGTGTGTGATAGGGGCTATATGTGTGTAATGTTAAAAAAAAAGTGATTGAGTAAAGATAGTAAAGGAATGGCAGGTGTTTTAGTTAAAAATAGTTTTTTGTATCAATAATAATAAGAATAGTTGACGATCTTATTTAAAAGTGCAAGATCTATCTAAGCTTTCGTCGTCTAAAATAGATAAGCACAAGAAGCTGTTTTATATAAACAGATAAGGGAAAGATATGCAGGTATTTTAGTCGCCCAGGTTTCGAGAGTTTTCGGAAGCGAGGGCGGGCGGTTAGACCGCGCGAGACCCGGTTCCGGCACATCCGGTCACACTTGCGTTTACAAAATAAAAATACTTTAAAACTTTGTATTATTTGTTCTTATTTTAAATACTTGGTGAAGTAATTGCTGAATTATATCAGTTTATAGTATTTTGTTTGTTATTTTTTTTTTGTGGATTTTGCAGTATAAACTGTAGAACGATGTAAGGCCAGCATCACCGCCAATGATTATCGTAAAGCGATCCGAGATAGAAAATAGAAACGGATTGGCGTTTGATTTTTTTTTTTGATAACTTTGCAGCTGCGACAAACTAGTGGACAAAGTCCTCGCTGCAGTGTGAACAGTCAGAATTAACTATTCATATATTTATTTAACTCTTTAGGCATTTATGTCTGTAAAAGTTTACATAAAACAATAATTAATTAAAAATGTATCGCTTTGTTGACACGGGATCTACATATTTTGTAATATATTGAGTAAAATAAATTGTAGAAAAATAGGCTCTCCTTGTCGGCTTTAGAACAGATATCTTTGTCTTTAAGTTAAATGGTTACTATTTTATAGTAAATGAAAATTTTAAGTCCAAATAAAAAAAAACAACTATATATAAAACTTATACTATGTGTACCAGAAACAACGATACTAAAACATTTCATATTTTATAAACACCCAGACCATGACAAACTAATAGAAAAACGTACTGATATTATTTTCCCATAAGAGGGAATCGAACTCACGACAGCAAGGTTATGAAAATATATAGACGTCCACTTCGAAACCTAACTTAGACTGGGTTCACCAGTCTTTCGGAGGCTACTGCTTTAATTTATTGTCGAGGCGGTAGTCTCCTTTCATGGCACCCTTATGAATCGGGCGATTGATTTGACGATTAAGCAGCGAGAATATTTAAATCGACTCGTAATGTAAATACGTCCATGTTGCCGCCCATTTCGTAACCGCATCATTTAGCCGGCATAGAGGGAGCGATCAATATTGTAAAACAACAATGTATTGATCGAACCTATTTATGGACTTTGTAGGTTACTTAACATTAGGTAGATACAAAGTCACATGCCGTGCTCTATTTAAAAAAACTCATCGTTTAGCCTTAGTAGGAGTGATCAGTGTTATTGAACAGTAATGTTGTTATCGACCCATTCATGGACTCTGTAGATCTGCTTACCATTAGGCAGATACAAAATCATATGCTTAGTTCAATAATAAAAATACAGCAGTTCTTTTGAAATAAAAAAAAAGCGGCCCAAGCCTAGTGGTTAAGTCACTGCGCAACTGATAACAAGGTTAAGCAGATGATAACAAGGCCGGCCTGGGATAGGTGACCGCTTTATACAACGAGGCTATTTCATCATAAACACCGCAACAAGCTCGCCATTTTTAGGCGTTGCCTCCGAATACCATCAGCGAAATGAGGACAGGTTAATCCCTCTGCTGGGTATCCTGAGGCTGTTTAAAAGGTTCTCGGGAGCCAAATGGTATTATTATTATTATATATTCTTTTATAAATAGATAATAAGTAAAGACAAAATTCGTGAGGGGTGGACTGGAACTTGGTTGGCCCAGAGGTTAAGCACCTTGCCGCGATAGCGAGGTTCGTGGGTTCGTGTCCCACCCACCAGGATTTTTTTCATTGCATTTTTATCTTTAAAAATGTAATATAAGATTATCCTAACAATGAATTTATAAAAATGCTTATATTCTTTTGAAATTTCTCCTAACCGGAAAGCTCAGGGCCCACCCAAATATCATTAAAGTAAGTAATCAATTCGTAGCCCTTAGCTATGGGTGGTGAAGGTGGTCGGAATACATATAAATCAAGTAAGCTTACGTGATCCAACTCAAGATCAGGCCAATAGCAATACTACGTGAGTGTGCTGACATGAACTCATTACATATAACCAAATTCAATTTACAGTTCCTACCACATCTCATCAGATTTTATCTCGCGTGAATTGTGTAGAGACAGGTAATGGAATGCGTGCATTGAATCCGATGGCGTACATCCGGTTATGTTTACAATAATAATGTGAATATTTACTTGTTATGGATGGAAATCATATATTGGGTTTCGAATTAAAATGAGATGAGGTTCGAATTTAATACGATGCACTAGCTAGAATGACATTGGTGAGCCATTATGCTATTCTATGAAATTAAATCTAATTTAAAATTATTTTATGTAATAAAATATAAGTTTAATATTATTTTATGTAATAAAATATAAGTTTAATATTATTTTATGTAATAAAATATAAGTTTAATATTATTTTATGAAACAAAATATAAGATTAATATTATTTTATGTAACAAAATATAAGTTTAATATTATTTTATATAATAAAATATAAGTTTACTATTATTTTATGTAAAAAAATATAAGTTTAATACTATTTTATGTAATAAAATATAAGTTTAATATTTATAACACCATTGATCTAGATGTATGAATAAATTTTACCACTATTAATTAGCAAATCATATTCGGGTTTCAATTTGGCGTTTAAGTTGTAATAATTAGAGCATATGATTAAAATTTTCTGCACAAGGCTCGTCTATATACAATTGCGTGCAATAAATAATAAAAAAAATAGTAAATATTCGGAATTAATAAAGTAACTTGCTCGAGTGAGTGTTCCCTTAAAACCTGTCAAAAGTAATATTAGATAATTTGAATGTGTATTTATTATCCCACAACATTCGATAATAACCTTTGTTTATGTAAAACAAATAATTCTAACAAAACACAAAATATATATATATATAATAATATAAAAAAAAAAATGCATAACAACAATAATAATAATACAATGAGCTACTACAATACCCTGCAACACTGCGCTACAATACTGTGCTACGATGTTACGGAGTTGTGATGTTACAATATGCTACGACGTACGTAAATGGGGGCTACGATAAAATGCTGCGCAACAACAATGAACTACCACAATAGCAACACTACGCTACGATACCGTGCTACGACATCACGGTATTGTGCTATTACAATATTCTACGTATGGTAATGGGGACTACGACAAAATGCTGCGTAGCAATTATTAGCAACCTCAATACCCTGCAACACTGTGTTACGACTTTATGGAATAATTGTGCTATGAGAATATGCTACGACCATATGATAAAAAGACTACGACATAATGCTGCGTAACACTATGGGCAACCACAATACCCTGCAACACTACGCTACAATATTGTGCTACGACGTTACGGAGCCTTGCTATTACAATAAACTACGAAGTATCGTAATGAGGCTACGACATAACGCTGCGTAACAACAGTAATCTACTACAATACCCTCAACCCTCAAACCCCAACCCCGCTACGACAATGTGCTACGATATTACAGAATTATACTATGACAATTGCTACTACGTATTGTAATGGGGACTACGACAAAATGCTGCGTAACAATTATTAGCAACCTCAATACCCTGCAACACTGTGCTACGACTTTATGGAATAAATAATGCATTGCCCTAAATAATGCATTTTATAATTTTTATGAATTAATTATTTTATTTTATAAACTATGTTTCCCAAAAATTAAAATCAAGGTTTCAAATAAAAATAAAGGCCGAAAGTGGATAACACCAAGTATTAGGAAATCTTGTGCAAAGGGAAGACAGTACATAATAGCCTACTATAAAAATAGAGACAACGAAAGTAAAAATAAATATAAAGCTTATAATAGAATATTAAGGAGATGTATATATACATCGCAAAAAGCGCAAAATAATATTTACCTCAAAAATAACAAAAACAAGTGCAAAGCCAGCTGGAATATAATTCAAAATAAAAAATGTTTAAAAAGAAATGAAGACATTAAATAATTAAGGCATAACAATAAAAGTATAAAAGATCCATCAGATATTGCTAATGAATTTAATAATTATTATATAAATATCGCACATAATTCAAATAGTAATAATAATTCAAATAGTAAAAATAATTCAAATAATAATAATTTAAATAATAATAATAATATTACTTCAAACAACAATCCAGTTATTAAATTAAATAATCAAAGTCATATTAATACAAGTTTATATCTGAAGCCATGTGATAACGTAGAAATTTTAAACATAATTAGATCGCTGAAAAATACCAACGCTGTAGGATACGATGATATTCCAACAAGTATTTAAAAAATGATAGCGCCGATAATTACACCACTATTGACATTTTTAATAAATCTATCATTCGAACAAGGCGTTTTTCCGGCCGCATTGAAGAAGTCGATAGTAATACCACTATTCAAAAAGGGTGATAAAAAAGGCATTAACAACTACCGACCAATAACCCTTATTCCAATAATGTCAAAAATATTTGAAAGAGCCATGCATACTAGAATAACAGAATTTATTGATAAACATAGTATAATAAAAATGGAACAAAACGGTTTTCAAAAAAACAAATCTACTGCATTGGCAGCATTTAACCTAATTAAAAATGTAACAGAATTTATGAACCTTAAAATCCCTGTCACTGTGCTACTGTTTGATATGACAAAAGCCTTTGACTGCGTAAATCATGATATACTAACCGATAAACTTTATACTTACGGGATAAGAGGTATTGTACTAAATTGGATCAAATGTTATTTACATAATAGGACTCAGTGCGTCGAAATAACTCGCATCAATAAAAATGCAGAATGTACATGTACAAAGTCAGAATACAAACAAATTAAATTCGGCATACCCCAAGGAAGTATTTTAGGGCCACTGTTTTTCATATATAAACGATCTACCAAACATAACATCATATTCGTCAGTGTTATTTGCAGATGATTTTTCGATTATAATACCCGATGATAAGAATAATAAGTGTATTAAAATAAAGTGCAATAGTAATAATATGAATTGGAATAATAGACGTGACAGTATTCATTATAATTGTAATAATAATAATTCAAATAGTAATAATAATAAATCAAATAATAATAATAATATTTCAACTGATAATAATAATTCAAATAATAATAATAATTCAAATGATAATAATAATTTGAATAATAATAATAATTCAAATAATAATAATAATTCAATTAATAATAATACAAATGATAATTCAAATAATAACAACAATAATTCCAATAATAATGATAATAATTTAAATAATAACAACTATGAAAATAACATAAATGATACAATTACAAAAGTAGTCGAATGGTTAAACTTACATAATTTGAAAATTAATATTGGAAAAACTAAATATATGCAGTTCCGCAATAAAGGTGCTCATAGCCGCCAACTCAACGTAGAACACAATAACGAAAAAATTCAAGTAACAAACACATGTACCTTTTTAGGGATAACTATTGATGAGCATTGCGACTGGTTTGGACACATAAAACAAGTATGTGCAAAAATTAATAAATTTGTTTTCGCTCTATATAAATTAAGGCAAACAGTCTCGCAGGAAACGGCAGTGTTGGCCTACCATGGATATATTTCCTCTACTCTTCGCTATGGCTTAATATTGTGGGAAAACTCTTCTGAGGTACATAAAGTGTTCCTCGCTCAAAAAAAATGTTTGCGTGCAATATGTGGTATACCGCCTTTTGAATCCTGTCGGCCATTATTCAAGAATTTTAAGATTCTAACTTTAACAGGATTGTATATCTACGAAATGATCATGTTTGCAAAACAAAATATCCACCTATTCGTATTAAGAAAAGACGCATTGACGTAATTCTAGATACCCAAATAAATTTATAATAGACCAACACATTAGTACTAGGGTTTTCGAAAAAAAATCATATATATTGGCAATAAAAATATATAACAAGCTTCCTAAAACTTTGCAGGATCATTCAAAAAATAAATTTAAAACATGCCTCCTAAACTGGCTGCACGAGAAATGCTTTTACAATTTGGCAGAGTTTTTTAATACCAAATGGACATGATCTTTTATACATCTAGTCAAATATTATTGTGGCATTCTCTTTTTGTTGTAATCTCGTGTGTTTGTGGTTTTGATAATGTTAACAAATTATTGTAATTTTTCTTTTATATAATGATAGTGCAAAATTTTATAACTAGATAAATAACAATGTACCTACCTACCTAAATATATTCACATACCACAAATGGTGGAGTAAGAGATCCTAAAAATCTGTAAAACAACTAATGTAAACCTTATTCCGTGAATAAAGAATCATTCATTCATTCATTCAATAATTGTGCTAGGACAATATGTTACGCCCATATGGTTAAAAGACTACGACATAATGCTACAGTAAAGAGAAATCAAAATACATAAACTGCATTGATACAACTACATAAAATACATAAATAATATAGCAAATTTCAATACATAAATATATGTTTAAACCTAACCTAAATTATGATAGTGAAATGATGTATCTGGGGATAATGCATATAAATGTTTGTAACAGCCTTTAGGGTTAATATATATATAACGATAACGATAATAATTTTAGGAAAATAAATTAACCAATCAGTTTAAATAAGATTTTGGAAAAATATTTAGTAGTCAACTTGTGATAAGTAAAAATATATTTTTTTACTTTTCACAACAAATTCAATTTGGAGCACAGTAATTGAATCGCCTCTTTGTTTGCTTTCTTTGCTCTCTGCCGAGTAATATTTGGAATATTTTAAATTAAATGTTCGCTACCAACGTTTATTGGTAATATAAATACTCAGTACGTACTCGTACATTTTCAATGATTATATACTCGTACCCACTGGCGAGCAAACAGTTTGTTAATTTAAAATTATATTATAACATCACGGGTTTGTCACGGGTGCCCAAGATCGCCTAGACGTCCTCATTGGGGTTTTATTTTCACTTCGTCGTAACTGATGGTATTCTGAGTCTACACCGAATAGTTGGCTAGCTCATCGTGGTATTTGGATAGATTCAATAACTCATCTGAACAGTTTCACAAGTTGTTATAGAGAAACTGTCCCAGAGCTTAACATGCTGTCCGAGGCACAATAAGTGGTTTATTCAAACAAATACTGGACTTTATATTATGGACTTTATAATTCTGTTTACCATCAGTATCAATACAAATTTACATGCCGTGCTCCAATAAAATAATATAAATATCATCACGGATGCATTGCGGCGCCCGAGACCGCATAGACGGCCTCGTCGTAGCCCATGGTATGAGTCTACGCTAGCTCTTCGATGTTTAAATATTTTTATTTATTTATTTTTATTTAAAAACTTCATTGCACAAATTTTGTACAAGGGCGGACTTAATGCCGCTGGGCATTCTCTACCAGTCAAACGTTTGCGATAAATTAAGCAGTAAGTAGGTATGACCCCAATGAGGACGTCTAGGCGATCTTGGGCACCCGTGACAAAGTTT
Organism: Monopis laevigella; assembly: GCA_947458855.1. Classification (NCBI taxonomy): domain Eukaryota; kingdom Metazoa; phylum Arthropoda; class Insecta; order Lepidoptera; family Tineidae; genus Monopis; species Monopis laevigella. The sequence goes on from OX381589.1 coordinate 15,601,453, forward strand.
AGATTGAAAACTCATTGGTACACATCGGGGATTTGAACCAGGGACCTGTGTTTTTAAGTCTAAGGTCTAACCAACTGGGCCACCACGTAATACCACCTATAAAATAAAAAAAAAACCATTGTTACAAGAAACGTAAGTAATATAATCATAATGAGGATATACTAACATATCAGAAAGACTATAAAGTAAGCAGAACATGCAATATAAGAAAACTTTGTGATCATCAAATTTCGCATTCCTAGAAGTTACAACGACGACCCCTTTCGTAATAAATTAGAACCAAAAATAGGTTTATTACTTCCAGTTTCCTCCGCGGGTACCAAACCTCAGCTATAATCTTACCTAATTTACAAATACATTTCTCTTACTCGCCCATAAATGTCCGGAGAGCAAATAACTCACAGAAACTTTTGTTTGAGTTTGATTGTGCGATGAAAGGTTCCACAGCGGCGCTGACTGGCGATCGTCTTCTCGCATCGGCCATGCATTATAAATGAGCCTTCGTGCGTGTTCCGATCCAATAATTTCAAAGATCTTCTGCCTCACGAAGATTGGCACTTTACAGGATTCACCAGGACCCTCGAGGCCTTCGGAGAACTCTGATAATAAGCTTTACTTACGAGATTGGATTCGAAAATTCAATTGTATCTGGAGTGATTTTAATAATTCATTACTTTTGTACAGTTATCCAATAGCCGAAGACGTCTACCATGTCTGATTGCAGACGACGAGTCGTGATTCTTTAATAAAACATCGTTTTTATTTAACTTGTTATTGACCGTAGGATTGGGTAGTTTTAATGAAAATGTCGTTAGAAAAATATTATCTCTAATTGATTATATTTTGTTTGTTGATTTTTTATAAATTAAATGCTTCAAAGTGCCCTAATAACAATATAATATGTTGGACATGTGTACTTGGTTTGTTTGTGACTATGACTGTACTATGTATATCAGGAAGAACGATACTAATATAATATTATTTATTTACATTTATATATAGAGTCTGGCCATCAAATGCTGACATATACGAGTATGTTATTTTCTTCGACACTACGTGTATGTTTTTTAACTTTGTTTATGAGAAAGAACGAGATAGGGATTTGATTCTGGGATCAACATTCAATAGCCAGACGCTTTAAAGAGATAAAGTTTGTATGCATGTATGTAAAAAATATTCTACTAATAGTGAGCTGTTCTATGTAACTTAGGCTATATTTAATTTTGATATAAGTTTTTCATTAGATTGTATTTTTTTTTTTGGAGTACGGCATGTAATTTGATACGTGATAAGCAGACCTACAAATCTATTAATGAGGCCGATCAATACATTTTTGTTTAACAATATTGATTGCTCCCACTATGCCGGCGAAATGATAGGATTACTAAACGGGCAGCGACAAAGACGTATTTGCATTACGAGTCTATTTAATATCCTCACTGCTTTATCGTCAAATCAATCGCACCGTACCATAAAAGGAGACTACCCAATTCTACAAGTAATCGAGGCCATAGTCTCCGGAAAACCGGTGAACCCACAGATTAAAACCGAAAAATGACTATATATTTTTAAAACAATTCGTTATTTGGCTGCGTTTTTTGGCGTGCGTTGTTCTCATGGTTAAAGGTACGTGACAATAATGTATTACAAAGCAATTTGTCACCAATACATCTAAATAAAAGTCAGCGACACGATTTAGATTTTAAAATAAATGACGATTTTTACGATAAAAATGTCGCTTTTAAAATACACCAGATAAAAAAACTATATCATATTTTTTTTATAAAGCAAAATTGGGTTAATTTTTTTTTATTTTATAGTTAGTTTTGGGATTTTAATTTGATATTTTTGGCAACTACTGTGGGTAAATTGTATAGCAAAACAGTTTTTTTTTTTAATTCAACGGGGCGCAGGAAATTATGATAGTGATATTCCATGAGCAGTATGACTTATTTGGGGTTTTATAAGTTATTATAAAAAAATAAAATCCTTTTGGAGTCACTCAATCCAATATTATAGATATCTATCTATAGAAAGTTGAAATTTAGAAAAAACAGTTCAAAGGGGTATCTTTTTTTTAGTTAACGCGCGTAAAGTTGCGGACAATATCTAGCATTTATATTATATAAACACCCAAATAAACGGTACAAAAAAGGTAATTTGTCATGAGTGGGAATCGAACTCACATGCCCTGGTTATTATTAGATGTAATTTTGATACATAAATTATAAAAGTATAAATTTTTATGTGAATTTTATATAAAATTATATCATAGAATTAGTACTAGCAATAACAATTTCTATTAAGACTATTAATTTTATTAGATTATTAATTTCTATTGAAGTTTAGACATTCTTATATTTAGGTGGAAGGAAGGCCTCTGTAACTTCGCTAGGCCGACCGAACGGACTCGATACCACCACCGCCCATACAGATGCAAAGACCGTCAAGCGACCTAGTCATGTTTCGGTTTTAGTCTGTGAGTTCACCCGTCCATGGGTTTTCCGGAGACTACTGCATTAATTTCTTGTCCAAGTTGCCTTTCACGGTGAGGTTACAAAACGGGCGATTGATTTGACGATAAAGCAGCGAGGATATTAAAATAGCCTCTTAATGTAAATTCGTCTTTGTCGTCGCCCATTTCGTAACTGCATCATTTAGCCGACATAGTGGGATCGATTAATATTGTTAAACAATTATATTGCTCGATCCCATTCATGGACTTTTTAGGTCTGCTTACCATCAGGATGATTCAACCTCACATGCCTTGCTCCAATAAAAAAAAAAGTTACTTCCACCAAGTATTTCCAGTATGGCCGCCAATCGTGACACCATATTAGTTCAGTAGCCCTAGTGTGAGTTTTTTTAACGTTTACTTTCGCGTTAACTATACTACCGCGTTAACATTTTGACCAATCACACGACCGCATTTCTAGTACTAAAAATTTCCGCTTGGAGCGCTGAACCATTTCCCATACAAATTTTAGTTAACTTAAACGCAAAGTAATAGTTAGAAAACTCACACTAAATTATACTGTACCCCTAGTGTGAGTTTTCTAACGATAATATCTATATATAACGCGGTAGTATAGGTAACGCGGAAGTAAACGTTAAAAAAACTCACACTAGGGCTACAGTAATGCAAGTCACGTGACGACGGCGTCTTGTCGTTGTTTTTACGCTATTCTTATATTTTCTTCCATCTTCATTATATTACTTCTATATTCACATGCCCCGATTATTATTTAGATGTAATTGACACATAAATTATGAAACTATGAATTTTATATGAAATTATATCAAAGAATATAGAATTAGTACTAGCAATAACAATTACAATTATAAAAACTAAGACCTTTAGTTATTGTTTTTCGACATTCTTATATTTACTATACTTACTTCCACCTAGCCATAGCAATATGGCCGCCAATCGTGACGCCATATTAGTTCAGTGATGCAAGTCACGTGACGACGGCATCTTGTCGCTGTTTTCGCGCCATTCTTATATTTTCTTCCATCTTCATTATATTACTTCCATGTCGGCCATATTATGTTAATTGGTTTTAACACTGATCTTCAGAGGCAATTTACATGTTCTTGGGTGATTAAGTGCCTGTAACAAGGTTAAGGCAATTATATTAGGGCAAAGTTTAATAGGTTTACTACTATACTTTTTATATTTCCCCGATTCACAGTTTCACACCATAAGATAGTTAGATATGTAGGACAATTTACGCATATTGCTTCTGGTCACAAACCAAGCACTTGTACTATGTGTACCAGAAACTACGATATAATACATATTATATTTTTTATAAACACCCAGATCATGGCAAACTGTAGAAAAACGTACTATTTTTTGAACCCACGACCTCCGTATACAACGCCAAAAGTGCAACTAGTCTACGGAGGCGGTCATATATAAATATAGGTCTTCCTATTTTGATTGATATTGATTTCTATTATCATTACCCATATATATATATAGGTAAGCCTCTACCTAGACCTTCTATACTTTAGCTAGAAATCTAAGGTCTAATCAAATCGGCCACCACGTATTCGTTATAAATTACTCGAATTAGATTTTTTATAGCACGTTTAGCAGGCATGGTCAGATCAATGCTGGTGTTAAACAACATTGTATTGGTTACCCTAATTCATGGAATATTTCGGTGTTTACACCAGATACAGAGTCAGAGTCATATGCCGGGATCCAATAAAACAAAGACCATAAGGGTATAAAAATAGTGGATTATGAAAGATTACTATGATATATATATATATCTTCACGGGTGCCTTACGGCGCCCGAGACCGCCTAGACGGCCCCAGAGGCGGTAGCCTCCGCTAGGAGTACCCAGCGGACAGGTTTTTAATCCCACCTCGTCGTAGCCGATGATATGAGTCTACACCGAACAAGTGGCTAGCTCGTCGCGATGTTTTGAATATAATAATAATAATAATAATAATAATAATATGTAGGACAAATTACACATATTGCTCTGGTCACAAACTAAGCTCTAGGCTTGTACTATGTGTACCAGAAGCAACGATATAATACATATTATATTTTATAAACACCCAAACCATGACAAACTGTACAGAAAAAACGTACTAATATTTTTTGCCATGGGTGGGAATCGAACCCACGACCTCCGGATACAACGCCAAAGGCGTAACCACTAGTCTACGGAGGCTGTCAATATAATAGACTCAATAACTCATCTATAAACAGTTTCACAAGTTGGTATAGTGAATCCGGGACCGACAGGTCTCCGAGGCACTATAGTGGTGTTGTCAAACAAATGTACATATTTTTTTTAATTAAAAACTCATTGGTACACACCGGGATCCGAACCAGTATGATTCAGAACCTAAGTGTTTTTAAGTCCAAGGTCTAACCAACTCGGCCACCACGTATTTCTATGATAGTATTTATATAATATGTTCTGATGATTAAAAAAAACTAAAAAGTATTACAATTTCATACATAGCCTATATAACACCTAAACTAATGTGCCAACAATAATATTTAAATAATTTATAAATTAAGGTATTATAAAAAAATGTGTCGTTTGTTCGACAATCGGTATATTTAACTAGGTAATATATTTTTTTAAATGCCGACCATAAAATAAATAATTAACGATTTGTTTTTTGTAAATACTTAATTTAAAATACCACTTTTAATTACACTGAAGTAAAAGCATAAATTAAACTCAACCCAACAGAAAACACTTCGAAATACATTACCAAAGAAACCTCTCCAAATGCAATAAAATAGTAAGTAAGAGCAAAAGAACTTTTCATTAAACATATCTCTGACATCAAGAATTTACTGCCCCGCGAGACACCCTTTTCATGCCGTGCGTTTTGTTGTTCGGAGATCGATTGGCTTCGAATAAAATAGATCCGCCAATTGAATAGCGCACCCCAGCGCAATGTTTCAGGGAAAGCGACACTTTTTCAGGGGAACGGCGACGACTAATGGGTTCACGCGCTGGCCCCGGACTTTCAATAATGGTTGGAGCGCGCGTGCTCGACGCTTCGGCCGGGGCTAATCTATCCTTCTGACAATATTTTTTACGGAGTTTTCTTATTTTGTGTGCAGTTTACGGTAAACTGAGTCGTAGCATTGTTTATTGTTAACTCTACTTCGGGGTTTAGTTTTTAAATACTTTTACTAACTATGGGTGTGACATTGACACTATCTTACATAAACACGACAACAAAATTGACTCTCTAACCGACGCATTTTTGTATGTTCTGATGGTATTTAAAGCACGTAAAGAAAACCCTACGTTTTCTTTTGCAATTATCGGTTTTCCTAAAGCTCCTATAAAATAAACGTTCAGATCAGAAAAACGAATGAAACGATCAGAAATAAGACGCCAACGTGGTAATATAACGCGTTTTCTCGACGCGCGATCGGGTCTAATCTAGCCTTTTAACAATAATGGTTGAAATCTTGCCTGCGCGCAAGGCAAGATTAGCCGCGGTTATACTCGACACTTCAGCCGGGGCTTGTTTATCCTTCTGACAATAACGGTCGTAGCAGGCGTTCTCGACGCGCGACAAGGGCTAACCTTACCTTGCGCGCGTGCTTGAAGCTTCGGCCGGGGTTCATCTATCCTTCTGACAATAATGGTCATAGCACGCATTCTCGACGCGTGACACGGGCTAATCTTGCCTTCTGACAATAACGGTCGTAGCAGGCGTTCTCGACGCGCGACTAGGCTAACCTTACCTTGTGCGCGTGCTTGAAGCTTCGGCCGGGGTTGATCTATCCTTCTGACAATAATGGTCATAGCACGCATTCTCGACGCGCGACACGGGCTAATCTTGCCTTCTGACAATAACGATCGTAGCAAGCGTTCTCGACTCGCGACAAGGGCTAACCTTACCTTGTACGCGTGCTTGAAGCTTCGGCCGGGGTTGATCTATCCTTCTGACAATAACGGTCATAGCACGCATTCTCGACACGCGATACGGGCTAATCTTGCCTTCTAATAATAACGGTCGTAGCAAGCGTTCTCGACTCGCGACAAGGGCTAACCTTACCTTGTACGCGTGCTTGAAGCTTCGGCCGGGGTTGATCTATCCTTCTGACAATAACGGTCATAGCACGCATTCTCGACACGCGATACGGGCTAATCTTGCCTTCTAACAATAACGGTCGTAGCAGGCGTTCTCGACTCGCGACAAGGGCTAACCTTACCTTGTACGCGTGCTTGAAGCTTCGGCCGGGGTTGATCTATCCTTCTGACAATAACGGTCATAGCACGCATTCTCGACACGCGATACGGGCTAATCTTGCCTTCTAACAATAACGGTCGTAGCAGGCGTTCTCGACGCGCGACAAGGGCTAACCTTACCTTGCGCGCGTGCTTGAAGCTTCGGCCGGGGTTGATCTATCCTTCTGACAATAACGGTCATAGCACGCATTCTCGACGCGCGACACGGGCTAATCTTGCCTTCTGACAATAATGCTTGGAGCGCGCGTGTTCGACGCCGGCGATACTAGATCTTTCTGACATATTTTTTATGGAATTTTGTGTGCAATATGTATAGAGTCTAGAATATTTTAGGAACTACATATTTAAGTCTGTTGTATTTCTGAATATACCTATATAGATTTTTGTCCAAATGTACCCTATATAATAAATATTTAAAATTAAGAGTTAACACAGTAAATCAAATTATAAGAATCATACTCATTACATAAATAGGAAAAATTAAATTTACAATATTATTCAAGATTCATCAATACGTGCGTAGTCGCGGGTAGAAATAGGGCCTACTATTAGGCCCGCATAAATCACGATGGAGGTCCAATCGACAACTCGTGTAAGTCCAGTAATATTTATCGGTTTCTTCGCGCAATATCTTCTGTTAATTGCCACTTAAGTTGGGGTTTTTCTTGCTGCATCATCAATTATACTAACTGCCAGTTTTGTAACCGTACTAAATGGAATTGTTTAAGTGTGATCCGTTAGTAAGTATAAACAATAATAATCATATAAAATATGATTTAATTATATGGAGCTTTTTGGTATAAGTATTTCTTTTTATTATATATATACGAACTTAAAAGATTTAAAAATAGTGCTATGACGGATGCCTTATAGCGCGGCGCCCTAGAGCAATTGATCGCTCCTACTATTCTGGCTATGTATCACTCGGAAAATGCATTTTATGGATTAGGTCACTTTATCCCCTCGGTAAATAATATACGTATAGGTACTATAGATTATTTATTCCAACATACATGCATAATATAATCATAAGTTGCACCAACATTCGCCGAAGAGGATTGTTGAATTTAACGAAGACCGTTGTAGTAAAGCACTATGTAGCACTCAGGTGAAAGTGCGTTTAGTCGATTAATGGATTAATTTATCCCCTCGGTAAATAATATAAACATAGGTTTTGGAGTAATCTATAATCTAACATACATGGATAATGTAATCACTACTTGCTCCAATATTCGCTGAAGAGGATTGTGAATCTTAACTAAGACCATTGTCGTATATATCACTCAGATGAAACTGCGCTTTATCTATTAATGTATCACTTTATCCTCTCGGTGAACAACATATGTAGGTTCTACAGATTACTCCAACATACATGGATAACAACTTGCATCAATATTCGCTGAAGAGGCTTGCATTATCGTATATATCACTCAAGAAAAAGTGAGCTTTGTCGATTAATGGATCACTTTATCCCCTCGGTAAACAACATAGGTACTACAGATTACTCCAACATGCATAGATAATGTAATCATAACTTGCATCAACATTCGCTGTAGAGGCTTGCATTGTCGTATATATCACTCAAGAGAAAGTGAGCTTTATCGATTAATGGATCACTTTATCCCCTCGGTAAACAACATAGGTACTACAGATTACTCCAACATACATACATGGATAATGTAATCACAACTTGCATCAACATTCGCTGTAGAGGCTTGCATCATCGTATATACTACTCAAGAAAAAGTGAGCTTTATCGATTAATGGATCACTTTAACCCCTCGGTAAACAATATAGGTACTACAGATTACTCCAACATACATGGATAATATAATCACAACTTGCATCAACATTCGCTGAAGAGGATTGTGAAACTTAACGAAGACCATTAAAACTAAATCAAGTTTTCTTGCTTAGTCCAAGTTTGCCTTTACCGAGTGCATGTTCACTACGATAAGGAAATCAATCAAGGAAGCTTCAAACTCTAGCCGAAACAGATAGCACTTGAAGTTAGCTCGAGCTAAACTTATATGTTTGCGCTTGCCTTTAGTGGCCGATTACCTTATGTAGTGTTTAGATACCGCATAATTAATTATAAACTGTATAGTTAAATAATAATAATAAAATATACAACAATTTACCCATATTGCTCTGGCCATAAACTAAGCTCTAGGCTTATAGTATGTGTACCAGAAACAACGATATAATACATATTATATTTTATAAATACCCAGAGGATGACAAACTGTACAGAAAAAATGTACAACTTTTTTTTGCCATGTGTGGGAATTGAACCCACGAGCTCCGGATACAAGGCCAAAGGCGCAACTACTTGTCTACGGAGGCTGTCAATACTGTATAATTGTATACTGCAACAATTTCTTATCGATGTGGTAGTCTTTTCTGGGTGCAGTAAAAAACGGATAAAGTAATTCTACTGAACCCGTAAATAACATATTTTTTTATATAAACGCTACACTTTCGAGAGACAATTATTGATATGGCCGAAAAAAATCGTTTTAATTTAAAATGATTATTTTACAATGTATTATTTAAGCCATTTTACACACATTTACCTGGTCATAAATTAAGCTCTAGGCTTGCATCAGATACTACGATACTGATAGGTGCATATTAAATTTGAAAACATCCAGAACAAGGGCAATTGTACTGAAAAACGCACTATTTTTTTCCTGTAGTGGAAATCAAACTGCCTTTTGATACAACGCCAACGCCGCAACGGAGGCAGTTACAAAAATCTACTACAGTTACTCTACCACAAGTTTATGCAGACAATTTTTGCTATAGTCGCTAGTAACTATAGATAATATATAGGAATGAACCAATAAGAGAGGTGTATTTGAAAAATAAAGCTACTACAGTTGAAACTATTTGCAAAACTTGTGATAAAACTACAGAATAGTTTTAATTTAGCTAGACCCTGAATAAAAATTCAGCAAGGACCTTGAAAAATTCAGAATACAAATGTTCTAAATTTAAAATGTTTCATGATGAACCTTTATCATTCTTAAATAACTTTCAGTACCTTTCTATAATTCAGCATTTAACCTCAGCGGCTAGTAAAGGATGCCTATACACAAGGGCGCGGCGTCAGCGCTGTTTGCTAAGCTGTCTAACTAATTGCCACGTTACAGACTACCGCTTACGTATGCCGAGCTGCAAGACCATTTCGAGCAAGATAAACAATCTAGTATGTATGAAATTAAATTTCAATATGTGGTTAGTTTTCATTTTGATTATGGGGAAATGTATTTTAGAGTTAGGTTAGATTGAAAATACAATTTTAAAAATTAAGTAAATCATTACGGGTACCTTACGGCGCCCGAAACCGCCTAGACGGCACACCTTATCGTAACCTGATAGTATATTGAGTCTACACTACACCAAACAAGTGGTCAGCTTATAATTAAACAGTTTCAGGGGTTTGTATTTTGAAACCGGGACCGACAGCTTAACGTGCTAGCACTAGGCACTGTAATGGTGTTTTCAAACTAATGTACTTACTTTTTTTTTAATTCATTGGTACCCACAGAACTTTGAACCTGGAATGTAAAACTTGGCAACCACGTATTTTAAAAACGTAGAGTGCCTATATATTTTTTAGTTTTGTTTTCTTGGAGAATAATTCCTGAAGTACCTCGAATTCCTTATGTAGTATTTTAATTAACATTAATTAGACGTCGCTTGCTTGTCTGAGGCTAGAAGTGACAGATTTTCGCAACATAGATCCACTATTAAACCTTTCATGTGAGCCTAGTAAAGTCAAGGTCGGATTTTTTTATTAGATGTTTCTGCAGATATGACACATCTTCGTGCTGAATTCATCGGAATCTGCAGGGTGATTACGTGCACAAACTTCACTCGTACGAGAATCGCTTAAAAAAATCTCAGAAAATTGCGCTATAATGAGAGCTAACTTTTGTGCGCGTAATCACCCTGCTGGTCAATGGATAATAGCTTTGCCTTCATCAAACCTTGGTACACTGCTAGATGGTACTTGCCACTTGGTACTTGCTTTCGTCCTTCTTTTTTTGTTTTTACTAGAGCACGGTATGTGACTCTACACACGCCTGGTTGTAAGCGGCGTGTAAAGGCCAAGAATAAAAACAACAAACAGTCGAAATTAAATAATAAGACTGTTGGTTGTCTCCACTATACCGGCTTGAGATGCTGATTCAGGCTTATTTTAAAGGACTCCATTTTGTAGGAAATACCTCTGGATAAAGAAGGCTTTGGATTCTTGACTTCCACAGACATAAGACATATCATCACGGGTGCTTTACGGCGCCCGAGACCGCCTAGACGGCCCCAGGGTACCCAGCGGAGGGGTTTTAACCCCAACCTCGTCGTAGCCGATGGTATGAGTCTACATCGAACAAGTGGCTAGCTCGTCGCGATATTTTAAATAGACTCAATAACCATCCATAAATAGTTTCACAAGTTGGTATAGTGAAACCAGGACCCAGACAGCTTAACGTGCTCTGCGAGGCACTATAGTGGTCTTGTCAAACAAATGTACATAATTTTTTAAATTAAAAACTCATTGGTACACACCGGGATTCGAACCAGGGACCTAAGCATTTTTAAGTCCAAGGTCTAACCAACTCGGCCACCACGTATATTGGAAGTATACGGGAAGTGTAATTTGTGCATCAAAACAACTTAATTGAGCGAGATATTCCTAGAAGTGAAAATGAAATGATAGAAACTGATTTACCTTAGTTCGTTAGCAAAATGTAATTTAATACATTATCTATTCGAATGTGGTTGTTATATCATTCAAATTAATAATGTTTCCCATCACGGGTGCCAGGGTACCTAGAGAACAGATGAAAAAACCGCCAAGTGACCTCGTCATGTTTCGGTTTTAGTCTGTGGGTTCACCGGTGGTTTTCCAGAGACTATACTGCATCGATTTCTTGTCGAGGGGGTAGTCTTCTTTCATGGTACGGTTACGAAAAGCGCGATTGATTTGACGATAAAGCGAGTATATTAAAATAGACTCGTAATGCAATTACGTCTATGTCGTTGCCCATTTCGTAACCGCGTCGTTTAGCCGGCATTGTGGGAGCGATTAACATTATTAAACAACAATGTATTGATCGACTGCTAAATATCAGGTAGATACAAAGTGACATTGTGTTCCATCCCATTTTCACTATACCAACTTGTGAAACTATTTATCAATGGGTTATTGAGTCTAACCAAACACCATGACGAGCTGGCCACTTGTTTGGTGTAAGCTTACAATACCAAAGGCTACAAGGAGACTAACCCCCGTATTCTAAGACGTTTCCTTAACTCTACTCTTCACTCAAGGAGCGTCTGTCTCAACTTGCTTTTTATAGTTGACATTTGGTGGAAAAAGACAGACGTTCCTTGAGTGTAAACACGGAATAAATAATACAACACTTGTTTTATTTATTCCGTGAGTGTAAAGTGGAGTTAAGGATACGTCTTAGAATACGGGGGTAAACCTTACCGCTTGGTACCCTAAGGTAATCTAAACGGTCTTGGGCGCCTTAAGACGTAAGCCGTACATAATAGTACATACTTATATAACTTATATTTTCTTATATAATCTTGACTATTATATTAATAATTTACTGACTGTGCCAAATTCAACAATTAAATACAGCACATGTTACTCGGTAATAATAATGCTTTATATTGGTGAATGTTTTTTTTTAATAATAAATATCATCACATATAGGTAACCAAGACCGCTTAGATAGCCTCAGAGTACCCAGCGGAGAGGTTTTAATACCTTTACCGAACAAGTAAATAGCTCGTCGCGATGTTTGAATAGACTCAATAACCCATCTAACAGTTTCACAACTGGGACCGACAGCTTAACGTGCTCTCCGAGGCACTATATTGGTATTGTCAAACAAATGTACAAGATTTTTTTTATAAAAAAAATTATATACACCGGGTTTTGAACCGGGAAAAACTGATAGTTTTTATGTCTGAGGTCTAATTAACTCAGCCACCACGTTTTTTTTTCCATAATACACATTTTTTTAAAATCAGTTTAATAGTTTTGAAACAAACAATCAAATCTTTTCTCGTAGGTGTGTGTAGATGTGATATATTTTAACACATATTTCACTGGTCATAAGCTAAGCTCTAGGCTTGTACTATGTGTACTAAACGACCGAAGACATTGTATTTCAAAAACACTAATAATCATTTTGAAAATTAGGAATCGAACCTACGACCTCTGCATAAAACGCAAATGGCGTAACCACTAGACAACGGGAAGATAATAATACCTAAATATATATTTTAATGTGCAAACACAAAGTATTTTAATGTCACAATCAGTTATCTAATTATGATTCCATTTCATAGCTTTTCGATTATTTAACAAAACATCTGATCAAAATATATTTATTGAACAGTATTAAATAAATTAAGTCTATACAGAAATAATGAAACCATCTCTATTGGGCAAGTGAGCAAGAGATAGTGCTTTAAATTGACTGAGCATTCATTATATTTATATGAATGACATTCAATTACAATCAGTCAACTTGCACAAATTGCTACACCAATTCGCTGTTTCATCTCAACCAATCATAATGTGTACATATGTGTACATGTACGTACGAGTATGTAGATGTATGTACACAACACAGCCTTTGAGTGGAATTGATGAACGAGCTGCTATTTCATGATGTTTTAACAGAATTTTCATATTTAGATTTTTTCAAGTAATTACGCATTACGTAGAATAATGTAGGTAAGTATTTTATTTGTTTTATTAATACAATATATATATAGATATTTTAATAAATAACTAAATATCTTTTGTATATAATATTTATATAAGCTGAAGAGTTTTTTGTTTGTTTGTTTAGTTGGACGCGCTTATCTCAGGAACTACTGGTTCGAAATTGAAAAATTATTTTAGTCAACAAACAAAACAAATATAAAAAATGTTGCAAAAACGGGGAAAAATCATGAACCTAAAAATCCGACGCGCGGACGAGCACGGTTTTTACCTTCATGGGAAAAAATATTCCTTTTGAGAGCATACGCTGCGCAAACGGTTAAAGTTACGCAGACGAAGTTGTGCGGATAAGTTAGTTATAGAATATTATTCAACATTTACAAATAAATAAATATTTATAAGCTAAAAACAAAAAAAAACAAAATTAATATCTCATGTCCGTCATATCCAAACCCTAAAGTACCCTTAACACTGGCAGTATTAGCTCGCTGTACTGTCAGTGATATTCTTTGTTTAAAAAAGGAAATATTCGGACCGAGGATCTCCCTCTTTTAGAAGGGCACATAATTTCTTTCCGAAGGGCACATAATTTCTTTCCAAAGGCCACGGCCTCGGAACCCCAAACTCCAGTTGTCTTATTTTATTTATTTAAAATACTTTATTGCACAAAATAAAATTGTACATAGGCGAACCTAATGCCTTAGGCATTGTCTACCAGTTAACCTTTGACAGAGTGTCTCCACAGCAAATGGAAGGAATAAATATCCCGAATTTAAAATTTGATACTTAGTATATTCAAAGTTAGCTGCTAGCAGCCCCTGATTAACCCATACAGGCTCTGAGATAATATAAGTATAAGAGTATAACAAATTTTATTAACATATGATAATAAAATATATATTTATTAGCGAGTAAAATAGGGATGAATATGAATAAAATATTTTACAAAAATAATAACACAAAATATATCGCCATAACTCTTATAGGCGAGTACTATACGACTGATGAAACCTATAGGAGTCAAACATATAGGTATAGATATATTTTCATGTTTAAAAAATAAAATATAACAAACGGTATTACTAGAAAACTTAAGCTAAAGCTTAAAGCAACGGAAGTCGATTAGTTAGGAAATTTCAGCAAGTCTTTGCGCCATCTTTTGAACGATCTTTGCCTGAAAGCTCGGCCGTCTGAGCTCTAAGGAACGTATTTCTAAGGTGGAACTGATTAGAATCTTACTATTTGGTTGGTAGAACATACTATAGGTCACTACCTAGTACCTATAGATATAATATTGAATAGCTGGCGTTAAAACAGGGTATTTTATATTTAGGTACACCTAAAGGAGACTGAGCTTTAGATGGTGTACTATATACAGATGATCCTTATAAGCAACGCTATCAGCTAGTGCAATAATACATGTGAGTATTTTTTCAAAATCAACCGGTTTGATTCCAGTTTAGGATTTTTTTTTAAATCTAATGATGTATTTTTATTTTTTTGTTAAAATTGGCCCCGAGACTTTTTTTTTGTATTTTTCGCTATTCCTTGTAGGATTTAAATTTTAAAAACTTACCTTAAAAAATTAAATTTTATATACCGGTATATAATAAGTACAGAAAAATTAAAATTAATATAACCCGTTGGATTCTACTTTATATTCTGCGAATCCTCGAATTAACGCAAAATGTCATACATCCAATTTACATACATACATATCATCACGGGTGCCTTACGGCGCCCGAGACCGCCTAGACGGCCCCAGGGTACCCAGCGGAGGGGTTTTAATCCCGCCTCGTCGTAGCCGATGGTATGAGTCTACACCGAACAAGTGGCTAGCTCGTCGCGATGTTTTGAATAGACTCAATAACCCATCTATAAACAGTTTCACAAGTACATAGGTATAGTGAAACCGGGACCAACAGCTTAACGTGCTCTCCGAGGCACTATAGTGTACATACATTTTTTTATTAAAAACTCATTGGTACAAATGGGGATTCGAACCAGGCACCTAAGTGTTTCTAAGTTCAAGGTCTAACCAACTCGGCCACCACGTATATCCGGAGTGTACGCATAAATATCATAATTTCATCCCTCAATATTTAATGAGGGTACAACTAATTAAAAATTACCCCATTTTTATTATTAAAATCGAATATATTATCGATATAGAACAAATTTGTTTCTGATTTCAAACTAGCGATCCTTGGATTAGTAGAACGGCATTCTTACTTAAATTTAATAAATGTAATTAACGTATATTATAGATTAGGACCAACCCTAAAACATATTATAAACATTTCGAAAAATTAAAACCCGTTGATTAAAAAAAAATGGAAAGCCTCTTTTTAAATTTCAAGTTATGTTCGTGTATATTTCTTAATAAAAATCTACACGAACATAACTTGGGTTCTTCTTTACCTAAACTTGTTTTTTTTTTAAATATAAAAGCCAATAAGGCCAAATTTCAAGTAAATCTAATCAGTAGTTCTTATAATATTTAATGCGAAAAAAATAACCTTAATAATAAGGACAAATAAGTTAAGTATAATAAGTTTTTTTAAACAAGTCACAAAAATACTTATTGTGAAACGAAAATTTTCGTACCTAAAAACATTTCAGTAATTCAATTTTATTTCAAAGAGATTTTTCGTAGAAATTTCAATTACCTACGTCAAAATACATAGTAAAGATTTACTGAATACATCCGTCTATATCTGAGTTAAGTAAAAAAGTTATCGCAGAAAATTTCAAGAACTTGTATTTATTTTTGAACTTTATAAAGTACGAATAAAGGATCGTTCTCCAAGGAAAAAAAGATAGATAATTTCGATAATAGGTAGGTATGTTTTGGGCTTCAGTAAACAAGGTAACTTTCAGCGAAGGTTTTCAGAGAAGTGTCGGGGCACTCCCAGAGTACCCCATTGTGGGGGTGTCGATCTCCCAGAGTAATGGGTCGCCGTTCGACCCCTCGCTTGGTGTCGATACGTCACCCCCTACATTCACACCGAACACCTAATAACGATCTACAATCTTTTTCACTTTTTATAAATTCTTTAATTCTTGGGTTATATTGAATTTTTTTTAAAAGTTAAAATGCAATGAAAAAAATGTTAATGGGCGGGACTCGAACCCACATTCCAGGCTTTCGCGGCAAGGTTCTTAACCACTGACCCAACCAGGTTCTAGTCACCCCTTGTTAAGTTGACCTTAGACTTAAAAGTACCTACTACAGTTTTTAGATCACAGGCTTAAAGCTGGTATTTACCAATGATTTATTTTTATTTTTTAAATGTACATTTGTTTTACAATCCCATATAAACTATATAAACATTTAACAGTCAGTACTATATACTGACTGTTAAATGTTTATATGGGTTATTGAGCTTCTCCCAATACCGGAATGAGCTGACCACTTGTTCGGTGTAGAATGTGATTGCCAAAGGCTACGGGTGGGAATTAAACACTACAGCTGGATACTCTGAGACCGTAAAAGGGTCACAGGCGCTGTAATGCCTATATGTTGATGTTCATTTTCATGTTTATGTTCAAGGCGGGCTCATTTTCCGGAATTAGCCAAAAGATTAGGCCTTTTAGCGTGATCTATAGTTTAGTAATGGTTTTGTTTTTTAATATTTATATTTTTTTAAATGTAATAAGCTACGACGAGCTGAGAATTAAACACTAGAGCTGGATACCTTGAGACCGTATAAGGATCACAGGCGCTGTAGTGCCTATATGTTCATTAATGTACATGTTCATGTTCAAGGCGGGCTCATTTTCCGGAATTAGCCAAAAGATTAGGCCTTTTTGCGTGACCTATAGTTTAGTAATGGTTTTATTTTTTAAATATAATATTTTTGTATTAAATATAAAATATACCTTACAAAATAATAAAAAAAATACTAGGCACTAAAAATATTTTTTGCGTTATATTTAACGACATTAGGTATGGCACACAATCTTATAAGGAAGGAAGGGTGTATAAAATTGTATATTGAATTTCAAGATGAAAAATGGCTTCGGTCCAGCTTCGGGCGCGTTCCAGTAGCTCTTGTGAGTAAAATATTGAACTTCTGGCCACCTCTAAAGTGCCAAAAGCCTGGATATTCCGGAATTATGTGATCTAGAATTTTTAGAAATGAATAATCCTTTATCAGGCATTTCTAGAAAATTTTAAGTACTATATAAGAAACTCCGCCATTTTTAGTTATTTATCAGTTTAAATATATAATATTTAGTAAACTTTATAAGTTTACTTAAACTGATAAATAACTAAAAATGGCGGAGTTTCTAATATAGTACTTAAAATTTTCTAGAAACTGCCTATTAAAAAATAAATGAAAAAGGTGATTTTTCATAGGATCTTTGTATTTGAGTGCTGTTTGTAAAATCAAAACCCGGTGTGTATCAATGAGTTTTTAATCTAAAAATAAATGTAAGTTTGTTTAACAACACCACTATAGTGCCTCGGAGAACACGTTAAGCTGTCGGTCCCAATTTCACTATACCAACTTGTGAAAATGTAATATATTCAATTCGGTCGAGACAGTTTCAAGTTTATGCAAGACTAACACACGGGAATTGGGTAATTATAATATCCTAGGTATATTTTTAAAATTATTAAACAATTTTTATAATTTTCTTGAACGACACTGCAATTATTGTAGTATGTATATGATGTCTAGGTATCATTTTATAAATTAATTTCCTACATAATCGTACTTGACCCGATACATATTCAATAATGGTTTTTTTATGTTAACTTTATAAATATAATTTCTGATTAACCAAACTATTATTGGTAAAGTTCCATTATTTTAAACTAAGATAGCAATCTCGAAAAGTTAAAACAAGTATTAGGCTTTGCTGGCATATAATTCAAAACTTCAAGCAAAGTTAGGAGTTAAGTAACAATAGAATCAATCTTGCAATTAATCATTTGGTTAAATTACATATTTAGTTAAATTACATTATATAATGATTTAATTAATATTAGACTAGCGTTTGTTGACCAAGTTTCGTTCTTTATTTCTGTCAAAAACAGACATTATCCAACACGTATATAGAACATGTGTCTGTTATTTTTTCGTTACGACATGGATATAAATATGTCGAAAGCTTAGGTATACCATAGACTTATAAACTATAGTGTATATAAGTCTATGGTATACCTAGCCACCACGTATATAACAAATTCAACTTAATATAACTATAACATGTACATAGTTGTTTTACAGATTTTTAGGATCTTTTACTCCACCATTTGTAGTATATGTATTTATGCATATATATTTATTTAATTATATATATGTATGTGTGAATATGTATATTTTTATGTATATATACTTAGTAATCTAGGATTTATATTACTAACGTAATGTAGGTGTTTTTGCATGCTGAATTATATTATGTATTTTAATTTATTTATTTTTAATTTTATTATCAATTGTTGTCAATAGTTTAATGATTAATCCAATTAAATATTTGGTTCAATTAAAAAATGCTAACATATTATGTAGGTTTGCATTTAATGAATATAAAAATTATTATGTTGTTGATATTGATTTTTTTATATATTTAAAATGTATGTACATTTGTTTGACAACACCACTATAGTACCTCGGAAAGCACGTTAAGCTGTCGGTCCCGGTTTCACTATACCAACTTGTGAAACTGTTTATAGATGGGTTATTGAGTCTATTCAAAAACATCGCGACGAGCAAGCCACTTGTTCGGTGTAGACTTATACCAACGGCTACAACGAGATAGTATTAAAAACCCCTCCGCTGGGTACCCTGGGGCCGTCTAGGCGGTATCGGGCGCCGTAAGGCACCCGTGATGATATGTATGTATGTATTGATTTTTTTACTTTTTCTTTAATTTTTTTAAAATGTTATTCTAGATCTATTTAATTACTGTTGTCATTATTATTATTTTACTTACTTTGTATATTAATATAACTTGTTAAGTAGGGCATTTATACTTAAGGATAATAGCCTAGTCCTTACATACTAATCCTTAACTATACTGTTGTCTTGTGTTGGTTGTCATCCGGTGTGTATGCCATTATTGCAAATAAATAAATATGAAGTTATTTGGGTTATTTGCATTAAATTGAAAAAATCAATAATTTGTTAACAATATTTGACAGCCTCCGTAGACTAGTGGTTGCGTCTTTGACGTTGTATCCGGAGGTCGTGGGTTCGATTCCCACCCATGGCATAAAAAAAAAATAGTACGTTTTTTTCTGTACAGTTTGTCATGGTCTGGGTGTTTATAAAATAAAATATGTATTATATCGTTGTTTCTGGTACACATAGTACAAGCTTAGGCTTAGTTTGTGACCAGAGCAATATGTGTAATTGTCCTACATATTATTATTATTATTATTATTTAACACTACACAAAAATACAAAAGATTACAATAATGGTCCTGATTTTATAAAAAAATAATATGTATTATATCGTTGTTTCCGGTCCACATAGTACAAGCCTAGAGCTTAGTTTGTGACCAGAGGCTCTACCATGGGTTTGCGCATTGTAAAGACGTAACGTATTCATTTACGTATACGTGAGCAACAACCAATAGGATCACTTTATTTTTGGTAACAGGATTGCAATTAGTTGTTGCTCACGTATACGTAAATAATACGTTACGTTTCTACAATGCGCAAACCCATGGTAGAGCCTCAGAACAATTTGTGGAAATTGTTTTACATATTATTATTTATTATTATATCTGCCAAAGTTAGTGCATGCATTTTGTTACCTGTTCGAGAAATCCTATACCAAAAACGGAAGGAGGAATCAGATGGAAATTTCCAACAAGGAACTTAGCCTCTGATCTTCTTTCCTGTTGATATTTAAGATCTCATAGAAGTATAATCCTTTAATTACACCATTTATGTGTAAAAGGTTACGCTAAATTACGCGTAATTACAAGGAAAATTAAGACTAATTGTCGTTTACAGGATTAAGTTTTATGTAATTATGAATAGGTGAAAACATTAACAGCTTCTAAAAGCGCCTTCTGAAACCTTAGAAGTTGTTCTTATTTAAACTTCATTGCCATTGTTTATTCTTAGTTTTATACCTATTTTCGTAAAGCGTAATTTTAGTTACAAATGTTTTAAGTAAATACAATTGGAACTGGTTTTAATATCTAATAATAATAAAAAATATTTTATTTATTTATTGATTTATAGGAAGACCATTGGTAACAAGAAAACAGATTAGGAAAACAGCACAAAAAACTAAGGACCATTGAAGGTCTTCACAAATATAAAATTGACATAGAGATATGACAGTTACAATAAAATATAGTAATATATATAAAACATCCAAATAGATTAATGCTAGATAGGTTTTGTAAAATTATTGGTTAGAATCTACAGAAGAAAAAAAACTCTTTACTAGCTTCAACCTCGCAGACTTAAAGCAGATTTAAAATCCTTTTCTCTACAGTTTTTCTAAAACAATATGGTATAGTATCGTGGTACAAATATTATTATTGTTATTACCAACGTACCAATATAATATTGGGCTATACTTTAACTAACCCGCTGGATACGATTTATAAAGAAAACCCCATAAGTGAATATTAAGTTGCACACGAACGGACAGAAAGAGGTTGAACTTTTTTATGTTAAAAATAAATATGGCTCAGCGATTAAGCTCAAAGCGAGGGTCGTGCGTTGTAGTCCCACCCTCTAGGATTTTAAAATTGCAATTTTATATTTTTTATTATTATTATTTTGCAGCATCTAACTTCGTATCCACCTGGTGGTAAATAGGCCTTCAAAGTTCATGAAAGGGGTATAAGAAAATATATATTAACATAATCAATGCTCTCATTATTCCGGCTAATAGATGCAGTGATGAAATAGACGGCAACATAAACGAATTTGCATTACAAGGTTATTTTAATATCCTCTCTAGTTTTTTGTCAAATCAACTGCCCTTTACGTAACCGTATCCTGAAAGGACAAGAAATGACAAGAAATTTATACAATCGAAACATGACTAGGATAACTTAACAACACTTACTAGAAACAAACCTAACCTTAATAAATTCAATACATTTAAATAGGTAGGTATATTAATTTAAATAAAATTTTTAAAGCAAAATTTTACCAAACTTTAAAAAGTTGAAAAGCTAGTGCTTCGAAGCAAAATGTTGGAATTTGTTGGAATACAAATTCAGAAGCATTGGTAAGTATGTGAGCTTAAGTACTTTGCCGCACAGTGACCGCAGATGCAGCTGAAAATCCCTGAAACTTTATTCTGTAGACATCTTAAATAAACATATAAATGGAAAAGTGGTCGTCTTGCAATCTTATCAAATTGTATATTTTTAAATGTAATTATTTTTATTTAGTATATCATAGGAGGTTTTTAAGAGTGGTGGGGTCCTCGCCGGTGGTGACTTTTGAATCTACACCGAATAAGTGGCATGTCGCGGTTTTTATTGACTCGTTACCACCGCCCATAATGATGCAAAAACCGTCAAGTGACCTAGTCATGTTTCGGTTTTAGTCTGTGGGTTCACCGGTTTTCAAGAGATTACTGCATCGATTTCTTGTCGAGGTGGTAGTCTCCTTTCAAGGTGCGGTTACGAAATGGGTTGAATTTACGATAAGGCAGTGAGTAAGTATATAAAAATATACTCGTAATGGGAGCGATCAATTTTGTTTAAGAACAATTATTGATCGACCCCATTCATGGACTTTGTAGGTCTGCTCACCACCAGATACAATGTTACATGCAGTGCTCCAACAAAAAAAATGTATTGCGTAAAATAAATATAGGTACTTAGTTCAACACAATATAAACATAAATATAATTACGTAAAGATTTTTATTTAATAGTAAATATTTTTAAATAAGATATTTAATCTAAGTTATTTAAACTAACTTAAAAAGCTTTTAAGGTTATTTAAATTTTGATAATTAAATCTGTTTACGCAAACATCATAAAAATAGTACTTACTAGTGAAAAAATCTAATAACGATTATCAAATTATAAAAAAAAATATAACCAAATTTGGTCAAAAATTATTATCGATAGAATCACGTGCCTGAATAACATAATTAAATTAAAGATTAACTGCCTATTAAAAAATAAATGAAAAAGGTGATTTTTCATAGGATCTTTGTATTTGAGTGCTGTTTGTAAAATCAAAACCCGGTGTGTACCAATGAGTTTTTAATCTAAAAATAAATGTAAGTTTGTTTAACAACACCACTATAGTGCCTCGGAGAACACGTTAAGCTGTCGGTCCCAGTTTCACTATACCAACTTGTGAAAATGTAATATATTCAATTCGGTCGAGACAGTTTCAAGTTTATGCAAGACTAACACACGGGAATTGGGTAATTATAATATCCTAGGTATATTTTTAAAATTATTAAACAATTTTTATAATTTTCTTGAACGACACTGCAATTATTGGAGTATGTATATGATGTCTAGGTATCATTTTATAAATTAATTTCCTACATAATCGTACTTGACCCGATACATATTCAATAATGTTTTTTTTATGTTAACTTTATAAATATAATTTCTGATTAACCAAACTATTATTGGTAAAGTTCCATTATTTTAAACTAAGATATCAATCTCGAAAAGTTAAAACAAGTATTAGGCTTTGCTGGCATATAATTCAAAACTTCAAGCAAAGTTAGGAGTTAAGTAACAATAGAATCAATCTTGCAATTAATCATTTGGTTAAATTACATATTTAGTTAAATTACATTATATAATGATTTAATTAATATTAGACTAGCGTTTGTTGACCAAGTTTCGTTCTTTATTTCTGTCAAAAACAGACATTATCCAACACGTATATAGAACATGTGTCTGTTATTTTTTCGTTACGACATGGATATAAATATGTCGAAAGCTTAGGTATACCATAGACTTATAAACTATAGTGTATATAAGTCTATGGTATACCTAGCCACCACGTATATAACAAATTCAACTATAACTATAACATGTACATAGTTGTTTTACAGATTTTTAGGATCTTTTACTCCACCATTTGTAGTATATGTATTTATGCATATATATTTATTTAATTATATATATGTATGTGTGAATATGTATATTTTTATGTATATATACTTAGTAATCTAGGATTTATATTACTAACGTAATGTAGGTGTTTTTGCATGCTGAATTATATTATGTATTTTAATTTATTTATTTTTAATTTTATTATCAATTGTTGTCAATAGTTTAATGATTAATCCAATTAAATATTTGGTTCAATTAAAAAATGCTAACATATTATGTAGGTTTGCATTTAATGAATATAAAAATTATTATGTTGTTGATATTGATTTTTTTATATATTCAAAATGTATGTACATTTGTTTGACAACACCACTATAGTACCTCGGAAAGCACGTTAAGCTGTCGGTCCCGGTTTCACTATACCAACTTGTGAAACTGTTTATAGATGGGTTATTGAGTCTATTCAAAAACATCGCGACGAGCAAGCCACTTGTTCGGTGTAGACTTATACCAACGGCTACAACGAGATAGTATTAAAAACCCCTCCGCTGGGTACCCTGGGGCCGTCTAGGCGGTATCGGGCGCCGTAAGGCACCCGTGATGATATGTATGTATGTATTGATTTTTTTACTTTTTCTTTAATTTTTTTAAAATGTTATTCTAGATCTATTTAATTACTGTTGTCATTATTATTATTTTACTTACTTTGTATATTAATATAACTTGTTAAGTAGGGCATTTATACTTAAGGATAATAGCCTAGTCCTTACATACTAATCCTTAACTATACTGTTGTCTTGTGTTGGTTGTCATCCGGTGTGTATGCCATTATTGCAAATAAACAAATATGAAGTTATTTGGGTTATATTTGCATTACATTGAAAAAATCAATAATTTGTTAACAATATTTAACACTACACAAAAATATAGGAGATTACAATAATGGTCTGGATGTTTATAAAAAAAGATATATATTATATCGTTGTTTCCGGTCCACATAGTACAAGCCTAGAGCTTAGTTTGTGACCAGAGGCTCTACCATGGGTTTGCACATTGTAGAAACGTAACGTATTCATTTACGTATACGTGAGCAACAACCAATAGATAGGATCGCTTTATTTTTGGTATCAGGATTGAATAAAGCGATCCTATTGGTTGTTTGGCAGATATAATAATAAATAATATGTAAAACAATTTCCGTATACGTGACCAACAACCAATAGGATCGCTTTATTTTTGGTAACAGGATTGAATAAAGCGATCCTATTGGTTGTTGCTCACGTGTACGTAAATGAATACGTTACGTTTCTACAATGCGCAAACCCATGGTAGAGCCTCAGAACAATTTGTGGAAATTGTTTTACATATTATTATTATTTATTATTATATCTGCCAAAGTTAGTGCATGCATTTTGTTACCTGTTCGAGAAATCCTATACCAAAAACGGAAGGAGGAATCAGATGGAAATTTCCAACAAGGAACTTAGCCTCTGATCTTCTTTCCTGTTGATATTTAAGATCTCATAGAAGTATAATCCTTTAATTACACCATTTATGTGTAAAATGTTACGCTAAATTACGCGTAATAACAAGGAAAATTAAGACTAATTGTCGTTTACAGGATTAAGTTTTATGTAATTATGAATAGGTGAAAACATTAACAGCTTCTAAAAGCGCCTTCTGAAACCTTAGAAGTTGTCCTTATTTAAACTTCATTGCCATTGTTTATTCTTAGTTTTATACCTATTTTCGTAAAGCGTAATTTTAGTTACAAATGTTTATGTAAATACAATTGGAACTGGTTTTAATACCTAATAATAATAAAAAATAATTTATTTATTTATTTATAGGAAGACCATTGGTAACAAGAAATCAGATTAGGAAAATAGCACAAAAAACTAAGGACCATTGAAGGTCTTCACAAATATAAAATTGACATAAAGATATGACAGTTACAATAAAATATAGTAATATATATAAAACATCCAAATAGATTAATGCTAGATAGGTTTTGTAAAATGATTGGTTAGAATCTACAGAAGAAAAAAAACTCTTTAATAGCTTCAATCTCGCAGACTTAAAGCAGATTTAAAATCCTTTTCTCTACAGTTTTTCTAAAACAATATGGTTTAGTATCGTGGTACATACATAGTATAAATATTATTATTGTTATTCCCAACGTACCAATATTGGGCTATACTTTAACTAACCCGCTGGATACGATTTATAAAGAAAACCCCATAAGTGAATTTTAAGTTGCACACGAACGGACAGATAGAGGTTGCACTTTTTTATGTTAAAAGTAAATATGGCTCAGCGATTAAGCTCAAAGCGAGGGTCGTTCGTAGTCCCACCCTCTAGGATTTTTTAAATCGCAATTTTATATTTTTTATTATTACTATTATTTTGCGGCATCTAACTTTGTATCTACCTGGTGGTAAATAGACCTTCAAAGTTATGAGGTATAAGTACATATTTATTAACATAATCAATGCTCCCATTATTCCGGCTAATAGATGCAGTTACGAAATAGACGGCAACATAAACGAATTTGCATTACAAGGTTATTTTAATATCCTCTCTGCTTTAGCGCCAAATCAACTGGCCATTTCGTTACCGTATCCTGAAAGGACAAGAAATGACAAGAAATTTATATAATAATCTCCTAAAACCCGATTAACCCACAGAATAAAATCGAAACATGACTAGGATAACTTAACAACACTTACTAGAAACAAACCTAACCTTAATAAATTCAATACATTTAAATAGGTAGGTATATTAATTTAAATAAAATTTTTAAAGCAAAATTTTACCAAACTTTAAAAAGTTGAAAAGCTAGTGCTTCGAAGCAAAATGTTGGAATTTGTTGGAATACAAATTCAGAAGCATTGGTAAGTATGTGAGCTTAAGTACTTTGCCGCACAGTGACCGCAGATGCAGCTGAAAATCCCTGAAACTTTATTCTGTAGACATCTTAAATAAACATATAAATGGAAAAGTGGTCGTCTTGCA
This sequence comes from Monopis laevigella, assembly GCA_947458855.1. Classification (NCBI taxonomy): domain Eukaryota; kingdom Metazoa; phylum Arthropoda; class Insecta; order Lepidoptera; family Tineidae; genus Monopis; species Monopis laevigella. The sequence continues at coordinate 15,628,001 of OX381589.1, forward strand.
ATCTTATCAAATTGTATATTTTTAAATGTAATTATTTTTATTTAGTATATCATAGGAGGTTTTTAAGAGTGGTGGGGTCCTCGCCGGTGGTGACTTTTGAATCTACACCGAATAAGTGGCATGTCGCGGTTTTTATTGACTCGTTACCACCGCCCATAATGATGCAAAAACCGTCAAGTGACCTAGTCATGTTTCGGTTTTAGTCTGTGGGTTCACCGGTTTTCAAGAGATTACTGCATCGATTTCTTGTCGAGGTGGTAGTCTCCTTTCAAGGTGCGGTTACGAAATGGGTTGAATTTACGATAAGGCAGTGAGTAAGTATATAAAAATATACTCGTAATGGGAGCGATCAATTTTGTTTAAGAACAATTATTGATCGACCCCATTCATGGACTTTGTAGGTCTGCTCACCACCAGATACAATGTTACATGCAGTGCTCCAACAAAAAAAATGTATTGCGTAAAATAAATATAGGTACTTAGTTCAACACAATATAAACATAAATATAATTACGTAAAGATTTTTATTTAATAGTAAATATTTTTAAATAAGATATTTAATCTTATTTAATCTTTTAAGTTATTTAAACTAACTTAAAAAGCTTTTAAGGTTATTTAAATTTTATAATTAAATCAGTTTACGCAAACATCATAAAAATAGTACTTACTAGTAAAATAATCTAATAACGATTATCAAATTATAAAAAAAAATATAACCAAATTTGGTCAAAAATTATTATCGATCAATAATAATATATATATATATTATTATTATTATATTGCTCTGGTCACAAACTAAGCTCTAGGTTTGTACTATGTGTACCAGAAGCAACAATATAATCATACATAATATTTTATAATCACCCAGGCCATGACAAACTATACAGAAAAAACCTATATTTTTTTTTTCGCCATGGAACAAACAACCTCCGGATACAACGGCAAAGGCGCAACCACTAGTCTTTATCTCTGATTACTTTTTGTTTGACTGGTAGAGAATGCCTAGCGGCATTAAGTCCGCCTTTGTATTTTGTATGCAATAAAGATTTAAAATAAATAAATAAATAAAATACTTTTTCCTAATCCACAGTCATCATAACTCTTCTTATATCATATCATCATCAACACCGATTTCAAAGGCTTTTAATGGCTAAAAAATGGCCTTTTAATTTGTTTAAATTTCTTTAGATTTGTTTCATTATTCTTTCTTTTTAACCTCTTAAGCGTTAATGGATACTATAGTAGAAACCCCGAAAAAAATCGCCGAGTTACTTCCGTGGGCAGTTTAGTATCCAAAGCAATCGAACAACACGTAGTTATTAAAAACACCATCTATAACATCGTAGCTCTACCACAAGCACACTATATGTCATAGTATAAACTGTTTTCACAACTTATCGTAGATTATATCGTAGATTGCAATAATGCATACTACTAAGGGTTCTCCCGCCATACCCGCCAGCAAAGCTCAAAGTAAAATAGTTTTTTTTTTCAAAAATCGTAAATTTCTAAAAATATTTACGAAAGAGAAATAAAATAACTACAAAAAAACCTATTACATTATAAAAATATATTCTGGCAACATTTCCTCGCTGAATAATAATACTTATTATTTGAGAGAGGAAATGGCCAGCTCTCCGGTTTTTATTTTAAAATTCAACACCACTGTTTGGCAACACCACTATAGTGCCTTGGATTGTACGTTAAGCTGTCGGTCCCAGTTTCATAAATCAACTTTATTCTAGGGTTAGAGTCTATAAACACCGAGACAAGCTTACCAGTCGTTCGGCGTAGACTCATCGACTACAACGAGGTAGAAATAAAACTCCGATGGGTACTAGAGGGCGTCCTCAGGCGCCGTAGGGCACTTAATATTATTCCCACTCTTTCACGACATCGATAATACCATGTGTCCATTTAATCTCTAGTAATTTTAAATATTTTTTAGCTGCCACATAAAGGCCATATATTATCCTTTGTATCATTTTTTTTAAGTATGAAAAGATAAGGTGTTAATTTAAAAAAACTTCGTAGAATTTCCTTACAAAGCTGCTAAAATATCTCACTCTAGCATTTAATTTTTAATACATAAAATATAATAATCAGAATTAATAAACCTATATACGTAGTGGCCGAGTTGGTTAGACCTTAGACTTAAAAATACCTGGTTCAAATCCCCGGTGTGTGCCAATGAGTTTTTAATCTAAAAAAATATGTATATTTGTTTAACAACACCACTATAGTGCCTCTGAGAGCACGTTAATAATTAAATCTTTCCCTACATCAATAAACGAAATAAAACTAAAAACTTGGGAATCATCTTACAATACAAATCAGGATTAAACGTTCAACATTCAACGATTATCATTCACTTATACACTCAATCATCCATTTATACAATATACATTCAATCACCTATATATACACTTTTTCACTCACTCACATACTTACTTAAAAAAAAAAATCATGCGTTTTTGCTGTAGTTATGGCAAGAATGCATGGAACATTTTCTTTAACTTTTTTTTTTATCTAAAAATAAAATATGTCATATAATGTACCTACTTTATTTTGTGATTATTGTTGCTTGAAGACGCCCTAATAAGGCGAAATATGGCAAGTTATTATTATATTGTGTTTTATTTATATTTCTTATTGGGTGACCTAGGAATTATAAAGCAGCTACTGCAATTATATAAAAATATATAATTTAAATATTTAATAATGAAATATTTTTTAGGAAATTTCCGGATTTTTTCTTCGTGTGTACGGAACCTTAAGTGCACGAATAAATTTGCTCTTCACCTTTAAATGATATATAAAGTCACTGAGTCATGTTTCGGTTTCTCTCTGTAGGTTTACTGGGTAGACTTATTAACGTACGTTTCTTTTTGAGGTAGTAGTCTACTTTTAGGATGGGTTTACGAAACGGGAAGTTATTTTCACGAAACAGCAGCGAGGCTATTAAAGTAGATTACTAATGAAAATTCATCTGACGCCGCTTGTTTCGTAACCGCATCAACTGGTCATTAGGGAACAATCAATTATGTTAAAAAACACTGGATTAATCGAACCCCATTCATGGATTTTGTAGGTCTGCAGACCATCAGTTAGATAAAATCACACGCCGTAACCCAATTAAAAAAAAACAATCCAATTTAAATTAATTCAAAATGTTGTTATAATATTTATTATTTAAGCACTTAGTCCAAGTTTCTAAAAGCATGATAGCTTTTAGATTATGGTCTCAATAAATATTTAAATTATTATCCACAAATTTATAAATGTTCTTAATATCCACATAAATACTTACGTTTATTGTGTGTTAAAAAATCCAAATAAAATAAAATACAACACTTAGTCCAATACTAAATCCATAAAATAACTTAACAATAACTGATTTTATAACTATTATTATAAACACAGCAAAATAAAATGTTTACACAAGACTTTTCTACACAAATGTAACTCTCGTAGCTCGTAGGCTACGACGGTGCTACGCGAACGTCCGGCGGCTTCGAGAGGCGGTGGTTTACTGGTCCTGTAGAGACTAGACTAGAGGAAGCGCAGTGGCTTGCACGCGGGCGGTGCACCTTCTCTGATTGAGATGCACATATATTTTTGACCCTTTCGTATTCTTTATTACTATTGATAGTTTGGTCGTAGCTTTTATTAATAACTACTCTATACTACTAACACTAGGTATAAAGATTTTTTGGAATCACTATGCGACTTTATATGTTCTCGTGAAATGAATTACGAAAAAGAGGTTTAGTTTGTTATGATGTCATTTATTTGTTTTATCGTTATTTTTTATTATATACATGACTTATCATTTAATATAATTTTGTTTATTTTAACGTACGTTTTACTTTCATAATATATAATATTGTAAGATTTTATTGTTTAAAGATATCTCTACTAAAAGTACAAATAAGTATAGTCAAAATCCATTAAAAAAATAGTAAATTGTACCAAAAACATATTGGTAAATATAACAATTTAAAATTTCCGAATATACTTTAAAATAATAAAAAAATTACTGTTTTTAATAATTTATATAATTTTCGTTATTTATTAGTAATAATTAAATAAGTGCGTATCTTTATTAAATTATACAGATCTAAGATAGCATAGCTGAACGCAAAAAACGTTGAACATAAAAGTATATTTATAGTTCTATATATTTATACTAAGAATAATGAAATGTTGATGTTATTATGCTATATTAGGAATTTCATCACAAATAAGATTGCAAAATAGCTGATCCTAGTTATGGCTGGGTTCGTTATAACTGTTCATAAAGACAAAGAATGTACATCGTCGATAATGTGAGGCGAGGTCCGTATAAGCAACTGTTTTTATTATCGTCATTCCCCAGTCAACCTCAAGACAAATGAAATTCCATTACGATATTGAAGAAAATCCCTAAAGCCGTCGGTGGCTTTATGAAAGAATTTAATAATAAAAAGCAGAATATTATTCAATTTTCCGTGGAAACAAAGAAGGAGCCAAAAGAAATTCCGTCCGACTCGCCTCCACCTGGGGCTAGTCGAATTTATTAGCATTCAAATGATTTATAACTAGCGAGCAGCTGAAAATTTTCTGATTCGACTTAAATTAAATTCTTTCATTCCTTTGACGGGATTTCATTAAGGGTAACGTAATGTTAGAAGATGAAAAGATAATCTCTTTCTTACTGCGAGCTCCGTGCGTTAAGCGCTCGCCCAACGCTGCCCGAATGCTTGCCGCCCGCATTAAACTTCCCAAACATATTAGGTGGGAGGAAGGTCTCTATAACTTCGTTACGCCGATCGACCGGTCTCGTTATCACCGCCCATACAGATGCAAAAACCGTCAAGTGATCTAGTCAATTTTCGGTTTTAGTCTGTGGGTTTACCGGTTTCCAGGAGATTACTGCATCGATTTCTTCTCGACCATAAGGCAGCGAGTATATCAAAATATACTCGTAATGCAATTTGTCGCCACCCATTTCGTAATCGCATCATTTAGCCGGCATAGTGGGAGCAATGAATTTTGTTTAAGAACAATTATTGATCGACCCCATTCATGGACTTTGTAGGTCTGTTTTTTATGCATTTCTTTTATTAATTGTTAATAAATTGGCATTACATAGGCATATTGATGCTAGCGACATTTGCTTTTCTGATTCAGTAGCTCTTCCTTGCTATCAGCTTACTGTAGCTAACTATTCCTAGCGACTTCAGCGAAGGACCTACCAATTTACCTTTGGCGCCGCGCCGTTTCCTAAGGTCATGAGCTGTAACTTTGTGACCAGAACAACTTGTGTAAATTAAATTAAAAAAAAGATATACAAGTGACAGATAGTATATCGATCCTAACCGTAGTCAGCTAGCAACTTTATATATACTAGTAAAGTTAGACGCCTCCATAGACTAGTGGTTACTCCTTTGGCGCAAGGTTCGATTCCCACTAATGGCAGAAAAATATTAGTACGTTTTTCTGTACAGTTATTCTGTATTGTCATAGGCTGGGGTGTTTATAAAATATAATATGAATTATATCGTTATTTCTGATACACATAGTATAAACCTAAAGCTTAGTTTGTTACCAGAGCTATATGTGTAAATAGTCCATATTATTATTATTATTAATAATAATTATTATAGTTTATGCCATAAACAGCAAGAAATGCGCGCACAATTCTTAGCTACAACCTCTTTTAATCAAAATCATGTCATCCTGGTGAAAAGATAATAATTTATTTAAAGCCTTATTTCGCTACCAGACCAGCCCAAGAAAATGCAATTTTTTTTCTTATTTGTTGAAATACTTGCAATAAATGTAGTGGAACAATGGAAGCGATTTCTTTTCTCTTTTAAATGTCTATGGGCCAAACGATCGCCGCCCAGCGGTTCCGCAATCAACACGCGCCCGAATCTAAACTCACTGGCACTTTTAACGACGATCAACTTTATTTCATCTCGACTTGCCCTCAAATTAAAATTGTTACTGGCAGTATTCCGACCGAGTTATTTCTTATATTTAAATTAATTCTTTGATGTATTATTTTTAACATTTGTTTGCTTTGTTTTACAAAAAATATTAAAGAAAGGCAATTATGAAGGAGATATAAATGTGAATAGGTAACAAAATATTTTTACACAAATTTTTCCTTGTTATTTTTTTATTGAAGTTCGGTATGAGAGTTTGTTGGTGTGTATATTTATAAAGTTTATAAAAATATTGGTTCCTACTATGCTTATTAAATTATACTGTTATGACCATAATAAAAAATTTCCTTTAATAACTTTTGAATAAAACTCCATCACGGGTGCCTTTTCAGGCTCCCGAGAACCGGTTAAACGGCCTCAGGGTAACCAGCGGGAGGATTAACCCGTTCTCAATTCCCCGATGGTAATCGGAGGCACTGCTGGAATTGAATGCAGTTTTCACCGATGTACCAATTGCTAGAGATATATCTTAAAGTTAAGCTACATTAAAGTAAGAAAATATCTTATTCCGATTGTTATCAATTTAATATTGATGGCAGGTGAAACCGCGTGTATACTATAAATTCCTAAATTATTCCTATAAACCAAATTTATAAATAACAATAGCTACAACAAGGTGGGATTTGAACCACCTAGTCTTACACTGGTTGGTTATGTGGTGTGTGTTCGGTTTGGTTTCTATTTATTTTTATATATGCATGTGCCTAACCAAGCGCACACTTAGAACTTATACAATTTTTTTTTGACTATGCATAAATACCTGTAAATGTTTACATGAAAAAAATATTTTTGACTTTGAACCCCTCCGATGGATACCCTGAGGCCGTCGATGATATTACGATGATTTTATTTTATTTATTATTAAAGTATGCAAAAAAAGATTTTATATGCATGCATAAAGAAGTCGGTTTCATCCACAAACGCGTGTATGTGTGGGTCTGTTGAGGGAGCGAGTATATATGTTTTCCTGAAATATTTAATGAGGGAGCGCAGTTAGGACAAAGCGCATGCCGTCATGTTGCCTCACACGTCATCGTTGTTATGCCAACTCATTAAATTCTAACCTGCATTTTCTGCACCTGCATTTCTCCTGAATTTAAAGAAGATTATTTTAGTTTATGAGCTTTTTAAACCGTTAATAAAAAAAAAATCTTCTATGACCTATTTTTAAGTATCTTTAAATTTAACTAAATAATATAAGTATTTTAGCGTTTCCGTGGTCTAGTGGTAGAAAAACTGCCTTTTATCTGAAGGTCGTGAGTTCGGTGGGTCAGTAATAATTATTACGGTTTTCTTTACAGTTTGATTGTCCGTTGATATATTATATTCAAATTTCGAAAAATAGTGAAACAGGTATCTAAAAAAAAAAAATATATATATATATATATTCTAATAAGTCGGTTATAAATATATATACAGGTAAACTTGAAGGTTGTACTTTGAGCTTTTGGACTAAATAAAAAAAAAAAAATCTCCATACAAACTATTAGAATGACCAATTTGTATGGGGAAGCCAATATTTTTGTTCATTTGCGACACATGGATCCATTGGAAAAGTTGTTCGATTTGATCATGATGCGATACGAACTGTATACATAAGTTAGATACCACAAATTTATACCAATGCACTATTTTAACTATTGACATTTCCTAACTAGACCGACATAAATAATAAAGTGCATAATATAAAAAAAATATATAGTGAAATACAATTGGTACTATTCATATATTAAACTATCTATATTTTATGTAAAAAAAAAAAACTTTTACTTTTCTAATTTATAGATGCAATTTTTGCATGTGCAATATTTGTAATAATAAATATTGCCAAAATAAAATAGTTTAAAAAGTAGTACTTTGTAATTTATTAGTATTTTTTGCTGTTTATAACAAGACCAGATTTCCTGCGTACAATAAATTAAAAATTTGCTTGTGTTATTATTATCAGAGCCAACGGTGACAGATAAAATCGCAGCCCAGTCTAGCGGTTTACCGGATTCAGGAGAGTTCCATTTATTTATTGTCGCGGTTCATCTTTTGGGTTAAATACGTGGTGGCCGAGTTGGTTAGATCTTGGACTTAAAAACACTTAGGTCCATGGTTCGAATCCCGCTATGTACCAAGTAGTTTTTAATTAAAAAAAATATGTACATTTGTTTGACAACATCACTATAGTGCAGTTTCACTGTAACAACTTGTGAAACTTTTTATAGATGGGATATTGAGTCTATCCAAACATCGCCAAGAGCTAGCCACTTTTTCGGTGTAGACTCATACCATCGGCTACGACGAGGTGGGATTAAAATTCCTCCGCTATGTACCCTTGGGCCGTCTAGGCGGTCTCGGGCGCCGTAAGGCACCCGTGAAGATATGTATGTATGTATCTTTTGGGTTATGGTACAGGTTTGTCCGTTCCTGACGAAGTAGCTAAAAATATTATAAGCACGTGTAATATTAGTTCGAAAGTTATGGCCAAATAACTTTCCGACGCCCGTTTCTTGCTTTAGCCGGCATAGTTAGAGTTTTTTTTGATATGTAGAACAATTTACACATATTGCTCTGGTCACAAACTAAGCTCTAGGCTTGTACTATGTGTACCAGAAGCAATTATGTATATTATATTTTATAAACATCAAGACCATAACAAACTGTACAGAAAAACATACTACATAACGTATATTTATTTGCCATGGGTGGGAATCGAACCCGCGACCACCGGATACAACGCCAAAGGCGCAACCACTAGTCCACGGAGGCGGACGTGGACCTAAAGCGATTTAACTTTTTAATAAACTTATAGGTACGAGTACGAATATATTAATGGAGCACGGCATGTCATTTAGTATGTACCTGATGTTAAGCAGGCCTACAAACTCCATGACTGGGGTCGAGTCGATCAATACATTGTTGTTTAACTATATTTACATCTAATATCGCTCCTACTATGCCGGCTAAACAATGCGGTGACGAAATGGGCGGCGTCGTGGACGTATTTGCATTACGGGTTTATTTTAATATCCTCGCTGCTTTATTGTCAAATCAATCGCCCGTTTCGTAACCGTACTATGAAAGGAGACTACAACATCGACAAGAAATTGATGCAGTAGTCTCCGGAAAACCGGTGAACCCACAGACTAAAACTAAGTAACTTGACGGTTTTTGCATCTGTATAAGCATTATCATTTGTATATTTATCTATATTAATCGTTGTAACTATTGATACTGAAGTATGGATAGCTTCAATGTTAAAATTTATTACTAGTTTGTTTGGTTACTTACTAGACATAAAAAAAATATAGATCGATTATTGAAAACAACCAGCAGTTGGAATTCGCTAGTAATAAAATCAATTATAAATAATATGACAAGGATTTTGCTTTATTAACCAAAATAAAGATGTGTTTTTCAATTATTTCCGTTCACTGTCAGTCTTTTTATGTTTTGTCCAGTGTTTTTGTATTTGATTAAACATAGTGACTTTGAAAGGTTGTATTTTTGGATAATATGAGGCTCTACTGATGAAATCAAAAAACGTTTCCTAACTAGCAATGTTAAAAAATAACAATTTGTATGGAAAAGTTATTTTCAATTTTCATTTGCGACATTGGGTTCCATGGGAAGTTGTTCCATTTAATCACTAGAGAGTCATATTAGCCCAAGGTAAAATTTTCCAAAGTCACCCTGAATATTAAACTTTTATATTTTGTCACTTTAATATGAGTTAGTCTACTTTTTGTATTTTTTCTGCGGATAATCGTGTCGCGTAAAAAAGTGTCCTTCAATAGGCGTTTGCTGCAGGCGTTCAAATTGTTCCCAGCGTCATTAGCTGGGCAAGAACTCACACAAAATGTAGCAAAAAAAACCACTCAAATTTTATATTTTGTCAGTTTAATATCAGTAAGTCTACTGATTGTATTTGACCTACGAGTACAACTGAGGGTAATCACAAGCGAAGAGTCCTTCAATCGGCGTTTGTTGCAGGCGTCTAATTGTGACCAGCCTGCGTGCAGATAGTTCCAAGCCTTAGTAAACACTGCCATTTATTTATTTATTTTAAATTCTTTATTACACAAAATTGTACATAGGCGAGCTTAATGCCTTAGGCATTTTCTACCACCTAACCTTTAAGAGAGTGAAATATGCTTAGGGTGCGGAACTTTCGATAGAAGTTTATACATATAATTTTAACAATGATATATTAGATGCATAACAATACTTAAACTACTTAAATACTGTATATAATATAATAAATGTAATACATAAACATACATACCATACCAAACAAAAATTGTCACGAGGATCTGGTTTAAGAGTTTCAGGTAATGAGCAGTGAGCAAGCGTTTAAACACCCCGATGGAAGGGGCTGATCTTATAGTCAGAGGAAGCAAATTCCACTGGCGAGCAGCTGACACCGTAAACGAATCTGAATATTTGGAAGAGACGTGTGATGGGATTTTTAGAAGGTTATTAACAGAGGAACGGAGGATCTGCCATGGGGATGATCATAAAATATGAAAACAACTTATATACCTACTCAACTTAATATTTTGTCAGTTTAATATCAGTTAGTCCAGTGATTGTATTTGACCTACAACTGCGCGTAATCACAAGCGAAGTATCCTTCAATCGGCGTTTGTTGCAGGCGTCTAGTTGTGACCAGCCTGTGTGCAGATTGTTCCCAGCCTCATTAGCCTCTGGCATGAGCACTACCACGGAGCAAGGAAGAAACTCACATACTTTTCTTATATATTTTAATTCTATAACATAATACAAATATAATCTAAAAATAACAATCGAAAATTAAATAATATATAGTGTGCCCACCTGTTGGTAACACAACACAAAGTTATTTGAAACTGGCAATATTTTTAGCTGTCAGATTAGTAAGAGAAATTAACACGTGTATCGCGCCCTTTTGTAAAATAATTATAATTAAAATATACAAATTTTAATCTATTTATTCTTTTATTTTGTCGTCCCAGACACCACCTAAAAAATATAAACCTCATAGGTTTACTAATCGCTTTACTAAGTATTTGATATAGGTATGATCCAACCTGGTCACCGGTGAAGTCCGCTAATTATGATAATAAATAATTCATAAATTTGTTGCTACACCAAGCGGCGCAAAATTATAATTATTTGCAACTTGAGATAATTTGCGCCGCTTGAAGGCTTCAGCGTCAGCGGCTGCATTGCCGTTGAAGATGAGAAGTTCCTAAAGTGTCGACACAAGTAGCGTCCCACACAACGACCCATCTTCCAAGGCACTAAACTTAAACCGTCAGGTCTCTTGCCGTCGTCATACAATAAACCTTAAGGTTCTAAAATCGAAGGTATGTAAATAGCGGCAAGAGTCCTACGGATCAGGTCATTCATGAGGCTGTGTCAGGAAAAACGCCCCGCACTTTTAATACATGAGACACCATAGCGTGCAAATACATCATCGCACGGAATCTGTGAGGTTCATAAAATGCGACTCCCAATCTCAGACCGATTGCGATTTGTAATGATCGATTATACGACCGACATGTATATGACCGACAGCTAGAAACTGAGCGCGTTCTATATTATTATTGCAATTTTATAATAAACTGGCATGGGTGGCCTGCACGAGAGGAATATCCCAATGTTATTGTGTGTGACGTTCCGTTGGGATATTTCCACACGGGCAAGCCGAACCAAGCAGTAAGACTTTCATTTAAAACATGTGTGGACTCTTCTGGAGCGTCTGCTGAGGCAGCAGCAAAAATCAGTAAATATGCTAACCTAAAAAATCAATATTTATTTGTCCCTTTCGCTGTGGAGACAACTGGTGTCTGGGGTTCCGAAGCCAAGGACTTTGGGAAGAGATTTTGTGCTCTTCTGAACGAGACCTCTGGCGATTCTCGATCCGGATACTACTTTAAACAGCGAATATCACTGGCAGTACAAAGGGGAAATGCTGTCAGTGTTATGGGTACATTCGGATCGGATCAGAGTTTGGATATAGTGGACATGTAAATATTATTATTACTCGTATATTAGGTCTGCATGCATAGCATCTGATGACAGATTTCTCATATTCGGTTGTTGCTATTTTTTCTCATACGAGGACGCGAGTTACCGTTTCACTAGATTTACAACATTTTGGCGGTGTATGTAAGGAAGGAATGGTGAAATTTTTTTGACTCTTCATAAATGAAATGCATGTAAAGATTTACATGAACTAATTATTTTTCGCTTGACTCTGACTATTCCTAGCAACGTCACACATGCATAAAATAAAATGATTTGCAAATTATAGTTTCGTGGTTTTACATAGCTGTCATTGGTGTAGTTGGCATGAAGGGCTCGTGTGGCATGAGCGAGGTAATTAGGTCGCTGAATGCATACTACTGGCCCATTGAGATGCGCAATGAGGCTTAGCTGTGAAGAACTGTTCTAAAACTCCTTATGATACTTTCTATGCTAGATATACTGATCAGGGAATCCTTGGTATAGGTGGTGGCCTAGTGGTAAGATTGTGGACTTACTGGTTAGATTTCCGGTGTTTCTAGTGAGTTTTTTTATTGTAGGTACCTAGCTACTAACGCTTCAAAGCGATGGTATATAGAAGCTTAAGGCCGCTTATCTACCAGCTAAGGAGATCTAGTCAAGTCAAGTCAAGTCAAAAATATTTATTTCATGTAAACCTTTACAGGCATTTATGAAAAGTCAAAAAAAAAAAAAAAAAAAGTATATATAAGGTCCTGTGTGTACTTGGCCAGGTCGCCGTTCCTCCCACAGACAAATGTTGAGAATATAATACAAAATAAACAAACCGTAAACTATTAAACTATTGTCCTTGCGGGAAGAAAAAAAAAAAAAAAAAACAACCCAACCGAACACACACTACATAACCAACCAGTTTAAGACTAGGTGGTTAGCTGGTTCCATTGACCTGTCAATCGTTGACTGCCCTGCAAAAGTGCCACCAAGGCGACCAACCCAACAGACCATAGCTACGCCCCAAATATACATACTTTAGTATAGGTAATCAAAATATACCTACAAGTAGATAGGTGAAAGGTATCTTTTAGGGCGCAAACGCTGATCACAAGTCGATCGCCTCAGAGACACCCTGGAGAAAAAGGTACCAGCAAGTAAAAAACTCTGATGTTCCACATGTACCGTATCATCGGAGGAGCATGGTCCTGCATGGTTATTGACTTAAACCTATGCTTATATGGTATATTACTCTCATCCTACTGAAGAGCACGCGTAGAACACCCCAAGGCAGATATACTATCTTACAATATTGAAAGTACAGAATTACAGAACACAACATTTCTTTGATGCCAGCGCCGGTCTATCAGCAGAAGATTTTTCGGGATCTCCGCCTCTTATATGATAACAATCAAACGTGCGTGCCCAGCGAAGATCCAAGGCCCCCACAGCAGCATCCATCTCTACTTTGGAGATCGACTGTGACAGGGTTCCACTTAAAAATGCATACAAATACTTAAACTCAAAAACAGCATAAACATGAAATATAAAGATGAGATTGAAGATGGGTTTTAAAGGCACAGAAAATATAATTGGAATAGAAAGAGAGATTTTATTTCAGAATGACACTGCGGTAACATTAAGAGAATTAGATTATATGATTATATCTCTAGAAGTTGTTTGATCATGAATAGGGCAAGAAAAAGGTGAAAAACTCTGTATGAGGACACCACTACTATGTCTATCTGTATACAGTGCATTTACGGTTAATTTACCTCCAGCTGTTATTTAGACTGCCTCCGTAGACCGCCTTTGGCTTACATATTACACATTTAAATATAAAACGTAACTTTACAGTAAAACGTATTACATGTACTACTCTGTAAAGTTTGTTATGATCTGGGTGTTAAAAAAATATTATAATATGTATTATATCGTTGTTTCTGGTAAACATAGTACAAGCCTAGAGCTTAGTTTGTGACCAGAGCAATGTGAGTAAATTGTCCTACATATATATAATTATTACTTAGTACATTTAGTTTGTTATTAAGTACATTTATTGGTATTGGCATCCTAGCGAGAGGATTAATATAAATTTAAAATGCAATAAAAAGTAGAATAGATCTTACTCATTACAAAACATTTAAAAAAAACTACTGCTTCCTCTTTATTTTCATCAAAAATTATAATGGCCGCTATTTAAAGCTATCATTACGCAAATCAACACAAACAATTGAAACAAATCGTAATATTTCCAAATGAGAATTTTAATGAGCATCAAATTCAATAAAAGCAGGACAATAGCGTGTGTGGTAGAGTATTGTAGAGCCTTTGTTTGGGGAACGCGCCATCATTAAAATTTTCAGCGAAACAAAGTCTAATGAGTAAATAAAAAACTTCTTTTTTTTTTCATTTATTATTCAACAATACTTATAACTAATTTACAATAATTATGTTACACACCAACGGAAACCCATAAGGTTTATATGTAGTGCGTGAGTCGCAAAGATTTTGTAAATTGGTATATATTGTATATAAGCTCGAGGAAGAACCTTTTAAACTTTGGTCTGTATTTACTTTCATTTTTATAAATATTCTGCATTTCGCTAGGCAATTCATTTAAAAACTTTGGTATCAAGTAATTTAACAATCCGTTCCATAGAAATTGTTCACTTTGGGCAGTATCTGAGTAGTAGGATGTGTGGTTTGATGTTTTAATAACTGCATCCGCAGTTTTGTATAAACCTGGTATTAGTGAATAACTATTCGTTATTCACTAATAGCTATCGTCGATGGTGTGCAGAGGCTTAACACGAATTTATACTTAAGTAAAATATTAACATAACTTTAAAAAGGTACCCGCCAATGGGATCTCTTTCTTTATAGCTGCGCGATAAATCGCTCAGGTTTTTTAGCGCAACTTATAAAACAAATTATAATATTTTTGATATGAATAAATATATTGAAAAAATATACGTGGTGGCCGAGTTGGTTAGAAATTGGACTTAAAAACACTGAGGTTCAAATCCCGGTGTGTACTAATGAGTTTTTATATAAAAGAAATATGTTCTATTATAGTGCCTCGGAGATCACGTTAAGCTGTCGATCCCGGTTTCACTATACCAACTTGTGAAACTGTTTATGGATGGGTTATTAAGTCGGTGTAGACTCATACCATCGGCTACGACGAGGTAGGATTAAAAAAAACCCCTCCGCTGGGTACCCTGGTGCCGTCTAGGCGGTCTTGGGCTACCTCGATATGTAAAAAAAAATGGTTTCAAAAATAAAGAGATCCTATTATTATTGGTGGTTCCTCACGTATTAACATTACGTTAATACGAAGCAAAAACTCACGGTCCTCAGGACGCAGACGGCGTTTCCCCTCGTATGTGTGGTAAAATTTTAACTTTCTCAGAAAAAAAAACGCCGCCGTACTAGTGTCACTCGAGACGTGAACATATTTATAATGCCATTCAAGGACCTAACAAGAACTTCTATAAAATATTAGCAGATAATATTATGATGAAAACATAAAAAATGTCAACACCCGTATACTACTTGAAGATGTCGTAAAAACGACAAAAAGATCCCGCTGAGTTATATCCTTTATCCTTTATCTGGCTTTTCTATTCTTGCGGTGGAGAATAATTCGCCTGAATAGCAGTCACTTAAGTAGACGAAAACATCGTCATATCTCTACTATACTGCAGGAAATGGTAATATAATGACCAAATAATATTTGATTTAATACCTTTTTATTAGTTGTGACGTTAATCCGTCGTGTTATTTTCTTTAGATATAGCTATATTAAAAAAAAATATCGCCACTGATTCATACTCGTAAGTTAGGTTTTAATAACTTTTGTTCTTTATTTAAACATTTTTTTTTATTAAAAAAAAAATGCTCTGGTGACAAACTAAGCTCTAGGCTTGTACTATGTGTACCAGAAGCAAATATATAATACATATTATATTTTATAAACACCCAGACCATGACAAACTGTACAGAAAAATACGTACTAATATTTTTTTGCCATGGGGGGAATCGAACTCACGACCATGATACATAAATATATTATTAAAAAGTTTTCTTTATTGCCTACTGCTATATTAATATACATTTTTATAAAAATACAAAAAACAGAACAAAATTCAAAATTTAGATTTCTTTTAAACTATAATTTTGAAGTTTTTTTTATCATATATAAGTGGATTATATGAATGGTTATACGATTGTCGTTGTACCCAGTTAAGTATCTATCAATGACACTGTGTGTCATAATAATATAAGTCACAAATACTTAGCTAAAAAACAAACGACATTCCATTTTTAATTTTTTTCTTTCATATTAGAGGCACATACAATGTATCGTCAATTACACCAAAAACAAAGTGACCAAAATATGATCAAACAATTCTCAAAGCACCTTTCTTAAAAATCCTGGAATCAAAAATAGAACAATTAACTCTCAACCAACAAAACCGATTGACTTTTGAAAAAAAATTGCACGTTTTATATAATTTAAAAGTTTATAAATTAATTATTATTATCAGGTATATATCTATAATAAAAGACACGTTAAGTAAATGTGTTGTATCAAATGGCAATAATATTTATTTAATGTGTTAAGTCGTTCTATTATATTTTACTTGTTTAAGAGCATAATAATTATTAATATGTATTAAAAAACTACCCATTGCGTAACCGCACCATGAAAGCAGACTACCACCTCGACAAAAATCGATGCAGTAGTCTCCTGAAAACCGGTGAATACACAGAATAAAACCGAAACATGACTAAGTCACTTGACGGTTTTTACATCTGTATGTTTTTGGTCAGTCGGCCTAACGAAGTTATAAAGACCTTCCTAGCTTTAAAAATGTTTACCATGTTTAGCATTTTTGACTGTACAGATATTTCAGTCGATCATGCCATTCTATTTTTGTAGGCTATGTTGCACCCGCAGCCGTGTTTGCGTTTAATTTAATTAGAGATTTTAATTCCGGTAATCCTGAACGTAGTATTTGAGGTGGTGATATAACAAACATTTGACAGCCTCCGTAGACTAGTGGTTGCGTCTTTGGCGTTGTATCCGGAGGTCGTGGGTTCGATTCCCACCCATGGCAAAAAATATTAGTACGTTTTTTCTGTACAGTTTGTCATGGTCTGGGTGTTTATAAAATATAATATGTATTATATCGTTGCTTCTGGTACACATAGTACAAGCCTAGAGCTTAGTTTGTGACCAGAGCAATATGTGTAATTTGTCCTACATATTATTATATTATTATATTATTTAACTTCTACATTCATAGTAGCTTTTGGTCGCGGCTGCACGCGTTAATAAGCCTTAAAAAAACTTTATACCAAAATTAAATCTTATATATAATTATTATAGCTCTAAATAAAAATATTTAAACCACTAGCGGAAGAATTTGCAATAAAGTAAATATTACATTAACATTTTATTAAATAATGGATTTCCGCAAATTAACACCTGATTCCTGATTCATTCAATTATAAAAATATAAATAACAAAACATAAAATTTACTTATCTACTAAATTTAACAAATAACTCAAGGCCAAAGTTCATAAAAATCAAGACAAGGTAAAGTTCAGGAAGGGGGGGTTAAAAATAATATGTAGCACAATTGTATAAGTTGAAGATAATTAAAAATCTTAAACTATGATTTTGATAACTTTTTAAAATCATCAAGGTAAACGTTAAAAACGTTATTTTTTTGTTTTTTAAATGAGCTGCAATTTTTCTAAAGCATAAGATTTTAAACTTATCGATTTTATATTAATTTAAATTTAGAAAAAGCCTAATTTTCAATTGCCAAAAGTTGTATTTTTTTATTTGAGTGCTGATAAAAATGAATAATATTTTATTTTAAAACTAGACTTTTAAGCGGTGTGAAAAATATTTTGGCTTGGACTTTTAGGGGTAAGGGAGGAGTTCCCGAAAATATTTTTTTATTTGTGTGAAAATAATATTGACTCACACTACTAAGATTTCTTATGAATTCGGCTTACCTACTTAATTGATGTTGTTTTTTTAATCCTTTTAACAAATATCACGAGAGAGAGATTTTTATAAGTAGTAGGTAATAGTAGTAGTATTTCTAACTAAATATCATAAAAGGTCGTAATATCTACGGATAGATATATCGTATGACCACTCTGTAACGAAATTCTGGAAATTGCAGAGGAGGCCGTAGACGATGCCGTCCCTTACATATTTACAGACATAGGACACAGTAACCACACTTTAGTTTTGATAGGAGACTTTTCAGTCGAATTTTTAAAAAAATTAATAAATAAAAATCAAGATATGTTGATTCAATTAAAAATAATATAATAAAATAACGTCGTCTGGGCCCGTTTCCACCCATCCAGATGAAAATCTAACTGAAACCTAACCATGTTTAGTTTTATAATGTGGGTTTATCAGTTTTCAGAAGACTACCGCATTTTTTTTTTGTGGTAGTCTTTTAGCAGCGAAAATATTAAAATAGATACTACGTAATACAAATTCGTCTTTGTCGCCGCCCATTTTGTATCTGCAGACGGCGTAGTAGGAGAGAGCAAGGTTGTTAAGCAATTATGTATTGATCATGCCCATACATGGACTTTTGTAGGTCTGCTTACTATCAGGCTAGGTCATATGCAGTGCTTTAATTTTTATTTTAATAAGTAAAATACTTAATACAAAATATATAGCCTAAAAAATAAGTTACATTGTGAGTCATTATACCAGTAGACCGGTTCATCGCGCTGCGGAAATAATGACTACCGCTCTGTATTTGGGACGGGAGTTACCGCCAGTACCGCTGTTCTGCCCAACTTATAATAGTCGGCCTGCCACCCATACAAACGTACTCGTACTTTCAATATAACTTGGCTGTTAGTCGAAGTTTAATTATTTTTTTCAATTCGTAATTGTAAACTGTTTGTGTTATTTATGTTGTTATTTCGAAAAAAAAAAATAACCCAGCCAGGAATATTAATAAATACAATAATCGTCAAAAATATTATTTGAATTTTGCGACAAACAGTATCGAGTGTTACTGGAAGTGCGAAAGCACATTTTGTGTGGAGAGGACGCGATTACGAACGCAGTGGCCTTAAGTCAAATATTTAATAAAGGCTAAATTAAATTCAAAAGTTAGCTTACACTATCTGTGAGTCGTTATACCAATAATCAAATCAAATCAATCAAGCTGCTACTCTGTCCGACTTATATACATATCAAAAGTCAAAATCATTTATTTCATGTAAATCTTTACAGATATTTATAAATAGTCAAAAAAAAAACGTTTAACAATGAGGTCTTAGAGTGCGTTTGGTTAGGCAGCATTCATTAACAAAAGAACGACAAATATTTATTATACCTCGATATCAGATTTAGAACTTAAACGCGAATGGAAATCTTAATATGAAAAATACTACCGAACCGAACACACACTACATAACCAACTAGTGTAAGACTAGGTGGTTAGCTGATTCCATTGACCTGTCAATCATTATCTGCCATACAAGAGAGCCACCAAGGCGACCAACTTCACCGACCATATCCACGCCTAATGTTTATTGTAAATAAAAGGTAAGTAACCAATCACATATAAGTAAAGGTATAAGGATCGGTATGTTTAAGGGCGTTAACATTAACTGTAAAGTCGATCCCCTCAGATCCCCGGAGAAAAAGAAACCAGCAATTAAAAAACTCTAGTGCTTCACACAAACTAAAAAAGGAGCACAGCTTTTAAATAGCTTATGCTATATACCATATATATATATATTAGCATACTCAAGGGGCACCCCACTGATCAGCATGCGTAAAACACCCTAAAACATGACATAATGTAATGAAAATAAATTATGTAATATTAAATTATTACAGTATCAATATACTAAACTAGGGTACATTCTACATATGTAATTAGCAATTTGTTAACTATTTGAGAGACCTTAATTGCATATCAGGACAGTTCCAGACGGCTTTATCGTTAAAATAGTCTTTTACATTATAGTAAGTCTTATTGATTAATATTTGTTTTATACAATTCTTAAACTTTATTTCACTCAGATCTATAATGCGTTTAGGTAATTTATTAAATAACCTTATACTGTTAATGACGAAACATTTATTAGTTTTTTGCAGTCTAAACTTTGGTATATCGATTTTATCTATGTTTCTTAAGTTTAAATTATGTCTATCGCCATTTTTACTAAACATATTTAAGCTTTTCCTAACGTACAATAAATTCTCATAAATATATTGAGATGGTAGTGTCAGTACATCAATCATAGGAAAGATTTCTCGAAGAGAATCACGAGCTTTCATGTTATATATTGCCCGAATGGCCCTCTTCTGTAAAATAAATATAGTATCAATATCTGCCGCAGATCCCCACATTATAAGACCATATGTCATTATACTGTGAAAATATGCGAAGTATACTAGTCTGGCTGTTGCAACATTAGTTAATTGTCTGATTTTTCTGACTGAATATGCAGCAGAGCTCAATCTATTGGATAAAGTATTAATGTGAGCTTTCCACTGTAGTTTTGAATCGACTGTGATCCCTAAAAACACAGTGGAGTCAACAAATTCCAGATCAGTACCATCTATCTTCACTGTGGCATTGATATTAGATACATCAGGCAACGTAAATTTCAGGCACTTAGTCTTCTTTGCATTTAAAACTAAATTATTTGCCGTGAACCATTTTGAAACCATTTCCAGAGTGTCATTTGCTGCCGATAATATATTATCCTTCCTACTAACTTTAAAAAGTAGGGATGTATCATCAGCAAATAGCACTATCTGCGCCATCTCCTGTACCATATGTGAAAGGTCATTGATGTATACTAGGAACAGGAATGGGCCTAAAATTGAGCCCTGGGGGACACCCATCTTTACAAGGGTTCCGGCGGATACACAACCATCAATATTAACACCTTGAGTTCTTTTAGAAAGGTACGACTTTATTAGATTTAAAGCTAAATCGCGAATGCCATAAAATTCCAGCTTATCTAACAAAGTTTGATGGCCAACACAATTAAACGCTTTAGACAGATCACAGAAAACGCCAACGAGATCCTGAGAGTTTTCCCAAGCGTCAATTATTTCAGTAATCAATCTTGTACCGGCATTTGTTGTATTTCTACCTTTTGTGAACCCGTATTGTTGATCATGTAACAATTTATGAGTATTAAAATGACTTAACATGTAACATAACAATGACTTATTTGGATCTGTCTTACAACAAAAAAATGTCAGCAATTAAAATTTCATTTTATATCTATTTTTGTTCTTCTCTTTATTGTATTAGGGTAAGCAGTTAATTTATATCTGTGTAATTATTATATATTAAATATATGCAAATAGCGTAATTCATGGTGTATACGGGCTTCTGGGTATCAGCCTAGTACAGTACCTATGTAATATATATATATATATATATATTGCATTATATAGCTTTTGTTGATACCCGTTTGTATACCTATTGTAAATAAATAAATAAATAAACCGGACTTGAATATGGGAACTATTTTTCATGAGGTCGGAAAAAATTCCTTCATTAACACACCCATTAAAAATATCAGCGAGTACCGGTGCTATAGTAAGAATAATTGAATCGATAGCTTTGACAGATAGATCTTCAGTTTTTATTTTATTTAAAATTTTAAAATATTTTAGTTTATCCTCATTTGTGACAATGACATGTTTAAAATTAAAATTAGATATACTTGGCATTTTAATAAATCGTTTTAAAAAATCTTTAGCAGAACTAGCTGATGATTTAATACAGTTCGTGATTTGTAACGGAATATTAGTAAAAAATTCCTCGAATAACTCCGCAACTTGTCTTTTATCTGATAACATAACTCCGTTTTGTCTAATTGAAATGATATTTTGTCTGATAATATTTTTACCGGTTTCAGTATTAATGATTTTCCATACACACTTGTATTTATTATCTGACTGTTATTGATTATCTGATTTTGGATCCAATGCGAATAGATTAAGCTATGATACAAACTTTCTTGAACAGTTTTGAATAATTCCTAACATAATTATGGAAATTTTGGTCAGATGTATATGATCTTTTGTCATATAGATCATACAGTGTATCCCTACTTATTCTAATGCCTTTAGTGGCCCAAGTAGCAAAATTTAATTTGTCAGTAATTTTCTTTGTTTTAATTTTACATACCTTATTGAATTCTTGATTAATAATTTTATGTAGATTGGAGCATGTAATATTTGGTTGATTAATATTATATATGAATCTGGACATTTTACTCATTACATTTTCATTAAAATGATTAAGTTTATTATCTGTTATGGGCCTATACTTAATTATTTCATTTATAGGTTTAATTTGAGACTGAAAGCTAACTAACAAACATTTATGGTCGGAGGGTACCCCGGTAATAATAGAGTTACTTAAGAGAGAACAGTTAGTAAATATATTATCAATACAAGTCCGGCTAGTTGAAGTAATTCTAGTCGGTTCCATGAATACGTTATTTAAATTAAAAGAATTAAACAATGAAATAAGTTTTTGTTTGTCGCTGTTATTTATTAAGATATATATATATTAAAATCCCCACATATAAAAATTTGTTTATTTGAGTCATATATTTTTGACAAAACATCCTCCATTATATTATTAAAAGTATGTAAAGCAGAGACAGGGGGTCTGTATATGCATAGAATAATATAGCATATATATATCCATTTCTGCGCATGAGATCTCACAAACACGTTCAAGTGATAGTTTTACAATATCCTTCCGCTCTTTGCATTTTAGTGTATCTTTAATTAGGATAATAGATCCACCTCCCTCACAGGAGTTTCTATTGAAAAAACTAGCTACTACAAAGTTATTTATATTGAAACACATTTTCTCTGCTTTTAGCCAGGATTCTGTAAAACACATCAAATCTAAATTATACTTTTCAATTAATATTTCAATATTGAGAACTTTGCAAGAGAGGTTTTGAATATTTTGATGTATTAAGGTAAGCTTACAACTGTCCTTCTCTATTGTCATATCTAAAAGTTTAAACAGGGTTGTACCACAACATTATTAGTACTACTACTAAATGATGATGTGGAGTCAATACTTAATAGTATATTATTAGCTACCAATGTAGCAATAGTTTTTTGTACCTTCATAGGTAGTTTAAAGCTATCCTGGGTCATATAAATATTTTTAACAAATTTGTTAATATCAAATAAAGTGAACAAATCATTATAACATGTCATATTATAGATACAGTTATTTATGAAAGAATATGTTTATTTTGTGAGGTGGAATATTTGTTTGAATAAACGAATGTACATAATGTAACATTTCTTACTCCAAGTTGTGACAAAATATCCACACTGTCCAACAAGTCACCTTTGCTTGTGTTCAATCCATTTCCTACCATAATAACCACATTACTATATGAATTGTAGAATTTGGAGGAAATAGATTTTACTATATTCTTAAAACTATTACTTGGCATACAATAGTTAGTATGCTAAGTAATGGTTTAACACACACAGAATGATCTAGATGATAATTAAAAATTTGGCCCATTCCTATACCAATACTATCTGTGAGTAATAAGGTATTGTTAGTGATGTCCTTTGGAAGAGTCACATTGGAATAAGTTAAAGTAGACCCGGTATCCGATAAATTTAATTTATTTTTACAGGAGCAACAATTTTTATATGTGATTGGTTACTTAGCTTTTATTTACAACAAATATTTAAGGCATGGATATGGTCGATGAAGTTGGTCGCCTTGGTGGCTCTCTTGTATGGCAGATAATGATTGACAGGTCAATGGAATCAGCTAACCACCTAGTCTTACACTAGTTGGTTATGTAGTGTGTGTTCGGTTCGGTAGTAATTTTCATATTAAGATTTCCATTCCATCGTGTCTAAGTTCAATTAATATTTGTCGTTATTTTGTTAATGAATAGCTGCCTAACCAAACGCACTCTAAGACCTCATTGTTAAACTTTTTTTTTATTTTTTGACTATTCATAAATATCTGTAAAGATTTACATGAAATAAATGATTTTGACTTTGACTTTGACTTTATTTACAAATGAGTCAAATATCTCTGCGTTATATTTGCTCAATTGAAGAATCTCATCCATATTTTTTATTTGTTCTGTAAGGTCATTCTGTGACAACTGGTATTTTTCCGTTATATCAGAGAGACATAAGCGCAAGTTATTAATTTCCGTTTTTGACTTAATAATATCACTATCACATTGAAGTTGTAAATTACTTATATAGTCACTATTTTGTTTGGCTTCCAACATGAGCCTACGATAGTCCGCTTTTAATGATATATTCCTAGACCTAATATAATTGTTTAATTTATTCTTGTATTTTTTTATGAACTTTAAGAGTTTAATATATTTTCTATTGCTAAAATATCCACCATTAATTGTGGACACATTATTAACTTTTATGTCTTTGTCAATCAACTCGTCATAATCAATATCATCACGAGACCGCCTAGACGGCCTCAGGGTACCCATTGAAGGGGTTTTTAATCCCACCTCGTCGTAGCCGATGGTATTAGTCTACATCAAACAAGTGGCTAGCTCATCGCTATGTTTTGAATAGACTCAATAACCCATCTATAAACAGTTTCACAAGTTGGTGTAGTAAAACCGGGACCAACAGCTTATCGTGCTCTCCGAGGCACTATAGTGGTATTGTCAAACAAATGTAACACATTTTTTAATTAACCGACTTATATAACTTATTTATTTATAACTTATTAGTCAAATACTTATTAAATTTAGTCTAAAATTAATTCAAAAGATATGTTACACTAACTGTGAGTCGCTATACCAGTAGACCGGTCTATCGCGCTGCGGAAATAATGACTACCGCTCTGTAATTGGGACGGGACTGCCGCCGGACCGCTTCTCTGTCCTAACTAATAAATCACTATAAATGTATGTGTTTTACTAAATAAACATAAAAAATTATATTAAATAATTAGTAAAATAGAAAATATATACGACGAGGTATAAATAAGTAAAATAAGTTACTAAAAAAAAAAATATTATTCAAAGTAGTAGGTATATAATATTTGTTATAAGTGCACATGTGGAACGTCCATGATTGATAGTAAATAAAAGGCATTCACGTGCATCTTAATTTCACGCTTCGTTTAAAGGAATCTAGGACTTATAACAATAATTTAAAGTATCATAGAAAAATCATAATAAGAAGAAAAATCAAACAATAAATAACAGTACAATCCTTCCTTACATAATTATTGACGCCTCTACAGACAATTTGTTGCACCTTTGGCGTTGTATCCGGAGGTCGTGGGTTTATACAGTTTCCCATGGTCTGGCTGGGTATTTATAAAATATATATTATATCGCTGTTTCTGGTACACGCAGTACAAGCCTACTGTGAGCAGAGCACTATGTGTAAATTGTCCTACGTATTATTATTTATTATTCAAATACAATACAACAATAAATACCTGTACAATATTAATACCGATACGATAGTATAAGGTGTATTATGCAAGCCAAGATGCACTCGATGCACAGATGGATAAATGAAGTGCAGTAAATAAATAAATACTTATAATACCTAATTAATATAATAAAGTATACATTAAAAGTATATAACT
The DNA here is from genome assembly GCA_947458855.1 of Monopis laevigella. Taxonomy (NCBI): domain Eukaryota; kingdom Metazoa; phylum Arthropoda; class Insecta; order Lepidoptera; family Tineidae; genus Monopis; species Monopis laevigella. Next base: position 15,653,641 of record OX381589.1, read on the forward strand.
AAGTAAACATTTTTCAAATTATACTAATATCTTGTATTTTATTATGCAATGGGGCCTAGGATGCACAGAGTGCAGAAAATAATGACGTCAGTAAATTGCGACAGACCCAGACCGAAGCCGCCCGCCCTACTTATGTGGACGGAAACTAATTCCGCCCACGGAAATCAAGCTCAAAACGAATTATATTGAAGTTGACTTTTATCGTGATTGAATTATATGCAAATTGACGTCGGACGTTAGCGAAATAATGAAAAAAAAAAACAAACCGGGTTGTTTTTTGCGATTTTAATTTAGATTTGTTTTAGGGACAAAAAAACACATGTAAATAAATAAGTTGTAAATGAAACTGAATAAATCAAAAATATAATTCATTAGAATACTTAAATATGAATAATATAATTAATGGGGTTGTAGTTTTATTAATTTCGCATGGGACATATGCAAAAAAACTAAAGATTAAATTATGTTTAATTTATAAAACTTAAAATAAAACACTAATAATAATATTCTAGAAGTAAACTCGTGCCTTTAAGTCTCGGTAAAGGTTATTAATTGTTTTTTTTTATATAACACAATGTATTATTTTAGGTCTATTAGGCAAATAAATACTAAATATATTCGATTAAATAATATAATTAATGCTCCATTTATACCAATAGTATAAGGACGTACCTATCTTCTGTTATAGACAATGGTCTATAATAAAATATAAGTACTAAATATGTACCTAAAACAAAAATATTTTTCAACCATGATATTAAAAAAAACAATAACCTTATATCGAAATTATAAATATAAAGATAAATTATATAAAAAAAATCTTATTGTTTCTACCTATTTTTATTTTTTCTTATTTAATTTATCTTTATAATTTAAACACAATAATAATAATATATAACACATTTTTGCACATATTGCCCTGATCACAAACTAAACTTCTAGGTTTGTACTGTGTTTACCAGACATAACGATACTATTCATATTATATTTTATATACACCTGAAAAGCAAGCTACACACATAATATTTTTTATAACTCCTAAATAAATAATTATTTTAATACTTTAGTGGCTCCGAATAAGTACTTTATTAACTTATCTTTACAAGTAAAAATAGTAGCTATGTAAAGGCATTTGAAAGTGACATATTCTTCATATCACTAGGAAATTTATCGCAACTTTGTCTGAGTCTTTACAAAGGAAAAATTGTACAAAGTCTTCTATGTGGCTCAATGCAATTTGTCAGTTTGAAAATAAACTGAATTTGTTGCAAACTCAAATTGGGAAAGTACACAACAACGAACAACTTTCAGTCTATCTACTAGGTATATTATATTATGCTACAGGAATAAGAAAATCTTTCGCGAATATCTTATTAGATATCTTTAAAATAATAACTTCTAAAAATACTCGGTGTTTTCTATTATTTTTTCATATTACTAAAGTAAGTTGACCGCTTCCGTAGACTAGTACTGGGTTCAATTCTCACTCATGGCAAAAAAAATATTCGTAGGTTTTTCTGTACAGTTTGTCATGGTCTAGGTGTTTATAAAATATAGTTATGTATTATATCGTTGTTTCTGGTACACCCAGTACACGCCTAGAGCTTAGTTAGTGACTAGAGCAATGTGTGTAAATTGTCCTACATATAACCTAAACCATAATAAATAATAAAAAATTACATACTACATTCTGTATGTGGTATACATTATGTTTAAGTATTTATCTTATGTAAAAATAATTATTGCATGTTATCATTCTCTAAAAGCTAATCTTTGAGAGAGTGAAATTGAAATCTTATTTTCTTAAAAATATATAATCGAACAACCTTTCCCATGGAACCATATGTCACAATGGTTACATGGGAAAATTTGGCCGATTTGATCAGCAGAATCTCATATTAGCCCAAAGTAAAACCTTTCAAAGTCACTATGTATATTGTGCCTTTGACAATATGTACAGATTAAATAAATCCTTTAGAATCCAATTTACCTTGAAATCAAAGTGGGGAACAAAAAGTTACACGAAAAGTACTTTTATTATTAAATATTATTTCAGGGGCAGATCATATAGTAAGAGGAGATAAAAAAATGGAGCAAAGTAATAACAATATGGTATACAGGACAAGGAAAAAGAAGAAAGGTAGGACAATATAAGTGATGGCATGATGAAATAGCAGCAACTGTTGGAAGAGCTTGGACGAGGATTGCGCATGACAGGAAGGGATAAAGAAGGCTGGAGGAGGATGTCGACAGAACAAAAAGATACGGAAGCTGATGACACTTACGAGGGCGTCTGATGAGGCTCTTCGATGCTCATGCTGATTCAACTGCAAAGTATTAACTGTACCCCCGCATGACGGTGAGTAGGTAACGCTACCATACATGTGTATGTAAACCTTCTCCCCACCCTCAATAATAAAAGGAGCACGTATGATATTATACCTACAATTTAGGTAGCAAAACGACTTTCGTGCCAAAACTGTTTTCTACCCCTAAACATTAATGGATTTAAAAAAAAATGGTCTCATTTTATTAAAGAGAAAATAAAAGATGGCTATACGTTTTTCTTTTATTAATTTTCTGTCTTGATATTTTATAGAAATTATTTTAATGTGAGGGATTTTTTCGCGATTTTTTTCGATTTTCAGGGGTTGATATTTTTTTTTTCCTGTTTAAAAAAAGGAAAACGTGCGAGCTTAGAAATAGGTCATATTTATAAAGCCTCTAAAATCATAAAGATCTATGAATGTTTAGGGATGGGGGGGGTTACAGTTAGGACCAAAAAGGTCGTGAATGTATGGAAAATAATGGTGATTAGACGCTGCTCTATATATTTAATTATCTGTATAAAGGCTATAAATAAATATACTATTTCAAGTATCCAATAAAGTAGCAAATTAATAAATAATATCGGTTCGGTAGACAATTGCATTCTAACATCAATAAAGTTCAAAAATAATATCCTCATAAAAATTGTCGCAATCAAAATTGAGTCCTATATAGGTAGTTTTTATATACCATAAAATACTTTTACACTAACGCCGGGTCTTCGTTATTTTATGCCTCTGCTCGTAAACTTAACGTGTCGTACATAAGTACCCCCCGTCAAATAATAGCCGTTATGATACTGATTTCTTACTTCGGTGAGACCTATAAAAATATTGAAGAGTGGCTAGGAAATATTTGAATTTTAAAATTTCGAACATATCGTCAAATCGGGGCCAAAAACGCTGAGCAATCCAATAATTTGTGAAGAATTATTAAAAAATTTTTTTAGTAAATCATTCTTAACTGATAAGTGTTAGGCTATATATAGACCAACTGAAAAATTATAACCTCATAGTCTCTCCTCGACGATGGAAGTTCACAATGTAGTATCGAATCGATGCTAGCGGCGTCACATAAGTTTTAAGTAAATTAAAAAGCAATAAATTTTTTGAATGCATCCTCCACTGTCGCTCTGCACTCCCGCGCATTGAAGTGTCATTCGTTTCTTATGTCAAGTTGGCGTCGCATCTTATAAAAAATATTTTATTTTTTTCTAGTTGACTTAGTTATTTTAAGTTGTGTTTCAACATTAAAAATGGGAAAAGAAAATATGAGAATAGTTTCAAATACAAGAAAATAAAAAATAAGGAAACTCTTTAAAATGGTGAAGAAATGGTTCGCTCAAAGCGATCATGAAAGGTGAATTTCTATTCGTCTTATTAAAATCCTATTGAAAATACATAACGCTCAACTATTATGTAATGTAATCAACTGTGTTGTTGAGAAATACATATTGTTACCTGGTACATTCCTTGGGAATGTATATGGTTTGATATTTCGCCATTGCTTTAGAATGTTATATATCATTGAAAGAAAAGAAAGATAGAAAGAAAAACTTTATTTCATTGCGATACTGAATGAGAGTATTAAATGATTTTTGTTACCTGGGACATTCTTTGGGAGGTATATGGTTAGATATTTCGCCATTGCTTTACTGTTAAGAGTTAAGAATGGTTTTTACATTAAAAGTTTATTTTTATATATCATTGCGATACTGAATGACTTTTGTAACCTGGGACATTCTTTAGGAATGTATATGGTTAGATATTTCGCCATTGCTTCACTGTTAAGAGGTAAGAATAATTTTCATATTAAAAGTTAATTTTTATATATCATTGCGATACTGAATAAGAGTATTGAATGACAGTAATTTATAATAAACCTAGTAGTGTAATTCAGAATACCTACTAAACTTTTTATTCATTTTCAATTTTAAATGAATCAAAAATATTTTACAATACAATCAGAATTTTATATAGCAGGGTCTGTGAAAACTTAACAGTCTTTACTAGAAACTCATATACAGGAGAATACACATACTTTAACCCAAAATAGATGTAGAATATTTGCTGTACTGGGGCCAACTAAAACAGACCAGGAGACATCCTTTGTACATTCCTCTATACATAGTAATATAAGATCAGCAAAGTAGCACTAGTAAGGTCCTACATTTTCACTTGCAAAAGAAAATAAATAATATATATTTATTTAATAAATTACAATTTAGTTATTGCTCTAGTCAAACTGCTTTGCAATACATTCTAAGAGGTTTTTTGATATCTGCTCTAATAAAAACTAGAATGTCTTCACAGACATCCAGATGCTCTTGTGTTTAGAATTGACCTATTAGAAATAATAAAAACAGCTAGGACTGTTCAAAGATCAAGTCAGGAGCTGTGTACTACCAACCAAAAATGGACAAATAACTAAACTAAATCTCCCTGAGACCCCTTAATCATCCATCTTTAAACTGGTGGGTCCTTGCTTTAACAGGAATGCATAGGGCAAATAGAACCGAGAAAACTTTAAAAAATTTTAAACCTGCAATATATTTAAACATTATAGGAGCCATAAAACCTGTCCAATAAATTCAAATTATTGTTGCTCCCCGATTTCAATAATAATATGAATACTAGTCATTTTAAATTAGATGATACCTTACTGTATGTAAGTTAATAAATAGTAATGGGGCTTTTGGCTACTAATCCTAATATGCCAATTTATGTGATAAAAATATCATGGTAGTATTTGAATCTTTTTTAGATTTCACAAACTTTAACAGTTTTTCTGTTTTATTCTTTTAAACTATAAGGTTTTCCTTTGTGTACTTCATATATTTTTCAAAATTATTAAATCTAATAATGACTAAGCTTTCAATGCTGTTCAATGTCTAGAGACTACCTTATATAAATGATTCTTATTACGGCTCTATATAATGCATAAAATGTATAGATATACCTGTTATTAAATAGATATCTCATACTCATATTCGTTTATATATAATGACCAAAAAGGAAGAATTAATTCCTTATAGAGATACACACATATGTGCTTCAAGGTTAGGTTGGTGCGCAACTTGTGGTACAAATAGGGCCGTCTGGCTCATGGACCAGTAAACACGGAATGCTTATAAAAACACTAGAACATTAAGACAACCTGTTTCGGTTTGCACTGCTTTGCTAAAAGTAAGTGTAAGACACTTTTACATGTTAACAATACATCAGCCATTTCACAATTGATTAGGGGTTCAATATCCCCTCCTACACAGAATAGCAAAGGATATTTGGCAAAGGTGTGGAAGCCATAACATTTACATTATTTGCATTATTCATAAATACCAAAGAAAACATTACCTATTAATGACAAAAAAAATAATAATAATATCAAGAAATTATTACAAATTTTGGACAACCAGAGATATACCTGTTTGCTCAAGTTTGTTTGTTCAAAAATTACTACCAATGGTAAAAAAAAAACAAAAAAAAAAACCCCACTCTATATGATTTTACCTAACCCTTGAAATGATACAGACACTGCAAATATAATAGTTATGGTACTATATTGGTACTCAACCTTGGGATCCTTTATTTACGAAACCTGGTGATGGAGTTTTTATCACCGTCAATAATTCTCCCGGATACAAAATTAATTACCTTGTGCATTTCCAGATAACCGCACCTATCCCTGTTAGTCAGATTGGTTGGTAACCAGCAGTTATATATATATATAAATAGGGGTTTGAATGCCAAGGCAGTTAATATTAGGTAAAGGTCTTTGTCAGATAATATTTTAAAGTAATATTTTCCATATATTGCGGTGTATATAAATAAGAAATATAATGTTGAAATAAGCAATATAATTAATATAATTACTTATTTACCAGAAAAATACCAACTAAGGTATATCTCTATTCTAGATTTATCAATACCAGATCTGGTTTTGAATTGTATGTAGGACCCAAAGTGGGTGTCTACAATAAAATAAAAAAATTAAGGGTTTCTTCCAACTATGATTTAGGGCTAAAATATGAATATACTCGGGTGGGATTTGTGAATAGTTGTTGATTATAAAAAAAAAAATAGTTATACAGACCAGAATTATCTTAAAATATGTTCTAAGAAAACTTTTATTTTTATCTTTTTATATTTTTTTTAGCCTTACCGGATAAAGAGCTTAATTTTGAGGTTAATAAATATTAATTAATGACATTAAAATTTATCGGAAATTAATATTTAAAAAATTTCCTAGTTTCTAAACTCATCTGGGCCTAAATAGGCGTCTGCCTTTTATAACTCTGTCTTGCTTTAATTATAGACCTAATGTATGTATAATGTAATGTATGTAATGGTACTGCTCAGGTGTAATCAATTATTAACAATGTTGTAACTCTCAGTACAATCGGCTAAAAAAATTCAAAATAAAAAATCGTAGAAGATAATGGCATCAACATTACTAAATTTACAGACAATTGCACCAGACATGCTGCCACATCAGCAGTTATGAGGAGTTGAGGAATTAAAGTAATGATAAAATAAGAAGATCGGCTGGTTGGACTGGTCAGTTCAACATGTTTTTGGTGGTTTAGTAATTGCCCAATTCTTACATTGGTCATAACTCTTTAAGCTTTGTGGAATCAGTTTTTTCTTAGGCTGTATTCTGAAAATCTAGAACTACAAAACTAAAAATGTTTGTTAAAGAAATTTACTCGATACTCACAGACAACTATTATTATGCAAATAGTAACTCTTTAACTTGAAATGTATGAAGAGATTAATATAGCCTCCCATATATTATTTCAATAAAAAATGTATTTATATTTTCCAAAACATGAAAATTTTGTAGGTACTTTTTAACATCTCTGCAAGCGACAAAACTACAACAATTTATAGTCGTAAAAAAATAGTTATCAATAGTTTATTATGTATTCTAAAAATGTATAGAGAGATTTTTGCAAGTTTAATAAAAAAATATTAATTAAATAATTACAAAAACTTGCCAGACAGAAATCTTCATACAAAATCCATGACAGGTCGTCATTGTGCGGGCGATCCCGTCTGTGAAAGGTGGCTCCACGTCGCTTTTTTCTATTTCACTATCGGAACACTAAATATTTACTGTTGGGAATTTTATAAGACAAGTACATATTTATTTTGATTATATTATATGTTTTTACACCTTTTAACACGATAACTACAGATTCAGCTAAAATAAATATGCAATTTTCACCAACTGTCACTGTCAGTATAACCTTACAAAAAAAAAAGACAGACTGTCCGATGTAACTAAAACTACGCAACAGCTATTTATTTTGGTCGCTTTTATATTTTTAATAAAATGTATAGTCGGGCGCATATTATTTTACAATTTTAAAACATAATTTTCCTATTTATTTTAATTTTTTTTTTTTTTAATAACGTTTTTTTTTTTTTTTTTTGTTTTGTTTGTTCTTCGTAAGAAGAACGGGCAAAGGGATCAAAGCCCATACAGCCCTGTCTTATTCTATATATTCATTTCAAATTCTTTTCACTGTAGTTTTAATAAATTTGTAGATAGCATAGTAATTGCTGGGGTGTTGTAGAAGTCTTTTTATATTGCGCGGTACTTCATTTCTTTTATAGTTCGTTTGTAGATCCGAGTATAATACAGATTGTTGATATTCAAAGTATGAGCATTGAAAAAATATGTGTTCTATTGTTTCATCTTCTTTAAGACAATATTCACAGGTTGGCGTTTCAATCATCTTCATTCTGTGCAAATGTTTTTTAAAATGACAATGTCCTATCCTTAATCTACAAATGGTTGTGTAAAAATCTCTGCTTTTAAAATAGCCCCGATCAAACCATGAGCTTTTAATTTCTGTTTGAATTTCTGCGTACCACGAACCTTTTTCCTTTAAACTATGAATCCAGTGATCATTCCAATTATTTATCATATTTATCCTTAAAGCTGGGTAAATATCCGAGCTTGGTATGGCAACACTTATTTCGGGACTATTAATTGTAGTTATTATTCTGGCAAGGTGGTCGGCATTTTCATTCCCTCTAACTCCAATGTGTGACGGTGTCCAAAGGAAACTTATTATTAAATTGTGTTGATTCTCTAAGGCTGCAATCTTCATTTTAATGGTTTCAACAATATAACTTGAGTGGGCTGAAAATCTGTTGTTTCGCAAGGCAAGTAAAACGCTCTGACTGTCTGAGATTATTAACCATTTCTTTACTATATTGAGTTCTTGTTCTTCTATATATTTTAATGAATATAATATAGCCTCTGCCTCAGCAGTGAATATAGAAGCGTGCTTATTAATTTTCATGCCAAAACCAAGTTTTTTAGATTCATCATAAAATGCTAAACTAGTTGATGTTGATGTCTTTGAACCATCTGTGTATAGTACATTATAGCTTGACCATTCGTCTAAATAACAGTAAAATTCTTCTTTCGTTTTAATATCTCCATTAATATCTACTCTAATGTTATTAAATTTACAGTCATATGAACCCCAATAACATGGCCATATTGCAGACTTGTGAATAATTTTATTATATTTTTTTAAAGTTTCTATATTTTTATATATGTATGGATAATCATATGAATTAAAGCTGTACAATTTATTATATAAGTCACTAGAGCTATTGGAAATAGTTCTAAGATAAAATTTACTTTTTAGATAATCAAACCTTAATGATAGTGGTTCTATATTACATTCAATTTGTAATGAATTTATGGGAGAAGTGTTCATTGCACCACATATTAATCTTAAACATTTATTTTGTATTTTATTAAGTTTTTCTACTAAAATTGAATCTTTGGCATATAACAAAAAACCATATTCAAAATGGCTACGTACTAGTGACTTATATAGAATTTTTAATATTTTGGGGTCTGCACCCCAAGAAATTTTTGCCATTGTTTTAAGTATATTAAAAGCTCTAGTGGCTCTGTCACTTATATTAGATATGTACAAATTAAAATTTAAAGTTGAAGAAAAATTTATGCCTAAAAACTTTATGTCATTAACTACATCTAAACTATTATTGTTATAATAAATATTTACAGGTCTTTTAATTTTACTTTTTGAAAAAATTACAACTTTGCTTTTCTCGGTGCTGATTGAAAATTTTAACTGCTTAAAATATTCTTCCATTTTATTTACAGAATAGTTAATATTAGTTTCAGATTCTATATTATTTTGATTAGAACAATAGATAACCAAATCGTCAGCAAATTGTAAATTGCTTACTTTAGAGCCTAATATACTATTAAGTTTTCTTATATAAATTATATATAATAAAGGGCTTAAAATGCTGCCTTGACAACATCCCTTGAATGATAATTGTGGACCATGTAACTTGGAATCATATTTAACATACACTTCCCTTCCATTATAGAAATTATAAATCCAGTTTATAATTTTTGCAGGTAATCCAATGGAATTCAACTCAGAGCATAACTCAAAATGATCAATATTATTAAAAGCTCCCATGATGTCAAAAAAAACACAAATAGTATCCTGATGTTTAGAGAAGGATTCAGAAATATCCAAATGTAAACGTGAAAAACTTTCTGTTGCTGATTTTCCTCTACGAAAACCGTATTGATTATTGGGTAATAAATTGTTATTTTCTACATAATATTCTAACCTGTGTTTTATTAACTGTTCAAATACTTTACCAATACAAGAGGATAAAACTATGGGTCTATAGGAGTCTGCGGAGTTTTGGGGTTTATTTGGTTTTAAAATAGGTATGATACAGTCAGTTTTCCAGGAGGAGGGTATTGCATTATTAAGCCACAATAAATTAAGAATATTTAAAAATATATTTAGAGATGAATTACTAAGATGTTTTAGCATGCTATAAGTGATCTTATCTAGACCACATGCAGTATCACGTCTAGATTTAATGGCTGCTGTAAGTTCCTGGAAGGTGAAAGGAGTAATTGTGAAATTATTGTTATCATTCAGGTTATTTGCTGTTAACATTGGATTACTATTGTTACTGTTATCAATATTAGATGTATATTTTTGTAAAAATTTATTAATCCATATATTGTCATAACCCTTGGTAGGTAGGTAGGTTTTACTAAATTTTCTCATGTAGTTCCAAATAGTACTTAAAGGTGTAGACCTGTTAAAAGATTCGCAGAGCTGTTGCCAACTCTTTTTTCTTTCAGATTTTAATATAATTTTTTTACGTGCCTGGAGGCGTTTAAAATTAATATAGTTCTCATTTGAAGTGTTTTCCTTAAACAATAAATAAGCTTTTTTAGAGACTTCTACTGCTTCGGTGCAAGCATTGTTCCACCATGGAACTGTTAGTTTGGATAGGTGTTTAAATTGATTCTTTTTGTGATTTTTAGTGGGAATAGAATCTGTTATGGCAGTAATTAGGATATCATAAAACATATTATAAGAGTGCATAGGGCTATGATATGTGAAATTAGTCAATCTATAATCCATTAAAGATGAATATGTTTTCCAATTAATTAATTTTAAATTAAACTGCAACTGACTATTTATTGTACTTGAAGGTGTATAGGTTGTATTATCTGATTTTATTGTGGTTATCGTAGGTAGGTGATAACTACCTAGTGGATCGTTGAAAACAGTCCAGTTACAAGATAATGATATGGTTGAAGATACAAAGGTTAAGTCAATGGCACTTGGTTTCCAAATATTAGATCCTACTGTGGTGTGCTGTCCATCATTAAGTAAAGTTAGGTTGCTATTTTCAATAATTTCTAGAATGTCTCTTCCGCGAGTATCAGTTTTATTACAACCCCAGACGGTATTATGAGCATTAAAATCACCAGACAAGATCATAGGTTCTGGGATACTATTAATTAAAGCTTCAAATTTTGATTTAGTAAATTTAGGTAAGCAAGAAGTGGGACAATAAATACTAACTATTGATAAATACTTATTATTATATTTTAATTGTATAGCTATATTTTGCAAGGAATTATCGCTGTGTGTTGTAATTTGTTGATATTTTATATTATTTCTAATAATAGCTACACCGTTGTGCTTGTTACCTGAATCTAGGCGAACTATTTTATAGCCTGAAATTAAAAATTTAATTTCATGCCTTAACCAGGTTTCACTTATAAGAGCTATATCTATGTTATTATTATACAGGAAGTGTGTAAATTGGAGTTTGTTACATAGAATGCTCTGAGAGTTCCATTGGACTACTCTAAGAGCCATTTTTGTTACCAAAAGTTGTTTTCATTACACCTTGTAATATTTCTCTAATTATTGGTGTTGTTGATGAACCCGCTGATTTAATTTTGACTAAGCATTGAACTAACATGTCCAATACTTTGTCATCTTGAAGTACATTAAACAAGTTTTCTGCTTTATTTTTATTTGAAGGCAGAGGGGGAAAATTCTTATTATTTACAATAATATTAGATAAGGGAGTAGTACTAATAAATTTCCTTCTATTCTCCTGTATTTTCTGCCGCTTAACTGGACAGAGACCAGATATGGCTATATGATTCCCTTTACAATGGAAACAAATAGCATCCATAGGGTTTACTGTACATTCTCTATAGTTATGGTTCTCCATACATATAGAGCATCTCTGATTGTTTTTGCAAAAAGATGCTGTATGATTATATATAAGACATTTGAAACATTGTTTCACTGGGGGAATGAATTTAGTTACCGGGAAAACCCAAGAATTTAATTCTACAGATTCAGGCAAGGCTGTCGCTGCAAATGTAATAGATTAGGCTTGAGTGGGCTCCATAATGAAATTGTTCTCGGTTCTTACTTTCTTCATAAATCTCCTTATTGCTATATTTTTTTTTGAAGAAGTGAGATTACGATAAAGTTTGGCATTACTGTATTCTATTGGCACATTGGTAATAACTCCTATTTGTTCAGAGATTGAGGCTGGGATAGAAGCTTTCAATGAATGCAATTTAAAAAATTCTGTATTTGACAAAAGAGCATTTGCCATTGAGGGTTTATCGAATATTATACCAAATTTATATTTATTAATTCTTTTGAATTGTTTTATGCCTTTTATATTTCTTTTAAATATGTTAGATATGTACATCAGGTCCCTGTTGCCTATTGGGTTATTTTCATCGGTACTGGAAACAAATACTATAAATTCAGGTTCAGTGGAATTTTCAGGATAAGATCTGGTGTAATTCTTCAAATAAAATGGCGTATACTTATCTTTGAGATCGTCTATTTCAGGAGTTCCATCAATATGAGAACATGAAGATGTGTCGGAGCAGCAACTGATTGAAATATTGTCTTTTTCAACATTATCACCTAGTTTATTACGTTTTCTAGATTTAAGTCTCTTTTTCTTTGGTTTATTCATTTTAATAATTACAAATTAACTGTAAAATAGGCTAAATATGTTATTTTATAAAAAATGTTTTAAATTAGGCGCCTTAGCAATCTCAAGGTTCCCGCGCTTTTTCTAAAGTTTTTTTTATATATGTCCAAAGCAAAGCTCAATAGGGTTCCATCCATTATCCAAAACTTTATTTTTATAAATAGCAGAGTAGTTCAACAATTTTATTATCTACCTGACATTTAAATACTAACATAATAATGTATTGTCTTATTTTATAATCATTAATATTATTACAAAATCAAAGTTTTATTTTATTTTAGCAAGTGTGACTGTTTGTATCTAACTCATGACAAACATACAATATTTATGAATAGGGACCAATACGATGTAATTTCTATAGAATTAGACCGATTTACTATGGCCGGCTTAAATGATGCTGTTACCAAATGGGCGGCGATAAAAAAGAACAATACGAAATAATAATAAATAATTTCTAGCATAGAATAATTCGAACTATGTTTTAAAATCTGGCGGTGGGCAATTTCTAGAACATTGTTTGAATTATTTCACGCTAAGTATAAAACTAAAATTCATATTGAAAATATCACGCTTAAAAATAATTATTATCATTCCACATGATTGGTGGAATGCCAGGTCTCTGAGTTTTCAACAAATTAACTGCTACTGCGTTTTATAACTACCTACACCATGAAAGGAGACTACCGCCTCGATAATCGAAAAAATCCACGCCTAATCCAAATCATAACTAGCCACCGTTCTCTATAATCAATCTATATTTTTTGACAGATAATAAACCATGGTAACTACACGTATAGTTTATATGATATTTGTCGGTAAATGTAAATAATCATTTATCAGGTATTTATTGGTGAGACCACCTACTAAGTATGACAATACATCTGTTAGACCGAGAGCTCGTGTCCAATACAACTATAATAGTAACCAATATTTATTTTTTAAATAGTGACAGCTGCTTTTATAAAATAATATTGCATTTTTACAATATTTAAATAAAAATCATTTTCCAACGCTGAAAAGATTTTATTATTATTTTTTTACAATTTTATACATATACCTACCAGCGGCCACATTCTGTTTCTTATAACGCGAACGTCAGATTGTCAAAATAACAAATTCCGCTATTAGCGCGTTCTCCTCCAATCAGAGTAGTTGTTAACCTTTTCTGATTGGAGGAGAGCGCGCTAATAACAGAAATCGTTATTTTGACAATCTAACGCTCACGTTATAAGAAACAGAATAAGTAATTAAAGTTTATAAGAATTATTAATAAAAGTGAATGTGTATGGGTGTAATATGTGTAGTGCACGTCTGTGTATGTTGTGTGTATGATGCGTGTGTGTAATGTATGAAGAGTATATTTTTGTAGGCTATGGTGTAACAGTAAGGTAAATTTTTTGCAAATATATTATGTTATGTCAAAAAAACGATAGACTAATTATTGAGAATGACATAGGTATAATATCTAGGTGATCAAAACCGGTAAACCGAAGATATTTTGTAAAATGAAAGAACGTGATACTTAACTTGCATAATTTAGTGCGTGCAGATTTTAAATATCAATTTTTGTTTCATATTTTCTTAAGTATCTTTTTATATTTAAGCCTTATGAGTGTTAATTAGAGACAAATTCAAAACAAACGGACAGGTAATTGATATATATATATATAATGTAGAGAATATGATTGCTTTGAATACCCTGAGTCTGGGTACCCTGAGGCCCTGTAGAAGTTATGTATATAAATTTAAATGTATGTGTATCTAAGTTATTTTACTTTATTACGGAGCAGAGTCTAGTAATAGTCATTCTTACCAATGCCTTATAATAAATTTAAACTGTTAAAATTAATTTATATTAATAAAATGTACCGGTAATATCACACTTTGTATGCATGTCTGGAAATTATAAAAATACATCAATTTTATTGAAACATTAAATCCTCGCATATAAAATTACATTTCTTGACTATTTCTACAATACATTACTTAAAATAAAATAGTAAGATATCTAAAAGTAGATATCTAAAATAATAAACTGTTACACTCCATACAATGAAATTTCAACGGAGTGACTTTTGGGCTCAACTGTCCACAGTTAGAATAAATTGAAGAAATAATCTCAAACATTTTTGAGTGAAATCTGACAGAAGGTGATGACGTCACATATACGAATTCCCCCTAGCAGTAATTTTAATAATACATAAATAGTTTTTTCTTAAGACCTTTCACATTTTTGTAAAACTTTAGTCTAGTGTACGAGTACATATAATAATACTTGTTAATTAGTAAAACAATGACTGATTCTACTACTTTACTTTGAACATCTACATTGTGAACTTCCATCGTCGAGGAGAGACTATGAGGTTATAATTTAATAATCAAACGAACTTACCTGTAAGTGAAGTTCGATTGAAATTATACCTCGTAGTCTCTCCGAAGACGATGGAACCCACCCTCCCTTAATCATTTTCTTTACCTTATAAGCGTTGTAGAATCTGGAGCAGCATCCGAAACGAATAACACTTCAATCAGTGGAGGATGCATTCAAAAAATGTATTGCTTTGTAATTTACTTAAAACTTATGTGACGCCGCTAGCATCGATTCGATACTACATTGTGAACTTCCATCGTCTTCGGAGAGACTACGAGGTATAATTTCAATCGAACTTCACTTACAGGTAAGATCGTTTGATTATTAAATAATTATACATATCATCACGGGTGCCTTACAGCGCCCGAGACCGCCTAGACGGTCCCAGGGTACCCAGCGGAGGGCTTTTAATCCCACTCGTAGCCGATGGTATGAGTCTACACCGAACAAGTGGCTAGCTCGTCGCGATGTTTTAAATAGATTCAATAACCCATCTATAAACAGTTTCACAACCGGGACCCATAGCTTAACGTGCTCTCCGAGGCACTATAGTTGTGTTGTCAAAGAAATTAATATACATAAACATATTAATTAAAAACTCATTGGTACACACCGGGATTCGAACCAAGGACTTAAGTGTTTTTAAGTCCAAGGTCTAACCAACTCGGCCACCACGTATAAAATAATTATAGCTATATAAAAATAGAACGTCTTCTATAACCGGTTAAAAGTACTTAAGTAATCCCCGAGCTAAGTGAGTGATCGTGAGAGGAACTGTCTCCGAGGGATCAGGGCGGGCCTTTAAGAACCACCTTATTGATCCCCTGGCCGTGCGCAATTGCCAGCTTCGAACACTATTTACTTAGACCTTGAGCCTTTAACTAAGTCTGTTACTATAGGAATTGGAAGAATAAATCATATTTGTTTGTTTATCTAGATTATTTTATTTACTATATTTTTTTAATTTATTATTATAGACTATACAAGATGGAAACTAACTAACCGGATATAAATATAAAATACAAATATTGTATGGAAAATCTTACTAATAAACTTTAATAGGCAACTTAAAAATAATTTTTGCTTTGCTTTCACAGGTTTTATTACTTTTCTTAAATTTTTCAAGCACAATTTTATTTGATATAACAAATAATTTTGTTTTCTTAAATTTTGATTGAAATTTCACCCAATATTAAAATATTTGGTGAAATTGGCATTTTTTTAATAAGATAATGTTTTTATTTAGTAGAAACTTGTGAATATTTAATGTACTTTCCATCTATTTCCAGATCGTTTTATTTTTACCTATTATATATGTACAGCGTGTAATGGAAACCCCAAATCCTTCAATATCTGCTCCTGAAAATATGTCTGAAGGTTCTGATATAAATCATATTTAAATATAATTGATATTTAATTTATGAATTAATTATATCTTAAATTACCTATTATTTTTAAAGTTATACAAAAATCTAATTACTTTTTGTACTAGGTACCTATAAATTATTTGTAAAAACTCAACAGTCAAATAGCTATTTGACCTATTTATCATTTTGATTAATTTTTATTCTACTATAGGTTTTATTGTATTATATCGCCAGTTTGATATGGCTATCAATTTTATTGTCATATATGTCTTTGCATCCAAGACCTGCCGCAGTCAAGACATGTTCCGCAGGTCGTCACTCCATCTAGCTGCAGGGTGTAATTCTAATCTTATCCATGTTGCGTTACAGTGTCTTTAGATTGTCCTTAAGGTGTCCAGTTTAATTTGCTAGCATTAGTTTTACAGTTATCTGGTCCGCGCTTTATAACACAATATACCTACTATGGTCTAAGAGATGCCTGGCATAGCTTTTTCCATAGCTCACCAAGCGACTTTAAGTTTGTGAACCAGTCGAACCGTATAGTCCACCTTTCGGAACTGTACATACAATAATCCATTCTGAGAGAGCACCCCCACAAATTTATTTAAAGCCTATTTTTTACAAAAAAAAAATATCCTTGGTATCTAATAAAATAAATCAAAAATCTCTATACCTAATTCGATTTTAGTGATTTAATATACACAAAAATAATTATAGATTTAAATTAGTTACATATTTAATAAAACTGATTTTATGAGATGGTATACATTTGAAAAGCTTCCGAAATTTGCCAATTTCGACTTATCAACCTACACGAATATAATCAATGTAAGCTCATTGATTCTATTTAAGCTATAATTTGCTTTCTGTCTTTGAAATTCCAATTTGACAGTATTGAGTAGCACAAAGGCCTGTAAAGGGTGAATTGAGTGAATGGAC
The DNA here is from genome assembly GCA_947458855.1 of Monopis laevigella. Taxonomy (NCBI): domain Eukaryota; kingdom Metazoa; phylum Arthropoda; class Insecta; order Lepidoptera; family Tineidae; genus Monopis; species Monopis laevigella. The sequence continues at coordinate 15,671,004 of OX381589.1, forward strand.
CTCAGTGAGTTCCGAAATAGCTTAGTCATGTAGGCTGTATATTCTGACCATCACTGATAGCAAATAAGGTTAGAAGAGTGGGAATGGAAAGGGAGAGCACATCGTGGTCATACTACGATAGATAAATCAGGGTCCTAATTCTCTTAAATTAGGTTATTAGAATCGAATTGTTAACGCATCATTATAGAATTATGCACGTTATTTCTTCACAAATTTCTATAGGTGATTGAACGAAAGATAATTTAATAGAATTCAAACCTAAGTAATTTTCTGTATTTAGTCAAGCTTTTAATGCGTTTTTCAGTTTGCTACGACAATTTAGACTAATATGTGGTCCAAAAGGATAACAGTGTTTTATCCCTTTTCTTTTATGAAAATATTTTTTTCTCAATAAAAATGTTAATGGTTTCTTTGTAAGTAATTAAGTTTGTCTATTTGAAATCCAGCTAGTAAATTGCATTCTTATCATTTTTTTTTTATTTTGAGCTTAAAGACAATTTAGGGGTCTTGAGTGTTTGGGAAATAAAACTCTTGGTTTGTTGTTTTCGAGTGATCAATCCTGAATGAATTTAATTAATAGTGTAAACACAGCGGTGCTGTCATCATTCTTCGGTTTTAACAACATCCTTGTATGGACATTATAGACAGTTCTTATGGGCATTATAGACAGAATTTCTCTTGTTTCAGACTATTTATAAAATGGAAAAAAACTGTTTTTTTCAGGACTTTCTCTTGTTTCTTTACTTTTGTTGGCATGTCGCTACAACAACATAATATGCAACATTTTATTATAATTTGATGTGTTCGAATGGTAAGTAAGTAGTCAATCATAGATTTGGGTCCATCAATACATTATTGTTTAATAGCATTAATCGCTCCCCTTTGCCGGCTAAAAGGTGCGGTTAAGAATTGGCGTCTACAAAGATAAATATGTTTTACTTTAATAACCCCGTTACTTTATTATCAAATTAACTGCCCGTTTCATTTTCTTAAAAGTACCTACATGCGATTCCTATTAATAATACATCTCTTCTAAAAATAATACACTCATATCTTCAAAAGGTCTTTTTTTATATAAACCTTTACCAGGCATTTATGAAGATTCAAAAAAGAAAATTATGATGTGCTCTTCTAAATGAGATCACTGGGGATTCCCGGTCCGGATATTTCTTTAAACAAAGGATATCACTGGCAGTACAAAGAGGTAATGCTGCCAGTATTATGGGAAACTTCGGGCCGCGACAAAATCGGTACATTGTAGATTTTTTTTTTGTTTAATTTTTTCCCTTTATTTTTAATGTTTAATTTTAGTTTATATTTATAGGCCTTTTTTAAAAATATTATTAATGTTTTTTAAGTTTTCTTGTATAAATAAAGAATAAAAATATTAAAAAGAAAATGTTTAAGGCCTAAACTAAAGTGCGCATTTGTATAGGCCACCATTCCATCATACATACATCAACAAATGTTGTACTAAACAAAATCAAAAGGCAACTCGTGTCATTGCATGAGAAAAAAAAAGTCTTATTTGACCACAACGTTACCACAAGTTTTTACAAACTGTTTTTACTATAGGCGCTAGTAACTATAGATTGCGATTTAGTAATAGGATCCCTTTAATTTTCAAGTAAACCTCTCTTATTGGTTGATTCCTATCTATTATTACTAGCGTCTATAGTAAAACTGGTGTGTGCTGACCATCATACAGTAAACTTCAGCATAATCCAAAACTCAATGACTACTTGTTTGCTCCATCCCTTAATTATGGGCATTAAAAACTTTTTTAATTTGTCGCACAAAAAGGTCGGTAGATATTCCAAACAATGAATTTTTCAACTCCCGTTGCAACGCAGTTATGTGAAAATAATTTTCAGACCGAAGTTTTAATTAATATCTCAAAGTTTTATTATAATTTTTCGTGCTCCAGTTACGTAATTATGCCATAGTCAAGGACAAACCGACTGGGAGTGCATTTGCTTGAGTACACTTTAATTACTTAGACATCACTAAAGAAAGTTAATGCTAGAAAACTAGTTAATTATTAATTATTTATCTGTTTTACGCAGATTTGTAGTAGGAGCTTCCAGACCGCATCAGATTGGTCTATACTCTGTAAATTAATCAAATTACTGACTATAAAGTAGACACCTGCATACTACCAACTCTTACTTATGGCTGTCAGACATGAACACTTGCAAAGCAATGAATAAACCAAATTAAAAGTGCCAACAAGCCATGGAAAGCTATATATCATCATATTTTTTTTGTAAATTCATTTATAGGTATTATACATATATTTATATAATTATTGGATAATAAATTCTGTTTTTTTTTATAAACTGAAGCTTCCTCATATATATAATATAATAATAATAAATTACAATAATAATATGTAAGACAATTTACACGTATTGCTGTGGTCACAAATTAAGCCCTAGGCTTGTACTATACAGTACAGAAAAGTACTAATATTTTTTTGCCATGAGTGGGAATCGAACACACGACCTCCGGATACAACGCTAAATGCGTAACTATTAGTCTACGGAGGCGGTAAAATAATCGTACCTACTTACTTGCACCTGAAAATAGTCGTTTTACGCCACTCCCAATAATCAAACCATCTGTTCCCGATCTAGAACCCAGGAAAGGACAGATCGACGATCGGGAGCGATTATTAGGTCATTGGTATATTGTCACTGGCAAAATTTTAAAATTAGAACAGTAGGCGATTCCAAGTTAAATTGTTTTATTTATTTTATAAGTTTATTACAAAGCTAACAGCAATACAAGTTAACAAAATATATAACAAAAAAAATGCCTATAAAAAGCTTTTCAGATTATGTAAACTAATTAACATTTTTTTTTAAATTAATAAGCGTACAATTAAATATTAAAAGTCATAATAAATTACTTACCTACAGATTATAGATAATAATAGTAACAAAAAAAATAGTAATGTATATGTTATTGATTAAATGTTATTGATTACAAGGACACCTTTACTTTATATAAATATTTCTAATTAAAATTAAATTAATAACTTCCTTTCTAAAGGATGATTTTTTATTATATATAAAAGGTTCAATATCCGAAAATGTCTTGTTTCACGAGAAATACATGAAAAAACATTATTAGAAACATAGTTTGTGTGATGCTGCGGAACACTAAACAAATAGGTGTGACGGGTGCGGGCGCGGCGCGGTGTGCACAGTTTTAGACCCGCTACCAACTCTGAACTATCCAAGCGTCCCTGAACACTATAAAAAAAACACAAATAGGGTCCCAAAAAGCGGCCCCAGCCTAGTGGTTAAGTCACTGCGCAACTGATAACAAGGTTAAGCAGATGACAACAAAGCCGGCCTGGGATGGGTGACCGCTTTATACAACAAGGCTATTTCATCATAAACACCGCAACAAGCTCGCCAATTGTTAGGTGTTGCCTCCGAATACCATCGGCGAAATGAGGATGGGTTAATCCCTCCGCTGCTGGGACCCTGAGGCCGTTTAAACGGTTCTCGGAATAGGCACCCGTGATGGTATTTATTTATTTTTTTATTTTTTATCCAGGGTATATCGTCTTTCTTCTAGTATTTTCTTACCTATAAACAAGTAAAGTATAAGTATATATATTATACCACAAACAGTAGACAAATTATCATTAGTTATGATCGCATTGCAACTACGTTGTATCAATAAGTCATGGGTTCGATTCCCACTCAGTCAAAATAATACAGTTCGCTATTGTGTTTATAAAAGATAAGTCATAGATAGAATATCATTTATTCAAATAATGAAATAAAACAAAATACTTAAATCTAAATTTAACATCAACATTAAACGAGGACACAATATGTATACCTATATATAAAAAAAAACTATATAATTTCTTAGGCTATATATTTTATAATATTAAATTGGTCTCACTAATAATAAGTATCTGTTATATCTATAAGTTGTTTTTGGTACTTACACATAATACAAGGATAAAGTTCAGTTTGAATTAAATAGGCCACATATATTTCTCTATTTATCAAAAAAATTAAATGAAAGTCAATTAATACCTATATCAAAGTTTAACGGTCTATTTATTTCTTTTTTGACATTAAGCAAATACTGAGGAAAAAAATTCTGAATGATAATTCAATATCTATAATGACTTGTTTTTTTTTTGGGTTTCTTCTATAAATATTGACTACTTCGATAATTGGATCGTTAAGTAACTTACTTAAACTAATTACATTATAGGTAACATATTAATTTGGTTTTCATAAAAATTTTTATCTTTATTATCACTCAAAATAACATTTAGATGTTTTTTAATGCTCGAGAAAAGGATTCGCGCCTTTTCCTTTGCACTTAAGACTTAAACTTTTTTTTAATTTTCAAAGCAAAACCAAAACACAGTTTTTTAAAGACAAGAAGACATAAAGCGTGCCAGCCGAGGGCAACAGCTAGTATTTTAAGAAAACAAATAATTCAATATACATGGTGACTTTGAAAGGATGTACTTTGGGCTAATATGAGGTTCTGCTGATCAAATCGAACAACTTTTCCCATGAAACCATGTGTCGCAAATGAAAAAAAAATTTGGCTTCTCCATACAAATTGGTCATTTTAACATTACTAGTTTGTATGGAGAAGGCATTTTTTTTTTTCATTTGCGGCACATGGTTCCATGGGAAAAGTTGTTCGTATCAATCAGCAGAACCTCATATTAGCCCAAAGTACATCCTTTCAAAGTCACCATGTATACGTGGTGGCCGAGGACCTTAGACTTAAAAATACTTAAGTCCCTGGTTCAAACCCCGGTGTGTACCATACATACATACATATCATCACGGGTGCCTTACGGCGCCCGAGACCGCCTAGACGGCCCCAGGGTACCCAGCGGAGGAGATTTAATCCCACCTCGTCGTAGCCGATGGTATGAGTCTACACCAAACAAGTGGCTAGCTCGTCGCGATGTTTTGAATAGACGCAATAACCCATCTATAAACAGTTTCACTGGAGAGCACGTTAAGCTGTCGGTCCCAGTTTCACTGTACCAACTTGTGAAACTGTTTATAGATAGATGGGTTATTTATCATTGATATTTAAACATCGCGACGAGCTAGCCACATGTTCGGTGTAGACTCATACCATCGGCTACGACGAGGTTGGATTAAAAACCCCTTCCCTTCATGAGGCGGTCTCGGGCGTCATGAGGACACCCGTGTTGATATTTATATTTTAAATAATTAAATAACCATTTACAATACCAGTGAAAGGGGACTATAATAACGTTCTGCCTCCCTTGTGGTATATTTGTTATATTAGATTTAGTACAGGATTCCTGGCAGCAATTATTCACGAATATAAACGTCATGTCACAGAGGAATTAACTCTGTAAGCTCGTAAACATATCCTGACTTTGATTTATGTCATTAATTTCTGGATTCCTGTGACTATTATTTCGTACCATAAAACTTTATTAAATTTACCTGTTACATACAAATTGTAGAGATATTATAAGGTTTAGTTATGCTATTAAAATACTAATTTTATTTGGTTGCAATTTATAGTTATTATAGTTTTAAAAGTCTTTTGTATTCCAATGCTGTATTAATTTTAAGATTCTGCTAGTCCTTCAGTAATTCAGCTGCTGACCGATAAATACATATGCATGCACATGCTTTCTTTTCTTTATAACATTCTCTATAATCCTAATACCTCTTCTTACCTAAAATCTCGATTAATTTTTCTCTGTGATTCTCACGATCGTCCTCTTCGCTCCTCTGTTAATAACCAATTAAAGATCTCATCGCACACCTCCACCAAATATTCCGATTCTTTTACTGTGTCAGCTGCTCGTCAATGGAATTTGCTTCCTCTGTCTATAAGACAGGCTCCAACCACCGGTGTATTTAAACGTCTACTCACGACTCATTATCTGAATAAGTAACTGCCAATTTTTCCTTTAGCATCTTTTATATGTACAATATGTATTATATTGTATGATTTATATGAGTAGTATATTATGTATTGTGTGTATATTTAAGTATTTACATGTAATATTCAAATAGTTTATATACAATTCGCTATATTTATGTCTTTTAATTTGTTATTTTATTTGCTTTTGCACCCTATGCATAATCTGCCACTCTCTCAAAGGTTAGCTGGTAAAAAATGCCGAAGGCATTAAATGTGCCTATGTACAATTTTATTTTGTAATTGTGCAATATTTAAATAATTGTAAAGTATTTTAAATAAAATAATTATTATTTTTCATTGTCATTATAAAACTAAAAAATATTACTATGCAATTTTTCTATGTTGAACTAATTTATGTGTTACATGCAACTACATAATCAAATGTCGCTAATAAACAAACACCATTGTTCATACGTGTTTCACTTCTCAACGAGGCATCTTCAGAGTGCAATATCTTACGATAGGTTTATTGACTTGAATAAATGTAGGTAGTAGAAGCTGGAGTATCAATTTGGTCATTAAGTAATGTTGGAGTGGAATATCAAACCCTTTATCGAATTAATAGCTTTTTTGTTGTAAGGACGTAGTTATGACCACGTAGATGTCTAGTACAGCATTCAATTTAAAAAAAAAACATAATAAAAAAGCGGTCTACTGCATAGATTACAAGATTATTAGATCTGATTACTGATAACAAGATTATGCAAATAATGACGAGGCCGGACCTGCGATAGGTGACTGCTTTAAACAATGGGGCTATACCATCTTAAACACTCCAACAAGCTCGCCACATGTTAGATAACCTCTGAATACCATCGACGAAATAAGAACGGGTTACTCCCTCCGCTGGGTACCGTGAGGCCGTTTAAACGGTTCTCGGGAGTCTAAAGGCACCCGTATTTATTATTAAGTATTTATAATAATACTAGCCGACCCGCGCAACTTCGTCTGCGTAACTTTAACCGTTTACGCAGCGCACGTAACAGAAGCTCTCAAAAGGAACAAATTTCCCCCGTTTTTCCAACATTTTCATTGATGTTCCGCTCCTATTGATCGTAGCGTGATATTATATAGCCTATAGCCTTCCTCGATAAATGGACTATCCAACACTAATTTTCAAAATCGGTTCAGCAAATCCAGAGATTACCCCCTACAACTTCAAAAACTTTACCTCTTTGTAATATTAAGTATAGATGGTATAGAAATATAAATAAATACAAGTACAACCGTGCATTGTATACATTTTCAACTATAGAATAAAGTATAAGTCACTGTGCAACTGATAACAAGGTTAAGCAGATGAAAACAAGGCCACACCTAGGATGGGTGACCGCTTTATACAACGAGGCAATTTCATCATAAACACCGCAACAATCTTGCCACTTGTTAGGTGTTGCCTCCGAATACCATCGGCGAAATGAGGACGGGTTTAACAGTCCATTGGGTACCCTGAGGCCGTTTAAACGGTTCCGGGAGCCTATATAAATATAAATAAATACAACCTTGCATTGTATACATTTTCAACTATAACTGTTAAAAAAACATGAAAGCATTTTACAAAATGCGACGAGATAATAACATAAAGATATGTATTCTTTTTGCAGAAGTTTTATTGCATGTAACGTGCCCCGCATGCGAGAAATATTGCAACAACAATGCAATACCCGAGGGCTTAACCCTGCAACTTATGATATCGTACGAAATTTTAAATTTTAAACAAATAAATTTAGGGGAATTTAGGAAATCCGTATTTTTATTAGAGGCTAACTTTTTGTTTAGAATTATTTAGATTTGGTATCTCTATATATATGTGGTGGTCGAGTTGCTTAGACCGTCTAATTAAAAATACTTAGACCACAGTTTTACACCCCAGTTATTATTTTGTTTTACAACACCACAATAGTCCCAGTATCCAACTTGTTAAACTATATTTATAAGTCCATACAAATATCGTAGCCGTACTGGTACAGTTAGGCGCCAATGATGGTAGTAAAAAAATGTATGCCTAAAAATATTTATTTATTTAATAGAAAAAAATTACATAACAGACTTATCTAACTAATGTTTTTTTTTTATTATTATGGCTACAAGTACCTCAGGACAACTCGTTTGGGCTCACTTTCAGATGAAGCAAATATATCAATATACGTAATAGATATAGATAGAATTTTAGTAAGTAAAAACTTTAGGAAATAAATACTATTCTGTTTCTAATTAATTTCTAAAATTAAACTTTCCCCTTTAATATTTTGTGTTAAAAACATTTATTTCAAAAATCTTGTAACCCACTTAAATTACAAAATAAAAATCTAAGAAAATTACGGGTATAATGGATTTTTTTAATAATGAAATAACATCCATCAATGTCAACGTCAAAATGTTTAAAAATAGAATTAGGAAATCTTCCTCTTTTAATATAAAGTGTGGAACTTGCTGGAATTGAAAATTATGATATTTTAAAGTAAATTGACATAAATTTTTTTGTGCAATTTTGTTAAAGCAAAAAATACCTACTAATACAACCAACGTATTTAGATAAAGTCTCGCCCCGGGCTAATTACATTTGCTTTTATGTGATGCTTGGTGTGTGTGTGTATGTATGTGTTTATATGTGACGTGTGTGTGTTTCTATATGGTAAGTGTGTTTCTAAGTGTATGTGTATTTCTATAAGGTATATGATATTATTAAATTAAGATATCCCTGTACTACAAGATGTCCGATAGATACATCTCCATGTCGAGATATGTGTACGAAGGTAGTGAGTTGCGTGACTGTATAATCTATAATAAACTTAGCTTGAATTTAAACTCTAGTAGTAGTATGGATTTAAATTAAAACCTAATATATACCTGAGAAAAAATGTTTGAGGTTTTGTGTTAATTCGGGAACACGCATAAGTTTTTAATCCATGCAGTCCATTTTTTTATAATAATGGACAAAAGTACTAACAGCAAGCAGTACTAGCAATAAAACGATTTATAATTAAAATTAATTTAGTGTCTCGGAGAGCACGTTAAGCTGTCGGTCCCGGTTTCACTATACCAACTTGTGAAACTGTTTATAGATGGGTTATTGAGTCTATTCAAAACATCGCTACGAGCTAGCCACTTGTTCGGTGTAGACTCATACCATCGGCTACGACGACGAGGTGGAATTAAAAACCCCTCCGCTGGGTACCCTGGGGCCGTCTAAACGGTCTCGGGCGCCGTAAGGACCCGTGATGATATATATATATATATATACTCACACACTCACATACTCACTGATATATATATTATATATATATTTCACGGAAGAACATGTGTTAATAATTTTATATATATATATATATATATCTAATTAAAATTATTAACACATGTTCTTCCGTGCCCTAATAGTTGCATGTTGTATATCCCATGCGGGGATCGTGAGGACGATTCCATTAAAACAATGGCAAACAATATTATATAGGAACGCTTTATTCAATCCTGTTACCAAAAATAAAGCGGCCCTATTGGTTGTTGCTTACGTATACGTTACGTTGCTACAATGCGCAAACCCATGGTAGAGCTATTAGTGTCATTGTTTCTGGTCATAATATTCATTATCATTATTTTTCCTTAGTCCTGAAACCTTTTCAGCCAGTTTTATCTAATTAAAAATAAAATAGGCCCTAAAATTAGTTAAATAAGCCTTCATAAATACCAATATTTAATCTGGAAAAAAAACTAAACAATCAGTAAAAGCGAAAAGATAAAAGCATTGTCGCCTCGAAACATGCCACGTTTTTGCCAAGGGTCCATCGTAAAACTTTATTAGGCGCATTAAGGTCGCGCTTGAATCCTGTTTATGTAATCGACGTCGGGAATCTTTACAAGAAAAAATATTAAGTGAAAAGTATACCGTGTCACCTTGTAAGGGCACACGTAGTTATGGACACGTATATATGTCTAAATAAAGGGCAAAGTCAAGGCTAAAGTACGTTGCTAAAGTTATACACCTATGAATATAGATAGCGGCAAGAACTTATACACGGTCGGTGTTGTAGTAATTTTTTCACTGCCCCATATACATAGATGCAAAAATATTCAAGTTTCGTCAGTGGTTTCAACAGCTTTCAGAGACATATTGTGTCTATTTTATGTCCAAGTGGTATCCCATCAGGAAGCGGTGACTAAGAGTTTTGCCGATAAAGCATTCTAGACTCCCATTTTGTAACCGCATTATTTATCCGCCATAATGGAAGTGCCGATAGTTGTTAGATAAGGACTGCTTACAGGTAGATTTTAATTTAATTTTACAATATACCTATATATTAAAATCACGGTCGGGCGATGTGGCCGTTTTTTTGGTGAGAGAGAGAGAGATCTCTATAACTTCACTACTTGTAAAGAAAACGGTACATCGCCCATTTAGAAGCAAAACTTTCTTAGGTGGGAGGAAGGTCTCCATAACTTTGTTAGGCCGATCGACCGGTCTCGTTACCACCGCATGCAAAAACCGTCAAGTGCCCTAGTCAAGTTTGGGTTTTAGTCTGTGGATTCACTGGTTCTCAGGAGACTACTGCATCAATTTCTTGTCGGGGTGGTAGTCTCCTTTCAGGGTGCGATTACAAAATGGGTAGTTGGATTGACGATAAGGCAGCGAGTACCTATATTAAAATATACTCGTAATGCAATTCGTCATTGTCCGCCCCCCATTTCGTAATCGCATCATTTAGCCGGCATAGTGGGAGTGATCAATATTGTTTAAGAACAATTATTGATTGACCCGATTCATGGACTTTGTAGGACTGCTCGCCACCATGTAGATACAAAGTCACATACTATCCTTCCAACAGAATACATTATTATGTTTAATAATTATAAATGTATAAAGTTAGTAGTATTAGTTTTAAAATTTTCTCAATATTGTACTAGGGTACCATATTGAGAAAATTTTAAGTTAGAGTGTTATAGGAATAATTAATAGATTCCCAATGTTAAGGGTGCAGCTCCAAAAAGCGAACAGTTTAAACAGTTTAATTGGTTGCAGGCGACACAGTCTTCCAAATCAAAGCAGCCATGGACGGAACAACATTACACGAATGAACCAGGAGAACAGTAATTGTGGAAGACGGTTTGTGAATCTTGCCACCACTATCGATTAGAGAAAGGAATTCTGTTAAAAAAAGTGCAATTTAATTAAGCTAAAGTAAATTTACAAGCTTATAATCAATACATTCTTACAACAAGTCTTGCAATTATTTTATAATTACTTAATAACACTTAGGTCCCTGGTGTTTACTAATAAAAATTTTATCTAAAAATAAATATTCATTAGTTTAACAACACCACTATAGTACCTCGGCTACGACGAGGTGGGACTAAAAACCCCTCCGCTGGGTACTCTGAGGCCGCCTAGGCGGTCTCGGGCACCATAAGGCACTCGTGATGATATTTATTTTTTACTATAATTTTATTAATTATAATAATTTATTGTAATGTTTTTAGAGAGTCAATAAAATAATTATATTCTATTGTGTTTGCATCTGTATGGGCGGTGTAACAAAACCATTCAGCCGACCTAGCAAAGTTTTAGAGACCTTCCTCCCACCTAAATATATTATTTGATATAATTAACTACACAACTTATATAGTTCATAGATTAGTTTTCAAACTTTCTCAATATGACATCCTAGTTAGAGTGTCATAGGAATAATTAGTGGATTCCCAGTGTTTCTAGAGCGCGGATCCTGAAAGCGAACAGTTTAATTGGTTGCAGACGACGCAGTCGCAGCTGATCAAGCTGAATTCACTACTTGGAATTGCAGAGATGAGTTGCCTAAGTGAGTTTAGTGTTGAACACACGCTCTTAAGTTTCTACGTGAGTAGCCTCTCAATATTATTTTTATAACATATATATGATCTGATCTTGTTTTAGCTACCACCGATAAAGTCGACTAAATATAACCTACTTGTCGATTTTTATTACGTGGTGAACGAATTAGCTCAGGCATCCGTGATTGTACATATATTTATTTATTAGGTATTTGGAAAACCAACTTCCATAAATCATAACATAACACTTATATAAACATAGAAAGGTAACAATAGGTTTTCACTGATAGATACATGGTATATAACTTTAGACACAATTTAAAATAAAATTAGATTACGTAACAATATATTAACAGAGTAAAAAAAAATTAAGTAATAAAACAAATAATATTAACAAGAAGAAGAATGAACACAGCATGAAAGTAAGCAAAAAATAACTAATCAGTCTATGTCATTAAAAATAAGCCTGTCAACGACCGCCTCAGTGCCGCACTTTTATCATTAAATAAATCATGTTCCAGTTTACGATTCAAAATGTCTACATAATAATATATCGATTTTATGAATAAAAGTCTATTTAAAAACTATTTTGTCGACTTTTATCGACATTTTACACATGAATAACTATAGACAAATTATTGATATTATAACAAGAACAGATATGAATACAATAGCATAATTTTTGATCTACATATATATATATCTACAGATGTTATACTTTTTTAAAAAGGTATTATTATAGCTAGCTCAAAGATAAATATTTTGATTAATTTCAAGGTAACTTCTTAATTTGTCATTAATATTTATTATAATTAATAACTATAGATAACAGACTTATCCAACTAATACAATACAAAAAAATAAATAAAATAATAAATTACTTCCGACCCAGCAATAGTACCAGTAGTACCGAGTATGCTCGCTGCGCTACCTCTTTGTATCTCCAAGCAAACCTTAATTAAATTATAATGTCATGGATGATTGACACTATAACAAATACAGTAATGGTTATGATACTATAGATAACAGACTTATCCAACTAATACAATACAAAAAAAGAAATCAAATAATAAATTTCTTCCGACCCAGCAATAGTACCAGTAGTACCGAGTATGCTCGCTGCGCTACCTCTTTGTATCTCCAAGCAAACCTTAATTAAATTATAATGTCATGGATGATTGACACTATAACAAATACAGTAATGGTTATGATACTATAGATAACAGACTTATCCAACTAATACAATACAAAAAAAGAAATCAAATAATAAATTTCTTCCGACCCAGCAATAGTACCAGTAGTACCGAGTATGCTCGCTGCGCTACCTCTTTGTATATCCTAGCTAACCTATATTAAATTATAATGTCATGGATGATTGACACTATAACAAATACAGTAATGGTTATGATACTATAGATAACAGACTTATCCAACTAATACAATACAAAAAAATAAATAAAATAATAAATTTCTTCCGACCCAGCAATAGTACCAGTAGTACCGAGTATGCTCGCTGCGCTACCTCTTTGTATCTCCAAGCAAACCTTAATTAAATTATAATGTCATGGATGATTGACACTATAACAAATACAGTAATGGTTATGATATTAATTTGTAAATACCTACTCGTACCAAAATTTGTTTGTTCGCCAACCAGTTTAGTGAGGCAAGTTTATTTTTTCTAAACTTTTGTTTTGACAATTTCGAACTACTACAATTGAGCAACGACATTTTTTATCAAATCAAAAACAAAAATGAAGAATTTCTATCATGATATTAAAAGAAAGATAAAGTTACGCGTAAACTTTCCGCAAAAGAAAGAGATCAAAGAAGAGTAACTTATCATTTTAATACGCAGTAAATGACGACACAGGGAATCCTAGTGTGGTGAATAGTGAAATATATACCTTTGTAAGTCTTAATATTTACATAACTAGCAATTTTTTTTTGTTGCTTTATTATTTTTGTGGTAAATGATGTATGCAGAGAAACAACAAACGAATAAGTGCTTATTTCCTTTATTTAACAACCCTACAAATACCTGCACCGGATGCAATGGTATCAATAATTAATTTTAATTCAATTACTAATAAGTAAGTCACCCATTCGTTGCACATAGGAAACATTTCCGTGGGTTGCAGCAACGCGCTCGTGATGCTCGTGATCGACTTTTTGTTGCAAAATAATATTAAACATTGGATCTCATATTACTAACCACAAATGTCTTATAAAAAAAATGGGTGACAGATGATCGATTTTCCTTTTAAACGTTAATGATCGGATTATATTAACATTAGTTTTATTGCCCATTTATATCATCAAGGTGAATCGGCAATAAGAGTTTGAAAGCGACATTCAACATTCCCAGACAGAAGTTGAAAAAGTAGGTCAGACCATCGCATCTACAAAACGTTAGCTACTTCATCAAACACTTATACTCGTATAATTTTTATTTAAGTGCATCGCTTGCAACCCTAGCGTCAATGCAGCGAAAAAGAAAGTGGTAGTCGCATGAATCGCATTGCAACCCACAAAAGCCCGCTTTCTACCTTTAGTACTTTCACCTGATGGGTATTATTATTTTATTTATTTAAAAACTTTATTGCACAAATTTAGTACAAAGGCGGACTTAATGCCGCCTGACATTCTCTACCAGTCAAACCTTTGGTATGTGTGTGTTAACTATATCGTCGAAGCACGTTAATCGCGAATTGATAAGTAAGTTGCATCAGTCACAATCTAACAAAATCAGCTTTTTAAGGTTTTAGTAGTACATTATTTTATTTATTTGCTTATTTCACAAACACCTGTCTAGTCACACGGAAATCTGCCTTCCTAAAATTAGAACATTCACCTGAACGGTATCATGTATTTACATTGTATTGTAATGATTACAATTGGAAATTATTTTGCAATAACTTCCGCTTATAATTTGTCCTACATATAATTTTCCATTGTAATTATTAAATGGACTTTCGCAAAATAACGCCTGATTCAATTAAATACATTGTATTGTCGCACCGCCTTAGTCGCAAGTCGCTAGCGTCATGCGCATCGGTCGCAATCCACGGAAGTTTACTTTCTATCTTTAGTACCTATACTCACCTAAGCGGTATAATTCGTTTCTAATCAGCAGTAATCACAAACATGATTAGATATTCACATGCACGTTGAATGCTTTGGTGCATGCTTGGATTCAACGAGCTATTCATTCAGCTTTGATTAAGTTTGATTAGCATATACTGCAAGTTTAGAAGTAAATACCAAGGCTTAGGGTAGGGGATGAGATGGAGGATGTGACAGGTGATCTGTCACTGCCTGCCGCCTTACCAGGAGACGTTCAGCTTACACGGATTTGAGCGACTAACCGACGTAGCCTCCCGTCATCCTTCTTGACTGATTATTTCGTTCCATGAGGAATTCTTTATGTTTTCATAAACATAAAATTGTTCGGGTAAATATATTTTATAGTCTTACGTTTTAGTACTAACCTAATATTAACCTAAATTATTAAGTTAGATTCTTACGATTCGGTTTATATATTTAAACACTAGCAGGAAGGTGTGTGGTGAATGAAATATGTTGGTAAATAGTATATGGCGAAAAATTATTAGTACGTTTTATGTATTATATTGTTGTTTTTGATACACCCAGTACAAGTCTAGAGCTTAGTTTGTGATCAAAGCAATTACCACTTACTGTGAAGAGATTAAAACTCTTAAGCCAGGAAATTCTGCAACAAATTATGTTCTCTCCTAAATGAGATCACTGGAGATTCCGGGTTTGGATACATTTACAAACAAAGGATATCACTGGAGTTACAAAAAGTTAATGTAAGTATTATGATTATGGGAACCTTCGAGCCGGGAAAGGGTCGCGACAGGCTTTTTTTATTATTTGGAACATAACATGTGACTATATTGCATCTGGTGGTAAGCTGATAACAAATTCCACAAATGGATTCGATCTTAATCGATCAATATATTTTTAATAGCATTGATCGCAATTTTCATTTATTACTTTTTTTAAAACGTATTTCACCTATTTATTTTTAATGTGATTTTATCTTGTAGGTATTTTTTGTATAAGTTTCTTAATTTTTCATAGAATATATATTTAAGAGGAGCGTCTCATGAGGCTCTTCGATGCTCATGCTGATTCAACTGCAAAGTATTACCTCTCTCCGTGCATGACGGTAAGTCGGTATATATTTGTGTGTAAACCTTCCCCCCGACGTAACCCTCAATGAGAGAAAGTGCACGTATAAGATTCAGCCTAAAAATTTAGGCAGCAAAACAACTTTCGGGCCAAAACTGTTTACTATCCCTAAACTTTAATGGATTTGAAAAAAATTACCTCATCATATTAAAGACATAAAAATATTACTGTACGTTTTCCTTTTTTAATTTTCTGTTTTGATATTTTGTAGAAATTATTATAATATGAGGGATTTTTTGCTATTTTTTTCGGATTTCAAGGGTTGATATTTTTTTTTGTATACCAAACATAAAAAAAAGGAAAACGTACGAGCCTATATATCGGCCATATTTATAACGCCTCCAAAAATCTATCAATGTTTAGAAATGACTAACAGTTGTGGATGTATGGCAAATATTTGATCAGACACTCCTCTTAAGTAATATTTAACGGTACTAAATTGACATTTGCTATCAATTAAAAGTTTCGTACCATCGCAAATGTTCCACAGTCCTCCAACAAATAAGTCTCCGAGTCCCGGCAGATACCTACGTGTTTGTGAGTCAATGAGCAATTATCAGAAACGCACCGGTTGCCAGCAAAACTTTGGTATACCTTCCAACTTTGTTAAATGTGTCAATGCCGCGTGGAAAATACTTTTTTTTTATTGGAGCACGGCATGTGTCTTTGTATTTACCTGATGTTAAGAAGGCCTACAAAGTTCATGAATGGGGTCGATCAATATATTTTTGTTTAACAATATTGAACGCTCCTACTGCTTAGTGCCGGCTAAATAATGCAGTTACGAAATTGGCGGCGACAAAGACTTTGCATCTGTATGGGCGGTGGTTACGAATCCAGTCGGTCGGCCTATGTAGGCCGACCGACTGGAAGCCTAAAACTTTTTTTTTCAAAAAGTTTTAGATGTAACTGATAATGTAACCTACATTACATACAATTACATCTAAAACGGTACTGTTTTTATTATTTCTTTACATTTATTTTATAAAATTTTTCAAAAAAAATTACATCGAAGTTATTTTGTTTAATAAGATCAATACAATTTTTTCATTTTTTTTTTTTTACATTTGTCAAAAATTTTCCACTGCCTCTCGCAGGCCTATGACACCTATATCACGTAGTTTTATAAGAATCTTTAAAGAAGAATGACGTCATAACATTTCATGTGTAGTTGGGGTGCGTAATTACCTCGCTGACCTCTAACTAAGCTCTAGGTGTACTATGTGTCGCAAAAACAGCGATACGAATGTATGATGAATTTTATAAACACCCAAACCATAGGAAACCCAACATTCGTAAGTTTTATCTCTATGCGAATTTAAGTAACCTTACCCCAATTTTTCAAGCTAACTTGCCCGAGCTAAACTGCATAGAAAAACGTACTAGACTGATTTTTTTTCATTCGTTTATTTTCACAAAATTGTACATAGGCGAGCTTAATGCCTTAGGCATTTTCTACCAGCTACTTTGAGAGAGTGAAATATGCTTAGGATGCAGAACTTTCGATAGAAGGATATAGGTATAATTTTAATAATGATGCATAACAATACTTAAACTACTTAAATACTGTATATAATATAATAAATGTAATACATAAACATTACATACCATACCAAACAAAAATTTTCACGAGGATCTGGTTTAAGCGTTCAGATAATGAGCAGTGAGCAAACGTTTAAACACCCCGATGGAAGGGGCTGATCTTATAGTCAGAGGAAGCAAATTCCACTGGCGAGCAGCTGACACCGTAAACGAATCTGAATATTTGGAAGAGACGTGTAACGGCATATTTAGAAGGTTATTGACAGAGGAACAGAGGAGACGATCATGCAAATCACCAAGGTCTCAAAGTCTTAAGGTAAGAGGGAGTATATTATATAAAAAGGACAGCAGATGTATTGGTCTACGAGACCGGATATTAAGCCACCTTAACTGTTTGCGGTATTCGGTAACATGGTCAAATTTACGCAGGCCGAAGACAAAACGTATGTACATATTAAGGAGGCGGTCAAGTTAGTTAAATAGATCTTCAGTAACATCCGGGTAGGAGACATCAGCGTAATCAATGATAGGGAGAAGTGAAGAATTGACCAACATGAGCTTTGACTTATAAGGGATAAGATACTGAGACCGCTTTAGCGAATGCATACTGGAGAAAATACGTTTACTGATATCAGCGACGCGGTAATTCCAGGAAAGATCGGAGGACAGGTGCACACCAAGGTTCTTAGCATGTTGGCAAAAAGGAAGTGGTAAATTATTAAATAATACTGGAGAAATGGCTCCCGAATCCAGTCTGCTCAACATGTGTTTGGAACCAAGGATCATGACCTGCGTCTTACTAGGGTTGACTAGAATACCGAGATTTTGTGAGCGTACTCGAATAGCTTCCAAATCGCTATTCACTTTGGAAATCGCGGCATTTACGTCGCTCATTTCAAAGTGCAGCGACAGTTGCAAGTCGTAAGTAGTAGCAGTAGTAAGAACTGAAATTTATTACTTGGACCATGGCATTTAAGAAAACCGAGAAGGAGATAATACGCCACCCTGCGGGACACCTGTAGACAGTGAGCACCAGTCCGAAAAGACATCGTCTACCCGTATGCGCTGTCTGCGTCCGCGAAGATATGAGTCGAACCACTGTGCCGCAGTAGGAGAAATATTTAGTAAGCGAAGAATAGCAATAAGGATATCACGATCTACACAGTTAAAGGCGTTACTGAAGTCTAAAAGAACAAGCAGTGTTAGCTTCTTCTCATCTATAGCATGGCGTATATCGTCAGTAATATTTACGAGAACAGTGTTGGTGCTATGAGACGATCGAAAGCCGGACTGAAGTGGGTTCAGCAAAGAGTTCAAGGACTTTAGATTGAAAAGGGAGAATAGAAATGAGACACAGTTGATAAAAATTAGTTGGTGCAGATTTTTTAGGTATGGGGATAATATGAGCGTTTTTCCAATTAGAAGGGAAAATCCCTGAAGAAATAGAATTAATGATGTAAGTAATAGACGGGAGAATTATATCAATTATTGGAGTAATCAGGGCGCAACCTATTTCATCAAATCCTACTGCTTTGCTGGT
This sequence comes from Monopis laevigella, assembly GCA_947458855.1. Classification (NCBI taxonomy): domain Eukaryota; kingdom Metazoa; phylum Arthropoda; class Insecta; order Lepidoptera; family Tineidae; genus Monopis; species Monopis laevigella. Next base: position 15,690,073 of record OX381589.1, read on the forward strand.
TATTTGGTTAATATATTTTTTAACCTCTCCAGTAGTCACTGGGTAAAACTCTGCGTAACCACTAGCTCATGGAAAAAGTCTAATATAATGTAACATTCTTGACACTTAACGCGTGACTAGCAAATAACGGTCAGGTATTTAATCCCGGCCATAATGTTCCAATCAACACCCGAATCAAGATTACCATTATCTTAGTAACTGGAGGGAGAAATTTGTGGAAATTCACTATTGTCTGAAACTACAACGGCCATCATAAAAGATAGAAAATACTTTGTTGAAGCTTACGGCTGGTGCATGATACTTTTTTTCTTTTTATTTACTTTTCCATTTATTGTTTAATTTACTAGCTTTTGCCAAGCCGGCTTCGTTTATTAGCATACAAATAAGTATTAAATTATTTAAACAATTATTTAAAAATTCCGTATCTATTAATTCCTCGTGATAATATAAAACAACACGCCATGTTTGTTCTTCCCTACTTTAATTAAATTATTTTATAAAAGTTTTTCTTTTTTAAAAAATGATTATATCGTCGGGTTATTGCAAGAACTCATTAACCGACATTTCACTACTTGGGAGAAAAACGACTTTTTAGTTCGTGTTAGTTAATGGTTGTATTGATTTGACTATAACATCATTAAAATATTGCCTGAAATAAAAACATCACTATTGTATCATTGTTTAATACAACTATTAATAGAAACAAGTCAGATTTGCTGGTCCTACTAAACTATTTTTTTTTTAAAAGCCCAAAATAAAAGTTAATGATTTTTTGCAACTGTGGGTCTGTTTGGTGAGTCAATAAATTATTTCTGAAAATGAAGTAAAACAACAACATTATGTACCGACACGTTTATTTAAAAAACGCACAATCAAACTAAAAATTAACATAACAGTCCCACTTCATAGGAAAACAAATATAATTATTCAAAAACATTTTTCTTAACACAAAAAACTGCTCTTGTCTACAGTGTCTTAAAATTAAAAGGCAATGGACATAACACAGCTTTGACTTCAGTTGTATAACAAAAAAAAATAACAAAAACTACTGTTTTACTAACAATCACTTACTTACACAATGTGAAATTACAACAAACTCAGTCTCGAAAGTTTCAAAACAGTTTTTGGATAGTGTAAGTAGACTTAATATTCTTAGCCTGAAACAAATCACCTTTAGCCATTGCAGCTTTTGCTTCAGAGACAATTGATCTATTGACAAGCAACTGGTTTTTTTATTCTTTTAGATCCAGGATATCAGTGTTGCTCATTACAATAGGTTCATAAGGCTTCTTTGGTGTGTTTTTCTTGTTTAGCTTTCTGTTCGATCTAGCCAATCTTATGACATTACAGAAATTAATCATAGAATAAATTGGCATAAGACGCATCTGATGTTCGATAGCGCTATGCATACTATCGACCTCCATATGTGTGTGACTCGATTCTAAATACTTATGTTCGATCACCTCTAGGTGGGTAGTTTGAACTAAGTATAACATTAAGCATAACAGGAACTGGTTACGATTTTGGCCTCCGCAGGTATCAGAGAATATGGATATTTCGGTAACTGTAGGTGGTAGACGTTGGATCCATAGGTACAGTGCAGTTCCCACTTCATCGCTTCCTTTTTTTCCATCCACTTCAGACCATAGGTAGCAGATACCATCATTTGGAGACTGCGCTTCATAAATAGTAGCATTGTATACGTTTAATTTACGCAGGTAGTAAAGCAGAGAAACATCACTGGTCGGCAAATGTAATACTTTTTGTAAGTCAATCGTAATGTAGTTAAAATTGTCATCTTCATTCGCTCGAATTTTATTCAACTCTTTAACCTTCCGGCTTTGTTCTTTTAAAATTATGTGCTCATCGTACTTGTGCTGCCAACAGCAAAGTCGCGGTCATTTTCTTCTTTGGCGCAGTTATATTTATGACACGTTAAACATTGATCTTTTTTTGGTCTATGAAAATCTAGATTATACTGAGTAGAAAAAAAAATGCGATACACGTTGGCGTTTTAGATGCATTACTACATTTTTCTTTGTACAGTTTATTCATGACATTTAGGGATAGACAGAGTGGTATCTAAATACTTTTTAGACGAAGTTTTTCTACAGTAATGTGACTCCATGGTGGGAGAAGGCTCGATGTGATCCTTGATTGTACATCTTCATTTTTGGTTTTATTGACTGGTGTGTGCTTACCACGTTTGTCCTGAACTTCAAACCTAATGTTCCTATTTCTAAAAATGCTTTATTGATCGGGCCATTCGAAATACAAAAAGTGTTTTTGATTTTTTTTTTCTTATATCATACCCTGATCCTTTGAGCGTCCTTTACATAATAATAGTAGCGAGATATAGTCCTCTTCCTGGTAGCATTAACAAAGGTGAGGCGCCTGTATATTAACGTTCATGAGTATGAAATATTTCTGACGAGAATAATCCGATAGTGCCCAGTAAGACTTACAGATTTCCTTACGGTCCTACTCAGGAAAATTTAGCAAGCAATTTAGTTTACACTTACACTCTCCAGTTTTAGGTGCTTTAGGGGGCTGTACCTGCTTTTTATAGTTTTTGTAAGGTAAAGATTGCGAACGATTTCTTCTCTGCGCATTTCGATCATAAGTATCCTCTCTTCGTTTATGACATCTTGCAGTCTTGATTTTTTTGGGCGGGACTGGTTCTGGCTGGGTATCAGTATCGCTTTCGTCTGATTTATATCCTGTGAGAAAATCTTCAGGATTTTCCCAGTCAGGATCAGCAACCGAATCATCATACAAGAACACAAACAGGTAAGTAAGTAGTAATTAGGTATAATTTAAATAAGATATTGTCAAGATGTGAGTGCGTATGCGGGTGTGTGCATGTGTGTGTGTTTAGGTACATAGGTTTTGTAGGTAGTGTGAGTAAATAGTGTGGGAGTAGATTATTTACGTCTATTACTAAACGATTGGCAAATCTGAACCTGTTGATTAAAAAAATAAAAAATATTAAAGCCATTAAGATTACTTACGGTACGGATCATGATAAACTTGCTATTACTTAAAGTAACTAAATGCCATAAATTAATATTGTCGAAACTTAATATAAGTCATTTATGCTACACATGTTTCTACAATGTTAATTAAAGTTAACAATGAATTCTGCCAATTTTTATTTGCTGCTTTAGAGAAGAAAAAAAAAATATAAAATATAACTTACGTGGCTTAGTGATTCTAAGTGAATTCGTGAATTATGAAAATGCAGTTATCGACTTTATGGCCGAGGACGTAACAGCTAAAATTGATTAGTCAGAAATAAGTGAGTTTTTGCATTTTGTAGAGGATGTCAAAATATGTCCATACCTTTAAAAAAAGCAGTTAGTGATTTTTTAGCCGACGATATATTCGTGTGAAGTTAGAAGTCCTAGCTTCTAATACTAGACCGCAGAGGAGTCTGTTTTTTTATTATTTTTTTCAGTAATTTATGTTTTTATAAATTCTTTATAAAAATGTAAACTTAAATTCACTCTAATATAGAGTTATTTAAAGAAAGCACATAGAGGGCGTCTGTTTATAAGTAGAGAACAATAACAAATTTCGTGAGGGATGAATGGCGCGAAAGCGAGGATCGTGGGTTCGAATCCGGATATATTTTATTAAAAATATATATATATATACCATCACGGGTGCCTATTTGGCTCCCGAGAACCGTTTAAAAGCCTCAGGGTCCCAGCAGAGGGATTAACCCATCCTCATTTCGCCGATGGTATTCGGAGGCAACACCTAACAAGTGGCGATTTTATTAATTGCAATTTATTCTTAAAACAAACAATAAATCAAAGCAACTGAGTGCTATTAACAGCTTGTGTTTAGTGTGTTAGAGTTTTATTGACCATATTTATTTAAAAATTACTTAAAAAACTTGTAATTGCAAATACATTCACATTACCCCGTCGTAAGGATAAATTATTTTTTTGGAAAGTTATTATATTTAGTATCTCAGTAACGGATACTACGATCTTATATACTTTTTAGTAGACATTCTCTTCTTTAAAATTTAATTTATATGAACAATAACAAAATTAAAAAAAAGCAGTTAGACAAAGTGTGTAAAAGGTTAAGGGATAGATTTTCATACCGTTCTACGTCTCTAGAACTTCGCATGTAAACTTAATGTAAAGTTATTAGAAGAAAGCACATAGAGTTACTCGTAACAAGCAATGACCTGGTTGGGTCAGTGCTTGAGTACCTTGCTGCAAAAACGAGGACCGTGGGTTTGTGTCCCGCCCAACAAGACTTTTTTCAGTTGCTTTAACAATTAGTACCCTTAACTTGTATAATTTATTTATTAGTCTGTGTAGTTTGTACTAAGGTAAATCGTAGCTCTATCTACATGTTTCGTGATCCTCAGTTTGGAATATTACAGTCCCAAGAGACGAGACGAGGTCAGAATTCACAAGGAGAAGCACCTCCTCTCAACACACCTCGTTTGACTGCAAATTCAAAGTACACGAGTACTAAATTATTATCTTAGCAAGTTTAATCTATTAAGCATGCATCCGTGCGCGTGAGTGATGTAGTTTAGCGGTAGAGCAGGTTTGATGTGATTATTCTGTAATAGTCATGAAAGTATGAATAATGTGGAAATTATGTAACACACATTGTAAAGTAGAAATCCCGCATTCATTTACATCTACATATGAAGGAGATTTTTTTTACATAATATATAAAAAAACAACGCCTACGAAATAAATAAATTACCTACTTATTTATTTATTTATCAAATCAAATCAAATATTATTTATTTCATGTAAATCTTTACAGATATTTATGAATAGTCAAAAAAAAAAAAAAAACGTTTTAACAATAAAGTCTAGAGTGCGTTTGGTTAGGCTGCTATATACAGGGTGTCTCAAAAGAAATTTTATATTTAGTGGATTGATTAAAAAAAAAGGAAGCGGTATATAGAAAAAATGTTTATTTATTGTTAAAATACACTTTTTGGGAATTCATTTCTTAAAAATAATATCGTCTAAATGTAAACCCTCACGTTGTTGGCACTCATTTAATCGAACAATAAAATTACTTATGACTGCTCGACAGGTGGAGTGAGGGATGGCTGCCATTTCGTGACGGATATTTTCTTTCAAATGCGCCAGTGAAGTTGGTTTATTGGCGTAAACTTTAGATTTAAGATAACCCCATAGGAAAAAGTCCATAGGGGTTAAATCTGGGCTACGTGGAGGCCAATTTATGTCACCTCTCCGGGAGATCAATTTTCCTGAGAAAATTTCACGAACACGTGGCAGAGATAAATTGGACGTGTGTGAAGTTGCTCCGTCCTGTTGAAACCATGTTCTTTGGTTATAGCCAGGAAAGTTTTGCAGTTCAGGTACCAAGAAGTTGTCTAACATCTCCACATAACGCTCTGAATTGACTGTAACTGTACGCCCCATTTCGTCTTCAAAAAAGTAAGGGCCGATAATTCCTCGCGCCGACATGGCAGCCCATACGGTCACTTTAGGCGAGTGTAGGGGTTGCTGATGTTTGCGTTTCGGATTGGCTGAACTCCAGTAGCGGCAGTTTTGCTTATTTACGTGGCCATTAAGATGAAAATGAGCTTCATCCGAAAACAAAATGTTGGTAAACGTTGAAAATCGCTCAATCATCTGATTTACGAAATTAAGCCTCTGACCGGCATCTTGGGGCTTTAATTCTTGCACCAATTGAATTTTGTAGGGGTGCAGCTTTAGATCTTTGTGCATAATGCGATGTAATGATGATCTATGCACATTTAAAGCACTCGCGCGCTTCCGAATTGAAAGGTTCGGGTCGTCACGTACAGACTGATTAACACTCTCCACGTTTTCTACCGTTCTTGATGACCTAGGTCGCCCGGATTTTGATTTATCCAGCGTTGATCCAGTCTCTTCAAACTTTTTAACCCAATGTCGAATGAGAGGAAGGCTTGGCGCATCATTTAAGTGGCGAAAACCTCGAATACTGCAGAATTTTCTACGCGCGACAGTTGCCGAATCACCGTTCTTGTAAAACTCTCGCACGCACAACGCGCGGTCTGCTCCCGAGAAACGCTCCATAGCGACTGAATTCCCAAGAGCCAAGCTACTAATTGACATAACCCCCGCACCCCTCAAGTACGCAGCGTTCACGCAGTAAGCTAAACAAATATAAAATTTCTTTTGAGACACCCTGTATATATATAACCATTATAGATTAATTAATAAAAGGTGTCATTAAATAAAAGTATTAAAAAAACCAACCAACCGAACGCACGCTACGTAACCAACTATTGTAAGACTAGGTGGTTAGCTGATTCCCGATTATCAACTGCCATACAATGGTTTAAAACTCTTTATTGGGCTAATAGATTTGTACAAAGGGCATTCCGGATTATCTATCAGCTAACCTTAGGATAGTTAAAATTGTAATTTAAGGTGCACAGAGTGATATAAAAAACTATATACAACTCGTTTAAACAAAGTTTTTTAATAAATACAATTATTAAAAAAAAAAAATCTATAGGCAATCATCTTAAAAAGCTAGTAGCAAAACTTGATATTTGTTTGGTTGTGATTTGTTTGTTAATATATTTTTTAAAAGGATGTTTTTTTACGAATTATATAATAACATGTTTTTTATCATGTTTATACAACTTGTAGTCGTATATTTTCGTAGAAACTTGTAGAATATATTAATATTATAAAGCTGAAGAGTTTGTTAGGTTCAACGCGCTAATCTCAGGAATTACTGGTTTGATTGAAAAGTTATTTTAGTGTTGGATAGCCCATTTATCGAGGAAGGCTATAGGCTACATAACATCACGTTACAAACAATAGGAGTGGAGTAACAATGAAAAATGTTGCAAAATCGGGGGAAATAGATTCCTATTAAGAAGCGTAAACGGTTAAAGTTAGGCAGACTAAATTGCGCGGATCAGCTAGTTAGCAAATAAATTTGAAAATACATCTCATAGTTGAAAAAAAAAATTGTTGTTTAATTGTCTTCATTAGTTACGCGGTTTTATTAAATAATACCATCACGGGTGCCTATTTGGCTCCCGAGAACCATATAAATGGCCTCAGGGTACCCAGCTGAGGGATTAACCCGTCCTCATTTCGCCGATGGTATTCGGAGGCAACACCTTTATTAAATGTAGGACATTTTATACACAGATAATACCTTGATCATAAACTAGACTCTGGTCCTGTACTATATGTACCAGAAACAACGTTATACCAAATATTTATATATAATTTAAATAATAAAACTAATCCCATGTCGTCTGTGAATAAGGGTTACAAATACAATACAAACGTGTAATCCTAATATCTACACTTCCTATAGATATTATATATACACTAAGTAGCATCATTACACTCGCGTTGTAAAATTAATCGCTATTACACAGCGTGTCGTAGGGAACCGCGGTAATTCCCCTGGTTCCCCTGATTCCCCTGGTTCCCCTGTAGCCCGAGGGTTACATCCTTCTCCACGTCTATAACATTTTACGATCGTTTCATGCTTCCTCTTCTACTACTAAAACTAGTATATAACTTACTCCAATATAATAAGGTTGAAATTTTAACAAATATGAACCGAAACTGTTTTGTAAGCCACTGTACAAATCACGCACTGATCGAGTCTTATTGCTTGGTTTATATGTATTTCTTGGTATATGACAAGGTCTTAATTTTAACTGGAATTCAATATAGATTTATTGGTGTCTTGTAAAAGTTTGTTGTTGGGTAACGCAATCCATACTTTACAGTTAGAGTGAGAACTTTCCAAAATAGTAATTCTGGAGAGTTTACCTACAATCGGCAAACCCTAGAAAACATATAGGTCAATTTCAAACATATGGGACACACCTATTTATTTACAATTAGGTATTGAGTACTTGAAGAACACTTTAGTTATAGATAGTTTACTTTTTAGCAACAAAAATTTATATGCGTAAGAAATAAAACCTCCTCTTCAAAAGTTTTTATAATAACTAGAAATTTATTTAATTTATTATAATAATAAAAAATAAAGATTAGTACGGGATTAAAGCTATGAGCTTCATTTTTGTCTAATTAAATCGGCTATCAAGTATTCATTAGTATGATAGTGATATAAGTACTTTCATTGTGGGTAAACTTTTATTTACTTTCTATTGAAATGAAATAAAAGATAAAAGAGGTTAAAAAGTGTTACCATTTCAACAAAAAACTTACGTTAAAATTTCTAGCGCCTAATAATTACATAACCCAAAATCTAATACATATTTTTTGCTGTAAAATAAGATTAAATGAGTATCCAAAAATAACATATACTAATATTAAGAAAAAAAATTGTGGATTGTGTGTTTCGGTTAAACTCAAAAACTACTGAACGGATGTTAAAAAATCGTTTACCAATTGAAACCTATGATTATCAGCGATTAACATGGACTATATTTTATTTTCGATAATTAAATATATATTTTACAATAAACGGCAGGTGAAACCGCAGGCACAGTTAGTGTGTAATAAAACTTTATAAGAAACCTACTGGCCATTTTGGTAATATTTAGTTCATTACATTTGTTTTTATATTTTATTTCTATTTCCCAAATATACATCATACTATCACAGAGTATACTGCTGTAGGTATAGATCATTAGTTTTTATTTTATCATCAGTTTTCATTTCAATAGAAAAAATAACATACAAATAAATTATTCATATTACACTGCTGTTGATATTATTCGTTTTATTTTCTATAGAATATTATTCTACTATGTCTTTATTATTTTGTTTAAAATATCATCACCATCGGAGGGGGTTTTAATCCCACCTTGTCGTAGCCGATGGTATGAGTCTTCACCAAACCAGTTGCTAGCTCGCGCAGTTGCGCAGTCGCGAGTTTTGAATATACTCAATAACCCATCTATAAACAGTTTCACAAGTTGACATAGTGAAACCGGAACCGACAGCTTAACGTGCTCTCCGAGGTATATAGGTGTTGTGAAACAAATGTACATATTTTTTTTAACTAAAAACTCATTGGTACACACCGGAATTCGAACCAGGGACCTAAGTGTTTTTAAGTCCAAGGTCTAACCAACTCGGCCACCATGTATATTTTAATTTTTTGTTAAAAATAAACCGTTAATAAAAAATTATATTCACTTAAGCATAATAAATAAGAAGGAAAATGTTTACAGTAATAGTTTATTAGCAATGATTCAGAACGAATTTGAATAACATAAAAAGAGCAAAGCAAACACAGTGCGGTAATCCGGCTTAAATCAGTTCTTAAGTTGAGGCTACATCTGCTAATTGCTTGGGAACTTGTTTTCGAGCATAATTTTAGCTAATTGCGCCAGTGCACTCGGCAAAGAGCCAGCTAAACTGGCAGAGGAAACGAAAATGCCTTTACCTTAAATCAGAAACTTTTATAAAGCTCGCTAAACTCCGCTATTTATATGTTTACCGTAACAACATTAACCCCAAATTTTGACAGTTATTATAACAGTTAATAACGTAGCGTTAACAATTTATTTATTTATAACATTTATATTTTACTTTAAACTAGGATTGTTAAGAGAGTTTTAAATCTAAAGATAACTACTGTGTCTTAAAGTATTTAGAAAACTTTGAATTCATCGGAGAAAATTATAAAATAAACATTATATTATTATGTTCAGATATTTTTCACACCACATACTCGAAAATGTCCAATTACATATTATGCAATCTCAATGTAAAGTAAAGCATTACCTCTTAAGGTAGGTAAAGTTGTATGAAACTCCCAAGGGAGTAAAGTGATTTAAATTAAGAATGTCAAATTCGAAAATTCCCGGATTCGATCACTTGAACCAAACACTAATCTATTAAACCTAAACAAACCCTTGTGTATGTATATTTTAATATAGGGTTTTAATTCGTCATTTAAGCATAATTGTAAATTTGCTTGAGATAAAACTATTTTGGAGAATTTCTAACGAAAACGTTAACATTAACTCATCTGTTGGCAATGGGAAACGATCTATCTAAAACTTTGTTAACTATTACTTTATAATCAGCACATATTCTAACTCGACCATTCGGCTTTAAAACCGGATCTATAGGGGTCGCCTATTCTGACGTTTGAACAGGTTTAATAATCCCTTCGACAAACCATTTTTCTAACTCCTCATTTACTTTCTCCCGTAACACAAATAGCAATGGTCTGGCTCGATGAAAAACTGAAGGAGCAGTCTTCACGAGTATGCAACCGCACACAACCACCGTTGTAGCACCCTAGCTATTGAACACGCTGACGCTCCTAAAATTAGCAATAAAAGAATCCGTATTAAATCCTTTTGTTAACATTTCTTCACATGACTTCTTTGTAGCAACATAATATTGAAATATTATTTTGTAACTCATATGACCACTATCTCCAAAGCAGTTTTTCCTCGTATTACAATGTATAATTGTAAAGCAGTTTTTCCTCGTATTACAATGTATAATTGTAAAGTCTTTTATGAATTTAAATATTTTACTGTCATTTCAACATATCCGAAAGGGTTCATAGTCTCTCCAGTATAATATTTTAACTTTAAATGAGAAGCCTTCAAATCTAATCGTAACTATTATTTTCTATACATTTCTTCATTGACACACGATACTGCGGAACCCGTATCTAATTCCATTAAAAAGTCTTTTCCATTTAAGAAAACATTTACCATTATCGGCTTGCATTTAAATGTATTAATATGATATATCATATCTTCACCAGATCCAGCAGATATACAGTTCAGCTCATTGGTTGGTTGCACATTATCATCATCTTCCGTAGCCTCAGTATGATTGACTTGTCTGAATCATCTTCTATTAAGTGGACAAACATATTGCACGACTTTATCGCATTGTCTGCATTTAAAATCTTTATAATAGCAATTCGCCATCATATGCCCCCGACGACCACAGCATCCACGTCTATTTGCATTATTTTGCATTTATATAGAATTAGTGTCGCTTGGATAAATATTAATATTTTCAGGCTTAGCAAAGTTAGATCTCGTACTAGCAGTCTTCGTCTTCGTACTTCAGTCAAACGCTTTTTAAAAGATTCTTTTTGTATGAATACTATCAGATTAGTATATTCACTTTTTTCCACATACAAACTGATGTCTTAAATTCTCGTCTTAATTATTACCGAACTTGCAAAAACGAGATTTTTCTTAAAATTGTAGCATATTAACGATTATCTCTGACGGACATTGCATTCTCTGTCAATTTAAATTGTTCAGCAATGAAAGATGGATTCATCATAATCAGCCAAAGGAAGCCTCTCCTATAGATTTCCAAAAAGACCGGTTGGAAGCGGCTTGAATCCAGCGAGTTCCTGCGGTCTTAGTAAGGTAGTCAGTCCACCTTGTGGGTGTACGACCACATAGATGATTGCGGCTGCAAATTATTTTGTAATAATTTAGATAGATCTTCATATCTCTTTGATTAAGGTTCGTTAGGAGAGCATAAATCAACCAGTAAATCATATGCATCAGGTCCTATTAAAGTTATAAAAGTCGCTGTCTTGAATTGCTTCCGTATTCAATACGTCTTCCAATTACCTTTTTCAATATTAACGGTTCTAATTTTCCCAAAGCATTCGTTTTTATTTATATTTACTACTTTAACTTTTTATTTGCATAACATCCAAATCTTTTATTAGACAAAACAATAGCTACATGAGAGAGACATCAAATTAATATATTTTTTCATAAAAATAACATATATAACACTTACCATAAGTTAAGATTTTTTTTTTTTTGCCTAATCTAATTATTTTGGTCGCGTAACGTTATGATTATTACTGTATTTTTTTTATTATTACCTACTACATAATATTTCATTTAAAATATAGTCAAATCTGATTACTCGGCAGCGGAACGTTAAACAAACGTAAGCTTCAAGTTGCGAATAAAGCCCGCCCGCCTCGTATAAATCCGCCCAAAGTTTTCCCAAGTGCGGGCGCGGGCGGCGCCTAACTAGAGCAATGCTAAACAATAACCCCAAGTCATTCCTCACTCCGCGACAACACCTCCCAGCCGCTTCAATTCTACTGCATTCAATTTGCAAATGAATTTAAAGTTTAAAACGTTTTTATTTACTAATTTAACTTAATTTTTTTGATTTAAAACTACATTCATTTTTATACCTACCATCAAGTATATGTCTCCGTAGACTAGTGGTTGCGCCTTTGGCGTTGTATCTGGAGGTCGTGCACTATTCCCACCTATGGCAAAAAAATATTAGTGCGTTTTTTCTGTACAGTTTGTCACGGTCTGGGTGTTTATAAAATATAATATCGTTGCTTCTGGTACACATAATACAAGCCTTGAGCTTAGTTTGTGACTACAGAAATATATGTAAATTGTCCTACATATTATTATTATTATTATCATTATCATGCGTGCCTTACCTTTTAATCCTGAAAGGAGACTACCACCTCGACAAGAGAACGTAACTCTAAATTGAAGACCACAGACTGAAACAGGGGCTGATACAGGATTTTATTTTGGGGAGAGCATTTTGGTTGTTGCTGTTAACCATTTAATGTATCTAGGAGAAGTGTAACCAGACAGATCCTAATTACATAATTTCTTTATAAAAAATCTTGTTTTGAAATGACATCTAAAGTAATATTATTACAATCATAAATCATATAATGTAAAAAAACCTTAGTCATTATTTATTTAATAAAAAGTTTTTTTTATCATAAATCAAACTTTAGGTGTCTTTTCAAAAGGAAACAGTTTTTTATTATAAAACGACTATTTAATTAGGATCGAGTAAGTAATATTTACAGATTTACGATCTTTTTTCATTAAAGTAAAAATGAAATCACTAAAAACAACATTTACAAGTTTTTAGAGACTTTCTTTTCCCTTCTTTTTCCTGGCCTCTTAATACCAAGGCGAATTTAACACCGTTGGATTATCTGATAGTCAAACTTTAGTGATAATGGAAGTTTTAGTTTATATTAATGTACATTTGATTTTTAAATAAATACTAGTTAACATTATAATATTTATTATAGTGCGCATAATTCCTTAACGAACTCAGAAATGAAATACCGCTAGCGAAATCCCTTTACCTATTTCAGCAAGATACTTTATCATACATGTATATCCTGTAGGTATGTACAATACAAACATTGTAACAGTAACGTCTTACTATCTTCAGACTACAGTATAACTTCTACACTTCCAAAATTCACTCAGGCTGAATTATTCCGTCTCTTCGGACAATGTATCTCTAGTACCTTCCTGGCTACGGCGTTGAAGCTTTGTTCAACTTCAGAAGGATTTATAGGAAGCGGAAGGTGTTGTCCTGACAATAGAAGAAATTCACTCGGAGCTTTGTTTTGTGATGTATTTAGGGTTTTAGGGTGAGATGTTTTCACTGATATAGGGAATTTATTGTTTATTGTTGTTGTCTTAGAATTTTAATGCCATGTTATTAAAGGCTGTTTAGTTATTTGCTTATTTAAACTGTGATAACAGTAAAGTTTTACTGTTTAGTGAGTGTATATTTACGTTTCCATCACAAATTAATATTTAATTTAAAAATAATTCGCTTTTTTTTTCAATATAATAATTTTTCAATACTAGTTAAAATATAATTAAAATAAACCACCTAAGAAATTAAAATTAAATAAACTATAAATAAAACCCTACAATAAAAAGAACAAGTAACAATTTATAATAACAATTAAAACAACAAGAAAAAACCCTAATAAAAAAAAAGAACTATCACTAAATTGATGCAGAAGTCTTTTAAAAATCGGTAAACTCACAGTCTAAAACCGAAACTTAGGCATGTTTCGGTTTTAAACTTTGACGGTTTTTGCATCTTTATATTCATGAGACATTTTTTATTATAAACTCATGCACTAAACTATATAAATTTAGTTTAAAGAATAAACAAGTTATTGTTTTTCATATATATGCAACCTATTGTCACGGTAATGATATCTAAATCGTCGTATATATTACCTCTCTTTTGCGTCGCGTAGTCGTGTTAACTCACAATAACTATTTTAAACTCACAATAACAATTTTAAACCCACAATAACTATTTTACATCACAAACTATATAGGTATATTGTCTAATTATAATACTCAACGCTGCGGAGGTCGTGTAATAGAGAGGATATTGCCAGCCGGCTGTGCAGTAATCAGAGGCGACACCTGCACAAGCTGTGAACGTTTATCCAAATGCAAATTATACAATTAGAAATGCAAACCCCGTATTGGATCGCGGCTGAGTTTATCTCCGACCAGGAACCGAGGGTTCTTACGATATTAGTATACAATTTTGATTGTATACTAAAATAATGTCAACGATAGAACCTAATGTTTATATAAAAATAGCTGAACATACAATTGTGAGACAGACATGACTTCTTATATATATGTTTCTTTCTGTCACGTGAAAACTATTAACACACACACAATAAGCACATGCACTACACTATTACATACATACATATCATCACGGGTGCCTTACAGCCCCCGAGACCGCTTAGACGGCCTCAGGGTACTCAGCGGTTTTTAATCCCACCTGGTCGTAGTTGATGGTATGAGTCTACACCGAACAAGTAGCTAGCTCGCCGCGATGGTTGGAATAGACTCAATAACCCATCTATAAACAGTTTCACAAGTTGGTATAGTGAAACTGAGACCGGAAGCTTAACGTGCTCTCCGAGGCACTATAGTGGTATTGTCAAACAAATATACATAATTTTTTTAATTAAAAACTCATTGGTACACTCCGGGATTCGAACCAGGGAGTGTTTTTAAGTCCAAGGTCTAACCAACTCGGCTACCACGTATATTCCACGTATATTTATATAGTTTACTACCATACTTATAATTGCAAATATCTCATGTCTAGTTCAAATTATAGGTCACTTTTCGTAGAATTACATTAAAAACCCCTCCACAGCTGACTGAGTTCACTAGCAAAATAACGGCGACCATTTGTTACAAAAAGTCCATTCATCAAACGAGATAACAATGTCACAGCGTTATCAAAACACACCCGCGAACGATCCGCGTTTTGCTTCGCGTTTGGGCGGGCGGCGCAAAAAGTTAACACAATGAAAAAACAGTTCAAACGTACAAATAAATTGTACCGTTTATGAAACTAACTTGTGATGTATGGCTTCGTTTTGTTACTTGATCCTTTATTTAGAACACTAGGTTTTTTGTTACCTATGCGTTTGAATAGTTTATATTTGAAAGCTATTTATTTACAATGAAAATTTATTTGAAATCTGTTTATTTATAATGTCTAAATTATTTAAATGAGCATCAGAATTGAGGAGCCATATTTTTTATAATTTTAATTTGCTAATAATCCTTATGTCCGCAGTTAGCAAAAATCGACATTAAGTATGTTAAAAAATCCTCAAATTTACAGAACCTAAAAATAGTTAAGCTGTTGTTTATTGATATGTTATTACGATCCGATTACGACACAATTGAACCAACTTTAATGTAACGAGGTACAGGAAGGCGGTTACAACAAGCAGGTTAAGTAAATAAATCAATGTTTTAAAAAAAGAACTAAAACGAATTCTAAATTCAATCTCTAGTTAAAATTGGCATGCCAGAAGTTTATGAGAATTGCATGAAAGGATTTCTATAGGGGAAATGAAAATTGTTGGGGAAGTCGAAGCGTCAAAGTAACGGAACCGCTCTCTGACAAAGTGTAACAATGTTCATCTAGCAGCGTCACGTCTGTCAGTTATACCGAATACCGTTCGTGCTATTGGAATTTAAACTACTTACCTCCTTCCTTAAATAAATAAATACTTAAGAAGTGTACGGAAAATTGGAAATTAAACGCCTTACCTCCTTCTTTAAATAAATAAATACTTAAGGAGCGTACGGAAAATGGCGTTAAATAAACTTATATAATACATATTTTTGACCACCTCCGTAGACTTGGTTGCGCCTTCGGCGTTTTATCCGGAGGTCGAGAGTTCGACTCCCACCCATGGTAAACATTTATTAGTACTTTTTTGAGGTTAATTTATTTCCAGTAGGTATATTACGCCACACAACGTAAAGCTAAACTTTAAACAAAATGACGTTGTCTGTCAATTTTTAATGTCTGTTATTTTTTTATGTTACACTGAGAAAAAAATGAAGCCTGCCCGTACATTACGTTACTGTATGTGCATCATAGTCTAAATTAAAGGTTCCGCAACTTTATTTTAGTTGATTCTTACGTACGTACGTAGTAAATTACAAACACGTCGAGTTGCATGAACAATCTTTATAATGTATTTACTGCCAACTACGTAAACGTAGGCTGACTCCTTACTATTGTTACCACGTCATGATGATAAGTATACCGTAACAATATTTTATGTGCTACCGAAATGTACGTGGTTGGATAATGCCTCATGATCTTTACAAATATGTCGCAACATTGTAAGGAGTAAACGTTTCCTCATGATATAATGTTCGTACAATGCTAAAGCTTTAACAATGTACAAGACGCTAGGCCTAATAACACAGCCCACTGCTAGTAATATTACGGTTGCATTTCAATGCACCAACAGCTAGGCTAATGAAACAAGTTCACAAAAATTCAATACACATCCGATTTACACAGTAATGTTTCCATAAAGTGTTGATCACACATTAGATGAATAACGTAAAACGCGAGGTTACATTATAATGTACCAGCTAGCTTCCTATACCACATGTACATTAAACAAATTAACAACCTGAGCTACTGGGACTGCTTCCAGCACAGAATAAAAAAGATCCAGCAAACTCGTAATATTAACACGAATTCATTTTGTGTGTGTTTCTAGGCGGTAGGTATGTTACAAGATTCGGCAAACTGCAAGAAATGTAAATATAATAGGTAACATTGACATACAACACCTAGCAGTCTAATGCGATCAGTGCATTATAAAGAGCCGGCAATCTATAAGGTGTGTAACGGGTGCATTATAATGTGCCACTCCTATTTTAATGCTCTCAATGCATTATAAGGATACGATATTTTTCCCATGCCTACTTTTAATGTGCGCGTGCGAGTGTTGCGCACGAATTATTATTAGTTGGTGCTGTGCATAGATATAAACGTCTTTACGTCAATGGTGCTGTGTCTCAAATCTCAAATTAACGGGTTTCGTGAAGTTTCGTCTTGTTCTGTTCTACGTTAACAGTTTTAACTTTTAATATGAAAGAGTATTAATTTTTGCGAAATACGCTAATAATAATATACTTATAATATAAAAGTGGTATTCTCGATATGGAGCAGATTACCGTAGAAATCGTGGAAGATGCTAGTCTTGTTAATTGCAACGTGAACAACTTTTGATTAAATGCCAGTTGGACAAATTTGAAAAATTTAAAGGTAAGTGAATATTGAGTTATTTGTGAATCTGAATAATTGCATTTTACAGCATAGTATAGGTATAGCCTATAACTTCTGTAGTAGATACACTAGGTATTTGTTCAGTGCACAGATTTCTTACTAGCGTTCAGTGGTAGGTACACCCATCGAATTATTATTACTACAGACACCTGACAAACGTGTGATACTCGTGCGGATTTAGTTTTTTCGGTATATTTTCTATGAGATGCAAAAAACGGATGGCCGACTGTTCGGCTTCCATCATTAATTTTAGTGGAAAAAGACCTTTTTTAAATGAAAAATGTAGTTGAGTTTTCAATCGTCAGATAAAGTGTACCTATGTAGCATAGATAAACTTGAAGGTCTTTCATACAAATTAACTGTTAAATTGCTTTATCTGACTGATTACTCTAGTATTTTAGAAAGGCCGTCTCATAACTAGGTGTACAATCCGCTGGCATCCTGCCTTTTAGATTGTTATGCATCTATTATATTAATAATATTAGCATACAGTGTATTATAATAGCAGAGAACTTCAGCACCAACCCCATTACTCACAGTTATGGGGGGCACTGTGATGATCTGGTAGTGCTACTGTCAATTGACTGTCGCCACCATTTATGGATTTCATAGTCTACATTATCTTTGAAAATAAAAAAGATAAACAAATAAAATAATATTATTAATGTTAGTTTTTTTTTTTCAGTTACTTGGAAATGTAAGCCTCGGTGCTTTGGAGGACTCGGGCGCGTTTTTTTAGCTTCATGACGTTCAGGAAGAATTTAAATCTATTGATACAAATAAATTAATTACATTTGAATTATCCAACGTAAGTTCTTATTTTCGCATAACTTTCACCATTTTTGTAATGTGTTTTTATAGTAATTATCGTTCGTTTGAATACCTTAAATCGCGTTATCTGTACGTGACAACTGTCAAAAAAATCACCGTACAACTTGTAATAACAATATGACGGCAAATTTAAATCCGGCGCTCTTGTTAAGACAACCTTTATATATATATAACCTATATAAGATAATAAATAAATATATTTTATTTTAAATGTCTAAAGATGTCTACTAATAAATATTCAATAAATAATATTGTAATTGAACACAGACTTTGATATTTTCTCCTTACCTTAGCTGAAGGTTAGGATGTATTAATATGTACAGTATGGCTTAGCAAGTGTACAGTAAAGATGTATCAACAGCAGAAATGAAATGTGATACGAAATTGTTGCGATTCCCCACGGAAAGTGGGTTTTAGTCCTGCCACTACATTACGTACGATTATGTCATCCTTTCCTTAGTGCGTACCTACAGTAATATAGTGGTGACGTACATAAGCCAATACATTACGGAACGTTCACCGGGGCATTAGGTGCGTAAACTACTACATTATTGTATGTACACCGAGGCATTACGTACGTAAGCCACTACATTACTGTGCGTACACCGATGCCCTACGTACGTAAGGTACTACATTATTGTACGTACACCGAGTCTTTACATACGTAAGTCACAACATTACCGTACGTATACCGAGGCATTACGTACGCAAGCCACTACATTACTGTGCGTAAACCGATGCCTTACGTACGTAAGGTACTACATTATTGTACGTACACCGAGTCTTTACGTACGTAAGTCACAACATTACCGTACGTACACCGAGGCATTACGTACGTAAGCCACTACATTACTGTGCGTACACCGATGCCTTACGTACGTAAGCCACTACATTACTGTGCGTTTACCGATGCCTTACGTACATAAGGTACTACATTATTGTACGCACGCCGTGTCTTTTCGTACATAAATCACAACATTACTGTACGTACACTGAGGCATTATGTATGGTAACACGCACATGTTGGTTCGGACACCGGCTACTTAATGGTTTATATGTGTGCGTGCGAGTAGTGTCTGATTAGTAATGTGCCGTGGACATTAGAGCTAATACATTTCTCGTAAGGTCGCTAGTTACTTACTTACGCCTGGTACGTTTTTGGCATTATATACGTATGCCGTAACCTAAAATAATGATGTCGTTGCATTATTTTTTTCTCAGTGTATGTGGTTTGTATTACGTGAATATTGCATCATATCGATTAAAGTTTAGCTTAGCGTTGTGTTCGTAATCACCCCGCTTGTCAGTATGTGTTTAATGACGTTCATATTATTAGATATTATTATATCTCAATAACTACAACGGATACATGTTTGATATTTTTATATTAGTTTTGAAAGATATTTTTACTTATTTATTTTATTTTATTGGAGCACCGCATGTGACTTCATATTTACCTACCTGATGGTACCTAAGCAGACCTCTAAAGTCCATGAATGGGGTCGATCAATGCATTGCAAACTATAGTTTGGCTAACCAAGTATTATAATACTTGCTTAGCTAACGAAATGTGTTTTGTATTACAAAAAAAAAAAAAAACTGTATAGATTAAGATTAAATTAATTGTAACTAATTATAAGTATTACTGCTGGGGAGACGGGCTGCTCCTAGTACAGCTTATTATAACTTACAAGGAGCAGCCCAGCTGTACAGTAAAATTGAGTAAATTTGGCAAATGAATAAAAAGATTATTATTATTATTATTGTTGTTCAACAATATTAATTACTCCTACTATGCCGGCTAAATATTGCGGCTAAGAAAATGGGCGGCGACAAAGGTGAATTTGCCTTACGAGACTATTTTAATATTCTCGCTGTTTTATCGTCAAATCTACCATCCGTTTCGTCTTAGCACCCTGAAAGATTGACTAACACGACAAGAAACCTATGCAATAGTTTCCTGAAAACCGGTAAAACCCACAGGCTGAAACTGAAGCATGCATTTGTAGTAATAAGACCGGTCGGTCTAGCAAGTTATAGAGACCTTCTTCCTACCCAAATACGAGTAAACCAAAGAAAAAAACTATTTTCGCGTCTGTCTGTACTTCGGATTTTGATGCCGATTCCCTCTCATGTCAAAATACCAGCATATTGGTATACGAGTATATAATAATCTCTTTAATTAAGTACTGTGTTATAAATTGCGCTTCACAAATTTATTTATTTTATGAATTAACCCTTTTTACTTATACCAGGGCAGGCTCGCTCCTTACTTTAGGTATCAAGCTACAAGTACCCGGCGAAGCCGTCTAGACGGTTCTATTTTAGAGGGCTGACGCTCACCGGCCGAATCCCATATTTGTCCGATACTCACTCATGCGCCGCGTTGCGATATTATTATTAACTGAAATGAAGGCTATAATATTACAACGCATTCGGATGTTTAAATAATAACAGGGATCCGGATTTCACATTTTTCACGCTTCCAAAGGACACCAAAAAATAAAGAAATCCACGTCTACCGGTTATTAGGCAGTTACACTAAAATTATTTAAATAAATTTATATCAAAACGTATATCTAGTAGTCTGTGTATAAGAATGCAAATATTTCATTATTCAGGAAAGGTGGCGTTCCTATCTACCAAAGGTTGACTTTTGTTATACTTATTTAAGTCTCTTATTATTATAGTATATAGCTAAGTATTTACAAGTACTGTTTACAAGGCCAGTTTTGTTTTGATAGGTATAGGTAGGTGCAGTACTAACTATTACTAGAAATATTATGCATTTTTGATAAGTTGACAAAATACATACCTGCTCTTACATACTTTTTGATTTATATTAAAATGTAAATCGCGCCGTATGGTTGTACAACATACTAACGTATGCCGTATGGCTTATGTATCTTCTGAGGTTAGTACCTATGCAGACAACCTAAAATAAAATAGTTTTATGATCTACAAACCTACTACTAAGTACCTAACATAGATTTATTTGAAATGTCGTTTGTATATCAAATTAGAGTAATAGACACTTAACTGGTAATTAAACATTCAGATAAATTATTCTTTAATAGAGTATATACGTGGTGGCCGAGTTGGTTAGACCTTGGACTTAAAAACACTTAGGTCCCTGGTTCGAATCCCGGTGTGTACCAATGAGTTTTTAATTAAAAAAATGTACATTTGTTTGACAACACCACTATAGTGCCTCGGATAGCACGTTAAGCTGTCGGTCCCGGATTCACTATACCAACTTGTGAAACTGTTTATAGATGGGTTATTGAGTCTATTCAAAACATCGCGACGAGCTAGCCACTTGTTCGGTGTAGACTCATACCATCGGCTACGACGAGGTGGGATTAAAAACCCCTCCGCTGGGCACCCTGGGGCCGTCTAGGCGGTCTCGGGCGCTTTAAGGCACCCGTGATGATATATATAAAAGAAGACAACCCTAACGAGAATTAACTTTTAGGTGAATATAACTGTATGCCATGAGCGCATTGCGACCTGAACTGAACTTTATTTGGTTCGTCGCAAGCGTCGCTATTTATTTAATTATTTTTTCGGAGTAGATCTTCTGTACTTATACTATTATTTCTTCTGTGCTTTTACTTACAAAATAATAAATATCCACCTAATAAACAAGGTAAATAGGTTCAATCTCTCACATAATTTCCCCGATGCTATTCACCATCTACCTATTCGTTCACCTAACATTCAATACACTCCCGACATCTGACAAATCGTACGGTTTTCGCTCCAATTTTCGATGACAAGACCTACATTAACCTTAAGGGTACTCCGTCAAGAACTCCCAGCGCCGAGGACGAATAAATCGGATGGTTACAGTGACGTATATTATTATTATAGACTTGTAGTACCGCAGAAATTATAGATTAGATTTTTTTATATATAGGAGCTCGGCATGTGACCTTACATCCACCTGATGGAAAGCATTATGCAGGTCCAAGAATAAATAAAGAAAGAATATTATTATTATTATTAAATAACACTGTTACTGAAGTTATATACGTGGTTGCCGAGTTGATTAGACCCATAGAGATAAAATAGGGAGGTGACCAATAGCCTTTCTAGTTTTGAGAATGAATGAATGAATGATTCTTTATTCACGGAACACAAGATGGCCGCCTTACATATTAAAAAAAAGTGAGAACAAAATCAATTACTGAGGATTGATTGATTGAAGTGAGAACAGAATATAGCGACAACACGAACTCGTTTGACATTTCGTTTTATAGGCCATTTAAGGCACTACGGCGGTTTCATATATTATTATTAGTTTCATGGTTAGACCTCAGACTTTATAGTAAAGTTTGGAGCTCCTCGATATATACCAGTAATTTTTTAATAAAAAAAATGTGTGTACATTTGTTTGATACCACTATAGTGTCTCGGGGAGTATACATTAAGCTATTGGCCCCAACTTTACTATAACAACTTGTGAAACTATTTATAGATGGGATTTTATCCAACCACCGTGACGAGTCGATGACTTTTTTAGCGTACACTCAGAATATCATCGGTTACTACAAAGTGGGAATAAATAAAGCCAGCGCCCGTGATGGTACAAAAGTTTTAGACATTGCATTTTGATTAAGCATGTGTCCACAATACGGTGCATTATTAAAAAAATGCTGAATTTAATTGACCTCAAGACGAGCAAAATTATTTTTGTACTGCGTTTCTTATCCATTAATATAAGTGTAGTCTTTGGGTACAAGAATAAATTAAGGTCTTTGTGTCATACAATTCGAAGGGTTTCAATAAACCCGTCCGAGTGGGACTTCACGTAGAACGACGTTTCCGACAATTTTACTTGCTTTTCATATGCGGGCTTTAAAGTCCAGCTATTAATATTAAAATATATCATGTTTATTTTATATCAAATTTTGTTTTCCTATTTTTATTTTAAATCTTGAAGTTACTATAATATTCGATAAGTTTAAATTCTCGGAATGAAAGTACAAACTAAAAAAATAATGAAAATCATGATCAAAATTTTTTTTGAAAAATTTATTTATTACGAATAATTATGTATTTTACATAATTAATATATTTTTATAATATTTATGTATAATACATAATTATTTGTAATTAATATGTTTCGAATAAAATTTTGATCATGATTTGAGCATTATTTTTTAGTTTCTACTTTCATTCCGAGAATTTAAACTTATCGAATATTGTAGTAACTTCAAGATTTAAAATAATATAATTTAAAAAAAAAAAATTTTTACCTGATTACCTATTCTCACGGTATTTCAGTATTTTGTTTTTTGAAATGTTTATCACTTTTGTTTAACCTTCTTAATTAAACACAGAAGGTAAGTATACTTATATTTTCTTTTCTTTTCTTATCTTATCTTTTCTTTTTTAATTAAAATAATAGTATTATGACAATTCCTTTTCAAGGTAGATAGATTTGACGCCATAATTTCCTCGTCGCTTTATGGATGCTATCGTTTCGAGATATAAAATTTTCGGCGCCGAGATTTTATGCGAATTTTTATGACATTGTCTCCGTAAATGTTGGCGAGTTTTATTGGCTATCAAATATAAAAAACACAAACGACGGAAAAATGTCTATTACTATTTAATTGGCCTTGTTTTTATCATGTTTATTGTTTATACACACGAAAACTTGCAATGTGTGTTGTAATATGTTAGTCCTTTAAAAGAAGCGTGAAGGCATAGTGGGGATTGCTAACAACTTATTATTTGATGTCATCTGTAGAAATATAAAAAATCGGGAAAAAAATACTAACCAAAAATAATATTTTTATCTAAATTAATCAATACATACATACC
The DNA here is from genome assembly GCA_947458855.1 of Monopis laevigella. Lineage (NCBI taxonomy): Eukaryota > Metazoa > Arthropoda > Insecta > Lepidoptera > Tineidae > Monopis > Monopis laevigella. The sequence continues at coordinate 15,714,153 of OX381589.1, forward strand.
ATCACGCCTATATACCTGTTTAGGGGTAAGCAGAGAGTACGCACGGTCTTTACATACTTCCCTAGCTTCCTCCATACCATGTACCGATTCATACAGGCGCGTCTGTTTTTTAGACTTCTTATTTGTCCTTTTTTAAGGACATCTCGAATTTGATGATGGGTGCCTTTTTGGCTCCCGATACGACTTATTTTTGATATCTCTCTAATATTATAATTGTAATAGTATGTTTTTAATCAATCAATATTTTTAAAGAGATAGTTTTTTAACACCGGGTCACAGAAGAAATAATACAAGTGACCGGGCAAAACCGTCCCTTACAATCAGCTGCTCTGGGCAATGGCTTGTTTGGCTAATATGTGAATATGCCATTGACGATAGTAATATTAATATATTTTTTTTTAAGTATCAAATTTGTTTTTTTCAGTGATACAGCCTGATTATTTTTCAATTTGCCGCGCTCTTCTTGTTACAATATTCATTAGACAAACTCTAATAATGCATTCACAGGTAAAACCACAATGTCTCATTAGTCTGTTATAAGTTGAAAATGCATTTGTTTACTTTTTTTAGACATATTATTTGCCAGTGGTTTCACCGTTGGTTTGTTCTTTCTGTTCCAGAAGTCGAGTTCAGTATTTCTCGACTACAGTTACTGTTTGTCGAATAATTAAAATAATAATAACAATAAGCCTTTATTTTTAACACTTCAAGACTTACACATAAAAATTAAAATAATACTTTTTATATAAATGCGAAAGCTCATTTTATATGGAGAACACAGATTTCGCGATTTCGACTGCAGTGTCCTTTTTTTCCACTGAAAAAAAAATCATTCAGTATAGACCTACATGCCACCTTACTGCGGGAAAAACTAGTTTGATAATATAAAACCTCGACTTTCCAAGATAGCAATCAAAGACCAATTCTTCAACAGTCTTCTTTGTCCACATTAGGTACTCTAACAGTGGGCTTATATTCATTTTTAAATCTTCATACCGAATCGATACGCAATTTGCGGTCGTAGCATAGATATATTAAAAATATACAGTTGATGCACTTTTGATGATAGAACAGATGTGACCTCTCATCGTTTACGAATTCGTACAATATTGTTTTTTTATTCATCTACATACGACATAATGTCGAACGAAAAGAGAAATTGAAATCTTATACAATTTATATTTAATTGAGATTCTTTATAAAGGCAGTCTATTTTAACATGAAGTTAATATTTTTGACTTTGGGCCATTGTGATTTTTATTATGGCAAAAATATGATAAGTATAATACATACATATATATCATCACAGGTGCCTTACGGCGCCTGAGACCGCGTAGATGGCACCAGGTTACCCAGCGGAGGGGTTTTAATCCCACCTCGTCATAGCCGATGGTATGAGTCTACACCGAACAAGTGGCTAGCTCGTGGCGCTGTTTTGAATAGACTCAATAACCCATATATAAACAGTTTCATAAGTTGGTATAGTGAATCCGGGACCGACAGCTTAACGTGCTCTCCGAGGCACTGTAATAGTATTATCAAACAAATGTAAATATTTTTTTTAAATTAAAAACTCATTGGTATACATCGTGATTCGAACCGGGGACCTAGGTGTTTTTAAGTCCAAGGTCTAACCCAAGGTCTAACCAACTCGGCCACCAGCACCACGTATATAAGTATAATGTTGATGTGATATCCGAAGGTCGTGTGTTTAATTTCTACTCAAGGCAAATCTATACAGTTAGCCATGGTCTAGCTGGGTGATTACGCGCACAACGCTTCGCTAAACTATAATCGATATGATGCAATTCTAACGTAATGCAAACCTGGTGACATTGAAAATTTTAAAATTGACAGACAACTACGTCATTTTGGTTAAAGTTCAGCTTAACGTTGTGCGGCGTAATAAGCCTACTGGGTGTTTATAAAATCTATGATTAGTTATCTATCGTTGTTTTCGGTATACAAGTACAAGCTTAGAATTTAGATTATTTTTATACCGTTACCAGATTTTTTGTTGTTTTTAAGGTAAGTAAGAAGTAGGTTGTTTTTTATATACATTTGGAATGTAATACTCAATGATTGTAGGTTATATAAATAATAAATTGGTGATAATAGTTTTTTTTAACATTTCAGCAAAATTTACAGATATAAAATCGAGTCCTTAGTTACAATAATTCTCAATTTTTACTTGAACTTAATGTGTATATTAATATCCAATAACGATTTAACGATATTTCGATGAAAACCCGTATATTGTTACTGTAAAGATAAAACGTAAATTAACAATATTTTATTAACGTGAAATTTATTGCGCATAATTTTAATGATCCCGTGGTTTGACTTGGGTAATTTATTTTGGGTAAAATTAATTTTATAATAATATAACAGTGCGGGTGGATGGTGTTGTTGACAGGCAAATTAATTCAGTTAAAATGTAAACAAAACAAAAACTTTTGTGTCGCGAGCGGACCGCTCAACTATGAAATAAAGCTCTTTTACTTTATTATATTAGCTTAAAGCAAACATTGTTTGTTACGGAAACGTTATTTGGCAACTTTTTTTTATTTTACTATTAGTTTTTTTACAGTAATCCCTAATTCATATAATATAGCCGTTATTTTTTTTATTAAGAAAACATACATACATACATACATACTATTAAGCCTATATCCCTGTTAAGGGGTAAGCAGAGAGTAATGTACGCCACTTCGCACGGTCTCTACGTACTTCCTAAGCTTCATCCACCTTCATGCACCGATTCATACAGGTGCGTCTGTTTTTTAGAATTTTAATAATAATATTACATACATACACACTATTAAGCCTTTATCCCTGTTAAGGGGTAAGCAGAGAGCAATGTACGCCACTTTGCACGGTCTCTACATACTTCCCTAGCTTCCTCCATATCCATGCTCCGATTCATACAGGCGCGTCTGTTTTTTAGACTTTTAATAATAATATTACATACATACACACTATCAAGCCTATATCCCTGTTAAGGGGTAAGCAGAGAGTAATGTACGCCACTTCGCACGGTCTCTACGTACTTCCTAAGCTTCCTCCACCTTCATGCACCGATTCATACAGGCGCGTCTGTTTTTTAGAATTTTAATAATAATATTACATACATACACACTATTAAGCCTATATCCCTATTAAGGGGTAAGTAGAGAGCAATGTACGCCACTTTGCACGGTCTCTACATACTTCCCTAGCTTCCTCCATATCCATGCTTCGATTCATACAGGCGCGTCTGTTTTTTAGACTTTTAATAATAATATTACATACATACATACTATCACGCCTATATCCCTGTTAAGGGGTAAGCAGAGAGCAATGTACGCCACTTTGCACGGTCTCTACATACTTCCCTAGCTTCCTCCATATCCATGCGCCGATTCATACAGCCGCGTCTGTTTTTTAGACTTTTAATAATAATATTACATACATGTGTATGTAATATTATTATTAAAAGCAGGGATATAGACTTAATAGTGTGTACTATTAAGCCTATATCCCTGTTAAGGAGTAAGCAGGGAGCAATGTATGCCACTTCGCACGGTTTCTACGTACTTCCTAAGCTTCCTCCACATCCATGCGCCGATTCACACAGGCGCGTCTGTTTTATAGACTTTTAATAATAATATTACATACATTCATACTATCACGCCTTTATCCCTGTTAAGGGGTAAGCAGAGAGCAATCTACGCCACTTCGCAAGGTCTCTACATACTTCCCTAGCTTCCTCCATATCCATGCGCCGATTCATACAGGCGCGTCGGTTTTATAGACTTTTAATAATAATATTACATACATTCATACTATCACGCCTTTATCCCTGTTAAGGGGTAAGCAGAGAGCAATGTACGCCACTTCGCACGGTTTTTATATACATCCCTTGGTTTCTCCACATATTATTTTATTAATATTTTTTTTATTTTTTTATAAATTCATTTAAATTACGCTTAAGTTAATTTGGTTACAAGGTCATATGTCCTACATTTTTTATTTAAAATTATTCGTTTCACGTAAATCACGATTATTTTTCGCAGAGAAAATAAAATCTATTTTTTTTAACAAGCACAGATATTGCTTTCTATCTAACAATTTTGCGACTTTTGTTTTACATTTTTATTTATTCCTGCATCATTTATATTTTTAAGACTCATCTCTAAACTTCTTAAAGTCTTTACCAGCATGGCCAGACCTGCTGTTTGCCTAGAATAAGAATCGAACCCATGACCTTCGGATAAAACCCTAGTGGTGTAACCAAATAGACCACTGAGATCCCACTCAACGCAAAACAATATTAGAACGTATTTTTGTAAAGTTTCTCTACCAGTTGTAATGTTCTCCCGCCGAACCTCTCATTAAATACAATCCCTTTGCCTCTGAACTACCCTTGCTTCTACGAACTACGTACTACGTCGTAGAAGTGAGTTAACCATAAAACCTTATATAATATTTCAGCCATGTAATCGTCTAGTTTAACCCTTTTACGTTGTGTATTTTTTTAATATGTAGGACAATTTACACATATTGCTCTGGTCACAAACAAAGCTCTAGGCTTGTACTATATGTACCAAAAGCAACAATATAATACATATTATATTTTATAAACAACCAGACCGTGACAAACTGTACAGAAAAAACGTACTATATATATATATATATCTTTATTTTTTGCCATGTGTGGGAATCAAACCCACGACCTCCGGAAACAACGCCAAAGGCGCAACCACTAGTCTACGTTTTATATTATTATGCATTAGTATCGTTGTTTCTCTTGTACACATAGTACGAGCCTAGAACTTAATTTGTTAATATGTGTACACTATTCGACAGAATAATAGATAACAAGTTACCTGAACTACGAAATAAGATGTTATCTTTCCATTTTATTGTAACAATGTAATTTGCATTGCTGTAAAGGATCGTAGTTGGCATTTATATAAATCTAATTTTAACTTTAGTTTAACAACCCTTTGATATTTTAACTAATTTATTCATTAAGTTTTGGTTTTGCTACCTACACATCAAAACTTAAACAATTAGAGACCTCTATTATATTTACTAAAATAACATATTAAAAGGCGAGGACCAACATGAATCATAAAAACTGATTTGCACGCATACAAATTCATTTTGTGGTTTGACAAAAATCTGTACATTACAGTCAACATTCGTAGGTTTTTATTAATATTAAAAAAAAATATGAGCTAAATAAAAAAAGTACACGATTAATGTTTTAGTACATTGTTCAAAACTGTGTTATGTTACAAAACGATAAAAAAAATGTTATCGCTGAAGATATTGATTGGTATTACGCATGAAGGTAAAAACCGTGCCCGTCCGTGCATTTGCAGGGTGCCGCGCGAGTGACAAATTTGTCACTCACACACACTTTCACAATTTTTACATCCTCAGTCTGATTTGTGCGTTCGGCGGAGAAAGTGGAAAAGAGCTCCGCTTTTATTGTTGGAAAAATGGTTAATTGTGCATTAAAGCTGTGTAGTAATTACTCTTTAAAAAAGTACCTTGTGTCACGTTTTTCTAATATGTATTTAACATGTTTTTCGTGTATTAAAACCTTAATAAAAAATAATAATAAAACCCATAATTAAAATATCAAAATCTGACGGTAACTGTCAAACTATGTTCGTCAGTTAGAAGTTGAAGAACTAGTGAACTTAATTTTTAATGAGAATTTCGATACTTTAAAATAATTTAAATTTAATTTAATCAAAAGGTATGGCGACAACAGAACCGTCCAACGTGGTTTGTCAGTTAAAATTTAGTGATGTGATTTTATAGTTGATATACTCGATATTTGTAAATACTTTCATGCTTAGGTATGAGATATTATACAATTATTGTTTTTTTTTAAATATAATACTAATTATATTTTCTATACATACAGTTTCCCGAAAGATCCGGCATTAAAACGTAAATGGGTAGAGGCAATTAAAAGTGAAGAAAATTAGTTACCAACAAGCATACCCGTGTATGTTCAGTACATTTTGAGGAATCAAGCTACGATTTAATTGTTTTTCGACTTTTGTAGTTTGCATCGACTTTCATAACTTCCTCTTGGAGGTCGATCAAAAATATTAAGGTTGCTTTTAGTAGGTAATATATAGTAAGTTGTGCATGTGTTTTAATTTAATAAATAATTTATTTTATTAAAGTAGGTATTTTAATTTATTGTTATATATACCTTTATATGTTAAATCCACTAGTATTATAAATGCCTATCAAGGTGAATTTGAAAGGATGTACTTTGGGCTAATATGAGGTTCTGCTGATAAAATCTAAGAACTTTTCCTATGGAACCATATGTCGCAAGTGAAAAAAAAATTTTACTTTCCCCTTCAAATTGGTCATTTTAACGTTACTAGTTTGTATGGAGAAGGCCATTTTTTTTCTTTTGCGATAAATGGTTACATGGGAAAGTTTTTTGATTTGATCATATTAGCCCAAAGTTACACCTTTCAAAGTTATTATGTCTATCCAAAACATCGCGACGAACTAGCCACTTGTTCGGTGTAGACTCATACCATCGGCTACGACGAGGTGGGATTAAAACCCCTCCGCTGGTTACCTTGGGGCCGTCTAGGCGGTCTCGGGCGCCGTAAGGATATGTGTGTGTATTACAACTGTATATCCATAAATAATTATTAATCTTTGATGATCTCTATAAATCCCAAAATATTTGGTTTATATCGATAAGTAATAATATTTGTTGTCGGTGGCACAACACTATCGAAACTATTAAGTATGCAATTTAATATTTAGCTTTTTATAATAAAAAAATAAAACATTTCATAGACACGCGCACACATTCATGTTTGACAATAGCTAACTTGTATCTCTTTTTTTCTCAAGCAGTTTTTTAAGTGTAAGAGGCGTTGAGCTACCATTTGAAGCCACACCTGTTTCCCCGTTCTTCATTTATTCGCCTCGGAAATTGGCGTCACCGGTATCGCACTATTATGAAACAATTTATGTATCATGCTTACTCCATTGGCGCGGGGCGCGTTTTTTTAGCTTCATGGTGGTACGAGATCAAAGTTTTAAGTTTTTTTTTTTTTTTTCAGAAACTCAACTTTTTTTTTTAATTTATTCGATTACTATTTTTATTAATAATATAACGTGTCTACTGCACCTTTTTGCGCTTTTAATTTAATGATAAGACATCAAATATGACGTAGAAAAATAACTTGATTTCACGTTGGTCCTGGCCCTAATACATCTAAATTAAAAATAATTTTAAAAACTATTTATTACACACCTTGGCCGAGTTGGTTAGACCTTGGACTTAAAAACACTAAGGTCCCTGGTTCGAATACCGGTGTCTACCAATGAGTTTTCAATTTTAAAAAAATATGTACATTCGTTTGACAACACCACTATTGTGCCTCGGATAGCACGTTAAGCTGTCGGTCCCGGTTTCACTATACCAACTTGTGAAACTGTTTATAGATGGGTTATTGAGTCTTTTTAAAAACATCGCGACGAGCTAGCCACTGGTTCGGTGTAGACTCATACCATCGGCATACGACGAGGTGGGAATAAAACCCCTCTGCTGGGTACCCTGGGCCCGTCTAGACGGTCAGTAAGGCACCCGTGAAGATATGTATGTATGTATTTATTACACAAAGTAGTTAAAGCTAGCCTAATTCCTTAGTCCTTTTCTACCAGCTTACCTTTTATTTATTGACAACTGACTATGCCCCGTGGTTTCACCGACATATATTATATTTTACTACAGTGCAATTTGTTCACAAAATACTGGATGAGCATTGGAGACTTTTTTAAACATTTTTTTTAATTCGCGTTGTTGGAAGGCAGGGGAAGAACTGCAGCGTTCCCGGACTTGAGATATTTTAACTCTCCCCTGCACTGTGTTTCACTACCCTCTCTACTAAACTAAATACTATATTTTATGATCCTGTTAGCGCCATCTTGGAAACACGTTCCATAAAAGTTCTGACGGCCGAAAATTCTCGTGTCACAATGTTCAACCAAACTTCTCCGAAACGGCTTGACCAATTTTTATGATTTTTTTGGATATATATATATATATATATATATTATGATTTTCTTCACCGTTCTACCACCAACTCCCTTTTTTATATATATTATAATAAAATATTTATTTGACATATCTCATATATCTTTTTTTTCTTCAAAATAAATTGATATTTCATAAAATATATTTCTACTCACTATCTTCTCTTATTGGGTTAAATAATCACCATATAAAATAAAAAAGTTAATAAGTGCAGAGTGAGACAGAACATTTTATTCATTAGTACGTACACCCGTAAAAAGCCGAGACGAACAGCTAATATTATAACTATTCTCATTTACTATCGGCGTAGTTTTGGCGGCAATTATTAAAAAAAATAGATACTATATTTTTGAGTGCAGCTTTTGAAACACAATAACAGACTTTAAATGTGTCTAAATAGAAAATACTAGTATTCCTTTAATTGACAAACTTTTAGTATTTTTGTCACTTAATTTTGTTATTCATTGACCATTAGATGGATTGCCACGTTTGTAAATTAAATCTATACAGGATCCGAGAAATGTTCAGAAAACATCATAAATTATTCTAATGCATTTGCGCCTAATTGTTCTTCGACCGCACTGATTTGTTCAGACGAGGGCCACAAATCCGTCACCAGGACCCACGTTCGCATTTGGCACATCGCCATGTAAATCGTGGTACAATTGTCGATGCCCAGGGCCTTCTAACTTTCAAAACTAGATTATAGAAAGATCTAGAAACTTATATCTTAAATCTGTATCAAAAGGATATTAGCTGGGGAAAGACTTTACATTCTACAGACAGCTATTGTAGCTCTAAACACCTACTGCTAAAAAATAACAGCTAATAGGTATAGAAAATTGGTCCGTCACCAGGACTCACATTCGCACATAAGAAAATGTAAATCCAGCAGGGTAACTGCGTATTCGAGTTGAGATCAAAAATAACGTATTTCTTACAAATGAAAATTTTGAAATTCCCAATATTTTATAAATGTATTTTTTGTAATTTATTATCAGATACTCGAACTAACTATACAATGATCAATTCAAACAACGCTGTTTTTTTGTGATACAAAAACAGTTCTCGATAATGAACAAATATTTACTAATAAAGAATAGGTTCTATGGTTAGTTACGAAGTTAGTCGAAGTGGTTACCCTGCTGGTATGGCAGATCGCCGTGTAAATCCCCAGGGCCTTCTAACGTTCAAAACTGCAATAAATAAAGATTTGGTAATCGCACAATTTTGTCGGTATAGTGGAGTAAACAATATTAAAACACATTAGCAAGATCATTATTAAAATTTCAACCCCAAGTGGGCGAAAAGGGGAGATAAATTATTTTACAGGATAATTAATATTTTGGTAAATAAAAGCGCTAACGCTTGTCAAAAGTAGCCACATAGCCAGCAATTCAGAAAAAAACGGGCGAATCGCGACACATGAATCGAAATTGTAGTGAAAAAAATATATAGATAATCCACATTATTGTTTCTAAGTAGTAAACAGTTAAGGTTTCAATTTGAACTTTCCATCAGTTTAAAACTCAGTTCCAAACGTACCAGCAAAGGGTTATGGATTTACCTTGACTTATTGACTAATCTTAAATAGCAAAATATCCTACAACAATTTGCTATAAAACCCTATCTAAAATTCGAAGCGCAATGCCTGAAGCACACGCGACTATGTAACATTGAGTCACAGAATTTCACGCTTCCGTTCCTAGCAATAGGTATGTGCTGGTACGTGAACCCCAGTGCGTGACACAGCGGCTGTCTTTGTCACTGAAGCCCAACTTGGCCCCATCCCAAATAACAAAACAGAGATGAACAACCCTACTTCCTCTAGATTTCTCATAAAAATAAGGATGTCAAGTCAAAAGCAAAAATATGAATGGATTTCAATAGTACCTATTTTATTTGTTGTGAAGTTTTGTGATTTATAGATCGGGTTTAAATTAACTTGTCTCGCTCGCTATGGAATGAAATTTGTAATTGTTGTTTTTTGTGTTTGATTTTGAATGGGGTTGGAATATTAAAGAATGTTGGAATAGAAAATAATTTAGTTACGAGAAAATTTAACATACTCGTAGAAGTACGTTTACATTTTAAAAACTATTTTTAACATCACAATGGATAAATACACACCTACATGCAATGTCAAAAAGTTTACCGACAATGTTTTTGCACAGTTTGCCATAGTCTGGGTGTTTATGAAACATAATATGTATCGTTGGTTCTAGTATAGTACAAGTTGTAATTGGTGACCAGTACCCCTAGTGTGAGTTTTCTTACTATTACTTTGCGTTTAAGTTAACTAAAATTTGTATTTGTAGTTTAGCGCTCCAAGCGGGAATTTTTAGAACTGAAAATTCGAGCGTGTGATTGGTCAAAATGTTAACGCTAAAGTAAATGTTAAAAAAACTCACACTAGGGCTACAGACAATAAGTCTGTAATGCCCGAAAAACAAATGTATACAAAGGTAGAGTTGTCAAAATATGTTGTCAGCAGCATAAACTTTAAATTTTGTTTTATGGGTAAATAGGTACTTAACTAATTAGTTTAAGTAATTTTATACGTGGTGGTCAAGTTAGTTAGACTTTAGACTTATAAACACTTAGGTCCCTGGTTTAAACCCCGGTGTGTACCAATGAATTTTTAATCTAAAAATTTATGTACATTTGTTTAACAACACCACTATAGTGCCTCGGAAAGCATGTTAAGCATGTCGGTTTCAGTTTCACTATACCAACTTGTGAAACCGTTTATAGATGGATTATTGAGTCCACCCAAACATCGCGACGAGCTAGTCACTTGTTCGGTGTAGACTCTTACCATCGGCTACGACGAGGTGGGATTAAAAACCCCTCCGCTGGGTACCCTGAGGCCGTCTAGGCGGTCATGGGCGCCGTGGACGGCCTCATGATATTTATTTATATTTCTATTTTCCCCCCAATTTTATTTTTCCAATTCCTATAATCATCATCATCATCATGCCAGCCTTTCGCGCGTCCACTGCTGGACATAGGCCTCCCCCAAGGATCGCCACAACGACCGGTTCTGCGCCGCCTGTAGCCATGGGCTTCCCGCGACCTTTTTCAGGTCGTCGGTCCATCTTGTGGGGGACCTGCCTCTGCTGCGTCCTCCAGCACGCGGTCGCCACTCGAGAACCTTAATGCCCCAACGGCCGTCCGTTCTGCGAGCTATGTGGCCTGCCACTTAAGTTTGGCGATTCTGGAGGCTATGTCCTATAATATAATTTTTAAATCGACGACGCAAGCACAAGTCGTTGCGTTAAATGTGCAATGCGGTTGCTGTCTAAACAATATTTTTGATTCCCTCGTAGTTGATACCAAATATCAAGCCGATGAAAACCAAAAAATGTTCAACATTTATTGGCGTATGTGAGATGACAATGCACGCTTAGATTTTTTAGTGATAAATCATATTTATGAAAATTTGGAAATAAATATTTTAATTATGACTAGTTCTAAACTCCTTAAAATCTTTGATCAAACGATTTCCTTTATAGTAGGTCCTCCTAAAAATGTCACCACCAAATGTTAAAAATAACTAGTAAATAAATAACATTTCGATCCAAAATTTTACACAGCTCTTAAAGTAGCTCTTAAAACAGATTGTTGCAATTCCTCGTTGTGGCAGATTTTCTCTTAATTGGTGTCGGGATGACAGATTAAGGGGTGGGTGGTTGTGACGTAATTGACAGGCCAATCTGAGCCGAGGTTTGGGTGATGGATACGTCCTGCCTCCGATAACCGCAACTCACAGCACTATCTGCTTACGCTTTTACAATATACCCATTAATTATTTTTATGTAGGTATCTACACGCTGGCAAATAATCTGGTTGAGTTTGCTGCTATCTTTCTGTTGTAGGTTTATTATTTTGTATAAAGTGGTTGCTTAAAAAAATAATGGTTAATAAAATGCGTTGAAATTAATATTAGGTATAAAGTCAAAAGTCAAGTCAAAAATAATTATTTCATGTATGTTCATGAAATAAATTTACGTGGTGGCCGAGTTGGTTAGACCTTAGACTTATAAACACTTAGGTCCCTGGTTCGAATCCCGGCGTGTACCAATGAGATTTTAATTTTAAAAAAATATGTACATTTGTTTGACAACACCACTATAGTGCCTCAGAGAGCACGTTAAGCTGTCGGTCCCGGTTTCACTATACCAACTTGTGAAACTGTTTATAGATAAGTTATTGTATCTATTCAAAACATCGCGACGAGGTAGCCACTTGTTCGGTGTAAACTCATACCATCGGCTACGACGAGGTGGGATTAAAAACTCTTTCGCTGGGTACCCTGAGGTCGTGTAGGCGGTCTCGGGCGCCCGTGATGATATATATATATGTTCATGAAAAGTCAAAAAAAATATATATAAGGTGCAACTTGCACCTTATATATTCCTTATAAAGTCAAAAAATATATATATAAGGTGCAACTTGCACCTTATATATATATTTTTTGACTTTTCATGAACATTCGCCTCGGGCGCCCGTGATGATATATATATGTATGAGTTTACACCGAACAAGTGGCTACCTCGTCGCGATGTTTTGAATAGACACAATAACTTATCTATAAACACCGTGCAAGTGTGCACTTGGCTAGGTCGCGATTCCTCCCACAGACAAATGTTGAAAATTTTATAAAAAATAAACAAATCGTAAACTATTACCGAACACACGCTACATAACCAACTAGTTTAAGACTAGGTGGTTAGCTGGTTCCATTGATCTGTCAATAGAACCAGCCTACTTCAACTTAACTATTGTTTGTAAAATTATCTATTTAATACATTAAAATATTTGACAAGCGTAAATATATAAGTTCAAGTGCGTGGTAACGACTCAATTTTTTTTCGATATAACAAGGCTATCAAAATCTCTTTAACTATACTCTCATCACATACTTGTGAAACATAAGTGAGCAAAGAAATTTATTACTAGTTTTAGTTAAACGTGTACCTCTACCATGAGTTTTTTACTAGCTGTACAGTTTAAGCTGCAGTATTTGGTGGATCCCCAATGGGATCGCTTAATTTTTCTTGACAGTACAAACAAAAACTACCTATTGGTGAATGCTTACAGTTTAACAAATACTTATGGTAGAGCTAAGTTTTGGGAAACGTTTCTGAATATAAAAGTATGCCTTCATTGTAGATAATATAATATATTTAAGACTAAAATGGAGTTAAAGTTCAGTCAAACAATAGTAGGCTGTGTAAAAAAACAATTTAATAAAGGTAATCAATTAATAGTACCTATTTACTGCTGAGTACTCAAACAATATAATACAAGCAATAAAAAAATATACACTGAAAGTGTCTGAATTCAACGGGCTTTCGTAAACTCGCAGCTGAAAGTGTCGTTTAGTAAATTTCAAATAGTTACCTAAGACTAAAATGGAGTTAAAAATAAGAAAAGGTTTAAAATAAGCAGAAAACGCGTTAAAACTTCTTAGCGTAAGTTATAGTCATAGGTATGGCGAAGTAAAGTGCGCGCTAAGTCTTTATTATCAGAGCCGTTTACATTCACGAGAATGAAGGCGAACTATTATAGGCTATGTACAAAATGTATTTATTCTTGTTCATCTATTAATAGTATTAACTGCTAAGCACACAAATAATATAATACTAAGAAATAAAAAAATACACTGAATTCAACGGGCTTTCGTAAACTCGCAGCTGAAAGTGTCGTTTAGTAAATTTCAAATATTTAAGACTAAAATGTAGTTAAAAGTTCAGAAGTTTAAAAATAAACCTTTGTTATTCTTCTATCGTAGATATATTCGTAGTAGTCCATCGCGGTTTTTGTCTGAGTGGCCTCGCGTTGTCGCCATTTACTTTGCGCGTTAAAACTTCTTAGCGTGAGTTATAGTCATAGGTATGGCGAAGTAAAGTGCGCACTAAGTCTTTATTATCTGAGCCGTTAGAGTCACGAGAATGAAGGCGAACGAACGTGGCTAGCATCTATAAGCTTACTTTACTTAATTCCCGCCGATCTGATATATTACTCTTTTTAACACTATTTATGCTTTTAATTATTTTGTAGTTGTCTCTACTTTTTATAGTTTGTTTTTGCTATATTAAAAAGAGATATTTAAAAGGTTACTATCAAACTTTATTTCATTACAAACCTACAATTATTATGACAGTGTTTGTTGAATAGATACAGGGTCCATCTACTAGATAAATTGTGTATCAACGGCATATCAAAGTTAAAATTTGACATTACAAAATGTGTCAAATTTTGCCTTTGATATAAAGTTGTTTTCCAATGCATTTTGTAGAATAAGGCCCCAGCTATACTTTCCTAAATCCAGTAACTCTTATTTGTGTGTATGTTTTTTTCATGTTATTATCGATGAAATAGACTATAATACTTCTATATAATTCACGGGCCCTCAGAAAATCTATATTTAAATGATGAAGGTATATAAAATTGTTAAAAAAAAAATCAAAATTATTCCGAACAATGTAAAAATATTCTACTGTATTGAACTACTAATGGCAAAACTTAATAGGAGCTCTAACTTATTGAGAAAGTATAATAAAAGCAAAAAGAAAAAAGGAAGTATAATAAAAAAATGGCGTACTAAAACCTGTTAGTTTAGAGAATAACCAAGTCAGGGCCAATAAGCCCTGTGCCAAGACCTATTGCACTTAAAACATCTCAAATAAACTTAGAATATTTTAAACTAGGACCATTTGGTATGTTAAAGGGCCAAATCAAGTCATAATGGTATTCGATCTGCTTTCTTAGTTTTGATATATTCTAATAGGTACTGTGGCGGGACTAATTTATCTACGATAGGCTAAATTAGTTTAATACGAAACCTCCTGAGGCCCATTTTAATGAAAATTCAATGTGGTTAAAATTTCTGTCTTTATACAGTATGTTCTAAATTGTCTGATTTATTGAAAGAGATGTCTTAACCTATTATGCCATTAATTTATTGCGTTTTAAAACCGGTTAATAATTATAAAACAGCTAAAATGAGAGGGTAACCCTATTATTATTATTTTATTTGAGCACAGCATGTGACTCTGTCTGATTGTAAGCAGGCCTACAAAGTCCATGAATGGGGTCGATCAATACATTGTTGTTAAACAATATTGATTACTTTAATCCCACTATGCTGTCTAAATGATGCGGTTATGAAATCGGTGACGACAAAGACGAATTTGAATATATAACATCAACCTGCTCGGTCGTGCGCCCGTTTCGTAACCGCACCCTGAAAGATGACTACCACCTTGACAATAAATAAGTTGGTTTAGATTACTTAGTAGGTACCTATAGATCGCGGCGGTTTCCCGACGATGTCGATGCTTAGGCTGAGTTGCACCAAAGTGTCTGTTAAAGTTATTGTAATGAATAAAGTTAAAAATGGCGTCGAATGTACCAGCTGTCATTCGACTTTCAAAATAAAACTGGTACATTCGCTATTTTTTACGGACACTTTGGTGCAACTGGAGCTTAGAAAAAGAACTAACCACCTTTAAATAATTTATGAAAGAACATCCTGTATTGTATGTACGAGCCTCAAATTTTAAAATGAACTGAGAAAATACCAATAAGACTTAGTAAACACTACAAAGCGATTCGTTAAACTATATGGGCTAGAAACTATCCTGCTGATTACCTAAAGGTATACAGAAATTCCAAACAGTCTTCTTTTATCCACCAAAGTTTGGATTTGGTTGCCGAGAAAACCAAAAGGTATTGCTTTGATTTTGAGTTATTCTAAATGAACTCGGAAATCTGTGGTTCTGAATAAGCCCCAGTTATGTTGCGTACAAGAACAATTAGTTTTACTGGAGTTAATAAAGTCCAAAATATAACCTAAATAAAACCATTTTAAAACTTACAAGTCTCAAAACCAATTGCTCAGATTCGCAAGCAAGTATAACGTTATAATAACCTCCTGTAAAAATCCAATGGTTTTTTTTAAAGGTTCTAAGACCTCATAGCATTCAAAACTACTAAAATATAACCTGAGGTATAATCTAGAACCATTATAATACCATTCTAAGGCCAAGAGGACTTTTTCAATACCTAAGTACCCAAAAAATGTTACTTGGGCAATTTGTATTTGGGAAACCAATTTTTTTTTTCACAGTCAAAATCATTTATTTCATGTAAATCTTTACAGATATTTATGAATAGCCAAAAAAAAAGTTTAACAATGAGGTCTTAGAGTGCGTTTGGTTAGGCAGCAATTCATTAACAAAAGAATGACAAATATTTATTATACCTCAATATCAGATTTAGAACTTAAACGCGAATTTCATTTGCGACACGTGGTTCCATTGGAAAAGTTGTTCGATTTATTTTGTAGAGCCTCATATCAGCCCAAAGTACAACCTGACCTATAATTAGATTTTAATAAATTTATTGATAGTTTCAAATAAGAGTAAATAATTTATTATTGGATGTAAGAGTGGTGCGTCCTGAAAATCAGCGCGTGTGATACTGCAAAGTAATAAACCTTTCAAATTCGCCCTGTTTATTGTAAGTATAATATTCACCAAAAATATTAAAGTTGTATAGTACCTACCTACAATACAAACCTACCTCATTCATTATCTGCTCAAATTTATTGTCCCAAAGGATTGACTGGTAGAGAATGCCTAGGGCCATTTTACTTTGCCTTTGTACTTTGTGTAATAAATAATTAAATTTATAACATATGAATATACGTGTATTAATCAAATATTATAACGATTGGGTATTAATACAAAGTATTGTAATTTTAGAAAATATTATTATCACAAATAAAAATAATAATATATAGACATCTTTTTACACATATTGTCCTGGTCACAAGCTAAGCTAAGCTTGTATTATGTGAACTAGAAACATTTTTTTTTTGTTTTATATCAGTAGGACAATTTTATGAGGCGCTTCCGGTAAGCCTGATACGTGGATCATAGAAATATTGCAAGTTTTGATAAAATACTACCCGAGTTACAGTGGCGGACTGACGGTAGGGGCGGCGCGAACGCCCCAGATCTCTGATCCTGGGGGGGACTCCAAATGTCTACAAATTCTTGATCAAATCCAAAAAATGTTAACTTTATGCGCAAGAAATTGTTACTACATGGCAGTCAAAATATATAATCATTTACCTAAACCTTACACCAGGGGCGTGCATCTCATAGAGACAGAAAAAAACTGTCTACCCTGATAACCCTGACACAATGCACAATAATAAATATTTTATTAAAACATTTAATTTATGTTAACTATTCATAAAATATAAGAAAAGCGCCATCTATTGGCAACTATTAGATTTAATTTGTAATTCGACAAACGCGCCCTCATGCATAAAAGTATGTAAGACGTTGAACTAAACTGTCTGTCTGTATAAGTTTGCACACATAGAAAACGTGTAAAAACCTTGTCTGTATATGAAACACAAAGATAGTAAACTACACGCACATACAAAGAACCTCAGCAATGTACCGAGCGCCTTTAGACACTGTCTTTTCGGATAATATAGGTATCATTAACTTTTGCGCGAAATTGAAATGACACCAACATAATTATAATCACGATATAAACATAAATTTAGCTTTTTAATTTTCTGAACATTTTTAAATATGATTTATAATTAGGAAAATGTATATATATATATTTTTGGTTTATAATAAACTCGTAATTATTACGGACTTCATTTGATTCACGGAAGAAATTTGATTTTTTATGTAGTTTGTTAGTTTGTTTGCACAATCGGTACGCGTGAGATTCTTTTTATTGTGGAGATAGTTTTTTAAAGATCTAATTTGAATTTCTTTAGGTATTAAAAATGGAATGTGAATGCAGTACGTTTTGTTTAGAAAAAATCTAAAGTTTTTAAATCTTACTTTAGAAGAAAAAAGACAAGTTATTACAAATGGTCGTTGTGTGCCGGTATTGGATTTAAAATATTTTTAATCAGTCATTTTGAGGTGGCTAAATCCAGTATCATTTTTCCTGAAATAATGCAGTAAATTTTGGTAAGTGTTTTTTTTTATAGTATGTTTTTGTCTACCCTGCCTAAAACACCTATGCACGCGACTGCCTTACACCGAATTGAACATCTAAAGCTATTCGACTTCTTATTTGAAAAAAGATAAGTACTACTGCGTTAAGGATTTTTTAGATGTAAAGATAAAATAAAATGAGTAGTGAATCCAAATAAATCTAATAATAAATATATAATACATATTGTGTGATTTTGTATAATTTCTTAAATATTAATTCATTTATTATACTTTTATTATATATTTTAACGTGTTTTGTTCTGTCGGAAGTGTTAGTTTATTATTGTTTTTTTTTTTATATTGAGCTTGTTTCATTATGCTTTGTTTGATTGTTCTTGTTAAGTTTCATTGCGATTTTTAAATTTGTTAATTAACTAATTGTTTAACACCTTGCATGCCAAAACTGGCAGAGTCTTAAAGTTAAGACATCTTAAAGTTATTACCTTTGTAACCATATTCTTGCAAAATAAAGATTATTTATTTATTTAAAGAAGGCTCTTAAATGCTTAGTAACCACCTAAAAGTTAGTTTAGATTCGGAAGTCCCAAATAAGCCTGGTTTTTAATTAATTTAATTTTACTGCTAATCTTTCCATTTCTCACTTCAGTGGTCCTTTATAGTAATAAGTATACATACAATACACTTTTTTTATAGGCATACAAATGTGTACTGAATATGGTTGTTAAAATTACATCAAGTGGTTGTTTATAAAAATATAATATGTATGTATATCATTGTTTCTGGTACACATAGACCTGAGTTTGTGACCAAAACATTTTTTTAAAATAATAATATGTGTAAATTATCCTAAATATTATTATTTTATTATAACTTATTAGACGAAGAAGCTGAATGAGGGCCTCATTTAGCTTTGCCGCCCCAGGCCTCTGACGGGCTTAGTCCGCCACTGGAGTTAACTCGAGTTAGTACGCATAGGCTTTCCCCAACCTTTCTAACTTTCATCGTTATTAGGATATTAATAGTGAAACATATTAAACCCTTCCTAATTTTAGATCTAAGTTGCTTGTTTGTTTCAATGTTAATATATTGTTTCGGGGCAATGTATAAATACTCTAGGTTATATAAGCCTTTAATGCCTACATTTTCCAAAACAATATTTTAACTTTGGACATTAAAATCAAATACTTAAACAATAGTTTTCTAAAAATATTTTTTGTCTACCTTTACATAATATTATATGCAATATTATAATGACCACTATTATTTATAGAGGTTTTATTTATATCTACATACATGAATTACTATTACAATATCATACCCGTAAGTGCGTAGGTATAATAAAAAACCCGACGTTTAAGGTCTAGTCTCTTTTTTTTAAATAATCCTTTAATTTAAGAAATTTACTTCATTATTTATTCTTTATACCGACAATCCCTGTTTCTATTTCTTTTAAAAAACTCTTTTTATATAAAAGCAAATTATTTAATAAAACATTTGCTTTGAAATAAATTAATAAAACATTTGCTTTGAAGTTTATTTGGTGATATGACAATTATAACATATGACCGCCTCCCTAGACTAGTAGTTGCAGCTTTTGCGTTGTATCCGGAGGTCGTGGGTTCGATTCTTACCCATGGCAAAAAAATCAGTACGTTTTTCTTTCCACTTCTTATTTTTACGAATGGTCCTTTGTAGTGCAAACTACATAAATACATACCAACACGCCTGTCCCCCTGTTAAGGGGTAGTCAGAGAGCAGTGTGCGCCACTTCACACGATCTCTACATACATCTCTAGCTTCCTCGGCATCCATACATCTCTTTATACATGCGCGTCTATTACGAAGACTACTTATAACCCTTACTTATATTATCCTTTTTAAGTTACAAAGTTTACAAAGTACTGGGTGTTAATAAACTATAATATGTATTGGTATCGTTGTTTCTGGCACGCATTGTATAAGCCTAGAGCTTAGTTTGTGGCCAGAGCAATATGTTTATAATGTCCTTCATATTATTATTTATTTATCTTAACTTCAATTTTGGTTTTAGTCTGCGGGTTCAACAGTTTTCAGGAAATTACTGCATCGATTTCTTGTCTAGGTGGTAGTCTCCTTTCAGTGTGCGGTTACGAAATCGGTTTAATTAACGATAAGGCAGGGAGTATATTAAAATATACTAATAAGTAATGCAATTTGTCGCCACCCATTTCATAATCGCATCCATTTAGCCGGCATTGTGGGAGAGATCAATTTTGTTTAAGAACAATTATTGATAGACGCCATTGATGGACTTTGTAGGTCTACTCACCACCAGGTAGATACAAAATCACATGCCTTGCTCCAATAAATAAAATAATAAAATGTTAAGTTTTGACTTGAACACTTTTTTATCTAAAGATATTTTTATCAATATGTAAGAATATTAAAATAATTTAAAATAAATAGTGAGGTTCTGCCATATCGCTGCCAATTTATTGTAAGGGTCCCCAATAGACTGGCTGCGTTACCTCGTTGTATATACTAATACGCGTTGTCCTAGGGACGAGCCAGCCCTTTGGTTACCAGACACGTCGACCAAACATTAAACCTTTTTTCATACATATCGGTAAACAAGATTCATAATTCCACACAAATCCGACCAGCAGTTCTCAAGATATCGTGCAGACAGTCTGACACCATGAGATAGATGTAATGTGAGTTGCCATGCCAAGCTCTATTAAAATATAAGGATGTGATTAAAGACTTTTATAATATTTTTTTTAATTTAGAATATTAATAATAAAGGTGACAATTGTAATTTACCATGACAATTTATAATATATTGCATGGTTTAGAATCTAAAGTTAGATAGTTCTAAGTAAATAATTCCAACTAAACTGATAAATGTATTATGAATTGTCATGGAAAATTACAATGACTCCTTTTTGAAACTCGTTTTATATGATTCTTCGTTACATAATAAGCACACTACATTGTTATTTCCGAGACTCTATTATTAATAAAAATCAATGTTAAAGTTTGAATTTCCACAATGGCGCTAAAAACGCTGTTTCGCAGTCTATGTCAAGTGTGACGTCACACGCAAGTAAACAAACAAGCACAGATTAAATAATCTCCTATATATTATACTGTATTTTATTTCATCCACATGATTTATAATCTGTGTATTGTTTTGTTTACTTGCGTGTGACGTCATCAACCAATCAAAGATGTTTTTGTTATAAATAAAATTGTAAAAAATATTCAATTTTATTTCGTGTAATCTACAAAAGATATACCTACATAATTTAGTTTAAAATAAAGTGAAATATGATTTTTTACGCCATTGTCTGTTAGGATGACCACAATTTATAGTATATTTTTAATGTAGTCAAATAGCCTAATAAAGGCTTATAAAATAGGCCCCAGGAGCACATAAAATCTTCAAACACATTTCCAAGCGTTTGGCGTTTGGATCTGGTAACCGAAGGGCTAGTTCGTTCCTCGGACAGCGTATCAATATTGCAATACAACGAGGGAACATACATACATACATACATATGCGAAAAAACGGCCCCAGGGGACCTAGCGGAGGGGTTTTTTTATTCCCACCTCGTCGTAGCCGATGGTATGAGTCTACACCGAACAAGTAGCTAGCTCGTCGCGATGTTTTGAATAGACTCAATAACCCATCTATAAACAGTTTCACAAGTTGGTATAGTGAAATTGGGACCGACAGCTTAACGTGCTCTCCGAGGCACTATAGTGGTGTTGTGAAACAAATGTACATACATTTTTTTATTAAAAACTCATTGGTACACACCGGGATTCGAACCAGGGACCTAAGTGTTTTTAAGTAAACGACGGAACGCAGCCAGTTTTTTGGGGATTATTATTGTTATTATATTTAGCGGTATTATTTGCGGTGATATAGAGGAAATATATTATTTATAAGAGTTCCCCCCCCCCTCCTCATTTTTTTTAAAGTTTTTTATTGTTTATATCATATTTTATAAATTCTTTATTATATATATAAGTTTTTTTTTTATTAATAATCTACTTTCTATATTCTTGTTGGTCAAGTTTAAAATAGGTACATTTTTTAAGTACCCGGTTCAACCCGGTGTGTCAGTATATATTTTAAACAATTACTGTAAAAAAGCTATAGCTGTACAAAACCAGGGTAGTACCCAGATTGTGTTGGAGACCAGTGATTCATTGCCTAGGACCCTCGGCTTGAGGCGCCTTCAGACGGCAAAGCATCCATCACCAGCCAGGATCAATTAATTCAACATGAGACGACCTGAAGTATTAATAAAGTAAAATTTTGATTCAGAGGGAGTTTAAGATCAAGTTATTTCAAAGATTAACATGCTGCATAAATAAATAAATTATATATGTACATTTTATCATCTCTTGTATAAGAATAAACCGCCGCGCCGTTCGTTAGTCGCGCTAAATCTCTTTTTTTTTATAAATATAAAAAAGGTACACACAAATATTCCATCCATACAAACATTGTAAATGCAAAAGTGAGTCTATCTATCTGTTAATAGACATTAACATCTAAACAATTGAACCGATTAAAAAATATATAGGGAGTTAAAAAATCCCCGGATATAATTATATTGATATAAGATATACCTACGTAGATTGTAAACCTAATCACTTCAGTCTAGAATCTAGACTCTAGTTAAACAAAATGTCAGGTAGTGCCCAGGGTTTGTTGAGTTATTTATAGCATGGAACGCTCGGCTTGTGGCGCCTTCAGACGACAATAATCTATTACCAGCCAGGATCAATTAATTGGACATGGTCGCCATGGAGCATTAATACCCAATTTAGACAAAGTTTCACAAAAAAAGGAAATAGAGGATAGATTAACCATTAAATCTTAATAACTAGGTATACATAACGTGACCATACGTCCCGTTCTGAACGGGGCTGTCCCGTTTTTGCTGCTGTATTTTGGTGTCCCGGTGTCCCCGAGGAAAGCTTCGGGACCCCAAAATATCCCGTTTTCAGTTTCAAAAACATCAGTACTGATAAAAACTCAAAATGTATAAACAACAAAAAATATATAAAAATTCAAAATAAATACTGAAAATCTCTATATTGTATAATAACAATTTTTTAATGATTTAGAATTTTAGATACATACAATAAAGGGTTACAATTTTGTATTACTCATGCAATCTATTGGGGAAAAAGTAAGTAATATATACTTCTTTTTTTTTTTAATTCTTTGTTGCACAAAATTGTACATAGGCGATAATAACGGCATAAACGACAGATATAATATTTAAGTAAATATATGGCCATGGCAAAAAATATATAAGTACCTACATTTTTCTGTACAGTTTGTCATGGTCATGTCAACACCCATGTTTATAAAAATGTGATATGTATATGTTACAGTCATAGTGATGAAATAGATATTATACATAATGAATGGTTATTACATATAATAACTAAATTGTCTAGACAATGTGATTAATTAATCACTTTATAAAATAATATGTATATGTTACAGTCATAGTGATTAAATAGATATTATACATAATGACTGGTTATTACATATAATGACTAAATTGTCTAGACAATGTGATTAATTAATTACTTTATCCTTCAAATTATTCATAATAGCAGGTCAAAGTTAGTCAAAGTAATAAATACGGTCCGACTCGCTTCCCTTCCTTCTCGTTTTGTTGCTGTCTCGTAGCCCTTATAACTTCTCAGGAGACAGAAGGGATGTATAAGTTAGGCACTAAGCATGGGTTTCTAAATTAAACTTATATATATATATATATATATCGTTCCTCAAAACGAAGTTACTATCCGGGAATGTGCAAAAAAGGAGTTACATCTTGGCGGCCAAGGATTTTAGTATTCCAACTGTACTGGTGAATGCGTTTCTAATAGGTGCAAATGTAAAAAGTTAAGCCTCTTGTCACAAGAGCCTTACTTGTAAGAAAACATAATTAATATTTTATTTTATTAAAAACTACCATCCTGCTAAGTTGAGCACCTAAAAAAGTTTTCTTGTCATAATATTAGAATATTATTTGTCATGTCAGTTGTTTTTAAATTTTTTATTATTGTAGAGAGTTATACCAAATACTCATATTGATTTTTTAAAATTATTTTCTATGATAATATTATTTATAAAATTTATAATATAGATTATAATTATTATTTAAAATAACAGCAATGGTTGCTACTCATATAGTTATGCTTAAGGCATATTGAAATATAAAAAAAATCTTCACCTATTATTCAATTTATCCAAGTCTTTCAACATATTATATAAAATATCTAGTTAATGTGATTAATTCTGTGTTAATTATCACTTTGTCTAAATTAAGTAGATATTATACATAACGGTCGGATAGTATATATAATATCTGGATTTATTACTTTCGCTGTAACATATATTTTGTTGTTTCTGGTAGACATAGTAGCTGGTAGACATACAAGCCTAGAGCTTAGTTTGTGACCAGTGTAAATCGTCCTACATCTTATATTACATTATTAGTAGTCGAGGATTAAATTAAATTTAATGATGATAAGTCAGAAACGCTATTGGTAAAACTTTTCTCGATAAAATTATTTGTCAATATAGACTGAAATTGAGTTTATTTTTAATACATTTAAGTAGATAGATACCCTTCTTTTATAATTTAATGATATTTTATGTTATCTATTTATTCAATCAGAGTATATACGTGGTGGCCGAGTTGGTTAGATCTTGGACTTAAAAACACTTGGATCTCTGGTTTGAATCCTAGTGTGTACCAATGAGTTTTTAATTTAAAATTGTATGTACATGTTGTTTGACAACACCACTATAGTGCCTCGGAGAGCACGTAAAGCTGTCGGTCCCGGTTTCACTATACCAACTTGTGAAACTGTTTATAGATGGGTTATTGAGTCTATTCAAAACATCGCGACGAGCTAGCCAATTGTTCGGTGTAGACTCGGGATTAAAAACCCCTCCGGTGGGTAACCTGGGCCGTCTAGGCGGTTTCGGGCGCAGTAAGGCACCCGTGATGATATGTATGTTTGTATTTATTCACTCATAAGTTTTACACAATTTACAAAAAAGCGATTGTTTCTTTTATGTTAATTACCGGTCAATTTTGTCCTATTCTTACACGCTCAGTAGCCCTAGTGTGAGTTTTTTGAACGTCTACTTTCGCGTTAACTATACTACCGCGTTAACATTTTGACCAATCACACGACCGCATTTCTAGTTCGTAAAATTTCCGCTTGGAGCGCTAAACCATTTCCCATACAAATTTTAGTTACTCAAAGGCAAAGTAATAGTTAGAAAACTCACACTAGGGCTTCAGAAGTGATTAGCCTTACTTTATTATGTTGTTTTGTAAGTCCCGCTGATTTTACTTTTTTTTTTATCATCCTCTTGAGCAAAACTCATGGCAGAGCTACAGGAATATATTAAGCCAGGTGGAATAAAATTTATTTCAAAACTCTTGCTTGTATGCTGTCCCAAGTTCTTTTTGATTGACGAAAACTTTGATCGTTACACCTAAGCCGAAACAGAGTTGCCTTCCAACGCGTTATGAATGTCCCCCAGAGAATATATTTTTATTTCGTAAAAACAAACTTGTTATAGGTCTCAGACGGTGAAAGCTCCGGTAGATTTTATTATTTAACTTGGAGGAAAGGAGAAACAAAGGAGTTTTGGAGAAATTCATCAAAAGTTTTGATTGCATTACCTACTGCGGGGCAGTAGTGAGTTACTGCCATGGCGTTTAAGCTGTTTTAGAATCATTTAATAACTCCGAACTGATTTGATTACTGAACAACTATATATCAAATAAGTTTTGGGTGATTATCTGGATCCGTTATGTCTGTTTGTCTGTCTCCCGAGTTGGATGTCTCGAAACTAGTAAACGTAAAAAGTAAAACAAAACAGTGCCTATCTTCTCGATGCCTGAACAATCATATTTGAATAAATAACTTTCCATGCTCCCACGTTTAACTTAACTCTATGTTCAACATTTTTTTAAGTGATAAAATTTATTATTATCTTAGTAACAATTTAAAAATAATAATGAATAATAAAAAAAAAATGAGATTTTTCCAGAAATAAATCTTTAATAGTTTATTTCTGGAATCCAACTTTTAAAATACGCATTTGATCATTTTTTATTATTACTACGGTCTATATAGACTGGGGTGCGATTTTTGAATGTAAAATATCACCGATGACTAAAAACATCACGATTTATCAAAAATCGTAATTTTGAAAATCATATCCTTGGTAACAATTTAAACATTATTTCTCTTATTACTTGTATATAATATTTATTGAGTTTTACGAAAAAAAATTGTTAGCCGTTCTTGTTTCTCTTAGTAAATACATTTCATAACAAACAGCTCTTATCGGTGACCTTATTTACGAGTGGTAGGGGGCAATAGTATTGATATCATAGGTATGATATTTGAGTCCCCGATGAGATTAAAAATACGAACTTTTGTCACTTCAGTGATTCGATTGACAGCGATTTCTTATTGTCAGCCATTCGCTGACAATAAGAAATCGCATCCCTTCACATGTAAAAACCGCCATATCACCTAACGTGTTTTAAGATTTTTCTATGTTTATCATTTTTGACCGCCCGTGGACAAGTGGTTATGCTTTTGGCGTTGTATCCGAAGGTCGTGGGATTGATTCCCATTCACAGCAAAAAAATATTAGATAGTACTTTTTTTTGAACAGTTTGTCATGGTCAAGGTGTTTATAAAATTAATTATGTATTTATATCGTTGCTTCTGGTAAACATAGTACAAACCTAGAGCTAAATTTGGGACCAGAGCAACATGTGTTTAATATCCTTCATAATTATTATTATCATAATTCAGGACACTAAGCTACATACATTGGTTTCTAGTACGGCTCCTACTTTCAGGATACAGTTACGAAACGAGCAGTTAGTTTGATAAAAATAATAATATGTAGGATAGTTTATACATATTGCTCTGGTCACAAAGTAACCTCTAGGCTTGTACTATGTGTACCAGAAACAACGATATATAACATATTATATTCTATAAACACCAAGACCATGACAGATCGTACAGAAAAAAATACTTTTTTTTTGCCATAGGTGGGAATCGAACCTACGACCTACGGATACAACGCCAAATGAAATAAAAATTAATGAAAATAAAAATCTTTCTTGCAATAAATGTGGTGTACAAAAGTTGTTAATATAAGATTTGATCTCACATAAAGTCATTTCAAAATACAAATTACAAATTCTTTATTGCCTCATATTGTGGTTAGTAAGGTAGTTAGTAGTAATATAATAGTTTACAATATGAACCCTGCTAGGGCACTGCAAAATAACTTAATTGTGTACATATAAATTAGTTAGGTAAATCATAGCGTTATTTCATTAATTAATTATTACATTTCATTATTATTATATTCATTAAATTTAATTTTAATTATTACAATATTCAATCAAAATTTATTATAATATTTTATTATCAATCAAATCAAATTTATACATCATAAATCAAAATAGGTATATATACCTATATATGTATATCTATTGTAAAAACTCCTGCAACGTGTAATATGATTTTTCTTTTAAGTACTTAATTAGATAATTTAGTTTTAAATGTTTTGAATAATTGTTCATTTCGTATATTTACAGGGATTTTATTATAAATTTTTAGGGTCATTACATATGGGCTTGTATCAAATATTTTTAAAGTTTTAGTTGGTAGCATTAGTCTTGGTTTTGGTCTTAAGTTTGCTGGTCTATTATAAGTTTCGTTTAAGTTAAGGAAAAGGTGTTCATGTTTTTTTGCAAAAGTGCATAACTCAAAAATATATAGGGACGTTAGAATTTTAAGTTTGTTAAAGTGTGGTCTGCAACTATCTATTTGTTTAATATTTGCTAAGAATCTTATACATTTCTTTTGAAGAGTAAATATATAAGGTGCTTCTGTACTATTTCCCCATAACACTATACCGTATCTAAGCCATGCGTGGGCGTATATGCATAATAGGCTGAAGTGGCGGTTTGAATGTCCGTGGCTTTCTTAAGTTCGTATCTCTATACGAACTTAAGTACGTAAATCGACACATCTTACTCGCCAACCCCTCGATGTGGGCATTCCAGTTCACGTTTGTATCTATTATTAGACCTAAAAGTGAGAAGTTATTTACGCATTCTAAAGTTATATTCATATTCAGTTTTTCTGACATGCAATGTAATAATAGTAGGTATATAATACACCCACTGCCTAAAACTTTCACGGAGTAAAAACTATTAATAACTAGCCATTTATATAATTTCTTTTTAAACAAGATAATGGGCAAGTCTTTGAATTCATTAGGTAGCTTATATTATATCCTTATCGTCATGGGATAACTATTTCTATTAAACAGTTCCGTTTTTATTTTAGGTATTTGCAAAAGCTGGAGATACCTTGTGTTAAACTTGGTAACATCACCTAGTGTTGTAAAAAGATGCTTATGCGTCTTTACAAATATACAACACTTAAATAAGTATAGACACGGTACTGTTAACAAAGGCGCAACGAATAGTCTACGGAGGCGGTTAAAGTAATATACCAATGAGAGTAATAGTTAAATGTAGGATGACAAACATACTAATAATATTGTTTTTCTGTCAGCGTAAAACAAACCCACGACCTCCGGATTTAACGCCAACAACCACTACACCACGAAAGCGATTTAGAAGTAGTGTGTGATTTTGTACAAACAACATACCGGGGTAAACCGAGTAACAAAATTAAAGCTAGTACCTCTGTACAGACACAAAGTAACCGCCGTAATTTAATACCATTTACTCTCTAATGATTAAATCAAAATCCAAACACGAGATGGGTGGCTTGGGTTTATTTAACTATGTCATGTATCCCGCTATGGTTAATGTTTGCGGCGACGAAGTGGGTTACGGCATATGTTGGGATGGCATGACTGACGCGGCGGTCGGCTCACGTTTAATTAATCTGGATTTGATGAGGATTTCGAAGGCGCTGCGCGTGACTGATTGGGCGCTTATAGTCTGCGAAGTCGGGGCGGGAGACAAACTTTCAAATGAATTGCTTTCCTTTAAGATTTTTCTTGGGAACTATTTAAATATTTATGTGTGCTACTTAGCATTATTTTTTATTGGAGCACGGTTTGTGACTTTTTATCTACCTGGTGGTAAGCAGTCCTACTAAGTCCATGAATGGGGTCGATTAATAATTATTGTTTGACAACATTGATCGCTTCTACTATGTCGTCTAAATGCGATTACGAAATGGGCGGAGCCAGTCACAAATTTGCATTACGAGCCTACTTCAATAGCCTGCATTATCGTCAAATGAACCGCTTGTTTCGTAACCGCACCCTTGAAAGAAGACTATCACCTCGGTGCAGTAATCTCCTGAAAACAGGTAAAACCAAAGACAAAAATGGCATATGTTGGGATGTCATGTCATGACTAAGAATGCGCGCGGCGGTCTCGGCTCAAGTTTATTTAATATGGATTTGATGCGGATTGACGCGCAATCCACATCACTGATTGGGCGCTTATAGTCTGCGAAGTCAAGATGGGAAACAAACTTTTAAATAAAATGCTTTCCTTTAAAAAAATCTTGGAAACTAATTAAATAATTAATGAGGATTTGATGCGGATTGCGCGTGACTGATTGGACGGTCATAATCTGCGAAGTCAAGATGGGAGACAAACTTTATACAGTTTACATCATTATACAGCAGGTCCCGAACTATAATAGGCAAAAAAAATCTGTATCGCGGGCCCCAATTCAATTAACATATATATTTACAAGGGCTATCTAAATTTTGTTAACAAAATACATATTAATGATCAAAATATACGAAAACTATTGTTAGATACAAAATTATTAAGAAGGCTACTTAAAAATAAAATTAAAAATATCTTGTATTTCATTTAGGAACCCATCAATTTATATACGTGGTTGCCGAGTATATACATTGTGGCCGAGTTGATTAGTCCTTAGACTTAAAAACACTTAGGCACTTAGGTCCCTGGTTTAACCAATGGTTTTTCCTGGTTTAACCTGTTGTGTACCCACCGTAGAAGTTTTATTGCAACAACAGTCAAGTGACCTAGTCATGTTACGGTTTCGGTTCACCTGTTTGCAATTATTTGCTCGTTTCGCAACCACACTATAAAAGGAAACTACTACCTCGACAAGAAATCGATGTAATAGTCTGCCCAACTAAACACTCAACCTCTCTACAATACAGACTGCCACAATCTTAAACATTATATTGCATACTGTGCATATATATACAACCCACACACAGATTCAAACATTAATACATGTATTATTTTGTTATATTAATTAAAAATTAAAACAAATAACTATCATCACGGGTGCCTTACGGTGCCCGAGACCGTCTATACGGCTTCAGGGTACCCAGCAGAGGAGTTTTTATTCCCACCTCGTCGTAGCCGATGGTATGAGTCTACATCGAACAAGTGGCTAGGTCGTCGCGATGTCTGAATAGCCTCAATAACCCAAAACAATTTCACAAGTTGGTATAGTGAAACTGGGACCGACAGCTTAACGTGCTCTCCGAGGCACTATAGTGGTGTTGTTAAATAAATGTACATATGTTTTAGATTAAAAACTCATTGTTACACACCGTGGTTTGAACCAGGGACCTAAGTGTTTTTAAGTCTAAGGTCTAACCAACTCAGCCGCTACGTATTTTAAATAATATAGATAGTTTATATTATATCGTCCAAAAACACTCTACCGGCCTACTAACAACTTACAATTCTTTAATAAAATTAATACACCCTTTTTTTATTTTCCAATGCTGATTTTCAACTTTTAACATCCAGTTAGTAAACGGGAATAAATATTTTTTTCAGACAACAGTAGCTAGCTTCAGACTCGTTGTTTAAACAACATAAAACTACTGAAGTAGGTATACTTAGATAATGAAAGCGTATTTAATTTGCTAAGATACGCTTAGTGATTAAAGCGCTACGAGTTATTTCTACGAGGGCTACGAACTTAGAAAAGTGTATAAATAATCAAAGGAAGATAAACTATTAGCTTTTACAATACAATTAAGTAATTAAGTAATGGAACACGCACAATTGAGTATTGACACCAAATGTTTTAGGTTTGTTCACACTTTCTACAATTACGATTTTTTATTTATTTATTGGAGCACGGCATGTGACTATATCTGTATCTACCTGGCGGTGAACAGATCTTCAAAGTCCATGAATGGGGTCAATCAATAATTGTTCTTAAACAACATTGATTGCTTCCAATATGCCGGCTAAATGATGCGATTACGAAATGGGCGCGACAAAGACGAATTGCATTACGAGTATATTTTAATATACTCGCTGCCTTATCGTCAATTTAACCACCTATTTCGTAACCGCAGTCTGAAAGGAGACTACCACCTCGTCAAGAAATCTATGCAGTAATCTTCTGAGTACCGGTGAACCCAAAGACTAAAACCGAAACATGACTAGGTCACTTGATGGTTTTTGAATGTGTATGGGCGGTGGTAACGAGACCGGTCGGTCGACGATTCCATCAATGATTCAGTATTAGTGTAATACATACTTACGTTAGATCATACAGATAAAAAAAATCGTCAAGAGACTTTTGGCCGATTTCTATAATCTATATCTATATAGTAACGGTTCGTTATTCGCATAGAAAACTGTTAATATCCGTAGATTAATCTGTCATTTTTACATTGAATAATAGTAAATAAAAGAATTGTCCTCTAGGCATGTTTACCGGCTACGAGATCGCCTAGACAGCCCCAGGGTACCCAGCGGAGGGGTTTTAATCCCACCTCATCGTAGCCGATGGTATGAGTCTACACCGAACAAGTAGCTAGCTCGTCACAATGTTTGAATAGACTCAATAACCCATATATAAATAGTTTCACAAGTTTGTATAGTGAAACCGGGGCCGACAGCTTAACGTGCTCTCCGAGGCACTAAAGTGGTGTTGTCAAATAAATGTACATATTTTTTTAATTAAAAACTCATTGGTACACACGGGGATTCGAACCAGGGACCTAAGTCCAAGATCTAAGCAACTCGGCCACCACGTATATACGAACTTTGAAAGGTGTATAAATAATCGAAGGAAAACTTAACTTTTACAATACAATTAAGTAATGGAACACGCACAATTAAGTAAGCGTCGAAAATATAAATCTATTTTAGGACAAAAAGTACCCATAGCTATCCAACTTCGAAACGCAGCTAGTGCTATGAAATTCTTTAATTATTTTTGGTCGCTCGTTTAATTATTTTTTGCTAACAAACAGTCTGTATTATTAAGTATTATTTTACTTATAAAAATATCTTTATTTATTTTACGAGATTACACATTTTCAAATTAAAAATATTAAGACTAAATTACCACTGGTATAAAACAACGTCGCTTTTAGTTTAGCGTCTATATACAATTTGGGCACAAATAATGTGGAGTTTTATAATTTGGAAATATATATAGTTTCATATCCATATAAATTCATCTATACTATTATATAAGAGCGAAAGTGAGTGTCGGTTTGGGAAAGTTTCACGTCCAAACTACTCAACCGATTATGATGAAATTTAAAAGGGAGGTAAACTAAATCCCTGAGGTAAACATAGAGTTGGTGTTTCAAGAGTCTCATAGTAAAAAAATCAAATAAACCAGTTAAAAAGTTATGGTAGTTATGTTCCGGGTGGATGTAATTTATAACTAAACTAAATAAGTAATAAATAAATTGGAGATTTTTTTAAATGAATTTAAGAACTTAATTGTTAATAAACGCGAATGTCTCATTAGGTAAAAATATATACGTTTTTTCTAATGATAGAATCGTAAAAGTACTTGTTCCGCCGCATACAGTAATACAAGTACGTTTGTATAGGCGTCAAGTCGACTACATGGCCCTTAAATATGACTATGTATTATGACCTATTACCGAATGCAACTTGTATCACGACGATGAACCACTAAATCACGAAGGTGGTTAAAGTAAAAAAAGAAATTAACCAATAAAGTAGCAGTTAAGATTACGACTCAAGTGAAAAATGTGATAAGTTCCAGAACATGAAACAAAATCCATTCCATTAATGTTAAAGAAGAGCTGCAATACGTCACTGTCAGCACTGGAGAGTGAGCCAGGGAAGTGATTTCAAAGGCGAAATGCCCGAGACGTGCGATGACTCCAGATCCCATTACGTGCACTACATTAATATTTGGAAGAACTCAAAATGCTTGTAATGACAACGTAGATAGACGTAGTAAGTTACACTTATTTAATATTTAGTTTATTTGTTTTTAATATGACTACACATATTACAAAACAATTATCTATATCATCATAAACATCGCAATAAGTTCGCCACTTGTTAGGTGTTACCTCCGAATACCAACGGAAAAATGAGGAGCCAAAAAAGGCACCCGTTATGGTATTTATTATAATGATTATATTATTATAAGACGCACTTAAACACAAACATATCTGACATCTGGTCTTAAACACAAACATTTCTGATATCTGGTCTTAAACACAAACATTTCTGATATCTGGTCTTAAACACAAACATTTCTGATATCTGGTCTTAAACACAAACATATCTGATATCTGGTCTTAAACACAAACATATCTGATATCTGGTCTTAAATACAAACATATCTGATATCTGGTTTTAAACACAAACATATTTGATATCTGGTCTTAAACACAAACATAACTGATATCTGGTCTTAAACACAAACATATCTGATATCTGGTCTTAAACACAAATATATCTGATATCTGAGCTATGGTATATATTATACCCTATTTTACTCCCAGAACTAATAGCTATATAACGAACATACTTATAAACTTTAATGTACTTGTCTGTATAATAGATCATGAAAATAATAATAATATTTGAAAACGCACTAATCCCTCGTTTGACATTTCGTTTTATAAGCCATTTATTATAAAACGAAATGTCAAACGAGCTCGTTTCCGCCATATTTTTTATCCTGTTCTCATTTTAACCAATCAACGCTCAGTGTTTGCTTATAATATTTTTTTGTTCTCACTTTTTTTTTAAATTGATATTGCGGCGGCCATCTTCTGTTCTCATGACTGGAAAGGCGATTTAAGGCCCAAGGGCGCATATACAGGGTAAATCTCAAAAGGTTACGGATTTGTGTGTGTTGATTTTATTACATTCCCTAATTTTTAGTCTCAATTTTTAATCACTGTGTACTTAGGCTGAAATTAATAGTCGTTGCTTAGCCCAAGTCGTTTCTTCCAACTGGCAAAATTTAGTTTTTTTTTATGCAGTTTGACAGCCCAAAGCAACGGCTAACCCCCGTACTTTAAGTCGCGTTTTCCACATTTTCACTTAAGGATAGTCTGTCCCATTCTTTCTTGATTTAATATTTGGTGAAAAAAAACACGTTCTTTGAGTGAAAGTGGAGTGGAAAACATGACTTAGAATACAGGGGTAAGTCAGCTTCTAAGCAACTACTATTAGTCTGATGATCGGATTAGTAGTAATTGCTTAGCCTAAGCCATTGATTGCTTGGAACTGTCAAAATTTAGTTTTTTCATATGCAGTTTGACAATCCGTAGCATTGGCTAAGCATTAGCAATTGCTTAGGAACGACTATTAATCCGACCCTTAGTCTAGTTGTGAACAGCTTTTTTGTGTCATTTATAATATAATTTTAATAATATAGTTTTTAATTAGATTCTAGGCGATATGCTCATGAAACCCTAACATAGATAGAGTATTGTATACTTAGTTATAACTACACATCCTCTATAAGTAGGTATGTAAGTACTGAAATATTTTATCAGTTTCAGCAGAGAAATAGTGGGTTCCTATATTTTATGTCCGACCCTTAAATTTTGTGACGGAATGAGAAAAATAAGGAATCCATTTCATTTGGCCAAAGTGTAAGGATGCCATACATCACTGTCGGGGCCTGGATCTCAATGGAAAGATTGGTAAACTGTAATTTAGCTACATGGCCCGTGAGACCTGAAAAATAAACGTATTTCTCTATTAGGTAATATATAATAATCTTTACTTCTTTTTTTTTTGGTAATATAATATTTAGTCGAAGGGATATACACATAGATATATGTAAAAAAAATGTTATAAGTACTTATCTTTATTTTTTTTGTAATTATATTATTTTTATATTATTTTTTTCAGATTAAGTATCTATCAAAATCACAGTCTCTTTTTTATATGCATTAAAGATAAGCACCATTTCTGTAAACCGTAAGATTTCCTAACAACATTTTATAGTTACAAAGAGGAAATCGCGTCCCGAGTACGTGACGTGGAATAACTCAGACCTAATACCGGAACTACGCTGGCTCTTAACAGACGCTATAATGAGATGGTTATAATAATCGCTTTACAATTAATCTTTGGAATAACCTTCACTCGTAATAACGAATAAAACTTAGAAACATTCACATTAAAAAAAACTAATGTTTAACCATAAGATTTCTCTACAGCGTTCCATTTAAACTCAAAGACAATTGGCTGGGAAAAATGGGGATTGAAGGCAGACCGCGACGAGAGTACGTGACACGTCGCGTACTCTCGTCGCGTGTGCAATAACTCAGACCTAATACCGGAACTACGCTGGCTCTTAACAGACGCTATAATGAGATGGTTATAATAATCGCTTTACAATTAATCTTTGGAATAACCTTCACTCGTAATAACGAATAAAACTTAGAAACATTCACATTAAAAAAAACTAATGTTTAACCATAAGATTTCTCTACAGCGTTCCATTTAAACTCAAAGACAATTGGCTGGGAAAAATGGGGATTGAAGGCAGACCGCGACGAGAGTACGTGACACGTCACGTACTCTCGTCGCGTGTGCAATAACTCATACCTAATACCGGAATTACGCTGGCTCACGACTAAGGCTATGATGAAAGAATTTATCCTTAAATGAAATAGATAATTTTACTAGTATAATAACAAATAAAACTTAAAAATAATAACACAAAAAACTAACTATAACCATAAATTGTATGTACAGTGTTCTATTTAAGCCTTAAAACAATTGGCCGGGTAAAAAGTGGTTGGACGCAGACCGCGACCAGAGTACGTGACCTTGAATAACTCAGACCTAATACCAGAATTACGCTGGCTTAAGAAAAAGGCTATGATGACAAAATTATAATAATCGCTTAAGAATTCACCGTTGAATAAAACAAATACTTTCATTAATATAATAATAAATAAAACTCAAAAATAATTACACAAAACAACTAACGTTAACTATAAGATTTCTCTTCAGCGTACCATTTAAGCTCAAAGACAATTGGCCGGGTAAAAAGGAGTTGGACGTAGACCGCGACCCGAGTACGTGACGTGGAATAACTCAGACCTAATACCAGAACTACGCTGGCTCACGACGGACGCTACTTTATTACGACAGCTACCTTACCGCGGATTTGGCCGGATATATCTGAAATGAAACTTCAGTTACGGTTTCAATCAACTTAAGTTTTGCCGTAATATATTTTATGTGTGTGTGAATCTACACTTTTTAGAATGCAATACACTTATTGTTCAATGATTTTTATTCGTTATTCAGAGATATTTGTATGATTGTAATGTCTTGTTTTAAAAAGTAAGTAGGTTCTTCCCGAGCAAGTGTAGTTAATATGTGTACTTGTTAGATAAAAAAAAATGTACAAAACAAATAACAATCAGAATAAATAAATGTACTAATAGACCTCAAAGAAATATAAATAATAAAATAAACAATCTCTCGACGTTTATTTTTTGCCGTGACCTTTTTTTTGAAGTTTTTTTATTTTTTTTTCATCACTCATAAATGTACTCATTATGATGAAATAATATTTACCTTTTTTTCTGCCGATCAATCGGTGTCGTTACCACTGCTGTTACCTCTAAACCGTCAAGTTTGTGAACCCACAAACTAAAACCAAAACATGATTAAGTCATGTTTCGGTTTTAATATGTGGGTTCACCAATTTTTAGGAGACTACAGCATCATTTTTTAATAGAGGTGGTAGTCTCGTTTCAGGGCAGGTACAGTTACAAATCGGGCAGTTGATTCAATGATTTAGCAGAAGTTAGGGAGTATATTAAAATACACAATTTCGTCTTTATCGCCTCTCATTTAACCGGCATAGTGTACTGATCAATGTAGTAAATACATTGTTATTTAATAATTGATCGACCCCATTAATAGACTTTCTTACCATAAGGTAGATTTTTATTTTTTATTTAAAAAACTTTATTGCACAAATTTAGTACAAAGGCGGACTTAATGCCGCTAGGCATTCTCTACCAGTCAAACCTTTGGGACAAATTAAGCAGTAAGTAGTTAAAATAGGTGCAGTAAAAACATTTAAAAAATAGAGTATACAAATATTATACATACACACTAATGCTGACTACATATACATACAGATCATAAACTATATTAATAATATACATACATAATAATAAAATAGCAAATATTACAGCAACAGCACAATATAGCACTACCCACAGCACGATAATTATTTAAAGCAGAAACACAGGATGAGATGAGAGAGAGAGCGAGCCCAAACGAATAATAAAAAAGGAGACACATTCACACATACAGAAAGTGTTTATACACTAGTCTCTTAAAGATACCCCTGTTAGGAGCTTTTCTAATGTCCACCGGTAGATCATTCCAGAGTCTTGTAGCAGCAACAGAAAAAGATTTTGAGACAAAGGTTGAATGATGAGAAGGTATAGAAAGAGTTGAGTTAGAGGCAGAACGAAGGATTCTATCATGATGCGAGCCGAGGGATGTAAAACTATCCTTGAGGTATTTGGGAGTGTTAGGTTCGTTTAACAAAGAGTAGAGCAGACAGAGAACCCTACTGTTTCTCCTACCTCGAATCCTCAACCATTTCAGCTTATCTCGATAAGGTGTGACGTGATCATATTTGCGCAGACAGAAAATGAATCTGATGCATGCATTGTATAGTCGTTCCATTTTGTTTAGTAATTCTTCCGTAAGATCTACACAACACACGTCACCATAATCAAAGGAAGAAGTAAAGACTGAACAAGGGTAACTTTAGCTTTTATAGGCAGAAAATGTTTAAGTTTTTTGAGAGAGTGCAGCGAAGAAAAAATTTTACGACTAGTATTAGTTACTTGCGATTTCCAGCTAAGGTGAGAATCCAGATATAAACCCAAGTTCTTAACCTCGCTACAAAACGCAATCGGTTCACTGTCATACCGAACAAAGTCAATCTTGGCCATATCAACTTTTGATAAGAGGCTCCCAATAATGATAGATTGACATTTGGCCGGGTTGACAGCAACACCAAATCTAGTAGACCAAGCCAATATATTTGAAAGATCAGAGTTAAGCCAAGCTATTGCACTATTCAGTGTGTTGATGTCTGTCTGCACATAAAGCTGCAAGTCATCGGCGTACAAGTGATAGTGACAGTTAAGCGATGTGGTGATACTGTCAATAAACATGGAGAAAAGCAATGGAGATAGTATGCCACCTTGTGGAACGCCTGTACGTAATTTACACCAAACTGATGACAATTGGTCAACCCGCACCTGTTGCCGACGTCCATGGAGGTATTGGTGAAACCACGCAAGAGTCTCTGGAGAGAATCTAAGACGAGACAGAATAGCGATTAGCAAATCGGGATCGACTGTGTTAAAGGCGTTGGTGAAATCGATCAGTACAAGTACTATGACCTTGGTTTCATCCATGCCATTTCTGATGTCTTCAGTTACTTTAAGTAAAGCTGAAGTTATACTATGACCGCATCGAAAAGGATTTAAAAGTTCACAAGTAGATGTCACAAGTCACATGCCGTGCACCCATAAAAAATCGTACTAAATATAAAAAGTGGCCCCAGCCTAGTGGTTAAGTCACTGCGCAACTGATAACACGGTTAAGCAGATGACAACAGGCCGGTTCTGGGATGGGTGACCGCTTTATACAACGAGGCTATTTCATCATAAACACCGCAACAAGTTCGCCACTTGTTAGGTGTTGCCTCCGAATACCGTGGGCGAAATGAGGACGGTTTAAAACCGTCCACTGGGTACCCTGAGGCCGTTTAAACGGTTCTCGGGAGCCAAATAGGCACCCGTGATGGTTTTTTTTTTGTCATGGTGCTTATAAAATATAATATGTATTGTATCATTGTTTCAGGTACACATAGTACAAGCCTAGAGCTTAGTTTGTGACCAGAGCAATATGTATAATTTGTCCTACATATTATTATTATAGTTAGTAGAACAAAACCCCTTGCACATAAAATCAAGAAACACGTATTACCACATCGTTTAGGTAAGTATGATAGAACCCGTTAAATCCTTTATTTAATTTTAGCAGCAATTTTCATCTTTAATCAAAACAACCTCATTATTATTCAAAACTGGCAACACCGCCTTGCTGTTTGATTATCTCCAATGGCACGGAAGAGGAAATTTTAAATTCCTTAGACGTTGCTAGCTTGACGGTCTGCCCGAGCGGAGACCACCCACAGATCTAGAAAGTTAGTTATAATAATTTGTAGAAGTTATTATTACTATCGACAAAACATAAAAAATATTCACAAATCACACTCTTATTGCTAATTAAGAAGGAATTGATTTTAATTCCTTGAGTGCGAATTGGTCGCATGATCTCCGGTTACAACTCCAAGAAGTCAAAGAAGAATTAGCAGTATGATACCACTTCAATATCCTCGCAGCTATATCGTCAAATCAACTACAACCCGTTTAGTAACCACACTCTAAAAGGAGACTACCACCTCGACAAGAAATCGATGTAGCAGTCTCCTGAAAACCGGTGAAACCTTAGACTAAAATCGTAAGATGAATTTACCGTGTATGTATGGGCAAAAACCGTACGATGGTCGGTCGGCCTAGCGAAGTTAAAGTTACCTTCTTCTTCTTCTCAGTAAGTGAAGTCATATCAAGTAGTTATAAGATAATATTGATCGCCATAGGCGTATATAGAAAGGGGGGGGGGGGAGGACCAATATTGCAACTTAGCTATTGGTCGAAGTTCAATTATTTTTTTTACGTTTGTACTTGTACATATAAATCTTTCTGAAGTGGGTATTTTTTTTTGTAATTAATATAAAAAAGTATTTTTTTCTGATTTCAAAAAAAATATAAATAATAACCCAAACAGAAATATTACATACTTATCCTTTGGGGTCCCCCGCCCTTGTAAAATAGTAGTTGCGCCTTTTGCGATGTCCATGCATACCACCCATGACAAAAAAACTGTTTTCTGTACAGTTTGCCTGGAGGTTAGTTTATGACTAGAGCAATATATGTAAATTGTCCTAAATATGTTATTATTATTATAATAAAATAATTTCAGACTGTCATATCTACAGGTTCAAATATCTAGGACGCCCGAGAAACGTAGCGAAAAGTCTTCCTTATCAATTTACTTCCTTCCTTTAAAATCTTAATTTTTCTCCAGCCTAATTATAAGTAAGCAATTAAATTAAACAATAAGTACCTACTAGGAAATCCTTTAATTTCCATTGTTTGCAACGGTTGGTAGTTACGAAGTTTTTGGGCTACTTACTTTCTGTGATATATATTGTTTAAAGTTAATTAAGTCTCTTGTCACCAAGGACGTCGGCTCCCGTAGCTTAATACTTAAGCTTTTAAATCACAAACTACACTTTGTTGTATCATCCTCTTAACAAACTCCATCTATGGGCTTACTCCAAATTAAAGTAATTACGGTTACAATATTAAAAATTAAAGCTGGGCTTATTTTCATGACAATATTATCCGGAAATGTTATTTGGAGGATTTTTTTATTTTTTTATACTAATATTATAAAGCTGAAGAGTTTGTTTGTTTGGTTGAACGCGCTAATCTCAGGAACTACTGGTTTGAATTTAAAAAATATTTTAGTGTTGGATATCGAGGAAGGCTATAGGCTATATGACATCACGCTACGACCAATAGGAGCGAAGTAACAATGAAAAATGTTGCCAAAACAGGGAAAAATTGTTGCTTTTGAGAGCGTACGCTGCGTAAATGGTTATAACGTCATAAATAAAATACATTTTATATTTTACTATATATTGTATATATCTGTCTGTGTTATATACTTACAGACGGCCCTATATGCTCTCCCCATGCTTTCTTCTAATAACTCTATATTAGAGTGAAGTTAGAAGTCCTAGTTTCTTATACTAGATGGCGAAGTCTGTTTTTTATTTATACACCAAACAGTGCAAACATAAGTCCTTAAGTATGACAAACATGCTATAATAGTTAGTGTCGAAGTACCTTATTTAAGTAGTTTTCTATTACTCCAGACTTTTTTTTGCCTAAATAGCCCGAAAATGAATAAGAGTGGAATAAAAAATCTTCAAAATCCCCCAATATAAATATATGTATTGTCATATTTGTTACTAATCTGTTTTTAATTATATGTATATAAATCAAGTATAATATATTATTTACTGTAATGTGTACCTACTTTTATAAGTATATTACTTTTATTAATTCTATATTATATCAATACGGTCCTGTCACACTTTTCATTATTTTGTATAACTTTCTTTGAACGCTGCTTTCACATACTATATACATGTTTTCTATAAATTTCTGTATGTGTCGTTTGTGTTCAAAAAATCTTTAAAATAAAATAAATCTATACATATAATAAAATCATAGACTTTACATGTCTGTACATTGAAGATTTATGGAGAAAAAAAGTACTGAAAGGCGAGAGCAATTACTATTAAAAGGTATTTTTTTGATATTTTTGTTTGTCGGTTTGTTTATTTTTTTGTGCGCGCACACGTAAAGCCACTTATTGGATTCAAAATCGAATTACTGAAGGATAAAAGCTACACTAACTTTTAGCCATTTTTCCATCAATATCTAGTATACATATATATTGCTAGTATTTTTTTATTTTCTAAGGGTCGGATTAATAGTCGTTGTTTAACCTGAGCCATTGCTTGGAACTGTCAAAATTTTGTTTATTCATATGCAGTTTGACAGTCCGAAGCATTGGCTAAGCATTAGCAATTGCTTAGCAACGACTATTAATCTCCTAAAAGTCATTACATTAATATTTTTACATAAACATTTTAAAATAAGTAATATTTCTAGTAAGCTTGTTAGTATTATTATTTCTTAAATAAATCGCCTCTTTGCTTAACGCAAAATTTTGCCAGTGTCTTGTGGGTAGTATAAAATTTTTATATGTACACATTAAAAATACCTATCAAACAAATTAAACTAAACACTACAAATAAAAAATATTATCTAAATTTTAAGTATTCCCGTCAGGAATAGTGCCAAGAAGGCTGGCGACCGTTACCACGCTGAATAGCGAAGCTTATTCGTTGGCAAAAATAGTTGCCAGCCTTCTTGTCGCCTGAACTTTCTACTAGACGCCTGGACAACTCCTTGGCCATGCTTTTGGCTAAAGGCCCCCAAGGTCCCATCGTCTCGACCCTAAACGGTGCAAATAGGTAACTTTCGCTAATGTTAGCATATTTAGACCGCTTGAGATTCTCAGCAGAGACCGCGGCTTCTCCCGCACTTGATGAGGTCGACTGGATATGAGATGAAGCAAGAGTATCGACACAGGTTGCATCCCATACCAGTGACCTGCCAAGTTTCCATGGTCCAACAGTCATACCATCCGGTCTCTTGCCATCGCTACGCGAAATCCCTATAGGCTCTAGGATTGCCGGTTTCTTTTTATATGTTATTAGTAAAAGAGGGATATCGGGATGGAAAGAAATTGGGAAGGGACTAGGGTACAAAAAGGAATGTCTACATGACCGTGTAAGCATACGGTATAGTCCTACCAATACCAAGTAAAGAGAGAAATAGAACATAACCGGGCCCCTCTTTCCCACTGGGCACTCTGGGCACTTGCCCAAGGTCCAACAATCGATAGGGCCCCCTAGTACCTGATCACCAAACGATAATCGATAATTATTATCCTATAAAATAATATTTGGAAAAAAAAACTAACGATTACTTGCTACCACTTGCTCTTGCCCGAAAATCAGGTTTTCCGATTTCAGCATGTTTAGATAAATTTTAAACAGTTTTTTTACGATTAGTGTCTTAAATATGTATTCAATCAAAAAAAAATGCAATAAGCATATTATGCCTATAATTAAAATATCTAAAACTTTTGTTTTGATAAATTTCTAACATAATATCCCCAAAATTATCGAGAAAAACGTTTTTTTTTTGTCATGGTCTGGGTGTTTATAAGATACAGGTAATGTGTATTAATATCGTTGTTTCTGGTAAACATAGTACAAGTCTAGAGTTTTTGACCAGGGCAATATGTGTAATTTTTCCTTTTTTTTATAGGACAATTTACACATATGGTACCTACTACTGGATTTTTTTTCCGCAATTTTTATCATTTCTAGTACTCAAACCTCAGTAGGTCCAGTAGAGACTTTTGATCATTAAGGATCGATTGGCATCAAAAAAAATTTTGTGTAAAATTTTTATTTTCTTGCTGACTGTATTTTTTTTTTCAAAATCTGTGAATGCAGTTCTGCATATCTCAAAAAATTATGGATGGTCTCCTTTGGAACGTTTTCTCGTAAAATATAACGGTTAAGGTACATGCCCTTACTGTCCCGTCTCAAAAATCCACCCTGTATATATTTTTTCATAAACACCATGACCATGACAAACTGCACAAAAAAACATACTAATATTTTTTACTATAGGAATTGAACCCGAGTCCTCCGGTAGTACGCATACAGCGCCTAAGGCTATGCAACTAATCTACGGAGGCAGTCAAAATAGTTTGTTTTTCGTTTGTTTTGTGTAACTTGGTAAAAACGTACTATTTTGTTGCTATAAATAAGCTGTCGTTTGTTTAAGCCAAACATTTATTTTTTGATTTCATACGAATTTTAATTAAAAAATAAACTACTAATTTTCAATCGAAAAAGTTAATTGGTAGTTAGTTTTTTTGAACATTGCTTATCTACTTTCTATTCCATTATATCAAAATAGTGGTATGAAATGAAATGAAATGAAGTCAAGGTCATAGGGGGCCCCATTATCCTAACGTGCCCAGGGCCTCCAATAGGTTAAAGACGGCCCTGAATATAACGAACAATAAAATTGGTACCGCCATTTTATCGAAGGTTAAGGGATTCATTGAGATAACGCAAACACGGAGATCACTAC
This sequence comes from Monopis laevigella, assembly GCA_947458855.1. Lineage (NCBI taxonomy): Eukaryota > Metazoa > Arthropoda > Insecta > Lepidoptera > Tineidae > Monopis > Monopis laevigella. The sequence goes on from OX381589.1 coordinate 15,758,488, forward strand.
GTAAATGCTACAATTCCCAACACTTAAGATCATTAAGAATGCTTATGCTATAAAATTGATATAGTTTTGCACAATAATATCCTATAAAAAATATAATAAATACACACGTCTACAGTCTTCGGGCTACCCTCAATGAATTTCGCTATTACTAGCTTATTATTTTACACATTTTTATTACAATCATTTCGTAGTCGCGTCATTTAGCCGGCATAGTAGGAGCGATAAATGTTGATGAAAAACGCAAATGAAAAAAAAAAAGTAGAACCTCATATATCATTTGTATGTACATCCATTTAAATTCACTCTGTATTTATATATTATATAATAAATAATCTTATATTGTTAAATGTATTACCAGAATTAATACTGGTTGGTCGGTATTAAAGTGGGGTTACACCAAAAGCATCTTGGACACTTAGTTTGTCTTGATCCACCGCAAGCGAGCTATGTAGTCTCCGAGCTCGGGCTATCCATCATTCCGTCAGGATCAATTAAACCAGAGGCCATCTAATACTGGCTCACGTCAAACATGCCGACAGGATCTGTTTCAGACACTGTTTACGGATAGTATTAAGTAGGAATAGACGGAAGGGTAAGATTTTCGGTATCCAGCTGAAATTACCTAAAAGTATATTTTATTTATTATTAACTGTTTTCAAAGTTAATAATAATCTTTATGTACCTATATTTTGCCATTTTTAAGAAACATTGATAAAAGCAGATGCAAAATCGTTATCGGTGGTAGTATGTTTTGTTTTTTTTTTTATTTTTTTATTGGAGCACGGCATGTGTCTTTGTATTTACCTAATAGTAAACAACCTGAATAAAATGTTGTCTAACATCATTTATCGCTCCTACTAACCCGGCTAAATGATGCGGTTACAAAAAGGGGGCGTCGAAGGCGAATTTGCAATACGAGCCTACTTTAATATTCCCGCTGCGTAATCACATATCAATCACCTGTTTCGTAACCTCACGCTGAAAGGAGACTAGCTGAAGGTAGTCTCCTTTCACGAAACATACGAAAAACGCAGCAACAAATGGATGCAGTAGTCTCTTGCAAACCTTGGTCGGCCACGCTATCCACTCTCTATTTTCAATTTATTTTTGCAATGTAATTATTATAATTTATTTGTTCTTTTCAAAATCGAACAACGTATCCGAACGTTAATCATATATACAATATCTTTTAACTAAATTCATTTCAATTGGCAAAAACAGAAAATTAAGTAAGTAAATAAATATAAGCTTAAAACTAAACGTTATTGTAAACTATTTATGTAGAAACTATTTATTTGTTTTGCTCATAACGTATGTAGTTCGTGCTCATTATTACAAAACATGAATAAACATGAATTCAAATTCAAAAAGTTAGGAAGCAACACAAAGCATGAGAGGCAAAGTATGTCTTAAGCATTGAGATAAATTTAATATATAGAGTCGTTAAATACCATCATATACCAACACGGGTGACCTTTTTAGCTCTCGAGAACTATTTTTGAACCTTAGGTTACCCAGCGGAGAGATTAAAAATTGCAATAATAATAGGTAAGACAATAATATTCTCATAAGGGATTTACAAAAATCTATAGAAACTTGGTGACCCTGATATGGCACTACTGATTAAATCCTTCTTGGCGAAGATCACGGGTTAGATTCCCATATTTTTTTATGACAAAAAAATATTAGTAGATACTGATTCTGTACTGTTTGTTATAAAATATAATATGTATTACATCATTGTTTCTGGTACACATAGTACAAGCCTAGAGCTTAGCTTGTGACCAGAGCAATAGATGTAACCACCTCACAAAGAAATCTTTGCAGTAATCTCCTAAAAATCCACAGACTAAAACCAGAACATGACTAGGTCACTTGACGATTTTTGCATCGTCAGTCTGCCTAACGAAGTTATAGAGACCGTACTCCCACCTAAATTTATATCTCTACAAAGCCCTTCTCTAGTTGCAGACTCATACAAAGTGAAACATAAAATCATTACCATAAACCCGGATACAACTACAACCTCGTTGTGCCCAGGTATTTGGGAGAGCACATCTCTGTAATAAACTAAAACTTTGGGGTTTGCGCGGATAAAAACTAATTAATTCTCTCTCAAAATGCAAACATCGAGCAGTAAACAACATCTTGGCGGTAAATACGGCCGCTAGTCTGTTCGTGGCGTTACCGTACATAAATATTCGGGCATGAGTTATATGCCGCTGTTAGCTGTAGGAGACACAAAAACACCTCGCAAACGGAGCTTTGATTTTAAATTCTAATTTTATGACATCTTGTTTGCATATCATAACGTATTTTGGTAGGCTACTTGAGTTATATACTTATTATATTGTTATATCTAGATGCTTTAGGTAGGAGAATCTCTTAATGAGAATCTTCTGGCTCTGCAGTCGTGTTGACAAACGTAATTTCAATATTACAACTTAACCGTTCGCGTTATTATTATTATTATTTTTGTGTTATTATACGTAAAAATATTTCTTTTGTAATAAATACTTTTGTATTATTAACAGTATAAAAGAGAGTTTTTTTTTTAATTCTGAGTCAAACAGTAGTGGATAAATGCAAGATGAAGACTTAATGCCGCTAGGCATTCTCTACAAGGCAAACCTTCGGGACATTCAAAGCAGTAAATAAGTGAATAATCACCATTAGTGTGCGTAATCACCATGCTGGAAGTGCAAAGGCTCATTTTGTATGGAGAACGCGTATGGGAAGGCAATATTTTTTTTTCATTTGCGACACATGGTTCCATGGGAAAAGTTGTTCGATTTAATCAGCAAAACCTCATATTAGCCCAAAGTACATCCTTTCAAATTCACCCTGTATATTAAAAGGATACCCTTCAAAAAAAAAAAACAAATACATGTTGGTACTTTGCCACCGACCGACTAGCCCGTCAAGTGACCTAGTCATGTTTTGATTTTAGTCTGTGAGCTCGTAGATTTAAATTTAAAAGGACTTTATTGATTTTTTGTTGAGGTAGTAATCTCAGGTCTTTCAGAGTGCGGTTACGAAACAGGATTCGTCGATAAAGTACGGAAAAGTTTAAGGTAGACCCGTAATGCAAATTCATCTTTAACGCAGCCCTTTTCGTAACTGCATCAATTATTAGCCGGCATAATGAAAGCAACCATAATGAGACCAACAGTTGAAAAACAATCTATATTCATCCCCATTCATAAACTCTGTAGATTTACTTATACATAATCAGGTAGATATAAAGTCACCTTCTATGCTCCAACAACATTTTCAGTAAATTTGTCTCTTTATTTCTATACTCTAGATTTAAATTTAGATAATTAATCTGACAATAACAAAAGATTCCTTAATAAGCCTTGCTAAAGCTAATTAACTTTTTTATTTGTAAATAAGGCCAACCTTTTAACTCCGTCAAATAATAAATTCAAAGAAATCTACAGAAATTAGTTAGGTAATAAATTAGACCGAAAATAAAAATAATTCTAAATCCTTAGAAGCTTTTAAAAAGCAAAAATATTTACATAAACAAGTACGTATTTATTTAATACCTGATTGCATAAAACGCGTTCTTTCAAATACTAAGTCCCGTAACTTGAACTTTTTTAGGTGGGAGGAAGGTCTCTATAACTTCATTAGGCCGACCGACCGGTCTCGTTACCACCACCATATATATGCAAAAACCGTCAAGTGACCTAGTCATGTTTCGGTTTTAGTCTGTGGGTTCACCGGTTTTCTGGAGACTACTGCATCGATTTCTTGTCGAGGTGGTAGTCTCCTTTCAGGGTGCGGTTACGAAATGGGTGGTTGAATTGACGATAAGGCAGCGAGTATATACTCGTAATGCAATTCGTCATTGTCGCCCCCCATTTCGTAATCGCATCATTTAACCGGCATAGTGGGAGAGTCAATATTGTTTAAGAACAATTATTGATTGACCCCACTCATGGACTTTGTAGGTCTGCTCACCACCAGGTAGATACAAAGTCACATGTCGTGCTCCAATAAAAAAAGACAGATGGAATTTACCCAAACAGTGTCAGATTTACGTATGGGTTAATTTGGGCCATTGCCTGGGCTGTCGGGCCAATGTCAAAAATCCCGCTCGATAAAAATAAAAAAATATGAATCCGCCTTTAATACCTAACTCAGTGATTAGCCTATATCTTATCCCATGCGTTCATCTATCTTTGTGCCAAACTTTAACATTTTTTATATTAATTACCGTGAAAAAATAATTACAATGCCTGCTCCTTCCTACCCAAACAGTGTCAGATTTGAGCACTTTAAGAGCAATTAGTTCTATTCTGAAGTTAAGGGTTCGACTTGCGAGCACAAACGTCGAAATAATTTTGCTGATTCGTGTCTTACAAAACGTAATTCCCGAGGATTACTTTCACCAACTTATATAGCTAATGAAGTAACTTGTGACACGGGTCGGCGCCGGGATCGACGTAATCAAATTAATGAGAAAACTTCACTTCAATTTAGGGTTTCCTGCCTCAATCTTTAGGATATTTGGTAGCGGTCAAGTGCTAGAATAACACATACGTTGTACTTTACCCTTTTGGCCTTCCTGACAATAATGTGAAGGACCCCGGTCCAAGCTATTTGATACTAAAAGCCAAGTGTATATGTACCCTTTTATATTAAATTCTTTTGCTAAATTTTATAATTTTCGTGTAATAATCTTATTTAACTAGTTATTTAGAACAATGTAGTTTATTTATTTTTTTATTTTTTTGAGCCTTTGACGTTAATTACGTAGGTCGTGGGTTCGATGCTCAATCAAGGCAAAACAATATAATTACGTTTTTCTATACAGCTTAATTTTCATTTCTGGTATACATAGTACATATATAGTACTGGCCAGATAACATAATAACTATAATTTTAAAAAGAATTAAACAAATAAGACTCGTGGTGGTTCTTAAGTTATACACATACACATCTTCACGGGTGCCTTACGGCGCCCGAGACCGCCTAGACGGCCGCAGGGTGCTCAGCGGAGGGGTTTTAATCCCACCTCGTCGTAGCCGATGGTATGAGTCTACGACGAACAAGTGGCTAGCTCGTCGCGATGTTTTGAATAGACTCAATAACCCATCTATAAACAGTTTCACAAGTTGGTATAGTGAAACCGGAACCGACAGCTTAACGTGCTTTCCGAGGCATTATAGTGGTGTTGTCAAACAAATGTACATATTTTTTTAAATTAAAAACTCATTGGTACACACCGGGATTTGAACCAGGGACCTAAGTGTTTTTAAGTCCGAGGTCTAACCAACTCGGCCACCACGTATATGTTCTTCGTTCTTAAGTTATAATAAGCATAAAATCATTAATGGACAGATAGAGTCGTTGCATTTTTATATGTATTAAAGATTATGCTTATTTAATATATAGTTGGAAATAAAATATACAAAAAAAAAATATATAAAACTAATTATTAACATAAAAACTAAAACTACTTAAAAAAAGATTAAAAACTAAATTATATACAAATTAAAAACCTAAAAAAAATATTATGCGTATTGTATTTATTTATTCCTTTATTATATTTTTTTGGTGTTTTTATTTATTAATGTTTTTTTAGTGATATTTTTTTTGTGTTCTGATATTTTTTTATATATTATGTTAACACATATTGCTCTTAACCCTATTAAAAGTATTACTTACATTCATAATGATAAAAAATACATAAATTTTACTACTTTAATAATAATTATGCCGAACCACTCCAAACATCGGAAGCAGATTTCTTTTATTTTCCCTGATAGATACTCCGAGATTAGATCCTGATAGATGACAACGATTTTTCAATCCATTAGGCATCAGAATCTGCCGCTTACACCAAAATAGTATCAAAGTTTGGGTGTTCCTACCGGGGCGCTATGGAAATCGATTTAGAAAGGCGAAGAGGACCCTAAGCACGGTGTCACTACGACTTATAAATCAGGATTATTACTATTTTTATTGTCTACCGGTGCGTGCAGTACAGTGTAAAATTAAGACCAGAGTCTGATGCGGATCATACAAAAAGTCTTGACTGTTTCACCCCCCTAAACATTCATGGATTTTTATGAATTTTGGAGGAGTCATAATTATGATTGATATCTAGGCTCGTACGTTTTCCTTTTTTCAAAGTTTGGTGTAGGAAAGAAAATATAAGCCCCTAAAATGCAAAAAAATCCTCATATTAAAATAATTCCCTTAAAATATTAAGACAGACATTTTAAAAAAGAAAAACGTACAGTCATCGTTTATTATCTCTTTAATAAAAAAAAACATTTTTATTCAAATCCATTATAGTTTAGGGGTGCGAAACAGACTTGGCCCGAAAGTCGTTTTGCTGCTTGAATTGTATTTTTTTTTTTGAATTGTATAAATTGTATAATAAAATAGTTCCGAACCAAATATAATAAATTGTTCATTGCCAAATCACTAATTAATACCAAAATAAATAATAACGTGTCGGACGAAGTTGTTTGAGTAAAATAAGTTTTAAAAAGGAGCTCAAAGTACCTACACTGAACGATTCCTCCGCTCGGTTTTTGATAAAAATGATACCAAAATATGTCGCGGCGGGCGCGGTGCGGGTGGCGCGGCGGGGCGGACGCTTTACGTACGAGTGTGAGTGCGGACTGAATGTGTGCGTAAATGATAACGTTACTGACTAAGCGTCATGCGTGGGGAGAGGTAAATAACTACCATATTCCTAAATAACTACCACAGAGCCTCATCATACACTCCTCTTAAGGTGTATCGACGACGTGATTTAAAAAAGCAAAATGGCATCAAACAAGATCTGACATATAACATTATGCGCCGCGGGGCGTATGTTTTAGTGTCGTTATTCCTGGTACACATAGTATATACAACCCACAGCTTAGTTTGTGATCAAGACAGGCGAATATGAATGAAATGACTTATCATTAATATAAATAACCTTTCGATAAATTATAGTGTCGCGGGGTTTATAAAAAAGAAGTCACGTTAATTTTTTACTTGAGACGATACATTCAGCTATCTATTGATTCAGACATAATGGTAAGTACTAACAAAGAATAAACTCATTAGTTAAATGTGTAGTGGAATCGTAGTGGGAAGCATAGGACAGCCTCCGTAGACTAGTGGTCTTGCGTCTTTGGCGTTGTATCCGGAGGTCGTGGGTCGATTCCCACCCATGGCAACAATATATTAGTACGCTTTTACTGTACTGTTTGTCATGGTCTGGGTGTTTATAAAATATAATATGTATTATATCGTTGTTTCTGATACAAATAGTACAAGCCCAGAGCTTAGTTTGTTGTCTAAAGTGTCCTACATATTATTATTATTATTAGGATGCTTATAACATGTAGAGACTGTTTTACATTTACCTATTTGTACAATAAATAGGTAGGTATATCATGTATTTACAAAATTTTAGTAAGTACAATGAATGTTACTAAAACGTAATGTAAAGAAATAGCTACATATACGTGGTGGCCGAGTTGGTTAAACCTCAGACTTAAAACATAACTCTTTAAATATAAATCATGTAAAATCCATAATGAATACCTTTCAAATGTTGTTATTTTCAATATCACGTTAACTCAATTAAAAAAACTAATGCATGAAGTACAGTTTATTTATTTATTGATGTATGCCCCTTGTTTACCTAACACTGCTATATATATATTTTCAATATTCTTTATAATTAATTAATTAACATAATTTATTCATTTTATATTTCTATTAATTTTGTAGGTATTTGTTTTGTGTAAGATTATAGTATTTATGTTTATATGATATTTGGATATTTGTTATTCTAAGATGATTGTTAATTTGATTATATTCTGTATGTATCTCCAATAACAATAAAATAAATAAAATTACAGTTTTTAGGTTCAAACCATAGGTAGGCATAGTGTGTTCCAATGAATTCATCATTGAATTGGCAACATCAACAACTTGTGAAACTGTTTATGAAGAGATGGGTTATTGAGTCTACCTAAACACTGCTACGAGCTGACCACTTGTTTGGTGTAAACTACCATCGGTTACGATGAAGTGGGAATAAAACGCCGCCGCTGGGTACCCTGAGGCAGTCTAGGTGGTCTCGGTCGCCGTTGGGCACCCGTGTTTCTGGTGCTCCACACATACCATCAGAGGAGTAAAGCTTTTGATTTACCTATGCTTATAGCATGGCAGCATAATACAAATGCTCTCACCCTGATGAAGAGCTTGCGCAGAACAAACCTATGGCAACTCCACTCTAGTTATGTATGCTACAATGTCTCTACTGCCACTTCATTTTGCTGTCTCTTTGGTACGTTCCAATGACTTTAGTTATCTTACTACTAGTCTTTGTTTTAAATTTTACACAATCAATCAAATAATGTCAACTAAAAATAATAAACACAAATTTATGTACATTTGTTTGACAACACCACTTAATATAATACCAACTTGTGAAACTGTTTATAGATGGGTTATTGAGTCTATTCTAAACATCGCGACGAGCTAGCCACTTGTTGACTCATACCATTGGCTACGACGACGTAGGATTAAAACCCCTTCGCTAGGTACCCTGGGGCCGTCTAGGCGGTCTCGGGCGCCGTAATGGCACCCGTGATGGTTTACGTCATGTATATATATATATATATACGTATGTATCTTTTTTTTATTATCATTTTACCTATAGGAGCACAGCAAATTATAGCTCTAAAGTCAATGAATGAAAACTTTCAATAAAATTTTATTTAATACATCCTTTCTATCCTCCTAACATCTGTAAGCTCTTTAGATCGAAAGGAGATCCTTTTGGACCAGAGCTTTGATCTTAGTTAACTAACGAGAATGAGGAGTTAGTTAACTACAGAGATTACAAGTATGTTGTAAATAAGTCATGGGTTATTAGCTTCTTTGTAATTGGAAGTATTTTTAGATAATTTAATAATCTAAGTGGGAATTTCAAAAATATATTATTATCTATATAAAGACATTTATTATGAAGACATTTTTTTTACTTACTAATGAAAAAAAAATTGTGACTTTTTATAAAACTAATGGACACATTTTTTTGTAATTTTATTAGGGGAAGGTGGGGGAGGGCAAAAAGGTGTATAACGGGAACAACAAAAAAGAGGGTGGGAGGGAAAATATTATCAACAAAAGCCATGTCCACAATTCGCATATTCAGGTGAATTTTTCAGTGTGCCTTCAAGGCCAAATCCTAAACTACAAGGAATAGCGAAAAATGCTCAAAAGAGTCTCGGTCCGATTTTGATAAAAACTAAAACTGTATTATTAAATTTTGGAAAAAAATACGAAAATCGTAAGGGTTGAAAAAAAATTATATGAGAAATGCAATCAACCGTTGGGACGTCTAATATAATAATAATATTTAAAATAATAGCTATCATTTCGAACAATTTATTAGTTAAAAATTTTTTTCTTAAATATGGGTACTTTCTTTAAGTTTGAAGTTACTTTTAATCCTTATAAGCGACAATGGAAATTTTATCAGCTGGTATACAGGTGTTACAGGTGAGTTTTTTTTTCAAAATCAACGGACCGATTCCCGGTTAGAAGAACATTTTTTTTTTCAAAATCGAATGATGCAATTTTAGTTTTTATCAAAATCGGCCCTAAGACTTTGAGCATTTTTCGCTATTCCTTGTACTTAGTTTAGGATTTGGCCTTAAAGGCTCACTTGAAAAATTCACTCAGTATAAACAGGAAGGAAAAAAACGAACGGGATGGACGGATGGATAAAGTGATATATTTATATATAACCTTAAATATTATTGACAATTGCAATTTTAACTGAATATAGAAACTACCATATTTTCAAAACGAAAAATAACTTTTTCTCCGAATTTTGATTCCATCCACGCAGCCCTGTACCGGTAGTAAATGAAATCAAAAATATTTATAAGCGGAATACGTATGAAACGTCTACTTATACAGGGTGGAAAATCGAATAGGACATGGATGAAAGTACCTTAAAACCAAAATATAAAGACAAAGCAATGTTCACAGAATGGAAACTTTACCTTATTATTAAAAAAAAAGGTATATTCGAATTTTAAAAACTCCGTTCTGCAGCCAGAAATCCAACCGGAAAAAAGGTAAAAACTATGTAAGTATGTATAATATTATTATATGCCGTTGATAAGGATCACAATATGTTCTTTATAAACATTTTGTTAAAATTGAAGGAACACAAAAAAAAAATACAATAGCATAAATATGTTTAAGTTTTTTTTTTTTTTTAATTCATAAAAATTAAAACTGGGTTCTGCAGTTTTTATTATCTTCAATAATAATATAAACTTGTCTTTTAAGTACAATTTTCTTAAAATAAAAAGTGATATTTATTCAATAATATACAATTATTTTTAGATCAAAATCAATTAATTTTCTTATTATTCATCAAAACTTAAATAACATTAGCAAATTAAAATTAAACAACCTAAAAAACAAATTAAACAAAGAATTAAAATTATAAAAAGAAAAAAAAAACATCTATCAATATAACCTAACATAAAATAATAACTTTTTAGATTATAAAGCATTTTATTTTTGTTAAAGAAGTCGTAATATTATTTATTTCCTACTTTAATTTACTAGTTGCACAACGGACCTATGTCAAAACTACACCTCGAGGCGTCTTTGTAGTTACATAAAAGCGGTCTTTGTCCTCTCTTCAAAACTTGTATAGTATTCTATATATACTCGTACCTTTACGACTGTGATCACACAAGGGTGTAGTTAGCGTTTATCACTGCTAGTTCGATCCATTATCCTATGCACTGAAAAGACAGTTTTAAAATTCACTGATCAAATGGCCGTCTCAATAGTAGTTGGTTGAGCCCCATTTGCCTTGTATCCGGTAGTCGTGGTTCGATTCCTACTCGCAGTAACAGTATTATAATACGTTTTTCTATATAGGCTACCTAGGCTTGGGAATTTATAATTATTAATTTTGAATTTATAATTTATTATAAAGCTGAAGAGTTTGTTTGTTTGGTTGAACGCGCTAATCTCAGGAACTACTGGTTCGAATTGAAAAATGTATTTAGTGTTGGATATCCCATTTATCGAGGTATGCTAATATAATATCACGCTACGTCTATGTGTTTAATGTACTACAATCTTATTATTACATTTAATATCTTTAATACAAAAAAAAATAGAATTCTCCTAAAATAGCTTATTGACATATTCACTAACTGTCATTACAGTGCATCGAATTACCTATATATGGGTACTATTAGAATTATGGCTATTATTATATTAGAATTCTCCTAGAATAGCTTATTGACATAAACTAACTGTCATTACAGTGCATCGAATTACCTATATATGGGTCTAACTATTAATCTAAAGGAGTACTTTATGTTTAAAAAAGCCTTTTTTATTCAATAATACTCATAATATGATAACAATATTTAGGCTAAAGAAACAACTTAACGAAAAATCGAAGCTGAATTTCGCAAACTGATTTCCGCCTGAATGACTCTAGAAATCGCAGTGGAAACTGACTGTCTTGGGCTGAGAAAAACTTAATCAAGCGGCAAAGGTATATAAGCTCTTGTCGTTGTAATCTGATGTTTTTTCTCAAGTTTAGGTCATGCGGTTTTTGATTTATTATTTCTAAAATTAATAATAATAATATATAAGACATTTTTACACATACTCCTCTGAAGCCCTAGTGCGAGTTTGTTTTAACGTTCCCACTGCGTTAAGTGATTACTATTTACCAATGGGTTCGCTTAATTTTCTAAGCCTGTCAAAATAAGCTAATCTGATTGGCGGAGAGTGCTCACTCCACGGCTACAAGTCACAAACTAAGCTAAGCTTGTACTGTTAGGCCATGGAGGCTGTCATGCCGAGGCTGAGGCTGAATGGATAGAAATTTTGTTTCTCCATTCAAATTGGTAATTTAACATTACTGGTTTTGTATGGAGAAGGCAATTATTTTTATAAGAGCACAGCACCTTGTGACCTTGGATCTATCGGATGTTAGGCAGACCTACAAAGTCTTCGAATGGGGTCGATCAATAAATTGTTGTTTAACAATGTTGATCCCTCCCACTATGCTGTCTGAACAAAGCTGCTACGAAATGGACAATAAAGACTTTGAATTTGCATTACGGGTCTATTCTAATGAACCGGCGTTTCGTAACTGCACCCTGAAATGAGACTACCATAAGAAAACGATGCAGTAGTCTCCTGAAAACCGGTAAACCCAAAGACTAAAACCGAAATATAACTTGTTGTTTTTGCATCTGTATGGACGGTGGGGTGGTAACGAGACCAATTATAGAGGCCTTCCTAATAATTAACCCACCTAATTATTTTTTTATTTGCGACTCATGGGGAAAGTTTTTTGATTTTATTAGTAGAGCCTCATATTAGCCCAAAGTACAACCTTCTAAAGCCACAATGCAGCAATGCATTTAAAGAAAATACTTATCTTACACTAGCTGATCCGCGCAACTTCGTATGCGTAACTTTAACCGTTCACGCAGCGTACGCCCTCAAAAGGAATAATGTTTTACCGTTTTGCAACTTTTCATTGTTACTCCTCCTATTGGTCGTAGCGTGATGTTATGTAGCCTATAGTCTTCCTCGATAAATGGGCTATCCAACACTAAAAGCGCGTTTAACCAAACAAACAAACTCTTCAGCTTTATAATATTAGTAAAGATTCTCCCGTATATTCTTTCTGTTATCGTCCAGTTTCGAATATTACCAGAACCAGATATCGATCATTGTAAAAAACAGCGCTACGACATCGGTTGGTAATTGAATTCCAAAGTTGCTTGCCGGCTGCACTTCCCAACTCTAATCATAAATTCTACTGTTATAACATTTAACAAAGTTCCCTGTCATCTACAGAAATTGGCTCCACTTCACTGCCTATTTTTTTAAACTATGTAACTATGCGCCTTTTAAAGTATTTTGTTTTGGTTTATTTATTTTATTCTTAAGTTAGCTAAATAAGTAAGGTAATAACAAAAAACTAGGATATTGTTATGTTATGTTTTAACTCTCGAAATGCCTGGTGACACAAAGTTAAACTACACGGCGTGCCTGGTGAGTCTGTCACATCCGAAGTTTTAAATTTATTTCACATATAATTTATAAAATAAGTTGCCTAAATAAATTCAAAATAATAAATTACCTATTTTAGAAATATTTTTGACTTTCAATAACAATAATATGTATGACATTTAGACATAGATCCCTGAGGCTCTACCATGGGTTTGCGCATTGTAGCAACGTAACGTATATGTATACGTGAGCAACAACCAATAGGATCGCTTTATTCAATGTTACCTAAAATAAAGCGGCCCTATTGGTTGTTGCTCACGTATACGTATACAAATATGTTACGTTTCTACAAAGCGCAAACCCATGGTAGAGCCTCTGGTTACAAACTAAGCAAAGCAAAGCTTGTACTATGTGTACCAGAAACAACGATATTAATACATATTATATTTAATAAACACCCAGCCATAACAAACTTTACAGAATAACGTACTAATATTTTTTTGGGAATCGAACCCATGACCTCCGGATACAACCAAAGGCACAACAACTACTCTACGGACGCTGTCAATAATAATGATAAATGCTAGCCTAGCTCTAAACCGGGATAGAAGCTTTAATATTATGGCAAGGCTACTCATATTGATTTGCAATAACAAACATTTGACTCAAGAAATGATATTTGTCGAGACAACACGAATGTCTGTAGGTAGAGCATTGCCGACGTGTTTCGAACAAACACAATCGAAGTGTGTTTACTACGCGTGGAGGGTAAGGCGCGCTCAACAGTAAAATTCAAAAATCAACTAACATTTTCTAACCCAGTGAATCATTCGTCCCTCAGTAGTCTTTTACTCGAAACGTGTTTACTTTTCGCTAGAGAGATTTCCCTTAGATAAATCCTAAGAATGATTCGAGAATGTTTGCTTAGGAATATTTTTAGCTACCTACGCTACTTTATTTTTATTTCATGTTTATTTATATTTTTTTGTGCTAATATAAACAAGACTGTCTAAATAGGCTCAGGGTACCCAGCTGAAAGGGTTTATTCCCACCAAATAGTATTATAAATGAAAAAAAGGCAAATTCGTTGCGGCGTTTGTACTTATAAACAATTTCATAAGTATGTATAGTGAAACTGTTACTAACAAGATTAAAGTGTATATATATATAGTGTTGTCAAATAAATTTATTAGGTACTCATTGGTACACACCGGGGTTTGGGTACGTGTTATTTAATTAAACTGTAGCTCTAAGATTTATTATTAATTTATTTATTGGGTGCCATGAGCTAAGCGGTTTGGGGCCTCTAGACATAACCACCCTGGGTTTTGTTTCCCATCCCGTCCTTGCTGATGGTAGCATTTTGAATCTACACCGAACAAGAGACAAGCTTCGTTATAATATTTTGAAGTATTGTAGTAAGTTGAAAGAACAAACATGCGCGGTGTATCATCTATATACCATATATGATTCACTGCGCATTCTCGTTCCTCAACTGTTCCCTATGGGATAGAATGACCAAATCAAAGCAGCCAAGAACGGTTTATTACAAGAACGTACCAGGAGAGCAGCAGTCGAGAGAGGAATGGCGAAAGCTTGCCACCACCAAGTGACAACTATTGAAGAGTGTAGGACTAAGAATAAGATTTTAGTATGTAATACCTAGAATATGATGCAATGACTTTGGAAGGTTGTGCTTTGGGCTGATATGAGGCTCTACTGATGAAATCGAACAACTTTTCACATAGAATCATTGTCGCAAATGAAAAAAGAAATTGGCCTCTGTATACAAATAGCAATGTTAAAATAACCAATTTGTATGGAGAAATCAAAATTTGTTTTATTTGCGACACATGCAGGGTGCCAGCTCCCGTTTTGTGTTGAAGAGGATTTGTTATAAGAAAATAAAGGACTATATATTAAAAAATAATGGGGCATGATTTTGTTTTCATTCAAAATCTCTGTTATGGTGTCAATAGAGATATTTATTAATAAAGCATTGGGTATTGTCCTTTACTCTTTATTTGAAAATATGTGACTCTATCTAATTTTAGGGCTGAAAATAAGGACGTCCTTTAAATTCGACGTCTGGCAACCCTAGACATATATTTCCATAGGAAAGTTTAATTTGATCAGTAGAACCTCATATTTCGCCGTATTTTACATTCTCGTATACAGCGTATATGTTGCGTATGCTAAAATTATAAATAAGAAAATATTGTAATCTATGGCCGCAGCTCTAGTCTGTGGTTACTTGATATAATTGTCAGAACACCGAGTTGTAAAATTAAATGTGTTTTAAATAAAAGTGTGAATTTCCTTAATCGCTGTTTCATTTAAGTATAAAACAGTATACATATATAATATATCATAATTATAGATTACTATTCACGATTTCGATGAAAACCTTTTAGTACAAATAAAGCGAGCTCCTCGAGGGCCCAATCGTACTTACGTTTTACGAGTTGGTCGGGGTTTGGGTCGGCTCATGCCCACTTACTGCTTTTTATGTAATCGACTAGTGGACCCAAAGCATTACTAAATGAGAAATTCAGGACACATTTTGTGACCATACCTGGCATGTAACGGTCCTAAAATTGCTTGTAAAAAATATTATGAGATCGTAATATCTACATAAAGATATTTGAATAGGTAGCCAGGTAATTGAAAAATTAAGATGATTATTTCTTAGCCCAAGTTTTTATTATTATTTTGATGTCAAGTGGTTTGTTTGTCGACAATGGAAAATATAAGAATACAAACGCTCATTGGTAAAAAAAATATGGAAATATTCCAAAGTCTTAAAATGTCGAGTGGTAAGTGAAATTCTAAAAAATAAAAAATTACATGCGTAATTATATATATATATATATATATATATATATATATATATATTAAACAGAGGCTCTACCATGTAGCAACATAACGTATTTGTATATGTATACGTAAGCAACAACCAATAGGGCCGATTTATTATTGGTAACAGGATTGAATAAAGCGATCCTTTTGGTTGTTTCTCACGTATACGTATACAAATACGTTACGTTGCTACAATGCACAAGCCCATTGTAGAGCCTCAGAACCTAAATTGAACGAAAAGTAATCGAGCTTGTACTCGTTTTAAAAAGGAATTTTACCCATTTATGTCAAAACAACAAAAAATATACACGTTTATGCAGAAGCATTTCCTTAGGAGGTTATGGGCCAGCGATAGTTCTTATATGAGCGTAATGTGCGCCGAGGAGCTGTTATTTCCATTAAAACGCTTATCTTCAAGATTCATGGCTTGCTCGGACAAAAATGATGGTCGTTAAAGAAATTGAATACCCTTTACTTATGCATGAACTCCTGGTACTTTCGCTCGTACATGTCTATTTAAAACTACTTCTTTTCGCATATTTTTCCTGGCAGCCTATTTATTAAAATGAGGTTTTCTTTTTAGAAACTCATTATAAACTTGGTCATTGACAAAAATCTTTTCAGGAATCTTTTCGGGAAAAATCTATGTACATTTTTTTCTTAGGTATGATGTGTTTATTTTTTGCGTGTGAAACCTTATAGGTAGTCTGGAATAATATTTAAGTTTGTACCTATAGGTACTAACTTTCTCAAAAGCCGATCGACCGATTTCATTACCACCGCCATACAGAAATTCTATTCATATTTCGGTTTCAGTCTATGTCTTCACTGGTATTTAAAGGATAATTGCATCGATCTATAATCAATATTTTTTGTTGTCTTTCATGATACGGTTATAAAATGAGCAATATTTGACGATAAAGCAGCGAGGCTTGTAATGCAAATTCGTCTTAACATTTCGTAACCGCACCCTGAAAAGAAACAATCTTACCAGTTAATCAATGAGGTAGTCTACTAAAACCGGTGAACCCACAGATCAAAACCGAAACATGACTAGGTCACTTACAAACCGGTCAGTCTGTCTAGCGAAGCTAAGAGGAGCGTCAGATAAAAGATTTCCCATACAAAAGGTCGTGACTAAACATTCATGGATTTTTATGATTTTTAGAGGCGTTATAAATATGACCGATATTTACGCTCTTTTTTTAAAGTTTAGTACCTATAGGAAAGAAAATATAAACCCTTGAAACCCTTAAAAAAATATTCCCTCATTTTAATATAATTTATATAAAATATCAAGACAGAAACGTTAAAAAAGGAAAACGAGTAATCGTTTATTTTCTCTTTAATAAAATAAAAACTTTATTTATTCAAATTCATTAAAGTTTAGGGGTAGAAAACAGTTATGGGGTACAAATCTTTTCGCTGTCTAAATTTTTGATATAATTTCATACGTGCACTTTCTCTTATTGATGGTCGGGGGGGAAGGTTTACATACATATGTATGATTGCGTTACCGACATGCGCGGGGGCAGAGGGGCAGAGGTAATACGTTGCAGTTGGATCACCATGAGCATCGAAGAGCCTCATCAGACGCTCCTCTTAAAGATATCCTCGTCGCACCTAAATAACTGTCCATGGTTACCTATTTAATTAGGTTAATCCTTAAGGGGTCTGTTTTTATTCTCCCCATATGTTACAGATCCCTAAAACTTTATATACTCGTATGTCCTTATCGCCTTCTTGCCTGACGATATTTTTCTTTAATGTGTTTGGAGAACCGCGGTACATCCATTAAAAGATTTATATCGATGCTAAACCACATCGCGGGTAAGGAAATATGTGGTGCGTTTGGAGTAACCCTTCCCCGTGTCACTTAGAACAAATTAGATCGAGAAGGGACTCGCAATAAAAAATAATAAAAAATTATAGATTGCTACCTAAAAACCGTAAAAAGTATATATTATTACGTTTTTAAGATTCCGTATTAGGGCATTCTTTTTTATTATATAATAAGAAATGTAAAATATATGCAAAGCAAATTTCATGGAGGGTGGAACCCACGGCACTTTCTGAGTTAAAAAGAGTCAAAAAATATACCACAAGGTAAGTTTAAATTTGCGTTTAAATAGGCTGTCGTTCTTCACACACACACCTGTCTGCTCTTTAATATTTTTATTATTATTTATTTATTGGAGCACTTGTGTCTATGCATTTAAGGGCACTGCATTCGTAATCGCTTACTCCGTGTTCTCCATACAAAATTAGCTATCGCACTTCCAATAATACTCGATTACTGTTTGTCGCAGAATTTAAATAATATCTTTATCGGTCATTGTATTTATTATTAATCTTTCTGTGGTTGGGTTGTTATTTTCGAAATCAGAAAAAAAACTTTTTTAATATACCTAATATACAAAAAAAAAATACCCACAACAAAAAGATTTTTGCGTACAATTACGAACATACAAAAATAATTGAACTTCGACCAACAGCCAAGTTGTAATATTGGAAGTACGTTTGTATGGGCGTCAAGTCGACTCCAGGGCCCTTAAATATATAACTGATAGTGAACAGACCTACAAAGTATATGAATGGGGTCGATTTATACGCTGTGTCGTTTAACAGAATTGGTCGCTCCCAAGACAAATTTGCATTACTTTATTATTGTCATATCAACTGCCCGTTTCATACGCGCACGGTGAAAGAAGATCACTATCTAGATAAGAAATCGACGCAATATGGTTATAGTATGTATTACTAGCAGACCCGCGCAACTACGTTTGCGTAACTTTAAACTTTTACACAGCGCACGCAACGGAAGCTCTGAAAAGGAATCAATTTTGCCTGTTTTTGCAACATTTTGCATTGCTCCTCATTGCCATTTTGCATAGTCGAACAAGGCGATATAAAACCTATTGAAACCTGCCGCTATAAGATATAACATCACGCTACGACCATGTAGCGTTATAGCCTATCTCGATAAATGGGCTATCCACGCTAAAATTATTTTTCAAAGCGAACCAGTAGTTCCTGAGATTAGCGCGCTTAACCAAACATACAAACTCTTTATAATATTAGTTTGGAAATTATGATGTACATTAATAAGTATCCACTATTATTCTTATAAACTAACAGTCTCCAACCACGCCGTAATTACGGTAGATCTGACAGCCTCCCGGAGTTTGACAGCCTCCGTAGACTAGTGGTTGCGCATTTGGCGTTGTATCCCGGAGGTCGTGGGTTCGATTCCCACCCATGGCAAAAAATATTAGTACGTTTTTTTCTGTACAGTTTGTCATGGTCTGGGTGTTTATAAAATATAATATGTATTATATCGTTGCTTCTGGTACACATAGTACAAGCCTAGAGCTTAGTTTGTGACCAGAGCAATATGTGTAATTTGTCCTACATATTATTATTATTATATTTTATGTACTTTGGGCTAATAAAAAAAAAAATCTAACGTAATTTTTAGAGATCTACCACCTACCGTAGAGATATAATTACGGTACCACTTTCCACCATAATTTCATTTGTAGAAATCGGGCCTTATTAGAATCCTTATAAAATAAATTTAGGGGAAATTTGATTAATTTTAGTAAATAAAATTTAGATAAGTAAAACTAAAAAACAAACATGTAAACATCGAAGGTACTATAGATATTTAGCACCACAAATCATTAATTTTCAATTCGTTTTTTTTTGCTCATTAACATTTTGAGGGGTAAATTGCCGTATTTAGGTGTCTTTTTTAAGGTAAAGTTAGGCAAATTAGTCTAGCAACACTGACATTCATATAATTTATAAGCAATTATGTGTCATCGTATTTTTACCGTAATTTTTTTTTCCTGCCGTAATATGATTACAATCGCCTATCGCCGTTCCGGTATAAGCGTAAAGCTCCCCCACGCGGCCCGTGTACGGACATCACAAAGCGCTGCAAAAGTTTCGAGTACGTACAATTACACTCGTTCCAGTTTTATGAAGCTTTTTGAGCTCTAAAGTCTGCGATTATTATTTTGGCCACGCTTCACTTCCATTCGAATTTTTACGATTGCTTTTGTCGAGTTTTTACTTTTTTACTAGCGAGAGGAAAGAAGAGAACAATCATTTGTGGAAATTTAATCTAAAGTTTTGATTACGTAAGTTTTTAGTATACTTTATTGTTGTAACGGTAGAATGTCAATTATAAATACCTACAGTATATTTTAACCTTTATATTTAAAAAAGGATTTTAAAGCCTCATTCATTATACTTAGGGCCGATTCGACCAAAAGAGGGCATAACTTATACTGGGGATAGTAATGTCAAATTCTATCCAAATATTTATTTGTAGATTAATTGATTAAAAACTCAGAATAATTCGGCCCTTAGTTATTTAAAATTTATTATACCATGAATAATTATTTATATGCATTAATAAAAAATATTTACGAGTATATATAATATATATTAATAATTATTTTGTAAACAGCTTTACAGAATAATTATTAATTTAAGATAAGCAAAAACATAAGCCAAGAATTATTCAAAATAATTAGCAAATAAACAGACGCGGAAAACGATTTTGTTTTATACAATGTAGTAGTCGTAGAAACTATTTATTTAAAATTCTTCGTTGCACTAAGAAGGTGTGTACAAAGGCGAGCTTAATGCCTTACGCATTATCTACCAGCTAACCTGTAGGAGAGTGAAAATTGTAATATAGGGTGCACAGATTAGTGTAAAGAGAAATCAAAATACATAAACTGCATAGATATAACTACATAAAATACATAAATATAGCAAAAATAAATACATAAATATATGTTTAACCCTAACCTAAATTATGATAGTGAGAAATGAGTAATTTACTATGAGAAGAGCTTTTACGAAATTCAGTTTTAATGTTTTAAGGATTTTTTTTGAGAACATTAATAAATAAATAAATATCATCATGATAGTACCCAGCGGAGGTGGTTTTAATCCCACCTCGTCGTAGCCGAAGGTATGAGTCTACACCGAACAAGTGACTAGCTCGTTGCTATGTTTGGATAAACTCAATAACCCATCTATAAAAGTTAGCATAGTAAAACTGGGACCGACAGCTTAACGTGCTCTTCAGGGCAGTATAGTGGTGTTGTTATAGAAATGTACATACATTTTAGATTTAAAAAACTCATTGGTACACACCGGGGTTTGAACCAGAGTCCTAAGTGTTTTAAGTCTAAAGTCTAACCAGCTCGGCCACCACGTACGTAAGTAAAAATATAAGCCAAGAATTACTTAAAAAAATTTGCACAGACAAATAAACCGACGCGATTTGGTTTTATACAATGTAGCACTCGTAGAAACTATGAGAAGAACTTTTACAAAAATATGTTTTAATGTTTGAAGTTTACGATTTTTTTTTTCAGAATATTTAAATATATCGGTATGAGTATATGGCTACACCGAACAAGTGGCTATCTCGTTGTGATGTTTGGATAGACTCAATAACCCAACAGTTTTACAAGTTAGTATAGTGAAACTGGGACCGACAGCTTAACGTGCTCTCCGAGGCACTATAGTGGTATTGTTAAACAAATGTTTAGATTAAAAAACTCATTGGTACACACCGGGTTTTGAACCAGAGACCTATGTGTATTAAGTCTAAGGTCTAACCAACTCGGCCACCACGTACGTAAGTAAAAATATAAACCAAGAATTAATTTAAAAAAAAAAAAAAGCCCCAGCCTAGTGGTTAAGTCACTGCGCAACTGATAACAAGGTTAAGCAGATGACGACAAGGCCGGCTTGGGATGGGTGACCGCTTTATACAACGAGGCTATTTAATCATAAACACTGCAACAAGCTCGCGACTTGTTAGGCGTTGCCTCCGAATGCCATCGGCGAAATGAGGACTGTTAATCTCTCCGCTGGGTACCCTGAGGCCGTTTAAAACGGTTCTCGGGAGCCAAATAGGCACCCGTGATGGTATTTATTTATTTTTATTTAAAAAAAATAGCACAAATAAACCGTCGCGATTTGGTTTTATACAATGTAGTACTCGTAGTAATGATTGAAGTTTATGGTTTTTTTTTTCAAAATATTTATATAAATCATACATGTTATATTTATAAAAAAGTCAATGCAAATTATAGCAAAATATGCAGCGGATAGTATACTTAACATTACTAATAATAAACCCTAGTTCATAACCCTAATTTATGGGTTTTTGAACTAGGCAATTAAAAACTTTCGTGTTTTTAAGTCTGAGGTCTTACCATCTCGACCACCTCGTACGATTTTATATTATGTATTAGTTTGTTTCTGGTACACATCGACAAGCTTAGCTTAGTTTGTTACCAGAACAATATGTGTAAAAAAATCCTGCAAATTATTATTATTACTACGACTACACCTACGGATTTGACTACGACAGTCTTATTCTACCACGTGACCTACTACGACCAGTCTTGAGAGCTACGAGAATGACTACAAAAGTCTCGTACGTTATTAAGTGGACTATACCCTGTACACCATGAAGCTAAAAAAACGCGCCCCGCGCCAATGGAGTAAGCATGATACATAAATTGTTTCATAATAGTACGATACCGGTGTCGCCAATTTCTGAGTCGAACAAATGAAGAACGGGGAAAAAGGTGTGGCTTCAAATGGCAGCTCAACGCTTCTGACACTTAAAAAACTGCTTGAGACAAAAAGAGATACAAGCAAACACGAATGTGTGCGCGTGTCTATGAAGTGCATTGTTTTTTTATTATAAAAAGCTAAATATTTAATTGCATACTTAATAGTTTCGATAGTATTGCCACCGACAACAAATATTATTACTTATCGATATAAACCAAATATTTTGGGATTTATAGAGATCATCAAAGATTAATAATTATTTATCGATATACAATTGTAATACACACACATATCATCAAGGTAACCAGCGGAGGGGTTTTAATCCCACCTCGTCGTAGCCGATGGTATGAGTCTACACCGAACAAGTGGCTAGCTCGTCGCGATGTTTTGAATAGACTCAATAACTTTGAAAAATATACTTTGGGCTAATATGATCAAATCAAACAACTTTCCCATGGAACCATGTATCGCAAAAGAAAAAAAAATGGCCTTCTCCATACAAACTAGTAACGTTAAAATGACCAATTTGTATGGGGAAGTACATTTTTTTTTTCATTTGCGAAATATGGTTCCATAGAAAAAATTGTTAGATTTTATCAGCAGAACCTCATATTAGCCCAAAGTACATCCTTTTAAATCCACTCTGATAGACACTTTCGCATTTATAATACTAGTGGATTTAAAAAATGTAGGTATATAATAATATAACAATAAGTTAAAATACTTTATTAAATTAAATTATTTATTAAATTAAAACACATGCACAACTAACTACATGTACCTACTAAACGCAATCTCAACATTTTTGACCGACCTCCAAGAGGAAGTTATACTCAAACTACAAAAAGCGAAAAACAATTAAATCGTAGCTTGATTCGTCAAAATGTACTGAACATACCGGTATTCTTGTTGGTTATCAATTTTCTTCTCTTTTAATTGCCTCCCCATTTACGTTTTAATGCCGGATTTTTCGGGAAACTGTATCATGTATAGAAAATATAATTAGTATTATATATAAAAAACAATAATTGTATAATATCTCATAACCATGAAAGTATTTACAAAAATCGAGTATATCAACTATAAAATCACATCACTAAATAGTAACTGACAAACCTCGTTGGACGCTTCTGTTGTCGCCATACCTTTTGATTAAATTAAATTGAAAAGATTATAAATTATTTTAAAGTATCGAAATTCTCATTAAAAATAAAAACACATCACTAGTTCTTCAACTTCTAACTGATGCACATAGTTTGACAGTTACCGTCAGATTTTGATATTTTAATTATGGGTTTTATTATTATTTTTTATTAAGGTTTAATATAAGAAAAACATGTTAAATACATACTTGAAATACGTGACACTAGGTACTTTTCTTTAATAGTAGTTTCTACACAGCTTTAATGCACAATTAACCATTTTTCCGACAATAAAAGCGGAGCTCTTTTCGACTTTCTCCGCCGAACGCACAAATCAGACTGAGGATGTAAAAAATGTAAGGGTGTGTGTGAGTGACAAAATTGTCACTCGCGCGGCACCCTGCAAATTGAATGATGCTTACTCCAGTAGGGGCGCGCGGACGGGCACGGTTTTTACCTTCATGCTGTACACATTCAAATGAGCGGGCTTTACGGATTTTGAATCACTATTAAAAATGATACAACAAAATAGAAGGTTACCTCTTTAAATGCAGTGCAAGTATTGCAACCCTTAAAGACACTGCATTCACAATCGCGAAGTCTACGTTCTCCATACAAAATAAGCTTTCGCATTTCCAGTACTCGACTAGGTACTATTTATCGCAGAATTAAAATAATATTTTATCGGTCATTGTATTAATTTTTTTTCTATGATTATATTTTTGTTTTGTTAAAAGAAAAAAAAAACTTCTTTAAGGGCGTAAACACTAGGTGTAAAGTCGATCCCCCGGAGACACCCCGGAGAAAAAGGTACCAGCAAGTAAAAAACTCTGGTGCTTCACATAAACTAACAGAGGCATTGCCAACTACAAAGAGGCATTGCCAACTACAAATAATAATTAAACAGATAATTTAGGTATCAATAATAATATTTAATAAGAAGATTTAACATTAAATAAATATTTAATGTGCAAAGCAATTATATGGCTGGTACTTTTATTGTTGTTGAGAATTTGACTGCATCATCTGTAAAGAGACCTACGAAACCTATGAACGCGGTCGATCATAGGTTTCAGATCATAGGTCGGATATTGGAGTTTAACAGCATTGATCGCTTCCACTATGCCGGCTAAATGTTGGTGGGGACAAAGAAATTGTTCTTTGTCCCCCGTATTACGAGTCGCTAGTAAACAGATGGAATCATTGGTTGATTCCATCTGTAGTTACTAGCGACTATAAGTGAAACTGTTTGCAAAAACTTGTGGTATATATTATTATATAAGTAATAGTATACAATAAATACCAAAAAATAAATACAAAAAACAATAAATACACTTATATATACATATACTATTACTTATATAATAATATATACCACAAGTTTTGGCAAACAGTTTCTACTATAGTCGCTAGTAACTTTAGATGGAATCATTGGTTGATTCCATCTGTAGTTAAGAGAGGTGTGAAGGTGTGAGGATTGAAAAATAAAGCGACCCTATTAGTTGATCCATGATCGATTTGTATTGTAATAAATAAATAAAAAAATGAAAAAAAATTGGTCGATCCATATCTATAGTTACTACTGAGCTGTAGCTCTCTCTATAATATATCCACATTTGATGTAGAGGACATCTTAGAATATTTTTTTCTTGATAATTTTAGCATAAATCTTCAAAATATTAGGAGATTTTAGGCAAAACCTGAACCCAATGTATTTAAATATACTAACTACCTTTACGGTAATATCATGTAAATGACTCCAAAAACATGGCACCCAGAATTTATTTACGGAGCAACACAGATAATGTTTTATCCAGAGAGCGCTAGAAATCTAAGAAATTATGAGTGCGAAATAAATTATATATTTATTAAGTAATATTTATATGTATATTTATAGAGACTAGAGACTTAGTAATACCCTAACCAGGGGGGGGGGTAGGTCGTGTGTTTGTAGGTAGGTTGTAGGTTGCAATCAGTGAAACAGGGAGTCGCATCTCTTGCGCATTGTGGCATAAACACAATAGGTATATTCTTATACTTTACTCCGTGAACATGCACGATGCGCTGCTTCTATAACTTTGCTAGGCCGACTGAGCGAACCCGTTACCACCGTCCATACAGATGCAAAAACCGTCAAGTGACCTAGTCATATTTCGGTTTTAGTCTCTTGGTCCACTGGTTTTCCGGAGACTACTTCATCGATTTCTTGTCGAGGTGGTAGTCTCTTTTCATGGTGCGGTTACAAAATTGGCGATTGACTTAACATAGTGGGAGCGATCAATATATTGAAACAACAATGTATTGATCGACCCCATTCATGAACTTTGTAGGTCTGCTTACCATCAGGTAGGTACATCACATGCTGTGCTCCAATAAAAAACAAAAAAATAAGCGATCTATAACCACTTCAAAAAGTAAAATAGTTCTCAAGATTTTTAATGCGGACATATGGATCAAAAAGATTTTTTTTATCATAAAACTTTTTAAACTACGAAAGATATGTCAAGTACTTTCTATCGCTTTTCCAAGCTCTTTGGTTACCAGCTTAGGATGGCTTAAACGCGCGTATGTTGCTAAGCACGTCCTAAGTTGGCAGGCGTGACGATGCACATGGTAACGTATATTCAGCTTCCTCAGCAAGAGGTTACCCTAGGTAACCTGACAAATTTACCAAAATAATTACCAACTAAATACTTACCTTCATCTTGGGTGCGGTAACATACTCCAAGCGGAGGGTTTAATTCCTACAACGTCTTAGCTGATAGTGTTGTGAGTCTACGCCGAAAAAGAGGTAAGCAAGTATGCTGGTCCCAGTACGTTGGTAAGTTACCGACGCGGCGACGTTACAAACGTTAGCGTTACCATTGGTAACGTTATTGTGTTCGTTAGATTGAGTCTCGATTCTCACTTTAGGGCAACTCGTAGGTACGTTTTTGGTACATTGTGCTTAGGTGCTTATATAAATAGCTACAATAAGTAAGTATACATATTTTTATTTTCATTTCAAGTATTCATAAAAACTTTATTGAGTTTTTAACTTTAAAACTTTATTAACTCTTTTTTGTCAAAGATAATTTTCATTGGTAAAAAAGAGATTGAATAAACATTTTAGCTAAAACCCTCAATTACACTTTTTAATGTTGTATGGGACACACTAAATTACGTATTTCGTTGTTTTCACCTTAGAACAAAACATAAACAATTGCAATTGCAAACAATTTACTGCAAAAAAATGTAGGTATACTAGATGTGCCCACGGTTTCTCTCGCGTTAAATTACAACCGTCCCGACGCGTCGCCCGTATAGCGTTCCTTTTTTTTTATATAATGCCATTCTGACGTAATGGAACCACATTTTGGTTCAAGTTAGCGTAACGTTGTGCGGCGTAATAGGCCTACTGTAACTTCAAAGGAACCCTTATAGTAAAACTTCGGTGTCTGTAAATCTGTCTGTCCACATCAAATATCTCTAAAACTACTGGTCTAATTTATAAGTAGATGTTGTTGTAAAGTTTCTTAGTTTATTATCTATCTATATAGTTCTGAAGGGTATTAAAGTTTCTTATTTCTTAAAAGTTATTGAACCGATTTCATTTTTAAAAAAAGGTTTGTAGGTATCCACTCAAACATTGAACAAAACTAAATTAAAATAAGACACATACGTTACGTCCGTGATCGGGTGCTGCTGTGGGGGGCTTGGATCTCCGCTGGACACGCATAGTTTAATTATTATGTTAAAAGCGGAGGTCTCGCAAAATTGTCGGATAGGCTAGCGCGGGCATCGGGGGGCTATAGTGTTTTGTGATTCTGTACTACTTCTATATTGTAAAATGGTTTATCTGCTATGGGGTGTTCTACTCGTCCTCTTCAGCAGGATGAGGCTAAATTATCATATGCTATGATTATAAGCTAGTAAATAAGCATATCTCCTGATGGTCAGGTACATATGTGGAACGCCAGAGTTTTTTACTTGCTGGTGCCTTTTTCTCCGGGGTGTCTCTGGGGGACCAACATGCGGTCAGTGTTTGCGCTGCGATTGATACATTTTTTGTACTTTTATATTAATTATATTATAATATATTTTAGATTCTACTTCCGGTGCCAATACGATATAGACGTGAAAAACTGCAGTGCGCTTATTAAAATATTAATTTAATACACAAGAGCTTAAAACTTATAGAAACAACAACAACTTTTTAAATTAGTGAAGTGACAAACTGTTCTAGGGAAAATATAGTGGATTAATAGTGATTAAAGTGAATTTAATCGAAACAAACAAAACATAACCTCAAAAAATAACGCAATGTAATGTGACACTTTAGACTTTTCTAATACCAACCTAGTAATATAACTGGAGAAATAACGATGCGTTCGTAGTTCGTAATTTATAAATAGGGTTGCCAATTTCAAAAAAGTATTTATCAATAAAACAAAGTTGCCAATAAATAAAAAATAATTCCCGTTTTCCAAATATATTACTTTTTAATAAAAGTAAATATATATTTAATTGTGTAACTAAAATATTTAAAGAATAATGGATTCACAATTGGAAGTGTTACTAATGAAAATCAAGATTGAAATGGATAAACAGAGTGTGTCTCTAACCGAAACAATAACAAGCAATTTGGTTAAAATAATCGACTCAAAATTAGAGCCCATATTAGAAGAAAATAAAAAGCTGAGAGAAGAAGTTCAAAATCTAAAAGATAAAAATAAACAAGATGAGAGAGAAAGAAGAAAAAACAATTTATTATTTTTTGGAATAGAAGAAACTCATCAAAACATATCAGAAAACATAAATAATATCGCAGGAATTATTAAGAATATTGGTGTCACGATTCAGCCACAAGACATAAATAACGTTTATAGGCTGGGAAATCAGGATTCAGGAAAAACACGTCCTATCTTGGTAAATTTTGTAACAACATGGAAACGAAACGAAGTATTTAAAAATAAAAAGGATTTGCCAGAGAATATATATTTGAAAGAAGATTTTAGCAAAGAAATATTAGAAGCAAGGAAACTGTTACAACCTATGTTAAAAGCCGAAAGGGAAAGAGGAAACCTTGCTTATTTAAAATACGACAAAATAATTATAAAAGATAAAAACTTCACAGAAAATAGAAAGAGGATTGCTTCACACTCACCAAATAAAATTCAAGATGAATCTAACAAAGATGTAGCAGCTCCTCGCAAAATAAATAAAATTGACGCCTTCATCCACATGAGAGGCAGATCAAATTCGCTTTCGTCCAAATTAAATAATTAGCAATTAAATAACATTGGCTACCGGATAAAACAACATAAAACAATAATACCTAAAACAAAAAATCCTCCCCCAAGCCGACTGGTCACCGTGGGGGATAAAGACCAAAACCCTTCAGCAAATAATAACAATAAATACTATATAGCAACACTAAACACAAGAACATTAAGAACGGAAGAAAGATTAAGAGAACTAGAAATGGCACTTACAAATATTAATTGGGATATTTTAGGACTAAGTGAAGTGAGAAGACTTGGAGAAGAAATCATAGAGCACGAAGAATATATATTTTATTACAAAGGGGAAACAAAAGGACACTACGGAATCGGCTTTATGGTTAAAAAGCAACTCAAAAACTTAATTGAAGAATTCATAGGTGTCTTAGAAAGAATTGCTATGCTAAATATAAAACTCCCAGGATATAAACACAACTGGTCTATATTGCAAATTTATGCTCCAACGGAAGACTCTGATATAAACGTTATTGAAAAATTTTACGAAGACTTATCCAACATACTACAAGAAACACATAAAAATAAGATTATAATAGGCGACATTCATGGACAAATTGGAAAAAGAGGAATAGGAGAAGAAACAGTCATAGGACAATTTGGATATGGGAAAAAGAGTAAAAATGGAAAACGCATTATTAACATGGCATTAGAGAATGAAATGACCATAATCAATAGTGTATTCAAGAAAAGGCAGAATAACAAATGGACCTGGATCTCCCCGGACGGATCTTATAAAAATGAAATAGATTATATAATAACTAATAATCCCAAGTCGTTTCAAAATATTGATATAATTAACAGTCTAAATTTTAATACAAACCATAGAATGGTACGTGGAACTATATATAAACAAGAACCGCGAAAGGATAGAAACCATTTTTCCAAAAATGCAAATAAGAATGAATATACTACTATACAACATGCTTTGGCAGACGAATCAATAGACGACAAAACAAGAAGCATGAATTTAGAAATACAAATAACCTACAACAATATAATTAATAATATTATTAAAGCAAATAACATGAGAAACAAAGAGCAGAAACAAGAATTAATAAGCGAAGACACGAAACAATTAATGGAACAGAGGAAAATACTAAATAAATTAAAAAAAGACAAAGATACACTAAAAGCAATAACCAAAATTAGTAAAGAAATCAATACCAATCTAAAAAGAGACAAAGCAAAGAGAAGATCAAACGTATTAATACACCACATAAGAAAGACAGGAGGAATAAAGAAAGGTTTAAAAGAACTAAAAGTCACAAAAGATTGGATACCTAATTTTAAAAATAAAGTAGGAAGTAAAGAAACGAAAAGGAAAGATATACTAAAAACTGCCACAGATTTTTACCGTAGTCTTTATAGTACTCAAAATACACCAAGTATACCATTGGAATCAAGTATCAAGATGGCTGAGACGACCGTACCAACAATTTTGGAATCAGAAGTAGAATACGCAATAAAAACTCAAAAAAAAATCTAAAAGCCCGGGTCCAGACCATATCACCAACGAAAGTTTAAAAACAATTACAAATGAAAATTTAACAAACTTAACTAATATATTTAACAAAATTCTAACATTCGAAATAATACCTACCCAATGGTTAAAAAGCGAAATTATACTAATTTTCAAAAAAGGAGATAAAAGCAATATTGAAAACTACCGGCCTATTAGTCTAATGTCTAATGTATATAAAATATTTTCAAAAATTATTCTAAAGAGACTAACAAATATATTAGATGAAGAGCAACCTATAGAACAGGCAGGATTTAGGGCAGGATTTTCAACAATAGACCACATTCATTCTCTCAAACAATTAATGGAAAAATGTCAAGAGTTCCGTAAACCTCTATACATAGCATTTGTGGATTACACTAAAGCGTTTGACTCCCTCGAGCACAACAACATTTGGAAAGCCCTTCATGATCAAGGTATCCATAGTAAATACATACGAATTATAAAAAACATATATGAAGGCAGCTTTTCATGTGTAAAACTAGAGCAAACTGGAGAAATTTTCCCAATTAAAAGAGGAGTCAAGCAGGGTGATCCACTATCGCCAAAGCTGTTTACGGCAGTATTGGAGGGGGTGTTCAGAAACATGGAATTGAATGAGCGTGGTATAAATATCAACGGAGAACGTTTAACCCACCTAAGATTTGCGGATGATATAGTTCTTGTATCGAGCACTTCACGCGAACTTCAGTATATGCTTCAAGAACTAACTATACAGAGCAAGAAAGTAGGCCTTAGTATAAATAAGACAAAAACAAAAATAGTTTCTAATGAAGAGCAGGTTGACATAATGATCGAAGGTGAAAAAATCGATTATGTAGAATCATATACTTACCTAGGCCAGTATATTTCTTTCAATGACCAGATTAACGAAGAAATAAAAGCTAGAACATCCAGCGCATGGAGGAGTTTTTGGTCTTTGAAGGAAGTTATGAAGAACAAAAATTACCGTATGTCGGACAAAAGAAGAGTATTCAACACCTGCATTCTGCCTTGTTTGACATATGGTAGTCAAAGCTGGAACCTAAATAAAAGTAACACAAATTCTTTACAAGTTTGCCAAAGAGGAATGGAAAGAAGCATGATCGGAATTACTAGAAAAAACAGGATTAGAAATGCAGATATAAGAGTCATAACTGGAGTGGAAGATGTAAAAAGGAAAGTGGGGCTACTTAAGTGGAGATGGGCAGGACATATGATTAGGGAAAAAAGATTCAAATGGTCGAAAAAAATTACAGAATGGTATCCTAGAGATGGCACAAGAAAAAGGGGTCGTCAATTTAGAAGATGGAAGGATGATCTTAGGACAGTGGGAGGTCCAACATGGATGCGATTGGCCCACGAAAAATCCGAATGGAAAATGCTGGAGGAGGCCTTTGTCGAGAGGGCATACTGATAATACCTACCTTGTTTAGTCTGTTACCAATGTTTTTTTTTATTTTTCTACTTTTCAATATTTTTATATTTAATTTTGTTAAACTTACTTGTATTTATCAGTAAATAAAGGCTAATAAATAAATAAATAAATAAAAATTAATTATTACTTATAGTGGATATTTGGGGCGTAGATATGTTAGGTTGGTCGGCTCGGTGGCACCTTTGCATGGCAGATAACGATGGACAGGTCAATGGAACCAGCTAACCACCTAGTCTTACACTGGTTGGTTATGTGGTGTGTGTTCGGTTTGGTTTCTAATTATTTTATGTATGCAAGAGCCTACCTAACCAAGCGCACACTTAGACCTTATACTAAATATAGTTTTTTTTTTTTTGACTATGCATAAATACCTGTAAAGGTTTACATGAAATAAATATTTTTGACTTTGACTTTGACCTAAGTAGGTGCCAAAACGTAATAGTTTTTGAGAAAAAATAACAAACGAAATCCTTCGCAAGCGAGTTTTCGCACTTATTATTATTTTTAATTCGTGATATCTACAAGTATCATATGCTATATGTACTATAAATTGTTATTTTATTTGCTTTTGTACCCTATGCATAATATTTCACTCTCTTTTCATTTTGTGTAATAAAGTTTTTTAAATAAATAAATAAAATATCTTTTGAATTAAATGTCCGATATGAATTATTCAAAAAGTAATCCATAGGAACTGAAAAAATATATAGGTATTTTTTTTACACCTTGGGTTACATTTTCAAAGTTTTCGTACGGATCCCTAATATTTTTGAAAATAAAACATAGCCTATATTAATCAGTGATAATGTATCAGCCTATTAGTGGAAGAATTATTTAAATGGGTCCAGAAGTTTTTGAGCAAAATTATAAATCTTCTCTCTGTATAATATTGATATAGATAAGTAGCTATATAGAACATCAGAAACCTTTGGCAAGTTGTGGCTAAGGGTACTCTAATCGATACAACACTTACAATACAATTGAATGGAGAGCTGCTCCCGCTCTGTAGTGGTTGTCGAGAACATACTCCCCCAACCGCACTTCACAACTACTTACTTCATATATTATATGTTACACTTCTCACTTAGAAGGTACTTGCTGTTCCCCGCTAATTCGTGTGCGTGTCTTTAAAAAAAAAAAGTATTTGTGCTATTGTTTTTAATATATTTAACAAAATTCTAACATTCGAAATAATACCTACCCAATGGTTAAAAAGCGAAATTATACTAATTTTCAAAAAAGGAGATAAAAGCAATATTGAAAACTACCGGCCTATTAGTCTAATGTCTAATGTATATAAAATATTTTCAAAAATTATTCTAAAGAGACTAACAAATATATTAGATGAAGAGCAACCTATAGAACAGGCAGGATTTAGGGCAGGATTTTCAACAATAGACCACATTCATTCTCTCAAACAATTAATGGAAAAATGTCAAGAGTTCCGTAAACCTCTATACATAGCATTTGTGGATTACACTAAAGCGTTTGACTCCCTCGAGCACAACAACATTTGGAAAGCCCTTCATGATCAAGGTATCCATAGTAAATACATACGAATTATAAAAAACATATATGAAGGCAGCTATTCATGTGTAAAACTAGAGCAAACTGGAGAAATTTTCCCAATTAAAAGAGGAGTCAAGCAGGGTGATCCACTATCGCCAAAGCTGTTTACGGCAGTATTGGAGGGGGTGTTCAGAAACATGGAATTGAATGAGCGTGGTATAAATATCAACGGAGAACGTTTAACCCACCTAAGATTTGCGGATGATATAGTTCTTGTATCGAGCACTTCACGCGAACTTCAGTATATGCTTCAAGAACTAACTATACAGAGCAAGAAAGTAGGCCTTAGTATAAATAAGACAAAAACAAAAATAGTTTCTAATGAAGAGCAGGTTGACATAATGATCGAAGGTGAAAAAATCGATTATGTAGAATCATATACTTACCTAGGCCAGTATATTTCTTTCAATGACCAGATTAACGAAGAAATAAAAGCTAGAACATCCAGCGCATGGAGGAGATTTTGGTCTTTGAAGGAAGTTATGAAGAACAAAAATTACCGTATGTCGGACAAAAGAAGAGTATTCAACACCTGCATTCTGCCTTGTTTGACATATGGTAGTCAAAGCTGGAACCTAAATAAAAGTAACACAAATTCTTTACAAGTTTGCCAAAGAGGAATGGAAAGAAGCATGATCGGAATTACTAGAAAAAACAGGATTAGAAATGCAGATATAAGAGTCATAACTGGAGTGGAAGATGTAAAAAGGAAAGTGGGGCTACTTAAGTGGAGATGGGCAGGACATATGATTAGGGAAAAAAGATTCAAATGGTCGAAAAAAATTACAGAATGGTATCCTAGAGATGGCACAAGAAAAAGGGGTCGTCAATTTAGAAGATGGAAGGATGATCTTAGGACAGTGGGAGGTCCAACATGGATGCGATTGGCCCACGAAAAATCCGAATGGAAAATGCTGGAGGAGGCCTTTGTCGAGAGGGCATACTGATAATACCTACCTTGTTTAGTCTGTTACCAATGTTTTTTTTTATTTTTCTACTTTTCAATATTTTTATATTTAATTTTGTTAAACTTACTTGTATTTATCAGTAAATAAAGGCTAATAAATAAATAAATAAATAAAAATTAATTATTACTTATAGTGGATATTTGGGGCGTAGATATGTTAGGTTGGTCGGCTCGGTGGCACCTTTGCATGGCAGATAACGATGGACAGGTCAATGGAACCAGCTAACCACCTAGTCTTACACTGGTTGGTTATGTGGTGTGTGTTCGGTTTGGTTTCTAATTATTTTATGTATGCAAGAGCCTACCTAACCAAGCGCACACTTAGACCTTATACTAAATATAGTTTTTTTTTTTTGACTATGCATAAATACCTGTAAAGGTTTACATGAAATAAATATTTTTGACTTTGACTTTGACCTAAGTAGGTGCCAAAACGTAATAGTTTTTGAGAAAAAATAACAAACGAAATCCTTCGCAAGCGAGTTTTCGCACTTATTATTATTTTTAATTCGTGATATCTACAAGTATCATATGCTATATGTACTATAAATTGTTATTTTATTTGCTTTTGTACCCTATGCATAATATTTCACTCTCTTTTCATTTTGTGTAATAAAGTTTTTTAAATAAATAAATAAAATATCTTTTGAATTAAATGTCCGATATGAATTATTCAAAAAGTAATCCATAGGAACTGAAAAAATATATAGGTATTTTTTTTACACCTTGGGTTACATTTTCAAAGTTTTCGTACGGATCCCTAATATTTTTGAAAATAAAACATAGCCTATATTAATCAGTGATAATGTATCAGCCTATTAGTGGAAGAATTATTTAAATGGGTCCAGAAGTTTTTGAGCAAAATTATAAATCTTCTCTCTGTATAATATTGATATAGATAAGTAGCTATATAGAACATCAGAAACCTTTGGCAAGTTGTGGCTAAGGGTACTCTAATCGATACAACACTTACAATACAATTGAATGGAGAGCTGCTCCCGCTCTGTAGTGGTTGTCGAGAACATACTCCCCCAACCGCACTTCACAACTACTTACTTCATATATTATATGTTACACTTCTCACTTAGAAGGTACTTGCTGTTCCCCGCTAATTCGTGTGCGTGTCTTTAAAAAAAAAAAGTATTTGTGCTATTGTTTTTAATGATAAAGGAAAGTAGCTAACGCTAACTAAATTGTTAAACATGACCGTGCTATGGTCTCTGTCGTATCATTTGCCATAATAGAAAGTCTGTGCCTCGTAATAAATTTTAACCCCATATACTTGTTATTATTATTAAACTCTATACATGGTGAATTTTTCAAGTGGGCCTTCACGGCCAAACCCAGCACAAATATATATTTTGTTTTAAAAGACAATGGAGAGATGCTCAAAGGAGTTTCAGCGGGTTTTAATAAAAAAATAAGGATATACTCTGGTAAGTAATATGAAGCGACAAACTAAAGTATTCATTTTTATTTAAAAAAAAAAAAAATCTATACACACCGTCTAGCTTACCAACTAATCAAATTGTTTGAAACGACGCGCTTCAAAACCCTTCCTCATTTAAAACTAAATGAGGATGGGAAACATAATATTAAAAAAAAACATCAATTTATTAGTTAGAACTTAAATGATTAAAATATTTTCTTTAAAATTAGCACTTTCCTTTAGT
This sequence comes from Monopis laevigella, assembly GCA_947458855.1. NCBI lineage: Eukaryota > Metazoa > Arthropoda > Insecta > Lepidoptera > Tineidae > Monopis > Monopis laevigella. The sequence goes on from OX381589.1 coordinate 15,794,578, forward strand.
TTGGCCGTTTGAAGTTACTTTCCACCATTTGATCCCTATAAGCGAAACTATCAGCTGATGCAATAAGTTTTTTTTTCAAAATCAATCAGTAGTAGATATTCCCTGTATAGTAGAAAGGATTTGTCCTTAAAAAAAATGTTCTGTACCTATATATTGTTACCAAAAAGTTAACCTAAAATGTCAATATAATAAGAAAATAAAATATCAACAAGTATAAAATCCTAAATAAACTTACCTTAATTTTTCTTGATTTTTCTATATGGTGTATTATATGTATTAAAGCTCCCTGTATGGAGCTTTGATACATATAATACTTTGAGAGGTAAAGAGCAAACTTTGCAATTTATTTTTTAGGTATTTCTTTAAAAGTTTTTTTTGTTAATCTTTTGTTAAATTGGATAGGTACATACTAATTAAATTTAAATAAATTAACTTAAAACGAATTAAAATCAAAACAAAAACTACTTACCTATAACATATATATTTCTTCTAAATCACTACCAGCATGAAGGGTGCCCAAAAGGCTGGCTGCGTTACCTCTCTGTATGGCCAAACTTAAACGTTGTCCGAGGAAAGAGCCAGCCCTTTGGTCACCAGCCCCCCTAGCCAAGAGCATGGTCGCTTTTTACGCTCGAACGTTGTAGAAGCGTGAAAGAGAGGGAGATAACAAATTTATTATCCAATTGGTTAATCTATATTGTTGTCTCGTTTTGGTTATTTCTGGAAAGATAAAAACGAAAGTGACGTCATCACCAAATGTCATCTTCATACAAAACTTTCGTGCGCGCTTTTAGCGCTCATGCTCTTGGCTAGGGGGGCAGATGTTTCGACCAACCGCTTGGCAATTTCTTTATAAATTGCATGCGCTCCCGGTCCCCACGGCCCCATCGTCTCAACTCCAAACGGCTCAAACACACTCTCCCGTAAGGTCGCGCCGTTTAAGGTTTTCTGCAGAACAAGCAGCAGCGCCAACCTTTTGAGAAGTCCCTGAAAGATGTGAGGGAGCAAAAGTATCGGCGCATGTAGCGTCCCATACTAAGCACCGCCCACACTATATATGTTATGGACCAGGTGATTAATGCGGGCATTATAAATAATGTGCAAGCATTATGAATATTGTCTAGCTCTATCGGGCTAAGTGATTAATTACTATCTAAATTTCATTATTTATCACATTGCACGGTCATTATTATATTGCTACGTGACAATTGGGTAATTTAATAATAAAGCTAAATTTGACGTGGTGCGGGGAGGGAAGCACGCGTGACACGCTCTGACCAATCGGAGAAAGAGAAAAAAGTTGTGTAACTTAAAATGCCATCATAGCGGCAGTTGTTCTAATAAATAAATCTGTTACTTGCTACATATTATATTTATTAGGGTATAAAACAAAGATATGTTGCGAATTTTTTGATTAAATTTTTATGTTTTGTGTTACATACTTATATTTTTAATATGCTTTCCTTAAGTTTTAAATGCAAAAACTAGTCGATTCATAATGCCGAAGTCTTTGCTAATTAATCCAATAATCAGTCTGATTATTTAAATAGTTTACCATTTAGTTAATTTAAGTTAAATGACAATAATAATAAAAAAAAGGGTAATTAAATATGTTTGAATTACTTTGCCCAAAAGGTGATGGACAATATGTATAATGCCCGGTCAATTTGATAATTTGAATAATATTATCAAATTGCACTCTTATATTGGGCATTTTTCATAATGGCCGGGCATTATACATAATGTCTAATTTATTACTTGGTCCATAACATATATACTAACTAGAATATACCTACGCTATTTTAACCCCAGAATAGATATATAACAATTTAAAAAAATAGCATACCGCTGGCGTATATTTAATCTAAGAGCAATGTAAAGTATAATGTATGTACCTATATAATAAAGCTTCACAATTCTAGTGACATAATCCATTATAGCACCTACAAAAAGTACTACCATAAAAGAAAAAAAATCCCTGCATTGGGTAATAAAAACATTAACTTAGCAAAGAGTTACCGACTCACCTACGCTTTAAGCATCTCACAAAAGATGGAGATTTAACTAAATGCGATGCCGTGACGCAATAAAAGAATAAGGAAGTGAGGACAAAGAAACTGTATAAGAGGAGTACCGAGCACTGCGAACTGAAAACCTTATTTATTGCCTTCTATGTATTACCAAAGCAAACCAAAATGACCTAACTCAAACCACTCTTCAACATAAAATAGACTCTCAGAACTTCAATTAAGAGCTCAACTCAAATAGCGTGATCCTATCAGTTACTCAGGTAGACAATCGCAAAAGGTAATGTCTGTGAAAACAACGCTGAACAACACCTTTAAAAGAATAATAGTTTAAATGTCCCATTCATTCGCAAATCCACCGCTTTTCAAGAGTTTTTCACACTTTAAACAAGATACTTTTTTTAAATTGTCTAGCTTGCAACAAAGTATACCTATACTACTTTTTACTATTTCCTCCACCTTTACTTCATAACTAAAATGATAATATGTATTTTAACTATTTGTTTATATTATTTATTTAATTTTAAATAAATAATATAAACAAATAGTTATCATATTTATAAGGGCGAATTTTATTTGCTCACCGGGCTGACTTCTATTCTATTTACAGGCCACGGTGAATTTGTTTTTATGTTAAAAGTATTTTATTTTATAGGAGCACAGCATGTAACCTTATGTTAAGCAGACCTACAAAGTGCATGAATGGGGTCGATCAATAAATTGTTGTTTAAAAATATTGATCGCTACCACTATGCTCGCTAAGGATGCGGTTACAAAATGGGCGGTAACAAGGACGAATTTCAATTATGACTATATTATAATAATATCCTTGCTGCTTTATCCTCAAATCAACCGCCTGTTTTTTACCACAACAAAACGATGCAGTATGAAAACCGGTGAACTTAAAGACTAAAACCACAGCGCACAACGCTAAGCTAAACTTTAATTGATATAATGCAATTCTGACGTAATGCATACTTGGTGACATTGAAAATTGACAGACAACTACGTCATATTGGTTAAAGTTTAGCTTAACGTTGAACGGCGTAATATAGGCCTAGATCACTTGAAGGTTTTTAAATCTGTATAGAGAACTTCCTCCCACCTAAAAAGAAGTTTTAATTTATATAAATTACGGTTTTGATTTTTATAGTTAGATAAGTTAATTTGTTTGACCTTTAAAAAAAGAGACCCTTTTACCGACTCCATAAATGTCGGACCGGTTTTTTATCGAAGTTCCTCGTTTACTTATACTATTGTTTAATTTTGCCTGCTGTAGCTATATCATAGTTGTTCGCTACATAATTAGATTTTTATACTTAGAATCAGTTTGATCGTTTATTATATTTATATAGAAATGTTTAAGGAATAAACTAATGCCAAACAGCTAATTTCGTATGAATTCCAAGAATATTCTAAAATTAACGGCTTGTCCTATCCCATTAAAAAAAATAGTACGTATAATCATACTCTTATTTATTAATTTGTATTGATTAAATTTATTATTTTAGGTGCCCTCTTTATAGTTATATTAAATAGTTTATAGTATTCGTTTTGTTTTGGAGAAACATAAATTCAGTATTTTGTTGCCATTATTTATGGCATTGTTTTTGTGTATATTTCCAAGTGTTAGGGTGCAGTGCATTCATATTTAGTTGTACCTATTGGCATTCCAAGTCAAAGTCTGGAAATAACGCGCTGATTATGTTTTGTCTCATATTAGTTATTTCTGATTGGTTAATTATTTAATAAAGAGTGGGAAGTATCTGGTAGTACCGCCCAAATGTTCGAAAGGTAGGAGTTAGGCCTACCTATTTACGTCAATGTGGCCTACCTACACACTTTCAGTCGTACTACAGTCTTTCAGTCGGCAGTCGTAGACCAGCCGTTCGCCAATATAGCGCGATATCTGTCGAAGTTAGTCTTTCGTAGGAAGCCGTCCAACCCTATAGAAGAAAGCCTGTGGAATATAATGCTCGGTGTCAGCGATTTTTAGTTCGACGGACAGCTGCTGCATAGACGCCTGCGGAATAGTGACAGTTTTGGGATTGTTTGTTAGTCACCTGCCGCATACTAGCCGCGGGTGAAGGCTTTCCCTGCGGTACTATAGTCATTGTCGGTGTCTACCTAGAATCACTTGCTGCCGTGATGAAGACGTTGATAGCGAGAGAACCAAAGACGTCTAATCACCTGCTGCTGCAGCGTAACCAGCCGCGGTAAAGACGTATATAGATAGAGAACAGTAGCTAGAAAGAATTGTGCCACAGAATACGACCACATGTGCATTCGACAGCATTACTTCTTTGACTTTCCACAATACCGGGAGTGCAAGGGTCTTATGCTGGTTCGTCCCGCACAATAGTCGATAGCAAATAAAGTTTAAAAAATCTCTATATATATTATATCTCTATTCGCTAGGCCTACTCTTTTCGTGTTTTTATTTTAGTCTGTGAGTTCATGGTTTTAAGAAAACTAGGTAATGCATTCATTGTCAAGGTGGTAGTCTTCTTTTAGAGTGCAATTATAAAACGAGCAATTGATTTGTGATAGAACAGAGAGGATGTAGTTAATGCAAATTTGTTGCCGCCCATTTCGTAACCGCATTAATACTCTATTGATCGTCCCTATTCATGGACTTTATATGCCGTGCTATTTTTAAAAAAAAATCAGCACCAGTAGTCCTTGTATGAACTCAATGCCATTTAGAACTAATCGTTAACTAAACTTCGTCTTGAACTGTCATTATTTGAATAAATAAATTCGTATTATACGCTATCTCCACATATACCCACCGAGTTATTTAAGTAGTCATGTTGAACAATAGAATTGGTTGAAACTCCAATGAGACGGTCTACAGTTTACCACATAACTTTGTTAAGACTTGTTTACGGTTTACAGAGTTTCAGTTTATGTGACGGCGGTTCTGAACTTCGGAAAGCGTGTATCTACCTACATCTGTTTCGGAACACTTGTAAATTTCAAGTTTCTAAGAGGATATATCAAATTTATAGGCCGCAGTGGTGCTCTGTCTAATTTATTTTATAGGTTAGAGTATTATTGAAACCTACGTAGAATTGTTGATCGTTACTCACTTGCGCACTATTGAACAATTGGCGTGCGAACATAGATATAAACATCGAATAAATACGGCAGTATTTGTACATAAATGTGTACAAACGACAGTGACTCAAATGCTGTGTTCGATATACTTACGGGTGACGAAAGCTAGATTTACTGTTATAATCCAGAAACTTAAAGTGAAGAGAGGTCGAAGTGTGGGAAAAAAGGTGGTGCCCTCGTTTTTCGGAAGGACAGCGGTCATTACGCAAAAATTGTGTTAGACTATCAAAACAGTTGCTGCAGAGTGGTATACTAACAATTGTTTGCTTGTCGCACACCGCTGGGCGAACGATCCACTAATTGGCGACATCAGACGTGGAATTACTGTGTCACCCGCTGTATATCCTTGATCTCGCACCTTGCGATTTTTTATCCCGAAAATAATATAAGAATAACTTCGAGGAAAACATTTTATGAGCGCATTTTACGAAGCAGTGGCTGCGTTTCAAAAGGCAGTCGAAGATACCCCTAAAGGACGAATGGGCAAAGAACTTTGCTCAGTGGTTCATCGGAAGCAGCGATGTACGTATTGATGTAAATGAACTCTATTTTGAAAAGATATAATAACTTACTTTGCTCAGTTTTTTATTTTCTAAGAACTTTCAGTTTGACCTTCGTACTATTGCATCGATTTCTTATCGAGATGGTAGTCTCATTTTATTGTGCGCTTACGAAACGGGTAGTTGAATATAAATCAGTAAGGTTATTAAAGTGACTCAATGTCAATTAGTCTTAACCACCGCCTATTTCGTAATCGCATCATTTAGCCTATCTATATAATATCTATAGGATAGTATGAGCGATCAATGCTATTAAAAAATTATGTATTGGTCGACCCGATTCATTTTATAGGACTGCTTTCCGTCAGGTCATGACAAACATGTGTTCCAGAAAAAAAATGCTTAATGCATTACCTAATAAAGACCACTCTTGTATACCTCTATAGACTGTTGGTAGCGGCCTTGGCGTTGCGTCAGGTCGTGGGTTCGATTACCCACCTATGGCAAAAAAATAGTACATTTTCTGGACAGCTTCACATGGTCTGAGTAGGTATTTATAAAATATGAAAGATTTTTTTAAAATCTGTCCAGTTGTTTTTGAGTCTATTCGTAACAAACAAAAATACAATACTTCAATCTTTATAATATTGGTATGGATAATATGTAGGTATTACTATCGTTGTTTCTAGTACACATATACCTATGACATAGTACAAGCCTATAACTTAGTTGTGCATCAGGACAATGTGTGTATTGTCGATTAGTGTTATTATGTTTTTTTGATCAGATTTAATTTACCTCTCTGGGCTTACTCAGTTAGTATACTACATACTAGAGATGAAACGGATAGTAGTTTGGCCGGATACCGGTTATTCGGCAAGCTGCGAGGCCGGATAGCCGGATATCCGGCTGCCGAATATTCGGCCCTTAACATGATGCAACCAGTTGATTTGAATACTTATAGGCGCGGTAAACGAGATTGTTAATATTCGGGCGCGTTCGGGTGTTGTCAGAAGCTGGTCTGGGGCTCTAGAGAAAAATCAGGCGAGGCGACGTGTCGTGTCGCCTTCAATCAAAACTGTATAGACTTTGGCAGGTGACAGCGTACCTCACGCCTACTGTCACAGTCAAAATATATACGTTTTTGACTGAGGCGACGCGACATGTCGCCTCGCCTGCTTTTTCTCTAGAGCCCCCGGTATACGAATTTAAGCGGAGTCGCCTCTTACCAACATATGCGGAAAATTTGGTATTCATTCACCACAATTTGCCACTTGTTAATTCTGAGTACTAAATTATAATAAAAAATAAATATGTGCAATTATAAAAATAAACGGTGTCTATAACTTATTATATTGTATGATTTACCTATGTAAAGTAACAAACAAAAATACAATACTTCAATCTTTATAATATTGGTATGGATAATATGTAGGTATTACTATCGTTGTTTCTAGTACACATATACCTATGACATAGTACAAGCCTATAACTTAGTTGTGCATCAGGACAATGTGTGTATTGTCGATTAGTGTTATTATGTTTTTTTGATCAGATTTAATTTACCTCTCTGGGCTTACTCAGTTAGTATACTACATACTAGAGATGAAACGGATAGTAGTTTGGCCGGATACCGGTTATTCGGCAAGCTGCGAGGCCGGATAGCCGGATATCCGGCTGCCGAATATTCGGCCCTTAACATGATGCAACCAGTTGATTTGAATACTTATAGGCGCGGTAAACGAGATTGTTAATATTCGGGCGCGTTCGGGTGTTGTCAGAAGCTGGTCTGGGGCTCTAGAGAAAAATCAGGCGAGGCGACGTGTCGTGTCGCCTTCAATCAAAACTGTATAGACTTTGGCAGGTGACAGCGTACCTCACGCCTACTGTCACAGTCAAAATATATACGTTTTTGACTGAGGCGACGCGACATGTCGCCTCGCCTGCTTTTTCTCTAGAGCCCCCGGTATACGAATTTAAGCGGAGTCGCCTCTTACCAACATATGCGGAAAATTTGGTATTCATTCACCACAATTTGCCACTTGTTAATTCTGAGTACTAAATTATAATAAAAAATAAATATGTGCAATTATAAAAATAAACGGTGTCTATAACTTATTATATTGTATGATTTACCTATGTAAAGTAATGATATTTTTTAAAATTTTACTATCCGTAATCCGGCAGGATATTGAATTACTATCCGGTATCCGGCCACATATAGTGAAAAGAAAGCCGGATAGGCCGGATACCGGATAGTTACCGGATATCCGTTTCATCTCTACTACATACTATCGTAGATGGCTCTGCAAACGCCTGACCATTTTTGTACAGCATGACATCTGTTGCGCCCACTTCTTGATAAAAAGTAATAACTGTTGCTATTCACCTTACACAATAAGTAATTTCAGAGAATAAGTTTAAATGGGTGTCCATACGTCGTGTTTTTTTGTTATTGGAGCACCGCATGTGATTTTGTATATACCCGATGGTAAGCTGACTTAAATAATAATATAAATTATATTATTATTTAAGTCGAGGTGGTTAAATCACTGCGCAACTGATAACAAGGTTCAGCAGATGACAACAAGGCCGGACCTGGGATGGGTGACCGCTTTATACAACGAGGCTATACCATCATATAATATAATAAATACCATCACGGGTTCCTATTTGGCTCCCGAGAACCGTTTAAACGGCCTCGGGGTACCCAGCGGAGGGATTAACTCGTCCTCATTTCGCCGATGGTACCTATATGAGGAGGCAACACCTAACAAGTGACGAGCTTGTTGCGGTGTTTATGATGGTATAGCCTCGTTGTATAAAGCGGTCACCCATCCCAGGTCCGGCCTTGTTGTCATCTGCTGAACCTTGTTATCAGTTGCGCAGTGATTTAACCACTAGGCTGGGGCCGCTTTTAAGCCGACTTACAAAGTCCATAAATGAGGTTGATCAATACATTGTTGTTTTAAAACATTGATCGCTCCCTCTATGCCGGCTAAAATATGAGGTTACGAAACGGGCAGTAACAAAGAAGAGTTTGCATAACGAGTCTATTGTAAAGGCTCTACAGTCGTCCATAACAAGTATATTAAAACTTAGCAGTAAAAGTTAGGAATTATTAATTTTATGTTGGTTTGATTGTACGTAAAAAATCTTTCTAAATATTTATGCATTATAATATTAATTTGTTTTTTTCTGATTAAAAAAAAAAACACAACAAATGAAGATTAATCAATACAATGACCGACAAAAATATTATTTTAATTTTGCGACAAACAGTAGCCGAGTAATACTGGAAGTGCAAAAGCTCATTTTGTATGGAAAACGCAGAGAATCGCGATTGCGATGTGTCGTGATATCTTTGCTGCTTAATCGTCAATTAAATTGCCCGTTTCCGCACCTAAAGGAGACTACCATCGGTGAACCCACAGACTAAAACCGAAACAGGACTTGGTCACTTGGCGGTCGTGGCCTAGCGAAGTTTCAGACCTTTCTCCCACCTATAAAATGTATTGGCACTTTGCTGATATTTTATATAGGTCTTCTTTTAATAAGTATAATTCCTTAAAATCTTAGACGCCGATGGTATGGCTACGACGAGGTGGGATTAAAACCCCTCCGCTGGGTACCCAGGGGCCGTCCAGGCGGTCTCGGTGCCGTAAGGCACCCGTGATGATATGTATGTAAGTAATTCATTAAAATCTAGGCAAAATTTTCCAAAAGCTGATATTTGCCTTTAGGTGAACTTTATATTGTTAGGTAAATCAAAAAAGTAAATTAATAAACTTCAAACATTTTATTACAACATAATACTATATTTTATTACATAGCATTACAATTTAGTTGCTAGGTTTATCTCTAACTTTTAAAGTAATATCAAATGATACTTGTTTTTGAAATAAATCTACAAGATCTGCTCGTACATGTGATTTAATTTGCTGCAGCCTCCCTCCTCCTGCTCCCGCTATTAATTTCTTTAATCTCTCAGAAGGACATTCAACAACAACCATACACAGTATCTTATTCTCCTCGGGTATCTCCTCAAAATACTCTAATTTGGAATCCAGTTGATAAGGTATTTCTTGAGAGAGGAAATCTAAAAATTTCGCTCGCACAAGTTCTTCTACTAAATGTTCTGGCTTCTGGTCTGTCCATTCGTCAGGAGAGAAATCAAGTTTAGATGGTTTGGCATTGCTGATCAGGTATTCCTAAAATATAAAAGAAAAAAAAAATAGATTAAAAACTCATTGGTACACTCTGGGGTTTGAACCAGGGACCTAAGTGTTTTTAAGTCTTTGATCTAAATAACTCGACCACCACTTATATTTGTTTATCAACACCACTATAGTGCCTCGGAAAGCACGTTAAGCTGTCGGTCCTAGTTTCACTATACCAACTTGTAAAACTGTAAATAGATGGGTTATTGAGTCTCCAAACATCGTGACGAGCTAGCTCGTCGGCCCATACCATCGGCTACGACGAGGTGGAATTAAAACCCCTCCGCTGGGCACCCGTGATGATATATATATAAAAGAGAAAGTGTTTTTAAATAGAAACACTAACTGGACCAAAGTAATAGGGATCATAGGATAGCAAGAATATTTTTTTACATATACTTAGTTTAAGATTAGATATACCACTTAATTGACAGCCGTATTCTAAAGCTCTATCATGAGATTTGGCTTCTACTAATAGAGTCGCTTTATTTTTGAAAACAGGAAAAATAAAATAAACATACAATTCAATTGGTGGTTCTTCACTTATTAATGTTAGCCTAGGTTAACATACTATGCAAAAACTTATAATGGACCCTGTAGCCCTAGTGTGAGTTATTTTAATACTTACTTTCGCCTTAACTATACTACTGCGTTAACATTTTGACCAATCACACGCTCGCATTTTTAGTTCTCAAAATTTCCGCTTGTGAGCGCTGAACTATTTCCCATACAAATTTTAGTTACTCTAACGCAAGGTCAGAAAACTCACACTTTTAACGGTATCTTAAGTTTGTCAAAATAACGAAATCCTTAATGTACAAAAGTTTTGTATACGGAATGTTAAAAACTTTCAAGACTAATACACCCATAATACAAGAAAATTGAGTGCATAAATTGTGTATAACGAATTTTTTATATTATTTGTTTATTTTGACAAGCTAACGTTTTCATTATATATAAGAAACATAATATGTCCGCAGGCTGGGCTAACATTTAAGTCTAGTGTATGTCATCTAAGTATTTAGTGGTGCAAAGTCGGGGGAGCAAGGGTGGTATATCCACATAGAAAGTGCCTTCGCTCTATTGTACTAATGCTTAAATTTATATCCTTCAAAAGTCGTATCTCCGTAGAATTTATCGGTGATAATGCAAGCCCGCGTAACAAGTCTTTAAAAGCTGCGTAATTACAAAAGTAACAAAATTGAGATATTTCGTGATCTTTATTAGCCAATCGGGAGCCCCTAAACTACGGTCAAAATAATAACGCGTATCTATTAGTGGCATAACATTGGCATCAAAACAGCGCATTTATGATGTGACCAAAAGAAAGTAACAACTCTCGAAAATACTTTATATGTTTACGGATATGCACCATATAAGTAGTATTGGCATTTTTGCAGAAGATCTAGCAGTTCTAGCACGCAATCCAAAACAATACCAGAATTGACTCTGAACTCATCTAGAGTTCTGTGTATATGGTCGAACGGCATGAGAACAAAACCATCAAAATGTCTGTCTCTGGGCACTAAACCCTTCGATCTACTTTTAATACAACCCTTGCCTTCCCCTCCCACCATACCACCTTTGTTTCTAAATCGTTTGCAGTTGTCGCTGCAAGACTTTATCTTTCATTATTTTATTCCTTTCCACTTTGTTCCTTCTCCTTTCTCATAGTATTGTGTATATGTAGTTTATGTATGTATATATATAAGATATATTTAAGTAGTGTATAATAGATTGTAAGTATTTTATATAATATTCACTGGTTTATATACTCAGTTACTGCACCTACCTCACTTATTAACTGCTTTTATTGTCCCGAAGGTTTGACTGGTAGAAAATGCCTAGCGGCATTAAGTCCGCCTTTGTATTTTGTATGCAATAAAGATTTAAATGAATAAATAAACTATTATATACATACATAGCAGGGCAGAAAGCAGTAGTAGACAAAGCCTTGCCTTTTAAAATCCTGGGCAGAAGGATCGATTTTAAAGAAAGAACACCATCCTTAGATGTACACTCAAAGAAATTTTAATCCATGTGATTAAAAAAGGTACTTAATATGTTCAAAATAAATATCAGCAAGAGAGATAAGCTCATTGTGGTTGCTTTAGTGGCACAACTATGTTTGGTCCAAGTTTAAGTAAAGGAATACGAGATTATTATAATATTTTGAAAACTTTTGGAAAGGAAGTTTCTTTCTACTGCTAGAACACAAGTAAAAGACGTAGTGATACCAAAATGTATTAATTATAAGTGAATGTTAAAAAGGAAAGAAAATGTTTACATACTTTTTAGAAACTTTAGGAGTGAAGAGTTGTCGAAATAATATTAAACTCTCTCTAACATTTGCTGTTGCATTACTGTTGCTTTTAGTTTAAATCTATGAATGATCGTTATTATTTGTTTAATAAATAGAAGAGATTAGTTTACGTGGTGGCCGAGTTGGTTAGACCTTGGACTTAAAAACACTTAGGTCCCAGCAGGTGGGCAATTCTCGCGCTTTCGACATTCATCTCGATTCGAGATTTTTAAACGAAAAATGACTAAATATGACATTTTTTGTTCAATATTTGTATATTTATTATTTATTAATTAATATTTATTTCGTATAATGTTCGATATTTTTGATGGGCAATTCTCGCGCTTTCGACATTCATCTCGACTCGACATTTTTAAACGAAAAATGACTAAATATGCCATTTTTCGTTCAATATTTATATATTTATTAATTAATATTTATTATTTATTTCGTTTAATGTTCGCTATTTTTGAACGAAAAATTGCATATTTATTCATATTTCGTTTAAAAATCTCGAACCGAGATGAATGTCGAAAGCGCGAGAATTGCCCACCTGGTTCGAATCCCGGTGTGTACCAATGAGTTTTTAATTCAAAAATTAATGTGCATTTGTTTGACAACACCACTATGTGGGTTACCAGATGGGTTATTGAGTCTATTCAAAACATCGCGACGAGCTAGCCACTTGTTGGGTGTAGACTCATACCATGGGTTACGACGAGGTGGGATTAAAAACCCTTCCGCTGGGTACCTTGGGGCTACCCCCATCTAGGCGGTCTTGGGCGCCTTAAGGCACCCGTGATGATATGTATGTAGAGTAGTTTTTTTACAGATTTTACAAAGTTTTTTGATAATTTATGTCATATACTTATATTAGCAGTCATCATAGATTTGCATACAGATTAAGATGGTAAAATTTATTAAATCGGACATAATATTAAGTTTATTCTTGTTCCTGAAAATTCTTTAAACTACAATTATGCGGTAACTTAAGTCCATGGAAAGTTGCAGCCGAGAATTACTCGGAAAAGGCCTTCCTCCCTGCCAGGCAATACTATGAAGGTATGTATACAAAATATTTTTTTTAATCCGTTGTCTCTCTCAAAAATAATTACCTTAAGATCCTTAACTCCGTCACCTTTTAAGGCCGATATTAAAAATACATCCGAAAAATGACTGTAGCCCTTTAGGTCATAACTTTTTCTTGCAATTTTTTCAGCACCAGGTATTGTCTTACCAGCTATGTAGCCATTACTTAAATTTCTTATTATTGAAAGTAATTTATGTTTTGATTTTAATCTATCTACCTGAAACATAAAATACTAAGTAAAAAATGATGAATATCTTTATTTTAAAAATTACATAAATAATTGAATACAATTTATTCATAATTCAAATTATATTGGTGATTCACAAAATTTATAAATATGACCATTTTATTTCAGATCCAGCAAAAGCTGTCGGACAGGATAAAAACACTTAAATCTATAAAACTACATATTTAATAATACATTTTATTTACCTTGTTCAATATAAGAAAGCTTGGTTTTTCCTTTTGCGAATTTAATATTGATACAATATTTTTGTGAAGACTTTCCTCTGTTATTCTATTTGTGACATCATGAATTACCCCAACAACATCCGCACATTTTAAACTTTTTTTATAAGCATCTACCATTGACTCGGGTAAATTATACCTAAAAATTTAAAGAAATCAATAAAAATGTAAAAGGATTAACTTAAAACAAGCTGAAATACACACACAACAAAAAAAGAACTTATATGATCCAGTCTCTGACACACAATTGAATGTCCAGTGGTGAGATTATTATTAGCATGAAGGTAAAAACCGTGCTGCACGCGCGCGTTTTTTTAGCTTCATGAATTAACCTAAAATACAAATAAAATAAATATCAAAAAAAAAACAGACTATAGATAAATTGGACCTGCTGCGAGTGGAACAAATTTGATATGGTACAACAATATAATGGTACAAGAATTAGGACACTATCAGTAATATTTTGGTATCAAATAAATAATGACTCTGAACCCTCCCCTGAGTGGACATGATGGACATGGAGTATTAAGCGAATCAGCAGTTTTTTGTATTTTTGAAACAACAGAGATGGGTAGTTTTGGGTTAATTGATTTGATTAAAGATCAATGTTGCCCTTGAATCATTCCATAAAGTACCATTGCAAATACTTTCTTTTTAAATATGTGTTTATAAACCAGGGGCCGGACCTATATGCCCTTCAGGGATTCTTGAATAAGGGTTTGCTTACCAAACCTGTTGCACCTCAAAAGTCAATTATAAAGCACTATTATTGAAATAAAAATAAGCATCACCCCTATCAATACAATAATATATCATATCTACCAAATAAGGTAATCAAATGCCTTTGAAAGTGTAACCCAATGAATGGGAAACCCCTTCATGTTTTTTTTTGTCAGCAAAATATTCAATGTTAATCAACTGCAATAACCTTACAGGCTAACCGGTAAAACATAGAGGTTTCCCTTTCAAAGGGGTTACCTAAATGTATAGGATAGCAGTTGAATTGAGTAAGCAAGTTCACAGGGTAATTTGTTGTAAGAGGAACACTGTTTAAAGACTTAAGCCGGAGAACGGGTTTTCCGGTCCCTGTCATGAACATTAAGCAATATATTTACAACAAACATTTGATTTGTACTAAATTTTAAATATATTTAGACTTATATTTTTTTTACTGGAGCATGGCATTTTTATATTTAATTATATCACCGACATTCCTACCGGAATTTGGCTAAGTCAATAAGGTACAAACAAAAATAACAAACACAAAAAAAAAACAACAACAAATACATCAATTGGAACAGTAAGAATCAATGGCTAGAGGTTTGTAATAAATTTGTTCAAGCAAAAAACAAAGTCATTGTTAAGACTTAATACTAAATAAGAGTATAATATTTATTTAGATGCAGCCATAAAGTAGATCAGTATAAAAACTAGTTTGAATATAATATGCAGCTGTAAATGTGCATTGTCACATTTTATGTAAAATATTATTAGTTATAATATATATAATAAATTTAAAATGTCAATAAAACCATTAATAACAATAAAAATCAGCTGTAAAGGGGCTTTGTTAAACTAATAACTAAATCGTTATAAAATAATAAATGTCCATTAAATAATAATTAATTATTCAAATTACAATATGTCACAACATAATAATGTCACACAAATAATCAAACAAACTTATTAGTCACTCAATTATAAATTAAAGAATAAAAAATAAGAGGAATTTGCAATATGAGTCTACTTTAATAGCCTTGCACTGTTTTATTATTAAATTATCTGTCTATTTAATAACAGCACCCTAAAAGGCAACTACCACCTCTACAAGAAATTGATGATATAGTCTCCTGGAAACTAGTGAACCCACCAACTAAAACCAGTACTTAACAGTTTTTGCAGCTGTACAGGTGGAACAAAACCAGTGGGTCGGTCTAATAAAGAATAGACTTACTTTTTTTTCTCACTTGGAGTAATCACTCCTGGAGTATCCAAAAAAACAATTTGAGTATCTTCATGGAAGCAAATAGCTCTAGCCAATTTAGTTGTAGTATGAACTTTATTAGAAGATGCACAAACCTAAAAAAAAATATGTTTCCAAATTATATAAATATAATTGCATAAAAATACAATATCTATTATTTGTTACTACCATAAAAAATATAGAAAGAAGGACTAAGTTAGTAACTATTTTTTTATGTGAATTGGACCATATTCCAAATTTACAGAGGTTGGGTAAAACTTATATTTACTGCCATTATAAAGTTTACCATTATATACATACAGTTTCGAGTAAAAAATATATGTACATTTTTCTGCCTTTTTTTTATTTATTTGTCATCATAGGTATAATGCATTAATTATTTGTGAATGTATTATTTTACACATATCAATTTTATTCATAGGTATCTAAATGTGGCAGAGGGATGTAGTTTTTTTTATAAGAGCTTTGACTCTGTATCTATTTATATGATATTATCAGATGGTAAGCAATATATATACATATATACAAGTATATACGTGGTGGCCTAGTTGGTTAATATACGTGGTGGCCTAGTTGGTTAGACCTTGGACTTAAAAACGCTTAGGTCCCTGGTTCGAATCTCGGTGTGTACCAATGAGTTTTTAATTAAAAAATTTATGTACATTTGTTTGACAACACCACTATAGTGCCTCGGAGAGCACGTTAAGCTGTCGGTCCCGGTTTCACTATACCAACTTGTGAAACTGTTTATAGATGGGTTGTTGAGTCTATCCAAAACATCGCGACGAGCTAACCACTTGTTCGGTGTAGACTCATACCATCGGCTACAACGAGGTGGGATTAAAACCCCTCCGCTGGGTACCCTGGGGCCGTCTAGGCGGTCTCGGGCGCCGTAAGGCACCCGTGATGATATATATATATATATAGATGGTAAGCAAATATTTCAACCCATGAAAGTGGTCAACCAATACCTTGTACAATTTACCTTTCTTTCAACAATTTTATTAATTAAAGTACTTTTTCCCGAGTTAGGCGCGCCAATAATAGCTACACTGACAATTTTACCAATAGACTTATCTGTGCTACATTCTAATTGTGTAGAAAACATACTATAAAAGTATTTGTTTTCAATAAACTTTTTGTAATAGATTTTACATAAAACTCTCGACATGTTGTTATAAATGTAGATATTATGTTAATTTTATTAAGGTAGTAATAATCTAATTTACATCACAAATATTATGAAATACACCAATAATTAAAATAATTTATTTTCTTTATTTTGGAAAATAACATAACCAATCCTGAATCCAACAACCTAACCTTTTTTTTTTCCACGAAGTGGAAGGCAAAGATCTTTCTGCTAGAGGTGAGCGTTACGTAACGTAGATAGTTACAATAAAGTCGATATTTCTTAAATAACTAATAACGGTTATTATATTTGTAATAACTATTTAATTAAAAAACGTAATTAAGAAAAAAAACATAATATTGATTGAGTATTAAAAGGGTTAGATCTCATTATTTCCATTTATTAGAGTACAAACACGATAGGCTTTCGACCGACGGTTGACGAGATAAATTGAAAAAACATTTTCGACCTTAATGACATTTATCGAGTACCTTTTTTTAAATTTCATTCGATGGCATACCATCGAATTCTACCAAAAAAATGCAATTGTCAATAAGGTCGAAAATCCTTTAACAAAGTTGAAATTACTTTCATTGGCTAGATATCATCGATACCTATCGTTTAAGTACAAACACTTTGGGTCTAGGGCCAGGGGTTAATAAGTTATAATAAAAAAACGTTTTGACATGACATTTCGCCAGATTACACCAATACCATAACTATGAGTCCAAAAACAAAATATAAGCCATGTGGATATAAGAGTTATTATCAAAACAAAAATTTATTACTTTTATTTAAAAAAAACAAAATAATAACTAAAACAAGATAATTTTTAAATACAACTACAAAAAACCTAGAAAGAATGCGTCACGGAACGTACCGCAACCAATCACCGCAATAGCGTGAACATCATTAACCACCTCGTCGGAGTGCAACGACGATATTTTAAAAACCGATACAAGAAAAAGAAACTAAAATGAGGATAGCAACAATAACTCAAAAAAAAACACAACGTCAAAAAACCTTAGAACGAATGTGCAACCAATCACGAAAAAACTACTATAACAAAAATCACTAAATATCACAATCACGTGAAGTAACAATAACCACCACGTTACAAGAGTTTCCATCGTTACAAGTTACAACCGTTTCAAGCGTTTCAACAGTGATATCCATATAGATAGGTACATTTGTTCCGTCCGTTTCAATCACAAGTTTTGGAATGTCGGCGAGCAGCGACATAGCGCAAAGCGGTGATATAATGAACTAAGTAAACCAATTTATTACAACTACTACAGAGAGATGGCGCTAATAAATTAAATAATGCAGAATATAAGTAGTTTGTTGTCAATAAAACTTTAATTGTCTTTTGGATGTTAAAGTTAAAAATTGATTAAAATAAAAACACATGTAAAAATCATAATAAAAATATGAAATTAAAAAAATGAAGTGCAGAAGCGGGGATGGAACTGACGTTCTGTGGTTGTTAAGTTATTTAGATAGAATAGAATCATGTCGCCATTAAAAAATTAAAATAGATAGAAAATATTAAATAAAGAAAATTTGTTAGATAAGTCACAGAAGAAATAATTGTACAATGTAGATAAGTTTTCTGACTGCTGTTATAGTGAATAAGTTTTTATATTAAAAAATCATTGGTACACGGGCTAAGTAAAAAAATAATTTAAAACAATGTTTTGATTTATTTGAGAGTAAAGTAGGTACATAAAATTAAAATTATTTTCGAGGCACTACGCTTGTTAATTTTTATTTTTTTTTGCTTATAATTAGATTTTTTAATAATAACTATAAATAGTTACATACGTAGCCGTTACGTTACAATGAAATCACGTAACGACCCACCACTACTTTCTGCCATGTAGCCTTACCAGTCTCCAACCACGCCGTAATTACGGTAAATCTACCGTGTTTTTTATAGATCTACCACCTACCGTAGATATATTATTACGGTACCACTTTCTACCGTAATTTCATATTTATGAATCGGGTCTTATCAGAATCATTATTAAATAATTTTAGGGTGAATTCCATAGATTTTAGTAAATAAAATTTAGATAATTAAAAACAAATATGTTAAAATCGAAGGTATTTAACTATTTTTTTTACATTTTTACTCTCAATTTGATTAGTTCCACTTTTTGCCGCGCGAATTCTTTACGAGAGGTTTTTTTTTTGCTCATAAATAGTTTGAGTGGTATAATCGACGCATATTATATATTGTTTTCTTTTTTTTTTGCTCACATTAATATTTTGAGGGGTAATTCTAGCAAATTACTATGGCAATACTGACATTGTCATACAATTTATGCAATTATTGGTTACCGTATTTTAACCGTAATTTAATTATTTTTCTACCGTAATAAGATTGCATTTACCGTATTTTTAAACTAAAAACACCGTATTTTTGACAGAAATAGTTGGAGACACTGAGCCTTACCTTGATACGCATAAGCGTGGGTTGTTTCGTCTACTACTTTGTACATGATATCGTCGTCGCAGCGCTCGATTTCAAATTTGAATTATTTTCGGGTCTTATGTTTATATTTTTAAAAACTATAATAGTAGGGGTTTAATAACATTTTTTTCCCATAAATGTTGGGTTTAAAAATTTAAGCCCTGAAAAAAAACTTTTTCTTATAAATATACATTATTTTTATTAATTTCTTTAAATTTTAGGAATGAGCAGTATTACAATAACGCTAAAAAATAAATTCTTCATCCTTAATTTATTTATAACCCAAATCCATCTAAATATAAGATTTATGTTTGTTCAAATTTTAGTCATTCTGTCTTTCAACAATTCCAATTCGTTTCTGAGGCTCTACCATGAGTTTGCGTATGTAGCAACGTAACATATTTGTAAACGTATACGTGAGTAAATAACAAGCAATGACAAAATTCGTGATGGGTGACTGGATTGGAACCTGAGGCTCTACCATGGGTTTGCGCATTGTAGAAACGTAACGTATTAATTTACGTATACGTGAGCAACAACCAATAGGGCCGCTTTATTTTTGGTAACAGTATTGAATAAAGCGAGGTAATAAGGCCCATCTGAATTCTAGTGCCACAATCCGGTACTCCCCTAGACTGGCCGTAGGTGGTGTGAGGCTGAGGTGGTGCGTTGACCGTAGGTCGTAGGCTCTCCCGTAGGTGACGAGCTGGCTGTAGTGTGCAAGCTGGCTGTAGTATGCGAGATGGCTGTAGCTAGCGAGCTGGCTGTAGGTCACGAGCTCGCCGTAGTTGGCGAGTACAGCTTATTAATTCTTAATTTTGTACGTTGTGCCAGGTTAATAAATGAATGGTAAAATGTTACCAATTCCGCCTGACTGTGTCCAAGCCTGGACCTAAGGAGTGACCAGATGAGTGAGTTGATGTGGCCGTGACAGGAATCAGGACGGATTTAACAGAAAGCTGGATGCAAAAGCCGTTAAATTACACAAAGGTAAATTATAAATTTTAACCACAATAAAAAAATGCCAAGGTTCGAACCCGCCTACGTGACACAATATATTACTAATAGGCAAATAACTAAATAGCAAATAAAGCTAGCAATAGTAATAATTTTCTTACACCACTCTAAAACCGTGGTCGTCAAACTGCGGCCCGCTGTCGATATTTGTGCGGCCCGCGACAAAGCAAATAAATTCGTATACTAAAACAGATTTTGCGTACAACTAACAAGGCACCGATGCGAGATTTAATAATGGAATTAACAGAGACCGCCGTCGGTTTGACTAATATTTTTGTTAGATTTGCCACTAAACATTGGTTTTCCATTACTTAAATAATTTATATTGAAAAACGTGCAATAGAAACTTTTATAGGTATACATACTGTGAAGAAGGTACTTCATGTCGAAATTATTTTTGTCGGCACGACAAATACTTTTTATACATACATTGCGATTTTTACAATGGATAAAAATTTTGAACAATCTTTGTTAATTGCCATGTGCATTACAAATAGAATTTCTTGTGCTGAAGCGCTGAAATTGTTACATAGGTCCTACTCGTAAGTCTTATTATAGTCAATCGAATTTATTGAAAAACGGTCGAGATGTGGTGGAAGGTTTGCTTCAATATTGAAGCAAGCCTTATTAATCTGAACTTAACATCGTTAAAATAAAAAAAAATGTGAAACTGAAACTGGTTGTTTAAGTCTGAAAGAGATAGTCTTTAAAATTTCTGAGTCTCACGAATCAATTTGTCCCATTTTAAACAATTTTGGGCATGAAACGAGTACGAAATACCTGAATTTTCTGCAAAAAAATAATCGCGAAAGGGCTATAAAGATTTGATAGAATAAATTAATTCCAAGCCCGCATTCATAAAACACCTAACTGGTGATATAGATTTACGAGTTTTACATGTAAACCAGTCTACTCGGAACAAGGACGTCTGACTATGCCGAAACCGAAAAATGCATTGTCAAAGTCAATTAAAAGTGAAGACATATTCACAGCGTTACGTGGCGTTTGAGAGACAAAATTTGTCGAAAAGGCCGATTTGTAGAAAGAAAAATCATGGATTTTCCACCACGATAACGCGCCATTTCCTAAGGATATCGTTGTGAACGAATTTCTGGCCAAACCTCAGCAAATCTTAACGAAAAGCCACCGTATTCACCTGATATGGCTCCAGCCGACTACTTATTTTTTTAGGCGGGAGGAAGGTCTCTATGACTTTGTTAGACCGACCGACTGATTTCATTACCACAAACCGACAAGTGATCTAGTCATATGTTTCGGTTTTAGTCTGTGGGTTGATAGTTTTTTTGGAGGCTATTGCATCGATATTTAGGATGCGGTTACGTAGCGGGCAGTTAGTTTAGTTTTTACGAAAAAGCAGCAATGCAATGTTATAGGGGCGCAAGCCGACTAATCCAGGTTAACGAAAATATATTATAGAATTTAATTGAATCAGGCGTTATTTTGCGGAAGTCCATTTTATAATGATAAAAATTGAAAATTATTATGCAGTTTCTTCCGCTTATAATGTTGGTGTATTAAATTATATGTTACATGTAACAACACAAAGAAATATCACCAACAAACGAACACTGTAGTCTTCGACACGTGTTTCGCCTCTTAACGAGGCATCTTCAGGACTGGTTGGTATGGTTCATGGGTGTGGGTTTAAATAAATTTAGAATTGGAGAGCTGGAAATGTTAATTTGGTCATTTAGTAAAGTTGGAATAGAATTTTTAATTATTTCTAACTGCTCTAATATATTTAAATGCAAACCTTTCTTTTGATTGGAATGTAGAATTTCGAATTAATTTATATCAAATTGGTGGTCTGTATCTAAAATATGTTGTGCGAAATGGGATTTATCTGGTTTAGTTCTTTATTGCTGCGATGTGTTCTTTAAATCTAGTGTTGAAGGAGCGACCAGTTTGTCCAATATATATACTACTGCAATCAGAACATGAGATTTTATATACACCGGAATTACTCTTTATATCATTGTTTTCCTTTTGATTGCATATATTATATACCTTGTTATTCGTTTTAAACGCTAATCTTATATCGTTATTCTTAAATTGTTTGTTTATTTTTTGTGACATTTTACCGAAATATGTCATGCTTGACTTAAATTTTTTAATAAGATTTTTGGCAGAGTAGCAATATAATTCATCCAAATTTTTTTTAAATTGAGGAACTGTTAATAACCTATGAACTAAATGATAATACGCAGCAAGTTTTTGATTCCATGGATGGCAAGATGAGATTGGAATAGTTGTCGGTGTGAGTCGGTTTTCGATAAATTTTAAATGAATGTTTATTTTGATTTCTTACTATAGATAAGTCCAAGAAGTTTAATGTTTTGTTAGATTCTATTTCTAATTAAAATTTAATTTTAGAGTGCTTTTTATTTAAAGCTTTTACAAAAACATCTAATTGCCTAAAAGTACCAATCCGACATATTATGATATCATCAACATACCTGTAGTAGTATAGAATATTTTTATTGCTAGTTATAAATTTGTTTTCAAATGAGTCCATAATTAAAAAATCTACTTATAATAAAAGACCCCAGGTCATGTGACTACCTGTTGGTAAGCATACCTACAAAGTCTATCAATAGGGACAACTAATACTTCTGAGAGCCGGTCAGTGACTGTACAGTAGCAACAAAAATCAGAAATCTTAAAAGTAATACTACTTTTTTTTCGAAAGTCATCACCATTATCATTATCACGATATATTATGCATGAATAACGGCAACAATATTTCATTGAACATTAACAACTACGCACAACTACCAATTGAAGCAAGCACCATAGCTACTATTGGTTGAGAACATTCTTGGACGTTACATTGGCACTTACCATCAGGTGGATGTAGGGTCACATGTCCTGCTATATTAAAAAAAAAAAAAAAATGCCGTTCACGCTGCCGTTAACTTAACTAATGATGATATCGAACAGATTAACCGTGTACAACCACGTCAGCCTATCCCAGGACGCCCAAAATCTATTGTAGCCAAATTAAAATCAAGGTTACACAAAGACACCATCTTGTCTGGTTTACGAAAATCTCGAGGCATAACTACGACTGATATAGGACTTGCAGGCGAAAGCAGAGCTTTTACATAAACGAGCCACTTACACCCACTAATAAGTTTATTTTGAAACAAGTAAAGGAAGCTGCTAAACTTAAACTATTTCAATACGTTTGGAGAAAAAACGATGTCTCCCCGGCACAGCTTATAAAATCCGAAACCGATATAAAAAAGATTTTTTAGTTAATATTTATCACATTGCAAGTAGTACCACTCTCTTATTTGTTAAAATTGTTTTTGTATTTCAGTTTAAACTACGCACTGCATTGCTTAATTATTACTTGGTCATTCCACACATTCTTGTTCACAAAAATCTAACACAAATACTAACGTTTGGAAATAACTTTTGTCTATTTTTTTTATAGCACACACCATTTTCACACTCACACACTTCCAGCATCAATTATTATATATTGTAACCTGCATGGCATGGATCTAACATATTTTGTAACATCATATTATGGGCCTTATCTGGGGGCACGGCCGTGCCCCCACCAAGTCGAGCAAAAAAGCGTCACGGCCGTACCATCCTTTTCTCGAAGCAATTTCAATTCAATTTTTATTTTGGCCTTCTGTCACTTTAGCGACAATATTGCCACAGACAAAATTTATGCTACACAACTCTTGTAGCTAAAAACTAGCGTGGAGTAATGTATAGCGATACTCCACGTAAACATGGGCTTATGTTGACTGAAGCCCATGGACAAGAACAAACACACAAAACTAAGCTTCTTTTAAAAAACAAAATTAAAACAATTCTTAATGAATCAGATAAAAGACATTTAAAATAGGATTAGTTAGCTAGGTAGATACATACATACATATAGAGGTAAGTATATATATATATATATACATATATTATATATAAATAATTTAAAAAAAAAAACTAAAAATTAAACTCTAATATTATGATAATTAATATATTTACAAATAACAGATATTATATTAAAATCAAATAAATATAGTAGATGGCTCATTTTGGAAGGCAAAGGAATATTATGAGATGGTAAGATATCATATAATGAAAATGGATAAAGTTTACAACAGAAAAATAAATGGTCTAAATCACCTACACCTCCACCACAATCACACATACTAGACTGTTTGACTTTGATTCTACTTAAATGTGTGGATAAACAGCTATGACCTATTCTTAAGCGAGCCAATGTTGAAGTGGTTGTTTTGCTAAATATTTTATATTTAGCAAACCAAGGCCTAAAATTAGTAGTAGGTTGAAGAGAAAAAAGGTGAGACCCCTTATATTTAGAAGAATTTGTCCAATATTTATTCCAAGATTTTTCTAGATATACTTTGGCCTGTGCCACTAAATCATAGGTATAATTCTTATAATGATTCAATTTCCCATGTACGACTGCGTGTTTAGCAAAATAGTCTGCCTTCTCATTACCGTATATACCACAATGACTTGGAATGTAAACTAAAGCTACTGATAAATGATTAAGATGACAGTGATACAAAAGTCCTTTTATTTCAAAAACTACCTCGGATCTAAGTTTAGATAAAAATGGATTACTTATTACAGATTGAAGTGAACTTAATGAATCAGAAAATATGATACTATTATCAATATGATTTTCTAAAATGAATATTATACAATGCTTGATAGCTAAACATTCGCCCGTAAATACTGATGATTCGTTTGGGCTTTTATATATGAAAGAAGAATCTGAATTTTGATGATAAATGGACCAACCAACACTGCCTTGTGGAGATAATTTCGAAGCGTCCGTAAAAAATAAATCAGCATTAGGCCATTTGCGATCAACAATATAATTAAACATTTCATTACAATTTTTGGAATCTTTGTTGATGCCCAAACTTAAAATAATTTCGGGGTCGAAAATAAGCGACTCATATGAACTTGAAAAAACTGGAAGAGATGAATTTGAAATGATCGTAGATTTAATATTTTTCAATTTGGAATATGAATACACTAGCCTTGGTAAAACCTTTTTATTAATCCAATATTTTTTTGTAGATTTATTTTTAAAAATATATTCATATAATAGTTTAACTTTAGGAATTAAAGGATTATTTTGAAATTGTAAAGATTTAAAAAAGAACTTATCACATAAATACTGACGTCGTTTGTTTAAAGGAGGGTCAGCACATTCTATCTGTAATGCGTTTATTGGAGATGATTTCATCGCACCAATAATAATTCTTAACGCTTTGGATTGAACACTGTCAACTTTTTTAAGAACTGATTTATTACAAGGTTCCAAAATAAAAGTGGCATAATCCAAATGACTTCTAACAATCGCATTATATACAAGTCTTTGGGTAAATGGATGAGAACCCCACCATGTTCCTGATAATGCGCGCATTATATTTAAATTTTTCTCGCACTTAGAAACAATGTGATCCATATGCTTAATACCATTTAATTTTGAATCGAAAAAAACACCAAGAAACTTAACACACGGTTTTATCGGTATAGAAGTATTATTAATTTTAATATCTATTAAAGGAACATTTCTCTTTCTACTAAAAATAACAACATTAGATTTGGATGGAGATAATTGAAGACCATGATTCTCTAACCAATAACTCAATATAGATAATGATTCATTTAATTTATTTTCACAAGATTCAAGAGATTTAGAATTACAGTATAAAATAACATCATCCGCATATTGTAGAGATCGGCATAAAGAATTTACTTGAGAGTCCAGATCATAGGTATATAAATTAAAAAGAATAGGGCTCAAAACCGAACCTTGGGGTAAACCTTTCCAAATAGTCCTTGGTAAATCATTCTGCTGATTAAGCAAACGCAATTTTACTTGTCTTTGACAAAATAAGCAGCTGATAATATTTGCAAACTTCGATGATATACCAATATCTTTAAGTTTTTTATTCAAAATATTAATCAAAACATTATCATAAGCAGCCTCTATATCTAAAAAAACTGCACATATAAACTCATTCCTGGAAAATGCTAACCTTATATCGGTCGAAAAAATACTTAAATTATCTATAGTGCTTTTTGCTTTCCGAAAACCAAATTGAAAATTACTTAAAATTTGTTTATTTTCAATATGCCATTCCAGACGATTTTTTATTAAATGCTCAAATAACTTGCAGAAAACCGATGATAAAGCTATGGGTCTATAAGAAGATGATGCAGATGGATCCTTACCAGGTTTAAGTATCGGAATAATAAGTTGGGTTTTCCAATCCTGTGGTATTACACCAACATTAAAAATAAAGTTTATAATTTTCAAAAAATATTCTAAAGAAAATTCTTTGGCGTGCACTAAGAAAGAATACGGTATCCCATCAATTCCGGGAGCCGAATCTTTTACTGATGATAAAATAATTTTTAGTTCCTTTAATAAAAATGGAATATCTGAAGGTTGGGTAGAATTATACGAAAAATTATGACATGGAATACTTTCTTCAAAACTAGGAACATAATTTGGAGCAATTTTATTAAAAAAAGGTTGTGTCCATGAAGAAAAAGCTGTTACATTACATGAATTACAATTTTGGGAAGACCTGAATCTTCTTATATTCTGCCAAACGAGAGAGGAAGGAGAATCAGGAGACAATGACTCACAAAACTTGCGCCAACTTTGAAATTTTTTCTTTTTCAAAAGTCGCCTACTCTTAGCCAATGTGTGTTTATATTCAATAAAATTTTCAGTTGTCATATTTTCACTATATTTTTTTTCGGCAATTTTTCTTTGTTTTATAATTTGAGTACATTCGTCATCCCACCAAGGAGGAGAAAAATTATATCTTTGCGCGGACTTAACACAAAAACATTCATCTGCAACAGATATTATACTAGAAACAAATTGATCATAACAAGAAATAAAATTACAACTTGTTACGTCGGGTAAAGATAAAATTTTATCATTTAATAAATTGGCATATTTGTCCCAACCATCAATAGTGATACTTGAGATTTTGTATTTCATTAAAGGCGGTAAACAATTACTATAATTTGGAATGGGAGAATTAATCAAAATAGGAAAATGGTCGCTGCCATAGGAAATAGAATCAATATCCCATAATAGAGAGCTAGCTATATCATTCGAACAAACTGATATATCAACTGCACTATTATTTTGAAGGGGTGATGTTCGACGCGTGGGCCTTCCATCATTTAAAACACATAAATTAAAATCATCTAAAAAGTTAACTAATCTATTGCCATAACTATCGCAGAATGCCGAACCCCATAAAGTGTGGTGATAATTAAAATCTCCTAAAATAGCAAAAGGCGGTTTCAAAAATTCTAAAAGTCTTTTTAAAAATAATACAGAATGAGAGTCAGGAGATGATATATACAGTGAAACAATGCTGATATCATTAATAATACATCCAACAACATTAATATTTTCATTATGTTGAGGAAGAGATAGTAAAGAAAAAGAAAGAGAATTAGATATAAAAAGAGCTGAGCCCGCCCTACCATCTTGTCTGTCATCTCGGATACAGTTAAAGCCTTTTAAACCAAATGGTGAAAGAGGCTTTAACCATGTCTCTGAAACAGCCAAAATGGAAGGGCAATATTTTTTGATCAAATATAATAATTCAGTCTTCTTATTGCGAAGACTCTGGCAATTCCATTGTATAATTTTTGTTTGGGCTTGAGCCATGATTTAAAGAAGTACGTACAGTATTAATAAAGTATTCAACGTTGTCCGGTAAACTATTATTTTTTAATAATTCAACAAGTAAAAGTAAAAGTGATTTAACTGTCGTTTCCGAAGAAACATTTTCATTTTTATTTACCGACTTGTTAGGCAAAGCACATCCATTACTAGGACTTGGAATGGAAAAGTCTTTTAAATTTTTTTTATGAAAATCTAAATCGTATCCTTTGCTAAAATTTTGTTTGACAGGTTTGGGTTTTAAAAATACTGTTTTTTTATAAGATGTATTCCGAACAGTTTCGGCAAAAGATTTGTTAAAAACACGAGGTTCCAATTTGTCCGCCTCCATATATGATAAAGAATTTTGCGACATTCGAGATTTAATGTTTTGCTGTCTACTATATTCTGGGCACTTTCTATTGGTAGCAAAGTGGTTACCAGAACAAAGTAAACAACAAGACTCGGATTCGTCAAGTCCACATGAATCACCATTGTGGTCTTGACCACACTTAAAGCAGCGTGGTTTTGACCTACAATTACTCTTTGTATGACCGAATTTACAACAAGAATAGCATTGTATCGTTGGATAACGGTATAATTGAACATTAATTTTATTAAAGTATAAATAAACAAAATCAGGTAAAACTTGACCTTCGAAAGTTATTACCACAGACTGCGATGGTTGCCATGAATGAGTATCATTAATAGTGACTTTGTAATTAAGCCTTCTAACTTTAATAATTTTAGTAGGGTTGTTAGGAATAACAGTGTCTGTCATGATATCACTATCACTAACTTCAGCAGGAACCCTGATAACCCCAATTTTTGTAACACAAAAAGAAGGGATAAAGGCATTGTAACCATGTTCTACTATAATTGAATTATTTACAAAATTATTCGCATCTTTAAAACAGTTGAAAGAAATTTTTATCCTATTTCGGCCAATACGGACAATACTTCCAGGAGCAATGCCACGAAATGAATTTTTTTGAATGAATTTACCAAAAATTATTGGATTTATTGTTATATTGTTATTATCAGTGAGATCTGTTTTTTTTTGGACATGAACAGTAAATGGACCTTTGTCATTGTCACTATATACATTTTTAATATTATTTGTGCTATCAATTAATGATGGTAATGGGATGGTCTGATGATTTGGAGTCAGAGAAGGAACAGAAATATTTTGAGAATCATTTGGAAGCTGACCCAAAGGAATTACAGCATCCAATGAATTATTATCATAATTTACACAATTAGCTTTATGTCTTTTAACAGCATGCTTTCTTTTATTCTTTTTAAGCTTTGATGAGCCATTTTTGGAAATATCAATTACCGAACTAGCCGAAGAATCAGATTCATTTACGGTAATATAAGCGGCAGGAGAACTGGGAGAATCTAGGAAAGATATGTCTGGAGGCTTAGGTGATGCAAATGAAATATCCATAATGAATAATAGAAAACTAAATAATTTAGTATAATATATATATTTTTTCTATGTACAATATGACGGAAAAACAAAACACTAATGAAGGAAAAATTTACTAAATGAAAAGTAACAAAATACTTGGAAATCTAATGAAATTATAACATATAAATGAAAAGCATAAAAATAGGAACAATCTAACCAAATAATAATCCTTTTTTAAACACAAAACATAAATAAATTATTATTTATATTATTAGAAAGAGCTTTCGTTTTGAACGTCAGTCCATCCAAGGAAAAACTTTATTACATTTTCGAGCTTCAAAATTTATTTCTTTCTCGAAGCAATTCAGACCATTTTCGACCCCCTGTAACTTCGTTGTGGATAAAACTAGAAGACTGAAATTTTCAGTAACCATGCAGGCATTGTAAAGACACGTATATTTCAAATTTCATTCAATTTGAACCAGTATTTTTAAGAATTATAACGGGTCAAATTTCTTAATTTTGTCACTCACTGACTCACCGATCATCAAAATTCGAAGGCACTTCTAGCAGACCTAGAAGCTTAAAATTTGGAATATAAGTAGTGTTTGGTGTATGAATCAAGGAAAAACTAAAAAATCTAGAAAATACCGCAAAGAAAATTAAGCCCATACAGCCAAGTCTTCAGTTAATTTTTTCTATATTGGCTTTATTCGTAACGATGTTTTACGGCAGTTATTATTATTGCGTGCGAAGCCGCGGGTTTAAGCTAGTCCCATATAAATATAGGCGCATGGTAGTGCCCCTGCCAAATCGAGCAAAAAATGGGTATTCCCGTCATGAAAACACGTGTATTAAATTATTTATTAATGCAAAAAACGTACCTACGTGCGTATTCGGACTTATTACGAGTGCGTAAGGTTGTATAATTATATACCACGCGCTGCGATGCTAGCGAGTGAGCGCGGGCCGTTACTACGCGCTGCGCGGTGCTAGCGCGAGGGCGCGGGGCGGGGACGCGCGGAAAGGTGAATGTCGCCGAGCGAGCAGCAGCCGCGCTCATACGCGCGAGCGACCCAATGCTGTTCGGATGTGCCCAGAATTCTTACCTATAAGTTTGCGATTTTCATTGATAATTTCGATTGCTATATTAGTTTGACGACTAAAGGCTACTCACAAGTCTGGGCGGTTTACATCTAATTAATGTCGACTTTGGAAGTGTTAAAGCGCAGGAATCCTCAATTTGTGAATACAACAGACTAAGAAGCATTTACCGTCCAGATTTGTCAAAAATTGTAACATCAAAGCCTCCCAGAAAAACGCATAGAGACAGGTAGTGGGCTCTTAGAAAAACTGTAGCTGAAGCTCAAGAAGTAGTACCGGAAAAGAGAAAACGGAAGGTTACCTACAAAAATAAGAAAAGTTCATAAGTCAGAGAGAGGGCTTTAAGAAAATTCGTTGCTGGTAGATATACATATATACAATAAGTAGAAGGTACCGAAAAGGAAAAAAGTAGAACTGTCTACAAAATACAAAAAGAAATGAGATCCCATCAAAAACAATACTTGTCAAAAAAACCAAGTCTCGCAACTCAGTTGTTCTGCGGTAAAAAGTTGTGAGATCCATGTAATACCAAGTCGGTTATTAATTTATTCAGTCTCTACTTAAGCGACTTTCTGTCTTAATACGTCCAGTCTCTAAGACCACGATCGTGGTCCATAACAATTAAAAATCAATTGTGTCTGGAATCTCCGTACTCGAAGCATTAAGTTGTTACGTCATAATTAACAGCATCTTATAGTGACGCATATCAATATTAAAATTCTTTAATGTTTTATGTAAATATATTGAGACTTGGCCATCGCACTAAATAATTGAATTTACATGTGTTTTCAGGCGATTGAATTTACACGTGTTTTCAGGCGATGGCCAAGTCTCAATATATTTATATAAAACATTAAAGAATTTTAATATTGATATGCGTCACTATAAGATGCTGTTAATTATTACGTAACAACTTAATGCTTCGAGTACGGAGATTCCAGACACAATTGATTTTCAATTGTTATGGACCACGATTGTGGTCTTAGAGACTGGACGTATTAAGACAGAAAGTGGCTTAAGTAGAGACTGAATAAATTATTAACCGACTTGGTATTACATGGATCTCACAACTTTTTACCGCAGAACAACTGAGTTGCGAGACTTGGTTTTTTTGACAAGTATTGTTTTTGATGGGATACATATATTAATATAAACTTTCTAATCTACATTTTTGTTTATTTAACCTGCAAAGATTTTATTTTATTAGTGCATACTATTATTCTGCAAATATTTATTTTAATCTTAAATATTATTATAACTCTAATACCTAATAAGTTAATTTCATGCCTTACTATAGAACGTTATACTAATAAATTATTAAATTAAATACTAATATAACATATTTTTATAAAAAACAATTTATAGTTTTTTTGATACATATGTCAGTATTCCATTTTGCGCATGTCAGTAATTTTATATATACCTATATTGTACAGGGTTTTTTGGATTTGTTGTTTTTATCCGTTGAACATTATTATTTTTATTGAATTCAAATTATCAAATACTTGTAATTTACATTTAATGCTAAAATTGTTGGTAATATACTATGGTAGTTTTATTACAGGATAGGAACCAGAAACAACCTAAATATCACATATCAAAATGTTCAAGGTATTAACACCAAGTGTTCATCTCTGTATCATAATATATTATCGACTAATACTGACTTAATTAATACTGTTTACGGAAACCTGGTTACAGGATAATGTTTTTAGTACTGAATTCTGTGATAGTAGGTACGATGTATTTAGGGCTGACCGTGACTTAATTGCTTATAACAAAAAAACTGGAGGCGGAGTTATGGTGTGTGCCCGTCGCAGCTTAGGAGCCTTTGAAAGACGCGACTGGGTCTGTGATGAGCGTACCTTTGAATTGATATGGGTGACCATACCTGCCAGCTCTCTCACAACACCTCACAATAATAATACTAGAGGCCGATGGCGTGGCTCTGATTTACATATTGCTACTACATATCGCGTGTTATTGAAATGTCCCCTAATGATAATTATCTTATAGTCGGTGATTTTAATTTACCTTGTATCCATTGGCATAATAATTGTCTTATAGTCGGTGATTTTAATTTACCTTGTATCTATTGGCATAATAATTCGCATAGTATTCTATGAGTAGGGAATGTAGAACTGCAGGATGCCGCATCTAAAGCTGTTGAAGACTTATATTATCTAGGGCTTACGCAATTCAATTTCATTATCAACACATGTAATAAAACACTAGATTTAGTGTTTAGTAAATACAGGTTAAAACCTCAAAATCCTTAGACCCGCTTTTGCCTGAGGTACCTTATCATCCTCCAATTGACCTATCAATCTTTGGTCTCAATATAGCTCCAATAACAGAAAATCCCCATAGTCAATACATTTACACTAAAGGTAAGTATGAAGAAGCAAATATTTTTTTCAGAGACATACATTGGATTGGTTTATTATCAGAGCAGCCTTTAGAAAATGCGGTTGATCTATTTTATAAGAAACTATATGAATGCCGTAAGCTATATATACCGCAACGACAAATAAAAATCAGATCTTATCCTGTATGGTTTACTCCTGCTCTAACAAAAATTATCAAAGAAAAAAATAAAGCTATTCTCGTTGGAAAAGGTTTAAAAACCCACGAGATTATGATGAATTTTCTTTGCTAAGGGCTCGCCAAAAACGCGTTCAACAACAGTGTTACAATTTACTATACGTTCTGAACACTTAATTAAATGTCATCCTAAACATTTTTGGAGTTAGTTTAAAACAATGAGAGGAAAATCTTCATATCCGAAACAATTTAAACTGGGTAATGATATATTCGTGGAAGGAAACACGATATGTAACGCTTTTAATAATTATTTCGAAAGTGTTTTTGAACTGCCGGCTTCTCATTATCCTCATAAATGTAATAATATTAATTCTAATGATAATATGTTAATCTCATCTATTAGCATTCCTGATAGTACCGTTTTAAAATATTTGCGTGCACTGGGTATATCTAAGGGGTCGGGTTGTGATGGTATTAGAGCGAGTTTTCTTGTCAGATGCGCGGATACCCTTGCATGTCCGATTGGTATACTATTCAGAAAATCAATATCTCAAGGGGTTGTTTCTAGTATATGAAAAAAAGCACTGATTGTTCCTATTCATAAAGGTGGTAATAAAACTGATATTAAAACTTATAGGCCCATATCCATACTAAACACTTTAGCCAAGCTTCTCGAAAAGATTATATATAAATCTATTTACTGTATAATAGCTCCAAAAATACCTGTTGCGCAACACGGTTTTCTCAGAGGACGTTCTACAGTAACAAATCTAACATCTTTTACAAATGATGTCTATTCGATGATGGATGGTGGAGAACAGGGGCCTTACCAAAGAGCCGATCGATAATCGAATCGAAATACCCATCGAAAGCCAAATGTATGGGATTTGACGTTTCTTGGCGATCGGACTCTACCCATAGAGTAAAATTCCCATACAATTTTATCAATCGATGAGGCGATTCGATTGGCGATCGTGTTCTTTGGTCAGGCCCCTGGTGGACGTGATCTACACTGATTTCGAAAAAGCCTTCGGGTGGATCACGTGAACCTTCTTACAAAGCTGCAACAATTGGGGATACATGGTGATTTGCTCAGATGGGTAAAGTCATACCTGTGGAATCGCTCTCAGTCAGTAGTACTGGGTGGCTTCAGGTCTGATTTTATTACCATACCATCGGGTGTGCCACAGGGCTCGCATCTCGGTCCTCTCTTTTACAACGCCTATCTATACGACATTAATATAAACTTTCGATATTCTAAATTCTTGTTATATGCCGACGATAAAAAAATATATTTAAAAGTGACTAATAAAGAAAATTTTAAACAGCTTCAAGCAGATTTAAATAACTTAATAATATATTATTCTAAAAATAGAATTTCTGTTAACACAAAAAAATGTCTGGCAATCTCTTTCACAAGTAAATCTAAACCTTAATTTTTGACTATAAAATTAATGGCGTTGTAATTGAGAGGATGGGGCTGGTTTTGGGTGTATATCTTGATCATAAACTTCTCCTGAGTGACCATATTGACACTATTACAAAAAAAGCTTACAGAAACCTTGGTTTTATTTTTAGAATGGGCAAATCTTTTAAAAATATTCATACTTTTAAAATTCTATATTATGCATATGTAAGAAGTGTTCTCGAGTATGGCTGTTCAGTGTGGTCACCATTTTACATAAAATATAAAAATCGTATTGAGGGCGTACAAAGAAAGTTTATAAGATATATTAACTTTAGATCTAAAACCTCTTTTATATCATACGTTGACAATTGTCGACATTTTAATTTCCTGGTGGGCAATTCTCGCGCTTTCGACATTCATCTCGATTCGAGATTTTTAAACGAAAAATTACTAAATATGCCATTTTTTGTTTAAAAATATCGGACATTAAACGAAAAAAATAATAAATATGAATTAATAAATAATAAATATACATTAATAAATAATAAATATACATATATTGAACGAAAAATGACATAAATAGTCTTTTTTCGTTTAAAAATCTCGAATCGAGATGAATGTCGAAAGCGCGAGAATTGCCCACCTGACTTTAGATGAAAGACGAACTTTCTACGACATGTCCATTCTTTACGACATTATTTGTGGCCGGATCGACGCATCTCCTCAGCGGGGTGAGAAGGAACTTTATTTAACACTTTCGCTTTCGTCAGTGGAATCGTTTTCGTCTTGTCTATGGTCAGAACCTGTATGAATAATATACGGAAGTGCTGTAATGCAACTTCAAAATTATTAAGTTGATGATTTTTCGATTGAATTCTTCAAAGAAACGAATAATTGATATTTATCTCTTTTCTATAAGTTGAATCGAAAGAATTATGGTACAGTTTTAATAATTTACATGATCTGATACAGCTGTGATCTGTGTCACTTTGTGCCCCTAACAGACGTACCCGCCATACACCTATGCTTCGCGTACCACCCTCCTCTACTAATTACGCACAAAACTCAGTCTTATCCAGAATTGTTCGGACATATAACCACTATTTCAATGACGCTGATCCATTTAGTCAATCAAAAAAATCATTTCAAAATTTAATTAGAGTTGATTGTTGATAGGCCTATCTAATCTTGTATATATTGTTTATTTATATTTATTGTATTAATCTTGTATTTCTTTATTCTTTTTTTTTTATATTTCTATACTAAATATACACACACACACATGCACATTGTACATACTCATAAAACCTCACAGACACTAACACGTACGCTTATCATACTTGTAATTTACTCCAGAACAAACAAAAAAATACATAATAAAATAAAACAAAATGTGATGAGTGTAACATTATTATTTTATTTAAAAAGTAATATTCATGAATAGCCGGGGAGATCTATTACAGGCATTTATATTGTTTTTTTTTTTATATATATACAATTGTAAAGCTGTTGATCTTCTTAATAAACAATTAAACAATGAATAGTAAACACAATACATTTCTCGTTTTTGTTGTTTTACATTGTTATTTTTTTCGTATTTATTCAACCATGATAGGTACGTAATATCGTATTTTTGCATTTATGATATCTACTAAAACTGGAACTTTTGGGGGCTTCCCGTGGTTTTCGGACAAGGATTTGTGACAAGTCGCCATAGTAAACATTTTTGCATATTAAAAGACCTATCCAATGAGCGAGTACCAAAATGCCCATTCTCCTTTCTTTATTTCAAAAATCTAATTTTGATTTTTTAATGGCGACATGATTCTATCCTTAAAAACCACAGAACAGGCGTGATTGTGATATTTAGTGATTTTTGTTATAGTAGTTTTTTGTGATTGGTTGCACATTCGTTCTAAAGTTTTTGTCGTTGTTTTTTTTTTTTGAGTTTTTTTTGTTATCCTCGTTTAGTTTATTTATTTTTTATCGGTTTTTAAAATAATGTCGTTGCTCTCCGACGAGGTGGTTATTGATGTTCACGTTATTGCGGTGATTGGTTGGGCTTCGTTCCGCGACGCATTCATAGCGCATTCTTTCTCGGGTTTTTGTAGTTGTTTTAAAAAAAAATGTTATCTCGTTTTAGTTTTTTTTAAATAAAAGTATTAAATATTTGTTTTAATAATAACTCTTATATCCACATGGTCTTTATTTGTTTTTGGACTCATAGTTCATGATATTGATCTGGCGAAATGTCATGTCAAAACATTTTTTTAGAATAATTATTAACCCCTGGTCCTAGACCCACAGTGTTTGTACTTAAACGCAGCGTCATAGCTAGGGGCTGGCCAGACGGGCGGCTACCAGGGGCGCAACCCTCAGGGGGCCCCTTTTGCCAACCCATAGCATACGGGCTATTGGGGCTCAGGTACACAAAATAAAACATGGTGCTAGTTCTTGACCAAATAGGTGACATGCCATATTTAAGCAGCAAAATTATGTTTTTTTTAAATGATTTTAATCAAAACTGTATTTAAATTAATTTTAATTAAAAGTAAAGTTTTTGGTAGTCAGCTTGCTAGTTTTTTTTTAAGTATTATAAAAAACTAAAAATACCGATTTGACCAGTTTTCGTCCAAAAATTCGTGTCTTCGACCACTCATCAGCTAGTTTTCGACCATTTACAAAAACTAAGTATTTATTAATATAGTATATATGTTATGGACCAGGTGATTAATGCGGACATTATTAATAATGTGCGAGCATTATGAATAATGTCTAGCTCTATCGGGCTAAGTGATTAATTACTATCTAATTTTCATTATTTATCACATTGCACGGTCATTATTATATTGCTACGTGACAATTGGGCAATTTGATAATAAAGCTAAATTTGACGTGGTGCGGGGAGGAAAGCACGCGTGACGCGCTCTGACCAATCAGAGAAAGAGAAAAAAGTTATCATAACTCAAAATGCCATCATAGCGGCAGTTGTTTTTATAAATAAATCTATTACTTGCTACATATTATATTTATTAGGGTATAAAACAAAGATATGTTGTGAAATTTTTGTTTTAATTTTTATGTTTTGTGTTACATACTTAATATTTTTAATATGACACTCCTTAAGTTTTAAATGCAAAAACTAGTGGATTCATAATGCAGAAGTCTTTGCTAATTAATCCAATAATCAGTCTTATTATTTAAATTGTTTAACATTTAGTTAATTTAAGTTAAATGACAATAATAATAAAAAAATATAATATTAAATATGTTTGAATTACTCTGCCCAAAAAGTGATGGACAATATGTATAATGCCTGGTAAATTTGATAATTTAAATAATATTATCAAATTGCACTCTCATATTGGGCATTTTTCATAATGGCCGGGCATTATACATAATGTCTAATTTATTACTTGGTCCATAACATATATACCTAATACTCTTTTTCTTTATATTAATATTCCTACACATCAACTTTACTTCCGGGATGGAGACCACCCATCCTGAGGCGGGGCGTCGCGTTCCTTATCAATAAAGTTATCAGGAACAACATTGTGGAAGTATCCAGTGTGTCAAGTAGAGTCGCGTACCTTGTACTCAAACTAACCGAGAGATATTTACTCAAGGTAGTACAAGTGTATGCACCAACTTCGGCACACTCTAACGACGAGGTAGAGGCTATGTACGAAGACATAGTCGAGACCCTTCACAACACCACTAGTACTATAATGTTGTCATAGGGGACTTCAATGCCAAAGTGGGAGTACAAACTGGCATCGAATCGAGTCTTGGACCGCACGGATATGGAAGCAGGAATGTTAGGGGACAAAAGCAGGTCAACTTTCTCGGGAAAGAGGGTCTCTTTGTAATGAATACGTTCTTTGAAAAGAAGCCCCACAGGAAGTGGACCTGGAAAAGCACTAACAACAAGGTCAGAAACGGATTGATTTCATTATGGCGGATAAAAGGCACATATTCAGAGATGTCTCGGTGGTCAATATGTTCAATACTGGAAGTGACCACAGACTTGGTACTGAGGTACTCTGAATATCAATTACAAGCTTGTAAGGCACCGCCTGGTGAAATCCACTCTCCGACCTACCCTGATTCAAACCGAACGGGGTTTGGACCGTTTTCAGCTAGAGCTGAGAAATAGATTCGACGCGTTGGAAACCACAAGGGATGTTGATGAGTAACTTCTTCAGAACAATAACCGCTCATCAAGTTCATACAAATCAAGTATGTACGGAAGGTGTAATACTCGTCGCATCGAGAGGGCAATTAAGCTGAACAGAGGGTCCAAAGTATTCAAGCAGAAACTTGGAAGCCAGATGACGACGCTGACTACCCACGATGAATGAAATGCTATCTCCAAAGAAGAGATCCTCGCCGAGATCGAAGACTTCTAAGGCCGGCTTTATAAATCACGCGCTGCAAAATCTGACCCTAGAAACGAGATCCTAGGGCTACACTTACGCGTCATTAGACTGAGGAGCTTCCTGACGTCAGTTAAGAGGAAATTGAATAGGCCCTCAAACAGCTTAAAAGTGGAAAAGCTCCCGGTGAAGACGGAGTTACATCTGAGCCCCTGAAAGCAGGAGGTGATGCGGTCTTAAAAAGGCTGTAGCGCCTGTTTAACTCCGTCATACAAAGCGGGACCAAACCAGATCTTTCAACAAGTTAATAAAAAATACCTACAATCGCAAATTGCTCAAGAACTTTTGAGTAATCTCGCTATACTATCGATGAGTATGATATTGCAAAAACTATTAATGTAGACCACAATATTGACAAATTGGCATCAGGAAAGTAAAGTTTTAAAAGATTTTATAATGTCATAATTAACAAAATCGTTTTGTATTGTTAAGTTATCTACATAATAGTATTTTTCATAGGTTATCCAATAACATAATATAAATAAATCACAATGTATAAATAATAACTTGCAATATTTTGCCTTATTAGGATGTCTTTAGGCAACAATATTTGTGAATAATGTTGCCTGAAGACGCCCTAATCAGGTGAAGTATAGCAAGATATTATTTATATATTGTGTTTTTATTTATGTAGGTATATAATTGGATAACCTTTGAAAAATAATAAAGCAGCTACTGCTAATAAAAAATATATAATTTAAATACTTATAGTAAGACATAGTTTTAAACTAAAATGTTTATAAATAATATATTTCACTTGCAAAGTTATGTGTTGTTTTGTTTTTCTTAGAAAGTAAGGAAGAAAAGAAGGGCGCGAAATTCAAATCTTGCCAGGGGCGCTCGTGACTCTAGCTACGACGCTGCTTAAACCTTATTGACAATTGCATTTTTTTGGTAGAATTCGATGGTATGCCATCTAATAAGTCAAATAAAATTAAAAAAAAGGTACTCGATAAATGCCATTAAGGTCGAAAATGTTTTTTCAATTTATCTCGTCAACCGTAGAGGTGGGCGTTTTTCAATCAACGATGCCGGCATCGGATGCCAGTAAGAGATGCCGCGCAACGATGCGGGTTGACATCCAGTTTCGGTGCCGAGAAAACGGATGCCGCATCGCATCGTCCCCGGCATCGGCATCGGCGCAACTCGCGTTTCGTTTTCGAGCGACCGCACCGCATCGACCGCGGCACCGGCATCGGGCGCAACATCTCGCGTTTCGTTTCCGAGCGTACCACAGCGCATCGACCGCGGCATCGGCACCGGCATCGGCGCAACATCTCGCGATTCGTTTCCGAACGTACGGCATCGCAACTACCATGGGCATCGGCATCGGTGCAAGATCTCGTGTTTTGTTTTGACTCACAAAATGTTAATTAGTTTGTTTTTTTGATTAATTATGTTAATTAGTTGTTTATTTTATTCAACTCCTATTGGGTACGTATTTATTAAAAAATCATGTTTTTGATGTCATGTATTTTTTTTTATTTCACTATATTATAATGTGCCCATGTCCGTCGTACAATAAATATTTATTATTATTTCAGGAGGGGGGAGGGGGGGTCAAAACCGACAAAAAGAAAAATTTCTATTAGGAGGAGGGTGTGTGGGGGGGGGGGTCACCCCCCCCCCCCTTAAAAAACAAAAAAATACTGTATTAATTTAGTCTAGGTACTCATATCTCATATCAAAAATAGGGGGGTTGCCCCCCCCCCACACATTTTTTTTTATTGTTAGGAAATAATAAAATTCCCTTCAGGCTTTAAGAAGCTTTTTTTGTCCATTCATGTTGTAGCAAAAAAACTAAAAAACAATGCCGGCATCGGATGCCGATTTGATGACAACGATGCGCATCGATGCCAAAAAAATACGAAAACGCCCATGTCTAGTCAACGGTCGGTCGTAAGCCTATCGTGATTGTACTCTAATAAAAGGAAATAATGAGATCTAATACTCAAATATCAATATTATGTTTTTTTTCTTAATTACGTTTTTTTAATTAAATAGTTATTACAATTATAATAACCGTTATTAGTTATTTAAGAAATAACGACTTTATTGTAACTATCTACGTTACGTAACGCTCACCTCTAGTTGTGTGGAAGAAAGAAAATCAAATTTCAAAATCAATGTTATCCAAATTAAGCATATTTATGTTTTTTGTAATTAATAACTATTGTTCAGTAACATCTAAATTATTGTTATTAGTGATTTGATAGAATATCTTACTTTTTATTATATATGCCAGAGTAACAAAAGTTACAATAATCAGGCATGAGTGCACAGGTATAGTAAACTTTCGTGTTTTTTTACAAAAAGTTTTAA
This sequence comes from Monopis laevigella, assembly GCA_947458855.1. Classification (NCBI taxonomy): domain Eukaryota; kingdom Metazoa; phylum Arthropoda; class Insecta; order Lepidoptera; family Tineidae; genus Monopis; species Monopis laevigella. Next base: position 15,835,865 of record OX381589.1, read on the forward strand.
ATTTATTCTGATAATATTCAATTATTGTTTTTAATCAGAAATGTCAAACATTAAGAACAAGAAAAACATCTTGGCTACAATAGATCAACTACGGTCTCGTAAATCACGTCCAGATGTAAGCAGAATATGCAAGTATATGTTGGCATGTTATAAAACTGCCCCAAAAGAAACTAAAGCTGACTTGCTACGCTGTGTTAAAGAAAAAAGTATTGTTAAAGTTGACTACAAAGATAATGTAAGTTATCGAAACGCAGAAAACTGGAAAAGAGACAGAAGGAAATCACGCTCCAGAAGTAAGTTTTAACTGTAATTCTGAACAAATTAAAACTTCCTGTACTATCTGTATCTTGATAATAGGACAGATGTTTGAGAAAGTGCTGCACCATGGTGAGGTAACAATGGTGCTAAATATGGACCCCCGCTCAAATATGGTCACCATCCAAAAATAAAATTATCACTTTTAAGGTCTTAGTTTAAAAAATATATAATATAATGGTTTTTAGCAAGTTAGAAGGTTACTTGGAACTGCAAAATAATATTTTGAATATCCAGATAATATTATAACATACATATATAATGAGTCTACACCAAACAAGTGGCTAGCTCGTCAAGATGTTTTGAATATACTCAATAACCCATCTATAAACAGTTTCACAAGTTGGTATAGTGAAACCGGGACCGGCAGCTTAACATGCTCTCCCGGGCACTATAGTGTTGTCAAACAAATGTACATAATTTTTTTTATTAAAAACTCATTGGTACACACCATTAATAAATATTTTTAAATTGTTCATTTTAATAACTAAAAATTACTTATTTGTTATAAAATATTACAATGGAAGCTATTTTAAAATTTTTCAAAATAGAAATAAGCATTTAATGTTATCAAAATTTTCAATCATCTGAGCAAATAATAAAAATAAAATGATTAAACAGGTATTTAAAAAATAATTAATTAACTGTCTCAAATAGATAATGTTCACTTTTATGGAAAAATTTCTACAAAAACTAATTACATGAACCATCACAAATTGAGTAATATGGGTTTAATTAATATTCCTAACTACTACAACCCCACTTAAGTCATGACATGGCACTGTCTAAAGTTAGCAAGTCTTAATTTCAGTTAACATTATAATGTCACTACTGAAATTGATTGGTAAATGATTTGAATCTAGAACTGGCACTGCTAGAAGTTTTAGTAATGTTATGAAAGTTTGTAGTGAATCCAGAGTAGCACCAAAGTTGCACTTCCGCATGTCTCTAAATTTAGAAGTCGGGGTTTTCTTCAGGGCAAAATGTTTATTTTCACAATCAAAAAACTTACATCTATGGCTGATAAGTAGTTACTTAGTTTTAACAGCTTTATCTTTAATATTTTAATTTTATAACTTTAAGAAATGTCTGATGGAAGCACAGAAAGACGACTAATTACCACAGCCATTGCATCTTTAGTTTATCAGAACCAGGGATACCTAGAAAATGGCTTGCCTATGGAAATATTGGTCCAGGCTTCATTAGGTTTCACAAAAGACTTTTCAAGTAAACAAATAGAAGATATAATCTATAAAGAAATCAAGATGGGTAGTTTGGTAAAGTTACCAAATGGGAATATAGCTCTGGGGCCAGCTGACCAGGATGCTGACAGCTGTGACAGTAGCAAATTTGAGAATACCAATAATAAGGTAAAATATTTTAGGAAGCATTCCCTATCATAATTTAGTCATATGTTGCTTACAGCATGCAGGCCAAAGTTATTATTATGGCCTAATCTTTGTAAAACTTATATTTATATTTCACAGATGACCTCTTCTGCAAATTCTTCAACACGCTCTTCTCCTTTGCGAATGAGAGGTCGCCCCCGAAAACGTGGGGGTGGAGCCTCATCTTCAGCACCTACTAATTCTAATAAAAATTCAGGTGTAAGAGTAGGAGAACGAAGAAAAATGGCTAAAAAGGTGTTTGATCCTTCAGATGTTATTATGCCATGCAAAAGAAAAAGGGGTAGACCAGTTGGATCTTTGAATAAAAGCACTATTAAAAAAAGAATGTTCATTGAAAATTCTAATAATAGAGACAGTGTGCCCCGCTCAGAAAGCCAAGGTTCTAACGAAGAAAGTAGTGAAGAAGTTGAACCTGAAACTTATGTGAGCAATGAATCTTCAGGAGGAGTTTGTTCAGTGTGCTTGGTGCAAAAGTCTCGAGATTCTAATGACAGAATGGTGGAATGTAGAGATTGCAATAATAAAGCTCACTTAAGTTGCCTACAATCTGGTTCTGGCATTTTAAAACTGCACCCAGACAGTACTTGGCAATGTCCACATTGCAAAACTTGTGTTATTTGTTGTGAAACTAATGATGCTGTAAGTATTTACTTTGTCTCAAGTCAAATTATTTTATATCTAATTTAAACCAAATATTATAATTTTATTATGATTATTTTAGAAAATTAAATCACGAGTAACTTTAATAACATAAGATGTTTTTGTTACTACAAAAAGTGAAACAAAATTGTTTGAAGTGATCATTTTTGTAATAAATCAAATACTTGTAGTATTTGTTAAATTATAAAAATGTATATAATATTATTTTATTTATGTATTTTATGAAATATGTATGAAATCAATATTTTTTTATTTCAACTTACAACAAGATCTCGCTATATTGAAGTTAATGTTAGAAATGATTAAAAAAAAATTGTAGAGCTACAAGATATATTATTTATATTATTTTGTATTTAAAATTATAATAATAATACAAATCACTTTCAGGGAGTATTGACTGTATGTAGTATTTGTGCTGATGCATACCATTCACTTTGCCACAATCCTCGAATACCAGAAAACAAGAAAGCCTGGGATCAGTGGGAATGCCACAATTGTGAAGATTGTCGTTCTAAAATGACTGATTCACCTGGAATAATGCCCAGAGAGCAAATAAAAGAAACAAATAAAATTGAACCTTTCTTAAAACCTCATGAAATAGAAAGGTCTCATTCTAAGCTCACCAACGATATACCAATTGATCCTAGTATTCCAGATATAACTTATTGGTCTAGTAATGATGTTTATGAATATTTTATGAAACATCTTCCACATGTAGCCCCTGTTCTAAAAGAGCAAGTAAGTTATTTTATATATATTTTTTTTTCTATAAATAAATGTTTTTTGCTTAAATATAATATATTATAGTTTTAATAGAAGGTATGGTTTCTTTTAGCAACAAGTATATTGCTGACAATCACAAAGAAAAATATGAAAGTGGCTCCTTTAAAAAATATCTAACACCATAATATTATTTTCAGGATATGGATGGTCGAGCCCTGGCTTTGGCAGGTAGAACTGATATTGTAAGAGGCCTGGGATTACAATTAGGCCCAGCATTAGCTTTATATCGCATTGTAGTCAAGTTACAAACTCGCAAAGATGATTGGACCATGTGTTGGGGTTAATACTGAGTATATAAAAAGAAACTGATCTTAAAAACAAAGATAATATATTGTGATGTGCAGGGGCGCCGACTGGGTGCTCGGGGGCTCCAGCACCCATGGAAGTTAAATAATGGGTGCAGGGTACCCATGACTAGACATAAAAATTGGTATAGAGATAGTTGAAGACTCTGTAAAGGACATTGGGTATATCCAATGTATCATTGTTTTATATTTATAAAATGCATCATCATTTAGTTCTACTTCTGTATGTTCATAATAATTTCCTTAGCATCCATGAGGTAATAATAAAGCCGGTACCCCTGGTGTTGTGTAGTTTAATATAAACACCAATTTTAGGTTTGTCATAAGCTATATTTCAATAAATACTTTGTTGTTGTTAACAATTATTAAAAAATACTTAAATAATCTAAATTAATAACAGTGTTTTGCGTAGGATAAGAATATATTGTACACCATTGTAGCAATATTGATATAAAATACTCTGTACTGTGTTGATAAGTAATAGAAGTTCACAAACTGTACTGGTGGCCAAAACAACCAGTCACCCTGAAAAAAAAATGTATATTAGTAAGTGTATCCTTTTCTGTATTAAGGATTGCAGTTGTTCTGCCCATTTCAAGTTAAAATTTTATTTATTTAAGACTATAATTATACTATACCTGTAGTTCTACCACAAGTTTTGCAAGCAGTTTTAACTATAGTTGCTAGTTACTATAGATAGCAATTAACCAATAAGAAAAGTTTATTTAGAGTGATCCTTTTGGGTGATCCCTATCTATAGGTACTAGCGACTATAGTAAAAACTGTTTGCCAAAAACTTGTGGTAGAGCTATTGTAACTTAAATTTTAGATATTGGCTATATCATTGGATATATCACTTTACAGCTCTTAAATTTTATTTCAATTTATGAGGATTTATCTCATACCTATTTAATAAAATTAAAATATTATTTGTTTTAGTAAATAAGAAACATTCATTATATATCTTTAAATCTAATTATTATTTGTTTGTACTTAAGAAACCTATTTAGTTTTGTTACAACCAACATCTGTGTTTTATTTATATAATCAATAAGGATTATTTTTAATTATTACATACATACATATCATAACTGGTGCCTTATGGGTGTTTTTAATCATTAAGGGAAATTATTAATTTAAATATTATATTTTTTATTACTCTGTAAGGTTAAAATAAATTTTATTGTTACACAAATACAATAATAATTACCATATATACAAAGCTGAATTTAGCTTTAATTTCTTCTGTACTCTTTTGTGTAGGCTTTCCTTCTAATATACCCATTCCATAAAAGAAACACAAAAGCGTTGCTGGTGATGCTATAAATTGATCACAGAGAATCTTGTATGTTACTGTTTTAAGTGTGACTTGAGGTAAGAGTATGTCTAAATATAAATAGTAATAGTGATGTAAAGGTCCTAGCGCTGCTCCCACTATAAACATTCTTGCTGTAATAAATAGTGAATTAAATTATGCACAGCAATAGTTTAGGTCATTATTGGAGCAAGTTAGCTTAATATGAATAATAGCACTAACCTGCTCTTGCCCAATCATATCGCTTAGGTAAAATCTTTTTATGATATTCGTATTCCTGTTGAACAAGGTCACCGAGTACCATAAAGCTGCCAGATGTAATACTGTTAGTTAATAATAAATTCTTTTTAAATAGAAAATGAACCCCTCTGTGGAATGCAGACTTTTTCCTGGTTAGCACTTTTATACATACTGTAGCTTTATTCACATTTAGTTTTCTAATTGAAAACATTGTCTAAAAAATATAATTTATTAGGAAATAGTAGGTATCTTATCTAAATAGATAATACTTCAGTTATCTAAATTATATGTTACACAGTTTATTAGGTAGTATTTAGTCATTCTCCATATAGGCCTCTTGTCTATTTTCAAAAAAAAATGCAGGTGACTTATCCTTGTGTTTAACCGAGGTATAATTCATAGATTAATAATATATCTACAATTTAAAAGCCCTTGCTCCTGAAGGTATTGTACACAGTAAAATTAAATGAAGTTCTAATCACAGATTTTCCAGTACATCCAACCATTTTTTTTTCCGGCTTTTCTACATGCATGTGACAATCGCGAATGATTCAATCATTTACCTCACGGTCCGAATGGCGATAACACAGCTTTCAGCGCTGATGTTCATAATGACCGGTCCGATTGAAAAAGCGCGATGAGACCACTCACGGTGCTATTAGCGTGCTAATGAATCGGACCAGTGATTAAGCGCGCTCACAAGAACATCACTTCTATCTCGCAACTAAAACATATGCTCCTCTCACTCTGTTTTAATGTCAAATAAAACACCATAACAAACTAATTAATTTTGTATAATTATTTACATAAATACCAAAATAAACGAGAACACAACACTTTTAAGTATCTACTTAATAATTATTTTAGGAATTTTATTACTTTCCTTGATTGATTATTTTCATTAATGGCGTCTTCGCAACTATTACTTTCCTCAAAAACATGTTTCTAGATAAATGTCAATCTGACAGCGATTTCACCCAGGGGCCTTATTCCGAGTTTTCAAACGTTAAACACGACAAGACGTTGCGCAAACTATAAATATTGAAATATAAGTTCTATTTCAATGGATATATAGTCTGTATTAGGTTGGCTATAATAATGCCGCCATCTTGAAATACACGAATTCTCCGCAAGTTGAACATCTTATAGACATTGGAATTTCAACTCTATATATAATAGCATAGAACTTATATTTCAATATTTATAGTTTACGCAACGTCTTGTCGTCTTTAGCGGTTGCAAACTCGGAATAAAGCCCCAGGGCCGTGTTCGGAAACGTCACACTTTAACACTGAACACTTTGACACAGAGAAGGCCTTCGACCGCGTCACTTCGGCCTCGTATACAAACTCCTCGACTCGCCTGTGCCACCCATGGCCGCGCGGTTTTCTCGCCTCGTTCTTGAGCAACCGCCACTTCCACGTGGCCGTGGAGGGAAAAGCCTCTGAGGAGCATCCCATCCAAAGAGTACTTTGTTATACTAGAAAATCCCATATATGCGGGAGTCCCGCAAGGAAGCTGCTTATCTCCGCACTGTACGCATTATTTACCAATGACATCCCATCTCTCTCTGGCCACCACCTAGGTGGCCAGAGAGACTTATTTGTTCAGTGCACCTAGGCAGGGGAGAGCAGGATGTCACACTGGCGCTGTTCTCGGATGGCAGCGCTTACCTATCGTCCGATAAGGACCCGAAGTCGTCGCCGAGAAGATACAGAGGATGCTGGATGGGTATTTCGATTCGATTATCGATTGGCTCTTTGGTAAGGCCTCTGGAGGCTTTAGGCGGAGCGCTGTGAGCTCCACAAATTGGAAACTGTGCCTCAAACTAATAAGTACGGGCCTCTAGAGAAAAAGCAGGCTAGGCGATATGTCGCGTCGCCTCAGTCAAAAACGTATGTATTTTGACAGTGACAGTAGGCATGAGATACGCTGTCACCTGCCAAAGTCTATACAGTTTTGATAGAAGGCGACACGCCATTTTGCCTCGCCTGATTTTTCTCTAAGGGCGCGTTTGTTTTGGGACAGAAAAATGTTCACAACGATCACGATGTGTATTTATGCGTTTTTTTTTAAATTTCGGCGGCAAAAGTGGCATTGTGATCTGCCACAATGCCCGTTTTTTTTTGGCCCAGAATGCTACCGTGAACACACAATGACAATGGATAGGTGAGGCGTTGTAAACATATTTTAACATTTGTGGTTGTGACAGTTGATGTTGTTTTAAACGTCGCAGCCGTTATATATTTTTAGAATCAAATTTATTGTATTTTAAATCGAAATGATTTTAGAAAGATTTCGCAAATAAAATTAGTGGATTGTACGATTTAACCTATATTTTACTTGACAAGTGACAGTTGACAGATTCGTAATAACATTGCGTTCGATTTGGATATTGGTAATTGTGGCATTGTAATTGAAAGTAAACAAAAAAAACGCAAGTTCGCATAATGTCGTTATGATCATTGTGAACATATTTTATTCTTAAAACGAACGGGCCCTTTGGCCCACGGACCCTGCGTTCCGAGAGCTAGCGCGGGCAGTTTTTCGTGGTGGCATCAAAAACCAGCGCGATCGCCCGTTTCAACACAGCCATGTCATTTTTTATAGCGATGATAAAATGCAGCTCGGAAACGATCAGTGTGGATTTTTGATGCCATTTTTTGACAAGAAGCACTATTTTGAATTAAATAATTGAAATTAAAAATATTACTACCTTATCATTATATATTAAATCAATATTTTTTAATTAACTATTATTTAAATACAATAATTTTATAATATCACAATATTAATTTAATTAACAACCTCAAACTAAACATACCAAAGCTGAATTTAGTTACACGATATTAATTTTTTAGGTTTAATCGAACTTTTAAAACTAAAACAGATATGAATATATAAAATAATTAATTAAATTCCAATTTGTAGATAGATATTCACATGTAAACAAACATCTGTCAAAAAGTAGCCAGGCTAACTTTTCGTGTTAAAATTTCAGGAGCTTTATTCCGACTTAAAGACGACAAGACGTTGCGTAAACTATAAATATTAAAATATAAGTTCTATCATATTAAATATAGAGTTGAAATTCCAATGCCCATAAGATGTTAAAACTTGCGAAGAATTCGTGTATTTCAAGATGGCGGCATTATTATAGCCAACCTAATACAGACTATATATCCATTGAAATAGAACTTATATTTCAATATTTATAGTTTGCGCAACGTCTTGTCGTGTTGAACGTTTGAAAACTCGGAATAAGGCCCCTGGTCGCGGAACGATTTATGGTAACTTCAATCAAACTTCCGCGCGGTGAAACGACCTTGGGCCTTATTCCGAGTTTGCAAACGTTAAACACGACCAGACGTTGCGTAAACTACAAATATTGAAATATAAGTTCTAAACTGTTAATTATAGAGTTGAAATTCCAATGCTCAACACATGTCAAACTTGCGAAGAATTCGTGTATTTCAAGATGGCGGCATTATTATAGCCAACCTAATACAGACTATATAACCATTGGAATAGAACTTATATTTCCATATTTATTTACAAACTCGGAATAAGGCCCCTTGGCTAATAAAACCAGCGATCCGTGGCAGCGATGCTGAGTTCGGAACGTGATGCGAGTATTCTATTTAATCCGTGATAATAAGCCTCATATAGAAGGTTATTAGCATATAATCTGTGCTAATAACCTTCTATTCTCTGGGTTAAAGGCCTTGTTTCCAAACCAAAAAAAAAATGAATAAAAAAAAATGCAAGAACAACAACAAACACCTACCAAAATGAAGAAAAATGAAAATAATAACACAGAAAATGATCAACCCAGCGAGAAATTGGATTTTTCTGGACTGTTTAAAATAGATGTTTTAGTTAACCTCGACATATTAAAGTATTCCTTTTGCGAAGTTGGCTTGAAAAAGTGTATTGCTCTTGCCAGTGCCAATGAACTTATATTTATTTACATCAATTCGGAAGATGAAAGGATTATTAAGAAATATCCTTGGATTTTTGATAAGAGTCCGATTGATTGTATGTGCTTTGAACCTACCGGTACTTGGTTAGTTATTGCAAATCAAACAAATGTTATTTTGGTTCCATTTCTGCCTCTATTTATATCACAAGACACATTTGATTTGAAATGGTCACTTAGAGAAACAACTAAGTTAGATTTAACAATTAGTTGTAACCCTAAATCCTTAGTATGGTGGCTAACAAAGGAATCTGAAAATGTACTAGTCATAGGCCTTCATGTGAGTATTTTATCTATATGAAAATAGCCTAGGTATAGAAGCGGAGGTTTATCTTTTTTAATTACTTAACACTAGTGGCCAATAAATGCATGCATGAGACAGACTATGACCTTGAGTGAAAGCAATGAAAAACATGACTTAGAAAGAATATGGGGGTAAACTCACTAAAATGATTGTAAACAGGTACAAGTTGTTAGTTGTGACATTCAGAGTTGAGTATATTAAAATGAATGAATGAATGAATGAATGAATGAATGAATGAATGAATGAATGAATGAATGAATATTTATTAAATGCAATTAACTTAGCCTAGATTCTTTGAGGGTAGCCCGAAGACTGTAGACGCGTGTGTCTATTACAGTTATCAAATTTAATTTTATTGAATATTATTGTGCAAAAGTGTACTAATTTTGTAGAATAAGCATTCGAATAGTAATATTAAGTGTGAGAAGTGTAGTATTTACGCAGTGATCTTGGTGTTTGTGCTATCTCAACGAATCCCTTTATCTTCAGTAAAATGGCGGTACCCATTTTACTGTTGATTATTTCTTCCTCCTTCACTTGACACTGGCATCACTATACCGTATGTTTGCATACGGTCATGTGGCCATTCCTAATTCTAACCTAGTCCTTTCCTTATTCCTCTCCATCCTATTATCCCACTTTCACTTTTATACTCGAAAGTATTTTTGAATCTACCCTCAATTAACGTGACATTGGCAAAATTACGCTCACGCGTAGAGGCCATTAATATAAGATAATAATAATAATAACTTAGCCTAGGTACATTTAATTATATATCTCAACACAATAAGGCATGATAATGCCAAGAAATACTGTAATAAAACATAATAATAGTACATAATCAATGCACAGGGCCAAACAATTTTAGGTAAGCAACCAACCACCAAACTAGGCCAACTGGCGTTGGCCTGTATCTCGGTGATCGGTTTCCTTCCCTCTTTCATTTACTTCGTATTTAATGACTTAATAGATATGAATGTATATATGCATGTATGAATGTATGTATGTACGAATGGATGTATGTATGTATGCGTGTATGTGAGTGTGTATGTATGGCGTGAGTATATATGTGACTGGTGTACCTATATATTGAGTTAGTGTCAAATGGTATGAGTAAGTTTTGCTAAATACTTTCATATTATAAAATTACACTGATTCCTCTATCCTAATAGACATACACATTATATGATATAAAGATATTTCGTGTTTTTACTGTTAATTTAATTGAGAAAAAATAAATAATAATGATAGTATTTTTTATTGTTTGTTAGGCTACCACCCTTAACAAATTTTCAGTTTCATAAAATGTCTTATTGTTCAGCCATTTTTGTAAATGACATAAAAGTGAATAAAAATATTTTAAGATAGTGATTTATTTTATCTTGCTTACTGAATTCAAATACTTGAAATATTAATGGTGACTCACAGTTAATAAGTTTAGCTTATAAACTGAAGTTTTGGTACCTAAATACATTATTATTTGCTATTTAAATTATTCAACTAAAATTTAAAGAAAAAGGATTCTATTATTTATACCTATATTGTTTTATGTTTAACAGAAGGGTCCTATAGTATTCTATTCAATGGATTTTCAAGCAATTGTTGCAGAAAGCAAAATAGCTTCAGATATTGTTGAACTACAAATCTGCTTTGATGACTCTTTGGATTTGTTGGCTTTAATAGTAAGTAATATTTTATAAAGTTCTAGCTGATCAGAATTGTTTTACTTTGAAGGGATATTTAAACATATACAATAAATATACTAACTTATGAATTTAACACCCACTTTTTTTTACATTCGTGTTAGTTATATTGTAAGTTGTATTAACTTACTAACTAATGAACATAAAAACAGCAGCTGACTGCAAATTTTTCATCATTTAATGTTGTATATTTGATGGACTTAACTATCAAATTATATTTGTTGATTTATTTATAATATTTAATTCTTTTAAAATTAGATTTCTGCTGCAAATAAAAACTTTTGGAAGCTAATATTAGAGCATAGATCTCTAAACTACAACTGGTTAACACAATGCCGAGCTCAGCAAGTAGATAAAGACAAAAAGGAAGGATTCATGTCTTACATAAAACAATTATCAAAGGACAAAATAACATTGTTCACACAAAGCACTTCCAAGGGTATTTATATATTTTTAGTTTATAATACATTTATATTTCTATCCTGTAGATTCTGGGGAGTGTAATCAGATATACCATGATTTGGTTGATTATAACACTCTTTAAAAAAGAAATCACCCCCTATTCTGTCAATCTTTATTTCATTCATTAATTTTCTCTTTCTCTATTTCTTTCTTTTAACTGTATTAACTCTTCCTATACATGCTGAATGGAGTTCCAGTGTTTAATATGTGTAAGCCAGCTTCTTTATTACCTAACTGTTTATTTAAAAAAATATAAATGTTTATTAATTGTTAATGTTTTCAGAAAAAGAACATACAACTGAATACATGATTAATCCTACAGAGTATCTTCCACATATATTCCAAAGAAGCCCTAACAGCTGTTCTTTGACGGCTCAATATGTTAATGGTCATCATTTTTTGACTGCATTTTCTGCTAGCACAGGCACTTTAATTGTGAGTTACTGTAGTACATTATTCTTTTATTGATTTATTTTCTTTCTAAAAATACTCAGGTTCAGGTAACTGTTTTTAAAAGTTCATCAGTTTTTATTATTATTGAAACATATTTCTTCTTTTGTTTGTGACCTCTATGCTGTATAGGCGTAATTTTGCCAATATCAAGTGCGGGTGGTTGTGGGTAGATTTATAAAGCGGGTATAAAGTAAAAGTGGGATAATACAATGGAAAGGAATCAGGAAAGGACTAGTATTAAAAATGAAATGGCGACATGAAAGCATACTGTATAGTCTTGCCAATATCAAGTGAATGAGGAAAAATAATCAACAGCAAAATGGGTACCGTCACTTGACTGAAGATTGTGGGATTATTTTAGATAACACAAACACCGAGATCACCGCGTAAATGCTACTCTTCTCACACGTAATAATACTATAAGACTGGTTATTCTACAAAATTAGTTCACTTTTGCATAATAATATTCAATGAAATTAAATATGAAAAATATAAAGAAACACACGTCTACAGTCTTCGGCTACCCTCAAAGAAACCAGAACATATTTGCTATGACTTAATTTTTTTTTTTTTATATTTTTATTATTGTTAATATATATGTTAATATACGTGGTGGCCGAGTTGGTTAGACCTTGGACTTAAAAACGCTTAGGTCCCTGGTTCGAATCCCGGTGTGTACCAATGAGTTTTTAATTTTAAAATTTATGTACATTTGTTTGACAACACCACTATAGTGCCTCGGAGAGCACGTTAAGCTGTCGGTCCCGGTTTCACTATACCAACTTGTGAAACTGTTTATAGATGGGTTATTGAGTCTATTCAAAACATCGCGATGAGCTAGCCACTTGTTCGGTGTAGACTCATACCATCGGCTACGACGAGGTGGGATTAAAACCCCTCCGCTGGGTACCCTGGGGCCGTCTAGGCGGTCTCGGGCGCCGTAAGGCACCCGTGATGGTATGTATGTATGTTAATATATATAATTTATAACTTTAAAATAAAATATTTTATAAAATCCAATTTATTTTATGTTTCAGTTGAAATCAGTTAAAAGTGACAACTTCTTGAATTATAAACCCAATTTATTAAATACAGAAGACAATTATGTACAAGGGTTGTGGACAAAGAGGATTATTTATTTATTACAAAAAAATAAAGTAGATTTGCATAGCTCTGCTTTTTCTGTTGTTGAGGTTTGTATTTTATACTTTTTAAATATTTATTCTTCATCTCCTAATAGGCTATTTGACTACATTAAAAATATACTATAAATTGTGGTCATCCTATCAGACAATGGCGCAAAAATATATATATACATATTTCACTTTATTTTAAACTAAATTATATGTGTCTTTTGTAGATTACACGGAATAAAATTGAATTTTTTTTTTCAATTTCATACTTAAATGAAATTAAAAACAAAAACATCAATTTTTTTTATTTATAGGAGCTCGGCATGTGACCCCACATCCACCTGATCGAAAGCAGTATGCAGGTCCAAGAATAAATACAACCAGCTCTTAGAATTGTGTTGTAAGAGCTGGATTTTGATTGGTTGATGACTGGTGACGTCACACGCAAGTAACAAAACAATACACAGATTATAAATCATGTGGATGAAATTGAATAGATCATAATATATAGGAGATTATTTAATCTGTGCTTGTTTGTTTACTTGCGTGTGACGTCACACTTAACATAGACTGTGAAACAGCGTTTTTAGCGCTATTGTGGAATTCAAACTTTAACATTGATTTTTATTAATAATAGAGTTGACATCCCGGAAATATCAATGTAGTGTGCTTATTATGTAATGAAGAATATTATGTAAAGAATATAAAACGAGTTTCAAAAAGAAGTCAAATACCCTATTGTAGGTTTATGTTTTTGATCCCCAATACAAAGGAATAAATCATTTGTTGGGGGGGTTTAAACAGTTAAGCATATTTGTGTGTGTGTAAAAAGGCTGCTTTTAGGTGGGAGGGAGGTCTTTATGACTTCGCTACAATTACCCATACAAACGTAAAAACCGTCAAGTAACCTAGTCAAGTTTCAATTTTAGTCTGTTGGTTCACTGGTTCTTTTGTAGATTTGTATCTATGTCTTGTTGAGGCAGTCTGATTTCAAGGTGCGGTTACGAAACGGCAGTTAATTTGACGATGAAGCAGCAAGGCAATTAAAGTAAACTCCTATAAAATTTCGTCTTTGTCATTGCCAAAGTCGTAAATGCATCATTTTGTAGGCCTGTTTACCATTAGGTAGTAGTAGTAGTAGTAGGTGGTTACCAGGTATATACGAAGTCGCATGCTGTGCTCTAGTAAGAAAGCTCATGTTATTTTTTTTACCATCCTGTTCAGATAGTATATTACTGCACTTATGTATTATTAATACCCTTTAAATGTTTGCTTAGTCCATTCTTAAAGGAGTTCACTGAGTCAGTACTTATAACACGTTCCGGTAGCTTGTTTCAATGTATCCACAACTTTTTTTTTTCTGTGAATGTCCCTAAGGTCTATCATGGGTTTGCGCATTGTAGAAACGTAACGTATTCATTTACGTATGCGTGAGCAACAACCAATAGGATCGCTTTATTTTTGGTAACAGGATTAAATAGAGCCTCGGGCCTTAGGGACATTCACAGAAAAAAAGTCATGATTTGGTGCAGAGTGTGAAGAGATTTTGTAGTTCAGGCACATCATGTTTTTTCATTATTATAAAGGTAACAATCAGGTCTCCGCGGTGTATAATGAGACAACCATTTTTGTAGCTTTACGTTGTACCTTTTAAACGGTTTTCATAGTCAAGTAACGGGCGTATATATGTTTTATAGAGTTTTATTACATATAGAGACATTAAATAATATTAATAAATGCAATGCTTGAAGTTCATTAAATAATATATTTTTATGAATTACATTTAGGCTGCATTCGTTTTTAACAGTGATTTGGCTAAGCTTTAAAGAAACGCAACTTAAATGCCTTTGTATTAAGATTCAATTCACGTTGACAATATGGCTATTAAACCATGATACAAATAATCTTAATACAAGCCACAAGATTTACAAAACTATTTAATTTACAACCAAAAATAGGGCAACTAATAACAGATTTAAAAAAAAGTAACATCCAGTTTATTTTCAGGAAGCTTCTCAAAATGTTCCAACTGGCACCTTGATGTGGAGCACAAATCTCGAGGGTGATGTTTTGAAGGCCTGTTTAGTGTCTGTACGAGAACCTACCATCACCAATACAGGATGGATAGAACCTACTTTTTTAAGTGATCTCCAGTTGCCTAGGTTTAACTTGCCCCCTTGCTTAGTATTTACTACGCGTGGAGTATTTTTATTGAGTACTGTGTAAGTAAAACTTTAAAATCTATAAATTTAGTAAATGCTAAAAATATGTACATTGTTTTAATTAAAAAATATGATGGTAATTGTATTATTTTTATTATATTTTTATATTAACCCAACACAGAAAGATTAATAAATGCAATGACCCACAAAAATATTGTTTTAATTGTGCAACAAATAGTAATTGAGTATAACTAAAAGTGTGAAAGCTCATTTTGTATGGAGAACACAGACTTCGCAATTACGAATGCAGTGCCCTTAATAAACTTTATTGTATTGTTAATATAGTTGTTCCGCTTGTGAATGGATTGTCGGTATAATAACGCGAGGCGGCGCAGGGGCAGAGCGCGCGGCGGCGGCCCTGGGCACGCCGGTGGGGCCGCCGCTGGTGGCCGCCGCCGATCTGCTGCTGGCAAGGGGGAAGCTGTCGCCTGCCGAGTACCTCTACTCCTTATCTCAGGTAATATACGTGGAGGGTACCGCCCATTTCAGGTTTCGCCAGTCGTGTTGACGACATAATAATATATGGAACTGCCAGTGCCTTAAATGGCCTATAGAACGAAATTTCAAACGAGTTCGTTACCGCCATATTCTTTAACCAATCAACGCTCAGGGATTGATTTTGGTCTCACTTTAAAAAAAAAAATGTATGGCAGCGGCCATCTTCTGTTCTCAAAATCTCCACGGTTGACTCCCATACAAAAGTACTTTTTTTTTATAATAGTCTGGTTTTAGTCTGAGGGTTTACCGATTTTCATGAGAATTCATTGATTGTAACGTGGTAGTCTCCTTTCAGGGCGCTATTACGAAACAGGCGGTTGGTTTGACAAAGCAGCGAGGATTTGTAATGCAAATTGGTCTTTGTCACTGCCCATTTCATAACCGTATCATTTTATCCATTTTATTATAAACAACAATTTTTTTTTTACGAGCTAGCCACTTGTTCGGTGTAGACTCATACCATCGGCTACAACGAGGTGGGATTAAAAAACCCCTCCGCTGGGTACCCTGGGGCCGTCTAGGCGGTCTCGGGCGCCGTAAGGCACCCGTGATGATATATATATATATATATATAACAATTTATTTATCGACGCCATTCATAGACTTTTTGATTTTGATTACCATGTAGATACAAAATCATAAGCCTCCAATAAAAAAAAACTTAGATCTTGCCTGATGAAAAGCAAAGATGTGGTCGAAGAGGGAGCACGCTTACTCTGCAAGTGCCTTTTCACTTAAAGACATCCAGATTGTAGGTGTTAGGAAACACAAAAGCAGGGAAGGAATTCCACTCCTCAGCCGTGCGCACAATAACGAGGTCTTGCAACTAAGCTGTTAGTCGAAATTCAATAATGGTTTTTATGTTAATAATTGTACTTTAAAATATGTACATCTGCTGCACTTAATACTTTTGTATTATTTATTATATAAAAAAAAATAGTTTTAGAAAGAAATACAAGTTTATGAATGAACATTCATTTCGGCAATCGACGCTGTTGTGCCAAATTATAGACATAGATATCAATGATAGATCACTCTTATAATAGACGCTGTCCTGCAAAGGTCCACAGTGAAATATTTTTTTGGTTGATTGATTTTTTCTTTTTGAAAAACTACTGAATATACTTAAAATCCCGAATCCCGGTGTGTACCAATGAGTTTTTAACTTCAAAATGTATGTACATTTGTTTCACAACACCACAATAGTGCCTCGGAGATCACGTTAAGCTGTTGGTCCCGGTTTCACTATACCAACTTGTGAAACTGTTTATAGATGGGTTATGGAGTCTATCCAAAACATCGCGACGAGCTAGCCACTTGTTCGGTGTAGACTCATACCGTCGGCTACGACGAGGTGGGATTAAAAACCCCTCCGCTGGGTACCCTGGGGCCGTCTAGGCGGTCTCGGGCGCCGTAAGGCACCCGAGAGATGATATATATGTATGTGTGTACTAAATATACTTAAAATATCTTACGAGTATATAAATATTTAATAATAGATAGGTATATAATATCAGCGACTAACATGATCTGTATTAGTTTTTTTTTATTAAAAAGCGCACAACTAATATATATAATATAACTATATAAAAAAAAGAGCGAGGTCTACTGGCACAGGTGTGTTCTATATACTTAAAAGTAGATCCCAAAGTAACTTTGTAACTAGTTATAAGCATTTGTTACCTAATAAATAAAATATTTCATTTCAATATAAGCCTATAAATATTTCAGTACCCACAAGACGGTTGGTTGGCCCGACTCGGGGTGTTTGGTCGTATAAAAGAGCTGTCGAACGTAAAACAGTCGCAGATAAACAACGTGGCGAGCTCCTCGTTAATATTAAAGTTTTTAGCGGATTTATTAAAGCGCTGCACTCATCCGGATGAAGCTCTTAACCTGTAAGTAAAAACCTTAATGTCCGTATTAATAGTCGTTGCTAAGCCAGTGCTTAGCACAAGCCATTGCTTAGAACTGTCAAAGTGACAGTTATTTCTATAATAGTCGGTGCTCCGAGCGGTGGCTCAGGCTAAAGCTTGAGCCGTTACTCGGCTAAGCATTAGTCTCGATTACTCTCGATATTCTTTTACTTAAGTCGTGCTCAGCGTTAGATTCTTCATGTTAGTCTGTTATTTCTTAAGATTCTGTTGATTACGTAAAAATAAAATATCTTGTCGTTTAAAAATATTATTACCTATTTTTCTAGTTTTCTTTTATTTCTAGTGTGTATTTCATAATTTATTCATACAAAATCCATGATTCCTTCTGTGCTAGTGCAAATTATACATTTAATATTATAAAACTTCAACAGTAGAAGTTCCATGGAAATGTAACTTCTCAATACTTTGAGTTTGCACCAGGATTCCAAGTAAATACATTTTTCAGCGAGCATTGGCTTGAGGCGTTGCTTGGCTTAGCCGCGTCAATTTACTCGACCATTATAGTGCGAAGTGGTTGCTCGGCTAAGCATCCTTTGGGTATTACTTTCGTGAGCACGACTTGAGCCAATGCTTAGCCATGACTATTAATCCGAACATATGACACTATCGGGTGATTTCTCGACATTTTTATAAGACTTATCTTAAACTGAGCTGCGGTGGAGTATGAAGGAGCTTTAACATTCATTATACTTATTTGACTTTCGATAATAAATAATAATAATAATAATATGTAGGACAACTTACACATATTGCTCTGGTCACAAACTAAGCTCTAGGCTTGTACTATGTGTACCAGAAACAACGATATAATACATATTATATTTTATAAACACCCAGACCATGACAAACTGTACAGAAAAACGTACTAATATTTTTTTGCCATGGGTGGGAATCGAACCCACTACCTCCGGATACAACGCCAAAGACGCAACCACTAGTCTACGGAGGCTGTCGAATAACCGTTACTTTATTGCTTACTGAGAATATTACGTCAAATCGTACAAATATAAATCCCTCCGAACGCTCCCTCTACCGGTGTAATCCTCGGCATACAACGGATACAAACTCGCTGGCATACCAAAGGTTAATAATAAATAAATAGGTATATCATATAAATACAAAAACGATTTTGCCCATACAGATGCAAAAACCGTCAAGTGACCTAGTCATGTTTCGGTTTTAGTCTGTGGGTTTACCGGTTTACTGCATCGATCTCTTGTCGAGGTGGTAGTCTCTTTCAGGGTGCGGTTATGAAATGGGTAGTTGGATTGACGATAAGGCAGCGAGTATATTAAAATATAATCGTAATGCAATTCGTCAATATCGCCCCTCATTTTGTAATCGCATCATTTAGCCGGCATACTGGGAGCGATCAATATTGTTTAAGAACAATTATTGATTGACCCCATTCATGGACTTTTTAGGACTGCTCACCACCAGGTAGATACAAAGCCACATGTCGTGCTCCAATAATAAATAAAAAAACTTAAAATAATATATAAAAGTAAAATAATAATATATCTTACTGTTTAAATAAAATCAAATTTTCTCTTCCTATCCCCTTTCTGTTGTTTTGAACATCAAATGATATCATCGTATTCGCATTTAATATCCTTTTTTTAATTAAACAAATAAGTTAAAGAATAATTATTTAGTTAATTTATATGGCTTAAATTTAAAAGTGGACAGTAACAGGTACATTCTATAAGACGTTTGTTGGATTACTTGTTAGACAGAGTATACTAATAATTTAAAACTATTTTTTTCAGAGGAAATAAGTTATCCAATCTAAAAACCACGGAATTGAAAGAGCTCAGTTGTATAGCAGCTAATCTAGGCCTCTGGGCTTTACTACCAATATTTAACATTCATCGAGGGCAGCCATCTTTGTTTTTGGCAGCCATTAAAACCAGATCTAGTATTTGTCGAGGAACTCTCAATGCGATGATCAAGCAAAAAAATCTGGTACCTTTGTTAGAAGATGATACTCAATTCTTCTTTGAGTTTGTTTCATCAAAATGCTCTGAATTTGATCTTAAACTTTTGAAGGTAAAGCTTTTCTTATACAATTGATATTGATATAAAGAGTATACTATAATGAAGATATATTTTTATTTATTATATACCTAACCTTTTTTATTTAATATTTTAGCGCTTATGTATATGGTTCTGTCCATTGCAAGAAGAATACCGACCAGTTTTACGTGATTTACGACAAGGAATAGTAACATCTTATGTAAGTAAAATATGAAAAAAAAAATCTTAAAAGAAGAATATGAGTCAATGTTCTTAGCTATTCATGGCTTCACCGTGCAGGTGCCAGGTCCATCGTGTGATTGGAAGGCAGGGGAATGAACTGCAGCGTTCCTAGACTTGAGACCGCGAAGTAGGCTTAAAGTTTTCACTACCCTCTCTACTCAACCAAATACTATATGATCCTGTTAGCGCCATCTTGGAAACTGTTCCACAAAAGTTCCGACGGCTGATCTCGGAAGGCCAAGAACCTTCAGTAGACGATGCAAAGACCTTGCTGGAATTCCTCTTGCACCAACTTCCACTGCATAAAGATGAGTTTTAAATCCGTTAATATATGATATTTAAAAAAATGTATTTTCAGACAAAAAAAATGCAATTATTAATTGATGCATTTATACGCGTATGCAGTTCTATAGATTACAGAAATCCATCTACCAATATCAGCACTGGTGGTATACCAGAAACAAATATCAAGCAAAACTATTTTGTACCAAAAAGAACTATAAGTTGTGGTATAAATCATTGGGCAATAGCGGATGAAGGACAGGCCAAAGTGTTTCTAACTGATGTACCGATTAACACAGACCTTATAGGAAGAGTTATTGATATTGCATGCGGAAGACATCACACGCTGGTGCTTACTGAAAATGGGGTAAGTTATTAGAATCTATACTTATATTATAAATGCGCAAGTTTAAATGGATAGGCGTTTGTTACTTAATCACGACTATAGATGTGAAGCTGGTTGTTAAAGGATAGGTAACATTATTACATATGCAATTTTTATCTCCGAAAAATACATAATACATAACACGCTCACGAATATATATCAATTTGTAAGTATGTGTAATATGACGATCGAATATGCGGACAAAAAGACACTTTAACACCATGTACTTAATTTATAACCATATTCTGTGAATAAAGATTTCATTTCATTTAATTTAGGACAAATTACACATATTGTTCTGGTCACAAACTAAGCTCTAGGCTTGTACTATGTGTACCAGAAGCAACGATATAATACATATTATATTTTTAGTAACACCCAGACCATGACAAACTGTACAGAAAAAACTTAGTAATACTTTTTGCCATGGGTGGGACGCCACGATCGAACCCACGACCTCCGGATAGGCGCAACAATGAATATGTATTCATTGTTGTATTGTATGTTTGACAGAATTGGTCGCTCCCATACACTATCCCTGCGTCCCGCGAGCTATCGCGGGCAGTTTTTCGTGGTGACATCAAAAACCAGCACGACCGCCCGTTTCAACAAAGCTATGTCATTTTTTTTAGCGATGCCAAAATTCAGCTCTAAAACGATCGGTGTTGATTTTTGATGCCACTTTTTGACAAGAAGCACTATTTTGAATTAAATAATTGAAATTTAAAATATTACTACCTTATCATTATACAATTTGTATAATAAATCAATATTTTTTAATTAACTATTATTTAAATACAATAATTTTATAATATCAAAATATTAATTTAACTAACAACCTCAAACTAAACATACCAAAGCTGAATTAAGTGTCACGATATTTATTTTTTAGATTTAATCGAACTTTTAAAACTAAAACAGATATGAATATATAAAATAATTAATTAAATTCCAATTTGTAGATAGATATTCACATGTAAACAAACATCTGTCAAAAAGTAGCCCGGCTAACTTTTCATGTTAAAATTTCTGGTCGCGGAACGATTGATGGTAACTTGAATTGCTAACATCCGCGCGGTGAAACGACCTTGGCTAAAAACACCAGCGATCCGTGGCAGCGATGCTAAGTTCGGAACGCGGTGTATGTGGGCTAAATGATGTATCATGGCTCATTCTGAAAAGAGACTACCACCTCGATAAGAAATTGGAACAGTAGTCTCCTACAGTCTAAACCGAAACGGCCACCTTTAAATAATTTCGGTCGTGTTTTAAATAATTTAATTTGGATGACCTTGGGGTTTCTGTAAAAATCTTTGTTGTGTTACAATTCAGTAAATATTTATGTGTATTGATGCAGACTGATGATTAATTTATTAAAAGCAGTCAAACGGAAATTTGGATTTTGTTTATGACTACTGGCTGATCGCCTCCAATATCAGCAATACTCGTATAATTATGTTTTTTTTTATTGGAATACGACATGTGACTTTGCATTTACCTGGTGATAAGTAGATCTACAAAGTCCACGAATAAGGTTAATCAATAGATTGTTGTTTAACAACATTGATCGCCCCCACTTTTCCAGCTAAATAATGCGGTTATGAAACGGGCGGCGACAAAGCCTGTCTTTATTTATCGTCAATTCAATTGCCCGTTTCGTAGCCGCACTCTGATAGGAGACTACCACCTCGACATCTTCCACAGACTAAAACCGAAACATAACTGATTATACTATATTCAATTAGGTATACTCATCCGGAGACAATACATACGGTCAACTAGGCGTCGGGGTGGCGTGGCCTGGCGGGGCGGATAGAGACAGCTCCCGCGGGGGGGCGCTGGTGCGCGTGCCACTGGAGGCGCGGGACGTAGCTGCCGGGCACTACCACTCCGCCGCCCTCACGCACCAAGGGGAACTCTACACCTGGGGGTAATCTTTTTTATGTCTATGTAGTATATTGTATATGTATATGTCTATAATACATGTATTTGTATAGCATTTAGGTACTATATATGTATTTATTTATAAATATAAATAAAAACTAGGTGATTATATTTTTTATTACACACCTACCTAAACTTAATGTTACAATGTCCCGAAGGTTTGACTGTCAGATAATGCCCAACGGCATTAAGTCCGCGCCTTTGTATTATGCATATTTTATAAATAAAAAATCTTAGGCACGACCATCATGAAAATATGGCCCCTCAGGCCATATTTTTTTTATAATAAGAATTTGTTAATAATTCTTATGCCCGCAAATAGCAAATATCTAGTTTATGTTTGTCATGTAAATATTAAGACGATTAGTAGAGAAATCATTGAAGCACCGTGACAAACTGACCATTTGCTTGGTGTAGACTGAGAATAACAGCGGTTACGACGAGGTGATAATAAAACCCAGCCGCTGGGTACCCTGAGGCCGCCTATACGTGGTTTTTGGCGATGTAAAGCACCCAAGACCGAAAATAGTAGCTAAACATTAAAATATTTAGCTTAAAAATTCCTTAGATATTTATCTATTGTTTCTATAGGTCTTTTAGAAGAGGTTTAATTCTGGGGAATACAGGTTTATTAACAACAATAATATTTCAGATGGGGAGTACATGGCCAGCTAGGTCTAGGGGATATTGAGGATCAATATTCACCTCAACTTGTAACAGCGTTTAACGGACAAAAGGTAAATATGTTCAAATTCCTTATTCCTGTGCGCCGCAGTCTTATCCGACGTTTAATTTAAAAGAAATCCGTCTGGGGGAGAGGTTATGTATGTGGTAGCAGCGTTGACCGGCTTGGCCACTACGGTCTGTCTTGTTACTGCGGTTCTTGAACCGTCTGGGATTTCACGCAGTGATGGTAAAGACTTTGGTTCCCTGGACGATGGGTCAAGTAATAGTGTGGGATGCAACTTGTGTCAACACCCTAGCTCGTTCCCATCTTTAGGGCACATCTGTCAGGGCTGGGTGGCAACGGATTCGGCTGAAAAGGCTAAACGGCCCAAATACGATTTTTATTTGTTTTATTTATTAATTTAAAAAAAACACAATTTTATGACAATAAAAAAATCTGATTATTAATTCACTTAGCGTTCTTTTCTGACTGTATTTATATTTGCTGGGCTCCTAAGGGTCGTAGTACCTTCATTATGCTATCAAATGCTGATTTTATATTTCAAATCCAATTGGAAGTTTCAGAGATCAGCGCGTTCATACATAAATTAGTACTGATATCACGTCATCTGTCTTCTAGGTTAATCATACATGTCCAGTCCTTTCTGATATTTTTCTGTACTTTATAGTCTTATTTTATAACCTGTCCAATTTTATTTTCTTGGTATGTTTTTAGTCGGTGTTGTAATAGAAAATTCCTTTGTACAGTTGGCCAAAAAAGTGGTCTATCAAATTTGTCACAACTTCGGTGGCATCAAAATATCGCTACGTTTAAGTGAAGTAAACGGCACTTCAATATTTTTTTTGTTTTTTTTATTTAATGCTCTCTACATATTACATATACACAAATATTAGTAATCACCCATACTCGAAAACCTTTAAGGTTTATATAAGTACGGGCTGTCACTTTACAATAGGTATTATCATTATATTGTAGTAGGTACATAGAAACGGTAGACACATTCCAATTATTTATTATGTCGCTCTGCATCTATTGCCTCCATAAAGTATCTCGTAAACTTATTATAATATTTGCAAATGATAAACATAGCATTAATTAATATTCTTCAAGGGAAAACCACTCTTTTTTTTTATGACGTGCAAATGAACTTCCCTAGAGTTTTTTTTCTTACTATTCATAAATATCTGTAAAAATTTACATGAAATAAATAATTTGATTTGATTTGGGTACACAGAAAAAGTATTAAATGCAGTGGATAATGGTTGATTCAGAAAGGTCTTTAAACCGGTAACGTGTTTTTAACTACAGGTCCAAAAAGTGTCTCTAGGCACTAGTCACACCCTGGCCTTATCATCAGGGGTGGTGTGGGCGGCTGGCGCGGGGTGGGGGGGACAGCTGGGGGTGCCGCGGCACAAGCAGTGTGTGCCGCGACCTGTGCCACTTGATGACATAGTTCTGGACATTGCAGCTGGACACTACCATAATGTAAGTTATGCGATACAGTATTGCAATTTATTTGTTTTGTAACGAACAAGCTGAGTAACTTAAAAACCACTGTGTAATTTAAAAAAAACTATTGAAAACAAAGTTCAGCATTTCTTATCGGTAGTTGAGTTTATCCGTTAGAAACAAACAATCAACTTTTTTCTCTTTTTAATATTAGTATAGATTATACAATCTGGGCAATGTGCCAGGACTTATAGAAATACATAACATATAAAAATTGCATTTATAATTAGTTTTAAAATTTAGTATAAAATATAGTGTTTTTGTGATTTTTTCTATTGAGGAAATTTATAGCTATTACGATTTTGAAAAACCCAGTTCTTTCCAAATCGAGTACCATTAATCCTGTTTTTGTGATTATTTAATATATATATATATATATGTTCTCTAGTCATTCAGGTAATCCTATAATATTACGTTAGGTATCATATTTTTAGCCAAGAGCCGTTAGAGTTAAGAGAATCGACGCTCGCTTGAAACATCGATTGAAACGTCACTAGACAGTAGTAGACACCCGAACACTTGAATTTAAAACAACGTGGTAAACACGTTGTTTCCCTCTATAGCAAAGTATATTATTTGGGTGATAAATAGTAATCGATAGTAGCCATGTTAGGCGCCGAACTACGGCTTTACTTGTGCGCAAACAGTTTAAGCTAAGAACATGATAAAAATAATGTAAATCATATCAAAGTATGTTCAAACTTCTACGGTTGTACATATTGCTTGTGAAAATTCAAATGTGTGCAAGTTAGATTAAACATGCATCCGGGTCTTAAATTTGCAAAAACAAGTTCTTTTCTACTTTACAGTTGGCGTTAACAGTTAAGGGTGAAATTTGGTGCTGGGGTGCGAGTCCTCAATGCATTCGAGCCGCCGCTGCCCGGGTCATTGACCCCGCGACCTCTGTACCTATCTCCCTTGACCCATCCCTTAACATCCCTCCTCCTCCCCCCTCGCAGACCCTACAGTCCCCTGGTGCCCCTGACCCTTTACAGACTTCTGGTTCCCCTGACCCTCTACAGACGCCTGGTGCCCCTGAACCCTGTAGCTCCACTGATGTAGCCCTACAGTCCCCTACTTGTGCCCCTGAAATCTGTGTTACACCTGAAGAGGCTCCTGTTAAAGCTGCCCCTGTACAGTCGGTGAACTATGAAGCACATCTTGTACCGTCTTTGGTTGATACGAGGAATGTTGTTGGGGAGATTGTGCAGGTAAGAACTTTAACTTTTTTAATATTGCGTTTTATATATTTTGTTTTTAAATAGGATACAAATAATGTAGGTCCCCGGTTTAAATGTACCAATGTATTTTAATTTTGAAAAAATATGTACAATTGTTGACATAACTACAGTGCCTCGGAGAGCACGTATAAGCTGTCGGTCCCAGTTTCACTATACAATTTTGTGAAACTTAATAGGGTTATTGAGCCTACCAAACATCGCGACGAGCTAGCCACTTGTTCGTTGTAGGTAGACTTATACCATCGGCTATGACGGGGTGGGATTAAAACCCCTCCGCTGGGCACCTGAGGCCCTCCATGATGCTATTTATTTATTTTATAATTTGTAAAGAATCTAAGGTTTCGCCAGTCATGTTAACGCCTATGCGAAAGTGTGTTACAAATTGACAGTCAATCGTAGTTCAATTATATTTTTTATGTTGGTAATTGTACGTAAAAATCTTTCAGTTACCTTATAGTGTTATTAATTATCATACAGCACCTATTATACAATGATATGGTGTGTTATTATCAGATAGCGGCTGGCTGTCACCACTCCGCCATAGTGACCAGTCGCGGCGCTGTCTACACATGGGGACTTAACTTTGATGGGCAGTTAGGTAAGCATTTAAAATTTGTTTATTGTATTTAGCGTAGAAGTACTACTATGATTTAAAAGACAATGGTCAAAATATATATCTAAGTTGTTTTTTGTTAAAAATATTTTAATATTGATTTTATTAATTAATATCACATGTAAAAGCACGGATTAATTTGACTATTCTATGTACCTTAATAGATTCAAAATTGCAGTTACTTTTTAATATAACCGCTTTTATACTAAATTAAATCAATACTACGCTCGTATCTGGTAAGTCATTCAGCGGGGTGAGAAGGAGCGTAGGTTAGAAAAATTCGTCCGTCAAGGTTCATCGTCGACCTTCGTTTCGAAAGAATCTCCTCCTAGGTTTTGGACAAAATGATCGCGTGCATTCGTCAAGGCGAAAGCGATAATACAGGCGAAAGCGAAAGTGCTAAATAAAGTTCCACCTCACCCCGCAGCTTAAATATTAAATGTTACAAAATATGCCAAATACAAATTAGTAGCTCTTATATTATTATTTTTTGAGCAAAACATGTAATAAATGCTAACAACGGAGAAAATGTTGTTAAAAACTTTTACAACACTGAAATATTAAATATATGACAATAATATAACATATAAAAATTAAAAGGTACCTATTATATCTATTAATCCAGGGTATCTCAAACAAAACATACTTGACCAAAAAGCTCATATATGTCTGCGTCGCCGCCCAATTCGTAATCGCATCTTTAGTCGGCATAGTGGGAGCGATCAATGTTGTTTAAGAACAAATATTGATTGACTTTGTAGGGCTGCTCACCACCAAGTAGATACAAAGTCACATGCCGGGCTCCAATAATAAAATAAAATAAAAGTATGCCTCTGTTCCTTTAAATAAATAGTTGTCGCGGCATACTGAATGAATAGCTGCCTAACCAAACGCACGCTAAGACCTTGTTGTTAAAAATTTTTTTTGAGTATTCATCTGTAAAGCTTTACATGAAATAAATGATTTTGATTGATTTGATACTTCAAGCATGCAGTACAGTGTTTTTTAGAAATAAATATATAATTTTGTTAACTTATTTCAAAGAAGTAAGTTTTTATTGCTCACTATGTGTACCAGAAACAATGATATAATTTATTTCTATACCTATTATTTATTATACATGTTGTAATATAACTAATACTAATGTATATAGGTTAAAAATAATTCTAGTGTGAGTCGGTTGTCGCATCCAGAGTGCCGAGAATACTTGCTGCATTTCCCCTGGACCTGGACCTCTAAAGCTATTCTTTGGACAAAGAATGCCTTGGACTCTTGGCTTCCGGATATGTTGCTTAATAGCTTACCGATTTTTTTAGCAAAAGCATTTGCGTCCGGTGACCAAGAGCCCATGGTCTCCACCGCAAATTCCAAAAACTCGAAATGGTCATTGAGAACAGAGTATTTAGCTTTTCTGATATTCTCGGCACTGATGGCAGCGGCACCGGCTCCTAAAGAGGTAGAGCTAATGTGGCTGGAGGCAAAGGTGTCAGAACATGTTGCGTCCCAGACGAGGGCCCGGCCCCGATACCAAGGCAATAGTGTCATGCCATCAAGTCTCAGGTCAGTATCGTTACATAGGCCGGAAGGCTCTAGCATGCTTGAAAAACTTACAGATGCTAAAGCCTTCTTGATGACATTATTAATGGCTCTATGTCTTGACCACCGACCAGCACTTCGACGACATGACAACCCATGGTGACCATAAGGATCGACTTCCAGTCCGCAGCCACACATGTTGATGGCACACTTTAGCCCCAATACGGAGCGCTGTGGCGATCCTTAAAGATGCTGGGTCTAATAGAGTATCCAGATAGGGTGAGGGATAAGCTCCGAGCCAAGCCCCTGACTCTGGTTCCAAAGCTGCCAAGATCCTTGCATTGTCTATTTGAGAAGCAGAGTCACGGAATTATTGAAGAGATTTATTTATTAATGGAAGATCCCATGCAGTTTGTAATGAAGGTAAAGAAGGGGTATCCATCTGATTCGAAGTAGTTTTCCAACGTTGCACAGCATCTGTTAGATAGCTGACCTCAAAGCCCCCAAGGGACGGAGTAAGGATTCTACCCACGAGGTCATAACTAGCGTAAACAGATGAGTGGAACGCCGGGAGTGCAATTTCTAACGTACGACGAATACCAATGCCTCCAGATTTTATAGGAAGAGAGGCCTGTTGCCAGAAAGAAGAGCTAAGCGAAACATTAAGCAAAGATTCTATAGCATATTTAGTAGCATTATCTATTATTAGAAGCATGTCAGAATGAATCCAAAAGGGACAACAGCGTAGAAAATATAGCAATCTGGGAATGCAAAAACAAAATCTCAAAAGAAAAAGAGCAACATGTGGAGTAACATTTTGTAATCTTTCCGTAAAAAATAGCAATTTATCTCTCTTTTTTTTTCATTAGTGGACGGAGACCAAAATTAGTGAGAGGTGACCCAAGTAGAAATAGGTTATAGTTAGACCAGGAGTAATAGAATTAAACGAATCAAGGATTTCATTTTTTCCATAATCTAACACTGAGGAACTGAAAAATAACTCACATTTTAAGAAATTGAGACTTAATCCAACAGATTAAAAATTTGGAATAAGATATTTTAAATCGTCTATGACATTTGTACTATTTCCAGCCAATACACCATCGTCATAGTACCAAATATTTAAGTAGCTTTTTAAGTTGGTGAGGAACTTGTGAATGGTGGTGCTAAATATTGCAGGACCTAGAGGATCCCTTGTTGGCATCCAACAGATGATTCTATTATATGTTCACCATAAAATAGGTAAGAAGGACGAGCATAGCACTGTTTTAAATAATTGAATGTACATGGAATATTTTCTATGACTGAATTAAGCATTGCGTTTCTATCGATCGAGTTAAATGCGTTTCGAATGTCAAGTTTAAACATAATTTCAGAGTCTGCTGGAAATGAATTTAGATACGTGCGAACAGAATGTACCGCCACTTCCGCCCCGCATCGGGTTCCGAATCCTAATTGAATAGGTTGGAATTTTAACTTGAGATCTTCTGATATTAGGCGACAAAGTATTTTCGAAACTAGTCTACGAAATGTGCCACCTATTGCAATGGGTCTTAAACCACCATCATTTTTTTTAAAAAGCATGGAGGGTTGCCCCATATAGAAATGAAGTAATAATTTCATTTACTTTTCCTTTGATCATGAAATCACAAAGACGCCAAATAGCGTCTAGTAAATTATGGCCTGCAACACTGTTTGATTTACAAATCAAGTCTTCTAAGTGCTGAGGTGAAATTCCATCTATTCCAGCAACTGAGCCGTAGGGGAAGGAAAGAATACAGTCATGTACAAGTTTTAGAGGAAGAGGTCGAATATCTTGCAAACAATCTTTATCCAAAATGGACTGGGAAGTGACTGCACTTGGTGACGGGTGTTTAGATTGTAGGGATAATAAAGTAGTTTGAGTTTGCTGGACAACTACGTCCTCAGATGATATTAAACGTACCGCACCTTTGACATCACCGTTGAATATTTTATTTTCCACTTGTTTAAAGACTGACTTCCTAGTAAAGTTTATATTGTTATCAATAAGAGGATTACAGTAATGTCTAAGATTTGAATTAATTTTAGCTGTTACGGATTTTTGGGAAATGTCATCTTTGAGATGTAATATTTTATATGAAAAAAATGATAATTCCATCCACGATTCTAGAGTTAGAATCGATGCAATTGTGAATGTTTTCAGTAAGTTTTACTGCGACTGCATTTCTCGAACTCCTAGGTATTCGTTTTAAAATGGAACAATTTCCTTTTAATAATCTGATATCAGAAAGGAATTGTGAAAAAAAAAATCATTCATATAAATAGGTATTCTAATTATTGATTCATAAAAATAGGTATTAAAAATAAAATAATATTTTAAGTAACAAATAAAATATAAGCAAATTAATACAAAATTATATAAAATTCATTTTCTTTTTAGATACAATTAAAGAAAAATAAAGACTAATATAATGATGTGGTATCTAATGATATAGTACCTATAAGTAGTTAGGTAAAATAAAAATATAAATAAAGAAAATTACATTTAGAAAAAAATAAAAACCCTATATAAAAATAAATTTAAATTATTAGTTTCAATTTTATATTAATCACAGTTTGATTGGATTATGTACTTCAGTTCCAATAACTTCACTAGATTTTAATGAAGTTTAATGATAATCCAATAAACAATTTCATCAAAACAGTCGCAACAATCCAAAAAAATAACCCACTGATGTAGATAATAATATCCAGGATTTGGCGCCAATATTGCTTTTTTTGTAGAAATAAAATAAATCTTTTAGATCCTAAAATATATTGAAATTTGTGTTCTTCATCTTTGTTTATGTTTACTTATTTTTTGTAAGCTTTTAATTATCTATAATTATTATTGTTGATCTTTAGTCTAAGTCAAGGGGAAAATATTTATTTGAAATAAATAGTCAAAAACAAGGTCTAAGAGTGCGCTTGGTTGCGCCATACCCCACAAATCAACAAATGCTGTACATTACAACCTGCTTAAATTAAACGCTCAACTGCAACGCGTGACTCTCTTTTTTTTTAAATTATCAAGCCCTAGGTCAATATAGTCTAATATACCTTTTTAAAATAAATAATAATATGTAGGACAAATTACACATATTTTGTTCTGGTCACAAACAAAGCTCTAGCCTTGTACCTATGTGTACCAGAAGCAACGATATTATACATATTATATTTTATAAACACTCATGTGCGAGAAGCCGGGAAACAAAACTAGTCCAGGATTCTCACACGGATGCGTTACGCAACGCAAAACTAAGTTTAAAAATAACTTACAGAATGGTGGCTCTTGTGGGTAACTTCAGCGACGAGTTCCCTGGGTACCCAAAGAAAGCAATATCTTCGTTGTCTTCTGAACCACTAACATGCCACGCAATTACTATTTATTAACAATGCTACGTTGGAACAAATATATAATAAATAGCAAACTTCACAACGCGACAAATCTGACAATTATTTGTAGGCGTTAAATATATGGCGAACGAAACACTCCACAGTTTATAGATTAATAATACACAATTATTAGCGGCCGCACAAAATCACTCAGAACAAAAACTTCCATACAGTATTATCAATACTGAACAACTCAGGTCATGATAAACTGTACAGAAAAAAAATACTATTTTGTTTTTGCCATGGGTGGGAATCGAACCCACGCCCTCCGGATACAACGCCAAAGGCGCAACCACTAGTCTACGGAGGCCTTACGAATTTAGCTATTTGGCATTAGTTCCCATCTTAATTAAATCTTACAGGTAGCGGCAAAAGAAAACAAATCCAAATCCCGACGGAAGCCACAATCACCACAGACATGCAGATGGACGCCGTGAGCTCTCCCGCAGCGACCTCTGCAGGCGGCACCATGGCCAGGGTAGCTTGTGGCGGGGACTTCACTGTCTTCGTCGATGAACAAGGAACACTGTTTATCACTGGCAACACTCACGACCAGGTAACTTATATTACTCTAAAGGACTTTTATCCCGAGCCGTTATTTTTTTATTTTTTTTTAAAGTTGTCTTATTTTATTTTATAATGCTGACAACTTACGGCTAAAAGTTATAAAAATATATTATAAAAAAATAAAAACTATTAGCCAAAATCATCGCAGATATTTTTTATTTATTTTTAATACTACAGAAAATGTAAAACAATGCCTTAGCGCACCAAATATTTGGGAAACGAAGTCCCCAAAATTATAACTATACTGTATTTTTAACTATTTCGATATAGCATAATTATTTAACATTTACTTAATTATAGATAGATATAGGTTAAGGTCCGGTTGCTAACGTTAAATTGACATAGTTTTTCATGACGTAAAAGTTTATCATGAATAATCAAAGTTGCGATATCTATATATATTTGCTTAAATATTGTATTTACGAACATATATGTATATATAGATATAACAAATAAATATGATCTAAAATAAATTTATACATGCTAAAATTAAAACCTTAAAATCTTTAGACACTCACTCTTATAAACTTCAACTCGTATAAATTTGAAGGTACACACGAATTTTAAGTTGAAAAGGGTGATGTTTCGGATGTTAATGTTAACACTCCCTTAGTTATTAAAAAAATGCATCTGAATTAGATGTGTTATACGCATATAATATGTATTAGTATTTTATTTTGCTACACATAACATGTCTAAACAAACTTATTTTTTACAGTCCCAAAACGAACCAGAAAAAAACAAAAGAGTTATTGTGATGAAACGCGTTATTAAAATACCCTCCAACAGATCCAAAAACAAGCTTGTGTTTCAATACATTGATAAAATTAATAAACTCATAGACGGAGCTAAGGTAAAGAGGCAGCCTATGGATTCAAGACCAAATCCTCTGAAAAGACTATCAGATTTTAACAAACAAACTTGGGCAGATGAAGTTATAATTCTTTTAAAACCATGGATTAAGGAAGAAGCTGTATCATCTAATTCCAATATGGCCGCCAAATTAGCTTTTCATACTAAAAGATACAGTGATTGTTTAAAATACTTATTAAACTCAATTAATATGTCGCCTTCGAACCAAGTTATTTATTTGACACATTCTGATTATAAACCAGAAACGATCAATGCTATAAGAGAAGTCATCGAAAATACTGTTTCAAAACGTATCAAAGAAATAGGTATTGCCATTCTTAATGAACAAACGTATCCTGAAATACAAGATTATGTATTTAAGAGTCTATTTTGTTGTTGTGAAGAAAACAAGTATTTAACAATTACTGAAATTGATTTATCAATAGATAATCCTATTAAACAAAACGCAATTGAAATAATGGATAAATGCATGAGTATATTTCCAAGTAAATCAGAACTTTGGACATCTTGTTTTGGAATATGTAAAGATTATTTTGTACAAAATAATTTGCCCGTAAAGGATTTGGAAGCTATATTACAGAAGTATATGCACCGAGATATTACTGGCACCGCTTCCGCTGTGTTGTTTAGTAAGGATTGTCAAGAGTATAGTCAAATGTTGTCCCCAGCTTTTTATTTGAATCTTTGTAATGAGGTTCTCAATTCATGGAGCTAAATATGTTTTTTTTAGTTAATTTGTTGTTAAGTTTTTTTTTTAATTTAAATAATAGTCATTTAGATCATGACCATTCTTTCACAAGGCACTGAAATCTTTTGGAAAACTAAAATAGTTAATCATTTGATAGATTGAGTACCTTGCCGCGACGCGAAAGCGAGGGTCTTGGCTTCGAGTCACATCCACCAGGGGCCTTACCAAAGAGCCAATCGATAATCGAATCGAAATACCCATCGAAAGTCAAATGTATGGGATTTGACGTTTCTCGTCGATCGGGCTCTACCCATATAGTAAAATTCCTATACATTTTTATTGATCAATGCGACGATTCGATTGGCGATCGTGTTCTTTGGTCAGGCCCCAGGATTTTTTAAATTGAATTAAAAATTATATATATATTTATGTATTAGTATTTCTCTAAATGACAATTGGAACTGGCCCCCCTTGCCGTAAAAGCAAGGAGGTACAGTAGTATTAATGGAGTTAAAATTTGAAAGTACGAACAAATACGGAAGTGGCCTGAAGCCTAAAATCACCTTTCGAGCAAAGGTCAAACATGTTCGTTGCCACCATATAGAGTCCCAGTGTGTTTTTTTAACTTTTACTTTTAAGTTAACTATACGCACATTACCACCAATCGTGTGATTGGTGTTAATGTGCGTATAGTTAACTCAAAACTAAACGTTAAAAAAAACACATATTTTTAGTTCTCGAAATTTCTGCTTGGGGCACTGAACTATTTCCTATATAAATTTTAGTTAACTCAAAGTAATAGTTAAAAAACTCACACTGTCTACTTCTTGAGCATTGATTGGTTATAATTTTGTTGTTTTTACTTTTTGTGTTGGTTTGAATGGGCGGCCATCTTCTGTTCTAATATTTGGAAAGATAATTTTAGGCCTTAAGGCATCCCCCTATTACCTCTATAGGTATTATATTAATTATGTATAATATATTCTGCGCCTATACTTGCCCTATGTATGCCCTAATTTAAATAAGTTTATTAAAATTTCACGGTTAGCTGTCAAATAATGCCTAAGGAGTTATGTTCGCCTTTGTACATAACTTTTGTTTACTGTGCAATAAAGTGTTTAAATAAATAAATGTACTAATAAAAAGATTGTTATAAGGATTGTTTATATTATTATGTACCTATTTGTAAACATTTTATACTATATATAATTACTTTTTGTTATATTAGAGTTGTTTAAAGTTGATTTGTGGTGCCATTAATATAGTTATTATATGTAATGTTCTAGTCAAAAAAGTATTTTAATTGTATAATTTTAATAGCTAGATTTTGTTGAATTTTTTGATAATATTTGTCTAATAAAAGACATGAAAAACCTTTAGGTACTTTTCTTTTAAATATTAACACTATGTTTAGTTTAAGGAGCTTTAATAATTTGGGACTTTTTTCAACTGCGTTAAAGTTTAGGGGTGGAAACAGTTATGGCCCGAAAGCGTTTTGCTGCCTAAATTGTAGGCATAATTTCTTACTTCTTATTGAGGGTCGGGGAGAATACATATACATATGTATGGTAGTGTTACCGACTCACCGTCATGCGTGGTGAGAGGTAATATTTTGCAGTTGAATCAGCGAGCATCGAAGAGCCTCATCAGACGCTCCTCTTAAGTATAGCTTCTTTATTCTATGTTGCTCTATAGTTACCTATAAAGCAACATAGAGGAAAGATTTTATAATGAAAAAAAATAATAGTTCCACTGTCAATAGAAATTAATTGGTAGTGATTATCATACTAAAAATAAATTGTTTTATTTACCTATTTAATTATTTTTATTTTCTTTCCTAAGGCCAACACCACATTTTCTTAGTCCTATTCAGATAGAAGCCATATATCGCTGTCGGTATCGCAATGCGTGTGGGTATGCGATATTTTGTTCTACGCATATAGTATACCTACTGTGCCAACGAATATCGCTCACATCTGGATAGGTCAGTCTCGGAATTGGAACTTAGATATTAGTAGATTTTAGGTAAAGAAGAAAATGCACGCTTATTTGAAATGAGCGTTTGTCACAGGGAGTATGTGCATTTTATAAAGAAGTTAATTTTCTATGTGTAGTCTATTTTATAAAACTGGGTTTGACTGTAAGATAATGTCCAACGGCATTAAGTCCGCCTTTGTATCATGCAATAAAGTTTTATAAATAAATTAATAAAAAAAAAAGATAATTAGTTATTGAAGCAATAACTAAACACGCAAAGCCACTATGAAATTGGAAAGTATGATTAAAATGCAAGTGTACAACACTTCGGAAAGTAGATATAACATATACATCTGATTCCCTTTGCACACATTCAAATATACATATGGGGAAAGAGCTTATAATAAAAGTTTTACAGATAATTAATTTCCATATAAACCAAATAGGGCTTTAGACGATAATAATGTTAATTTAATTTTTTATTACGAAAATATAGCCTAAATGAGAAACTAATTTCATTTAGGTATTTTTTAAATAAAAAAAACTGGTTATTGAGATATTAATATCTGAAATCTTAAAAATCTGCGTAACATCAGCATCCTATAATATCATCATCCATTTGCAGCTTGGTAATAATATTTAAGTATTATTTCTTAAGTTTTATAGGTAGGTAATAATAAAATTAAGTTTCGCAATATTAGTAGAGAAGATGAGTTTCAAGGAATACGCATATTTATCCCTAATAAACTGTAGAGTATTATCGTCCCAAATTTTCACATCGCTTCGCGGTTTATTATACTCTATGGCGGTAACCAATGCTTGCTTGTGACATTGATGTCCACTTCGATTTTTTTTTAAAGCCTGCTGCTACATTATTTTTCTTATAACGTGAGCGTTAGATTGTCAAAATAACGAATTTCGTTATTAGTGATGTCTCCTCCAGTCAGCGAAGGTTAAAAAACTACTCTGATTGGAGGAGAGCGCTATAAATAGCTCAATCCGTTATTTTGGCAATCTAACGATCACGTTATAAGAAACAGAATGTGGCCGCTGTTTTTTTAGCCATAGTCATAATGACGTAACTAGGTATCGCAAAAATAATAAGTTGACTTTTTTTTCAAACATGAATATCTTAAATACCAACCCCCTAGTTTTCAGGATAGATCGTTATCGCGATCGATTGTAGTTGGAACTGACATACAGGTGCGGATCCAGCCCTCAAAAAAGGTTGTGGTCACAGTCACCCAAAAATCGGCCAAGTGCGAGTTTTAAAAATAAACTCGCTCATATAGTGCTACAAAGCCAAGATCCCGCTATACAAAGACCTTCACCGAGCTGGTTAATGGATGAAAAGTATTTTATATCCAACTAAATATGTCAATAAATATATTGCAAACGGGTTGTCTAAAAAAAATCAGTCCAGAATATGATTAATTAACATTTTTTTTACCATTTCACTGGTTTGGTTAATAGACAAATTCCATACCAATCGAAAGTATGAAACCCATAGAATATGCAAACGTTAGGTTAGCTATTTTTTCCCCGTCACAACTCTTGGGTAGGCAGGTATAAACAGGTAAATCGATACTAGTAACTTGCACCGGTCTGGTTAATGAATTAAAGTTAAATTAAAATAAAGATTATTTCATTACGAACATGGTGGTATAGGGTTGTCTGCGAAAAATCAGTCCTGAATCACGGTTGTCGAGTTTTAAAAAGTGAAATATTGCTGCGAGTGAATGCGTGCGACAGAGAGTTCCCAGCGAACCATCCCATGCGATGGACACAGCATTGTAGCTGTGTGAGTAGTTCGTCCATTGAAAGAAAGGGTTAGCGATAGACCCGTAAATGTTGTGCACCATTTTGGAGTAGCATATTATTAAGATATAAAACATAGTATTAAAATAGAAAAATGCATTTTTTTAAATAAATAAATTATATATGTGTGCTCCTATCACATTAGCTGTTTTATAATTAAGGTCCAGCGGGCACATTCTGTTTCTTATAACGTGAGCGTTAGATTGTCAAAATAACGAATTCCGTTATAAGCGCGCTCTCCTCCAATCAGCGAAGATTAAAAAAACTACTGTGATTGGAGGAGAGCGCGCTAATAGCGAAAATCGTTATTTTGCCAACCTAACGATCACGTTATAAGAAACAGAATGTGGCCGCTGGGAAGCGATATTTTAATGTCAGCGAATGACTAAATATCACTGAAATGTCAAAAAAGTCATAGATTTATAAAGTTCGTATTTTTGAATCTCAAGGGGGTGACTAAAATATCATACTTATGATATCAATACGAATGCCTCCTACCCCTTGTTAATAAAGTCTCCGATGACAGATAATGTATGTTGAATTCCGTTTCACCATTGAGTGTTATGATTTAGCATAGACATGTTAATTATTATGAGAAACAAGAATGACATATTAAACGACTAACAACGTTTTCTTCGTGTAACGAAACGCAAGTTAGCCCTTGTAAATAAGAAATTATTGGTAAGTTTGTACCGCAGTCGCACATGACTTTCAAAAATAGGACTTGATAAATCGAGTTTTGATACATTTTAAAGCTATATTTTCGGAAACAAAAATATAATTTACTAATTAAATTTTTTCTCGGAAACCTTTTATTTTAGTAAGATTTAGAACTATCTTTTGTGAGTATTTGCATTATGAAACGCAAACTTTATATGAGACACTGAGTTTACACGGGTGGCTGCCATTGTTCTTTTTAACATTAGGTAGTTTGTAGGGATAAGCCATTTTGTTTTTATTTGCGACACATGGTTCCATAGGAACAGTTGTTTGAAATTGATCAATAGAGCTCTTATTAGATTAAAATTCAACATTTCAAGGTACCATGTATATCGTAATATACATTGCAATAAAAAAATGACAAAACAAATAAAACAACAAATTATAGTAATAATATATCTATTTACAAAATAAAATAAATACACCAGTGTACATAACATTCTTTGTGGCAAATGCAGTTAGATGGTAACAAACATCACTATATTTAATGGGCTTACACTACAAAAAGACAAAATAGTATATTTTTTCCCCCTAAAATTTATAATTATATACTAATTAAAAAAAAAAATTTTAGTCCTTTAAGAACACTTTCGTTAAAATTTTAATGTTTTTTCTCTTTTAAGCATATTTATTTTTGTTGCTAAAGAAAGAGACAAAACATATTTTAACTAAAGTGTTAAATATAAGAAACATGATATAAAAACTGGTTTTCTAACTAAATAAAGGTTTCTTATTGAGTTTATAATTGCGGAATATACAATATTTTTTGGTATTTTTTTCGTCACGAGAAATGTTTTTTTCAAAGACATTTAAAACCGGTTTTTTCCATCTTAAAACCGGTTTTTTTCATCTTAAAACCTAAATTAATTCATTATATTTTAAGGAAAAACGTTAAAATAAATATTTTATTCTTATTGTCGGAAGCCCATTCAATTGTTCAATAAATACATTTTCCTTACCGAAGGCCGAATCTATAAAAAGGAACGTTTAATGACTTTGGATCTTAATTAGTTTAATAAATAATAAAGTTTTGGATGAAATAAAATGAATTTAAACTATTAGGATAGCGTTATTTCTGCTGTGTAATAGAGACTGTATAGTTTTAGGAATTGTATGATGTTGCACATTATTCCCGCCAGAGACCGCATTAGAGCCAGTTTTGTGGTAAAAATGTATAGGCAATGATTTAGCACCATTTTTTTTTATGAGACAACTTTCAATAAAAACAGAAAACTGTTTAATTCACGGGCTTGCCTATTTCAACTTACTGTTCTTATACTGTGTAACTTGTATCATTAAAAAAAGTTCATTCACATGTATTTTTTTTTTGTCATTTTGCTATAAAATTCTAAAGATTTTTTTTCATATTTTTGCTCATTCACCCTAAAGCGAAAACTACGCATATACCATTACACAGCGTATCTTAAACTATAGTTCTACAAACTTATCTTTTCAGAAATAATTTTTGGAACCAATTCCTAGCTTAAGAATTTTTAAGTAACGGGCTTTAAATTAATTTTACTTTCTTTTATAGAATAACAATTACATTTTCTTATATCTACATCTCCTGACGTCATAACATAAATAATATAGTATTATATGTTGACCCGTGACATTAAATATAATTCCTTACCCTTTTTTCCGAAATTGGTTCATTACATTTAGCAGTTTTGGGCTATAACACCTCTAATGGGTAAATATCTAATCCATCGTAGAACAGATAAGTTTGCATAAAGGTTTGCTATAGGTTTGTAAATTGATAAACATTCACGTCAGATTCATACAAGATCCTTAACAACAGGTGAGACGATATGGGACGATAATTATATGTACATACAGCGTCAAACTAACACCCTTTAGATTACTTTATACAGGTGTCCTACTTATAAACATAAACAACTTTCACTATGAGACCTACTCTGTCAACAAAAATATATTCTTTCAGCGCAAATTTGAAGTCATCAACATTTTTTGCGATGTCAATAGTTTTCATATAGAGAAAGACGTTCATATTAATCAGAACATCATCTATTTTATTGAATCACAGCTTGTGACTTTGTATCTACCCGATGGTAAGCAGAGCTACAAAGTCCATGAATAAGGTGAACATTGTTGTTTAACAAAATTGATCTCTCATACTATTCCGGCTAAATGATTACAAAATGGGAGGCGAAAAAGAATTTGTATTACGATTCTATTTTAATATTCTCCATGTTTTATCGTCAATTCAACTGCACCCTGAAAGGAGATTATCTGTGGAATGTAATCTATAGGGGTTTGTTACAGCTAGTATAAATAACAATAAGCTAGATGAGTTAGAAGTTGATCGGCTTTCCAGAGTACGCGGCCAGGTTAGCTTCGCGCAATGCTTCGGCGCATGTCTGAAAAATAAAATAAAAATTAGTATCATACCATCACGGGTGCTTACGGATAGCCTAAAACCGTCTGGACGGCTTTAGGCTATCCAGCTATGAGGTTTTATTTTCAACTCGCCCTGTCCGTTGCTCGCGCGATTTTTGGATAGAATCAATAACCTTAAGTTAGTATAGTGAAACTAGGAGCGACAGCTTAACGTGCTCTCCGAGGTACTATAGTAGTATTGTTAAACAAATGAACATTACAAATGACATTTTGTAATGTTCATGACTAAAAAGTCCGTATAAGTAAAACTGTAAAAGGAATTAATTTAATTATCATTCGAGAAACTAAATTATTGAGTGCTTGAAGAACACTTAAGTTAAAAAAGATTTTGTCTCTTTTACGCATATTTTTTATTGTGGCTAAAAAAAAGAGACAAAACCTATTTTAACTAAAGTGATCTTTAAGGACTCTAAAAGTTTTATGAAGAAAGCCATTAGCGTTTGTTTCATCAAAATCGATTGATCCTACAGATTTATTTTTAAGTTAGGAACTTCATAGCGCAATGAGTCACGCGTGCCTGGTGACGATTGTGGGGCATTCTTTTTAGTTTCTAAACTTGCCTAAAAATATCTTGTTATAAACGTTTAACACTATAATTGTGTGGTTATCTTGTACATAGGCGAACTTAATGCCTAAGGCATTAAGTTCGCCTATGTACATTTTTTTTTAAATTTTGTGCTTTTGAAGTATTAAAAAAAGAAATACTGACCGGATGTGCGTGACAGACGCGTGCGACATCCTCTGCCGACGCTCCGTACTCCTGCGCTAACACCGCCTCGTTGATCAGCTCGCCACCACCCTAAAAAACACATTATTATGTATTATGTTTCGGCTTTAGTCTGTGGGTTTACTGGATCTCAACATACTTGTTTAGACACTCCTTTCAGAAAACAACCTTTTTATTTACAAATACCAACAATAAAATAATAATTGAACTAAGACTAAGAGCCAAGTTGTAATATTAGAAGTACGTTTGTATGGTCGTCAACACGACTTGCGAAATCTTAAATAGACTCGAAATGCAAACTCGTCTTTGTCGCCACCCATTTCGTAACCGCATAATTTATTCGGCATAATTGTAGCGATCATGGACTTTGTAGGTCTGTTTACCGTTAGGGACATACAAAGTCACACGCCGAGCTCCAAACAATTGGATTGGTGTAAAATATTTTAGTTATTAAAAGCTAACAAATTGTAAAAATTAAATACAAGCCAAATCTCTGAAATGTGCTCGTATCTTTGCAGAGACGCGTGTATTAACACCTATATGAAATTAGTCATATAGGTAACTTTTCTACATTTGCTCTAATTATAAAATAGCAGTACACTGTAAAAAAAAAACCTTCTTTAGAACTTGGCAGAATTACGCGAAAAGCAAAAAGCTATATCCAACAGCTGTAGTACTCACGGGTCCAATGATATGGGTTCCGAGGATGACATCGGTGGCCTTGTCAGAAAGCACCTTCACGAACCCGTCGGTCTCGCCGGCGCACTTCGCTCTGGAGTTGGCGAGGAAGGGGAACTTGCCCACTTTGTATGCCCGACCCTAAGGAAAACACATACATTTTAACAATCAAGTTTTTAGGCATTTCTGCTGTAATTTATATGGGGTTGTTTTCTATCAAATAATGTTTGTTACAGAATAACTAATGAGTAAAAAGCTATATATTTGCATATAGAGCTTTATATCTGTTGGCTTTTCTTTAATTAGCCTTCTTAAATGGCATATAAAACAAAATGTCAAACAAGTTCGTTGCCACTATATTCTGTTCTCACTTCAACCAATCAACGCTCAGTGATTGCTTTTGGCTCATTTTTTTTAATTTGTGTGGCAGCGGCCATTTTTGTTCTCACAATTAGAAAGGCGATTTAAGGCCCATGGGCACCTCCCTATCTTTATCCCCATGGTTTTTTTTATATAATTTTATATAATGGATTACTGTGTAATTTCTTGCACAGTAATCCATTGGGGTTGTAGTATTTCAATAATTTCTATGTTAATTAATCCTAATATGTTACATCCGGTTCCAATGAATCTTACTTGAATGCTAAGTATAATGCGTTATATAAAGAATAGTGTAAAGTTGTTAAAAAATCTGTTACTAAAATGGTTTATACTAAAAAACTTGAGGTCCAAATGAGGTAGTTTGAGAAAAAATATAAACAATTTGTAGAGGGTGTTGCATATTTGTTACAAGATATGCAGAGCTTTTTCTAAAATAAAAATACTTCTCTAGTGGCGTCCATTTATGACCACCAAAAGTAATAAGCGTCTAAATGGCCACAAGCTGAGGGAGTGTCTCATAGCTGCAGTTAGGTCCCTAATTATATTATTTATTCAGTAGAAGAAATAATATGGTTCAATCAAATGAGACATGTCTCTTTCATGCTATCTTAATCTGATGTTTTATAAAAATACACAACATATACTTGGTTGGATATTGTAAGAGTATTCCACAAGGGGCTTCTGAGAAAATTTTAAAAAAGTAATTTTTATTTTTGATTTGGAAAATATAGGCAAAAAATTAGAAAATAAATAAGAAACTAATTTCGTTTTTGTCAATTAAAAAAACACGGGTTTTTAAGATATTCATGTTTGAAAATTTAAATCTTATTATTTTTGTGATTGTTCATTAGTGAAATGAAAATTTGGGTCTGATAATACTCTACAGTTTATTAAGCGGTATACGTGTTTCTAGAAGCTCACAAGGTGGCCATTTTTTTTCCCTACTTTTCCAGATGTTCCAGTCACTTTTTTTAGATTTTCCCTGACCTTACGGAGCTTCAAAAAGAAAAAAATACCAAAAAATATATTATTTGAGATAAAAATATTTTTTAGCAATATTTTCGGAAAATATATTTCACATTCTTAAAAAAATAAGCATATTTTGAACTTAGATGGAATAGCTAGTCGTAGTTGCCAGTTGATTACAGTTGCAAGTTGTGTGTGTAGTTTAAATATTCTGACCCTGACTTTTCCCAGTTTTCTATATTTTCCAAAAACTCCAGAACTTATCTTTTTATACAAGAAATCTTATGAAGCTTTATTATTATCATTACCTATAAGAATAGCAATAAAATTAAAAAAACAATACTTTTTTGTTACTACCATGCTATAAAAAAATTTATATTAACATTTATTTTATAAAGGTGCATATTTCACTACACTTATCCAATAGTAGTTTTCAACGTCTTTTAGTCTATTAAAGCGTGCTTGCCACAGTTTTTTTAGATTTAAAATTTTAATATCTCTAAAAAACAGTTGATTATTTAAAAAATTAACGAAATAGTATCTTATTTTAGGCTATACTTTTGAAATAAAAAATAAAACTATAATATTTTTTTTGTTGGAAGCCTCAACTCATACAAGATTGCCCAGGCGTTAGTAGTTTGGCTGAGTCAGGGCAGGGGTGTTCCACTCCGCGCTTTAAGTATGAAGCTACAAGTACCCGGCCGTACCCATGGATGGGATTTATTTTTGAGGGCTGCCGCAGTGGGCTGCCGCAGTGGGTTGCCGCGAACAGGCCGAGTCGCACGTTTGTATGATACTCACTAAAGCGCCGCGTCGCAATATTTAATATTAATTAAAATGAGGTCTAAAGCTTATTGTGCCGCATTCGGTTGCTGATGGTCAGAAACTATTCCTTTCACTTTAAATCCTATTGTGGAAATCCAGTGAAAAATAATATTTTTAATCCCTGCTGATAATGTAGGTTTCTAAAGGTGGACTATTTTTTTTTATCAGTTCATTAGCCTTTAAGTTTATTCTAAACAAACAAACAATTAAATATTCTCTCAATTCATTATTTAGTTTCATAGACAATGTAGTGTGCCTTATGGATTCCGTATCTTCTTAGGTTAAAATACCTATGCAGCAGACATCCTAAAATAAAATGGTTTTATGATCTACATACTTACTACAAAGA
Source organism: Monopis laevigella (assembly GCA_947458855.1). Taxonomy (NCBI): domain Eukaryota; kingdom Metazoa; phylum Arthropoda; class Insecta; order Lepidoptera; family Tineidae; genus Monopis; species Monopis laevigella. Next base: position 15,880,447 of record OX381589.1, read on the forward strand.
ACCTTACCTAGGTTTCTTTAAAAGAAGACAACTCTAACGTCGTCAGAAAAGTAAAGAATTACGCGATAGAAAGAGAGGTAACTTTAGGTGAATATAAATATAGGCCATTAGAGCTGTGCGATCTGAACTGAGCTTTATTGTGTCGGTACAAGAGTCGCTATTTATTTAATTTATCTTTCAGAGTGGAGCTTCTGTACTTGTACTATTATTTCTTCTGTAGGCTTAGTGTGAGTTTTTTAACGTTCACTTTCGCGTTAACTATACTACCGCGTTAACATTTTGACCAATCACACGACCGCATTTCTAGTTCTCAAAATTTCCGCGGTCGTGTGATTGGTCAAAATGTTAACGCGGTAGTATAGTAAACGCTAAAGTAAATGTTAAAAAAACTCACACTACGGCTACTGTGGTCAGGGTTGCTTTAATCCAATAATATCTATTACCTACCTCTTTTTTAAGGTCCTCCTCAGATTTTCCGACCCAGGCGACTTCGGGAGTGGTGTAGATTACTGAAGGAATAGCATCATAGTTGAAATGAACTGGCATTCCCTGAAAATTTATACCACTTTTAGTTGATGTATTAATATAAATATTTAGCCCTATGAATATTTTATAAAACTATATATTTTAATAAATATAGTTTCTTTTTAATAATTGAGTTATCATTTTAGTACATAACTTATTCTTTATATATTAACTTTTTTATTGGTTTAAATAGCTAAGGTTTTTTCAGACACAAATATTCACATTGTATATCAATTGACTTGAAAGGTTGTGGTTGTGGTGTATACAGATAGTGGGTTTGATTTCCACTCTCTACTGTTATAATATCATAAAATAGTTACGAGTACCTTAATTCCTTCCACACAAACAATGCCTTCATCTTCAGCCTTGTGTGCGAGCATAGGTCCATGAATGCAGTCACCAATAGCAAAAATACTGAAAATTTAACAACAATATTAATCAAGTACAGATAACAATTAAAATAACTAATTCCTGATCTACTTAAGAACCTTGTTAATATCAGTGTTAATTGATGATTGTCCCTACTATACCAGCTAAATGTTTGGTGTCATGAAATGGATGACAAAAAGATAAATTGAGCACTTTTTTAACCTCTCTGTTTAATTCTGAAATGAACTGTATGTTCATGTATCTGAGACTACTACCTTGGTGAAACTGGGGAACCAACAGGCTATGACTGAAAAATTACTAGGTCACTTGACAGTGTTTGCTCTGTATCTGTATGGGCAGTAGTAATGGAACCGGGTCAGCCTAGAAAAGTTATAGAGATCTCTCTCCAGAATAAATGTGTATTACATACCCAGGAATTGTAGTCTGGAATTTGTTATTTACTGGTACTCTGCCTCTGTCGTCCAATGCAATACCAACTTTGTCCAATCCCAGATCCTTGGTGTAAGGACGACGGCCAACAGAAATTAATACAACATCACACTCCAACTAAAATAAGCAATAAAAACATATTAGTTTGTTCATTGATTATAATAATAATATGTAGGGCAATTTACATACATTTTACTATGTGTATCAGAATCAACAATATAATAATTTTGTAAACACCCAAACATGAGAAACAGTACATAAAATCTTACTAATAATTTATTACCATGGGTGGGAATAGAACCCATGACCTGTGTATACAACGTCAAAGGCACAACCACTAGTCTACATAGACAGCTTTATTCCATATAATAAATTAACCATTTATTGTGGTATTTATGAACCCAATAAAGGGAAATTTCTTACAAAAAAGGTTAATCATATTCCAGTGATTGGTGATATCACTCATGGACTAAACCATAAAGGATTTCCTCCCTCAACACAAATTGTGCTAGTATAAAATAAATATATATATCTCAGCACTCTGACATTTAATTATCAAGATATAATATATTGTATGTTAGTTTAGACCTTAACCTCCTCCCACAAACACACTTACTTTCACATTAATTATTAGTACATATAATTGATTACTTGAGGCCACTAAACTCACAGTTTCTTTGTTTCCCCCCTTAGCAGCCTCCACATCCACTTTGATCATGCCTCCTTCCTTATGCACGCCGGTCACTTTGGTCCCCAGCTTGAATTTCATGCCCTGCTTGGTCATTAGTTTTTGCATTGTTTTTGCTACTTCACCATCAATTCCTACTCCTAAAACATATTTAATGTTGGATTTAACATAAAAATGTCATTCATAGTAAGCAAATTGTGCTATATGTTCCGCAAAAATAGGTGAAAGTGTTGTTGTTCAGCACTTAGAATACTGTATAAACAAAAAAAAAAAATTTATCCCAGTAACTGAAATAATATAATATGTAGGACATTTCACAAATATTGCCCAGGTAACCATGTGTACCAGAAACAATGATACTAATACACTATATTTTATGAAGACCCAGACCATAGCAAGCTGTGCAGAAAAACATACTAGCATGGGGAATTGAACCCACAACTTCTGGGTACAAAGCAGCCATTGAAACAGAATTAGTTATTGTAACAAGTTTTATAGGAGTGAATGGTGATAAAACCTTCAGGAAAACACATATTAAATGCTTGTGTCTAATGTTAGCAAAAACGCATGATAGAGCTACAGGTGGTTTGCTATTTTTAAGCTTTTTTATATATCTTTACTATGGGTCCATAACTAGAACCAAAAAGGTTAATTATATAAAAAATATGTTTGTTTTTAATTAAAATATTTAATTTTACCTCCAATAGATTCTAAGAACTCAATAGCAATGACATCAGATCCAAGCCTCTGCCATACTGAACCCAGCTCCAGCCCAATGACACCTGCACCAATTACCAACATCTTTTTGGGAACTTTCGGCAATGACAAAGCACCTGTTGATGTGACTATTTGTTGCTCATCAAACTGAAATTGTTATAAAACATAACATTAATATCTATTTTAATTGTTCCTAAGCATTAAATAATTGAGCAGTAAATAAACTTTTATTTAAATAAATTAATCTTATAGAGAATTAATGTAAATAGATTATTGTATTAAATCATGAAAAAAGTTCATACTCTCTGTTCATGCTTTATTTTATTAGGAAAATATATTTTTAGATGGCAGCTGTGCTGTAATACAAAATAGAAGATTACAATGACATTAATAAATCATAATTTTATCCCAAAAAAATGTTGATTCTGGATAAGTCATAATACATACTATATGTTTATGATTAGATAATTGATTGATGCATTTAAGAGTCAGACCATATAAGATAACATTAAAAAAAAATTGTTGGTATACAAATTACCTCTTTACACATTTTTAAAATAGCTAATAGTAATAATTTTAATATTAAACCTAGGGCCAGATGGGCTGATAAGATAAAATGATAGTAACTGACCTGTACTCCAGGGAAGGGTGTGACCTCTGATCCAGTGGCAATAATAATATTTTTTGCATTAACTGTTTCAGTTCCTTTTTCTCCTTTGACTTCAATTTTGTTTGGTGCTACAATTGTACCTACTCCTTTACATACTTGTACCTTAAATGTAATTATAAAATAAATTTATTGTTAAATACTTTAATGCAATATATATATAAAAAAATAAGGTGAGAGGCAAAATTTTTATCAAAGAAAGGTGAATGTGATATAAAAAAATGATGTAAAACATCATAATAATATACAATTCATGGATTTCATATGAAAATATTAGTTACACCTTTTGTTACCTTAATTTTTGTTTGATATTTAACAAAAATAAATACCTTATTCTTTTGGAAGAGCATAGCAATTCCACCTGTTAAAGCTTTAACAACTGTAGACTTATGTCCCATCAGGCCTTCCAAATTAAATGTCACATTACCACATTCAATACCACGATTCTTAAAGTCATGTTTCGCCATATGGTATAAGTGTGAATTGTGTAAAAGTGACTTTGAAGGAATGCACCCTACATTCAAACAGGTTCCACCAAGAGTTGGATCTTTTTCAACTGAAATTGTCTACAAAAAATAACAAAATATATAAGTTATTTTGCCTAAACTTAAAATAGGTTAGATATCATAAAGATAAAGATAGTTTATTTGCGAAATATGGTTACAAAGATGGACATAATCATCATAAACATGTAAATTAAACAACTGCAAGGCAACACCAATTTTTGATTTATTCATTGTGATTATAAGAAGTTTTTGCAATTATGTGAAGCTTTATCTCAACGCAGTGTTATTTATAAGACTTATTTGGTGTATCTTGGGAATATTATCAAAAAACAAACACAAGATACAATTTTTTTATGTATGTAGGGATGTTATAGAGGATATAATAAAGTATTTTTTCTTAATATTTACCTAGTTATATTTTTTCATTGTAAATATTTATGATAATATAATGTTTGCAATTGTATAAAGTAAATAAAATGTAACTACCTTGAATCCCAGTTGAGCAGCTTTGATTGCGGCAACATAGCCACCAGGGCCTGACCCAATAACGGCAATATCACAGTCATGGCTGGACGAATATTGTCTTGATAATATTCTTATATCCCCAGTCTAAAATATTAAGCAGATATGTTTTTTTATGACAATTTATCAGTATTTATTACTAAAAAGGTTATGGCCAATTTATTATTGATGTAGTAATAGATTAGAATATGACAAGGCGGTCACATGCTTGAAGGTCGATAAAAATGATAATGGTCTTACCAAAAACACTAAAATTTTAATTTACTGCAATTAAACTGGAAATTAATTGGGATTATATCAAGTATTTTAATCTATTTTTTATAATGAAAACTTACTAAAAAACAAGGGTTAAAAATATTGCATAACTTTAGACGGCCCAACAACACTATGTTTTCTACCTAATTATAAATTAAACTTACCCTAAAAGATGAGGAGGCTAATTTCAAAAATTTATAGCCCATTATTAAAGTGAATTATCACTTTTTTTTGCTTAAATTCGTCGAATTATTGCTAACAGACCCTGGCGCACCACTTCGCCGATGGAACAAAATGTCAAACTGACAGCTTAGGAAATATTGCCAGATTAAAAAAAAAAAAAAATATTGTATTGTCAGCTTTGGATACTTTCACAAAGCCAAACTAACTTTTTCTTTTATGAAGTGAGAGCACTATAGCTGAATAACAATAACATCTATATGTTTGCAGCGACGTTTCGGGTTTTAACTAGTCGTTTAGCTGTTGCGCTTTTGGCGTTGTTTCCAGAGGTCGTGGGTTTGATTCCCACAAAAAAAAAACTTTTTCTGCCCAGCTTGTAATGGTATGGGTGTTTATAAAATAAAATTTTGACTAAAACGTCTTTGTGGATCTCATAAAAATAAGGTGGAGTATCTCTGTTATAGAACGATGCGGCGAGGGTTAAAATTATTCTATTTATCAAATTAGTTAACAAGAGTTGAGAATAATTATATATAACGTTATTAATTTTAATCATATATAATGATCGTTCTAGAAACTGGAATAGGTAATAATAATAAACTTTGATACGTACTAGTAATAATGTTTTATTACTAGTACGTATCAAAGTTTATGAGGATGATCCATTGTCAGCTATATCATACAGGGCCGCGTTCGTAAACTAACACTTTGACACTGGGTAATGTCACTACCTACACTATATTATGCATCTCTTGTTCTCTAAGCATTTTTCAATATTTTTATCGCACTCTGTGACATTACCCAGTGTTAAAGTGTTAGTTTCCGAACACGGCCCAGAATGTAACAAAAACTGTACTTATGTACAAAGTCTGTAATTTTAAAATAAATCAGACAGAAACATGCTGGTTAGCTGTATCACAGAGTGTATATATACAATAGTTTAAAGTGAGTTCGAGTTTACAAAGCTTCGTTGTAATATTTTTCCTGCGCGCGCATTGGTTGAGACAAGCGGGGCGGAAGCCGGGGGAAGTTTTGTTTATCATCTGCTGCCTGTCTGCTTACGCGCGCGGTATTGGCGGTTGAAAAACGGCGTGTGTGGCTGACTGTTGTTCATTATTGTGTATTTTCGATAATTATCGTGTATTGTTCATAGATTATATCAATTAAATACGAACTTTAAGATTTAAATTTAGAATCTGTGTAATCTATTTATCGTGGAAGAGCATTCTGTTTAAATTTTGGTGAGTACCTGCGTAATCTTTGCTTTATTATTGTTGTTCTGTATGTATTTAATTATGTTAGATAAAAAACCTAAATTCACTGTGATATATTTGGTTGGCAGTGCAGTACGTATCAAGTTGTTTTATACAAGGATTACAATATATTATTATTATTGATCTGTGTTTTTATTATTTAGAATTGTTATGGAATATCCACCTGTTCGTCATATTCATAGATAAATAAATACCGATCACAATCTAAGGGTTAATTGCATTTTATAAGTCACCTAATATAAAATAACCCGAAAAATGCGAAAATTCGCCCTTGGAGGGTTCCGAACTTGTTTTGTTTACTTTTTTTTTAACCATTTTTCTGTTGCCAGTAAACATAATAATAATATTTTTACTTACATATTTGTGTAATTACCTAGGTACAATCCCGATTTTTTTTTTGGAAAAAGATGTCGAACTTCGGAGATAATGAGTTAGGAAATGATTATTTTCAGGCATAAACTCCAAATAAAATAGTTTTGAAATAATAAAAGTAGTACCTAATATACCTAGCTGTAGAAATAAGTAATTTTTCGACTTATTTTTTAAAAATCCTTATTTAAAAAAAAAACCTGCGTTGTCTCTTTTTCTCTGTTATTTATAATTATTCCAAATATTACTGTAGTTAGGTATAACATATTCCTACGGACATACAGACAGGCTAATACCTGAGTCCACCATAAAGGTTCTATTTCGATACCTATCTGTCTTTTGGAACCCTAATACTAGGTACCTAGGTACCTAATAAGGAAATCTAAATTGGTTCTGAATTTTGAATAGTCTCCATGGTTACTACCAAGGAAATAAGCTTGATGCTAATTTGGATTCTATTGTCACAAGATCGTAGTAGGAACGTAGGAACGCAGTACTTTCGTGTTTTTTTATACATATATAAGTAAATAGCTACTTGCCTAAGTTTGCTAACTTCGATCGAAATGCTAAATAAAATTAAACAATATTCCTAGAGAGTTATTGTTGTTATTTTTTGCTGTACACAAACCCCAAAACCCGTCCTTTGTTATGATTGTTCGCTGCGCAATGGATTCGATAATATTCCCACGATGGTAATAAGATGCAACATTTACTTACTCGTAGCAAAAACTTTGAAACCATAAGAAAATACCTACCGTAAAAAATATGACAAATATTCCTTCAACGTACCTACCTACCTACTTTCCTATATTTAACTTTGCTATTCCAGAAGGTTACAAGTTGCGATTTCGAGATATTACCTATTTAGTTATTGCATCATCTCGTAATAGAATAGGTATAACAGTCATACATAATAGTTAATCATGAAATTTTAAGACAACCTGTCATTTTACAGAATCAGATAAAGACAAAACGAATCGTTCCAATTTTACTTCATCATTGGTCCAAAATCCCGTTTCTTTGTATTGTTTACAATTTACATCATTTAACAAGATATCTACTAAAGCAAACTCAAAGCACATCATCATCATTCTTTCATTACAATTCAATTCTATTATATTTTCTAAAATTGGTATAAAGAACTAAGAGCAAAATAAGAAAAAACATCACCGATATTTTTCGGCTTTCAATCACTAAGATGCAAAACTGTCAAGTGATCTAGTCATGTTTCGGGTTTAGTCTGTGGGCTCACCGATATTCAGAAGCCTACTGCATAGATTTCGACAGCCTCCGTAAACTAGTGGTTGCGCTTTTGGGGTTGTATCCGGAGGTCGTGGGTTCGATTCCCACCCATGGCAACAAAAATATTAGTACGTTTTTTCTCTACAGTTTGCCATGGTCTGGGTGTTTATAAAATATAATATGTATTAATCGTTGCTTCTGGTACACATAGTACAAGCTTAGTTTGTGACCAGGATATGTGTAATTTGTCCTACATATTATTATTATTTCCTGTCGAGTGGTAGTCTCCTTTCAGGTGAAAATTCGTCGCCAGTTTCTTAACCTCATCATTTAGCCGGCGTAGTTGCAACAGCAATGTTTAATTATTTACGGTCAATCAAAACATTTATTGATCGCCCCCATTCATGGTATTTGTAGGTATACTTATTATCAATCGTGTCATCGTATCGTAATAGAATAACAATAGCTTAATTTGACAAATTTTGTATACTGATAACTATACAAAACTTCGTTTGCTGTGCTCCAATGAAGATAGAAAAAACTTTGGAGTACCCAGTAGAGGGTGCACCGAGTAATAACTCGTCATGGTATATAAATAGCCTCAATAACCAATTTACCCAAGGTACCCACAATAAATTACCCACCAACCTAAGTGGAATTGACAACTGGCTCAGTTAGAAACCGTTGCTCTATTTGCAAAATCAGTGACTGAAAATAATAGGTAAAATCATTTCCTTTCATCTATCGCAAATCCCGTTTTGCTGCAGCCATTCCATTTTTTTATTGGAGCACGGTACGTGATTTTGTACCTACCTGATGGTAAGCATATGAAGAAACATCAATGCATTGTTATGATCGCTTCCAAATAATGTCCCCGCAGCGTTATTATCAAATTAACCGCCCGTTTCATAACCACACCCTGACAGGACTATCACCTCGATAAGAAATTGATACAATAGTCTCCTGAAAACCCACACACCAAAATCGAAACATGACTTTCGTTGGCTGTAAAATTTTACTTGTCTACAGTATTTTAATACCCATGTTCATAATATTGCTCATTGGACCAAATATAATTATTGGTGTAAGCAAATAATAAATGATTAAGTTATTCTGAAATCTAGTATTCATATTCATTATACCTACTATGAAAATATACTGTAACTCACCAACAATTTAATATAGCCTTATGATTAGCTTTCTAGATTACACAATTTTAACTGGAAAATTATTTACAAATTTAAATAAATTTGAATATCACGAAATATCCTTTAAAATCTATTATTTATAAGGTTACTGACTGTTTTACTGTTTTAGGGAGTAGAAATATTTTTTGGTATTTTACTATATTTAATTTGATAACTATTAATTAACTATATTTGTACTTAGGGTTATAAAATGTCGTTATTTGAATTGAGTTTTATGGTAAAATTATGCTCCTATATTATGAAATCTCTCAAATTATTAGGTCAAAATATATTTACTTACTGACTTAAGAATAACTTACTGGGATCTAAACGTTAATTTAGGAATTCCGTCAACTGAATAAATAATTATAATAAATATTATAAGCTTTTTTACCACCGCCATTACAAACAAACAAACAAACAAAAATAATATCAGGAACCCGGTGAAAAATAACAGAGTTCAAACCCTAGGTCGATATATTAGTACAATAGTAGGTTCTCAGAGTAGCTTACTAGTTTGGCTAGAAGCAATATATTTATCTGATTCATGAGCCAATGCACCCAACAAACAGGCTGTGTTTCACTGAGCAGCCTGCGTGAAATGCTACAAGATGTGGAATAAAAAATGTTCATAAGACCACCAAATATTGCCTTGGTAGTTATTACGCAATTGAATCTCGTATTCAAGATAATTCCACTTGTAGCTAAAACAAACCTAAAACACCTTCAAAGATAAAAAGACTTAATATTTATCTTGATATTTTTTGAATCAGTCCATAAGCGGTTGAAATCGGGGTAAGCCGATGTTAAGACGTGTCCGGTGTCTATAGGGCAGTGCGCAGTACAGTAGGACACTATAATCCTGTTAGGTGACCGTGACACGGTGCCGGGCTTCTGTTCATAAATTCAGTTTAGTTGCCTAGAGCTGGTTCTGTGGTCGCGATGACTGACACCCGTGTCCGAAGAGCTTCGGCTTCGATTGAAGAAAAACTAGCTATTTTTGAAGATGGTAATTTTGTTTTGTTATTGTCCTTTTCACAAAACTTTTCTAAATGATTGTCCTCTAAAGCTTCTATTCTTCTTTTAGAATGTATAGTGGACGATGCCGGAATCTTATACCGGACTAACTAAATTAAAATCAAACTTTACAAACAAAACCTTGTTCTAAATATTTAGGTAGTTCAATAAATATTCATTGCGATGTTGAATTTTGTAGATTGTAATAACATAATATTTATTTTCATTTCAAAATGTTTATAGATATTTCCTCTTTATCTTTCAAGTGGTTTAAAATAAGATTGTGAACAACACTTCAGCATTCAGCTTCTCTTATGAAACCTGTCAAATTAAACTTAAATATTTATGTCTATTGGGCTATATGCGTACTTTTATGTCATTGTCATGATAATAATCTGGCTAATGATATGGCTTTAGTCTATGGGTTCACCAGTTTTCAAGAGACTGTTGCATCGATTTCTTCTCGAGGTGGTAGTCACTATTTAGGGTGCGGATATGAAACGGGCAGGCGAAAGCCTCGGGCTTTGGTTTATGGCAGTATGGCTGGAGAGTCTCATTTTAGAACCTGTCAATATTATACCTCGAGAATATAGCACTTGATTGAACGCTGAGTGAGCTACTTAAAATTTGTAGGCCATGACGTGACGCACTTTTGTTTGGTTTTAGTAAACATTTTAATCCTTTTGTTTCAAAAGTAGAGAAATTAACAGAAATGTTAAACGTATGTGTTTAGGTCAAAATTTAACAGAACATTTTCACTACGGTGATTGTCATGTGGCACACGTGCTGGTTCAAACAAAAGCTTTCACGGTTCGTGATTATGACATATGATCTTTGATATCACTTGTGTATTTTATATTTACCTGCTCTATCGCATGACCTCCTGTTCTGATTTCACTGAAGGGTATTGGGTTACCAGTAGAAAAGCGGCCAAGCGGCGATTGGTAGATCCTGTATATTATCAGTATCACTTATCATTCGCCGCATAACGCCGCTGGTGCAGATAAATAGTTTTTTTTGTTGGTATTATATCAAATATCTAAGAAAGAATCCCACTATGATCTTTGTATCCATGTGGCGGCAGTACTTCTTAAACTATGTGTATTTTACAATGTTTATTTACTGCTTATGTTGCAGTTATATAATTACTCATAATGTGGACCAAGTTTGTGTTTTTTTTAAACTCGTTCTTTTCAGTAGTATTCCCATATATTGACAGAAAAATACATCAAAGATGAGATGAAATGTGACTATAAAAAATATATTATCGAACCATAATTTTATTGTGCGGTTAGGAATTGCAATTCGGTCGCCTTTATATGCGTTGTTATTGCAAAACTGACAATGGAATACCTTAAGTTAAAGCAAATGATTAATTCCTCCATACTGTAGTTACGACCACACAAACCTGTTAATGTATTATTTATGTGTTAAATGCAGTAGGCGTGCATAATGTGTCTAAATATGCCATAGCGGTTATGCAGTACAGTGCATAGCTAAGATGCATTTTGTATTCAGCGCGCGGCTTTTGGCACGGGCGCCTATGCGGCTACCGATGCCTAAACAAAGGGTCGATGGATGGATAAGCCCACCCTGGGTGGCCACCTTTCACTGCTTACAAGTTCTGTGAGTATTTGAGTGTCTTCTATATCTTTTGTTAATAATGGCTTTTACGTATTGCGCGTAATTTTGCCAAGTGTGAGTAGTTTAATATCTTTATAGGAATCAGGGAAGGACTAGTTGGAAACGAGAAATGACCGTATGCAAACATACGGCATTTCTGCCAATCTCGAGTAGAAGAAGTTAAATAAACCAACTATAATAATATGGGACCTGCATTTTACAGAATATTAAGGGATTTATTAAAATAACACAAAAACCGAGTTCACTGCTTAATGTTACACTAAAAATATTTATTTTACAGAAAATTAAGTTTAAAAAAAAAAAACTTAAATATAAAAAATATCGGGATACCCTCAATGAATCAATCTGAATGTAAGTAAATATAAGACTTATTAAGTTTGAAGTCATTAGTAACATGCGTAGTTCTTATTTACTCATATTTAACTGTATATACAGTCTAACGACTAAAAATATTTTAAGTTTTTAATATGTATATAGAAGTGACCAACAAATGCGAATAATTTTGACGTCATTCTACAAAGTAACGTTATAGCAATAGACAAACTTTGTGCGAACTTTTGTGCGCATAATTTAGGCAAATAGCTACGGGAAATAACCCTTTTAGAAATTAACCCTAAAGATAAACTATACAGGCAAAAAGCTTTTACAAAGATCATACCTACGAGGCTGTCAAGCAAGACTAATAGATAAAAGTAACTTGTAGTTATCACAGTCCGTTACTATAATGGTTAACACGATACAAGATAAATATAAAACATTATATCCGTTTACCAACTACATGAAATTTAGACGTAGATATACAACCACTTTCATTGAATTTATGCATGGAACTGTCATACCGATTTACTTGCGACCCGGTACTTTCCCAATGCTGTTTAATATTCATAATTCATTAGGGTGAAGCACACATAGCAAACTATAGAAGTACCTATAAGTTGTGGAGTGTTGCAAAGTTTTAATTAAGGATAGTAAAGACATTGAAATAAAAATAAAGTGTTTTTTTCGAATGTTGCTTGCGCACTCCTTTTAAATAAATTTCAATAAAAATATTTTTAGAAATAAAATTATTATTTCAGTAAGTTGAAATTTGAAACTTTTGTACTTATGTATAAATAATCTTATTTTTTTTTTGTTAGAATTACATAATCTTAAACAACTGTTATTTAAAAAAAACACTAATCCATTACAAAGATTTAATTATTTACAAGATACAATTAACATTTATTTGTATAACAGCTGTATGCATACGTCCGTCCCTGATGTTTGTACGCATAAATTCTTAAATGAAATCTAATAAAGAAGGGCCCTAAAATAATTTTCATAGTAGGAATCACAAATACTTTACTACCTTAAAGTAAGCTATAAACTTTTGCTTATTTTAATTTTGTAATGATATAAAGGAGTAATTGTTTAGCAATTTTTGTTCTCGCTTTTTGGTCATACTTTTTAGATACGTGAGTTCTTCCCCATTTAATTCATTCTTCCATAATGTTTTTTTTATAAAACTTGTTTCATGGGTCAAACAATCTCATCCATTCAGCATAATTTAGTCAGTCCCATAACTTAGTTACCTGATCTTTTATGCTTTTAACAGTTTGTAAAAAATAAATATTATAATATGATGTTAAATAAAGAGTTACAACACGAGTGTACACAAGTGAAATCTTACGAAAAATTACATGGATTTAGAAGCAGATAAGATAACCAGCACACGTCTTGTAGTGGGACAAACAAACCACCTGCGTATTACGAAAGTTGTGGACAAAATTAAATATATTTTTATTATACAGTACATATAACAGATTTAATACAATACATCAAAATTGTTGTTAGTTTTTATTCAAAAAATAAAATTACCATTGGCTACGACAAGGTGGGATTAAAATCCCTTCGCTGGGTACGCTGTGGTGGTCTCGGGCGCCGTGAGGCACCCGTGATGATATTTATTTGTTACAATTTAGTTCCTGAAAAATAGAATTGGTATTTTATTAAAAATAATTTCTTGTAGTACGAGTTTATTTTATTAAAGATATTCCTAAAAAATTTTTATTAAATGCAGGTTATTGATTTCCATACTACTACTAGTAGATAAATCAATAACCACTGTTAAATATTATATATACCACCTGCTTCTTACTAAAGTTTGTATAGGAGACAAAAACGTCTTCTTAAGATAATATATATTTAGTTTCTGCATTATTATAGTTAATTCAACAAACAATTAACCGTACAAATATAATTTATTAAGTTTTATTTATAATTAATTAGTTATCATTTTGTTAATTAGAAGTGGTGGTCGGCGGTATTTGTATAGGCCTTATTAAAAACATCGCTTAAAAGGATACAAAGAAACCAATAAATAAAATTTTTAGTTAATTGTTACAAGTTTATATTTCTAGGTATATGTTATTATTAAATACTTACTTGAAAAATCAATAAAATAAACGTTTTATAATTTTAACTACCAAGTTTTTTGCAAAATTTAGGCCTGGTTGCACCAAAATAAACTCTGTAAATGTAACGATTAAAGTTATAAACGGCGTAGAATGTACCAGTTTTATTTTGAAAGTTGAATGACAGCTGGTACATGCGACGTCATTTTTAAAATTAATCGATACAATTACTTTAACAGATACTTTGCAACTCAGCCTTATTTTAATAGGATTGCGACCCGTTACAAATGTAACAATTCTTAGCCTGAGTTGCACCAAAGTGTCTGTTGAAGTAAGTAACTATTTATGTAAGTTAGAAATGGCGCCGAATGTATCAACTGTCATTCGACTTTCAAAATAAAACTGGTACATTAGACGCCATTTTTAAATTGAATCGTTATAATTACTTTAACGGACACTTTGGTTTAACTGGGCCTTAAACTTATTTAATATGTATATAATTGGAAAATATATAAGAGGTCAAAAAGGGAATAACACTTGCATACATGAGATCAAGGGCCTTATTCCGAGTTTGCAACCGCTAATCACGACAAGACTTTGCGCAAACTATAAATATGGAAATATAAGTTCTATTCCAATGGGTATATAGTATGTATTAGGTTGCCTATAATAATGCCGCCATCTTGAAATACACGAATTCTTCGCAAGTTTGAACATGTGTGGTGTATTGGAGTTTCAACTCTATAATTAACAGGATAGAACTTATATTTCAATACCTGGACTTTACGCAAAATACGTGACGGTGAACGTGTCAAAACTCGGAATAAAGCCCCAGATAGGTTTAATCTGTTATTTTTCTCTTATACACTTTAAACTTTTACGCATAATATGTTTAATAGTTCATAGTTTTATTACCTCATCCGTTTCTTTACTTGCCTACTACTGTATGTTCATTCATTTCTTTGTTCCTATAGCGCAGAGTGGGTAGGTGTATTTTGTTTTATTTTTAGATATTAATGCCTATTTTAAGTTTTAGTTTTTTGGTAAATTAATTTTTTATCTGTAGTTAAGTTTATAAAAGGTATCCGACACAGGGAATCCTAGTGTGGTGACTGGGCTCAAATTAATTGTAATAGAATTAGAAACGAACTGTGTAAACATGTTTTAATGTATTTCTACAATTAACTACCTACCTGTAATGATTTGCATATTTTGGCAAATAAATATTTATTTATTATTTATTAAACGGACTGTCGAGCTAGCCACTTTTTCGGTATAGACTCATACCATCGGCTACGACGAGGTGGGATTAAAAACCCCTCCGCTGGGTACCCTGGGGTCATCTAGGCGGTCTCAAGCGCCGTAAGGCACTCGTGATGATACATACATACAGTCGCAAAATCGTCATAACTGACATAATTCATTAATTAGGCATTTATTTGTGCATTTTGTGTGTTTCCTCATCGTTTTGTGGTAACGAGCAAGCCGGTAATGTCCGGAGCTGCATAGCGTGCTTGGCGACCGAAAGGGAAAGTGCAATCAAGTGGCGACTGACTCTACGTTTGATCTAACTGGGGGGCTACTCTTTAATAGTTAAATAATTAATTTTAAATGAGCAAAGGGAATTGCAAATTGATTTGCCTAGGGTTCTTCTGAACATACTATAATTCTAATCACTCACCCTATATTTAAAGTACAAAAGATTTTTTTAGTAAAAAAAAATAATTTGAATAAGAACATGTTTTACATAAAACAAGATGGTACGTTAACATACCTAAATTTTAAACTATTATAAACGTAAAAAATAACACAAATACTATACGAAAATCGATATTTAATAATTATCGCATTTCCAAAGTGCTCACTTTACGAATAATACAAAAGGCATATTAGTATATTGGCAATTAGTGACGGATGACCCTTTGATTAGAGAGTTTTATTCCAAGGGCCAGCTTTACTGGGGAACGCAGCGAGCTGCAGCGAAAGGGCTCACAGCACTCACTGATTTTTTGTTTTTATTTATTAACTCTGATGAGCACTAATAGACTCAGAATAAATAGTCTTATTTTTATAATAATAGTTTATAATTTGGATTAACTGTCATAATATAAACTACATTTATTTTACTCCACGACATAAAATTTGGCGAGAACAATTTTATTTAAAAAACTATTAGCATAATAAGGTGCATAAAATATATCTACATTGACTCTAAATTGTTAACGAAAAGAGATCCCAATTAAATCGAGATAGATTTAAGAATGGTTCATCTCGTACCGAATAGACTTGTTTACTATCTAACAGAACGTAAACGAAGGTAATCGTATGTCGTTACACTTGTTCTGCCTCTTCCTTAGACCACCTAGCTAGAAGGTAAAAATACTATTTATATAACCATGTAAAAATATAACCTAGGGAATATTTAAAGCTAATTATTGAAGCTTATGAGAATGAGCATAATAGGTATGTTGAGTTGAAATATTCTTGTGTTATCAAGTTTTCTTTATCGTTGTTTTTTTTTCTAAAAAACAACTCAACAAAAACAAAAAAAAAACAACTCCAATGTCAGTTAATTATTTTAAGGGTTAATGTCTTACAATAACTTTTTATACTTTGTGGTGTAGTGGTTGCGCCAGTTGGCGTTATATGTGGAGGTCGTGGGTTGGATTTCCACTTATGGCAAAACAAAATTAGTATGTTTTTCTGAAAAAAACCTTAACAAACCGTTCGCAACCTAATACATAATTTTGGTTGTTTTAAACATAATTTTGGTTGGATATGCAATCTGTTACAATTGTTATTTTTAATGCTACAACATAATATATACTATCGTCATTTATTTTTAGAACTTGTTTTAAGGATGTAATTATAAATGTAATAAAAAAACCAGGAAATAAAAATATACAAATAGTAAAAAAAGAAATAAATATAAATAAGTAAAGTAAGTAGAAAATAAAACTCGATATTTAATTAATTAAAGGCATTTATTAAATATCGAGTTTTATTTTCTTCTTACTATTAATTTTTTATTATTTTCAGTCTTATTTTTCACACATTTTTTTTTGTAAAGTATTATAATACTATCGCGGTAGGTATAGTTAGTTCCATGAAAGAATTCTCATGGAAAAAATTGAAGTAATAAAATTTGGAGTAAAATATGTGCTAAATTATTAGTAGGTACATACGATGTCAACATAATAATGTTATATAAATTTTATTTACTAAAATAGATCGGATTCACTCTAAAATTTAATTAATGAATTATTTGTGAATTAATTTTTATGTTTTTTTCGTGAATAGGCCTCAGCAGCAAAATCAGAGGTTCTTGATGATCTAGAAAGATTTGTTGGAGCTAGAGTATCAACACATGCAGCATCCTACAGTAAACACTTCGTCTTGCCAAGGAATAAGAGTCAAGCCATCATTGCCACGCGGCAATGTCCAGAAGGTTCAAGACAACTGGGGATCTCGGCCTTTGTTAATGCCCATTTTATAAGGGCTGCATGGGTTTATACTCTACCTGATACATTACATTAAACAATAGTAAACGAGTGTAACGAACCATTTTTATCCGAGACTTTTAGCAGCCCGAGCCGAGGCGAGAGATGATAGTAATGTCGAGGATAAAATAGTTTTGTGGACGAGTTATAAACTCTGCTTTTCACTTTGATTGCGAGTAAATAAAACAGTAGTATAACATAACATTTCTTTAATTAAAATTCAAAGAAAAAATAGTACCGTTTTGAATACTGAAGGAAATTATTTTTATGTCTTAGAAAACGCATAAGGCCAATAAATTTAAGTAAATATTAAAAAATAACAAATTCTATCTATGAACTTTTTATTGTGTTTGGCTGTATAGCTCATTTTCTTTACCTTAATATAGATACATTTATGAGTAGATACGTTAATGCACTTGTGCACAAAATTCAATTTTGTGCAGCCTATATCCTGCACAAATAAGCACTTTCAGAGCATGAGAAGTGAAAAATAAATTACTTACTCTAAAGTGTTTTTTGGGGAATCTTAATACTGAGGTTACCAACATTCGAAGGAAAGGCGCTACTGCAGCGCCAATAGACTTCAGTCCAAAGAAATTCTTTCGTAAAACGATCTCTATTTGTATGTGTTTGCTTGTCGACTCAAAAACAATGTGTTCCTTATCTAATGACAACGTCTGATAGCGTTTAGCGATTATTTATTTATTGTTTTATTATTATTCCATAATTGTTTATACGTTGGTATGACGTAAAATCATGTAACTTTATGGGTTTTATCAACCAATATAACTCAGCTAAATAACTAGACCTCCCTTTCTTAGTACCTCGAAGCAACAGCTCTGTATTTTTTTAATAATTTAAATTTACTGTGGTCACAATACATTGTATATCTATTATAATTATGATTAAAAACATACGGTCTAAAAATTATGATTACAAAATACATTTTATTAATTCAAATTCCGAAGTTTTCTCTAATTAATAAATTAACTTAAACGGGATTTACGGTTAAATAAGTAATTATCTAATGTTTAAATTATTATAACAATATAAAATTCTTAAAACTAAATTTAAATTTAATCTTCTATGTCTCAGCTACTCGGCTGGCCTAAGGTCCCATATATACTCGCAACATTTCCTCTCTGGATGATAAATTGTATACGTTAATAAAAAAAATAAAAAAATAGACAAGGCCGAGTTTACTTTATTAACTTCATCTCAATTATTTTTCGAAAGCTCTTTTAGTTAAAAATTTAACACGAGAGCATGCAAGAAAGAGCATAGGGGCATATAAGGGCTTTTACTGTAGTCGAAAATACCGGTATTTTCGACTACAGTAAAAGCCCTTAGAATATTTGAAATTACGTATTCAGCACGAACTAAATCTGTTGCTATTTATGTTTTAAAAAAATAAGACCATATGTAAAAACATAATTTTACTAAACACTTATAACTAATCTATACTAATATTATAAAGCTGAAGAGTTTGTTTGTTTGTTTGTTTGAACGCGCTAATCTCCGAAACTACTGGTTCGAATTGAATAATTCTTTTTGTGTTGGATAGTCCAGTTATCTAGGAAGGCTATAGGCTATATAACATCACGCTACGACTAATAGGAGCAAACATATAGTGGTAAATGTGTAAAAAACGGGAGAAATTATTTCATCTTTGAAGCCTTCCGTTGCGTGCGCCGTGAAAACGGTTCAAGATACACAAAAAATATGTATTAAAGAATAATCTAAATATATATAACTCAAAGGTGACTGACTGACATAGTGATCTATCAACGCACAGCCCAAACCACTAGACGGATCGGGCTGAAATTTGGCATGCAGGTAGATGTTATGACGTAGGCATCCGCTAAGAAAGGATTTTGATAAATTCTACCCCCAAGGGGATAAAATAGGGGATGAAAGTTTATATGATAAAAAAAAAACTATTCCACGCGGACGAAGTCGCGAGCACAGCTAGTATCCTATAAATGCGTCTCCGTGGTTCGTTTACGCCTTTGGCGATGTATCCGGAGGTCGCTGGTTCAAAACCAATATTAGTACGTTTTGCACAATTTTCCATGGTTTTATAAAACCGATATCCTGGCAGATAATATAATAACAACGTGGGTAAAATGTATATAAAGTATGTCATTTAAACTTGACTTATAAATGTACGTCTATATTTATCATTGTCAATTACTTTTATTTACTTACATTTTCATTTTGTTGTGACAATTTAAAATCTATTTGAGAAAAAATTATTACACCTTTAAGTCAGATAAAAGTTGTCTGTTGTTAAATATAAAAGACCCTATAACAAAAATGACACCATTTCATTGCTTTTTTGGTTCATATTAATAAATGTCATTAAGTATCTGTAAATAGGCCAAATAAAAATTGACACCCAGCAAGGCTTTCAGTGATTCCTAGCGTTGGCTAGGGCGGGCGGGCGCGTCAAGTAGGGCGAAACGCGCGCCGTCTGATGCGAAGGGTCGACGCCCTGCTTGCCCGTGAACGCCGCTGACCATAGACCTAAATATCTAGATACGCAGACCAAAGTCTCGAGTACAATTCACGCGTGCCCTTTTTATAAACTGTATTTAGCACCATAATATGACCCGCTGCTATAATTCCCAACAAGCTCTTGACTATTGTACATAACTTATAATTGCAGAAACGATTTTTCCATGAAATATTAATCCAATTTTGTTTTGTTCCCAAAACTCTAAACTCTCGCGAATTTACTTCTACCACACTGTGTTAAGTTTATTATCGCTATTTACCTATACAACTTAATTAGAGAAAATAATAGGTAGTAAACGACGCGGTAAAAAAAAAATTAAAAATAGTATTATAGTTTTTTTTTATAATAAAAAATATAATATATATATTTAGCCGACGCTAGGATTCACTAAAAGCCTTGGTGTCAATTTTTATTTGGCCTATTTATAGATTCTTATAAAATAATATAATATATTTTTTATAATTACCTAGCGGAAGATAGCAATAAAAAAAAAACATTTAGAAAGGTCTTCCATGTTGTGCATGTTCCCAAAACGCTTAAACAGTTATATTTAATATCTCCTCAATTTGACAGCAATGGTCATTTTCTCACCACACCCTGAAAAACCTCAAAAAAGGCAATAAACTTCGACGCACATGGAAATACGGCAACACGGCCACAGTCATATCGAAATTAATCAAAGTGTAATGCAAGTGTTACGTGCTCTAATAATAAAATAAAACATGATTTATATGTCGTAGTGAGATCACGGAAGTCGAGTCTACTTGGCATTCTATCTTGATCCCCTTTCAAGTGCCGACGACCCTGTCTCATACAATGTAACTAAGCGTTAATTCACGAAATTCAACCCAAAAGCAAACGTGACAAAATTTGTTTTCGGAAAAAAAAACTTTTAAGGCACCGAGGCTGTTTCGGACTGGGTAAGGGGATGCTCATTCTTATGTTGCTATAACTCATTGTTTTTCTGTTACACGGATATCTTGTACTATTACACTGTTTTGTTCTGTATTATTAAAGAAATTTTTTTTTAATCATCCTGTGGGTTTTTACCTGTTATTCAGGAAGTAGATTTATTTATTAAATCACTTTATTGCACAGTAAACAAAAGTTATGTATAAAGGCGAACTTAATGCCTTAGGCTTTATCTACCAACTAACCTTTAAGATTGTGTTCGAAGTCGGATGAAAGGAAGAAAAAGTTGGAAGGAAGTGCCTATTTCTTGTTGAAAAGCATTTAATATATACATATAAGCGCTGGTAGTCGGCGCTGGTAACCTACTTCCTACGTATGCACCCTAAGAAAGAATTAAAAAAAAATCATCCCTTATAAATAAATTTAAAAAAATGCTAGAAATATGAAAATTTAAAACATCGCTACGAGCTAGCCACTTGTTCGGTGTAGACTCATACCATCGGCCACGACGAGGATTAAAACCCGCTGGGTACTCTGGGGCCGTCTAGGCGGTCTCGGGCGCCGTAAGGCACCCGTGATGATATATATGTATGTATGAAAATTGGTATTTAGACGTCTGTTTGAAAATTTTGTTTAGAAGTCTTCAACCGCGGCTCGTTGGAGCACCCAACCTATAAAATGGAAGTTTGTATGGAAGTTCGATGACATATCTGAAAGTATGAATGGAAATTCTGTCACCGGGCACATGGATAGCTTGGATAGTTATGTATGAAGTCTATGAGTAAAATCAGTGCACTATTATAAATAATAATAATAATATGTAGGACAATTTACACATATTGCTCTGGTCACAAAGTAACCTCTAGGTTTGTACTATGTGTACCAGAAACAACGATATAATACATATTTTATAAACACCCAGACCATGATAAACTGTACAGAAAAAAGTACTAATATTTGTTTGCCTAATAAAATATAGAACCCACCACCTCCGGATACAACGCCAAAGGCACAACCACTAGTCTACGGAGACAAATATTCTGTGGTATTTAGTAGTCTTCTTTAGTAAGATTATTATAAAGATTATAATAAATTAAGAAAGTAAGATTTATTGCCATAAAAAAACTACACAATACAAAAAGTAGGTACATTATTATACACTTATGGAACTTAATTAAAGCGAATTACTACCATATTTCTTTTGAAATAAAGCCCGATTTTAGTCCTCAAGAATGCTATAAATCTATTATAATTACTGGGAAACCCAACACCATACCCCACCCCTAGTATTGTAGGTACTATAATTTTGAAATATAAGCCTTGTCTATTTTTTTAATAACGCAATTTAATTATAGTATAAATTACCTACATGCTTCACGTATATCGTTCTATAATATCCTATAGTAATTTAATACTTTGTAGGTATAATTAATAATTAATTAATGACTTAAAAACTAGTAATTTTCATAAATTATATTTCGACACGTGTAACTACTAACACGTGGCGAAATTTTTTATTTTTGTTTCTAGATACCTTTGTAGGTAAGTAGTTATTTTTTACTAAAGGCAACGACTAGCCAGCAAACAAGATAGGAACTAAATATATACTATATGTATATGTTTTATACTTACCCAAAACATATAGAATTACATACAAATACATTATCTTCGCAATTTGTTGCAGTCTTATTTGTACTTTAGAATTATGACCTGACTTATAGAACCTGACAAAGCATTGGCGGACCCAGAGGAGTTTGCTATGGCCCCCTAAATGTTGTAAGATTTATAATAAAAAAACGTCTAAAAGGCTTGTAAAAAGGCCGTAAGCTCCCCCCCCCCCCCCAAAACAAAATATGAATAAATCGTGGGTCCAGTGGAATTTATCGCCTATCGCAACTAGGCCTTTCGAATATCGGATTTTGTCAATACCGGTATTAATACCAAATACTTTTTTCTCAATACCGGTATCCCGGGATCCCAAAAACATAACGATATTTTTTTCAGATTTGTCTTTTTTTTTTGGAAGTAGATATTTCTGTAGAAGGAATTTTCTCAACTAAACGAAAAAAACTAGTTTTTCATTTAAAATCATCATTTATTTTTATTAAAATAATATTACGTGTCAGTCAGGCCAGTCTTTTTTTAAGATAATTCGTTTTATACAAATTATAACCAAAATTCCTGCAATAATCAGTTTAATCCGTTGTCAGTTGAAGTTGAAGCTCTACTTTCAGTTTTATTGGAACCAACAAGGTGCACACAGTTCGCATATGGAGTCCACTCGTTGATCCACCATCAGCTTTAATGATCTTTTGAAATAAAGTACTTAAAAAAAATATATTGAAAAAATTTGCCGTAGGGTCCTTCAGTTGTTTGACATTATATTTTATATTATTTATATATTTATAGGTAGTGTGTATGTAGTTTAATAGGCTTTATTAAACATTTTTAAGTCGTATCCAGCGATAAAGTCACAGAGTCAAACTACCGACACGTGAAATTCCACTACTCACTGTTTGTTTCACGACTAACAGCTTAGCGTTGCATTTGAGGGGAGGCGGGGAATTTCCCCTCACCGCTAACTGTACTGGACTTAGGATGACTTAAGTTATTGCATGTAACCTTAAAGTCGTTAAATCATTAAAATACCGATATGTAACATTCCAAAATGAAATAAATGGGTAAAAATGTTTGTGTATAGCAGTGGTAGTTTATTACTATGTGTTTTGTACTAAAAATTACACAAAATCACTAATACCGGAATCTCGGTATTGGACATTAAAATACCGATATTAAAAACGTCTGAAAAAAGTCCGGGATCCCGGTATTGGAAGCCCTAATCGCAACAGATTACTTATTAAAATCTTTTTTGCTCATAGCATAAATAATAATATTTAGCCAGGTATGTTTTTTTACTTAAATCTAGCACTGAAAGAATTATTTACCAGCAACAACCAAAAAATCTTGTATCTATCGAGGGTAAATTTCTATACAGAAAACCTTTCATACAAGGTAATTATATTATTTTTCGTTTCATAAGTAATAAATAATCATTCCAAACTTCAAGTAAATCGGACGTGTAGTTATGCGAAATAACAGACGGACAGAGAAAGAGAGGCACACGAGTCTCTTCATCTCCATAATGATACCAGGGTTTCTATCTTGAAAGTGGTTTCGCATGCAGACTGGTCTAAGGTCTCGAAAAATATGGCGCCACCTAACTTGTCTACTAGTCTAGCCCTAAAGAATAATTTATTACCTGATAACATTGAAGTAATGCTACATTTAGCTTTCTGTCAAGATATTGATAAACTGGAAACAAAACTTTCAAGGGTTAAGTGTTTCAGCGATGGTCAATTTAAGGTACAGCTGATGTTGACTTTAATGATAACACTATCGCAGTTGATAAGATTACCTGACCGTCTTGTTGTCAATATCATACTAATTCATTCATGTGTGTTTATGGTGTATATTTTGTGATAAAACTTCATTTAGTTCTTGGTAACAGAATAATAATATATTAATATTACTAACACGTGAGGTTGAGCTGCTTAGAGCTTAGACTTCTAAAAATACTATTACAGTTTTTAGGTCCTCGGTACAAACTCCGGTGAGTACCAATTGATTTTCAATAAAAAAAATCTAAATGATTTGTTTACACCTCAGACGTTTAGCTGTCGGTACTAGTATCACTATACCAACTTGAAACTGTTTATAGAGTTAGGTTATTGAGTGTATCTAAACACCATGACTGGCCTGGTCACTGTACGGAGCTACAACGATGGGAATATATATAGACACCGCTGTCTACCCTTGTCTTTGATAGTACCTACGTTTTTTTTTGCTATTTAAACCATCTGCCAATCAATACCTACGTATATTATTATATTTTAGATAAGTATTTAATTGGTCGAACCAACTATGCAATTATAATTTGCCTTTCTGACCATGGTTCATTTTCCAATATATCTTTTTACGTTTTAAAAGGTTACATTTTGCCATTGCAAAGCCTATTGGCGAACTAAACTAATTTTGTATGCAGGTCACATGGCGTTTCTATCCAAGTTAGGCTTGGTATCTATCGACTACGTGTCCCAAACAGTGACAGGAGACTCCTTTCATAGTTTAGCTTCTACAATAGCCTACTTACTGCTGTCCTTATTTTATGACACTTCTATTTTGGTATGGAAGAAAGCAGCTTATTGATTTGTGGAATAGGTGGATATAACATACTAGATCAGCATCGCGGTTTTACCAGACGTTTAGTTTAAAATAAATCGGATGGAAATTAAAATCTCGCTGATGATAATAAAGCTTTCTATAGGTTTTTTTTTCAATTGAACAAATATTTCAAAATTCAGCCCTGTATAAATCAAATGCTTACTAAGATATTAATATTTTTAAATGTTGCATTTTTCATGCGGTTTCAAAAATTATTGTTGTATACCTTAAGTCACTGTAGTTCGCCGCGAGGATGATGTATTTTATTTTTATTAAAGCATTTTTATATTATCTAAAATATCAGCAAATTGGTATCAACCTAGTACATAAAAATATACTTTAAAAGTAAAAATCAATTACGGAAACGTTTTATCAGACTATACAAACAACTATCTGATACATTCACTTATTTTTCACTTTGAAAAGTTCCGAATAACTTAAAAAAAATAACTTTTTGAAATATAGTAATGTTTGTGAAGTTTATCTTTACTCTTATGTCCTTTACCGCACCGCCAGCCGACTATCTTATAGTATCATTAACATGCTTATGATTGTAGCTTATATGGTTAAATACAGATTCAGAATTTTAAACTCGCGTACTATGATTTTTTTATTTTATTAGAGCACGACATGTGACTTTGTATCTAACTAATGGAACCTGATAAATAATAATAATATGTAGAACAATTTACACATATTGCTCTGGTCACAGACTAAGCTTTAGGCTTGTACTGAGTGTACCTACCAGAAACAACGATATAAAACATTTTATCTTTTATATATGACGGTAAGAAGACCATCGCAACAATGTCCATGCATTGATCGCTACCACTATTCTGGATAAATACTACAGTTACGAAATTGGCGGTGACAGACTAATTTGCATTACGAGTCTGCTTTAAATATATTTTCGCTGCTTTATCATCAAATCCTGTTCCGCACCCTCCCTGAAAGGAGACTACTACCTCGACAGGAAATCGATCCAATAGACTCATGAAAGCCGTAAAACCGAAATATGACTAGTTCATTCTATTTTATTTACCGACATCAGGAATTCGACTTATAGTTTTTCCGTTCTCAACCTTCTATTAAAAAATACGATTCAAAATTCCACATTAAAATGCGTTGTCTAATATAACTTGACGACCAGCCTAGCGTAATATATCGTGTTATGTCATGCCAGGATTAGGGGGTTTCAAATACCGTCCAGATAATAGGGTATGGACCCCTTTAGTTCTTACCCCTTTCGTCACGCCCGTGACGGTTTTTTTATCTACACACGCATCAATCTGCTTGAATATTCAACACCGTTATCTCATTTGCATACGAGTGGACATTTGTTGTTAATTTTATGCCGAAATCAATGCTAGATATGTCTTTGGTATCCCTTTGAACTTAGAATGAATGAACATAAATAGGATTATTAAAAAAAAGTTCTTTTTTTTTTAAACTTCATGATTCATAAATATATGATTCGTAAATAATAAATGTATTCTGGCGTAGTATGATTTCCTTATTTTATAAAATATATAATTTTAACTTCAAGTAAGCCTTAGATAATGTAACGGCGCCGTCGGTTAATATCAACATGCTGAAATGTATGTGTGTCAAAATTTAATCATTTAATCTAATTTTATAGCCCACCAGACCAGTAATTTGGGGATTTAAAGAAACAAAAAAGTCTTGATTCCTAAAAATATGAAACAATATTGAAAATAAAATCACCCAAATTACTGTCTGTTTACGCTCTATAAATTTCCAGCTTTATTGTCACCAGAGATGTCGATGAGAGCCTTAAAACAATTTCTTTATGAAATAACTTTTAGCTCTGATCCCTCACGGGTCCATCGTTTCAAACAAATGTCAAAAATAAATAACTATTGGAATATATTTTCTACTTTTATGACCTATGCTTGTTTAGCCGTAGCATTAGCTCTGCCAGTGAAAGTAGAAAGGGGCTAGGGTATCCCAACAAGTAAAATCTCATCTAACTTTTAAACCTAAAAATCTCATATCAGATATTGACCCAAACTTCAAGGTACAGGGCATTTGCTAATTAAATTTCATTTCGTTAAGACATCTGGCCTCACTTTTAAACATTTACCTCAATATGAAATAATTCTGCCTAAATTCCGGGACTAAGTCAAGTATTTTGTAAAGTATGTTGAACTGAAATTCTCTAACCTAACCCTTTTCTACCAAAATGTAAACCTAAACAGTCTCTAAATAGATGTAAATTGATGGTGCTAAGGTACTAAATAGGTAGGCAAGTATGCACTGACCATTAGTGCACTGGCATCGGCTTGCGGTAGGGCGCGTTCGAAAATTAAATCTATTTCTGGTTTATTTACAAAATAGCTTCTAATTTTAAATGCCAGCTGCATCTACCCAATCTCTTGACCCCGGAGAACAATGCATTGCCCCGGTTATATTATTTGACCCCACTTGTTTATGTACATGAGAAACTGCTGAAGTGGTAGTCATAACCCGGCTGTCATCAGGTTTAATAAGTCTACCCGCATACGGAAGCATTCATTCATTGGACGACTCCACTTGAGTGAGGGGAGAGAGGGTCCTTGATTGTCATTGAACATTACAGACTTACTGACAGCGTTGTGTTATGATTGTCGTCATTCATATTTCACAATATTGCGTGGTAAAAACCTGCCAATACATATCCAAAATATCAAAACTTGATTGATCTAAAATCACCAGCATAACCGTTATTAGACTTAGTCATATTTCGGTTTTTATCCGTGGGTTCATTGGTCTTTAAGAGCCTTAAGCCTGGTGCATTAATTTCTGGTCGAGTTGGTAGTCTCCTTTCGGGGTCCGTTTATAAAACAGGCAATTGATTTGAAGATAAGGCAGCGAGGATATTAAAGTGCTCGTACGTAACGCAAATTTGTATTTGTCGCCGCCTATTTCGTGACTCACAAAGTGGTAGCGACTAATATTGTTATACAACAATGTATTGATCGACCACATTCATGGACTTTAAAGGGATGCTTACCATCAGGTAGATTAAAATCGGTGCCTACAAGAAGGCACCACTGAGTAATGTAATTTTTAGTCCAGAACAGAGAAATGAAACAAAATGAGAAAAAAAGAGTTCACTGTCCGATATGGAATGGCCTGCCAATTTGGATACCTGCCTACACAGAAAGGGATCTCAAGCAAAAAAAGTCCTACGCCTCACAATTTTATTACGTTTGAATACGCGGAAAAAATATGTTTATCTAATTCTCTTGTAGGTAAAGAATTACAAGTCTTGAAACGAAAATTGTTTAAAAAATGTGGTTTAAACATAAACTTAATTTAAATGCAAATAATCGTAGGCACCTAAATGATTGTTTAAACAAAAACTGACAAAGTAAAAAAGTATTGAAAAACCTGATCCTTTGGAACTTTAATACACTAACCAGTTATACACGGCACCTTTTTCATCATACCTTTTTTTATTCTTATTATTAAATTTTTAAATCTCGTTTTTGTGGTCTGTCTTAGGAATCTTGGCTTTTAAAATACCTCTTTCAAAAAGACCGACATCTGTTCCAATAACTATGAGTTTATTTTTATTGACTATTTTGTATTTCACCGCTTAGATATGACTAACCATAAAGTTTACTTCTTATCACTCGTCCCTTAGCGATTAGCATGTTAACCCCAAAATGTTCCTCGTCCATTCATTGTTTATGTTCCATAATAAACATAAACTGACTCAAATCCATTACGGCACGTGTCTTGGGAGTCATAACGTGCTTGGAGTAGTTATCTTCGTCCTATTTTCTGGTAGTTAATAAGTAGGTAGGGTAAAACTAACAGTTAACTGCCACCACTTTTGAAGTAATTAAAATATTTTCCATTTTCGATTCTAAGTTCACATGAGGCCTATCACCAAATAATCTCTCGTCAAAGACAAAAACGAAACATAATCGATTTTTATTCCAATCGTACATTAATTTATGGTTCTAAGTACCTTCATGGGTGCCTTATTTATTGTTTAATTTATTAAATAATAAAAAACTATAATAATAAAACATACCTACCTAAACAAATTATATATGTACCAATATGTACGAGTATATACAATAGAAATAAATTATAAATGACTGCCGAGCGCGTGTCCAAGTCACTGACGGTGTATCCTCGCTGAATAATTAAAGTAATTGTTGTTAAAAAAACGCCGCCTATCGGGGGTCACCCGAGACGAGAACCAATTTTTTATTTTCTTTGTGTCCGATGACCAGAGGCAATAATTATTATATGCCGCCTCGTCTCACAATTTTGTTACGTTTGAATACGCGGATAAAAGAAAATTGTCTAATTCTCTTATAGGTAAATAATTATAAAACATCCAAAAGATTTTATCTTAATAATTTAAAAAATACATAAATTCATAGTTTTGAAGAACGACGGTTACAAACAGTTATCTATGAAGTTTTCAGAAACATTTTATTAAAAAAAAATACTAGGCAATAACTGTACCATTTACCCTGCCTACCTATATAGTAGTTCACTCTACTAATGGTGCTACTAGTTAGCAGCCAAGTCGTATTCTCGATATAGAAAGAGGAATTCGTATTAAAATGTGACGTAATGGAGTGCGGTTGAGATTGACCCGGATTCTCGATTTGCGATTTGTTTGAGTGTAAACTTCAAAGGATCTAGGTAGGTACTTATACACGTAATTGTATTCTTTTTCAATGTGTAGTTAAGCAAGAACAAAAGAAATAACAAGTTAAGGCGTCTGACACGGAAACCTACTCAAAAAATAATATAGGGAAAGATTAAAGAAGAGAAAAAACAAGTGCCTATTATAAAAGAAAAGGTTACTAGGAGAACCTTTCGTATAATGGTGGAGAACTGAGAAAAGTGGCGATTACTCCACTTACAAGAATTTAATGAATATAAATGAATTAATATTTTTTATGGGATTTTGTTATGGATAACCTTGTCTTCGTGAAGTACACCTTATTTTTACGCAATGTTTACTATCGCCGCGATCATTATAAATAAATCATATTATAATAAAACACGTGGTGGCCGAGTTGTTTAGACCTTGGACTTAAAAACACTTAGGTCCTTGGTTCGAATCCCGGTGTGTACCAATGAGTTTTTAATTAAAAAATGTATGTACATTAGTTTGACAACACCACTATGCCTCGGAGAGCGCGTTAAGCTGTCGGTCCCGGTATCACTATACGAACTTGTGAAACTGTTTATAAATGGGTTATTGAGTCTATTCAAAACATCGCGACGAGCTAGCCACTTGTTCGGTGTAGACTCGTACCATCAGCTACGACGAGGTGGGATTAAAACCCTCCGCGGGGTACCCTGGGGCCGTCTAGGCGGTTTCGGGCGCCGTAAGGCACCCGTGATGATATGTAGGTATATGTATAATAAATCATTTCTGCACCCTAAGCATATTTCACACTTTCAAAGGTTAGCTGGTAGATGATCAATAGTCAAATACAGTGCATAATGCATTGAATATATTATTATATGTAAGAGTGACAACTTCTAAAGCTATGATATATGGTCATATTGTTTAACCAGGCCATGCGCAGTCGCAGGCTTGCGTAAACCTACCTGCTGTTATCGTTAATTGCGACACTTGTACGTTTTAACAGCGGGTATTAAAAAAATGATAAATAGTATATTTGTTAACAAAGCACGTTAAGTAGCTGGGTTATAGTTTTTATCATGTGTTCATAGATTAACCTAAATAACTATGGGTTTGTTGTGATATTTGTTACCTAATGTTAAACTCTATAACTTTTCAGCGTATTAAATGATTTAATTTAAATAATAATTAGAATTTTACCTTATATATATTATTTGGAGGCATTTTTTTTTCAATAGATAGTTCGGGCACGTTTCTACCACAATCGGTTTTTGAGATATCGGTCTGGAATGTCTGGATAGAAAGATGGACTGAGTGATCCTATAAGGGTCCAATTTCTTTGAAAACGTAGGGTACCCTAACAATGAACGGACTCCGGAGTTTTACTAGTCGACTAGACAAGAGAAATAAAGACAAATAATGTTAATTTTTATATAACACTCTTCGTTTGTGACGTCATATTGTTTATAAATAACAGCAATTATATTACTAGCTGATCCTGAACATCGTCTGCATAACTTTAACCGTTTACGCAGCGTACGCTCTCAATAGGAATAAAGGTCATTGGGCACAATCCGACCCAATTTGTGAAGGTTTGCCTACAGAAACAAAATTACTTTTAAATTAATGAGGTATATCTACTTTCCAATTTAAGCTTTTTTTTTTTTTTTTAAACCATGGGAATAAAATATTACAAATAATTTAAAAGTTGAAGATATTTATTGCAAAGAACAAAATAGAATTTAAATGAAGAACATGTATTAAAAAACACCATGCGTATGAGTACTCGGTCTGGCGGCATATATGTATAATGCTCTCTCGCACAATAAATAAATCTTTTTTTTTACAAACCATCATGAACAATTATCAAAATTCTCTACACTATTTTATTTCTGTAGATTCTGGATATATTTTTTGTACTAAGTGAGATAGTACGATTGCACCTGTAGATATTAATCAAGTTGAAATAAACCCCAGTATTTTTTTTTTTCTAAGACACAGAATTTTATTTTCTGTCTGATTCCCATTATTTATGGTAATACGACCCATATATTCGTAAACCAGAGATATATGTCGAAACATCCCACATCAATTAATTTCTGTAGGTCGTGTAAATTTTTCATACTTAAGTGCCCAATGGACCTTTCCCCCGTTTTTACAACATTATTAATTGTTACTCCGCTCCTATTGGTCATAGCGTGATGTTAAGTAGCCTATAGCCTTTCTCGATAAATGTGCTATCCAAGTCAAATTTTTTTTTTTCAATTCGAACCATTAGAACAAACTCTTCAGCTTTAACATTAGATAGTATAGTAGGTATAGATTGAAAGAAAAAAATCTAATAATGCTTAGCATCCTCATTTTAACTCGCATTAAGAAATGTACTCAGTTCGTAGGAAATATCATTACTGAAGGAACAATGGCTTAAATAAATGCTTTGTTGTTACTTGAACGTATAACAAATAATATGTGTACTTGATAGCAAGACTATTGCAAAGAACGAATACAATGGCGGACTATACTCAGAGACTTCTTTACGATGTTTGTTCTCATTTAATAATAATTGCAACAAACAAACTGATAAGTACGCGTATAAATTCCAATGTGTTAGGTATCTACAATGTTTTTTTTTCTATATGTGGTGGGAGAGTTAGTTAGACCGTAAAAATAAACACTTAGGTCAACACGGGTTCAAAACTAGGTATGTACCAATAAATCTATAAATATAATAAAATATATATATAACTCAAAGGTGACTGACAGACTGACTGACTGACATAGTGATCTATCAACGCACAGCCCAAACCACTGGACGGTTCGGGCTGAAATTTGGCATGCAGGTAGATGTTATGACGCAGGCATCCGCTAAGAAAGGATTTTGATATATTCTACCCCCAAGGGGATAAAATAGGGGATGAAAGTTTGTATGATAAAAAAATAACTATTCCACGCGGACGAAGTCGCGAGCACAGCTAGTCTCTATATAAAAAGTCAAAAATATCTTGGCCGATTTGAATATTTGTTGGAAAAATACTTCGTCACACGGGTCAACAAGGGTTCAAAACTATTGGCCTTATTTATAAAAAAAAAATTGAGGCCTTGAACAACACTTTAGTTATAGAAGGTTTCCTCTCTTTTACTCATAATCATTTTTGTTGCTAAAAAAAAAGACCCAACCTTCCATAAATAAAGTGTTCTTCAAGGACTCAATAGATCAAAGTTTTTATGAATACCGGTGTGTGTACCAATATATATCTCTATAAAAAGTCAAAAATGTCTTGGCCGATTTGAATATTTGTTGGAAAAATAATAGGAAAAATACTAAAAAAGAATATCAAGCAATTTTGTATGTAATAACGGTACACTTCTCGATTGTTTATAATGGTATATATCACGATAAATTCACCGGGTTTATTCAGCTAGTTTTAAATAAAATCAAAAACATACATTTGTTTGACAGCACCACTGTCTTTGGAAAGCACGTTAAGCTGCCAGCCTAGTTTAGTTTATATTTTCTTGTTTACAAGCTATATTATAAAATTATAAATAATATTCATTGAATAGGTACTCACATTTCTTTCACTCACTTTAAAAATGACTATTCATTAAACATCACCCCATAAAAGTTAGAAACACTTGTAGGTTTGGGCACCTGTTGTCAAAACCCATTTACGTCCGATGTCAAGGAAAGAAGGCGGCTTCCTTTGACGTCATTCTATATTTAGACTTACCTGTCACTTTGGGTAAAACGTAAAGAAATGACAGCACACCCCTTGCTCGTAAAAACAACGTCACGATGGGGTTGTTGTAAATAAATTGTTGACGTAAGCAATAGGGACAAACTTTGCATCGACATTTCGACTGTTGTTTTTGTGGTTCATTGTGTTAAACAATTGATTCACTTACAATAACGTATACTTTGGTTTTGACTCAGTCACAATTTTCTATTCATTATCGCGTCGCGTTTTGTACTTATTCGTAACGTTACAAACATGTATGTTACACATTAAAACGTCTCTAAAAGTAACTAGGTAGGTTATAATATACAATAAACGTTTTTACTTTTTTATTTTTTAATATTGTATTAGCACTACATGTGACTTTGTATCTACTTGATAGCATGCAGACCTACAAAGTCCATGAATGGGGTCGATCAATACGTACTTGTTTGTAACGTTACATACATGTGCGTTACACATTAATACGTCTCTAAAAGTAACTAGGTAGGTACTGCAATAAACGTTTTTATTTTGAATATTGTATTACCACTACATGTGACATTGTATCAACTTGATAGCATCCAGACCTACAAAGTCCATGAATGGGGTCGATCAATACAATGTGTACAAGAATAGGTAGATATGTGTCATTAACTTATACAGTGAACACATTAATGTGTTTATTTCCATACTTATTGAATGATAGAACTATAGATATGATAATACCTAAAACACTTCAAAACTTTATTTCACGGAAGGATGAGTTAGTAATTCAGCGTATGATAAATAATTCTTCAAAGATTGTGAGTAAAAAAAGTGTTTAAAAAAATTTAAAACACTTTTTTTACTCACTTACGTAAGCCGAGATGAATAAGAATTCGTCATTAAAGCCTTAAGAAAACTAAGAGGAAAACTGCAAAAGAAACTTTTCAAAGGCCTCGAGAGTTGCAGCATGAGAGCCTGCCTCCTAGCTCTCTGTTCGCACTCTTGCTTTTGTGGAACATCTCGGTATACTTTCAATACGTCTAGATTCTTTGGATGAAGGCTGTACTTCAGATTTATGCCGTGTGAAGTGAAGTTGCCATTTATAGTTCTCTTTGAAAATTTATTCTTTTTGAGCAGACGGAACGTATATTATTCAATAACTGACGTCTAACGAATACGTCTGCGTAACTTTAACCGTTTACGCAGCCCACGCAAAGGAAGCTCTCAAAAGGAATAAATTTTCCTCCTTCTTGCAACATTTTCCATTGATGCTCTACTTCTATTGGTCGTAGTGATGTTATGTAGCCTTTCTCGATAAATGGCTTATCCAACACTAAAATATTTTTTTAAATTCGAACCAGTTGTTCCTGAGATTAGCGCGTTCAACCAAACAAACAAACTCTTCGGCTTTATAATATTAGTATAGACTAATTCTTTCTTCATGTTTCATTATAAGTCCTTGGAATTATAATTGGTCTAATATAAATTTATGGGGGATTTGAAAACAGGATTTCTTTTACGATAAAAAGTACTAGTGCAACGCCATTGGTTGCTTAGTTGTTTGTTATTAGTTGTAGTAGTTATGTTTTTAATTTTTCCGGCACAGTGGGAGGAAGAATGGTGTTTAATAACAATATATTGATCGACCGACTGTAGATATAAAGTAAAATCTCATGCTCCTTAAAAAAATGTTTCAAATATATTAAATGAGTATGTATACGTAGATTTTTATAGTAGGTGTACTTCTGGCGTTAATCGTCTAAAGACTATTCTAATTTTAGACTTCTCACAACCAATTTCCGTACAGAACTTTCCCTTAGTCAGTCAATAAGCTAATTCACCAATGGGCCATAAAACAAAAGCAATATCGCGTAACCTTGCTTCAAAGGCGACCTCCCCAGCTGCCTATAGCTAAAAATATGATAGGTCAAAGGTTACAGAGCGTTTGTACTACGGGACGGATGAAGCTTATAGGCACCTAATTCAGTCAGTAGAGGTCAAAACTATGACGTCAAATGTTTCAGATTACGCTTCACATAGGTCATCAAATATTGATTTTCTGATATTGCAAAACGTCCGTTCAGTTTAACAGACGGAACTTCAATTGTAAACTTTTAATTGCTTTTAATTCGGGTTTATTCTGAGTGTTCATCGGTTTTTAGGAGACCGCCTATTTCGTAAGCGCATCAGTAGCCGGCATAGAGGGAGCGATCAATGCTGTTAAACAACAATGTGGAGTCAAACAAGACTCCTTCGTAAGCATACTTATCAATATGTAGATACAAAGTCACATAAAACGTCACAAAAACATAATCAAAAAATAAGGTCCGGATAAAAGAATTCAAATGAAAAAATAAATACGTAAGATGATTCGTAAATTCTACTGTTTTTTGTATTAAAAAAATACAAAATAAATTTAGAAGTAAATACTAAGCCAAAAAAAAAAAACGAATAAAAGAGAAAGGTTACGTAAGAGACAGACATAAATATTTTATTCTCCATCTACAAGAATGATCACATTAAATTTCACCCCTAAAGGACAAACAAACAACGCTTCACGTTTATTGAACCAGAGTCGAAGGTCACCAGCAGAGAGCTGAAGGACGTTCCACTAAATCCCTTCAAGGTTCTCTCAAGGTTTCATAAAACTGGCTACAGCTTTACTTTATACGGCTTTGTAAGGAAAATAACAAAAAGGACTTAAATTGATAAGTTAATTAAATAACTGCGTAGAAACAGATTAATTTTAGGTGGCAGGTATTAAATGTCACGCAATATAAATAATATTGCTTCTAAGGACAAAGAAATTAACAAAAAAAAACAACTTATAACCATATATTATATATAGTCTTTTATATTAACTTAAAAGAATTATAATTTTAAAATTTCTAAATTAATAATGTTGAATGTATTATGAAATCCGATATCTCACTATTTTAACCTTGTCTTCATGCTTAGCAAATCGATATTACATTTCGGAATTAGCGTATAAAATACTTAAAATTTAGCACAGATTGTAACAAACTTTTTAATATTAAAAATAAGATTAGCCAAATCCTTAACTTATATTTTTTATAAATCCAAGTAAGTAAGTAAATAACATAAAACATCCCGTAATGCTGTTTTTACCATTTATGAAAATGTTACGTTTTTATTTTTAGGTCATGTAATTGCTACAAGAGTAGTGCTCTCATTTGGCAAAAGGCTAGGTGTAATAAGGTTAATGACTAGGTAAACTACTTCCTGGTGTTCAACTTTTCCAGGTTTTATTCATACATCACTTTCATATCTCCAAAATCAACATTTAATTACCTACGTATATAACAGCCTCCGTAGACTTGCGTCTTTGGCGTTGTCGTGGGTTCGATTCCCACCCATGGCATCAAAATATTAGTAGGTCCGCTTTTTCTGTACAGTATATCATGGTCTGTTTATAAAATATAATACGTATTATATATCGTTGCTTCTGGTACACATAGTACAAGCCTAGAGCTTAGTTTGTGACCAAAGCAAAATGTGTAAAATTGTCCTACATATTATTATTATTTTAATATTCACTTATCATAGCAACTAAAGCAAATAACATTTACGATGTGTTTTGAATTTGGAAAGTAGGTGGATATGATTTCAAACTTAAATCGTAATGTTGGTAAATACACATGGCGTTGTTTGCATTATTGCGTAAGTTTGGTAAGTGGTACATGAAAGCTCCATATCATCACC
The DNA here is from genome assembly GCA_947458855.1 of Monopis laevigella. NCBI lineage: Eukaryota > Metazoa > Arthropoda > Insecta > Lepidoptera > Tineidae > Monopis > Monopis laevigella. The sequence continues at coordinate 15,917,657 of OX381589.1, forward strand.
TAATGCCTTGATTGGGAGGTCCAGTTCTTTGATCAGTTTTGAGAAGTTGAAGGATGACTGTACACAATAATAGTAACATTAACATACTTACCAATTGGTGACATAAATGTAATGCTTGATGACCAAGTGGCCAACTCCAACATTATTAATAGTTTCAACATATTATTGATACCTAGAAGTTAAAATTATTGAAGGTACTACTAAATAAAAACACCAACAATAAAGAAAAGACGAAATATCTAATTAAAGATAAACAATTGATAACTAATAGTAGTGATTAATTAGTATTACCAGATAAATATTGTCAAAGATGTTTCTGAGACTGTCAATAGGGCGTTTGCCATTATGAGAAATACTTTACTAAAATATGTGAATATATTGAAATCTGAAATTACTCATTTATTCTCTAAATAATATAAATATTGTATTTATTACTATTTACAGTTTTAAAGTTGAATACTTTTGTCTGTCAAAAAGCGCAACCCGCCATGGTGTTTTAGAATTGACGCCACTATAATAGTAAACATAAACCCTATACGATGTTGGTGGTTGGTTGGCGCCTCGTGTTTCCTTGCCAAAATTAATTATTCAAAGTTTAAATGAAAATTTATCCGAGGAAACGATTTCTTTTAGGCGAAAGAGAAATTCATATATATTTTTTTGATAATATTTAATATATATTTAAAAAAATAAACATAATACAAACTAGAGTGAGCTAATATTTTTTAACCAAACTGAAAGCACCTTTACAACGTCAAGTCAAAGACAAACTACTTTGCTAAACTATACTATAAAAACTAAATTCCCATCAACAACATATTACGTATAAATTTGTCGCATTGCTACCTAGATTCACTTATTATACACATTCACTTATTGTACTTAGATTATGCAAGGGTTAAGTACTATACAAAAAGGTATTCATACTGCACTATTGTGAGGCAACACTGACACACTATATTTAATTTTGCACATTTTAAATGTTCTAATGACATAACGATCTACTTTTAAATAACCAGTTGGATAAGTCACGCGTGATGTAATTATTGTTATGGGTATTTTAAACGTTCTGCGATTTTTACCTGACTTTGCATTTTTTTAAACCTTCCTTTATTCTATTAGATAAGAAATATTCGGCACATGATAATCAGTACTTACGTAGAAATTGGCTGTAAAAATAGCACGTTAATCTGCATGCTCATATGCATCGATCAAAATTTTCCCCAAGGATTTTTTGCATCTGGAGAACATGGCCCTAAAATTTCCATCGCAAACACTAGACATTGAAAGGAGAGTCTGCTGAGTATCTGTTTTTATTCTAAAAAAATTGAGATAATGTACCTAATGTACCTAGAGGACCTACGTAGATAACGTTAGTTATATTCTAATCCTAATTTATAAAGCAGCTATTTAAAAATTAAGCACTTTACAGAGTCAAAGCTGTCAAATATGTCAGATCAAATTATATAGGTAAACACAAATTTTAATTATTTGACTGGCACAGAGATTATCTTTTCAAAACTCTGTCTACCTATCAATCTTGTAGTATTTTTTTTGTGATTACCTATCAATATATAAACAATACCACTTTAAATGTACGTGCTACATAGGATTCAATTTCAGTAAAAGTTGAAAAATTTGAAAATAAAATTGCATCCACATTTTTGCTTCAAAACGTTTAAAAGTTCACATTTTAATTTTTACGCTTTTTAACCAACCCGTTTCCGGAGCCTAAAGTATGCATAAACGAGGTCACGCGATAACGAATGGAATTCTGAGAGTTGAAACGTTATGAAGCTGGAAACAGAAGGAAGGTCATGATTGTGTACTCGCAAACAATCCCCATCTCCCACCATGTTGGGAACTCTCATTGTCCTGGGAACTGCGGAAGTAGCTCACTGGGGATATGCGCAGTCTGCTAATAACCACTCACAACTCATAACTATGCTAAAGTACCCACTCTGCAGTGTTAATATATTTTTGCGCTATATTACGTTGCGTTTTAAGTAGTTTTTAGAGATGAAAAATAAACTTTGTCCTTTTATATTTAATAAGTACGTCTTTATTTTTACTTACACCTGTATTCTAACGATTCTTTAACTAAAGATTCTATAAGTAAATAAAGTTTTTCAAATGCATTGCTTAAGAAAAGGTTGAGTTTTAGAGAGAATGTGTGTGTGTAAGACCAACGTGACTGTCTCCCGAATGATAAATTAAGTTTTAGTAACAATATAGGTGGCCGAGTTGGTTAGACCTCGGACTTGAAAACACTTAGGTCCCTGGTTCGAATCCCGGTGTGTACCAATGTGTTTTTAATTAAAAATATTTTGTACAATTGTTTGACAACACCACTATAGTGCCTCGTAGAGCACGTTAAGCTGTCGATCCCGGTTTAACTATACCAAATTGTGAAACTGTTTATAGATGGGTTATTGAATTATTCAAAACACCGCGACGAGCTAGCCACTTGTTCGGTGTAGACTCATACCACCGGCTACGACGTGGTGGGATTAAAACCCCTCCGCTGGGTACCCTGGGGCCGTCTAGGTGGTCTCGGGCACCGTAAGGCACCCGTGTATGTATGTAGTAACAACTCGAGAAATGTTTTTATATATTAGAGAAATGATGACTTTTAAGAGAATAAAACTTATAAAACTGGATGTTAATACTCTGCCATAGGATAATATGTAGGTATAGATATTCTGCCATAGGATAATATGTAGGCATTGATACTCTGCCATAGGATAATATGTAGGTATAGATATTCTGCCATAGGATAATATGTAGGTATTGATACTCACTCTGTCATAGGATAATATGTAGGTATAGATACTCTGCCATAGGATAATATGTAGGTATAGATACTCTGCCATAGGATAATATGTAGGTATAGATGCTCTGCCATAGGATAATATGTAGGTATAGATACTCTGCCATAGGATAATATGCAGGTATAGATACTCTGCCATAGGATAATATGTAGGTCATAAATGTATATACATCATAAATTCGTTCCGATAAGCATCTGCACATATGTCGTATTAATAATCTCTGTCACGACTTTAATGCTCAAAGGTGATTAACATAAACAGTATTATGCTAGACTTCGATGAGATCATTTGTTTGTCTCAAGTCTTAAGTGGTTTCAATGTGGGATATTTTTTGCGGAACTTTACATGAAGCATACGAAGTCTTGTCTTGTTTGTTGGGATCATTAATATACATTAATTGGCATTTGTGTTATTTTCTAGATATTATATAAACTGATTTAGGTTAGGTTATTTCTTGGAAGTTTATGTTCATATTATTATGTATACGTGGTGGCCGAGTTGGTTAGACCTTAGACTTAAAACACTTAGGTCCCTGGTTCAAACCCCGGTGTGTACTAATGAGTTTTTAATCTAAAAAAGTATGTACATTTAACGACATCACTATTATATAGTGTCCTATAGTGGGAGAACACGTTAAGATGTCGGTCCCAGTTTCACTATACCAAATTGTGAAACTGTTTATAGATGGGTTATTGAGTCTATCCAAACTTCGCGACGAGCTAGCCATTTGTTCGGTGTATAGGTGGGATTAAAATCCCATCCGCTGGGTACCCTGAGGCCGTCTAGGCGGTCTCGACTCAGGCACCCGTGATGATATTTTTTTTTTGTGGCCATGTTCGTAATTTAAGAAATATGCAAGGTCGGAGAAAGACTTAACTCCTGATGGTAGTAGGTAGGTACTTCTTTTTTTATAATGGACGGGCTTTGCATTTGACCTTAATCGTTCTTGTTAGTTTAGTAAGAACTCATTTAGTTTGTGTTGAGGATTTAGAACTTGCATAAAGAGTATTCGTTAAAAAATTTTTTTAGAATTGGCGGTCGACCTGCAGTTTTTTAAATTTCCTAAATCTTATAAATTAAATTTTAACCATAACCAATCAATAGCGCACTATAATATCTCAGTTTATAGCAGTTACTTCATAAAACAATTAAAAACGGTGCCAAATAAATTTAAATGTTGTGTCACGCAATTCGTAAACTTTAACTGTAAAGTGTTTTCCAAATTGAACGAAACAATCAAATTATCTGCCATGACCTTGCCCGGAATACCTAACACCGACTCTACGTGAGGTGCGTGTACTATTAATACTACCACCTTTACTACCTGTAATAATATTTCTTCTGTGCCTTTACTGTAAACAATAGTTTCAGTGTTTCGTGGGCAGTTTAATAGATGGATTTATTATGGAAAGAAATCAGTCAGTGAAGAAGTTGGTTTTGGTATTTCTTTAATTAATGTTTTTATAAGGTAGACTATTTTTATATCTTTATTCATCATCATAATACCTACTCCTATAGATAATTTTAAATATTTGCGCCGGTATTCATAAACACTTATCGAAGAACAATTTAGTTATAGAATGTTTTGTCTCTTTTTTTTAACAAAGAAAATTAATACGGGAAAAAGAGAAAAGTGTTTATGAATAAGGCCATTTGTCTACACTCGTCTTTATCAAGTTTAACAACGGAGTAGGGAAAATTTTAGTTTGCATCATGAATCTATATTTATTAGGGATTGCTTTAAAGGTATTAAAAAATCTGGGAAATTAGAACGACTTTGTAATTTAACAATTAACAATATTAAGGATTGCATAAGCTTTGATCCAAAACTACAATTTACATCATATTATTTTTCATTACCAGATTTTTTGCCTTTACAATTTTTTTTGGGGGGATATCCCTAGGATTTCAGTTCTAGGATCTTAGAGATACTTACTGTGAAGCTGTGACCAACTGTACACGCTGTGAAGTTCTAGGGACCGCTATTTTAATGCTGAGTGAGTCATATATAAATAAATAAAATTGTCACTCCCTTTTCCCACGGGGATAGGCAGAAACAAGGGAGCGCCATCTACAACGATCCTGGCATAACTCTCTCGCTTCCTTCACATCTACATACACTCTCTTCATACAAGCTCTACGGTTATGGGTACTACGGATACCAGCTTTTTTAAGAATGTCCCCATAGATGCGCCGTATATGCGCCGTTATTGCAGTTATTGAGACAATTTTATATTTCTCGAAAAGTACCGATTTAAAAAAAATACTAACTGAAGGAACGTCTTTATTCTTAGTATCTAAATCAGCATAGAATAATAAAAAGTGCTCCCTTTTATAATTTTATGCTAATTTAGGTATCATTAAACAACTATAAGCACAACCAGGAAGAAAACTAATGCTGAGTTGCACCAAAATTAATTCTCTGTAATTGTAAATGGGTAACTTAAATTTAAAATGAGGCGATTTTTAACTTTAATCATTATATTTACAAATACTTCATTTTGTTACAACTCAGCCTAATACTTTAAAATAAAATTATGCACTAGATCCAGAAAAAACATTGACCCAATTTAAATGAGCTGAAGTTTTTATTTATAATAGCTGATAACGAACCCACAATTAAAATATAAATTATTCTTAGCTTACACCAATAAATAACTCTATTGTTCTTCAGTAACTATATAAACCACGTTATCTTTAAAAAGGATATAAACTACGTCAATGGTGGCATAAATTCTTGTACTATGCAAATCATGGACTTTTTACAAAGTACATCAAATAGGTCGATCAATACAATGATAATTCCTTACAAGAAACCGTAAGATCTTGGCAGCATTCCCACAAAATCCAATCGGTACGACAGAACTTCATGACTTGCCCACTTGGCATATTTTACAATAGGGACTATTTGCAAACTATAATTTGTTAGTTATAACTTCAGATCTTAGAAGTGACGAAGTGTTCTTGGAGAACACAAGGAGTGTTCTCCAAGTAGTAGAACCGAAATTTCGTTGTATTCTAAGAAGGTAGGAAATTTCTAGAAAATTAGAATAATCTTTCCAGTCCCTCTTTAGACAATTCATTCTATAATGTCATTTTAAAATGTATGTTTTTAAAATGTTTATTATTTATATTACCACATCTAACCAGCTTATTTCTTCTTTTACAGTTCTACCACTAAGCGCTGGTTGCAGCGTTTCAGCAGCTAAACCTCAGCGTTTAAACTCCGTCGAACTGGGTGCAGAAGACGAAATGATGCAGGGGGGTGAAGGGCCCGGCGGCTGTGGACTCATCGAGCCACGTCGACTTCATAACCCCTGCTTGGAGAGCCCACAACGTATGGATTTGCACAGAGAACTGCTGTTTAATCAAAGGATGTGAGTAGCTTTTGTTTCGCTAGTTTGGTAAATTCAGTCATCAGCTACAGATAATCTGACACTCCTATATATAGAATCTTAGGGTCGGATTAATAGTCGTTGCTAAGCAATTGCTAATACTTGGCAAATGCTTCGGACTGTCAAACTGCATATGAAAAACTTAATTTTGACAGTTCTAAGCAATGGTTTAGGCTATGTAACGACTATTAATCCGACCCTAAGTCTATGCATCTCGAAGACTGCAGCGTCTCTCAAATATAGAGAATGGCTCAACTCCGGTTGATAGTTGGATAAAGAAACAGTACCTACCGTATCTTATACATTTTGTAGAACTAGGTAGAAACAGGCCTATTTAAAAATGTATTAGCTTTCGCAGTATAGCATTCGATTTTCCTTGAACACATTACGTAACCTAGTAAACCCAGGTTATTGAACGCTAGCAACTGGATTTAACATAGATGAAATGATTTTTGTGAATTATTAATCGAACGCGACATATGACTCTTAATTTACCTGATCGTAAATTAAGAGTGTAAGATTTTACGTGTTGTCAGTACAGTCATGGTCGGTTTACCAGTCGCCGTCCTATTATAATCAATGGTGCCCAATCGGTGGAGTCATGATACATTTTGTTAAATTAAGTGGATGACGCAAAGCTTAATGTCTCCTTGTGGTGTGAGAGCAATAAGCCGTGAGCTACAAGAGCAAATTAATACTAATAAGATACTGGCGTTTTTTATGACGGCCAAAAAATCCCTTCTCCACTTCCCAATCTTCAGAGTACTATCCTGCTACTTAAAAATTCTCATGTCATTGAAGTGCGCTTAGCTTCATGTCATAAGGTTTACATCGAGAGCAATACAAAAACTGTGCATCCTAAACAAGTTGTGACTCTTTTTCCCGCCGTTCTCGTTGCTCTCCAAAGACATTCTGTAAGAATTATTGGTGACGACGAGGTCGCCAATAAATTTAAATCTCTTCAGCACTGTAGAGACGTGGCGTCTCAGAGTATCTTTGATTTTACCGCTTAAATTATGAAGAGTGCTTTGAAAAAGTACATAATCTTATCTCACCATCTGTCACCATCATCTTTTCGCTTCTTACGTCACGCGCTTGACAAAGCATGCATTCACTTACCGCTGATAACATATATTTGAAGAAAAAAATCGACCTTTATCTTATAATCCCGGGTTCTCTTCTAAGCTAGTAACTAAAGCACTGCTTAAGTCAACATAGTAGGCGCCACCAACTAGTTATCGGTGACATTGGTGTTGTCTATTCTTGGACTGTATAATCTACTTATCATCTCAATGATATGTAGCCATAATGACATGTCGGACTCCAATAATAATAATAATAAAATCTGTCGGTGGTCTCCACTATGCTTTAGACATCGATTTAGACAAAGATACTTTAGATTCTACTACTTTCTACGTATTTCGTTTGATAATACTACTTAATAATAAAACTTCCGATACTGAATACATCTAATTTAATGATAAGCACAATTAGAATAAACTCTCTAAGCTATATACCAAGCGATAAACATGGCACAAGGTAGGGCATCTTGTCATAATAATGTGAACGACACCTGTCTCAAGGAAACGCCCACCACTTTGACGGTACTTCAGAGTTTCCTGTTTGACGCACTCCCATACCTTTGAGCTGTTGGTAACTATTAAATAATTAGTTATCCAATATTGGGAGTATTTTTGGTAATTCAATGGTATTGGTGATATTTTGACTAATAAATTCCTTCTAATCTATAAGTACATGAATTATGTGCCGACTAACTTTAACGCTATAGGAATTCACAAAGAAGTTATTTTACAAAAAGTGTGTTTTTTAGATGATCCTTATTACAACTAATGCACCTTTTAATATTTTTATTTAAAAAAGGGCGTTAATAAGAAAAGGGTGTGTAAAGATATGTAATATAAAAAAAGATATATAATAAACGATCTTCAAAACGAAAGATGTTAAACGGTGATGCAGAGAACTTTTCCATTTCAGCGAGTATAGGTCAACAAAGGATAGATCAATTAAGCATAAACATGAATCCTTGACCTGCAATACACTGCAGGTTGGTAAATGATATAAAAAGGTATGTTTAATGTTTTATAGTTTCTCACGAAAGGCTCCTCTGTTGAAAAGCTTTGTCAGGCGGTCCCATTGTTAGGCTGAGAGGCGGGTGTCGAAGCGAAGTGTCCTTCTCAAAATGCCTTGCAAAAAATCTCTGCTATGAGAAAGAACCTCTTTTTCCTTTATGTTTGCAGTTAAGAAATATGTATGCAATGATTTACGCAAATTCTTGGAATGAGAGGTAGAAAGTGGGTTAGGTACCAATCACTTTAGTGTGCTGCTGATGACATATCTTGCAATTTTAATTAAAGTACTTAAATAATATTCTACTAATAAAACATACTTTTAAACTCAATGATTTATTGGCACTTTACAGATGAACACAATACCTAAAGAGGGTTGCATAGGTCAATGTGTTTAATTTACTATTATCTCCACTGTATTAACTGTTTAATTCTAAAATATTAATCTCCCAATTCCTTAGAAAACAATAAAACCCTTCTTAAATCTAAAAGAGTACCTGTAGAGTTATATTAGCCAGGAAGGATATACTCAATGACTTTCGTATTAAAGTTGATTTTTTATTGACATTTTGCCCTGAACCTTGATGTCCACCATTAGTATAATTAATCAATAAAACTGTTGTCGGCTCATGTGCACCTTACAAACGCATTCCTAAAGCTCTCGAGTGTAGTTACCTTACCAAGGCCGCTAATTTTATCAAGCATGCCCGCCTTACGGGGCTGACAATACTCAATTAGTCTTGATTTATTTCTTAATTAAAATTATGTAATCAATTACAGACTCCCTTTTGGATACTTATTGGGATTCTTAAGATTTTTTTGAATCTATACAAGTTTTTAATTAAAAATATTTTGACCATATTAAATTGTAGTGTAGTAGTTAGGACAATTTGGTAGTCTTACTTATTGAAATAACCCAGATAAATTTATGTTATTAAAATTATCTCGGATCCATTTGCTCATTTCTCAGGTCGTTGTACTTACTATTAGGTCACATGCCGTATTTAATTAAAAAACAAAAAACAATATTACAATATTTTGGATTCAGTACAAGGACATAGAAGTTAATATAATAAAGCCAGCGTCTTTATAGACAATAACGGCAAGTGAGAGTGCGTGCATTCTTGTCCTACAGGTGCGCGACATCCTGTGAGACTGGATGCTGCTTGCACATCTGTTCTACATCCTAGGCCTGCAGATGTATGTGGTTAACTTGACCAAGTGGTTAATGTATTTATGGAAATAAACTCGATTGCACATGTCAGGGAATCGACATACGGGGGAAAATTAACAATTTCAAACTAAAAAAAAAAGATAAACGTAGAATATAATAGTATGTAGGTAAGTATAGATAATGCAAGGTATAGATTAGAAGAGATAAACTAAATAAAGACAATAAATTCCAATTTTAATTTAAATAATATCAATCAAAACCTTCGTTACAAAATATCCACATTTAGATAATATTTTTATTTAACCTTTCTTTTATTAAAATATGTTGAATATTTTTTTATTGTGAATTTTATGCATCGATTTATGGGTTCAGCTGAATTAAAGTTAAGGTAAATTCAGTAGGTAAAGAACTGCCTAGTTCCTTAGACAAAATATAATTTATAACAAATATATATATAAAAGTTAACAGAGCTACGTTCAGCAACGGAATGCCTGTTGATTCGGTCATTTCCAAAGCAATATGATTGTCGGCAAAGCAATCTACAGCATCGCACTGCTTATTTCCGCCTCTGCAGCAGCGCCGACCGAATGCCGGAAGGAAGTCATTTCAGCTCCGCAATGAAGCCCATTAAACTAGAGGACTCTATGGTCTGAGGGCAATGCTGTAAAATTCTCTGCCATTTTCTATAATGTGATGATAATAAAATTTTATATCCTAATTCGTTATGTCGTTGGCTCTTTGAAAACCTCACGGAAATTGCTTCTTGATGGGCGAACAGTTATAGGATATTTTATAATACTAAATTCTTTGTAAAATATTTATTACGAAACAGCACCTGCATTTTTACTTTAGTTATTGCTAATTGTAGTTGTCTATAGTTGACAACAATAGCAGGATATAGGATCCACCAACCAATAAAACCTGGCCTATACCAGTTTTATTTGTACTTTATATGGAAATAATAAGCTATCCTTTTATTTGATCCTATAGTCTTGACCACTTTAGTCAACTTCAGTTAGCAATAAAATACTACTCATAAAATTTGCCAAACTTTTAGTTACATTTAAGCAGGCGCTGATATGATACTATTGAATATTATTAGTTTTAGTGACTCAGACATCTGATGATGCAGAATACATCATTCAACGGAATATCAATAAAAGAGAGACCAAAGGTGATTATTACTACTAAGCTAGAAATACAAACCATTTAGATTAAAAGTATTGCGTCAGATTTAAGTGATTATGGCGATAAGACCTTGGTTATCAACATTTACGAATTGCTAAATTGGGGTTTTTAGCTATTTGTTTGATGTTTCCGAACTATACAATGTTTCTGTAGCGTGCTCTAGGAGTAAGTTTTCAAATTTTTACTTTTTCATAACTGTTCTCAATAATCGATCTATCTTTTGATTGGTCTTTAGTAACTACAAAGGTTTGTACTGAAGCACGAATTGTTTCTAAGGAATATTGAATTGAATCTCTAATATCCTTAAAAAACTTTTGTGGTTAAACAATTAAAAATGAATTATTAACAAAAGCAATAAATAACCTTTGGTACTAAATAAGTACCCGACTTTAACCGATAAAGCCCAAGTATCAACATTAAACAGGTGTTTTTATTTCTGATAATTCTTTGGGTTTTATATTTAAGTGTTTAGGAAAAAGGTTTGTTAGATAGAGGTCCTTGCTGATAGAGTAGTGGGTATGGTTTTAATGCAAAGGAATAGAAGTAGTTCGTATTCTTTGCTAATACCCCCTGATGAGATCATTCGTCAATAGCAATATAACACATCGAGGATATATCTTATTTAATTTAAAAATAAAGTCACAAATTAGCTGTCTACAGCTCTAAAAGCGATCTAAACATCTGTTTGTATGTAGCGAAACAAATTACATTTTAGCAGCGGACATCTTTTGCAGGCTTTCGCATCAGTGACCGTGGTGATTGGACCAGATATAGATTGTGATAGCCCGTGCTGGCTCTAACCTACTGAGCCTTTAATTTACCCGTCAGATAGCGCAAGGAAATATATAATTTATTGGTAAAACATTTAAGATCTTAGAAGTAGAGAGAACTAATATGGACAGGGTTTTGTTTTTGTAAAATCTTATTGTGTTATTAATTATGGGAACAACTTAAATAGACAAACGTAGTAGGAGGCAAAGAGTAAAAACCTCTTCATCATTGGCATAAATTTATAAACTTAGCAAAATTTATTAAAAAGACATAGATGAGTCTTTAATTGATTAAGAGATATTGAGTGTAGTAGATTGATAGTGCTAATGCAGTGCTGATAATATGATATTTAGCTAGTTTTATTAGAAGTTTACGGTTATTAATGCGGCTTCTAACCTAGAACTTTATAAGGATAGCTTAATCTGATATAGCCAGGAGACGTGAAAATGTGAAGCTTCGAAGCAATTAGGTGAAATTAAATCTGGTGCTGACGAGCCGTTGTTAATAGCCCGTCGCTTCACTCGCAAACATTGGCTAACTTTAACATATTATATACCTATAACTAATCCTAGACCTGGATATTATAAAAGCTTTTAAAAAGGAAGTAAAGAAAAAAAAAAACTGGACTGGTATAGAAATTTAAATAGTAATAATTATATATCATAAAGAGGATATCTAGAGTCCACAAAATTGGTTAGAATTTCGCTCTGAAATACAGGTCATCATCACAGCTGCCTTTTTTGGCTCCCGAGAACCATTTAAAACGGCCTTACGGTACCCAGCGGAGGGATTAACCCGTCATTTCGCCGATGGTATTCGGAGGCAACACATAACAAGTGGCAAGCTTGTTGCGGTGTTTATGATGGTATAGCCTCGTTGTATAAAGCAGTCACCCATTCCAGGTCCGGCCTTGTTTTCATCTGCGTTGCGGAGTGACTTAACCACTAGGCTGGGGCCGCTTTTACATAACATCTAGTCATGCTTCATCAATAACATGTAGTTCCTTCTGATTTTGAGCAGAAAATAAGGAAACTGACGTCAAATTAACTAAATTTTGGGATTGTTTCATAGCGTTTTATATTGTTTGCTTGCTTACGTACACGTGTTCCAAAAGATGATTCAACTCTATAATATTTCCGTTTGTAGTCATGTGTATGACGACAGTGGATGTGAAAGGATCCAATACTAATGTGGTTTTGGGACCATCTGTTGCTCAGAAATAAGTTATTTCTTTTATGTAATTTATTTTTTATCTATAAGTCTGCAAACAATATGTTGACTTGCTTATATAATGTAATGTGTTTTCTTGCAGTTTTTAGCTTTTAATATTCAATCAAAAACATTAACAAATTTGTTTTATAAGTTGCGCTCTATATGGTAAATTAGGTAGATTTTTAATTATTTTAGGTTTGATTTTCTACAAATTTCTCAACAGCATGCACTGCAAACTATTGGAGTACATGTTGTATAGGACTTAGAAAAATGATGTCCAGGTATATTTTGTTAATTATCTGCTTAGGTACTATTTTTTTTGGAGCACGGCATGTGACTTTGTATCTACCTGATGGTGCTTACCATCAGGTAGATACAGCCCTACAAAGTTCATATACAGAGTCGATTAATGCATAGATATCATTCATCGCTCCTACAATGGCGACGTCAAAGACGAATTTGCATTAAGTGTCTACTTTAATATCCCGTCAGCGTTATCATTACGTAACTGCACCCAGGAAGGAGACAACCACCTCGACAAGAACAGACGCACAAACCTCTTGAAATCCGGTAAAGCCACTGCCTAACACTGAATGATGACTAGTCACTTAACAGTTTCCTAACTGGTCGGTTATTTATAGTATTAACGTGCTCTCCGAGGCACTATAGTGGTGTTGTCAAACAAATGTACATTTTTTTTTAAATTAAAAACTCTTTGTTACACCCCGGGATTCGAACCAGGGACCTTTTTGCAAGGTCTAACAAACTCGACCACCACGTATATATAGTATTTGTATATATTGGTTATATTTTTATCTATCGTGTTATAAATGTTATATTGCAACATTTACTGGGTTGATTTATTTTAATTCTGTTATACTGTTTAATCAGTGCAAGGTCGTGATCTAGCTAGGCTATGAAAATGTTTATTTCGTACAGACAGATAATAATGTGCGTAAAATATGTTACTCAAGTAATTTATCGCAATGGCGGCTTTAATTAATGATTGATTAGCGGGACTGTATATAACGCGTAGAATCCAACGCTTATCTATTTTACTATTGTAATACTAACTCACAAGCTATTTCTTGTAGTCACATGATGTAATCCATTTGGAATTTCAAAATAAAAATAAACACAATCACGGGTGCCTATTTGGCTCCCGAGAACCGTTTAAACGGCCTCAGGGTCCCAGCGGGGGGATTAACCCATCCTCATTTCGCCGATGGTATTCGGAGGCAACACCTAACAAGTAGCGAGCTTGTTGCCTTGTTTATGATGAAATAGCCTCGTTGTATAAAGCGGTCACCCATCCCAGGCCGGCTTTGTTGTCATCTGCTTAACCTTGTTATCAGTTGCGCAGTGACTTAACCACTAGGCTGGGGCCGCAATACTAACTTACAAGTTATTTATTTTAGTCACATGATGTAATCCATTTGGAATTTCAAGTGCTTATGTATTTTTTACTTTAACTAATATAAATACAAAAATAAATATATAAAAAGCGGCCCCAGCCTAGTGGTTAAATCAATGCGCAACTGATAACAAGGTTAAGAAGATGGCAACAAGGCCGAAACTGGGATGGGTGACCGCTTTAGCCAACGACGCTATACCATCATAAACATCGCATCAAGTTCGCCACTTTTTAGGTGTCAAAGTCAAAGTCAAAAATATTTATTTCATGTAAACCTTTACAGGCATTTATGAAAAGTCAAAAAAAAAAAAAAAAAGTATATATATAAGGTCCTGTGTGTACTTGGCCAGGTCGCCATTCCTCCCACAGACAGTGGTGTTGCCTCCGAATACCATCGACGAAATGAGGACGGGTTAATCCCTTCTCTGGGTACCCTGAGGCGGCTTAAACGGTTCTCGGGAGCCAAAAAGGCACCCGTGATGGTATTTAATATAAATACGTGGTGGACAGACCGTAACAGAGGCGGTTGATTTGACAATGAAGCGATTATATTAAAATACACACGTAAAGAAAATTCGTCTTTGTCGCGCCCATTTCGTAACTGCATCATTTAGCCGAAAAAGTTAAATGTTGTTAAACAAGTAATGATTAACAAAGTATTGATTTAACCCATTAATGGATTTTGTAGGTCTGTTTAACATCAGGTAGATTTTTTTTTAATGCAGCACGGCATGTATTGTTGTACTTGATGATAACAGTCCTACAAAGTCATTAATAACATTGATATCTCCCACTATGCCGGCTAAATGATTAAATTACGAAACGGGCGGCGACTATTTGCATTATCTAACTGCCCGTTTCGTAACCCTACCCTGAAAGGAGACTATAACAAGAAATTGAAATCGATGCATAGTCTCCTGAAAACCAGTAAGCCCACAGACTAAAACCGAAACATGACTAGGTCACTTGAGGTTTTTGCATCTGTATGAGCGGGTGGTAAAGAGACCGGTCTGTCGTTGTAGAGGCCTTCCTCTCTAGTTAAAAAGTCCTTCCTTGTTTAGGTAGATATTTGCATAAAAAAAAATCTTTGTATAATATTTTATTCATATCTATTTCAGAGGAAAGAATGTTTTGAATCAAAAAAGCGAACTACAGAAAGCCCTGTCGAAGCACAAAGAAAAACAAACTCTCAATCAAGAAAAAGAACAGAAAGAGACACCAGGTAAATATATTTTATTTTATACTCGTTGGTGCCACTTAAGGGCTCTGTAGTCGACTTGACGCTCATACAAACGTACTTCCAATATTAGACCTTGGCGTTTTTGTTCTGATTTCTACAATACAATGAACAACAAAAATATGATTTTAATTTTGCGACAAACAGTAATTGGTGTATTACGCAGACTTCGCGATTACGAATGCAGTGTCCTTAAGCCTGTGTCCATATCTCACTGAATATTAAGTAAAGATTTATGCAGGATTCCGAGAACTCGTAAATCCTTCTTTAACACCGCCCTTTAAACGGTATCATTCATAGTGAGAAAGATCAATAGTATTGTTTTGGACATCAACATTGTATTGGTTATCTAGATTATTTATAGACTTACCACACATATCTTACAACAATGTTTATACAGGATAAAAAGAAGTTACTGTAATATCTACTAAAAGTTGAGAGTATTCCCACATTCCGGACACTCAACTCAAAAAGGAAGCCGATATCCGGAATTATCTAGTCCGCACAGGATTACAAAAAAAAAGTTTCTGTAATATCTACCAAAAGTTAAGAGCATTAGAACACACTCCGGACACTCGACTCAAAAAGGAAGCCTATATTCGGAAAAATTTAGTCAATAGATAAAGGATTTAAAAAAAAAACTGTAATATTTACCAAAAGTTGAGAGCATTAGACCACACTCCGGACATTCGACTCAAAAAGGAAGCCTATATTCAGAAAAATTTAGTCAATAGATAAAGGATTTAAAAAGTTTCTGTAATACCTACTATAGTTGAGAGACTTATCATTAGACCACACTCCGAACACGCGGTGCCAATCAAGACGCGGGATATGGGGGCATTAGTGATAGGTGTTTCTGCAGTCGATCGCACGTCCCTCCTATAAGAGTGTCTAGTGTAGTGTGTAATAGTCGATGCTTAGCCAACAAGTCATGCTTCGATCGAACTGTCAAGTAAAAATTGTGTTTTTCTTTATACAGTTTGACAGTTCTAGCTTTGCTAAGCATGAAGGGGGGGGGGGGGGTGAAGAGTGTATTTACAATAATATAGTCATAGGACCAATCATAAGCCAATTATTGATCGACCCCATTCATGGACTTTGTAGGTCTGCTCACCACTAGGTAGATATAAAGTCACATGCCGTTCTCAAAAAAAAAACACCTACGGAACCCTCAAAGTAATAATTAATAACCAAACCATATACTATTAAATTAAACAAGTCAATTAAATTACGATATTATGTTGTAACTTATCGTATACGTACGAGCACCTATATTTCGCCATTGCGTATGAAAACAATTAGTTCTATCCTGAATGAATGAATGATTGATTGATTGTCCGCGATGCGTACGCGCCGTGTCCGCCGCGGGTCGTCGCTTAATTTAATCAATAGCCATTAGCATTAATTTATCGATCAATTAGAACATGGCGGGCCAGCAAGTTGGGTTTTATAAATAAAAAATGAAGGCAAGCCAGTGAAATAAAAATCTGATTGCGAATGAAAATCGTCAACTGACCATTTTTTATCCGTCTCTGTCACCGCCCATTTTATAATCGCTGCATTTTACCGACATAGTGGGATCGATCAATGTTGTTTGACAACAATTATTGATCGACCACATTCATAGACTTTGTATGTCTGCTCACCAGCAGCCTAGGTACATACAAGGTCACATGCGTACTCCAATAAAATAAAAGTCATGCTTTGGTTTTAGTCTGTGGGTTCACCGATTTTCAGGAAACTACTGTATTGATTTGTTGTCAAGGTGGTAGTCTCTTTTCAGGAGTGGTTTAATTAAAGATATTAAAGTAGACCCATAATGGAAATTCGTCTTTATTGCCGCCCGTTTCGTACCCACATAATTGTCACACCGAGAGCGATCACTCACAACCTACCAAAAATATTTAATAAAATAAAAATGCTACATTTATTCTAAAAATTAATTCTAGTAAAAATCCACAACAATATTACAGTACAGAAAGTTTAAAAAGTAATATTTCTTTAGGGATGGAAAGTTGTTGCATAACTTTTAATTGATGCTTCGGGACACCAATTTTTCCAAGGAATTGCGCTGATGGACCTGAAAAGCAAATCCTTGACCTAAACATTTTATTTTATTAACTATATTAAAGTTTGTGTTCGGCCGAGTCGATAATAAGGCAAGGGTTTAAACCCTAGTATGCCCCAATGAGTTTTTATAATAATAAAAGCTTGCTAAGCTATTCAACGAACTGAACCCGCTGTTGCACTACGCTGTTACATTACGGCAGAAATGTATAATATCGATTAAAGTTTAGCTTAGCGTTGTGCGCGTAATTCACCGGTTGAACTATCTAGCATAAATAATTTATATTTATTATAGTTTTAGTTTTATAAAATTTTAGTAAATTTATTTTTATATTATAAAACAAAAAAACAAAAAAAAATAAAAAGTCCCAGTTGCATTAAAGGTTTGTATAAAAAGCGCAACAAGCTGGGCACTTGTTTGATTTAGACTCAGAATACCATTAGGTATGACATGGTGGGAACAAACCCCCACCGCTGGGATCTCTAAAGCTATCTATCCCTAAGGCATCTGTAATGGTTCCCTCGTAATTAGGCCCTACCTACAGGGATTTCGTTATAACATGATAGTCGATAAAATCGTTTTTTTTTAATTGGAGCACGGCTTGTGACTTTGTATCTACCTGATGGTAAGCAGATATACAAAGCCCATGAATGGGATCAATCAATAGTTGTTTTTAAACAACATTGATTACTCCCACTGTGCCGGCTAAATGATGCTATTACGAAATGGGCGGCGACATAGACGGATTACATTACGAGTATATTTTGATATAGGTACTCGCTGCCTTATCGTTAATGCAGCCACCCATTTCGTGAGTGCACCCTGAAACGAGACATCCACCTGGACAAGCAATCGATGCAGTAATCTCCTGAAAACCGAAAATACCACAACATGACTAGGTCACTAGGTTTTTGCTTCTGTATGGGCGGTAGTAACGAAGTTATAAAGACCGTCCTCCCACCTAAAAATATAAATGAACTTTCGGATACAAAAACAATCGATTTGAAGATATTGAAGCGGTCCATAGTGTATGGAGATGATGGCTAATCGCTTTGAGCATTATCTATACAATCAAATTTAATTGCAGTTCAGTCAAAGTTATAAAAATAGTTTTGAGGCACTTCCTCTCTTTTTTTTTGTAATTTTTCAATTCATTAAATCTTTTGTAGTTTGAATACAAAGGCGCATTCGGCCATTTAGGTCGGTGCAAATAAATCGATGACGTAAGACGTTCCCTAGAAAACCTTTTAGTGTATTGGATGATGACGTTCTATTTTGTGTGGATGACCTCGGACTTTTATAAGTATCGATTTACTTTTTAAATGTCGATGAATTTAACCAATACCTAACTAATTTTATTGAAAAAAAAAAAAAAAAAACGACTGTTATCTTAAGTACAACATCATAAGTCGTGGGGAAGTAAGAATTTCGAATAATTGCAATATAAACTGTCTAATCTGACGATCACGCACTGATATGTCCGTCAGGATTGAGGGGCCACATTTTTATAATACGAATTAATATTTCACACTTTATATATTTTTTTTTTATATTTCCGTTAATATTAAACGGATTTAAAATGAGGTTTGTGTGGTTTGAAAGAATATATTTTTACAATTTATAGACACGTTTTCTAAGTTTTCAACTAGTATAGATTGGGAGATATTGAAGTTTACTTTAATGAAAACGTCAGCACGATAGGGCCAACTAAAACCCTATATAACTTTTTGATTTTAAGTTTTACAAATTTGAGACTTTTTTACAAACTTTAGACCGATTTTTACTAACTGCTGGCATAACAATTATTAGCAAATTCGTATTATAAAAATGTCGCCACATTTTTATCTTAATCCTGACGGACATCGCACTAATTTAATGCCGACTCAATAATTTTCCTGCACGATGGAGACAACATGATTGTTATTGTGGTAAGGGGTCTTACTTACTCCATACTTTGGGAGGTTGTCCCTTATTTTTTTAGTACCTAGATTATAATAATAATAATATGTAGGACAATTTACACATAATGCTCTGGTCACAAACTAAGCTCTAGGCTTGTACCATGTGTACAAGAAGCAACGATATAATACATATTATATTTTTTAAACACCCAGACCGTGACAAACTACAGAAAACAAGGTACAATTTTTTATTTTTTGCCATGGGTGGGAATCGAACCCACGACCTCCGGATACAACGCCAAAGGCGCAACCACTAGTCTACGGAGGCTGTCGGATTGTATAGCAGTAATAAATAAAATTCTGAATAATACGATCAGTGCACGTGGTTTTTGCACTTAGAACCCTATATAAGCTTTACAACAGAAAAAGAGGAGAAATGGGGCGCAATTTTGAAATCAGAAACAAAAAAAATCACAGTAACCATTCGACACCATCCATCTTGGATTTTTTTTTTCGGTGTGTTGTCAGTGCAAGACAATTTAAATTTGGAATAGTAGTATCATATATAGATCTCACTACAATTCCAAATTCAAACTTTTTACCTCAACCGGGTTTTTTTTGTAGATATTGGTCCGGATTAGGGTAGCGAACATTTTTTCAGCAAAATATAGTATTTCTTAAAAATACACTTAAAAAAAAAAATGGAAAAATAAAACAGACAAATATATAGGTTAATTATTTGTTAAGTATTAATTTTTATATAAAATATATTATTTTGCACTTCTTGCATAAATACTTTTTTTTTTAAAGAAATAATTATTTGTTAGATTTCGGTGTTGAAATTTTTTTCTTTCTTCCACAGTATATAAGTACGCAAATCCGAAATATAGTACAATACTATATATTATAATACGGTTGGCAACCCTAGTCCGGATACAAACACAGACTGAGTAATCCCATAAGGGTACTATTTTTTAACTTAGGCAACCCTATAAAAGAACATGTAAGATTTCGAGCTTCAATTATACACCTACCACATAAATCTTTTCTTCTCATTCCCGAGAACTCTTTCAAAAGAATTCCTTACGTCCTGAGTAATATATTATCCATCAAGTCTGGCAGACTAGCGGTTGGTTGAATGCATTGACTGCAGTGTTATCGCTTGGGTTTTTGCGGACATATTTGGCGGTCCATCCGGTAAGAACAGGTGTTCAACAGGTCAATGCACTGGAGTTTATAAAATTCCTTACGTAACGATTAAACAAAAAGCATGTGAGAATCTTTATGATTTACCATTCTTCTTAACTGTTATACACCCGTCTATTAATGCCCCTTGTTAAAATAATAAAAAAAACACGCTTAGTTTAACCTTCCACTAATTAACTTAAAAATTAAACACGTGTCTATTAATTTTATAAGGAGATTGTGTACCAAGTTGGCAACCCATACACCTATCCTTATTGAAACAAAAAAAATGGAACACCTATCAATTTATTTTTAAAGGTAAATTATAATGTGTTCCAAGTATGTAGAATCTTTACTTTAAAAATATTATCTTTTCTGAAAATTTGTTTATGCCTCGTTTTTACTCCCATGGGATTCGAATTTTGAAAAATCCCTTAGTGGGTCCCACTAACACAAAAGGTATCTACTGTTCAAATTTCACATTCCTATCTTCAGTTTTGTGGGCTGGTGATGTCAGTCAGTTACAACCAGCTCTTTTATATATATTAAATTGTATATTAATGCTCTTTTATATATATTAATATTGTAATACTTTAGGCAAAAATATACAATAGTTAGTATTATTAATATGTAATCTTATAATTTGTATATATTTTTAATGTTTCAAAGCTACCTAACTTTTTATGACTTATATTCCTCTTAATAGGTATTACCTTATTAATTATATTGGATACACTTTCTATATAAACTATAAATTAAGTAGTTGCTTAGGTACAATTACTTGGCGGAGTAGGTAATAAAAATATAGGAAATAATATGGAGCAATATACTCGTAAATATCTATTGTAAATAATCTAGATATGAAAAAAACTACTAAGATATAGGGTGTTCGTGAATATTTTCCCTGAAACTTTACCTCGTTTAGTTTAACAAATAAATAACTAAGCCGAATGTTTTTGCTCTGTTATAATTAGGGTACTTTTCACCATGCAAAGTAATTTATTCAAATATATGAATGATGTATTAAAAATATATCGAACAAGAAATCAGATTTTCCAATTTATTCTCTATTTTTTTTTTGTTTTGTCTTTTATCTACTAGTCAAACAGTAGGTAAGTATAGAAAAAAACGTTATAGTATGTTGTCGCGGTATTCTATGTCATTAGGCAGTCCAGCCGTTGGTATTGACCTGTAAGCACTTAATAAGCTTATGCCAAGGTTAGGAGGACCCTTTATATGGCTTCTGCTGTATGTAGTTCAGTCCTTTTTTTGTTAGTGTAGATAGGCCTTTAGATTTTGATATTGACCCCGATCTAATCTTTTGCATTTTTTATAAGAGGCCATTTTCTTAAAGACTCCTCTGTTTCAAAGAAAAGAATGGACAAGGAAGGCATCAAAATTGAACCTTAAACTAAAACTACTAAGGCACAAACTAAACAAGTATGTATATAGATTTTTTTACATTGGTGTCCAATAATGCTGACACGAGTTATGTCTCACGCCTAACTCGTTAATACACTTTCCACAGGGTCGTATAAACAAGCAATAAAGACATTTATGTTACGAGGTTAATAAACACAATTACAGCAATATTACTTTCTTATACGACATTATAGAGCAGTTTAAACTTAAACGTTAGTTTTAATTATTTTGGTCGAATGAACTTATAAAATAGTCATTTAAAAATTAACTCTTGCAGAAATTTTTTACCACGTATGTATAGAAAAAACGGGTGACTGTGAGGGATCATAGTCTCTTGTGTGGAGATCTTTTACGTAAATTTATTTATAACACTACAGAAGTAACAAGAAGTAATAATTCCTTATGTTTAGAAAAAGTATCCAAATTTATCTTACAATTATTTCTAACACATTTTTTCATTGTAAATTATATATCATTTGTTTTATAGAGCAGTAATTGGTGGCGTTAGAAAGATACTATATTGTAAAACACTTTTCATTACACCGCACTCTTCCTCACACAACATTTTTTCTCATACAACATTCTTTCTCACACCGTTCTCTCCTCACATAATATTTTTGCTCACACAACATTCTTCCTCACACCGCACTCTTGCTCACACAACATTCTTCCTCACACAACAATCTTCCTCACACCGTTCTCTCCTCACATAATATTTTTGCTCACACAACATTTTTCCTCACACTGCACTCTTGCTCACACAACATTCTTCCTCACACAACATTCTTCCTCACACAACAATCTTCCTCACACCGTTCTCTCCTCACATAATATTTTTGCTCACACAACATTCTTCCTCACACCGCACTCTTGCTCACACAACATTGTTCCTCACACAACATTCTTCCTCACACAACAATCTTCCTCACACCGTTCTCTCCTTACATAATATTTTTGCTCACACACCGTTCTTGCTTACACAACATTCTTCTTCACACAACAATCTTCCTCACACCACATAACTTGTGAATATAATATGTTTCTGCGGCCTAGTTTGTAATAGTATCTATCGTATGGATTCTGGGTTTTTCTCACCTTTATCTATTTATATATCTGAATCCTAAATTATTATCTTGATAAAATATTTTTGTCTTATTGATCATTCTGTTTTTAAAACATTTTTACGCGAAAACAAGGTTAAATGTTAGATCTTAATTTTGATAAGATAAGTAACAAGTATAGGAATTTGAAAAATATACCTACATAGCCAATTATGCAGTTATAGTTCCAAGAAATATAGGTAATATAAATATCTTTATGTGTTGTATCCCAGCGTATGCGCAATATATCTACAAAGTAATATAGTATTACATATTTATAATAAGATTAATAAAACACTGAACATATATAGTATGAAATATATAGATAGTAAAAACACCCTTGTAAAATGGCTAATGAGTCTAAATTACAGTCAGACTGAGGATCTTATGCAGTTTATTTCATAAATTGCATAGGATCCTACTACTGAACTTAAAAAAAAAATACCTACCCACTCTGTTTTCTTGAACTATTATTTCACTTTAGCTTAAAAAAATATATAAATAAAAATCAAAAGGAATACCTATTAATAATAATGAAAAAAAAAATGAAAAAAGTTATACATATCCACGCATAAATCACCTTTATACATTATAAAACTATGCACGCATTCATACCCACAATCTTTAGGTTTTCAAATAAAAACCCAAACTAGCACACTTTTACAAACGCATACACCCGCAATCACACACACCACACAAAATTACACACACCACATACACCACACACACCACATACATCACATACACCACATTCACCACACACACCACATACACCACACACAATCATTCATAGGCATATTTTATACACTATAATGTAATTAAAAATAAACTTTGTTAACAATAATTCTATTGGTTAAGTAATTTTAATGTTTATATTTTTGTACTTGATAAGAAAATCAGCTATGGAAGAGTGAGGTCATTTGACACAAGTGTTAATTTACTTAAAAAATGACCTCAATCACAGTAAAGAAATGTATAATTTGGAAAGAAATAAACATTTTATTTATTATTATTATTTATATTTCTCTTACACCATAGTATCTCATTTTACATTATATTGCTTCCTTTGATCGGTTCATTACTTTCGACTTTAACCTTAATTGACCCAATTTATTCAAGACGTCTGGGTGTTTATGAAATTCAATCGTTTGTAATCAAATATCTGTGACAGCAAAATTGTGGTTTCGGTTTGTGATATAGCTATTCTATTTGATGTATGTATTTGATTCGCACTAACCTAACACAGGCCCTACGAAAATACGCCATTTATTCGTAACAAATAACTGTACTTATATTATTCGTAAAATAATTAACGAAATCATACAAAAGATTAGTATCCATATATGTTTTTCAATTAGCTTAAAGTACGGTCGCGGAACAGAAAATATATAAAATGACAATTTATATATCGGGTAAATATGCCGACTCGCTCGAACGTTGGGTATTTCAGTAATTCTGTGCGAGCGATTCGGCTGCAATAAAGTGCGCGAGCGACAGAGTAAATATAAAAAAACAAATTACAATTACACAAATTGTGTTTAACTGACTATTTTAGGAGTAAAATAGACTGTGTCTTCGCTGCCATGCAAGGTTCATAAGCGTGATTTATAACATTTTTGATTTTCATATAAAACTTCGTCGAGGAGTTAAAGTACGGTCGCGGAACACAAAACAAATAAAATTACAAATTTTTATTTATGAAATAATTTATCTGTCGGGTAAATGTGCTAAGGACTCGCTCAAACGTTGGGTATTTCACTTATTCTGTGCGAGCGAATCGGCTATAATAAAGTGCGCGAGCGACAGAGTAAATAAAGTCGAGTTAATGGCCGAAATTCTTTCTGCTCCGCGATCGAAATATAAATTGTGTTCCACTGACTATTTTAGGAGTAAAATAGTGTAGTAGACTGTGTCTACGCTATCACGGTTCATAAGCGTGATTTTTAACATTTTTGTTTTCCAAATAAAACTTCGTTTATTAATCCAATAACATAAAATTTTCAGAATTAGAACGAGCAATAGCCGAGCGTGCTCGTCGCCTAGAAATGGCAGAAGTCGGAACAACTACCGAACCCGACCCCGCGACCAACCCGACCTACCAAGAAATACGCGCTAAGCTACGACACGCGAGCTCGACGCACGCGCAGTAAACACTCATCAACGATCCCGATTGGCCAATTAATAGCGCTCTCCAATGTGATTGGCCGATTCATTGAAGTTTTGTTTGTATTCCATAACCCTTCTCGTTTCGGTTATAGTAGGTACAATATGTTATTGTGCGTTCGTTTAGTTCGTGCACATTATATGTATTGTAAACTGTTTTATGAACTCATCGAACACAGCCTTAGGTGTTATCCTAATTAGCTTTAATCAATCATGTGTTGAGGACAAATTAAATTCACCCTAAGAAGGCAATTTTGGAATAAATTACCTAAAAAAATCAGTAATTTTGTTACAAATAATTGATTGTCACAATGTTGCTATAAGACAAAAATAAATCTACAAATCACGTGTAAAGACTAATTGGCAGATTAAAATGTTGTTTCTAACATCCTGTATGATGGAATCGCATTGATCGCACGAATAAATCGCATTGTTTAATCGCGCCGTGCGTAGATTAAAAATTAAGATGGCGCCTTTGGATGATGGGTTTTGGAGAAGATGCACTATATCTAAGTGGATGTAAATTATTTTAAATTCACAATTTCAACTCATATACTCCTAATTAAATTTCATAAAATTTGAAGAAAGTACATCAATGTAAGGTATCAAATAGTAAACATACAATTACGAGAGGGGGAAGGGGAGGGTATGGAATTATAAAATCATTAAATGATAGCTTAAAGGTGTGATAATGATTATTTATAACGAAACAAATATAAATAATCAAACGCTGTACATGTCGCGTGTGATTGTGATTTGTAAACAGCTAATTATTAAATTCACTATCTTTAGTAACTCTACCATAGACTAATGTAGTAATAGTAATTTTTCTAGACCAATAAATAAGATAAAAATAATATGGGTGCGCTGGAAACATAATGCTAAAGCGTGCTCGTTCTCGGGAAAAAGAAAGAGATAGAGGTATGAAATATGTGTATATTATATTTTTTTCTTGTCCCCAAGCGATGGCACAGGTAATAATATTTGAATTTTGGAAGGCACCTCTAGTGTTGCATAGGTATAACATGTTAGTTCAAATGTTATCCGCAATATGGCGAGATTTAATTTTAGTGGTCAGCCACTTTATCATATTGCTTTAAACAAAATATCAATATACAATCCAATCAATATACAATTCAATAAATTTAATACCATATATATCATATTAATCACTTTAGGTGTCTTATAATATATTATTTTTGACATACAATACGTTTAATGATATAACATTTTACAAAATATACTTGTCATATTATGAAGATAATAATAAAAATAATATTAAATAAGAAAACATAATATTAAATAGTATTTGGATATGTTTTAGTTTCCCTAACCATCCGCTAGGGGCACCGTTCAGATTTTCTCACAAAGTTTACAAAAAAAAAGCAGCTGCCCCTACATATACATTAGTTCTGAAAAATGTTTGAAACTGGCCTATTTTCTCATTTACTGGCTCTTGCTACATTCGCTAGCATATTTTAAAACTCATGGTAGAGGTACATAAGGGCTTCAATTTTACTATTTTGTTAATATGTACCAGTAGGTACGTTACTTCCATTTTCTATTACCAATATTTATACAAGTCATAATTCGTGTTTAGTCTACGGGTTCATCATTTTTCAGAAACCTATTGCATCGATTTCTTGTCGAGGTAGTAGTTTCCTTTGAGAGTGCGGTAACGTATCTGGAAGTCGTAATGACAAACAATAATGTTTTGTTCGAACCCATTCATTGGGTTTGTACGTCTTTGTACGTCTGCTTACCATCAAGAAAATACAAAGTCAAATACTATGTGACTTTAAAAATAAAAATAGTAGAATTGAAGCCAAGATTAGTGGAAAAGATAAGTTTTGATTTGAGTGTATAGCTTAACGCGAGGAAGTAATTTAAGCGTATTATTATTATGTACTATTAAGTTTACACTATTATTATTTAGTTTTATTATGATTTAAAAAACTACTACTATATATTTTAAGTATGTTAACAAATTTACCAAAATGTATTAATTATTAGGTACTTTATGTATTTTAATTTGTTAGTTAACTATAATTTAAATTACATAATTTGTTACTTTTAAGTAGGTATATTTTGTTTGCTGTTACCTAGATTTTGGATTTTCCTTTTTTAGAAATTTTTACAAAAAAAAAACTATTACAAATATCACACCTAATTTTTATGGGTACTAAGTACTTTTCAAATAAGAAATCCTACAATTTAATTCTTGTACATATAAACTGGTTTATGCTAGACCAAGTGTTACCTAAATATGTTTTGTAAAGTAGGTAAATACAAACTGTGAAATTGATTTAATAATTTGTCTATACTAAATTATAAAGAGAAAATATTTGATTATCTGTTAGTTCCGGAAAAACTCCAAAAACTACTGAATGAATTTAAAATAACTTACAGCAATAAAGAGACAGAGTAATAATAGGGTTGTATTTTATTTGGATCTGATTTATTTTATATATAACGGCACGTGAAACCACGGTGCACCTAGTCTTCAATATTAAAAAAACCCGGATAACTTTTTTTCCCTTACAAAATGTCAGAAGAAGTTGAACAGAGACGAAAATATTATAATACATTTTAACATTATAAAATTGTTTGGCTTCCCCATACAAATTGGTCATTTTAACATTACTAGTTTGTATGGAGAAATATTTTTTTTATTTCCGACATATGGTTCCATGGGAATAGTTATTGGATTTGATTAGTAGGACCTCATATTTGACCAAAGTATAACCTTTCAAAGTCACCCTGTATATTAGGTAACAAAGTAAATATAATATGTTGGTCAGCCAGGGGTCTACTTACAGGTAAACCCAGGAAAATGTAACCTGGGGCCTATTTTATAAACGTGACAATTGTTATTTACCATGATAATTCATAATACATTGCTCAGTTTAGTTGGAGTTATTTACTTAGAAACATCTAAATCAAGCAATGTATTATAAATTGTCATGGTAAATTATAATTGATACTTTTATGAAATAGGCCCCTGTATATAATACCTACGTATTATGTTGTTCCGATAATATAAATATAATCCACCAGATACAATATCTAAAAATTTACCGTATTTTTTGTAAAAGGTGTTTGACAAAGGAAAGTCCAGTGTCTAAGGGCGTTACATTGAGAAATGACTGAGGTTTACAAAAAGACCGTAGAAGGGTATGAACTGTGCACTGTAGAGAAAACATATTTTTCTAAACTTTTTTATGTCACAAATAAATGTCGTGTCTCCATTTTTATGCATTTACTCGTTCTCGTTAACCCTTTTCTACTCGTATATATACTTATCACAAGCTTAGATATTAACTATGTATATACATCTATATGTAAGTCGATATAACTACATTATATAATATTTACACTCAGTTCAATATATGAAAACAAATTGCAATTGTACCAAATTATTTATTTATTTAATTACAAGGAATAAAGTATAAAATAAATACAACAAAAAATAAATGCTAAAACTGAGTGTAATTATATTGGTGAACTACTATCATTCCAAATTAAAATCTAGCATTTTGCCTTCTCTATAAATTGTTAAAAATAATAATCAGATAATATTTACTTATTTAAATTATTATTGTAGACTTTCTTATACTTCTACTATAAAAACTAAATTAAAAAAAGCTATAATAATTATCTAGACCAAACTACCTAAATGTTAATATTATTATCTAATTTAGAAATATAAAGTAAAGAAAAAAAAATGTTCTTATGCTATTCTATAACACCAGATATTATAAATTATATTTCTATTTAACGTTTATTATAGAAGAATAGGTTGTTAGCACTAAAAATTATAGTCACTGTTGTCTTATAATGTTATACCTAGATGCAGAAATATTATAGAAATCCTAATAGTACTTTGGATAAACCTTTATTAGAAAAAAAAAACATTTCATAAATTAAATGGTAGAAATTAGCTATTTACGTAAACCTTACCGTACTATCTAACTAAATTATTAGGTATATTATTGCTTAAAAACCTAATTAATGGTTTTTCCAGAGTTTTATTATCACCATCGATCGGCAATTGTAGATATTTTTATTTGCCAAATTTTAAAGAAATCTTATGCAAGTTTTTAACTAAAATGTAAATGAGGCTGGTTTCCCATTTTGAGATGTTAATATTAGCAATATAAATCACAGCATGTCATTAACCATGTATAGACATTTTTGTACAGATATTGATGCCACTTTTGTTCTTATACTACATTCTAGCTGTGATTTTGTATGAAAACCGCCTACATTTTGTATTCTTAATATAAATCACAACATGCAGCTGTGATTTTCCATAGAAACCAACGACATTTTGTTGTCTTAATACAAATCATAACATGTGGCTGTGATTTTGTATAGAAACAGACGCCATTTTGTATTTTTAATACGAATCATAACATGTAGCTGTGATTTTGTATAGAAGTCGACGCCATTTTGTATTTTTAATACAAATCACACATCTCTTTTGCTATCGACTAATCTCTTTATACTTATTATCTTTAAAATTCTCAAATAAAAATAATCTTAACAGCGCTGATCGCTAATTAAACGAACAATATTAATTAAAAGAATATATAGAATTTATAATAACAATAATAAAGTTAGATGACCAGTGTATATGAAAGTGTTCATTCTGTAAGTGATAGATGATGAAATATATTTTATATATGTGCTATTTAATGTAGAATTCTTAACAGATTTTAGTATTAATAAACTATTTAGTGATCCCATTCAATAGATGCACTCTACTGCATGTATTCTATGATATTTTTAATAATACTAGTTTGCTTGAGTTGAACTAGTTAACGAAGCTTTAACACTAACCGAAAATCTTATGGTAATACCAGTATCTAAAGTAATTGCTGACCCACTTTAGAATCTTGTCGCACTAAATGAAACCTTTTTCGAATGGATATACTCCATTTAATATGACAGGGTTCTACAGTTAGTTATTAATTAACCAAGTCGAGATACAGTGAGTATATTTATCATTACATTATTATGTAGGTAATTTTACTAATGTTTAACATGTTTGGTTAGCGTTAAAGTGGTATGGTGCAACTCAACTTTAATATTAGAAGTTTGACTTAGGGTTTAATAGTGATTCAGTCAGTAACATAAATATAAATAGTTATTAATTAATGTAGAAATTAATTAATCTTCCCATATCCACGTCTAACAGAATCTCTTTTGAATTAAGATGTTTGTGTTTTCATTTAGTAAGAAGCCACTAAAGCATGTTTAATAAATATATATTATAAAAGTAGGATTTAAAGCGATATGTATATAATAAATATACATATCGCTTTAAATCCTAATACTACTTTTATCTAAGATCGATTTATTATGTAATAAAATATTCAATATCTACAAAAAAAGCTTTACCTTTTAACATATTTTCCTTTATACGAATAGGACTACTAGTCACTCTAATGCAACTAAAACAATTTAAAAAAAAGTTATTTCATACTATTCTTTTTTCCTACATTTATATGTAGTTTAAGAATTACTTAGATAGAAACGAAACTTTTAAACGAAATTTCACTTGTTATTCTTTCACTTATGTAGGGATAATATATCGTAACATTGCGCGCTCCTATACTAAATATAATGTAATGATCAAATAAATCTATAATCAAAATTAGCTAACAAGGCACATGTTAGTATAAAAAAATATGTGACCAATTATATCATCTAATTTTGATCATAGGTTAATTTGATCAAAGTTTTAGAAGAGGGGTGAGTGACCAATGCCGTGACCAAATTAATGATTTGCGTCTATACATCTACCTTGTATAACAGCGCGCAGGGTTAGATTGGATTATCCCTACTATTTATCCCTTTACTTAAAAAAAAGTAATATAAACTAAATAGTGTTCGGTCCTATATATTGTCATTACCTTTGTAAAAATAAAGGACACTAATAGATAGAGAGAGCTTCCCATATTATGTGATATAAACGATATTTTATGCACAGCAAACAGTTTCTTTACCAGTCAGTAAATCATATGGGCAGCTCTCTAACTATAAACACTTTTTATCTTAAACATTGTTTTTTTTTAATTAAAGGGATTATTATTTCTTTATAGTAATGTCTTAGTACAAACGTCTTGGTTTTAAGATCCTCAGCTTGTGTCATAAGGTGGCCATTTGCGTTCGCTATATTTTATAATTAAGATAATATTAGTTTTATGTAACAAAAAATAATGTTGACAATGGAACTGTATTAAATAGAGATTCAATAAAAAGTGTTTCCATATTTATTGTTTTTTATTAATACCCTTTATAAGTCAGACCAGTAAAATATAATAATAACCGCCATATTGCGGCCAAGCTAAGAACTAGTATTATCCACTTCAATGGAGAAATGGAGAAGACATGCCTTTTACGCACAATCGACTCCGATAATTTGGTATTTCATTCAATGTTAGTATTTTTTTTGATGTTTTGTTTTATTTAATATTTTTTATAGCGATTAAAGCGTTTATAAGAGAAATCTTTATGTTGTTGTATTTATATTTAATTTCTATAGTTTCTTGAAAAAAAAAATGGTTCAGCAATGCTTTGAAACATTATAAAGTAGAAAAATATGTGAGTATTAAAAAAACGCAGCTAATTTAAAAAAAGTAGGTAGGTAACCTACAAAAATAAATGTAAGTTGATCGCTGAATTTGTAATATACTGTTCAATATTAACCCTTTTAATCATAAAAACTTTATTGAGCGTTTTAGCAATTTGGTTTATATATTTATATACAAGTTCAGACTATATAGTTAGGAACATTTCTTATAGAGGGCTCTGCAATGGCGAATGATCCAACATTTGTGTAAAGTAAATTACACAAGTAATAAATACCGAGTTTATTGTATAAATTATTACTTTCGAAGATTTTTATAAATAATTTAATATTTTAGCAAATAAGTGTATATTACACTTATTTACAATATCATACCAACAAATTCCAAACTTATTAATGTGTAGTGTAGAAAATTTCAGGCTTTTTAAAAAACACATTGGGACAATACTGAAAATATATAATTAACCTATAATATATATAAATATGTGTATATATGAGCTATTGCAGTACCTACCCACTACATGCATATAGGTAACTTACCTAGTCTGGGTAATTTCTGACTAGGTAATCAGGTTTAGGTAGGCGTTTAAAAAAAAACACGTGATATGTAGCGGTACTACATTTTTAACCTAATTCGATAACAAATAATGCACTGAACGCCTCAATTAGGTAATTAATCAAATTGTTTTAAGTTTTTAGTATTGTATAGTTTTCAGGCGTTAGTGTAATTTTACAAGTTATGTGATTATTAAATCAAAATAATTAAAGCGATAATGTTTAAATTGTTTACATAAAAATATTCACATTTTATTAAAATATGTTTATTTTTTTCTTGTTTATATTTAAAAAAAACAGTTTGATAAAAATGTCGTAGGTAGGTTTAAGATGACTTGGAAATTTTCATATAGGAGATCGGCATTGAATATGAAGAAAAATTTTTGTATTATAATATTCAAACAATATTTAAAGCTTTAGAAAAAAAAACCAACAGAAAGATTAATAAATACAATAACCGACAAAAATATTACTTTAATTCTGCGACAAACAGTAATCGAGTATTAATTACTGGAAATGCGAAAGCTCATTTGGTATAGAGAAGGAAAATTTTGCAATTACGAATGCAGTCCTTAAGTTTTTATGAATAAAAGGATAAACCTCAGTTGGTTCCATAAAATAAGTTAACAATTTCTAATTAGATTACGGTTTCTGACGTTTCTTTAACCTCAGTTGTTTAGGGAACACACCTCCTGTAACAATAAGAGATAATGGTGGATCTCCTTGCTTCATCTCACTCTGAATGTGTAAATTTTGATGGTATTCATTAATAGGGACGAGTTTAGTATTCTCGCTATGCCATTTAAATAACGTAGCCATACGAATCGCCGCGCCATTTCTGTACAGAAATCGTTACTGTTTTACCATCAACTTAACCTACCAGAGGCTCTACCATGGGTTTGCGCATTGTAGAAACGTAACGTATTCATTTACGTATACGTGAGCAATAACCAATAATATCGCTTTATTTTTGTTAACAGGATTGAATAAAGAGATCCTATTGGTTGTTGCTCCCGTATACGTAAATGAATACGTTACGTTTCTACATTGCGCAAACCCATGGTAGAGCCTCTGCTGTACAAAAAAAACTAAGAAGAATAAAACCTACCTGTAGGTTTTATTCTTCTTCAAGTAGTCCATAGGTCATGAAAGCTTAATGACCTATGACTACTTGATTTTTTTTTTAACCGACGTGCCTACGTTGGACCTACGTCCTACTTGTAAGGTTTTAGAGGTTTGTAGCAACGTAACATTAATACGTGCAACAACCAATAGGGCCGCTTTATTTTAGGTAACGCGATTGATTAAAGCGATCCTCATATTGGTGGTTCCTCATGTTTTAACGTTACGTTGGTACAAATGAAAAACCCATGGTAGAGCCCCTGAAACATCAAGTACTCCTTTTAAATTCAATTCTTAGAAAGCAATTAGGGAGAGGAAGGTACGACCTTATAAGTAAATAATTATACTTAATATAATAAAAATAATATGTAGGGCAATTTACACATATTGCTCTGGTCACAAACTAAGCTCTAGGCTTGTACTATGTGTACTAGAAACAACGATAAAATACATATTATATTTTTATAAAGACCCAGACCATGACAAATTGGACATAAATAACGTACTATTTTTTTGCCATCTGTGGGAATCGAACCCACGACCTCCGGATACAACGCCTAAGGCGCAACCACTAGTCTACGGAGGCGGTCATTAAAATAAAATACATTTCCTTTAGTAACTCTACCATAGACTAATGTAGTAATAGTAATTTTTCTAGACCAGTAGTACCAATTAGTTTTTTCTATGTACCACTCGAAGAAAGACCTCAACTCGCGTACCCCTTATTGCAAAAACGATAAATTAAAAATAAATTCAGATGTATTTTACATTTATTACGGTCAGAATACAGAGGTATGTAGTATGTGTATATTATATATTTTTATTGTTAGTATTTGTATATTATATATTTTTCTTGTCCCAAGCGATCGCACAGGTAACAATATTTGAATTTTGAAAGGCACCTCTAGTGTTGCATAGGTAAAACATGTTAGTTCAAATGTTATCCGCAATATGGCGAAATTTTTAATTTTGATTTTACTAGGCAACCTTTTTGCTTTTGCTATTAACAAAATATCAATATACAATGATAATTACAAGACAATTCAATCAATTTAATACCATACTATAATATACCTACCATATACATAATTTATATCATAAATCATTTTATGTGTCTTATACTTAGATCAACAATACAACTGTTGATCAAAGGACTTTTAATATAAATTAGTTTTTGACATACAATACGTTCTATATAATATAACATTTTACAAAATATACTTGTCATATCATGAAGATAATAATATTAAATAGTATTTGGACATGTTTCAGTTTCCCTAACCATTCGCTAGGGGCGCTGTTCAGACTTTTTTACAAAGTTTACAAAAAAAAACAGCCGCTCCTCCTTATACGTTAGGTCTGAAAAATGTTTGAAACTGGCCTATTTTCTCATTTGCTGGCTCTTGCTACATTCGCTAGCATATTTGCAAAACTCATGGTAGAGGTACATATAGGCTTCAATTTTACTATTTTGTTAATATGTACCAGTAGGTACGTTACTTCCATTTTCTATTACCAATATTTATACAAGTCATAATTCGGGTTTAGTCTACGGGTTCATCATTTTTCAAAAACCTATTGCATCGATTTCTTGTCGAGGTAGTAGTTTCCTTTGAGAGTGCGGTAACGTAACTGGAAGTCGTAATGACAAACAATAATGTTTTGTTCGAACCCATTCATTGGGTTTGTACGTATTTGTAAGTCTGCTTACCATCAAGAAAATACAAATTCAACTACTGTGTGACTTTAAAAATAAAAATAGTAGAATTGAAGCCAGGATTAGTGGAAAAGATAAGTTTTGATTTGAGTGTATAGCTTAACGCGAGGAAGTAATTTAAGCGTATTATTATTATGTACTATTAAGTTTACACTATTATTATTTAGTTTTATTATGATTTAAAAAACTACTACTATATATTTTAAGTATGTTAACAAATTTACCAAAATGTATTAATTATTAGGTACTTTATGTATTTTAATTTGTTAGTTAACTATAATTTAAATTACATAATTTGTTACTTTTAAGTAGGTATATTTTGTTTGCTGTTACCTAGATTTTGGATTTTCCTTTTTTAGACATTTTTACAAAAAAAAAACTATTACAAATATCACACCTAATTTTTATGGGTACTAAGTACTTTTCAAATAAGAAATCCTACAATTTAATTCTTGTACATATAAACTGGTTTATGCTAGACCAAGTGTTACCTAAATATGTTTTGTAAAGTAGGTAAATACAAACTGTGAAATTGATTTAATAATTTGTCTATACTAAATTATAAAGAGAAAATATTTGATTATCTGTTAGTTCCGGAAAAACTCCAAAAACTACTGAATGAATTTAAAATAACTTACAGCAATAAAGAGACAGAGTAATAATAGGGTTGTATTTTATTTGGATCTGATTTATTTTATATATAACGGCACGTGAAACCACGGTGCACCTAGTCTTCAATATTAAAAAAACCCGGATAACTTTTTTTCCCTTACAAAATGTCAGAAGAAGTTGAACAGAGACGAAAATATTATAATACATTTTAACATTATAAAATTGTTTGGCTTCCCCATACAAATTGGTCATTTTAACATTACTAGTTTGTATGGAGAAATATTTTTTTTATTTCCGACATATGGTTCCATGGGAATAGTTATTGGATTTGATTAGTAGGACCTCATATTTGACCAAAGTATAACCTTTCAAAGTCACCCTGTATATTAGGTAACAAAGTAAATATAATATATTGGTCA
This sequence comes from Monopis laevigella, assembly GCA_947458855.1. Taxonomy (NCBI): domain Eukaryota; kingdom Metazoa; phylum Arthropoda; class Insecta; order Lepidoptera; family Tineidae; genus Monopis; species Monopis laevigella. The sequence continues at coordinate 15,953,825 of OX381589.1, forward strand.
GCCAGGGGTCTACTTACAGGTAAACCCAGGAAAATGTAACCTGGGGCCTATTTTATAAACGTGACAATTGTTATTTACCATGATAATTCATAATACATTGCTCAGTTTAGTTGGAGTTATTTACTTAGAAACATCTAAATCAAGCAATGTATTATAAATTGTCATGGTAAATTATAATTGATACTTTTATGAAATAGGCCCCTGTATATAATACCTACGTATTATGTTGTTCCGATAATATAAATATAATCCACCAGATACAATATCTAAAAATTTACCGTATTTTTTGTAAAAGGTGTTTGACAAAGGAAAGTCCAGTGTCTAAGGGCGTTACATTGAGAAATGACTGAGGTTTACAAAAAGACCGTAGAAGGGTATGAACTGTGCACTGTAGAGAAAACATATTTTTCTAAACTTTTTTATGTCACAAATAAATGTCGTGTCTCCATTTTTATGCATTTACTCGTTCTCGTTAACCCTTTTCTACTCGTATATATACTTATCACAACCTTAGATATTAACTATGTATATACATCTATATGTAAGTCGATATAACTACAGTATATAATATTTACACTCAGTTCAATATATGAAAACAAATTGCAATTGTACCAAATTATTTATTTATTTAATTACAAGGAATAAAGTATAAAATAAATACAACAAAAAATAAATGCTAAAACTGAGTGTAATTATATTGGTGAACTACTATCATTCCAAATTAAAATCTAGCATTTTGCCTTCTCTATAAATTGTTAAAAATAATAATCAGATAATATTTACTTATTTAAATTATTATTGTAGACTTTCTTATACTTCTACTATAAAAACTAAATTAAAAAAAGCTATAATAATTATCTAGACCAAACTACCTAAATGTTAATATTATTATCTAATTTAGAAATATAAAGTAAAGAAAAAAAAATGTTCTTATGCTATTCTATAACACCAGATATTATAAATTATATTTCTATTTAACGTTTATTATAGAAGAATAGGTTGTTAGCACTAAAAATTATAGTCATTGTTGTCTTATAATGTTATACCTAGATGCAGAAATATTATAGAAATCCCAATAGTACTTTGGATAAACCTTTATTAGAAAAAAAAACATTTCATAAATTAAATGGTAGAAATTAGCTATTTACGTAAATCTTACCGTACTATCTAACTAAATTATTAGGTATATTATTGCTTAAAAACCTAATTAATGGTTTTTCCAGAGTTTTATTATCACCATCGATCGGCAATTGTAGATATTTTTATTTGCCAAATTTTAAAGAAATCTTATGCAAGTTTTTAACTAAAATGTAAATGAGGCTGGTTTCCCATTTTGAGATGTTAATATTAGCAATATAAATCACAGCATGTCATTAACCATGTATAGACATTTTTGTACAGATATTGATGCCACTTTTGTTCTTATACTACATTCTAGCTGTGATTTTGTATGAAAACCGCCTACATTTTGTATTCTTAATATAAATCACAACATGCAGCTGTGATTTTCCATAGAAACCAACGACATTTTGTTGTCTTAATACAAATCATAACATGTGGCTGTGATTTTGTATAGAAACAGACGCCATTTTGTATTTTTAATACGAATCATAACATGTAGCTGTGATTTTGTATAGAAGTCGACGCCATTTTGTATTTTTAATACAAATCACACATCTCTTTTGCTATCGACTAATCTCTTTATACTTATTATCTTTAAAATTCTCAAATAAAAATAATCTTAACAGCGCTGATCGCTAATTAAACGAACAATATTAATTAAAAGAATATATAGAATTTATAATAACAATAATAAAGTTAGATGACCAGTGTATATGAAAGTGTTCATTCTGTAAGTGATAGATGATGAAATATATTTTATATATGTGCTATTTAATGTAGAATTCTTAACAGATTTTAGTATTAATAAACTATTTAGTGATCCCATTCAATAGATGCACTCTACTGCATGTATTCTATGATATTTTTAATAATACTAGTTTGCTTGAGTTGAACTAGTTAACGAAGCTTTAACACTAACCGAAAATCTTATGGTAATACCAGTATCTAAAGTAATTGCTGACCCACTTTAGAATCTTGTCGCACTAAATGAAACCTTTTTCGAATGGATATACTCCATTTAATATGACAGGGTTCTACAGTTAGTTATTAATTAACCAAGTCGAGATACAGTGAGTATATTTATCATTACATTATTATGTAGGTAATTTTACTAATGTTTAACATGTTTGGTTAGCGTTAAAGTGGTATGGTGCAACTCAACTTTAATATTAGAAGTTTGACTTAGGGTTTAATAGTGATTCAGTCAGTAACATAAATATAAATAGTTATTAATTAATGTAGAAATTAATTAATCTTCCCATATCCACGTCTAACAGAATCTCTTTTGAATTAAGATGTTTGTGTTTTCATTTAGTAAGAAGCCACTAAAGCATGTTTAATAAATATATATTATAAAAGTAGGATTTAAAGCGATATGTATATAATAAATATACATATCGCTTTAAATCCTAATACTACTTTTATCTAAGATCGATTTATTATGTAATAAAATATTCAATATCTACAAAAAAAGCTTTACCTTTTAACATATTTTCCTTTATACGAATAGGACTACTAGTCACTCTAATGCAACTAAAACAATTTAAAAAAAAGTTATTTCATACTATTCTTTTTTCCTACATTTATATGTAGTTTAAGAATTACTTAGATAGAAACGAAACTTTTAAACGAAATTTCACTTGTTATTCTTTCACTTATGTAGGGATAATATATCGTAACATTGCGCGCTCCTATACTAAATATAATGTAATGATCAAATAAATCTATAATCAAAATTAGCTAACAAGGCACATGTTAGTATAAAAAAATATGTGACCAATTATATCATCTAATTTTGATCATAGGTTAATTTGATCAAAGTTTTAGAAGAGGGGTGAGTGACCAATGCCGTGACCAAATTAATGATTTGCGTCTATACATCTACCTTGTATAACAGCGCGCAGGGTTAGATTGGATTATCCCTACTATTTATCCCTTTACTTAAAAAAAAGTAATATAAACTAAATAGTGTTCGGTCCTATATATTGTCATTACCTTTGTAAAAATAAAGGACACTAATAGATAGAGAGAGCTTCCCATATTATGTGATATAAACGATATTTTATGCACAGCAAACAGTTTCTTTACCAGTCAGTAAATCATATGGGCAGCTCTCTAACTATAAACACTTTTTATCTTAAACATTGTTTTTTTTTAATTAAAGGGATTATTATTTCTTTATAGTAATGTCTTAGTACAAACGTCTTGGTTTTAAGATCCTCAGCTTGTGTCATAAGGTGGCCATTTGCGTTCGCTATATTTTATAATTAAGATAATATTAGTTTTATGTAACAAAAAATAATGTTGACAATGGAACTGTATTAAATAGAGATTCAATAAAAAGTGTTTCCATATTTATTGTTTTTTATTAATACCCTTTATAAGTCAGACCAGTAAAATATAATAATAACCGCCATATTGCGGCCAAGCTAAGAACTAGTATTATCCACTTCAATGGAGAAATGGAGAAGACATGCCTTTTACGCACAATCGACTCCGATAATTTGGTATTTCATTCAATGTTAGTATTTTTTTTGATGTTTTGTTTTATTTAATATTTTTTATAGCGATTAAAGCGTTTATAAGAGAAATCTTTATGTTGTTGTATTTATATTTAATTTCTATAGTTTCTTGAAAAAAAAAATGGTTCAGCAATGCTTTGAAACATTATAAAGTAGAAAAATATGTGAGTATTAAAAAAACGCAGCTAATTTAAAAAAAGTAGGTAGGTAACCTACAAAAATAAATGTAAGTTGATCGCTGAATTTGTAATATACTGTTCAATATTAACCCTTTTAATCATAAAAACTTTATTGAGCGTTTTAGCAATTTGGTTTATATATTTATATACAAGTTCAGACTATATAGTTAGGAACATTTCTTATAGAGGGCTCTGCAATGGCGAATGATCCAACATTTGTGTAAAGTAAATTACACAAGTAATAAATACCGAGTTTATTGTATAAATTATTACTTTCGAAGATTTTTATAAATAATTTAATATTTTAGCAAATAAGTGTATATTACACTTATTTACAATATCATACCAACAAATTCCAAACTTATTAATGTGTAGTGTAGAAAATTTCAGGCTTTTTAAAAAACACATTGGGACAATACTGAAAATATATAATTAACCTATAATATATATAAATATGTGTATATATGAGCTATTGCAGTACCTACCCACTACATGCATATAGGTAACTTACCTAGTCTGGGTAATTTCTGACTAGGTAATCAGGTTTAGGTAGGCGTTTAAAAAAAAACACGTGATATGTAGCGGTACTACATTTTTAACCTAATTCGATAACAAATAATGCACTGAACGCCTCAATTAGGTAATTAATCAAATTGTTTTAAGTTTTTAGTATTGTATAGTTTTCAGGCGTTAGTGTAATTTTACAAGTTATGTGATTATTAAATCAAAATAATTAAAGCGATAATGTTTAAATTGTTTACATAAAAATATTCACATTTTATTAAAATATGTTTATTTTTTTCTTGTTTATATTTAAAAAAAACAGTTTGATAAAAATGTCGTAGGTAGGTTTAAGATGACTTGGAAATTTTCATATAGGAGATCGGCATTGAATATGAAGAAAAATTTTTGTATTATAATATTCAAACAATATTTAAAGCTTTAGAAAAAAAAACCAACAGAAAGATTAATAAATACAATAACCGACAAAAATATTACTTTAATTCTGCGACAAACAGTAATCGAGTATTAATTACTGGAAATGCGAAAGCTCATTTGGTATAGAGAAGGAAAATTTTGCAATTACGAATGCAGTCCTTAAGTTTTTATGAATAAAAGGATAAACCTCAGTTGGTTCCATAAAATAAGTTAACAATTTCTAATTAGATTACGGTTTCTGACGTTTCTTTAACCTCAGTTGTTTAGGGAACACACCTCCTGTAACAATAAGAGATAATGGTGGATCTCCTTGCTTCATCTCACTCTGAATGTGTAAATTTTGATGGTATTCATTAATAGGGACGAGTTTAGTATTCTCGCTATGCCATTTAAATAACGTAGCCATACGAATCGCCGCGCCATTTCTGTACAGAAATCGTTACTGTTTTACCATCAACTTAACCTACCAGAGGCTCTACCATGGGTTTGCGCATTGTAGAAACGTAACGTATTCATTTACGTATACGTGAGCAATAACCAATAATATCGCTTTATTTTTGTTAACAGGATTGAATAAAGAGATCCTATTGGTTGTTGCTCCCGTATACGTAAATGAATACGTTACGTTTCTACATTGCGCAAACCCATGGTAGAGCCTCTGCTGTACAAAAAAAACTAAGAAGAATAAAACCTACCTGTAGGTTTTATTCTTCTTCAAGTAGTCCATAGGTCATGAAAGCTTAATGACCTATGACTACTTGATTTTTTTTTTAACCGACGTGCCTACGTTGGACCTACGTCCTACTTGTAAGGTTTTAGAGGTTTGTAGCAACGTAACATTAATACGTGCAACAACCAATAGGGCCGCTTTATTTTAGGTAACGCGATTGATTAAAGCGATCCTCATATTGGTGGTTCCTCATGTTTTAACGTTACGTTGGTACAAATGAAAAACCCATGGTAGAGCCCCTGAAACATCAAGTACTCCTTTTAAATTCAATTCTTAGAAAGCAATTAGGGAGAGGAAGGTACGACCTTATAAGTAAATAATTATACTTAATATAATAAAAATAATATGTAGGGCAATTTACACATATTGCTCTGGTCACAAACTAAGCTCTAGGCTTGTACTATGTGTACTAGAAACAACGATAAAATACATATTATATTTTTATAAAGACCCAGACCATGACAAATTGGACATAAATAACGTACTATTTTTTTGCCATCTGTGGGAATCGAACCCACGACCTCCGGATACAACGCCTAAGGCGCAACCACTAGTCTACGGAGGCGGTCATTAAAATAAAATACATTTCCTTTAGTAACTCTACCATAGACTAATGTAGTAATAGTAATTTTTCTAGACCAGTAGTACCAATTAGTTTTTTCTATGTACCACTCGAAGAAAGACCTCAACTCGCGTACCCCTTATTGCAAAAACGATAAATTAAAAATAAATTCAGATGTATTTTACATTTATTACGGTCAGAATACAGAGGTATGTAGTATGTGTATATTATATATTTTTATTGTTAGTATTTGTATATTATATATTTTTCTTGTCCCAAGCGATCGCACAGGTAACAATATTTGAATTTTGAAAGGCACCTCTAGTGTTGCATAGGTAAAACATGTTAGTTCAAATGTTATCCGCAATATGGCGAAATTTTTAATTTTGATTTTACTAGGCAACCTTTTTGCTTTTGCTATTAACAAAATATCAATATACAATGATAATTACAAGACAATTCAATCAATTTAATACCATACTATAATATACCTACCATATACATAATTTATATCATAAATCATTTTATGTGTCTTATACTTAGATCAACAATACAACTGTTGATCAAAGGACTTTTAATATAAATTAGTTTTTGACATACAATACGTTCTATATAATATAACATTTTACAAAATATACTTGTCATATCATGAAGATAATAATATTAAATAGTATTTGGACATGTTTCAGTTTCCCTAACCATTCGCTAGGGGCGCTGTTCAGACTTTTTTACAAAGTTTACAAAAAAAAACAGCCGCTCCTCCTTATACGTTAGGTCTGAAAAATGTTTGAAACTGGCCTATTTTCTCATTTGCTGGCTCTTGCTACATTCGCTAGCATATTTGCAAAACTCATGGTAGAGGTACATATAGGCTTCAATTTTACTATTTTGTTAATATGTACCAGTAGGTACGTTACTTCCATTTTCTATTACCAATATTTATACAAGTCATAATTCGGGTTTAGTCTACGGGTTCATCATTTTTCAAAAACCTATTGCATCGATTTCTTGTCGAGGTAGTAGTTTCCTTTGAGAGTGCGGTAACGTAACTGGAAGTCGTAATGACAAACAATAATGTTTTGTTCGAACCCATTCATTGGGTTTGTACGTATTTGTAAGTCTGCTTACCATCAAGAAAATACAAATTCAACTACTGTGTGACTTTAAAAATAAAAATAGTAGAATTGAAGCCAGGATTAGTGGAAAAGATAAGTTTTGATTTGAGTGTATAGCTTAACGCGAGGAAGTAATTTAAGCGTATTATTATTATGTACTATTAAGTTTACACTATTATTATTTAGTTTTATTATGATTTAAAAAACTACTACTATATATTTTAAGTATGTTAACAAATTTACCAAAATGTATTAATTATTAGGTACTTTATGTATTTTAATTTGTTAGTTAACTATAATTTAAATTACATAATTTGTTACTTTTAAGTAGGTATATTTTGTTTGCTGTTACCTAGATTTTGGATTTTCCTTTTTTAGACATTTTTACAAAAAAAAAACTATTACAAATATCACACCTAATTTTTATGGGTACTAAGTACTTTTCAAATAAGAAATCATACAATTTTATTCTTGTACTTATAAACTGGTTTATGCTAGACCAAGTGTTACCTAAATATGTTTTGTAAAGTAGGTAAATACAAACTGTAAAATTGATTTAATAATTTGTCTATACTAAATTATAAAGAGAAAATAGTTGATTATCTGTTAGTTCCGGAAAAACTCCAAAAACTACTGAATGAATTTAAAATAACTTACAGCAATAAAAAGCTCTATAATAGAGTAATAATAGGGTTGTATTTTATTTGGATCTGTTTTATTTTATATATAACGGCACGTGAAACCACGGTGCACCTAGTCTTCAATATTTATAAAATCCCGGATATATTTTTTTTCCCTTACAAAATGTCAGAAGAAGTTGAACAGAGACGAAAATATTATAATACATTTTAACATTATAAAATTGTTTGGCTTCCCCATACAAATTGGTCATGTTAACATTACTAGTTTGTATGGAGATTTTTTATTTTTATTTCCGACATGGTTCCATGGGAATAGTTATTGGATTTGATTAGTTCCTAGGACCTCATATTTGACCAAAGTATAACCTTTCAAAGTCACCCTGTATATTAGGTAACAAAGTAAATATAATATGTTGGTCAGCCAGGGGTCCACTTACAGGTAAACCCAGGAAAATGTAACCTGGGGCCTATTTTATAAACGTGACAATTGTTATTTACCATGACAATTCATAATACATTGCTCAGTTTAGTTGGAGTTATTTACTTAGAAACATCTAAATCAAGCAATGTATTATAAATTGTCATGGTAAATTATAATTGATACTTTTATGAAATAGGCCCCTGGTAGGTATTATGTTGTTCCGATAATATAAATATAATCCACCACCACAGATACAATATCTAAAAATTTACCGTATTTTTTGTAAAAGGTGTTTAACAAAGGAAAGTCCAGTGTCTAAGGGCGTTACATTGAGAAATGACTGAGGTTTACAAAAAGACCGTAGAAGGGTATGAACTGTGCACTGTAGAGAAAACATATTTTTCTAAACTTTTTTATGTCACAAATATATGTCGTGTCTCCATTTTTATGCATTTACTCGTTCTCGTTAACCCTTTTATACTCGTATATATACTTATCACAACCTTAGATATTAACTATGTATATACATCTATATGTAAGTCGATATAACTACAGTATATAATATTTACACTCAGTTCAATATATGAAAACAAATTGCAATTGTACCAAATTATTTATTTATTTAATTACAAGGAATAAAGTATAAAATAAATACAACAAAAATTAAATGCTAAAACTGAGTGTAATTATATTGATTAAATACTATCATTCCAAATTAAAATCTAGCATTTTGCCTTCTCTATAAATTGTTAAAAATAATAATCAGATAATATTTACTTATTATTGTAGACTTTCTTATACTTCTACTATAAAAACTAAATTAAAAAAAGCTATAATAATTATCTAGACCAAACTAGATGTTAATATTATTATCTAATTTAGAAATATAAAGTAAAGAAAAAAAAATGTTCTTATGCTATTCTATAACACCAGATATTATAAATTATATTTCTATTTAACGTTTATTATAGAAGAATAGGTTGTTAGCACTAAAAATTATAGTCACTGTTGTCTTATAATGTTATACCTAGATGCAGAAATATTATAGAAATCCTAATAGTACTTTGGATAAACCTTTATTAGAAAAAAAACCATTTCATAAATTAAATGGTAGAAATTAGCTATTTACGTAAATCTTACCGTACTATCTAACTAAATTATTAGGTATATTATTGCTTAAAAACCTAATTAATGTTTTTTCCAGAGTTTTATTATCACCATCGATCGGCAATTGTAGATATTTTTATTTGCCAAATTTTAAAGAAATCTTATGCAAGTTTTTAACTAAATTGTAAATGAGGCTGGTTTCCCATTGAGATGTTAATTTTAGCAATATAAATTACAGCATGTCATTAACTATGTATAGACATTTTTGTACAGATATTAATGCCACTTTTGTTCTTATACTACATTCTACCTGTGATTTTGTATGAAAACCGCCTATATTTTGTATTCTTAATATAAATCACAACATGCAGCTGTGATTTTCCATAGAAACCAACGACATTTTGTTGTCTTAATACAAATCATAACATGTGGCTGTGATTTTGTATAGAAACCGATGCCATTTTGTATTTTTAATACGAATCATAACATGTAGCTGTGATTTTGTATAGAAGTCGACGCCATTTTGTATTTTTAATACAAATCACACATCTCTTTGCTATCGACTAATCTCTTTATACTTATTCGATTATCTTTAAAATACTCAAATAAAAATAATCTAACAGCGCTGATCGCTAATTAAACGAACAATATTAATTAAAAGAATATATAGAATTTATAATAACAATAATAAAGTTAGATGACCAGTGTATATGAAAGTGTTCATTCTGTAAGTGATAGATGATGAAATATATTTTATATATGTGCTATTTAATGTAGAATTCTTAACAGATTATAGTATTAATTAACTATTTAGTGATCCCATTCAATAGATGCACTCTACTGCATGTATTATATGATATTTTTAATAATACTAGTTTGCTTGAGTTGAACTAGTTAACGAAGCTTTAACACTAACCGAAATTCTTATGGTAATACCAGTATCTAAAGTAATTGCTGACCCACTTTAGAATCTTGTCGCACTAAATGAAACCTTTTTCGAATGGATATGCTCCATTTAAAATGACAGGGTTCTACAGTGAGTTATTAATTAACCGAGTCGAGATACAGTGAGAGTATATTTATCATTACATTATTATGTAGGTAATTTTACTAATGTTTAACATGTTTGGTTAGCGTTAAAGTGGTATGGTGCAACTCAACTTTAATATTAGAAGTTTGACTTAGGGTTTAATAGTGATTCAGTCAGTAACATAAATATAAATAGTTATTAATTAATGTAGAAATTAATTAATCTTCCCATATCCACGTCTAACAGAATCTCTTTTGAAATAAGATGTTTGTGTTTTCATTTAGTAAGAAGCCACTAAAGCATGTTTAATAAATATATATTATAAAAGTAGGATTTAAAGCGATATGTATATAATAAATATACATATCGCTTTAAATCCTAATACTACTTTTATCTAAGATCGATTTATTATGTAATAAAATATTCAATATCTACAAAAAAAGCTTTACCTTTTAACATATTTTCCTTTATACGAATAGGACTACTAGTCACTCTAATGCAACTAAAACAATTTAAAAAAAAGTTATTTCATACTATTCTTTTTTCCTACATTTATATGTAGTTTAAGAATTACTTAGATAGAAACGAAACTTTTAAACGAAATTTCACTTGTTATTCTTTCACTTATGTAGGGTAATATATCGTAACACTGCGCGCAATACTAAATTTAATGTAATGATCAAATAAATCTATAATCAAAATTAGCTAACAAGGCACATGTTAGTATAAAAAAATATGTGACCAATTATATCATCTAATTTTGATCATAGATTAATTTGATCAATGTTTTAGAAGAGGGGTGAGTGACTAATGCCGTGACCAAATTAATTATTTGCGTCTATACATCTACCTTGTATAACATGCAGTAGAGGGCGCGCAGGGTTAGATTAGATTATCCCTACTATTTATCCCTTTACTTAAAAAAAAGTAATATAAACTAAATAGTGTTCGGTCCTATATATTGTCATTACCTTTGTAAAAATAAAGGACACTAATAGTTAGAGAGCTGCCTATATTATGTGATATAAATAATATTTTATGCACAGCAAACAGTTTCTTTACCAGTCAGTAAATCATATGGGCAGCTCTCTAACTATAAACACTTTTTATCTTAAACATTGTTTTTTTTTTTATTAAAGGGATTATTATTTCTTTATAGTAATGTCTTAGTACAAACGTCTTGGTTTTAAGATCCTCAGCTTGTGTCATAAGGTGGCCATTTGCGTTCGCTATATTTTATAATTAAGATAATTTTAGTTTTATGTAACAAAAATTAATGTTGACAATGGAACTGTATTAAATAGAGATTCAATAAAAAGTGTTTCCATATTTATTGTTTTTTATTAATACCCTATAGAAGTCAGACCAGTAAAATATAATAATAACCGCCATATTGCGGCCAAGCTAAGAACTAGTATTATCCACTTCAATGGAGAAATGGAGAAGACAACGTAAAAGGCACAATCGACTCCGATAATTTGGTATTTCATTCAATGTTAGTATTTTTTTTGATGTTTTGTTTTATTTAATATTTTTTATAGCGATTAAAGCGTTTATAAGAGAAATCTTTATGTTGTTGTATTTATATTTAATTTCTATAGTTTCTTGAAAAAAAATATGGTTCAGCAATGCTTTGAAACTATATAAAGTAGAAAAATATGTGAGTATTAAAAAAACGCAGGTAATTTAAAAAAAGTAGGTAGGTAACCTACAAAAATAAATGTAAGTTGATCGCTGAATTTGTAATATACTGTTCAATATTAACCCTTTTAATCATAAAAACTTTATTGAGCGTTTTAGCAATTTGGTTTATATATTTATATACAAGTTCAGACAATATAGAACATTTCTTATAGAGGGCGCTGCAATCGCGAGTGATCCAACATTTGTGTAAAGTACATTACACAAGTAATAAATACCGAGTTTATTGTATAAATTATTACTTTCGAAGATTTTTATAAATAATTTAATATTTTAGCAAATAAGTAAATAAATGTATATTACACTTATTTACAATATTATACCAACAAATTCCAAACTTATTAATGTGTAGTATAGAAAATTTCAGGCTTATCTACTTTTACGTAGGCGTTTTAAAAAACACATTGGGCCAATACTGAAAATATATAATTAACCTATAATATATATAAATATGTGTATATATGAGCTATTGCAGTACCTACCCACTACATGCATATAGGTAACTTACCTAGTCTGGGTAATTTCTGACTAGGTAATCAGGTTTAGGTAGGCGTTTAAAAAAAACACGTGATAACAGAAAATATAAAATACCTATACCTATCTATATACAGGGTGACTTTGATAGGTTATACTTTGGGCTAATACGAGGTTCTACTGATCAAATCGTACAACTTTTCCCATGGAACCATGTGTCGCAAATGATTAAAAAATTGCGTTCTCCATAGGTACATACTAGTAATGTTATAATGACCAATTTGTATGGGGAAGCCAAATTACTTTTCTTTTAGAAAATAAATTGATAGGTGTTTCACCATTTTTCTAAATTTAATTTAGGGACTGGGGGAGGGTGGGCTGCTTTTCCTAACTGTGTTATATCTTGGGAACGACGGGTGCTATAACAGTAAAGCTTTGTACTGTTCATTTAAATTTGTTGGACACGTATTTTACTATTATAAGGATTTTTTTTATAACAAGAATAATGAAAGTTATCTGCAGAAGTGCAGACGTATTATAAAGGGGGCAAAAACCGTTTAAAAAATAAATAAATAATCTATGTCAATATTTGTAAGACGTGACTTGTACCAGTTGGTTCAGTGGTTGAGTATATCCTGCAGTGAAAGCGAGGGTCGTGCATTTGAGTCCCGTCCACCAGGAAAAAAATCACTCCAATTTTATCTTAAAAACTTTAATACCTACTTACTAAAAAAAGTAAAAATAACGCCATCTAGTATACAAAACTGGGATTTTTTTTACTGGAGCACGACAAGTGATTTGTTTATACCTGATGGTAAGCAGACCTAAAAAACCCATGAACAGGGTCGATCAATACATTGTTGCTTGAGAGCTTTGTAGCCCTAGTGTGAGTTTTTATAACGTTTGAGTACCTTTCCGAAAATGAAGGTCGTGGGTTGGAGTCAACCAGATTTTTTTATAAAAATTTTCATTGCGGTTTTATTATCTTAAAAAAATCAATATTAGTAAAAAATTCAATGTAAGTACTATGCCAGGATTTTATAAATACCTACTAATTAATTTAATTCAGACATCATTTAACTAAAGAGATAAAACACTTTAACTAAAATGTTCTAAGTCGACTTTGCGCTCAAATAAACGTATTCCAATATTACAAATTGGCTGTTACGTAAAAATTTTACTTTTTGTTGTGGGTAATAAATATTTTTGTATTATAATATTCAAACAATATTTTCGGCTTTAGAAAAAAAACCCAACAGAAAGATTAATAAATACAATAACCGACAAAAATATTACTTTAATTTTGCGACAAACAGTAATCGAGTATTAATTACTGGAAATGCGAAAGCTCATTTGGTATAGAGAACGAAAATTTTGCAATTACGAATGCAGTCCTTAAGTTTTTATGAATAAGAGGATAAACCTCAGTTGGTTCCATAAAATAAGTTAACAATTTCTAATTAGATTACGATTTCTGACGTTTCTTTAACCTCAGTTGTTTAGGGAACACACCTCCTGTAACAATAAGAGATAATGGTGGATCTCCGTGCTTCATCTCACTCTGAATGTGTAAATTTTGATGGTATTCATTAATAGGGACGAGTTTAGTATTCTCGCTATGCCATTTAAATAACGTAGTCATACGAATCGCCGCGCCATTTCTGTACAGAAATCGTTACTGTTTTACCATCAACTTAACCTACCAGCTACCTACCTGCTGTACAAAAAAAAACTAAGAAGAATAAAACCTACATGTAGGTTTTATTCTTCTTCAAGTAGTCCATAGGTCATGAAAGCTTAATGACCTATGACTACTTGATTTTTTTTTTAACCGACGTGCCTACGTTGGACCTACGTCCTACTTGTAAGGTTTTAGAGGTTTGTAGCAACGTAACATTAATACGTGCAACAATCAATAGGGCCGCTTTATTTTAGGTAACGCGATTGATTAAAGCGATCCTATTGGTGGTTCCTCATGTTTTAACGTTACGTTGGTACAAATGAAAAACCCATGGTAGAGCCCCTGAAACATCAAGTACTCCTTTTAAATTCAATTCTTAGAAAGCAATTAGGGAGAGGAAGGTACGACCTTATAAGTAAATAATTATACTTAATATAATAAAAATAATATGTAGGGCAATTTACACATATTGCTCTGGTCACAAACTAAGCTCTAGGCTTGTACTATGTGTACTAGAAACAACGATAAAATACATATTATATTTTTATAAAGACCCAGACCATGACAAATTGGACATAAATAACGTACTATTTTTTTGCCATCTGTGGGAATCGAACCCACGACCTCCGGATACAACGCCTAAGGCGCAACCACTAGTCTACGGAGGCGGTCATTAAAATAAAATACATTTCACTCTATAGATTTTATTTATTTATAACACTTTTTATACCATTAACTTAATATAACAATATTTTAAAATAATAGTAATCTAAACTAAAAAAATCTTATAATTGACAGGAGAAACTTTGAATTATCTCTAACAAATAGATCACTTTCGCTTTCCTGGGCGGGAAACTCTAGAGCACGTCGTTCTGCGGCCGCGGTCACGCTCCCCGCCCGAGCGCCTGCGCTGCCAGAGCCGGCACAGTCAGCCCGCGGACAGCACCACGAAGTATCGCTCGCGACTCCACAGACACTCATAAATGTATGGCCACCTGGGACACATAACATACTAACATGTGCCACACTAAAATACTATCCTTCGTGATCCTTTACGGTTTAATTTTCTCCTACGGTGTGATTGATTGTAAGAAAACTAGAAAGACGAAACGGCAAAAGGATGAACAAGATGGCACTACTCCCCAACCTGAAGTGGTCACATACTCATCGTTTGGATACAACGAGATTGGCGGTCCTTCATACGACGGTTTCGTGCCTAGCTCTCCCGACTACGCTAGTTTCCTGAACACTTATAATCAGGAAACGACCACGAGGCTGTACGCCCCTGCCTTCCCCACAGCAATGGATAATATCGGACCAGAGGGTTATAATAACTATGAGCCTCAAACTCAAGAAGGACAAAATTTTGGTGCCATCGACGGTCAAAGTGCTCCGGGAAATGTGCAATATCAAGACAATACGTTTAACATTGTCAACGGTCCGAGCTTTCCAGAAACCAATAACCTTCAGTATAACCACGATGACGATGATGAGTCCATGCCAGTGTACGGTACAAAACTTGGTTCAAAAAATAAACATAGTTTTTTAAATCAATACAATTCTACAAATAGTATATATGATAGTGCTCCTCCCAGTTCCTACGCCGACAATGGGGCGCCTTATCAAACCTCTCAAAATGAACCGTCCGGCATGGCTACTGAATCTGACGACAAAAAATATAACATTTACAATTACGCTCCAACTTATCCACCTACCAGTTACAACAGTGACTTCGAACACAAGCCCAACTCAAATAGTATAAATTTTCAAAAAGTTATAGATTTTACAAAATATAAAATGCCTTACCCAACTGAGTTGGATCATAAATACTCTCCAGAAACCACAAAAATGTCGCATGCTTATGGTTCTAAAGACCCTTCCAATGATGAAAGTTATCAATCTTCATTTAAATATCAATATAACAATAACGATGTAGATCACGTAAAACCAAAATATAAAGAAACTACAAATTTAAATACTAAAAAACCTAATAATGCGTACCAAGAGCCCGTATATAATCAATTTGATTTTTCTAACACCAAATATGGTGAATCAATGAATGATTACCGGGAAGAAATCAAGAAGAAGCCAACTCATTCTAACAATAACCATATAGCATATCCAACGTGGAAATATGCATTCAAAGACGATAACACTCATTATAATTTCAATCATACGAATTATCAACAAAGCAATCCCAATAAACCAAATCCTACAAACGATTTTGATATTATTAATTCTGCAAGCAGCAATGTCATTGATCTTACAAATTACCGATTCCCAAAAGGGTCATATTCATATTTCAAAGATAATAATTTTCAGCAAGATTACATGAATGAATGGAAAAATACCGAAGCAAACAAAAATAATTACCAAGAAAAATTTCAAACAAAGAATGCAAATAATATTAAGGGACCAGTACCAGCAGTGAGCAGTTATTGGGGAAACAGTTATAAATCATATTCTACTCCATCAACATTTCAAACCAATTATAGAAAACCACAAACGTTTGATGAAGAAAGTGAAGATGTAGTTCATATACCAAAGAAAATCCAAAGTCATAAATATTCTAAATATCATGAATCAAAACCATATAACACTGTGAAATCGAAACCGAATATATTTAAATACGGTATGGGCAAACCGATCGATGAATGGAACAAAGAAGTTGCAACGAGATTTAAATCCGAAGAAGATTTATTAGGGTTGAGAAACCAGGACACATCACATCCGTCCTATTTGCCAACATTTAAATTTAACAACGATATAGAGGAGTTCCCGAAATACGCTTCCAATTTTGATTATAAAGCGACAATAGAGAAATGGAGACAGTCCTATTTAAAGTCGAAGAATAAATATAAAAATTGGAAAAATTATGATTCTGATGGACTAGGCTCCGACGTTCAGCCAATCCACGTTCCGATAATGAAGCCGTATCCGGTGAGTATACACTTTATGCTTATTGCTATTATTGTTTTAGTTTTAATTATGAAAAAGTACGCAGTCGGCAGATGACGCTATGCCTAATTGGTTTAATCGGATTAATTGATATTAATCTGTAATGAGAGTATTTTGTGGCATGCGGATGTTGGCTCGCTCGGACGTCGGCCGTCTCGCACTGATTTCCTCGCAGCAGTCGTTGGTCACCAAGAATCCTCCGCACGCGCGTCGTGTAGGGTGAAATCACGAAACTCTATCTCTGGATTCTTGTTCCACCTACTTATACTCGATACCTAATTTAATACTTTCATCGGTAAAGAATAACATTTAAAAACTAATTAAGTAACTAATCATAAGGAATAAAAATAAATTGCTGTTAACTGGAGTAAAACTAAGTTCAAAGCCCTTTGTGGTAAAAGTAAAACTGTATACGGCTCGTTGAAAGGAAAAACTGATGTCAATTAATTCTGATTACACCAGTAGTAGCAGTAGGTCTGAGCCTCCACTGGTTGGCTGCGGGCTGAGGGCATTTACTAGACGATGAAGCAGAAGTCACGCTACATTAGTTGCACAAGTTCAATGCCAACAACAGAGAAAGTTATTGTCTTCTACATCGGGTTATTTGTTATTTTTGTTTACACTTTCAGATACATTGTATAAGTATTTTTGTTACCACATTTTTTTAGTTTTTTTTTAGCGACATTTAGTAGCGACATCTTACAATGTTTTTACTAGATATTGAGATACTATTTCTATATGACAATTGACCATATTACGTTGCGTGTTGCAAATGTTAGATGCAGTAATTAAACCACGCATGCGTAACGCTAAATACCCAGCGCATCTCTCTTCCATTCTGCATTTCCATAGAAAATCTGAGTCGTTTTCTAGTTCAGTAGATAATTATATTTTTTTCCGTATTTATAGGTAATAAAAATGCATCATTAATTACGGTATATTAAGATATAATAGAGATTGTATTTGATAAGGAAGCAAGTGTATTTAATGCATCAGGTAGAAGTGCCTCATCCGGTCATAGTGCCGGTGCCGCAGCCGTATCCGGTGCGCGTGCCGGTGCCGAAGCCGGTAGCCGTGCCGGTCGTCCGGGAGTTGCGGGTGCCCATCGAGAAGCCCGTCCCATACCCCGTCATCAAGAAGGTGCCATACCCCGTGGAGAAACTGATCCCGGTCCCCGTTGAGAAACCTGTAATTCAATGAGATTTTAGCTTTATTAGCTATAAGAACTGCTTCAAACGCTTTTAGTAAACACAGATGTTAAATTTAAACCTAGCAATGGAGAAAATACTTTAAATTATGAAAGTCGTCGACGTGTTGATGCATAATTAGAATTTGTGTAAAACGATAATCACAGTTGCGTTTATTCCTATAATTACGCGTGAAATGAAATCTTCAATGTTTTATAGGTAATATGTTCAAATAATTTCTATGCGCGTAGAAATTACCAATGTAAATAAATGACAAAAATGCTAGTTTTTTTATTATAGTGTTTAACCGCTATGAAACTGATATCGTCATGACATTAAAATTTCGAAAATAAAATATTATTGTCATCAAAATTTCGCGACCGTATACTGTGACTGTTTTTATTATACAGGGTGAATTTGAATGGGTGTACTTTGGGCTAATATGATGTTCTACTGGTCAATACGAACAACTTTTCCCATGGAACCATGTGTCGCAAATGAAAAAAAAATATGGCTTCCCCATACAAATTGGTCTTTTTAACTTTACTAGTTTGTATGGAGAATGCAATTTTTTTTTTCATTTGCGACACATGGTTCCATGGGAAAAGTTGTTCGTTTTGATCAGTAGAACATCATATTAGCCCAAAGTACACCCATTCAAATTCACCATGTATATTATTGGAAATCATGTTTTAAATAAAAAACAATAGGTTTTATCGCTACCATGTCGCTGCGAATTGTCGCTGCGCCGTACAGCCTTGTAACACATGGATGTGCTGTGTGTGTAGGTGTAGTGACAGCTTATAGAAATATAATTTTATTTCTGTCAATCATATTGAGCTCGTGTTTAACAACGCATTGGCAAATCACCTGCTAGCTGTTATTGTATTTGCCCCCATGCCTCTCACCGTTGATAACAAGGTTCTCTTTTAAGTTGTACGCTAATATTCCTTAAGGTGCGATGTATGAACGTTCCGTTTAAACTTTCAGGTGCACATTCCCGTTGAAAAGCCTTACGCCGTGCCAATCCCTCACGTAAGGCCTGTTTTCCATCACTCGAGGCCTACAAGAGACGAGGCTGATATGCTCGGGGACTTCGAAGATCATGATATGGAAGAAGAATATTATCCTACCAGACATCGGCAGCCAGAACGTGGAACCAAGAAGATAATAATTCGTGCTAAGAAACCAAAGAGGTAAGAAGGATTTTAGCATTATACTGGACTGTAACTGGCAGATATTTGATGTAAAAGACAACACGCGAAAGACAAGGGCTGGAATAGTTAGTGCCTTGACATAGTGTGATGACAGAAACAACTCTTGGCACACGTAGATTAGACACAAAATTATTATAGACAAAGGTCAAGATTCAATGGAGTTTAGCACACTGCGATGACCTGCAAAATGATATAAGTAAAACATAATTAGGTAGGTATACTTATTTCGTTGTTATTAGAGTTTAGCTGATATGGACTTTTATAGGGATAATATAATTATTATTTTACAATCTTATAGGATGTTTCTTTATTGTTTTTTTAGAGTAAGTATTTAGTTTATTTTTTATATATAGTTTTTACCGCTTTTAAGGGTAATATTATCATTTATTTTTAGGTTAATTGAAAACTAAGTTTTAATGGTATACTTGAAATTCAATTTGCCTGTTATTATTTGCTCTTATTCTTTATAGTCTACTGCTGCATATACTAAGGCCAATTGACATCCATTTTTACTACTAAATTGACCACAGTATTGCTGATCTCAACTCTTCAGTGAGATCAGGTCCTAAACTAAACTAAAATTGTCACACCTTTTTCTCACGGGGATAGGCAGAGACAAGAGACAACGATCCTAGCACAACTCTCTCGCTTCCTTCACATCCACCACTCTCTTCATACAAGCTCTATGGTTATGGGCGCTGCGGATCCCAGCTTTTTGAGAATGTCTTCGGTTTGGTCATGGAACATTCTTCTGGGTTGACCCTGCCTTATCCTTTCATTCACCTCTGATTTATAAATCTCTTTCGTAAATCTCTTTTCATTCACCCTCTTAATGTGCCCAAACCACCGTAACATTCCTTTCTCAATCCTGGTCACTACATCATCTTTCAAATCACACATATCACGCACAATTGTATTCTTTACCCTATCCGCAATTGTTACTCAACAAGCACTCCCTAATCATATCCTAGTTCTTTATTTTTTGCATCCTAGACTTACTAAGCATATTTCACTGGTCATATGTATATCCGTGTAACAAGACGTGCCTTAATTTGTTTTTTTTGGTTCCAAATAACTATATCTATCAGCCACTAAACTTAATATATAAAAAAAATCCATAAACAATATAAAATCCTCTTGCATCACACCTTTATGTCTATATTGAATCAGTGACTAGTCTCTAAGGCAAAACTGGTGGAGTGTTAATAATATTTGTTAGGGTGCACGCAGTGTTGATAAATTTTGAATTGATTGAATAAAGAGATATAAAACTATTTTCCAATCACAAGGCATTAGAGCCCCTAGCTTCTTTCTAGACCCGGCACCATTGCGGTAAACCAATAGACAGCTAAGAACATTGTACCTCTAACTCCAAGTTGTATTTATTTCTTCACCTTTCAGCTCACGGAGTTCCCGAAGGCCTACACCTTCATACCCTGAGCGCAGTCGCCGGCGTTGGCCTTCTCGCCGCCCTACGCCTAACACCAGAACAACCGCCCAAAGATTCCGCCCACCACCTCGACAATACTACCCTGGAAGACACCGTGACTTCGACCCTGAGAACTTAGACCACGACCAAAATGAATACTATAATGATTATTGTCGAAGAAATGGGAGTTGCTGATTCTGCTAATAATTTTACTTCTTTCTGTCTTTCTTTACTATAGGTATTCTAAATATAGACTGATCTTATATATTATATAAATTAAGTTTCCATTATAAAAATGTAGTAGCTTTTCTTACTTTCTTAGATAGGTATATAAGACTTTCATGCATTTGTTAATTTTATTAATATTATTATTTCTTTTTTTTTACTTTTTTAAAATACTATTGCCATATGAATAAGTTGTTTAATATGCTATACGATTAATACGCTTAATTTTTTCGTATATAAATTTAAGCTTTAAATTCTAATTTATTTTTTATTTTTTTATAATTAACTAAAATTACTTACTTTTGTCAACATCTCCATCTCTCTAAACTTAAATTAAGTTATATAGTTGTTTAGATAATAGCATAAGAATAAATATAAATATAAAAAAAAAACTTTGTTAATTTTATTTTCACCGAAAAAGAAAATTAACCCATAATAGGTATGCCATACAAGGTGTGATTTTTAAATACTTATCCATAATATGCTATACAAGGTGTTATTAAATGACACTTACATTGACATAGTGATTATGTTTTGATGAATGCATTGCAAGATAAGCGCTCGCTGTATCGTCTCGCATGGATACTTGCTTTTTCTAACGCTCCAGTAAACAAAATCACACAAGTATCTATACTCTTACCTACATCTTTTTATCGATTTTATTCTGACTTACTTTTAATTCCGTTCTGGAATCATGAGATTTAATATAACAGTGATTGCTTAACAAAATAATGACTAAAAAGGCAATTGTATCGATAATTATGACGTTAAGTGGGTTCAAACCTAACTATCATAATGTCAGAAATCCGAATGCTAACCGGATGGTGCCGACACGGTCATGTGATAAGGGAGAAGCCACTAAAGGCTAAAGCTACCAACATAAACTTACTACCTGAGTAGAGGCCGCATTTAAGCTGTATGATAAATCTCAATAAAAGTTTGACTTTACGCATTTTGTTGACAATTAATTGTCAAAAAAATGCATAAATTGTCACTATACCTATTTATTACTTGCGTTTATCACCTGTCACTTGTCGGCCTGGGCCCTATTTCATAAATGCGACTAGTTACAGGGCCCTATTTCATAAAGGCGACAATTGAATTTAACAATAATATTAAAACAATTGTCAACAAGTGTCAAGAGTAGTCGATTTATCGTGGTGATTCTTGTTTCATGAATTCTGACTATGACTGGTGCGACAATTGTCAAAAAATGACAAGAATTGTCGACTGAATAATAGGATGGATTGCCTGAGGTAGCATACTTAGCGTTACAACTACGAATAAATGCTATTAGAATTTATACCCTTGAATTAAAAAAAATATTACGGTTGAAATTGCAGTTATAAAAAAGCTACAGTTGGCGAAAATACTCTTGTTTTCTTTTTATTTTATTTTTTTCCAATTATTGGCAAGGCAAAGGGATGTAAGCCTATACAGCTGTTTTGTTTTCTATTCTTCCACCAGTGTGGAAAGGCAAATCTTTAGGCCATTAAAAAAAGGATTTAAATTAAGATTTTTGATTTTTTGTACTAAAATATGTTTTCAGATTTAAGTGTTTATTATAAAGATTGATCATAAAAAATAATAAACATTTAAAGAAAGGCTGATTCTTTTATGGAAAATTATTTATTCATTGTAAAAAAAAAGGAAATAATACAAAAGGCCTAAAATCTTCGAACTAAATGTTAAACATGTTCGTTTACGTACATAATATTTTATTACTTATATAAAATTTTTGTTGTGGTTTGTATAACGGGCGACCATCTTCTGTTTTCATGTTTGGAAAGCCTATTTTAGTCTTTAGGACATCTTATTTTTATGCCTCCATAGGAATACCTATAAGTAAATAAATACCTACCTATTTATGCATGAATATAGCATAATATACTAACGTATCATGCCTCTAATAATAATATCATCCGGTTTCTAATAATAATAATTACTTATTAGTACATACATAGTTAAAAATGGCGGATTTCATAAACAGCTCTCAAAAATATTATTAACGTAACGTGTGCTTTAAAATACCCTATTTTCAATTATTTATGAATTTAAGGAATACCTACTAACTTTTTGTACCTATTTAAAAAAAAAACCCTAAAACTCTATTAATAATTCTTCAAAAACATTATTATCATTATTACTTTCATTAACAGCCATTTTATAATTTAATTCTTTAATTATTAATTATTATATCAAATAGGAACACGGGACGTTATTATCTTGTCATTTAGTGACACTGATCTTAACTCATGTCAATTATACCCGACAATTTTACAAATATGTCGACTTGTAAATAATTTTTTTGTTTCATAAACAAATTTAACCAATTGTATACTGACAATTATAAAAATATACCTGTCGTGAAATTATAACAATTGTCAACAATTCTAATACAATTGGTCGTGTCAAAAATGTTTATGAAACGCAATTATGACAACTTGTCAGATTTTCATAGTAATATACTTGTCAATTAAAAAGTTATATGAAACAAAAATTACATAATTGTCAAAATGTCACTTGTCACCTATCACCTGTAACTTGTCGCCTTTATGAAATAGGGCCCAGGTGATAGGTGACAAGTGACATTTTGACAATTATGTAATTTTTGTTTCATATAACTTTTTAATTGACAAGTATATTACTATGAAAATCTGACAAGTTGTCATAATTGCGTTTCATAAAATTTTTTGACACGACCAAATGCTTTAGAATTGTTGACAATTATTACAATTTCACGACAGGTTTATTTTAATTATTTTCAGTGGCCTTAGTGTGAGTTTTTTTAACGTTTACTTTCGCGTTAACTATACTACCGCGTTAACATTTTGACCAATCAAACGGCCGCATTTATAGTTCTCAAAATTTCCGCTTGGAGCGCTGAACTATTTACCATACAAATTTTAGTTAACTCAAACGCAAAGTAATAGTTAGAAAACTCACACTAGGGGTACAATTGGTTAAATTTGTTTTATGAAACATAAAAATTATTTACAAGTCGACATATTTGTAAAATTATCGGGTATAATTGACATGAGTTAAGATCTGTGTCACTAAATGACAAGTTAATAACGTCCCGTGTTCCTATTTCATATAATAATTAATAATTACAGAATTAAATTATAAAATGGATGGAAGTAATAGTGATATTAATGTTTTTGAAGAATTATATATATAAAAACCCTTATTAGGGTTTTTAGGGAAAGATATTTTTTTAAATAGGTACAAAAAGTTAGTAGGTATTCCTTAAATTCATAAATAATTGAAAATAGAGTATTTTAATAGCACACGTTACGTTAATAATATTTTTGAGAGCTGTTTATGAAATCCGCCATTTTCAACTATGTACAATTATAACTATAAGTATCATAAGTACTTATTATTATTAGAAACCGGACGGTAGGCATACGTTAGTATATTATGCTACCTTCATGCATAAATATATAGGTATTTCTATGGAAGCATAAAAAGAAGGTGTCCTAAGGACTAAAATAGGCTTTCCAAACATGAAAACAGAAGATGGTCGCCCGTCATACAAACCACAACAAAAAGTCAGAACAAAAATATTATATAGGTAATAAAATATTATGTACGTAAACGAACATGTTTAACATTTCATTCGCAAAGCAATTTTAGGCCTTCTGTATATTTCCTTTTTTTTTAATGAATAAATAATTTTCCTTAAAAAAATCAGACGACAGGCTTTCTTTAAATGTTTATTTAAATTTTTTGTATTTTTTTGGTTCATTCAACGTAAGAATAATGAGTAAATGAATTAGAGCCCATACCACATACCCTGACTACCCTGAGATATTTTATTTTTATTAAATTCATTGTTTTTATTTACTTTAATGTCTTCAAAGAAACTGTCGATCATAAACAGTTAAATACTGTATAATTAATATAGTATGTTTCATTTAATAACATCTTATTCGATAAACTTACATAACTATATTAATTTTTTATTATGATATATCTTTATAATAAACACTTAAATCTGAAAACACATTTTAGTACAAAAAAATCAAAAATCTTGATTTATTTTCTTTTTTTAATGGTCTAAAGATATTTGCCTTTCCACACTGGTGGACGAATAGAAAACAAAAGGCTGTATAGGCTTAGATCCCTTTGCCTTCCCAATATTTGGAAAAATAAAAAAAAAACAAGAATTTTTTTGCTAACTGTAGCTTTTTTATAACTGCAATTTCAACCGTAATATTTTTTTAATTCAATGGTATAACTTCCAATAGCATTTTTAGTTGTAATGCTAAGTATGCTGCCTTAGGCAATGCATCATATGATTTAGTCGACAATTCTTATAATTTTTTGACAATTGTCGCATCAGTCATAGTCAGAATTCATGAAACAAGAATCACCACGATAAGGCGACTATTCTTGACACTTGTTGACAATTGTTGCAATTGTCGCCTTTATGAAATAGGGCCCTGGTATTACCTGTATTAGGAACGGACCTTTGATAGTAGGTGCAACCTTCGATTTAAGCCAAAAGTGGCTAAAAGCGTAGTAGCGGTTAAATCGCTCGTCAAAGTTAACATCTGCAAAGTTTATAATATATAGTTTATATACCAAATATTCGACTGGCATGTCTTAATTTATTTGAGATCTTATTTACTTTATTTTATTTCCATCGTTACAACGCTTACAACTTCAATTATTCATGAAAAACGTTTGAAGACTACGTTAAATTAATTAACGACGCATCGGTGCAATTAGGTAAAATAATTTGAGTGAGTTATTTAAATACGATTATGTATAAATTTAAATATAAAAGAAATGATTAAACTCTGCATGGACAAGGTGAGCGATCAATGTTGTTTAATAACAATTATTGATCGTCCCCATTCATGGACTTTGTAGGTCTGCTACACCACCAGATACAAATTCACATGCCGTGCTCCAATGAAATATATACATATATACCTACTACAGCTTCACTCTTTTTAGGCCTTTGAGAGTACGTTGATACCTAAATTGACTTAAACTATCTCTACCTATTTTGCGGTTTCTATATTTGTTATTTACTCATGCGATGGGTGAATCTGAAACCTTGAACATCTTGTGTCGAATTAACGCAGCCAATGAATGTCCATTCATTGCATACAGATTGTTATGTTCAAATAATAATATGGAATATACTATTGTTGTTATAAGTACTTTTACTGTACAAATTATAAGGTTTCGTACATTGTTTTAATGTGTCTGTACATCTGTCTGTCAAGAACGATATTTTGAAAAACCGTGTAAATGTTTTATTTTTTCATAAGGTTTTATACCTATTTTATATAAGTATATAAAAAAAAACTTCTTATAAAGTAATATTGGAGAAAGATTTATTATCTCAGAAGCTAACCATTTGAGTTAAAAAAGTATAAATTTGTATTTATGTAGGTGTGTAATGGATTTCCGAATTATTTTATTTTAGTTGTTGTAGTTTGGTACTAAAATTGTACTAATATTGGTTTTCCTTGAGTGAAGTTGAACCCACAAACTTTAAATATAACGGCAATGGCGTAACCACGGAGATATTCTTCCATATCATAATCAGTATCATCTTATTACTTAATACTTCAACTTATGTATCTATATAAAAAATTATAGCGATTTTTTCCCAAGAATGACACAGTAAATAAATTTAGAATTAAAACCCCTAATATAAGAGCTTTCTATCTGGTTAGATGGTTATCTTCAAAACCTTTAGACCTAATATTAAAAAGTCCAGTTGTAATCGATTAAAACTCGGAAGTGCGAAAATCACCCGCTGAGGGTTCATATTGTATATTTTCTCAATAACCTTTCACTTTTCATATCATATTAGGTTTCTTTGCACATAATTTTAAAATTTGTTATTAGTACCAATAACAAATTTTCTTGAAAAAAACTATCCGTAAATAACTACTAAAAACTAAATTATATAAAAATTCTGAATTATATAAAAGATATTTTTTTACCCACACGCAAATATTTTAATATATATTACGCGGTAGGCCCAGGAGGAGATGGAGAAACGAGCTGGACGCCTTTTCAAAGGATTGGTCCAGGACTACTAAAGACAGGATTAGGTGGAAGGAGGCTTCCCTACTTCCACCTATTCCTGTCTTTGCCCAGCAGTGGGACACAGCAGGTTGAATAAAAAAAAAACTGAACATTTAATTAAATTATATTTTTTACAAACCTATCAGGAAATTTTGATTTAAATATACTTTTGGTACCATGTCGCTCAACAAGATCTTTTAACTATTATTTCAAGTAAATAGGACTAGTAGTTACCTATTATTCAGACAGACAGACACTGAAGTTTAACTGGGTATTCTTATTTTTATTTGAAATTAGTGCCCCAATAAAAACATTATATTGTATTATTATGTGGTTAAGTCACTGCGCAACTGATAACAAGGTTAAGCCGATGATAACAAGGTTGGACCTGTGTTGGGTGACCGCTTTATACAACGAGGCTATACCATCATAAACACCGCAACAAGCTCGCCACTTGTTGCCTCCGAATACAATCGGCGAAATGAGGACAGATTAATCCCTCCGCCTGGGTACCTACCCTGAGGCCGTTTAAACGGTTCTCGGGAACCAAAAAGGAACCTGTGATGGTATTTTATTATTATTTTTTTTTTTTTTCTAATTTATTGTTTTATTAATCAGAAAACTTAAATAACATTAAAAATAAACTAACTTATAAATATTATAATAATAATTAAAAAAAACCCTATATACCAAAGAACCTATAAACAAAAATCCTTATAAATAATATATTTCCTCTATACAATAGACAATAGGGAGGGTTCCCAAAAGACTGGCTGCGTTTCCTGGTTGTATTGCAATAATGATTAATATATTATTTTTTATGATATCTTTACATAATCGGAGTATATATACTTGTTCAGTTAATAGAGTCTTTTTCAGTTAGCAGATAAAGGATATCCTGAAGTGTTAACAATAAATAAATCCAGTCATTCTTAATTACATTCTACGAATGAGTATCAAAAATACCTTAACTAATAGTTAGTCTTTTGTCTTAACATGTTTTTTATAGATGATATATAAAAAAAAACAAAGTATATAAACGATGTCGAAGGCAATAATCACTGTATATATAAAGCTGCAGAAAAGGTTGTCGGGTTTAGTTCAACAACGCGGCCCCGCGATCCGGTCGCTATTTGACCTCTCTCATTTACTTACATACATAAAGGTATACATACCTATTCATAGTATATAATAGTGTGTTTTGTGTTTATCAACAATACATAAATAGGTAAGATTGTTTTCCTTGATATACAAACTATATTTTTATGCTTTAGGTATATGCATTTAATGAGTACCTAATAATAAATAGCTTTTGTATTATCTTTATATCTTTCTATATAATATATACCATAGATTTGTGATCTCATATTAAGATATGTTTTGTTTTATAGTTTTTGTATTAGACCTATATCCCTCACTTATTAATTGCACTGATTGTGTCCAAGGTTTGACTGGGCCTTGTAGAGAATCCCTTGCGATATTAAGTCCGCTTTTGTACTTTATGCAACAAATATTTCAATCCGATGTACGCCTCTAAAAATCATTTCATCAAAATCGATTCAGTTCTTTAGCCGTAAATCATCTACAAACCAATAAACAGATAGACTTTTACACTTTCACAATTAAATTATAAATTAAAAATGGATAACATAATTTATTCTCAAAACAACTCAAAGGTCATTGGGTTGTTTTATAAACATACTTTTGTTTTGTTTAGTTATATATAGTTATATTTTGCAATAAGTTTAAGTAGTCTATATATCTCCTTGCAGAATGTTAAGTTATGTTACTAAACCTAGTTTGTGTAATCAATTATGTATTATAGGTAATTAATTATCAATCAAGTTTATATTTTAAACATTCACTCTGTGCCTCGATTCTCATAAATTAACTTTAGTTCAATCGTGTTGTAATTGCATCGTATTGAAATCACAATAGCTTATTTTGTCACAGTTCTTATTCTGCTACAATCACCCAATCGCACATAGAAAACTATAAAAAAAATGATTGTGTGTGATTCAAAAGAAATAAGTTAATTTAAGTGTAGGTACAGGAAATGGATACTCGAGCGTCAAAAACATCAAAATTTTAACGTCGTTTTTAGTGATAATAAGGTTTTTTTTTTTGAAAGAAAAAAGAACATGGAGGTGTAGATTTTACTTATTTAAACCTAATTAAATAATTATATAATAAAAAAATATGTTAAGTTTTTAGAATCAAATCAAATTTCTGTCAAATCAGGTTTTTTTCTTTTTTTTTTCAAAAAAAACTTGATAGGTATTACTAAAAACAAAATTTAGACGTTTTTAGAGTTAGAGTTTCATGGTTCGCGAATTTATTTCCTGGATTAAGACCATTCTTATATGTATTTGTACATATAACCAGGTAGGTATTAATTGAAATCAAATACTGTATAAAAGTAAGTAACTATATATTTCGGTGTAGGCTTTATCAGTTGTAAAACCAGGGTCTCAATTCAGGGTACATATACCTATTTTACTTTGTAGTTTATATACGTTAAAAATTTTGGCCAAAAAAATGTTTTCTTTCATTTAAATCCTCTGGAGTATGTATGAGAACTGCAGCCGCATTTCCTCTTTGAATCTGCAGCCATAATAGGGGGTGGAAAAAAAGGATCTAGGCCTCGGTCATAGATCAAAATGTATATATTAGTAATTTATTCAAAAGCTATGACATCAGGTGACCAAGGACCCAATGTTTCTACTGCAAAGTCCATAAATTTCTAGGCCTCGGTCATAAATCAAAATTTATCTATTAGTAATTTATGAAAATGCTATGGCATCAGGTGACCAAGATGTTTCCACTGCAAAGTTCATAAATTCCTAGTGGTCTGCGAGCTTGGAATATTTACATATTTAAATAAATACATTTTGATTTATTGAGGTACAATGACCGTGAATCAGTAGGAGATCGTTTTATGTTTATTAATATGCTAATTACATTTTAAATTTAAAAGATGTCATGTGAACTTATGTATGTGTTTACAGTTTTCAAACCTTCAATCAGTTCAACTTTGCTTTAATTAAATGAAACAATACAAACCTCCTCTCATTATATTATAAATTCACTTAAGAAAGTATAAGGCCTTTAATTTTTTTTTGTTCTGACATTTTATGAAATTCTGGGTTGGGAGTCAAACCCCCCCCGAAATGTTAGGAAATAGATAAATTTGTATGGGGTAGTAGACTTGGGGCGGCGCGTATGTTGAGTGTTTGTAGGTTGAAACCCCTCCCGAACAGTTTACTATGTTGTTATATATTGCTCACCAAAAACCGTGAGTATTGCGTGTAGTTCGGGCCAAAAAACATTTCAAAATTTACGAGTCTTAAACCCCCCCCGATATTAAATCCTGGCTACGCCCATGTATCTATCTATATGGTAAAGATCTTCCTCCCACCTAAAACTATTCTATTTAGTACTTACAAAACTAAGTAGGTATTTCAACAAGAATATAAAATGTCACGCACTCTCTATAAGTGATTTAATAAGGACACACAAACATTTGCGTAAGTAGTTGCATAGAGTGGACACTAGACAATCTTATACTTATCTATCTACGAGTATAAAAGACCCGAAATGTGTAAAAACTTAGCTAGCGAATCAAGCAGCCACGCCACCGTTGGAAACAGATGCCCCTCAGGCTATATAGGTATATATAGTCATTAAAACAAAAAAATACTTAGCCGTGAAAGGTTCCGATCTTGTTAATTTTTTTCTTTAATCTTTTAGGAAATCATATTACTTTTCGTTCAATATTTTGGCACCTAATTTTATAAACAATCCATATTATTATATCTAATTATTTTTAAATTCCGTAAACTTCGGAGCATGATCACTTTAACCATGTCGCTCTACAAGATCTATAACTATTGCAAATTTTAAGTGGTGTATTCATATATTCATAAAGACATAAGTCACCTGAATCTCGCTATACCTAATAAAAAAAATCTACAACAGAAACTTTGAAGTTTCCAAATATCTTATCATTAGCTTTTGCTTTTGGCTATGAAATATCTAAGAATCCTTAGACAAGTTTAAGATATAATATATCCAATGTTAACTGGGTGGTCTAGGGGATTATAAAATGTATAGTATCGTTGTTTCTGGTACACATAGTTCAAGCCTAAAGCTTAGTTTGTGACCAGAGCAATATATGTGAATGTCCTTTATTAGGTTAAGTATAATTAGATAAAACCTCCCAAAAACAATTTTCTCATTTAGAATATTTATTTAATATTATAAAGCTGAAGAGTTTGTTTGGTTGAACGTGCTAATCTTAGGAAATACAGGTTACAATTGAAAAACTTATTTTAGTGTTGGATAGCCCATTTAACGAGGAAGGCTACAGGCTATATAACTTGACACTACGACCAATAGGAACGGAACATCAATGAAAAATGTTTCAAGAAAGCGGAAAATATATTTCTTTTGACAGCTTCCGTTGCGTGCGCTGCGTAAACGGTTAAAGTTACGAAACTTACAAAGTTGCGTATCACCTAGTTATATATAATTATCATAATATCGATGAAAAAAAAAACTTAATTTAGATTTTTTTTACCGTTATTTATACAGATTGATGGAAATTCCACACCACACATTATTTTCCTTGAACGTTTTTTTTTGGAATTTGTGTAGATTTAGTAGGTAGGTACTATTTACATTCTTCTACAAGTAGGTATATTGTTCTACATAAGCTTGTACGTAGTTATACTGGTTTGACTAAAAATGCCAATAAAAAAATTGTATAATTACACGCAGGTGTGAGATAAATAATGTGCTAGGTAACACATAAGTAATGTACATAACATGGCTTCGTGTAGTTATAAGAAGTAAATATTGTTGATAACCTTGGGGTTCTGGCAAAACTTGAAAGGGTCAACATTCTCTTCTTTTTTCTCTTAAATTCACATTTCCTGTAATCATCTATAAATAGTTGTTCAGCGGAGACATGTATCGAATCGATTCGAATTCATTGATACAAGTCGTCCATTGCAAATTGCTGTGGAACAATTTACCTGGTAAAGTTTTTTAACAACCGCGTTTTTTTGCGAAAAATTTTTTAACATGTTATTTTTTACCTTCCTTAAATAAGTACGTAACTACTTACTTGACTTGATTTGTATAGCTTGAATATAGTTACAGTAGAGCGCAAAATATTATTTATACAAGAATGCATTAAAAATCTTTATAATATATAAAATTCTATAATAATGGATTCTGATATTCATGAAGATATTATTTTAAAAGTTAACAATTTATCTTATTATAATTTCTTAAAAAAATCTGGTCTTTTATATTATATTTACGGGATAATGCATATTATTTTCCGTTTCATATTTGATCTAAAATCCCTATTTTATTTCGAAAAAAATCAGAGATAAGAGGATTTTCTTAAACTTTTACCAATACAGTTCTTTTAGTTATTCGGACTTACGAAATTTAGTTTTAGAAGAATTAAGTTGAAGGAAGGTAAAGTCAAAAAAGGTGACTCTAGATGTTAATGACCTTTGCTATAAAGTATCAACGAATGGGCTTAATAAGCTATTTTAAGCATTTAAAAATAAAGTACAAATTAATTGTAAAAGATAAAAAAAAATCTTTAAATATCCAACGATTTTTTTTTTATTAACTGGAAGTGGTTGAAAGAAAAGAAAGAAAGAAAGATATTTAATGTGTTTTTGTTATTAAAATAAATATTAAATTAGGTGGAAGAAAGGTCTATAACTTCGTTCGGTCTTGTCCCATACAGATGCAAAAGAGGTCAAGTGACCTAGTCACGTTTCGTATTTCAGTGGGTTCACCAGTTTTTCGGAGACTACGGTATCGATTTCTTGTCAAGATGGTAGTCTCATTTCAGGTGCAGTTACGAAACAGGCGTTTGATTCTTTGACGATAAAGCAGCGAGGATATTAAAATAGATCTTATCATCAGATAGATATGAAGTGACATGCCGTGCTCCAATATAATAAAAAAAAAACATCAATAACTAACGACCAATGATATTATTAATTATTATGAGTCAGAGCTTAGGTTATTTACCTCTATTCCCAAAATTTCCCACAAAAAAATATAGGTCCCAAAACTAAGTCTTTTTTTTGTTCCCAAAATATCCCACTCTTAACTTCCATTCGGGATATTATGCAACATCATTTAAATATTTAGTTTAGTATTCGAAAAATAGGAATATTATTCTGTTTTAAAAAATACTTTTTTATTTACCTTTTATTGGACCATTTTAAATTTCAAGTCTACAAATTTTGACCTGGATTTTTAATTAAATATTTATTCAAAGGTAAATTATAACAAATTTAAATCAAATGTCTATTTTAATTTTGAAATGATGAGCAATTTCGAAGCTGAAGAGAATTCCAAGTTCCGAATAGAAAGATTCTGACAAATTGATTGTTATCACAGATTGATATAAACTATATTTGAAAGAATTGATTTAGTAGTTTATTAGTCTAATATTATAAATAGAGAAGATTTTATATTTTTGTTTGTAATGAATAAACTCAAAAACTATTGCACCAATTTCGAAAATTCTTTCGCCCAATAGAATGTTATCACTGAGATAACATTCAAAAAAATAATATGCTTCCTTACGGAAACTTCAAAAATGTAAACCAAGGTGTAAAAAAAATACCTAAAAATTCCTTACATCGTGTGCGCTGTAAAAACTGCTGATGATAGAAGAAAATAATGAATGTATATAGATTTAGAAAACACATCTACAAAAAAAAATCGCTGTACCATATGTTCAACTATTATAGTTTTGTCACTATAGCAGCTTTTTTATGTATGAAAATTTAATAGAAATTTCGGCAAAACTAGACTACGTTATTAGCACCGTGGCGTTAATCCTTAACCGAATAAATCACTTCGTATTCAAGGTTGTTTCATTTCCTATGGATTACTTTTAGAATTATTCAATTCGGACATTCCATTCAAAATATATCAGGAATTAAAAAACAACGACACGTGCAAAAACTCGCTCGCTCGTTTAGTTTTTTTTTTTTTTCAAAAGCTATTTACTTTTTGATAACTACATATATTATTTAGTTTAAATTATTATTCATTTTTCAATGAATTAGGTATCACTAATCTGAAAAATTAGAGACTATAATACCCTAAGATATAGGGTAAACGAGATCTATAATTATATTATACTCGTAGATATATAATCATAAATTAGAGCAGTACCTAGTTTTCTAGATAATTCATGTGGACAAACAGACACTGGAGTCTCACTCTAAGGGTTCCTTTGAAGATACAGATGTCAAACTTAATGTTATAATTAAGTACCTGAAGAAAATAAGGATGGCGATACCAAGTTTAACGCGAGTCAAACTGTGGGGCACAGTTAGTGTTTTATATAGTAAGGAACCCTAAAATTTAACCTAGGTTACAAAACAGATAACTAGACTAGAATTAAATATGGATAACGACATTGAAAGTACGCGTTTTATATTAGCATACTTGCTAGATTAATTTGATTTAGAAGGGGTACATGAACTAATGTCGAATAATTAATCAACTGTGACTAAAAATGTACGTCTGACTAGCATCACTGAATAAAAAATTAATGTTTTAATTAAGAAACAAGAATTTACTATTGTAACGACATGTTTGCTTCTATCAATCATTTGGTTGAATTTTCTATATAACAGATAATCGTTGGAGCAGGAAAATTGTACATCTCGGGCATAAAAATATAAAAGTCAAAATGAAAATAAGGTATTGAAAATTTTAATATTCACTACATAATTAATCAAACATCTGTAATAATCTATACTAATATTATAAAGCTAAAGTCGAGTTTGTTTGTTTGTTTGGTTAAATTCGCTAATCTCAGGAAGTTCGGATTCGTATTGAAAAAATATTTCAGTTATAGATACCTTTAGCGAGGAAGGCTATATAAAATCACGCTACTACCTATAGGAGCGCTCAGCCCAATCAATTGTATTTTTCATTAAAAAAAATTGAAAAACGGGGAAAATTTATACCTTTTTAGAGCTTCCGTTGCGTGCACAGTCAACAGTTAAAGTTACGCAGACCAAGTTACGCGGGTCAGCTAGTGTAATATAATAATAATGTGAATGGTAGATAAATAAAAGTAAATGATCTGAATAAAACATCATTCTTTTCATGATTATGAGTTCTGATAATAAATTCACGACGCCTAGTTCCCATGATTACCGAATACACAACAAACACGATCAGATATGAAGGAAGACGGTGTAATTGCCTCGAGTAAGTTTCCCAATAATAAGATCACAAACCAGTCCGCAAAAACGTGAGTTGAGACGGTTTTATTATGAGGCGACGTCGCTTCATCTCACAATCAAGGCATTACACGGTTACAACATAGCTAGATTCTACAACCAACTAGTAGTTTACAAGGTGAAGCGTGCTTACCGAAGTGTGATGTGGTAAAAACGCTCTCCGATGATCATGCTTTGCGGTAATTTTGGGTTTTGCTATTAGAAGTACATTAGAATGACGTTTTACCTAATTCACTATTAGTAGCTTAATTAAAGGCTAGGTTAATAATAGCTTAAGATTTAATTAATGGTATCATAAACCATAATTGCCTAGTTAGGAAATTACTATTCTTAAAGAGATTTGAGGAATAGATTATATTAACACAATGTACGATTACAATTGCGATATATTAACAATGGCGGTCGAAGGTGCACAATGTGTCATAAACAATCTGACAGGCAACAGGTCTTAACGTACAATGTTCTTTTGTTTCAGAATTAAGATGTGGAGTAGTGCCCTAGTTTTAGTCTTAGCCGTGGTCACGTTAAGTCAAGCGGCGACACCACAAATCAAATTCGAATGGAAACAAATAGATTTCACTTGGTCATCTGCAGGAGATCGTGATAATGCCATAAAGGAAGGAAAATTTGTTCAAGCCCATAATCTGCCTTTAGGCTTAGCGAGATGGAAGAGCAAGCTATTCGTGACCGTGCCGAAATGGAAGAACGGAGTGGCTTCTACTTTAAATTACCTCGATGTCAACGGCCCCAAAGATCAAGCCCTGAAGCCTTACCCGTCTTGGGAAGATAATTTGATTGCGGATAACACGACGGGTTTACCGTCTAATAGCTCTATGATCTCAGTGTTTAGAGTGTACGTCGATCCTTGTGATAGATTATGGGTTATGGACACCGGGCTTGTTGACATTTTTGGTGAGTAACTTATGCTTGCTTATTATTTTCCTCAAACAACACATAATTTGAATACCTACATTTTATTATATTGTGTTTTATTATGCAAAGTAAACTGTTGCCGAGATCATGTTTTGCCATAATGTTTTCCCTATAAATTTTCTTCACGATGTTCGTGTTACATTATGTCATGTGCATATCAATCAATTTTATATTCCGGAATTATGGTAATGTGTTGGTGTGAGTGGTATAATAACTCGTGGAAACATACCACGAGACTTTCTCAGCATTTATTGTTGCAACCAGGAACATACGAGTACGTCCTGCTGACATTTACCGATTAGATTAGTGATTTATTTCAAAGGAAACGCCTGTTTTAATGTTCGTTGGATATGGATATTTGAATTTAGTAGCTCGTTATTTTAAATGTTATTAATAATGATTTACTTTTGTTATTTTTATAAATTTAGAAATTATAAAATATTTTCGTGAGGGCTGACTGGAACCTGGTTGGCTCAGCGGTTGAGCGCCTTGCCGCGATAGCGAGGTTTGTGGGTTCGAGTCCCGCCACCAGGAATTATTTCATTGCATTTTTATCTTAAAAAATTTAATATAAGATTATCCTAAACGTAATTTATAAAAAATAAAATAAAAAAAATAATAAAAAAATACATAAATATATAAAATACTGAAGAAATTATAAAATTAAATTATTTGTTAATTAAGAGTTGTGGGTTCGAGTCACACATACCAAACTATTTTTACATTTTTGTATACAATTAGACGAAGCGAAATTACCTATAGAACACAGAGAAACCTATAGGTTCTATATATAATGTAGCAGATCGATTCCATAGATTGCTATTTATGTGATTTATATATGTGACAGGTTAAAGTGATTGATTTTAAAGTGATGACCATAAAATATTTTTATAGTCATTTTGGCTATAGTAACTTTGTAGGTTACAAAGACATAGTATTTGTCCGCCTCCGTATATACTTAGACGTTGTATACGGAGGTCGTGTGTTCGATTCATACTTAGGACATAAACAACATTAGTACGTTAAACAGTATAGAAGCAGTGGCGTGCGGTCCATATAAGCAAAAAGCCATGCAACCCTAAAATATAGGGTATAGGTACATATATAAAAAAATATTTATTTTAAATACTTAAAAATAATATAGAGTGACTAGATTGTTTATATATCTCCATATTCTGGGGTATTTGTGGCTTTTTAGATTATATGAACCGCACGCCACTGTACAGAAGTAGTTTCTAGGTGTTTATGTAATATATTATGAACCTATAAGTATCGTTGTTTCTGTTACATATAGTACAAGATTAGAGCTTAGTTTTAGGGAATATATGTAAAATGTATTACATAATAATATAATTATTTTCATTTACGAACATATTATAGCTTTAACACTTTTCTAAATTTAAATACTGGCATACCTTCGCAGGTTCACCAAACCAGATCGCAGGCCCATCTCTGGTCATCTTCGACCTGAATACTGATCGCTTGCTACATCGGTACTTCTTCAAAACCGAAGACATGAAGGAGGATTCTTTCTTTGCTAACGTTGTGAGTAACTACTTCTTATACCTACTTTTTATTATGTGATATTGTCCCCAGTCTATGCAGAACATACCTAGGTACCCTCAAATTGCGACGTAAGGGCCATGCTGAAGACCAAATACCTAGGATAGGCTTACTGAAACCCGGACCACTATAAGCTTCTCAATCTAAGTGATATCCTCAAAAAGTCAATAATATATTTGAGGATAGGACGAGTGGGTGAATAGGAATGGGGAACACATAAAAGATCCTATAGGCTCCAAGTGTTTTGGCTGGTGTCGGCCCCCAAACCTATATGATAAGTAGGTGAGCATCAGAATCGAGGGGCCACATTTTTTTAATAAGAATTTGCTAATAATTCTTATGCCCACAGTTAGCAAAAATCGAGTTTAAACTTGTAAAAAAATCTCAAGTATTTTAAGCTTTACTTAAAATAAAAAAGTGACGTGGGATCATATTTGGCCCTTCCCCCTCCTGACTTTAAATCTACACTAGTTACAAACTTAAAAAATAGGTCTAGTTTGTTAAAAAACCAACTCTCAAACCGCGCAAACCTCACTTCAACCCGTTTAGTATTAACAAAAATATTAGAAAAATAAAATCCCAATTTTTAATTTTAATTTTTACTAACTTGAGGATTTTTTCTTCAAACTTAAGCTCGATTTTTGCTAACTACTGGCATAGTAATTACCTATTAGCAAATCGTGTGCTCATGTTAAATAAAAGTTATAGTCTCACCTAGTTATGGACAAACATCACCTCTAAGACCTCCGTGAATTAATAAATTGCCTGGAACAGATATAAGTAGCTAAAATGATTTTCTTGCAATTTACGGTGAAATGTTTACTCTGAATTAAAAAATAAAATAAATGAAAAACACTCCTGGAAAAAAAATCATCTGAAAATTTAAAGAAAACAACTGCATTTAGCTATCGAGGTGTTTACTTAAGTATTTTGACACTTCGCAACATAAATTAGTAAATAGTATTTTTAAAATAAAAATATTTGTCTTATAAATCGTAGTAACATTCAGATAATAATTATAAGTAATTTTAACAAAAGTATAATTGGACTAGGAAACAATGAAAAATCTTGAAGAAGTTTTAAGTCACTTCCTGTAAAAGTAATCATACATATTACATGTAGTTAAATGCATAATTCTCATAATTGTGAATAATTTATAGAATCAATCATATTGATTTGAATACTAGGTAGTAATCATACATACTATAATTAAATTTAAATATACAGTAGTTGTAGATCTTGTTGTATATACACGGTGACTTTGAAAGGATGTACTTTGGGCTAATATGAGGTTCTACTGATCAATACGAACAACTTTTCCCATGGAACTATGCGCCGCAAATAAAAAAAAATATTGCTTTCTCCATACAAACTAATGGTGTTAAAATGACAAATGCTGCTTCTATTATAATAATAATAGAACCAGCTATCGAATAGAAAAAAACTATTAAATTCGGTATGAAACAAGAAAACAATTCAGCCTCGAACTGGCATCATAATATAATTACATTCGTTTTTTTTACACAAATTTATATGTGGAATTTAACATAAATTATATTAGCAGAATACAAAATGTGTCACATTAAAGTTAATATATGAGAATTGAGGCCCTGGTCAAATTTATAACACCCCATTTCCCGTGAGGAGTTAATGAGTACAGCTAGACTTAAAGAATCTTCTTGCACACGGATTTAGCGATCTTAAATTTTTAACTTAATTGCATTTTCATTAATGTAATCTAACAGATCGTAGACGTAACCAAGGATACCTGTGAAGATGCCTATGCCTATATTCCTGACCTTGGAG
The DNA here is from genome assembly GCA_947458855.1 of Monopis laevigella. Classification (NCBI taxonomy): domain Eukaryota; kingdom Metazoa; phylum Arthropoda; class Insecta; order Lepidoptera; family Tineidae; genus Monopis; species Monopis laevigella. The sequence continues at coordinate 15,993,727 of OX381589.1, forward strand.
CCTACAGCGTGGTGGTATACAGCCTCAAACAAGACAAATCCTGGAGAGTAGCCCATCATTACTTCCACTTCGAACCTTTGGCTGGAGAATACAACGTGGGTGGTGTGGAGTTCCATTGGACCGATGGAGTATTTGCTTTAGCTTTGTCTGAGCCAAGAGAGAATGGGTGAGTAATTTTACACATGGTTAATGATCAGTGTTGAAAGAAAGCTCTAATTCCATTGATTCCAGTTTAAATCTGTAGTCATAACCTCTCTAGTTTAAATCTTTAACTATAACTTCAGTATTCACTACATGCGTGTAGATTTACTTACCCCCAGTCAAGAACGTTGATTAAATTAATATGTGATCTAAATTAGCTAACATATTATTTATAAAGAACTATGCTCTGTATTGTCAAATAAAAGATATTTTTTATATATTTTGTCGGCAGTATAGCGTATCTACAGAAATACTTCTAATATGTTTTATAGAAAGGGCCTCTTTCAAAAACGTTAATTGATAGTTTATTACAGTTTGTTGAACGTAAATAATCGATGTATTCTAAATTGTCATTGTAAATTAGTACATATTTATAAATTCCCTATGAGGATATTCTTTTTCATTGCAGCAATCTGCAAATTTTTAAAATATTTTATTCAAAATATTTTGAAAACTTGGTTAACGCTTATTAAAATCGAGTAATTTATATATTTTTCTTTTTTAACTATAAGTTTTTCTCCAAGTCAAGGGAGAACGGGTCAGTTTTGCACGTATATATTGAACCTTGGACTAAATCGTGATTACTGTGAGACAGTAATGCCTATGTAACGAATGATACTGATTGTGACGGTGAGTGACGGACGTGATATCATTGTTGAGGGTTGTTTCGACAATTACGAAGTGGTATTTATAATAATAGCTTTAATATAAGTGGCTAATTAGTTATTATTAGTAGAGAACAATAAGAAGTCAAAAAGGAAAATACGACATATAGGTATAGGTACGTACGATGCACATAACATAAGACGGCCTCCGTAGACTAGTGGTTGCGTCTTTGACGTTGTATCCGGAGGTCGTGGGTTCGATAACCCATGGCAACAAAATATTAGTACGCTTTTTCTGTACAGTTTTTCATGGTCTGGGTGTTTATAAAATATAATATGTATTATATCGTTGCTTCTGGTACACATAGTACAAGTCCAGAGCTTAGTTTGTGACTAGAGCAATATGTGTTAATTGTCCTACATATTATTGTTATTATTAATATGATAAGTGTATCTTTTTCAATCGGTCAGCGATGAACAAATAAAAAACAACTTGTGGGTGCAAACAAAACAAATTGTTGTGAAATATATAATACATATCATCAAGGGTGCCCGAGACCGCCTAGACGGCCTCAGGGTTTTTTTTTTTTATCCCATCTCGTCGTAGCCGATGAGTCTATACCGAATAAGTGGTCTCGTCGCGGCGTCTGGATACTCAATTGGGTATTTTTTTCATTTTCTTTTTACTATTGATTTTTTACCTGAAGCCATAATATTTTTTTGAGTTTTACGTTTTGCTGTAGGTACATTATATTTCTATAACCAATCTGAATTTAGCGCAAATCGGGCTGATAGTTTTGAGATATTTGATGGGGATGAACAAAACTTGAAAAAAACCACTTTGTAACTCTAAAAAGAGCTTTATACACATTTATATATAACATATTTTTCAATATATAGCTCAGCATGTTGGAATCAGACGTGAACGGAGACAATAATTATTGGTCCCCATTCTTGGACTTTCTATGTGCTTATATACCAACAGGTGCTAAAACTACATATCGTGCTCCAATAAATAAATCCCAAACTGCATTCCAGTAATTTTTTTGGTCTATAAAATTAATCCGTTTTAATTTTATGTCGATTATACTTACTACTTTAATATAGGTAAAACATGAAACATCGCTAGTGTACGGATTACGTGACTGAAGTTTAAAAATAATCAATTTAAGTATTTTATTCGTAGTTACGCAATTTACGAGTACTACAGTATGTGATTGAAATGTGAAGAACGGTACTTTGTATACGTTCCAAGTCATTAATTTTTACTTTTTATTGAATCAGTGGCTTACTCTTTAATATTTCATTGACCGCAAAAGGCGCTCAAAAACCGAGGCCAATCGGCTAAGGTCGTATGCTGTATAACTTGCTAATGCAGTATTTAAATTGAAATATTTTTTAAATTAATTGAATAACAATCATTTTAATGAACTATAAAATATAATTTTAATTTATATAAAATATGATTTTCAGGAGATTATTGTATCGATTTATTGTCAAAGTTAGGGTATGTAGATTTTAATAACGTTTATTTTTTAGTGCCACGGAGAGTACTCGGTCCCAGTTTCACTATAACAACTTGTGAAACTTATTATACATGGGTTATTGAGTCTAACCAAATATCGCGATGAGCTAGCCACTTATTCGGTTTCGAGACTCATACCATCGGCTACAACAATGATATTTATTTTATATTTTTTGTTTACTGTTTTTCTAGATTCCGAACGCTTTTCTTCCACTCTCTATCCAGTACCAAAGAGTTTTGCGTATCCACCGAGCTTTTGAGGAACTACACCCTCATCAACAAGGAAGAAGCTTTCCATGACTTCAGGGTTAGTATCAAAAACTCTTAAAACTTTTAAAAGGGAACTTATAAAACATAAAGAATTCTAGTGTGAGTCGGTTGTCGCGTCCAGAATGCCGAGAATACTTGCTGCATTTCCCCGCTGGACCTCTAAAGCTATTATTTGGACAAAGAATGCCTTGGACTCTCGGCTTCCGGATATTTTGCTTAATAGCTTACCGAGTTTTTTAGCAAAAGCCTTTGCGTCCGGTGACCAAGAGCCCATGGTCTCCACCGCAAATAACAAAAACTCGAAACGGTCATTGAAATAATTAAATACTATACATAAAAGATGGATTCCATGGTATAATAGTTACGCCGCGCGTCGCGTCGTCGTCGTAGGCGGTGTAGTTGTATTCGGAGGGCGTGGGTTCAATTCTCGCTCATGACAAAACATTATATTTAGTACGTTTTTCTGTACAGCTTGCTATGTCTATGTATTTATAAAATATAATATGTATTAGTATTGTTGTATGGAACACATTGTACAAGCCTGGTGCTTAGTACATGACCAAGACCAATATGCGTGAAATCTTCTAAATTTAAAGAATACACCTATAAGATATACTTGTAGAAGAATTGGGACATCTGTTGCTTCTTTAAAATATGGACCTGACATAGACCCAATTCTTTAGATAAAACAAATAAAAAAAAAATGATTAAGTACCTACTACAGTTGGCAATCTATATAAAGACAAACATATTTTAGTAAATGTATAAAAAAATATCACTAAATAAAGATCAACAAAATCATTAATAGACTCGTAGGTACATTGTGCATATAACTCTGTGATGTACATGTCCAACAAAGATTTACTTATATGCTAATAAAAAATGCGTGAATTCCATATCGTATATTGACTTGCAGCACGATGCACCGACAATGCGACCTTACTAAAACAATTATAAGATTGTTCAGTAATTAACAGATGATTCATGCGCGTACACATTCTGTCTGCTATAGGAATTGATTTATTATTATAGGTTTTTTTTAATGTGCGAGTCGTAGCATTGGCCGCTTTTATTGTTGATCGAGGAAAACATTTTAAACATAATTGGGCGTTGTCGGAGTACGTTTTCGAACAAAATAAAATACATGCTTTGTAAAAATCGTTTGTGTTACACGCAATATTTAAAAAAATTGCCTGAAATTATTTAGCGTTCAGGTATAACTCATCCTACTTAAAAAAAAAAACACTTGTTTACGTAATGATAAAAAAAAACATGCTATTTTTAATTAAGTAATATAAATAAGCAGGTAACGAAGGATTAGAGAATGTGCCCAAAGATATCACTAACTGCATTTCCGCGTTGTATGGTCATTGGCTCGTTCGAGTTGAGATCAAGAACGATGTTTTTGGTACTACGAAAACTGAAACACCGTTGGGCGTTCAAACCCCACCCGAAATCTATGAAATCATATAAATTTGGCACGGGGAGTAGGCAGGGACATATGGACAAGGAGATACTACATATAACAGGTAATATTGTGACTATGGCGTTTTTTTTGCTCATTACAAATTCGGGGCAAAAAAACAGAATATTTAACGAAGCTGAATATTATTTGTATGAAATGACGTAATTTTTGATCTCAACTCGAACGAGTACGGTATCGCAGTCGGTGATCCCCCTGAACGTGGGTCGCCCTTGTCTACTTAAGAAGCCAGTAAAAGGTTTCGCGATCTTGAACGTCCAATAACGTCTAAATGTTGTTTTCAGTAATATCAAAGTTTATTTTTAATGAAAAAGAACATAGAGGTGTAAATATTACTTACTCGATCCTAATTAGATAGTATTTTTATAAAAAATATATTAACTTTTGAAAAGACACCCAAAGTTTGATTTATGATTCTAAAAATAACACTTTAGTTCTCATTTTAAAACTAAACAGATTTTTTATAAAGAAATTATGTAATTAGGATCGAGTAAATAAAATCTACACCACCAAGTTCTTTTTTTCCAAAAAAAAACTTTATTATAACTGAAAACAACATTTAGATGTTTTTTGACGCTTGAGTTCGCGAATCCCTTTCCTGCACACTTAAGCATTTTACCTAATGAAAATATAAAGGTTATATTAAAATAAGTTTTAAAAGTAATTTTATTAATTTACAGCTGTTAGGTGACCGTGGAGACCGTACTCAATCTTCTGCCAGCTACTACGATCCCAAGACCAATGTTCTGTTCTATACACAGGTAAACACTTAAAATTTTATTTTTAATAGGATGCAGTATGTCAGTTCTTTGTTTAAACCAATTATATTACTTAAATTATTAACTACTAGTAGACCCTAATAACATTTAGATAAGTATATAAATTTCAATCTTTTCAATTTCTGTACGATATAAAAAAATAGACCCAGATTTGCCATCCTGCCCAATACTGACCAATGATGATGACCAAATCGATTTTTTAACTTGGTCTCCTAACTTTAACCGTTTACGCAGCGCCCGCAACAGAAGCTCTCACAAGGAAAAACATATCTCCATTTTTGCAACATTTTTCATCGATCAACATTATACGCTTTGTCGTACCGTGATGTTATATAGCCGAATCCGTCATTGATGCCTCCCATTTCGTAACCGCATCAAGTAGGTGGCATAATAGGAGCGACCCCATTCGTGAAATTTGTCAACAAAGTACATGCCGTGCCGTGCTCCAATAAAAAAAAGGAAAAAAAATCGATTTGGTCATCATCATTGGTCAGTATTGGTCAATGAATCAACCAGGAGAGCAAATCTGGGTCTATTTTTTTATATCGTACAGAAATTGAAAAGATTGAAATTTATATACTTATCTAAATGTTATTAGGTTGACACAAACAAAAGCAATTTAGTTGCGGTAGTGACATGACCGTTCTACTGGCGGAAAATCTGTAAATCCGCCACTTCTATATTATTAATATTATTAATTTTCAAAATTTCAGGTGAACCGTGACGGAGTAGCTTGCTGGAACACAAACAAACCTTATACTCCTGAAACCAATCCACTGCTCTTCAGTGATTCTGATCTCTTGGAATTCCCTAACGATTTGAAGGTATGTCTTTCTGATAGTAGACTAATAGCTGCTTAGGTACCGAATTCATAACATCATCTTACTTAAGTTTAACTTAACTAAACAGAAGCTCTACTATGAATTTTCAAAAATACATTTATTAGTCCGGGAGGTAGAGATACATTTTAGTCACTCATTTCAGCAAGGCTAGTTATCTCTAAAATGCTAGTTTATTACGTGTACAAACACAAAACCGAGGTCAGCTGGCACATACGCGAGGGAGGCGGATGCTGGAAAGAAAAAATTATAAAATTATTTTTTTATACTTTGCCCCTTCCCCTTTCCGTTACAGGACAACACGCACTGGTTGCAAAATGCATATTTATACCGTGGTGGATGTACCCACTCGTACCAAAGGTTTTGGCGATTCATACATTGCCGTACTATTAAAAATTTGGAATGCCCTACCAGGTTGCGTGTTTCCTTCCTCTTATAACCTAGAGTCCTTTAAACGAAGCGTGAATAGGCATCTTAAGCCGGCATAATGATGGCAACCAGCGGTGCACCTGTATGCACCCGCTTGTTGCTATCATTCCTGGACATTGCATACTGCTTAACATCAGGTGGATGCAAGGTCACTTGCTGAGCTCTTATAAAAAAAAAAACCAGCGGACTTGCTCTTTTTACAGTTTTTAGATTATAACATGGTAAAAAAAAATCAGTTGCTGAAATAGCGGCGGAAAGTAAAAAACTTAAAATACCAGGCAACTCAGCAAGCTTGAAACTTCACTGGTTTCTTTAGTGGTTTTTTCTTACGTATTTCCAGTACCTTTCAGTGTACCCATAAGAATATGATGGGTTAATATGTCGTAGGCGTAGGTAATTACCTACATAATCTATGATATGAATATATTTATCTAATAATAGTATTACTTACCTTTTAGTTATATATTAAAAGATTTTAATAAGACAACGATTATTTTTAGTTTGTTTGTTTGTTTAGATTAGTTTTAGTTTATTATAAACTACTTTCGATATAATGCAAATTCAGTAGAGTAATTGTGTTTTCACTGCGTCCGTGACAACACACGCAATGTTCTTAAATTGCTTGCCTCATGCAAAATATACCTTCAATTGATCAATGTTATTTACGAAACTCGATGACTAAACTATTTATTTACTTCGCAAAGAAATATCACAGCCACATCATCAAACACATACTGGTATTCATAAAAACAAATTGAGGCCTTGGAGAACACTTTAGTTATAGTTAATAGGTTTTATCTCTTTTACGCATATTATTTTTTTGTTACTAAAAATGGTAAAACCTGTCTCAACTATAATGTTTCTCAATGACTCAATATTTTTTTATGAATACCGGTGTTAATATCTATATTATCATAAAATTGTTTCGCTATTTTATTAATTATACATTTTAGTTTTATGTCATTTGTATATGTTTATGTGAGGTGTGTGTATGTATTTGAATGATATGTGTTAGATGTAATAAATAAAACCTCACTAAACTATTAAAAATATTTTGAAATATCGCTATACCGGGGTTACGGTATTCTAAGTCGTGTTTTCTACTCCACTTTCACTCAAGGATAGTTTGTTTCATTCTTGATTTGATATTTGGTGGAGGACAGTCGTTCCTTGAGTGAAAGTGGAGTGGAAAACATGACTAAGAATATGGGGGCCATATTATATAAGCCGATGTGAGAGAAATTTCAGCAAAGTGCAATAGTTAATATGTAGAAAATCATATATAATTAAATTAGTATTTGGCTCTAAAAAAATTTCAGCGTTTCCATCGTTGGAATCGGTCATTCAGTCAAAATATTATGGCTCTTGACAGTTAGCAGTCGGTACTCTACACATATTATGTTAACTATTAAAATACATAATATTTTTGATTAAATGCATTCCAATAATGGTTTCGTATGTAATTTTTTGAGACCCTGGGGCTTTAAAGAAAAAACAGGCGAGGCGACATGTAGTGTCGCCTCAGTCAAAAATGTATGGATTAAAGCTTGAGGTACACTGTCTCCTGTCAAAGTTAATACAGTTTTGACTGAAGGCGACGCAACACGTCACTCCGCATGCATTTTCCCTGAGGCCTCTGGTCTACTTTGCCTATGCCTTTAATGACTAAGCCACATTTGCAGGTTACATCTGCATTTATTGCACTTTTTTCTTTATTTTCTCAATATCTTTTTTAGTCTAATTGTATGAATTTGTCTTTATTTTACAGGTGGATGAAGATGGCGTGCTATGGGTATTAAGCGATAAGATGCCTCGCTTCCTGTACAAGTCTTTGAGCCCTGATGAGGTCAACTACAGGATATTCAGCATCGGTACCAAGGAAGCTATTGCTGGAACCGCTTGCGAATAAATCTAATAATATAGTACTTATTATTCCTGGCGTCATTTCATCTTTTAATGCGACGATTTTAGGTTAAAAATACTTTAAAATGACCGAAAGTTTTTTTTTAATTTGTAAGGAGTTGTTACCCATTTAAAGACATTCCTATTCTAACTTGAAATTTCTTTAGGGAATCTTAAAACTATCAGTAATTTTCTCAGAATTCTTTTTTAACCTCGCGGTACCTCGCGACCCAAACCTAATAAAAATCTTAAAAGTGGAGGAAATTTTGAGCTGAGAAAATGTTTTAGAATAAGGGTGTTAGAGAAGGAAGTTGTAAAGATAGACCCCATATAATAATTAAATAAACTACTCGTATACCTACAACTAAATAACTATACTTAATTAAAAATAATAAAAGCTTGTCCACTGAATCCAAACACTGTTCCTGTCAAAAAGTAGGTACTACCACGTACTACAAAAAGGGGCAGTATAAACTGGCAGCATTGCCCCATTGTACTCACCGAGAATCTCCAGACATCTCAATTAGAAGAGCACATAGCCTGTATTAAAATGTTAATTATATTTTAAAAAATCAACTTCTTATTATTTTATGATTATTATATATTCAGTATGTTAAAAAATTGTTAGATACCAATAATTTATATTATTATGTAAAGCTTCATGTGATCCATGTTTTTCTTTTTTTTTAGAAGTAGATTAGATTTTAATTCCTAAGATGAGATTATACTTATGTACGTATAAGCAATTTTTTGTACATTAATATGCATTTATTTAGTAGAAAACTCACATAATGTTTGTATTTTTATTTTTGCCGACCGGTCGTTTGTAGTTTTTCTTTGCTTGTTTTAGTTCCATATCGGTTAGTTAATGTGTGAAGAGTACAAAAAATAAAGCGCTTTTTGATGATAATTGTTTTTTTTGTTGTTTAATTCAACTACTATACTAAACCCAAATACATCAGTGGTTCCCAATTATTTTTTTCTATCACTATATATATTATCACTCCAAGAATGAAATCAGATATTTTTACATTTATTACCATCAAAGTACCAGTTTGATTAATGTGACAAATGTGCACGTTTTTCTTTGCTCACAACTCTGAAAAATCTTGTTGCATTTTCGTCAGCTTCAATCTCAAGTCGTGTTCGAGTTGTCTGTGACGACGCGCGTTCAGTTTTAAGTTTGTCATTGCAGAAAATCCGCTCTCGTTTCTATGTCTTTCAAAATGGCAGTAAATATTTTATTTCGCTGATGCGATATATGTCTTTACGACCTGCTGCGCGTACCCTTTGATGCAACCTCGCGTACCCCTGGAGGTACACGTACCACTAATTGGGAAACACTGATCTACATAATAACGATATTCAAAATCCCCGAAAATGGTCTGTATAGGTAAATGAGAAGATTTGAGGTTGAGAAAGAATAAGGCTAGTGTAAAATATGCGATAGGTAATACGATAGTAAATGTTTATGAGTAGATTTGAGGCTGTGAGAGAATAAGTTTAGTGTAAAATATGCGATAGTGTGACGAAGTCCTACCTACTAAATTGGCTGTGAGATAAAACAACGTACATACAAGATGAAATATTTATTTGAAAAAATCCTAACTGAAACATAATTATTTAATTAAATAATAAATATATTAATTTTAATAACAATTTATTAATTGTCAAAATCAAATAACAAAGACGTTGCTAAGGATACATAGAGAGTTGTCTGTTATGTCACATCTCCCCCTTTTTAGAGGTTAACGGTCTTATTCATAAAAAATCCTTAAAACACTCTTAAAGAGCTCAATAGTTAAAACGTTCAATAAGGCTATTGGCTCGATAACTTTTTTGTTATTCATAAACCTCCAATAAAGCTCCTATAACTATTTGACGTTTATTAGCTGAATTAGTGATGTGTTGATAAAAAAAAATAATTGATTGCCAAGAAAGTTGGCAGAATCGCGGAAAACCAAGACCATAAAAGTAAAATAAAAAACGTTTTTGACACCTCTAATGAAATAATTATAATAAGGTTGGGCGCACACTGATAGAAAATTTAGTCACACTAGCTGTGCCCAGCGGTTTAGCCGTCATTTAAATTTAAAAAATATTGTATCAAAAATAGAATACAGCTTTGTTTATCGCGTATGTTGCATCTCTCTATATCTGTACCTATGTGATTTTTTATGATTGCATCTCTGTATGATAATATGTAACTTGCAAGTCGCAATCCTTGTTTCACATACAACAAAAACTGTCAAGTGACCTAGTCATGTTTCTGTTTTAGTCTGTGGGTTCACCGGTTGGTTGGTACCGGGACTACTGCATAGATTTATTGTTGAGGTGGTAGTATCCTTTCATGGTGCGGTTACGAAATAAGCGACTGAATTTATGATAAAGCAGCGAGGATATTAAAATAGACTCGTAATGTAAACTTCTATGATTTTTCTTTTTTTCTTTTTGAATCTTTGACATTTTGTAACCGCATAATTTAGCCAGCATAGTGGGAGCGATCAATATTGTAAAACGACAATGTATTTATCGATCCATTTATGGACTTTGTAGGTCTGCTTACCATCCGGTAGATACAAAATCACATGTCGTGTAATAAATAAATAAAAAACAGATGTGAAGGCAGTCGGCACTGCCATTTAATTTTTGTAGTTTGAAGCGGCACAACTTTGTCTTTTTTGACAAATTACCGCGGTGGAACAAGATTAAATGGTAATATTTTTTTATTACAAATTTCTGTCAGTGTGCGCCCAACCTAATTTGGTTCAAGTCCATTCGAATTGTAAAATTTTGAGAATTTGTTGATCGGAAGCCGACTGGGCATTATTATTTTTATTTGTAATATAATTTTATGAAGTAATAGAAGTCATTTAATAAAATTTTAAACCAAAAAATAAAATATGTATAAAAAGTGAGGTTAAAATAGGTTTATAGTGGGCTCCTGCCTTCAATAAAGTTATGGAGCTGTTATTTGACGTTTATCACTATTAGAGGTTTATTGAGCGTTTATGAATAACATTTTGAGGTGTTTTGCTATTGAGCTGTTATAAAGCATCAATAAAGGCTTTGTAAGTTTTTATGAATAAGACCGTTAGTCTTTGTACAGGCTTAACAATTCTTCCTGATCGTGTCTGAACTACAGGTGGACAAACAGACTCTGTTGCGGGATGACTAATCAAATTATTTTGATTTGGTAATGAATTCATTAAAAGTTCCTCTGAGTTAGGTGGACTTAAAGTTGGTAATATTACTGAGTTTGGTACCACTACTCTCTCTTCAGGTATATTAGCTTTAGTATTATGAACAATTACAGTGTTTCTTCTTAATTGTTTACCATCTTCGGTCTTAACCCTAGAAGCCTAATCTATTTCGGAGGTACATAAAGACTTAACATACGTCTCTGAGGCGTATATATGTTTTAGATCGCCTGTAAGCTAAAATATACCTAATTATATATATATATTTTAAAGGAAATGTAAGGTTGGATATAATTTATAATAAAACATACTTTTTTTAATAGACACTATACTCACACATATTTATTACAAGAAAATAAATAAAAATACCTAAAGTTCAAACTAAAAAATCAACTTCTCAGAAATCAACTGAAATATGTACATTTTTTAATATTTTAATCATTTTTAACATCAAATACTTATTATTAGGATACATATTAAAAGTAATCGGCAATCTTTTAATGAATAGCTATTATTTTAGAGATTGTTAGATTCAATCTGCACAGATAGCAAGTATGTGTTCACAATATTCAAAAATTTTTCACCTCAATTTCGACATATTATTTTTTGTAGGGGCAAAAGGCGCAGTATTTACATTTTTAGGCTCTGATTCTCCTGCCTGACGTTCATTGCCTGCATCGATAGGTTTTTCGATAATTTGGCTTATATTTTCTCATAAAAATCTTTTAGTAGGAGCTTCAAGTCACTTCTTCATCCAAGTTTTGACCAAATCTATGCTGAGTTTCTTCATTAATTCCCTTCTGTTCAAGGGTTTTTTTTTATTATTCCAGTTGCGGTCGTAAATTGCAGCATAACTAATGAAACCCATAGCAGGATGCCGTGGAATACAGCCATTGACCATCTGTTAACCTTGCAGCTACACGATATTGAATAACATATTTTATTGAATAATTCTACTCCTTTTGCTTGGTTGTAAAAAATAATCATGTCTGGTTTGCCACTTGAATTATTATTTACTGCATTGACATCACAAGAGGATAAGAGGTATACTTCTTTATAGGTTTTGGCTTGTAAAATACAAGTTGCAGAAGGCCAATGAATTCAAATCAAAACATACAACTGACAACTACAGGTGGTGATCTAAATAGTGCCTACTAGAATCTAGAGTAGTGTAGTAGGCTGCTGAAGTAGATTTTTAGCCAGTGGCACAGATATGAACCAGTTATTGCACATAATGTTCCATGAATAATCTTTGACAATTTTTTAAAAGTTACACAAAGCCTAAACATACGTCTTGCAGGCGTACAGCACCTCAATAAGTCAAAAATAGTGGAACTTAGCTTAACGACACAAACACTATTGACAAGCTCCCATTGGCCACTGGGATGTCTAAACAGCACCAGGCGCTAACTTCACCCGTTAGAAAGGGATAAAGAATTTTCAATTGCGTGTACGCCTCGCAGGCGTAGATAAGGCTTCTAGGGTTAATTAAAACAGATCTCGGATGTTTAATATCAATTACTTCACCACTCTTCCATAGTCTGTTCCCTACTTTATATCTAACCTGCTCTCCATATTCGAAATTTTTAGGCGGTCTTGCACTTGAATTAGCTTAAAAAATTTGATTTAATCTACAGTTTTCCAAATTTTTAGGCACATTAGTCATTACAAAAGGTTTAAGGGAATCAATAGGTACAGGCAACAATGACCGAGTTACTCTGCTAAATAATCTTTGATTGGATGAGCCTAATTGGCTATCTCTTGGAACATTGCGCCAATTAAGTAAAGCAAGTCTTATATCCGTGCTATCAAATGAACATTTTCGTAGCAATTTTTTTATTATTTGCACAGCCCTTTCGGCCAAACCATTAGCTTGAGGATGATACGGACTTGAAGTTGAATGAGATAAATTCCAATCTTTCACAAATTGTTTGAATTCATAAGAAATGTATTGTGGGCCATTATCGCTTTCAAATTTTAAAGGTATTCCATGTACAGAAAACCAATCTTTTAGATGATTTATAATCTCATGGCTATTTAATGAATTTAATTTTTTGAAGTCTATAAAGCCTGAATAATTATCTAGAATTATTATATATGTCTGACCTTTAAATTCAAACAAATTTGAAGCGACAATTTGCCATGGATATTGTGGTATTTCTTTAATAATTACTGTGCTTTTAATAATTGATCTTTGAGTTTTTTCACAAATACTGCATCTTGTTACAAAATCAACTATATCATTGTATTGACCTCTCCAGTATAGATGTTCACGTGCTCTTTTTAAACAACTATGTATACTCAAATGACCAGTATGTATAACCTTTAATAACTTTGATATTTGTTTTTTAGGTACAACAATTTTATTTCCCTTAAAAATAATACCATCATAATAAGATAACTCTTCTTTAAAATTAAAATAGTGCTTAATTTCAATAGGAAAAAATTCTATTCTGTTAGGAAACCCATCTAAAATATATTTGTGCAAAACTTGTAGTTCAGAATCATTTTTGGTATCTGCTACTAACTGTTCTCTAGCAATTTTACTCATAGGTAAGACAATCATAATTTCTAATCTTTCTTCTTCAGTATTTTCATTTAGTGAATTACAATATCGGCTCAGAGTATCTGCTATAAAAAGATCTTTACCTTGCTTATAGACTACTTGTTAGATTTAGATAATTATGTAATAATATTATACGACAAAGTTAAATACGCGCAGTATATAATTGGTCGGTTTATCATGTTTGTTGAATGTATTCGAACACTACTGCCTTCCGTCCTTTTCTTTCCTTAGTAATTATCCATATCTTCTATCTCTTTTCCACTCCTACCTACCCCCATTCAAAACTGAACTATCACCCCGAGAGCATGTGCAAAATATAAATTAAATCTAAGAATATTCGTAAAATAGCTAAAACCATAAAAACCATAAGTTGTGTGATAATCCTAGTGTTCCTAGTGCTCCTATCTATGTCTGTCTGGTAAGTGTTTGAATTGTACGTAACAAATTTTGGTTCCTCGACCCGATTTACTGAACTGCGTATATATTGTCGTATTCGCCATATTGCATTTTTAATACATTAACCTTAAAACTTATTTAAAATGTCTAAAACAGGTCAATTAATATTGTTAAAACATTATTTTATGCAAGAAAAAATGAACACTTTATATACTATGGCTACTACATTAGATTTCGATATTCCAAGTAATATTTCAAAATTTCAAATACGCTGCAACGAATTAGATAAGTTAAAAGAAGAATATGAATCTTCTTTCATCACGTTGCAAGCTTCCTTTAAACCGGAAGATTTAAATCCAGATACACATAAAGAAAAACTTTCTATTTTTCAAGATCAATACTTAGAAGTTATGGTTAAATTAAAATCATTTTCAGCACCGTCGATTATAACTCACACAACAGATTACAAAAATAATACTATTCTTAAACCTAATTGCCAGTCAAATGTTAAGTTACCTAGAATAAATCTACCTACTTTTTCAGGAGACTATCGTGATTTTCCTAATTTTATTAACATGTTCGATAACTTAGTTCATCAAAACGAATTGTTGAGTTCTGTCCAGAAAAAACATTATTTACTGAGTTGTTTGACGGGAGAACCGTTTCACTTAGTCAAACATTTAACGAACACCGCAGAAAACTATGAAGTGGGAAACTACTTCTAGATCGTTATTACGATAAGAGACTGATAGCCGACACACACTTGTCATCGATGCTTGCCTTGCAAAACGTCTCCGCCAAAAACGCTTCACAGTTACGACAATTTATTAGTAATTTACAGGAAAATACAGGTGGTCTAGGTAGTTTAGGTTTTCCAGTCGACGATTGGTCATTTATTTTGTTGCATATTTTTTGTAAGAAGTTAGACAGCGATCTGCGGTCTAAGTTCGAGCTGAGTCATAATCATCAAATACCTACATTTGATAATCTTCTCACATATCTAAACAGTGTATGTAAAACATTAGAGACCACCACCAGTAGCCAACCAGCGAGCGGCAAGTCCCACAGCACTGCGCCTAACAAAAGCGGCAAAGCGGCCTACACGTCCAGCGTAAAGCCCGCGCCCGCTGACCCCAGTTATACTTGCCTATTATGTGGCGGTTCTCATTTGTTATTTAAGTGCCTAAAGTTCGTCTCGATGAATAGTAATGAAAGAATTGATTTTGTAAAAATTAATAAACTCTGTTTTAATTGCCTTCGACCTCATAACATAGCGAGGTGTTTTTCTAAATCGCGTTGTCAAATATGTAAAAAGCGACACAACAGTTTGTTACATGTCGGCCAAAGTGAAGGTAGTATTGAAAATCCTAAGCCTGCTAATTTAAATAGCGCCATTTCAGCAAACACGAGTACGGATATCGGCGCACTGCAGCGACGTGTTGCCATCTCTTTCGCACTCGTGCGCTGCGAACGATAATGCAAATAGTACTCGTTCTGTCACACTCTTAGCTACTGCAATCGTGAAGGTTTCGACATGTAATCATGTTTATCAATGTGTACGAGCTTTATTAGATCCCGGCAGTATGACAAACTTTATCTCCATGTCGTGTATAAAACGTTTAGGTTTGCGTTAATAATAAAACTAACTTATTAATAACCGGTATTGGCGGTGAAAATAGCTTATGCCCAAAGGGCCAACTCAACTTATATCTAAAATCAAACAACGACTTGGATAATAATATAACTTTAAAAACTGAATTATTTATATTGCCTAAAATTACTACAGAGTTACCTACTTTAGAAATAAATAAAACAATTTTGCAAAATTATAATAAATTACACTTAGCTGATCCACACTGTATTCAAAAGGGTTCCATTGACATGTTGCTCGGTGCAGGTATTAGCGCAAACATATTTAAAGGTAATAAATTAAATTTTGGCGATTACCTACCGACAGCTTTTGAAACTATTTTCGGATGGGTGTTGATGGGCGACGTGGATCACAATAAAGAAAATAGTATACCGAAAGTGCTGGCTTTTCCGTGTATAACTTCATTAGATGAAACTTTAAGACGATTTTGGGAGTTGGAGGACATACCTACCGATGGACCGGTAGACCCCGACGACCTATACTGTGAGAATCATTTTAAGTTGACTCACTCTCGTACCTCGGGTGGTAGATTCGTCGTGCGCTTACCTTTCAAAAAAGGTGACCGCGACATCGGTGACACGAAATCATTAGCGTTCAATAGGCTGCCATCATTAGAGCGAAAGTTACAACGAGATAGTATTTTAAAATTAAAATATACAGAGTTCATGCAGGAGTATATTAATCTGGGCCACATGCAGCCAATTGAATCCTCAATTGCAAATCGGTTTCCTAAATTCTTTATACCTCACCATGGCGTGTACAAAAAGGACTCTGATAAAATTAGATGTGTTTTTGACGCGTCCATGAAGAAGTCATCAGGGAAATCACTTAATGAGTTATTATTAGCTGGTCCCAAGCTACAGCAGGATATAGTAAACATAATCCTCAATTTTCGACTGCATGAAGTAGTATTCTCGTCAGACATACGTCACATGTACAGACAGGTGTCTATGCAGTGTTAGGGTCATAAATTGAACTTATTTTAGATAAAATAACTCGTTTAGTGCATGTACCGGAGTCGATAGACGTCTGGAATGCAAATCTATCACTTACGGGGTTATACTTAAAACCTAAAATTTTTATTGATGCATTCTTATCTTCGTTAAATGTCAATTCGCAAAAACTAGTAGGTAGATCAGACAGTAACTCTGGAAGGTTACTAGTCCACTTCCTGAGTTCGAATTGAGCTTTAGATAGAAGATCAATCAATTCGTGCTTAAGGCTACGAGCCTCGGCCAACGAGGCTGCTCCGGTTACCACGTCGTCAACGAAGATATCGTTGAGCAGAACGTATGACGCTCGTGGGTGAGTCTCGCTGTACTGGTATGCCAGTTCATGGAGACATCGCATTGCGAGGAAGGGCGCTGAGGTGACTCCGTAGGTCACCGTGTTCAATTGGCACTCTTTAATTTGCCCGTCGTTGTCGCGCCACAAAATTAATTGGTAACTCCTGTCGTCAGAAGTGTCTATCACGTGAAATATTTGCATGCCGGTCCGAGCTTAGGTCTTTGCTCAGAGAAAATTTCTGGATATTATCTGCCAGTCGGGCTATAAGAAGCAGAGTTTTTAAATGCCTACGTTGTTATCGTTTAAAATGCCAACCACCAGAGACCATAATGGCAAACGTACCTACTAGCCGTGTTAACGAATCGCGCCGACCATTTGTTTCAGTCTCCATCGATTTTGCAGGTCACTTTAATATGAAGGCTACCAAATTACGCAATACTAAAATTTTAAAGGTCTATCTTTGCGTATTTGTTTGTTTTACCACAAAATCCCTTCATCTGGAAATCGTAAGCGATCTAACTACTGAAGCATTTTTGGCGGCGCTCAAGCGTTTCATCTCCCGACGTGGTCTACCGCGTGAAATTTGGACCGATCAAGGTACTAACTTTCGTGGTTGTTGTAAAATACTAAACGACTTTAGGCGAGATATAATTAAAGACCCAGTTTTGAATTCATATTTTTCTGAAAATTTTATACAGTGGCGATTCTCCCCGCCTCTCAGTCCTCGCTTCAACGGTCTCGTGGAAGCAGCCGTTAAATCATGCAAGACTCATCTAAAACGCGTTGTCGGCAATCATAACTTAACTTATGAGGAGCTCACAACTATATTTTGTCAGATAGAGGCCGTCTTAAACTCAAGGCCACTATGTCCTCTATCTCACGATCCAAGCGATCTATCGGTCCTAACTCCGGGCCACTTCATAATCGGTGCCCCTATAGTCTCGTTACCCGAACCCCCATCGAACGAACTTAAAATGTCACTGTTATCACGTTGGAAACTTACGCAAGCGATTACAACTCACGTGTGGAAGCGCTGGAGTCATGAGTATCTCCATACATTGCAGCAGAGGCTAAAGTGGCATTCTTCTGAGTACAATATTAAGGTGGGAGACATGGTTCTTCTGAAAGAAGATAACTTACCACCATTGCAATGGTGCATCGGTCGCATTACGAAGGTACTTCCGGGACAGGACTCAATAGTTCGTGTTGTTGAAGTAAAAACGGCTAAGGGACAATTTGTAAGATCGTTATCAAAACTCTGTCCCTTACCGAGCAACTTAGATTAATATCTACCTATTTAATAATTAAGTTTATCTGTAGATTATAAGCTAGTTAGTAGGGATGTTGTTTAACATCTACATCTTTAACTATTTAAACCTTTTATTTACTTTAGTTTTATACAGTCCACTCTAAATCGATTACACTTATACATATTACACTTATACCTATATACAAGTCTAGAAATTGTCGTGAGTTATAATGGTACGGTGCTGTAGGTAATTTAACAACAGTTGCTTAAACAAATATAAATTCCTGCAACTTAATTGGTGAGGAAAAGGTTTTCTCCCTTTTCATAGGGGGCTATGTTAGATTTAGATAATTATGTAATAATATTATACGACATAGTTAAATACGCGCAGTATATAATTGGTCGGTTTATCATGTTTGTTGCATGTATTCGAACACTACTGCCTTCCGTCCTTTTCTTTCCTTAGTAATTATCCATATCTTCTATCTCTTTTCCACTCCTACCTACCCCCATTCAAAACTGAACTATCACCCCGAGAGCATGTGCAAAATATAAATTAAATCTAAGAATATTCGTAAAATAGCTAAAACCATAAAAACCATAAGTTGTGTGATAATCCTAGTGTTCCTAGTGCTCCTATATACATAATTAATATATACATAATTCGCTGTAATCTGTCTGTCTGGTAAGTGTTTGAATTGTACGTAACACTACTGTTGGTGAATATTGCAGTACATCAAACATAATTCGCTGTAATCTGGCTGGTGCATTATATATACCCTTTTTAAAAATAGTCTCAAGTGGTTTATGGTTAGTTTCTATAGTAATAAGTTTGCCAAAAATATATTCGTGAAATTTTTTACATGCAAATTTTAACGCTAAAGCTTCTTTCTCGATCTGCGGGTAATTTTGTTCAGTTTTGTTTAGAGCTCTTGTTGCGTATGCTATTGGTATATTTATATACCAATTATATAAATATACCAATATTACATATTGGAATATCCCACTTCTGACACCATGAAACATAATTATTTAATTAAATAATAAATATATTAATTTTAATAACATTTTATTAATTGTCAAAATCAAATAACAAAGACGTTGCTAGGGATACATAGAGTGTTGTCTGTTATGTCACATCTCCCCCTTTTTAGAGGTTTAGTCTTTGTACAGGCTTAACAATTCTTCCTGATCGTGTCTGAACTACAGGTGGACAAACAGACTCTGTTGCGGGATGACTAATCAAATTATTTTGATTTGGTAATGAATTCATTAAAAGTTCCTCTGAGTTAGGTGGACTTAAAGTTGGTAATATTACTGAGTTTGGTACCACTACTCTCTCTTCAGGTATATTAGCTTTAGTATTATGAACAATTACAGTGTTTCTTCTTAATTGTTTACCATCTTCGGTCTTAACCCTAGAAGCCTAATCTATTTCGGAGGTACATAAAGACTTAACATACGTCTCTGAGGCGTATATATATTTTAGATCGCCTGTAAGCTAAAATATACCTAATTATATATATATATTTTAAAGGAAATGTAAGGTTGGATATAATTTATAATAAAACATACTTTTTTTTAATAGACACTATACTCACACATATTTATTACAAGAAAATAAATAAAAATACCTAAAGTTCAAACAAAAAAATCAACTTCTCAGAAATCAACTGAAATATGTACATTTTTTAATATTTTAATCATTTTTAACATCAAATACTTATTATTAGGATACATATTAAAAGTAATCGGCAATCTTTTAATGAATAGCTATTATTTTAGAGATTGTTAGATTCAATCTGCACAGATAGCAAGTATGTGTTCACAATATTCAAAAATTTTTCACCTCAATTTCGACATATTATTTTTTGTAGGGGCAAAAGGCGCAGTATTTACATTTTTAGGCTCTGATTCTCCTGCCTGACGTTCATTGCCTGCATCGATAGGTTTTTCGATAATTTGGCTTATATTTTCTCATAAAAATCTTTTAGTAGGAGCTTCAAGTCACTTCTTCATCCAAGTTTTGACCAAATCTATGCTGAGTTTCTTCATTAATTCCCTTCTGTTCAAGGGTTTTTTTTTATTATTCCAGTTGCGGTCGTAAATTGCAGCATAACTAATGAAACCCATAGCAGGATGCCGTGGAATACAGCCATTGACCATCTGTTAACCTTGCAGCTACACGATATTGAATAACATATTTTATTGAATAATTCTACTCCTTTTGCTTGGTTGTAAAAAATAATCATGTCTGGTTTGCCACTTGAATTATTATTTACTGCATTGACATCACAAGAGGATAAGAGGTATACTTCTTTATAGGTTTTGGCTTGTAAAATACAAGTTGCAGAAGGCCAATGAATTCAAATCAAAACATACAACTGACAACTACAGGTGGTGATCTAAATAGTGCCTACTAGAATCTAGAGTACCTAGTAGGCTGCTGAAGTAGATTTTTAGCCAGTGGCACAGATATGAACCAGTTATTGCACATAATGTTCCATGAATAATGTTTGACAATTTTTTAAAAGTTACACAAAGCCTAAACATACGTCTTGCAGGCGTACAGCACCTCAATAAGTCAAAAATAGTGGAACTTAGCTTAACGACACAAACACTATTGACAAGCTCCCATTGGCCACTGGGATGTCTAAACAGCACCAGGCGCTAACTTCACCCGTTAGAAAGGGATAAAGAATTTTCAATTGCGTGTACGCCTCGCAGGCGTAGATAAGGCTTCTAGGGTTAATTAAAACAGATCTCGGATGTTTAATATCAATTACTTCACCACTCTTCCATAGTCTGTTCCCTACTTTATATCTAACCTGCTCTCCATATTCGAAATTTTTAGGCGGTCTTGCACTTGAATTAGCTTAAAAAATTTGATTTAATCTACAGTTTTCCAAATTTTTAGGCACATTAGTCATTACAAAAGGTTTAAGGGAACCAATAGGTACAGGCAACAATGACCGAGTTACTCTGCTAAATAATCTTTGATTGGATGAGCCTAATTGGCTATCTCTTGGAACATTGCGCCAATTAAGTAAAGCAAGTCTTATATCCGTGCTATCAAATGAACATTTTCGTAGCAATTTTTTTATTATTTGCACAGCCCTTTCGGCCAAACCATTAGCTTGAGGATGATACGGACTTGAAGTTGAATGAGATAAATTCCAATCTTTCACAAATTGTTTGAATTCATAAGAAATGTATTGTGGGCCATTATCGCTTTCAAATTTTAAAGGTATTCCATGTACAGAAAACCAATCTTTCAGATGATTTATAATCTCATGGCTATTTAATGAATTTAATTTTTTGAAGTCTATAAAGCCTGAATAATTATCTAGAATTATTATATATGTCTGACCTTTAAATTCAAACAAATTTGAAGCGACAATTTGCCATGGATATTGTGGTATTTCTTTAATAATTACTGTGCTTTTAATAATTGATCTTTGAGTTTTTTCACAAATACTGCATCTTGTTACAAAATCAACTATATCATTGTATTGACCTCTCCAGTATAGATGTTCACGTGCTCTTTTTAAACAACTATGTATACCCAAATGACCAGTATGTATAACCTTTAATAACTTTGATATTTGTTTTTTAGGTACAACAATTTTATTTCCCTTAAAAATAATACCATCATAATAAGATAACTCTTCTTTAAAATTAAAATAGTGCTTAATTTCAATAGGAAAAAATTCTATTCTGTTAGGAAACCCATCTAAAATATATTTGTGCAAAACTTGTAGTTCAGAATCATTTTTGGTATCTGCTACTAACTGTTCTCTAGCAATTTTACTCATAGGTAAGACAATCATAATTTCTAATCTTTCTTCTTCAGTATTTTCATTTAGTGAATTACAATATCGGCTCAGAGTATCTGCTATAAAAAGATCTTTACCTTGCTTATAGACTACTTGTTAGATTTAGATAATTATGTAATAATATTATACGACAAAGTTAAATACGCGCAGTATATAATTGGTCGGTTTATCATGTTTGTTGCATGTATTCGAACACTACTGCCTTCCGTCCTTTTCTTTCCTTAGTAATTATCCATATCTTCTATCTCTTTTCCACTCCTACCTACCCCCATTCAAAACTGAACTATCACCCCGAGAGCATGTGCAAAATATAAATTAAATCTAAGAATATTCGTAAAATAGCTAAAACCATAAAAACCATAAGTTGTGTGATAATCCTAGTGTTCCTAGTGCTCCTATCTATGTCTGTCTGGTAAGTGTTTGAATTGTACGTAACAAATTTTGGTTCCTCGACCCGATTTACTGAACTGCGTATATATTGTCGTATTCGCCATATTGCATTTTTAATACATTAACCTTAAAACTTATTTAAAATGTCTAAAACAGGTCAATTAATATTGTTAAAACATTATTTTATGCAAGAAAAAATGAATACTTTATATACTATGGCTACTACATTAGATTTCGATATTCCAAGTAATATTTCAAAATTTCAAATACGCTGCAACGAATTAGATAAGTTAAAAGAAGAATATGAATCTTCTTTCATCACGTTGCAAGCTTCCTTTAAACCGGAAGATTTAAATCCAGATACACATAAAGAAAAACTTTCTATTTTTCAAGATCAATACTTAGAAGTTATGGTTAAATTAAAATCATTTTCAGCACCGTCGATTATAACTCACACAACAGATTACAAAAATAATACTATTCTTAAACCTAATTGCCAGTCAAATGTTAAGTTACCTAGAATAAATCTACCTACTTTTTCAGGAGACTATCGTGATTTTCCTAATTTTATTAACATGTTCGATAACTTAGTTCATCAAAACGAATTGTTGAGTTCTGTCCAGAAAAAACATTATTTACTGAGTTGTTTGACGGGAGAACCGTTTCACTTAGTCAAACATTTAACGAACACCGCAGAAAACTATGAAGTGGGAAACTACTTCTAGATCGTTATTACGATAAGAGACTGATAGCCGACACACACTTGTCATCGATGCTTGCCTTGCAAAACGTCTCCGCCAAAAACGCTTCACAGTTACGACAATTTATTAGTAATTTACAGGAAAATACAGGTGGTCTAGGTAGTTTAGGTTTTCCAGTCGACGATTGGTCATTTATTTTGTTGCATATTTTTTGTAAGAAGTTAGACAGCGATCTGCGGTCTAAGTTCGAGCTGAGTCATAATCATCAAATACCTACATTTGATAATCTTCTCACATATCTAAACAGTGTATGTAAAACATTAGAGACCACCACCAGTAGCCAACCAGCGAGCGGCAAGTCCCACAGCACTGCGCCTAACAAAAGCGGCAAAGCGGCCTACACGTCCAGCGTAAAGCCCGCGCCCGCTGACCCCAGTTATACTTGCCTATTATGTGGCGGTTCTCATTTGTTATTTAAGTGCCTAAAGTTCGTCTCGATGAATAGTAATGAAAGAATTGATTTTGTAAAAATTAATAAACTCTGTTTTAATTGCCTTCGACCTCATAACATAGCGAGGTGTTTTTCTAAATCGCGTTGTCAAATATGTAAAAAGCGACACAACAGTTTGTTACATGTCGGCCAAAGTGAAGGTAGTATTGAAAATCCTAAGCCTGCTAATTTAAATAGCGCCATTTCAGCAAACACGAGTACGGAATTATCGGCGCACTGCAGCGACGTGTTGCCATCTCTTTCGCACTCGTGCGCTGCGAACGATAATGCAAATAGTACTCGTTCTGTCACACTCTTAGCTACTGCAATCGTGAAGGTTTCGACATGTAATCATGTTTATCAATGTGTACGAGCTTTATTAGATCCCGGCAGTATGACAAACTTTATCTCCATGTCGTGTATAAAACGTTTAGGTTTGCGTTAATAATAAAACTAACTTATTAATAACCGGTATTGGCGGTGAAAATAGCTTATGCCCAAAGGGCCAACTCAACTTATATCTAAAATCAAACAACGACTTGGATAATAATATAACTTTAAAAACTGAATTATTTATATTGCCTAAAATTACTACAGAGTTACCTACTTTAGAAATAAATAAAACAATTTTGCAAAATTATAATAAATTACACTTAGCTGATCCACACTGTATTCAAAAGGGTTCCATTGACATGTTGCTCGGTGCAGGTATTAGCGCAAACATATTTAAAGGTAATAAATTAAATTTTGGCGATTACCTACCGACAGCTTTTGAAACTATTTTCGGATGGGTGTTGATGGGCGACGTGGATCACAATAAAGAAAATAGTATACCGAAAGTGCTGGCTTTTCCGTGTATAACTTCATTAGATGAAACTTTAAGACGATTTTGGGAGTTGGAGGACATACCTACCGATGGACCGGTAGACCCCGACGACCTATACTGTGAGAATCATTTTAAGTTGACTCACTCTCGTACCTCGGGTGGTAGATTCGTCGTGCGCTTACCTTTCAAAAAAGGTGACCGCGACATCGGTGACACGAAATCATTAGCGTTACATAGGCTGCCATCATTAGAGCGAAAGTTACAACGAGATAGTATTTTAAAATTAAAATATACAGAGTTCATGCAGGAGTATATTAATCTGGGCCACATGCAGCCAATTGAATCCTCAATTGCAAATCGGTTTCCTAAATTCTTTATACCTCACCATGGCGTGTACAAAAAGGACTCTGATAAAATTAGATGTGTTTTTGACGCGTCCATGAAGAAGTCATCAGGGAAATCACTTAATGAGTTATTATTAGCTGGTCCCAAGCTACAGCAGGATATAGTAAACATAATCCTCAATTTTCGACTGCATGAAGTAGTATTCTCGTCAGACATACGTCACATGTACAGACAGGTGTCTATACATCCTGACGACAGGAGTTACCAATTAATTTTGTGGCGCGACAACGACGGGCAAATTAAAGAGTGCCAATTGAACACGGTGACCTACGGAGTCACCTCAGCGCCCTTCCTCGCAATGCGATGTCTCCATGAACTGGCATACCAGTACAGCGAGACTCACCCACGAGCGTCATACGTTCTGCTCAACGATATCTTCGTTGACGACGTGGTAACCGGAGCAGCCTCGTTGGCCGAGGCTCGTAGCCTTAAGCACGAATTGATTGATCTTCTATCTAAAGCTCAATTCGAACTCAGGAAGTGGACTAGTAACCTTCCAGAGTTACTGTCTGATCTACCTACTAGTTTTTGCGAATTGACATTTAACGAAGATAAGAATGCATCAATAAAAATTTTAGGTTTTAAGTATAACCCCGTAAGTGATAGATTTGCATTCCAGACGTCTATCGACTCCGGTACATGCACTAAACGAGTTATTTTATCTAAAATAAGTTCAATTTATGACCCTAACGGTTGGTTAGCACCTTGTGTAATTTTTGTTAAAATTTTAATGCAGCGGTTATGGAGATTAGGTATAGACTGGGACGACACCCCGCCTAGTATTATAATTAGAGAATGGCAGGACTTTTGTGACAACTTACATTGTTTAAGTGACATAACTATCGATCGGCAAATATTATCAAAATCAGTTAAGTACTTTGACCTGCACGGTTTTTGCGATGCTTCCGAGTGTGCATATGCAGCTTGCATATACATGCGATGTGTGCATCATAATGGTTCAGTGAAGGTGCATTTACTTATATCTAAAACACGAGTAGCTCCGATAAAACAAAAGTTAACGATCCCGAAACTAGAACTTTCGGGAGCTCACTTGCTGGCTCGTTTATTACGACGTATCACATCAGTTCTAAAGCTTAGAACAAACCTGCACAGAAGTAGTTTCGCGTGGAGCGATTCTTCGGTTGTATTGTGCTGGTTGCGTACAGATGCGCATTTATTAAAAGTTTTCGAGGCTAATCGGACTAGCGAAATTCAGATTCTGCTAGCGCCAGAGTTCTGGAACTATGTACCGACTGCCCTGAACCCTGCAGACTGTGCGTCCAGAGGCATTATGCCTCGAGAACTAGCCAATCACGAACTGTGGTGGTGCCCAGAGTGGCTCACGCAAAGTGAGGACTCGTGGCCAGCTCCTTGCGAACAACTTACTTATGACAAAATGACAGGTTTAAAACTAAATAAAAATGTTTTTACTGCTGTAACTAATACTAGCATCGACGAGGATTTAATTCATAAATTCAGTTCCCTGATCAAGCTCCAACGCGTAACTGCATGGTGCCGTAGGTTTATATAGAACTGTTCCAATAAGCATAGAAAAGCGGGTTATCTATCTAGTGACGAATTAACTAATAGTTTGATGACACTCGTCCATATTGTCCAACATAATTCATTTCAGGATGACATTAAACAAATAAAATGGCATAAATTACGTAGTATTAGACTGCGTCGCTTACAACCGTTCTTGGATGATAATAATTTTCTTCGTGTAGGTGGCAGACTAATTAATTCCTCTTTAAATTATTCCTCAAAACATCAATTAATTCTGCCGCAATCTCATCATTTCACTGACTTAATCATAGACTTCTATCACGTGAAATGAAAAAAACCATTACCTTGAGGATGATACGGACTTGAAGTTGAATGAGAAAAATTCCAATCTTTCACAAATTGTTTGAATTCATAAGAAATGTATTGTGGGCCATTATCGCTTTCAAATTTTAAAGGTATTCCATGTACAGAAAACCAATCTTACAGATGATTTATAATCTCATGGCTATTTAATGAATTTAATTTTTTGAAGTCTATAAAGCCTGAATCTACAATTACTATATATGTCTGGCCTTTAAATTCAAACAAATCTGAAGCGATAATTTGCCATGGATATTGTGGTATTTCTTTTATAATTACTGTGCTTTTAATAATTAATCTTTGAGTTTTTTCACAAATACTGCATCTTGTTACAAAATCAACTATATCATTGTATTGACCTCTCCAGTATAAATGTTCACGTGCTCTTTTTAAACAACTATGTATACCCAAATGACCAGTATGTATAATCTTCAATAACTTTGATATTTGTTTTTTAGGTACAACAATTTTATTTCCCTTAAAAATAATACCATCATAATAGGATAACTCTTCTTTAAAATTAAAATAGTGCTTAATTTCAATAGGAAAATGTTCTATTCTGTTAGGAAACCCATCTAAAATATATTTGTGCAAAACTTGTAGTTCAGAATCATTTTTGGTATCTGCTACTAACTGTTCGCTAGCAATTTTACTCATAGGTAAGACAATCATAATTTCTAATCGTTCTTCTTCAGTATCTTCATTTGGTGAAATACAATTTCGGCTTAGAGTATCTGCTATAAAAAGATCTTTACCTTGCTTATAGACTACTGTTGGTGAATATTGCAGTACATCAAACATAATTCGCTGTAATCTGGCTGGTGCTTTATATATACCCTTTTTAAAAATAGTCTCAAGTGGTTTATGGTCAGTTTCTATAGTAATAAGTTTGCCAAAAATATATTCGTGAAATTTTTTACATGCAAAATTTTAACGCTAAAGCTTCTTTCTCGATCTGCGGGTAATTTTGTTGAGTTTTGTTTAGAGCTCTTGTTGCGTATGCTATTGGTTGATCATTTTGTAAAATTACAGCCCCTAAATTTGTAGAACTGGCATCTGCGGAGACTGGTTACTGGTAAATTAACATCGTAAAATTTGAGAGTTGGAGGTTCACTTAACACTTTTTTTATCTTGTTTAATGCTTCAGTATGATTTGAATCCCAATGGAAAGAAACGTCTTTTTTAAGCATTTCTCTTAATGGTTCAGTAAGTTCGGACATATTTGGTATAAATTTATGTAAATAATTAACCATGCCTAATATTCTTTTCAGTTCTTTTTTATTTTCAGGAATTTTTAAAGCATTTATCGCTGAAACTTTATTTGGATCTGCTTCTAATCCATTTTCTGAAACAAAATGTCCAAGAAATTTTAGTTTTTTAGCTTCAAATATGCATTTATCCTTATTCAATTTTAAACCAGCATTATTTAAAATGTTCATAACTCTAATAGTTGTTTTTCTAAGTCCTTCTAAATCATTTCCGTGTATTAATATATCGTCCATAGAAACTTTTACATTATTTTCTTTTTCAAAGAGCATAGACATCATTTCTTGAAATACTTCCGGTGCGGAAGCTATACCAAATGGTAAACGCGTGAAAGTAAATCTACCCCAAGGTGTAGAAAACGCTAAATACTTTTGTGTCCTTTGGCTTACTTTTAATTGCCAGAATCCGTTTTTAAAATCCAAAAGTGTAAATTATTTTGAACCTGTTAATTCAGCCGATATTTCTTCAATTGTTTTTAAAAGAAAATGACGACGTAAAATATTTTTATTAACGTCAGTTGGATCAATACACATTCTTAATTTATTTTTTTGTTTTACAATAAATAATGGACTTACCACTGGAGTTGGTTCACTTATAGGAATTATTACTCCAAGTTTCACTATTTCGTCTATTTCTTCTTTGACTTTGTCCCAAATGGAATACGCTATTCTTCTAGCAGCTTGTATTTTAAAAACTGGATTATCAACAAGGTCAATATCATATTCATAATTTTTTCGGCAACCCAGACCTTCAAAAATATCTCTGGGATACATAGCTTCTATATCTTCGTTAATAGATTTAATTTGTAAAATTAATCCTAAATCCGAACATGATTTTCTGCCGAGAATGGGTGGTACATTTTCATTGACTACATTAAATTGAATGTCATGTTTTTTTTCGCCAATTTCACAAGTTAATAAAACTTTGCCAATAACATTTATCTGATGTTCAGAAAAACTTATAAGTTTTTTGGTTTTAGAAGGAAAAATTTCTACTTGAAGTTCATCGGCAATGCTTTTAGGAATTACGATACACTGTGCTCCAGTGTCTAATTTTACTTTAAATTTCTTTTTTCCTACTTTTACATATTCTTGCCAATCGTTTTCTTCATTCATTACATAATTGATGTATAAAACTTCTTCTTTATTTTCTTCTTCATAAGCCTCATCATTTTCAAGTAATCTTACATCTTTCTTATGAATATTTTTTTTCGAGAAACAATTTTCTTTAAAATGACCCTTTTTACCACAATAATAGCATTTATTGTTAAAAGCTGGACAGTTATTTTTCACATGTTTAGTTCCACATCTTCTACAGTTAAATTCCTCTGTTTTGCTAATAATATTTTGTTTGCTATTATTAATTTTTAGGACTTCGCTGCAAGATTCTTTTGATGAAAATATTTTTAACTGATTCGGCCTTACATATAGAAATTGCCGTTTGTAGTGTTAAATCATCTTCGATTAACAGTTTTTCACGGACATTATCATTTCGAATACCAAAAACAATTTTGTCTTTAATTAGTTCATCGTATAATGCCTTAAATTCACAATTTCTTGCTGCTGTTTTAATATTATTTAAAAACTGTTCAAAAGGTTCATCTTCATTTTGTATTATTTTAAAGAAAACATACCATTCATATGATATATTGGTTTTAGGGTTAAAATATTGGTGAAATTTCTTTTTAATTGTTTTAATATCTTTTTCTTCGTCATTAGTTAAGTTAAAGTTGTTAAATATAGGTATAGCATCTACACCTATAATTGCCATAAAAGTTGCAGCTTGCACTTCATTTGGTTTTTTATAAAGTTGTACAGCTGTAGCATACCATTCAAATTGTTGTCTCCATTGTTTCCATATTAAAGACATATTTAATGAAATTATTCATGGTTTTTGTGTTCTTACTCCATGAACCGATTCATCTTTGGATTCTTGATCCATTTTACTTGTTGTTGGATACATTTTCCAAATACAACGTATATTATTTTAATGTATAAATAAATTTAATGTTAAAACGCACTTCTGACACCATGAAACATATAAGGATATTCTGGTCCTCAATGAGGGCGTGGGTTCGAATCCCACTTCTGACACCATGAAACATAATTATTTAATTAAATAATAAATATATTAATTTTAATAACATTTTATTAATTGTCAAAATCAAATAACAAAGACGTTGCTAAGGATACATAGAGAGTTGTCTGTTATGTCACACTAACTATATACAAATAAAAAGAGCGAAAGGGAGAGAGCTATGAGAAAGAGAATGAGAGAGTGAGTCCTATTAACATCCAAGTTGATCCAACAGAAAAAATATTACTGCAGCTATGGCCAGCCGTGACGTTTATGTCAGAGCGAGCAGACGCTGGAGGACCAGGCTCCGAAAAAAGGTTCCAGGCCTGATTCTACTACAGGCTAGTTTAATAATATATATAAAAAATATATATTAAAACTATAAGATAACATTGATTGCCAGCATCTCTAGTAAATTATAGTATAATAATAGAACTTAAGGTGTTAATATTGATGGCTGTCTATCCGAAGGGGCCCTTGTAAAGATGGGTGTTCCGCAAGGCTCAATTTTAGGACCATTCCTCTTCCTAGT
The DNA here is from genome assembly GCA_947458855.1 of Monopis laevigella. Taxonomy (NCBI): domain Eukaryota; kingdom Metazoa; phylum Arthropoda; class Insecta; order Lepidoptera; family Tineidae; genus Monopis; species Monopis laevigella. Next base: position 16,024,497 of record OX381589.1, read on the forward strand.
ATACATCAATGATCTTCCACATATGGTTCAGGAGATGGCGCAGATAGTGCTATTTGCTGATGATACATCTCTACTGTTTAAAGTTAGTAGAAAAGATAATATATTATCATCAGCAAATGACACTCTGGAAATGGTTTCGAAGGGGTTCACCGCGAATCATTTAGTTTTAAATGCTAAGTGTCTAAAATTTACGCTCCCTAACGTAACTGGTATTAATTCCACAGTGAAGTTAGGTGGTACTGATCTGGAATTTGTTGACTCCACTGTATTTTTAGGGATCACATTCAACAAAAAACTGATTATTTGGTCAAATACAGGGTGTCTCAAAAGAAATTTTATATTTAGTGGATTGATTAAAAAAAAAGGAAGCGGTATATAGAAAAAATGTTTATTTATTGTTAAAATACACTTTTTGGGAATTCATTTCTTAAAAATAATATCGTCTAAATGTAAACCCTCACGTTGTTGGCACTCATTTAATCGAACAATAAAATTACTTATGACTGCTCGACAGGTGGAGTGAGGGATGGCTGCCATTTCGTGACGGATATTTTCTTTCAAATGCGCCAGTGAAGTTGGTTTATTGGCGTAAACTTTAGATTTAAGATAACCCCATAGGAAAAAGTCCATAGGGGTTAAATCTGGGCTACGTGGAGGCCAATTTATGTCACCTCTCCGGGAGATCAATTTTCCTGAGAAAATTTCACGAACACGTGGCAGAGATAAATTGGACGTGTGTGAAGTTGCTCCGTCCTGTTGAAACCATGTTCTTTGGTTATAGCCAGGAAAGTTTTGCAGTTCAGGTACCAAGAAGTTGTCTAACATCTCCACATAACGCTCTGAATTGACTGTAACTGTACGCCCCATTTCGTCTTCAAAAAAGTAAGGGCCGATAATTCCTCGCGCCGACATGGCAGCCCATACGGTCACTTTAGGCGAGTGTAGGGGTTGCTGATGTTTGCGTTTCGGATTGGCTGAACTCCAGTAGCGGCAGTTTTGCTTATTTACGTGGCCATTAAGATGAAAATGAGCTTCATCCGAAAACAAAATGTTGGTAAACGTTGAAAATCGCTCAATCATCTGATTTACGAAATTAAGCCTCTGACCGGCATCTTGGGGCTTTAATTCTTGCACCAATTGAATTTTGTAGGGGTGCAGCTTTAGATCTTTGTGCATAATGCGATGTAATGATGATCTATGCACATTTAAAGCACTCGCGCGCTTCCGAATTGAAAGGTTCGGGTCGTCACGTACAGACTGATTAACACTCTCCACGTTTTCTACCGTTCTTGATGACCTAGGTCGCCCGGATTTTGATTTATCCAGCGTTGATCCAGTCTCTTCAAACTTTTTAACCCAATGTCGAATGAGAGGAAGGCTTGGCGCATCATTTAAGTGGCGAAAACCTCGAATACTGCAGAATTTTCTACGCGCGACAGTTGCCGAATCACCGTTCTTGTAAAACTCTCGCACGCACAACGCGCGGTCTGCTCCCGAGAAACGCTCCATAGCGACTGAATTCCCAAGAGCCAAGCTACTAATTGACATAACCCCCGCACCCCTCAAGTACGCAGCGTTCACGCAGTAAGCTAAACAAATATAAAATTTCTTTTGAGACACCCTGTATATAGTAAAGTTATGCTCTAGTTAGTACATTATGCTTTATAGCTTTTTGGGGTTCCCTGAGATAAAAATAAATGTATTTTTATTATTAGTGTATGTAAGTTATGCCACTTACGCAGTTTTACTTAATCAAATTTCAATAAAAGTTGTCAAATTTCAGAAGTTAGGCGGTATTGAAACAAATTTCTAATTGTAATCATTTTTATATCTAAGTAAAAACAACATCAAAAAACCTATTAAACATAAATGTTAAAGAACAAAATGTAATTAAACTTATAAACTATGAAATAAAAAAAATCTTCCAAATTTTCAACAACAATTTACAAATATTACAACTGCTTCTTTTCATTATATATTTTGCATGCAGTATGAGTTGTAATTATTAAAAACTAATAATAAATCTTAATTATGAATTTCTGGGGGCACGGCCGTGCCCCCACCAAGTCGAGCAAAAAAGCGTCACGGCCGTACCATCCTTTTCTCGAAGCAATTCAGACCATTTTCTACCCCCTGTAACTTCATTGTGGATAAAACTAGAAGACTGAAATTTTCAGTAACCATGCAGGCATTGTAAAGACACGTATATTTCAAATTTCATTCAATTTGATCCAGTATTATTAAGAATTATAACGGGTCAAATTTCTTAATTTTGTCACTCACTGACTATCCGATCATCAAAATTCTAAGGCACTTCTAGCAGACCTAGAAGCTTCAAATTTGGAATATAAGTAGTGTTTGGTGTATGAATCAAGGAAAAACTAAAAAATCTAGAAAAGACCGCAAAGAAAATTAAGCCCATACAGCCAAGTCTTCAGTTAAATTTTTCTATATTGGCTTTATTCGTAACGATGTTTTATTACGGCAGTTATTATTATTGCGTGCGAAGCCGCGGGTTTAAGCTAGTCCCATATAAATATAGGCGCATGGTAGTGCCCCTGCCAAATCGAGCAAAAAATGGGTATTCCCGTCATGAAAACACGTGGATAAATTATTTATTAATGCAAAAAACGTACCTACGTGCGTATTCGTACTTATTACGAGTGCGTAAGGTTGTATAATTATATACCACGCGCTGCGATGCTAGCGAGTGAGCGCGGGCCGTTACTACGCGCTGCGCGGTGCTAGCGCGAGGGCGCGGGGCGGGGACAGTGGCGGGGCGCGCGGAAAGGTGAATGTCGCCGAGCGAGCAGCAGCCGCGCTCATACGCGCGAGCGACCCAATGCTGTTCGGATGTGCCCAGAATTCTTACCTATAAGTTTGCGATTTTCATTGATAATTTCGATTGCTATATTAGTTTGACAACTAAAGGCTACTCACAAGTCTGGGCGGTTTACATCTAATTAATGTCGACTTTGGAAGTGTTAAAGCGCAGGAATCCTCAATTTGTGAATACAACAGACTAAGTAGCATTTACCGTCCAGATTTGTCAAAAATTGTAACATCAAAGCCTCTCAGAAAAACGCATAGAGACAGGGAGTGGGCTCTTAGAAAAACTGTAGCTGAAGCTCAAGAAGTAGTACCGGAAAAGAGAAAACGGAAGGCTACCTACAAAATAAGAAAAGTTAATAAGTCAGAGAGAGGGCTTTAAGAAAATTCGTTGCTGGTAGATATACATATATACAATAAGTAGAAGGTACCGAAAAGGAAAAAAGTAGAACTGTCTACAAAATACAAAAAGAAATGAGATCCCATCAAAAACAATACTTGTCAAAAAAAACAAGTCTCGCAACTCAGTTCTGCGGTAAAAAGTTGTGAGATCCATGTAATACCAAGTCGGTTATTAATTTATTCAGTCTCTACTTAAGCGACTTTCTGTCTTAATACGTCCAGTCTCTAAGACCACGATCGTGGTCCATAACAATTGAAAATCAATTGTGTCTGGAATCTCCGTACTCGAAGCATTAAGTTGTTACGTAATAATTAACAGCATCTTATAGTGACGCATATCAATATTAAAATTCTTTAATATTTTATATAAATATGTCGAGACTTGGCCATCGCACTAAATAATTGAATTTACATGTGTTTTCAGGCGATTGAATTTACACGTGTTTTCAGGCGATGGCCAAGTCTCAATATATTTATATAAAACATTAAAGAATTTTAATATTGATATGCGTCACTATAAGATGCTGTTAATTATTACGTAACAACTTAATGCTTCGAGTACGGAGATTCCAGACACAATTGATTTTCAATTGTTATGGACCACGATCGTGGTCTTAGAGACTGGACGTATTAAGACAGAAAGTCGCTTAAGTAGAGACTGAATAAATTAATAACCGACTTGGTATTACATGGATCTCACAACTTTTTACCGCAGAACAACTGAGTTGCGAGACTTGGTTTTTTTGACAAGTATTGTTTTTGATGGGATTACTTTGTTAACTCGACTTCAAGAAGCCGGCTCTAATGCAAGTACAAAATTAAATAGGTTCCTAATATTTAGTTTCATAATCTTTGGAATGCTTAAACTAAATGGGAAAGACAAGGTTTACTTTAGATACACTTAAGATTTATATGGTAATTTGTTATAAAATTCATGACAATCTTGAGGAATAACTTGCTTTAATTGTTGAAGATGATTATACTTAGTTTCAGAAATAGGAAACGGTGCGGAATAAAGGAATCTTTCAGAAAATGGAGCAATTCTTTTAGGACGCCTTGGTAAAGGTTTAAATTCATCTTCAAAATTAAGTTTGTATTCAATGGTTCCGTTAGGTTTGTATTCCAGAATTCTAATATCAACAACACGATTTTCTTCTACTCAACGACCAGGTCTTATTGATTCATAAATAAATGTTTCTTTATAGTCCTTAAAGAATGTGTGATCTACCACAACCACATTATATACTGGCTTGGCAAACATATTTCGCGGTTCTTTAGCTTTCGTTCGATTACAGAGTGTACCGAGTCGACTTCCATCTGAGTGTGCCCCTTTTCTAAGAACTTTTGTGTAATGACTACGTGCTTCTCCATAGCCAAACGTAAAATAGCATTAGATACTACCACGTTTCTATTTTGTGAGGTACATCCGTCTGTATAAAAAATTACGTCTTTTGCATCTTTATTTAATATTATTTTCAGATAATCTGTAAAAAAAGCAGCATAAGTACTAGCCTTTAAGTCACTCGCTTTTTCATCGAACCAATAGCAGACCACTTCGTCATTTCCCAGATTATAAACTGTAAAATTGTGTATAGCAAGTTTAGTTTTAAAGTACAATGCACTAGCTTTTAAATGTGGACATAACTTAACAGCTTGCAAATCTGCTGTGATGACATGGATTTCGCCTTTCTTTGCTCTTTCTTTATTTTTTTCTAATCTTGCGTAATTTTTTCGTTGTATATGTGCCTGAAATTCCTCTTCTAAAACATTGCATTCGTCTTTTTTCGGTTGAAATATGCCTATATTTTCTTCAGATAAGACGTCTTCAAAAAGCTTCCTTAATGCTATGCGGAGCATTTTGTTGTTTGCATCTTCTACGTATAAGCGGTAAAGTTCACGTTTAGATTGAATTATTGGCTCTAAATACAACTTCATACTACTTTTTCGGCAATAATGTGATCAGCTTAGGAAGTGCAGTTAGAAAATCTTTAATTAACTGTTTCAAAGGTGGCGAACTATTGACGATTTCATGATTAATTGTATTATTATTGATTGTTTTTATAACCTTTGGTCTATCCCCCAACCAGTACCGCACAGTCCATTCCTTTATTCCTAAAGTCTGTAAAAAAGTTTTTAAACATACCCTCTTTTATTCATTTCCATACTCTTTTTTATTTTCAAGTTTTAAATAATATTCTTTTGTAATGGTTCGCCTTGAATTAAATTCTGTAGTCATCTTCTTGCGAGGCTTTATGTCGACCATTGATGAAACATACATTTTTTTTTGATCCCAGCTCATTTGCCAAAACTCTACAAAAATCTGTTTTCTTATATTCTGTTGAAACTTATCACATTGGATTACTTTACTTCTTAAGCATGCAGAGGAGTTACATGCTTCACCCAAAGTTCTTGCTGGTTTTAAATCATTTTGTAAGTACTTACTATTAATATCTTTTTTAAATCCTACATATTCCTGTCCTAACATCCTTTGATTACTATTTTTTTTTCTCTTCCATGTTTTTGGATCTGCTTTACGTTTTCTAGTTCTTCCTTCTCTTGAACATTCAACCTCTAACTGAAAGAGTTTCAGGAAACTCATCAATGTCATTTGACAACATAGAGTCAATTGGTGCAACATTTGTTATCTCTGCGAGAGGTACATAATCTGGATCAGTTATTGAATCGTCGGAAGGAAAGTCTGGAACTTCAAAGTTGATATTTGGAATATATACACTATCGTTGCTAGTTTTAGCTGTGTTATTCAAATTGACTACAGGATATTCAGGAGCAGCGATGTCCGTATTTTGAAGAATTATAGGATCAGATTTTGAACTAGTCGTCATATTAGAATTGCTTGCAAAGTCTGTTAGTTGATCATTTATTGTAGGTGTAGTATTTATCAATATTGTTTCGCAACTTGCTATAATTTTGTCTTCGACAGTTAACAGATGTGGTTCATAAGCTAATTGGAAGGTTTGGGAGTTTACTTCTTTAAGGGAAGTTATTTTTTTATATTTATTTAAAATTATTGCCTTCTTGTTTAATAAAATTTTACGCTTTTCAAATAACTCTTTAAGTGTGACGACATTTTGGTCTTCATCCACTTCATCTTCTAATTCACTAAAATTCGTAGCGTCACTACTTTCTTTCTCTGACATTTTATATAATATACCTGAATAGATAAAAAAAAACAATTAATATTGTCAGCAAAATTATTTCTAAATGAATTTTTAAAGTAGTAACCATAACAACGCAACGTGAACGCATAATGGCCGGCATAGTTGGAGGGATCAATGTTTTTAAATAATGTAAAAAGACCCCATTCATGGACTTTGTCTGCTTACCATTAGATAGATACAAGGCACATGCCATACTCAATATAATAGGTAATAGAATTGTAGGTAAACAAAAAAATCAAAACTGCGTAACTATAATTATTTTGTGAAAACAATATCGCGTAAGTATTATTATCTTTAAATAAATGATTTTTTTGTAATAATATTTTGACTTTGACTTTGTATTACTATGAATTTGATAATAATTAAAAAGATACAAAAAAATCTGCATTTTAAAACGGTCATTGGTTATAAGTAAACAGTCAGCGTTTTTAAGGTAACGCTAGGTTTAATTTTTAAGGTTAAAGAAATATTAACAACATCATAGAAATTTAGATTTACATTAATATTTCAACAAAATGAGCCACAAAAAAATTATTATGACATAATATTAATAAAATGGAACTTACCCTCAACAATGATTAAGTTTTACAATATTTTATTGACCAGTAATCTTTCTAATCACACTCACTTAATGGCCGGATCACATACGCGTTTTCGCAGCTAAGCCTAGCTGTTGACTGAATAGATACACAGTATTGTTTTAAACCTAAAATGGACCATTTCTATTGGTTGTTTTTAAATTCTATCAAAGCTAGCGGAAGCCAAACGGCGCCATACATCCATTGCCGGCAAATTTAAATTTGGCTACTTTTGCTACTTACGCAGTGTATGCCCACTAAAGTTACGCAGAATTGAACTATCCCCGACGATATGGTCTTATAATGTGGGGATCCGCGGCAGATTTTAATACTATATTTATTTTACAAAAGAGGGTTATTCGGGCAATATATGGCATGAAAGCTCGTGATTCTCTCCGGGAAACATTTCCTATGATTGATGTATTGACACTACCATCTCAATATATTTATGAGAATTTATTGTACGTCAAGAAAAACTTAAGTATGTTTAGTAAAAATGGCGACAGGCATAATTTAAACTTAAGAAATATAGATACAATTGATATTCCAAAGTTTAGACTGCAAAATACTAATAAATGTTTTGTCATTAACAGTATAAGGTTATTTAATAAATTATCTAAAAGTATTAATATATAAGTATTTATTTTGTATACCTTATCCAAAGATACAATTTAAATATAATAAAAAATAAATTAAGTAATAATAAATTATTACAATAACAGATTTAACATACCTACAAGGGTACTCATTTAAAAAGGCAATACTAGTTGTGAGACCTCAATTGCAGATCAGAACGGGTCCAGACATCTTTATCATTAATATAGTCATTAGCATGCCCTATGGATTAATGTTTGTTTTATACAATTTTTAAACTTTATTTAAATCTATAATACTTTTAGATAATTTATTAAATAACCTTATACTGTTAATGACAAAACATTTATTAGTATTTTGCAGTCTAAACTTTGGAATATCAATTTTATCTATATTTCTTAAGTTTAAATTATGCCTGTCGCCATTTTTACTAAACATACTTAAGTTTTTCTTGACGTACAATAAATTCTCATAAATATATTGAGATGGTAGTGTCAATACATCAATCATAGGAAATGCTTCCCGGAGAGTATTACGAGCGTTCATGCCATATATTGCCCGAATAGCCCTCTTTTGTAAAATAAATATAGTATCAAAATCTGCCGCGGATCCCCACATTATAAGACCATATGTCATTATACTGTGAAAATAGGCGAACTACACTAGTCTGGCTGTTGCAACATTAGTTAATTGTCTGATTTTTCTGACTGCATATGCAGCAGAGCTCATTCTATTGGATAGAGTATGAGCTTTCCACTGTAGTTTGGAATCGACTGTGATCCCTAAAAATACAGTGGAGTCAACAAATTCCAGATCAGTACCACATAACTTCTAACTAAACTAACTAACTAACAAAGATACCAATCCATATAACTATGTTAATGCCATTGATGGTCATTTAAAAATATCTACAGCCAATATAATGATAATATAATATAAGAACTAATATTTAAGGGTGGATACGGTTGGTGAGGTTGGTCGCCTCGGTGGCACCCTTGTATGGCAGATGATAATCGAATGGTCAATGGAATCAGCTAACCACCTAGTCTTACACTAGTTGGTTATGTAGCGTGCGTTCGGTTGGTTGTTTTTTTTAATATTTTTATTTAATGACACCTTTTATTAATTAATCTATAATGGTTATATATATATATATATATATAGCAGCCTAACCAAACGCACTCTAGACCTTATTGTTAAAACTTTTTTTAACATTTTTTTTTGACTTTTCATAAATATCTGTAAAGATTTACATGAAATAAATAATATTTAATTTGATTTGAAATTTACTTATTATACAAATTGACAAAAGGTGTCGGCAACAGCAAGAATAGAATGGTAGAGATCACAAATAGCACACGATATGGTCTAGCTTGACTTTATGCTACCTTGCCAGGTGGCGTGACGGTAAATAAGAGGTCTTGGTAAACGGAATGAAATGAGTAGGACAATATGATAAAGTACACAAAGCTTAAAGGGCTTATTTCATAGATACTAGGAGTTACTCCTAACTTTATGTTGTTTTTTTTTCATGAAATTTAAAAAAACTTTTACGCTTTATTATAAAACTTCACTTTGAAACTAAATACCTTTGAATATTAAGAAACATAAATAAGTGGTGTCGAAAACTTAGAAGGGCAGGAAAATTCATACCTATTAATACTAATGAAGCTGATACGTCGACTAATTATTAATAAGCATTAAGTTCGGCCCTTTATCCTAATTTTTTTTCAAAATTCTGTTTCCAGCCTTTGAAAAGGGGAATTAAGGAACTTTCAATAATTTAAATCTGTAATTCGTTGTTCAGTACCTTTTCAACCCATTGTGATTTAAATTTTGAAAATTTAATATTTTTTTCAGAAATAAAATTACTGCCTCCATAGATTTGTGGTTGCGCCTTTGGCGTTGTATTCGAAGGTCGTGAATTTGATTTCCACCCAGGGCAAAAAAAAAAAGTTGGTACGATTTTTCTGAAAAGTTTATCATGGTGGCTGGGTGTATTAAAAATATTATATGTATTATATCGTATTTCTGGTACACATAGTATAAGCCTAGAGCTCAGTTTGTGACATATTATTATTATTTTGATTTTTTTTTAATCATAAGTATAATAAAATCATATCGCGCTATCGAGACTGTGTTTTTAATTAGGTATGCAATGTTATTTAAGTATGCTTAATAAAGTTTTATTTATTTATATATACGTGGTGGCCTAGTTGGTTAGACCTTGGACTTAAAAACACTTAGGTCCCTGGTTCGAATCCCGGTGTGTACCAATGAGTTTTTAATTAAAAAAATTATGTACATTTGTTTGACAACACCACTATAGTGCCTCGGAGACAAGTTAAGCTGTCGGTCCCGGTTTCACTATACCAACTTGTGAAACTGTTGAGTGGGTTATTGAGTCTATTCAAAACATCGCAACAAGCTAGCCACTTGTTCGGTGTAGACTCATACCATCGGCTACGACGAGGTGGGATTAAAACCCCTCCGCTGGGTACCCTGGGGCCGTCTAGGCGGTCTCGGGCGCCGTATGGCACCCGTGATGATACATATACATACATATTATTTATATATTAATATTTTTTGCTAAAAAAAAGCAAATGAGAATTAAGTAATAGTAAGTATTTTTTACTTTAAGAGTTAATTTTTTTATTGTTCAGGTTATCAAATCTTGTAACTGATTCAAAAGCAAGTGTTGCAACTACCGATAGTTACATAACTACTAAGTATAATCAGAGAGCAACGCGCAAACAATGTTAACATAACTAGGTCACAATTACTGACTGATTTACTTCTCTGACTCAAACCAAGTCACTTGCAGAAAATTCGGTAACTTCCTGAAGGTCATGCTGAAGATAAAGAAAACTTCACTATCTGAGAATCTTTATAATAGTAGTTGAGCCCCTCACAGGGTCGTATTTACGAGTAGGTTCAGTTTCGCCCCGGGCCACTTCTGGCCACCCCTCTCTCTAACGACCGACATAGTATTTTTTTTTGCATATCCCACATATATCATCGCGGGGGCCTTACGGCGCCCGAGACCGCCTAGACGGCCCAAGGGTACCCAGCGGAATGGTTTTAATTCCGCCTCTTCGTAGTCGATAGTATGAGTCTACACCGAACAAGTGGCTAGCTCGTCGCGATGTTTTGAATAGACTCAATAACCCATCTATAAACAGTTTCACAAGTTTTTCATATCCCACTAATATTATAAATGTAAAAGTATGTTATTTAATTCAATCAATATTTTTAACGAGCGAAATTTTTAACAAAGAGCCCAGCCGCCACTCTACAATTAACCGCCATGGGCAATGGCCTGTTTGGCCCATACGTAAATAGGCCACCGGCTGGTATTATCTGGTACACATAGTACAGGCCTAGAGCTTAGTTTATGGTCAGTGCAATGTTTTTTTTTATTGGAGCATATCAGGTGCAGTTGCGAGACGGGCTGTGGATTTAACAAAAAAGCAGCACGAATACGTAAAGTAAACTTGTAATGAAAATTTGTAGAAGTTCGTTTTAACCGCATCATTTGACCTGCATAGTGAGAGCCACAACAATGTATTGATCACCTTATTAATGGGCTTCATATACTTACAAAGTCTCATGCCGTGCTCCAATAAACAGACTTTGAATGTATGTAGGTATAGATAGACAAATAGTCTATCTAACAACAGTTAGGTTGTCGCAATATCTAACTGTGCATACTACTTCACGGGTCTTGTAGTTAAAGTAGTTCAGTTGTTTGTTAAGTTTGAAAGGCGCTGTTATGTCATTGCGTTATTGATAACGAATGCTTGAGTTTATTTATGTTACAACGGCTCATTCTGTGTGGTGACACCGGTCTATAAACATGGCTCCTAAGTTTAAATCAGAAAAAGTGGGAATTGTCGGAAGGTAAGTCCTATACTATATTAATAATAGACTAGATTTATTTATAAATTGAATTGGATAATTGTAATTGGATCGAATATTAAAAACGGATTCTACATCTTTTACTTATAATAATATATTTAACTATACTAGAGTTGGTTTAAACAAAAAAAAATGCCTTAATTTTTTATTCCAATATGACTTTGGCAGAGTTGCTGAAAGCGTGGTAGCGGTAAAAAAGAGTTTGTAAAAGAAATGAGTGGCTAAAATTTTTAATTAACCAATACTTACTTGACTGTTTCTCTGTATTAATTAACTTATTTTATATTGTTAAAACGTTCAAAACTTCGATTATGATTCTTATGATTTACGAAAAATAAAAAAAAACAGCTACGTCTTGCGTCGGTTAAAATTAGATACCAAGATCCGGGGTTTTTATTAGATATAATAATCTAGTTAAAATGTTGTCTATGACTTGTGTCGTTTTAAATACGTGTAAACTTACTTAGTTTATTAGAAAAGAATAAATATATATAAGTAACATAATATAAACGCATACATAATAATTGATACATATAAATGCATATAATATTATTAATTTGTAAGCTTGAAAACTAATGGCTATGCCTACATTTGCATTCTGATAATATCAGAAAGATATGTGATCTTAAACTATTATAACACCTATTGTACCATATTTGAGCAAATAAAGATTTTATTATTTATTATTATTATTATTATTAGTTGTGTATGTTTAAAAGTATGTTTTTAAAAGTTGTAGGAAATACGAATTGACTTAAAAAGTTAAAAATGTGTGTTTTTGTATAAAAAAATTCAAGGTTTCTTTATATCTCAAAATCTCGTTTATTAACAACCGGTTAATCGTAAATATTGTTGCCTTATTTAAATATGGAAGTCGATCTTTTTTTACTTCCTGTAGGTAGGTACATTGATCCGGATGTAGGGAGAAAAGGATATCGATTAAAATAATATTAAGTATACCTAGAAATAATATATATACCAGATACTGTTTACTCTTATAAATATTATCCCAAAGTAAACAGTTATATTCGTATTATTTGTTTTAATAATTTTATCTTATCTAAATAATTATGTAAGTAAAAATAAACAAGAATATGTAAAGTAGCTATTAATAATAGTACCTACCTACCTAGTAGAAATTGTTTGATATAAAGAATCATTATATACTCGTACATATAATTATTGCCCTGTAGCCCTAAAGTGAGTTTTATAACTATTACTTTGCGTTTGAGTTAACTAAAATTTGTATGGGAAATAGTTCAGCGCTCCAAGGGAGTTTTTGAGAACTAAAAAAGCGAGCGTGTGATTGGTGATAATGTTAACGCAGTGGTATAGTTAACGCGTAAACGTTAAAAACTTGGGCTACTGGTCACGTGTACTATGTGTATCAGAAACAACGATCTTAATACATAATAACTTCAATATTAAGTAATGTCAAAATTGGTAGAGGTTTTTCTGCCTGTGCTATATTTTTTTTATTTTGGTGGTGATCAAACCTACTAAGTCCATGAATAGGGTCAATCAATAATTGTTTTTAAATATTGATCGCTCCCGTTATGCCTGCTAAATGATGTGATTACAAAATAGAGGGCAACAATGACGAATTGCATTACGAGATATTTTAATATACTCGCTGCTTTATTGTCAATTCAACTACCCATTTTGTAACCGCGTTCTAACAGATTACCACCTCGACAAGAAATCGATGTAGTAGTCTCCTGAACCGGTGAATCCACAGACAAAAACCGAAACATGACTAGATTACTTGACGGTTTATGCATCTGTATGGGCTTGTGCCTGAACTACAAAAATATAAAATAAATACCTCACTACGCCCGATTGTGTTCATATTATACATTAAGTTGCGCATTATACATTATACACGCCATTACGGTTGCTTTACAGGCCCCGAGGCCGCGTAAACGGCCTTAGAGTACCCACGCAGGCGTATAGTTCCCACCTCGTCTGTCAAGCCCGTTAAAATAATTAGAAGGATTAAAGTTAAAAATGGCGTCGAATGTACCAGCTGTTATTCGACTTTAAAAATAAAACTGGTACATTGGACGTCATTTTTAATTTTAATCGTTACAATTATTTTAATGGACAATTTGGTACAGCCGGCCCTAAGTATACGCCAGTCTATTTTTTTTTCAGCGGTCTAATCGGACGATCATGGGCTATGCTGTTCGCATCGGTGGGATATCAGGTCACGATCTTCGACATAATCCCAAAGCAAGTCTCTGATGCGTTGGAGGAAGTTAAAATCCAGCTGAAGACCCTCGAAAAAGATGGCTTGTTACGTGGACATTTAAATGCCGAGGAACAGTATCAGTGTATTAAAGGTAGGTCATTGATAATTTTCTTAAATTGACTCCTGACTATATATATATATATATATATATATATAAATACACTCATATATATGTATGTATATAATAACAATAACATTATATAAGTCACAAACTAATAAAAGATCTTCTATTAATACTGTGATATCATCAATTGGAGGATGTATGGATAAAAATAAAATATAGATAAGCCAGTATGAGATTTTTATATTAAATATTAAATTAATCCTGGGATATTATCTATTAGAAGATTTATGAATAGAGATAAAATGTAGAGAAGCCAGTATGAGATTTTTAATATAAAATATTAAAATAATACCGTAATATTATGTATTGGAGGATATATGAATAGAAATAAAATATAGAGAACCCAGTATGAGATTTTTTATTTTAAATATTAAAATAATACTGGGATATTATCTATTGGAAGATGTATGAAGAGAGATAAAATGTATAGAGAGTCAGAACTATATTATCTACATTATATTTTTTCTTCATTATTCTGATAACGGAGGTAATTTTTCGACATTTTAAATCATATCTAAAAAACAAACCAAATTAAAATTAGTTTAGCAATAATAATAGCATCCTTTCGACGTATTCTATATATATTTTTCATTACGAAATTTAAAGTATTTTGGTAACAAAATAGAATAAGAAGCTATTTTGTTACCAAAATACAAAAAGGGTCTTTTGAATATTCATATTACAATCCGATATACCTTCCTACATTTATGAATCTCTTTAGTTACCTACACTTCGATGATCAGGTATAATCTTTTCCTTATCTTTACAGGACATACAATTGTCCTTGACATGCTAAGCTTGCAACAAGCTAGATAAGTGCTTTTGATACTTTAGTGCCACTTAAGATTGGTATATATATATATATATATATATTTGAATTAAATAAATATATGATATATATACTCGTATATAATAAATAGTTAGTAGTTACTATGTTTACGATTATTTCTGCAAAAACGTTTCGATAAACCAGGGCAAAAGTGACAAATACACATTTATTATAGGTTTAGGTTACCAATATTATGCGTCTGCACCGAACAAGCTTGTTGCAGTGTTTGTGTGGAATAACCTGTGTATAAACAGTTTTACTAGTTTTCATAGTAAAACAGGGACGGACAACTTAATTGTGCTGTCCAAAGCAATATATAGCTGTTTTTTAACAAATGCACACTTTTTAAATAAAAATTCATTATTACGGGATTGCAGTCCGTGAGCTAAAAAATATAGTGTTTTTAAAAGTAATATTTCCACTACCCACTACTTCACTCGCCATTTCATTTAAAGGAAATCGCATCTGAATTAAAATACAGTCGATATCCAGTAAGCTTTCTATTTTTTTTTTATCATCACGGGTGCCTTACGGCGCCCGAGACCGCCTAGACGGCCTCAGGGTACCCAGCGGAGAGGGTTTAAATCCCACCTCGTCGTAGCCGATGTTATGAGTTTACACCGAACAAGTGGCGTCGCGATGTTTTGAATAAACTCAATAACCCATCTGTAAACAATTTCACAAGTTGGTATAGTGAAACCGGGACCGACAGCTTAACGTGATCTCCGATGCACTATAGTATAGTGTTGTGAAACAAATGTACATAATTTTTTTAATTAAAAACTCATTGGTACACACCGGAATTTGAACCAGGGACCTAAGTGTTTTTAAGTCCAAGGTCTAACCAACTCGGCCACCACGTATATTATAGCTTTCTTTTGATGAAAGAAAATTTAGAATCGGTTAAGTAGTTTTTTAATTTATCTGAAACAAACAAACTTTTAAATCTCTTTTCTTTATATATTAGTACCTACTAGCTGACCTGAACTTTGTCTGCGTGCGTAACTTGAACCGTTTACGTAACGCAACGGAAGCTCTCAAAAGGAATTTTTTTTTGTCATCTGAAACTAAAAAAATGCTCTTGAATTAGGTGCGCTCCTAAAGGAAACGATCCTGTCCGAGCTTATACTATCATTAAAAAAAAATATCATTCATCATTAAAAGAGGTAACGTGGGGAGTGGCATAGGTACTTTTACCAAAATAAATTCTATCTTATTTATTAAACTGTCAACAAATCATTAACATGTTTGTTATAGTGTCATGCCCTTAGTATAATCTTAAACAAAATTAATAAGCATCTATTTAATGTGCAGTACGAAGAAAGTTAAGCAAGATATATGAGTATCTTGAAGTTTAAAATAAATCAATAGACTAATCGCACTCACTTATCATCACGCACTTCAATACCTAATTATCATAAAATATAATAATTACCTAAGTACGATGGTAATCGAGTATTGGTTTATCTATTTACAAGGAGGCGTTAGTTGATGAATTGTAAACATAATTATTTATTATAATTTATGAAGTACTAGCGACCCGCCCCGGCTTTGCACAGAAAATACTAGATACTAATTATATTTTTCACATTACTAGGTATGTATTATACATATAAACCTTTCGGAAGAAATCACGAAAAAAATTATGAAAACCGCCTTTGTTTTGTATTAGGTATACTAGTACATGGTCCATAAAGACCTTTGCCGTCTCTATATTTGAGAAAACAGAACCGAAAAAAAATATACTAGTACCAGCGTATATGTATCACAGTACTCTTGTGTCTTATACATATAAACCTTCCGAAAGAATTTTCCTAAATAATGGTGAAAAACGCAACAAAAACAGTTGCGTAGTTTAGAAGATATAGCGTACAGACGCGGAAAGCTATTTTGTTTTATACTATATCCGGTATTCAAAAAAACTTATTGAGTCCTTGAAGATCACTTTAGGAATAGGTTTGGTCTCTTATTTTAGATAAAAGATAAATAAGAGACAAAAACTACTTTTTCTAAAGTGACCGGTCTCGTTACACCGCCCATACAAATGCAAAAACCGTCAAGTGACCTAGTCATGTTTCGGTTTTAGTCTGTGGGTTCACCGGTTTTCAGGAAACTATTGCATTGATTTCTTGTCGAGGTGGTAGCCTTCCTTTAGGATGCAATTACGAAATGGGCATTTAATTTGACGATAAAGCAGCGAAGCTACTAAAATAGACTCGTAACGCAAATCGTCTCTGCCACCGCCTATTTCGTAACCGCTTCATTAAGCCGGCATAGTGGGAGATCGCCCCATTCATGGATTTTGTAGATCTGTTTACCACCAAAGTCACATGACGTGTTCCAGTAAAAAAAAAAATATTTTAACTAAAGTGTTTTTGAGGGACTCAATAAGTTTTTATTAATAAGGCTATATATACAAGATGTATTTGAATTCAGTATTATTTTAGTCAATACAAGTTTCCATACTGACTTACCTACATACATACATATCATCACGGGTGCCTTACGGCGCCCGAAACCGCCTAGACGGCCCCAGCGTTCCCAGCGGAGTTGCGATGTTTTGTATAGACTTAATAATCCATCTATAAACAGTTTCACAAGTTGGTATAGTGAAACCGGGACCGACAGCTTAACGTGCTCTCCGAGGCACTATAGTGGTGTTGTCAAACAAATGTACAATAATTTTTGAATTAAAAACTTATTGGTATACACCGGGATTCGAACCAGGGACCTAAGTGTTTTTAAGTCCAAGGCCTAACCAACTCGGCCACCACGTATATATTGCACAGAATAAATCTTATTGTGAAAATAAAACTCGCGTGGGGGTAATAATACATGCCATTTTTAGATTTCTTGTAGTCATTCAGTATTTATTAAAAAAACGTAATGAGTCCTTGAAGAACACTTTAGTTAAATAGGTTTTGCCTCTTTTACGCATATTATTGTTAGATGTTAAAAAATTACAAAACCTGTTCCGTCTGAATAAGTTTTTATGATACTGACGTAAAAGTATATTTGTTTATTGTACATATTGTACATATTGTCTTGTCACAAATGCAGTAGGCTTGTACCTACTACGTGTACAAAAAACAACGGTAGGTACTGACACTGAACAAATAAGTAGGTACTGATTATACTTTATAAACAGCCAGACCATGGCAAAAAAACCTACTGTGACTGGAAAAAAAAAACGACTATTGTAGAAACGTG
Organism: Monopis laevigella; assembly: GCA_947458855.1. Taxonomy (NCBI): domain Eukaryota; kingdom Metazoa; phylum Arthropoda; class Insecta; order Lepidoptera; family Tineidae; genus Monopis; species Monopis laevigella. The sequence continues at coordinate 16,042,411 of OX381589.1, forward strand.
TTTACTTGGCGGTGTCTGCCTCGGTAAAGTTATAGGTATACCAAATAAATAAAAACAACTTTTTTATTTTCTTTATTCGAGCATGGCATGTCACTAATCTGCCTGATGCGGAGACTTAAAAAGTTCATAAATGGGGTCGCTCAATACATTGTTATTTAACAGCAATAATTGCTACCATAGTGGTTACGAAATCCGGCTAATCGATGCGGTTACGAAATAACCGGCGACAAAAATGAAATCGTATTCCGCATGCTGTACCTAAGTATATGTAAATCAAAACCTTTTTTTTTAAATACTCCTTCCCAAAATTTTCAGGCACATCAGAATTAGCATCAGTGGTCAAAGACGCGGTGCTGGTCCAAGAGTGTGTTCCGGAGAGTCTGGAATTAAAACGCAAGGTCTACGGAGATCTTGACAAAGTGATTGACGACAAGACAATTATCTCCAGTTCCACTAGTACCACCCTACCTTCACTCCTTTCTGAAGGCATGAAGCACAAAGCACAGGTGTGTAATACATAGTACTACTTTATATTTTCTTACAAAGTCTTCCGACATTAGAGTAGTAAAAGATATTGTCCATCCTCCTTTACAGATGTAAAAACCGCCAAGAACCTTGTCATGTGTCGATTTTAGTCTGTAGGTTCACCCGTTTTCAGGAGATTACTGCATCGATTTCTTGTCGAGGTGGTAGTCTCAGGGTGCGAAAGTAACGTCTTCGCTTTCTTTTTTCACAGCATTCATGTTAAACAATAAACTTGATGAGAATCATTTTCTTTTTGTTGCCATCAGCGACGATCAAGTTTCCGAAATATTTCCAACAAAAACTACTTCGAGTTTTAGCACCTAAAATGTAGTAACAGAGAGTTTGCTCACTTTGGTTTTTGATAGCTCAGTAATTTCTACCAGTATTTAATATTACGAAAAAACGATCACACACAACACATATTAACTATAAGCACGCCGCGCGGCAAATGGCGGCGGCGTCGCGCGAGGTCCCGGCGCGGCGCCCATACCTACCACCAGGTAGATACAAAGTCACATGCCGTGCTCCAATAAAAAAAAATAAAAAAAAGGAAGATAACTTGTCTAATGAACAAAAGCAACTCAGCTTTTTCAGTACTCGGTAGATCCTTTTCATATAAACCTATTAGGAACAAATTTTGTTCAACAAGATCCATAACTAATACAAATTTCCAGTAAATCGAACAGGCGCAAAGCGAGTGTACACGATTATTGTTATTAAATATTAATTTATTAGTAGTTTCTATAAATTGAAGCTTAATTCTATATTTTTTTTCATTAAATTAAATAATACATTTGGACCTAAATATTGAAAGTGGATATATATATTTCAAGAAGAGTGAGTTCCGTGAAATTCCATTGCGCGTCACTTAGTTTTTTGATATGGATAATTGTAGTGCCTGCAACAAACCCACGAAAGCTACGGCACGTATCACCTGTACACAAGCGTCTTGTAACAACAGCTTCCACCGTCAATGTGTTGCGTTCACCATCGACACCAACCAAGATGAGTCATCATGGAAATGTCCGTCATGCAAAATCAGGGAGCCCCGAGGAGACAGGTCCAACACACCGATCAGAGCCGCCGCAGCACTACCTGAGGAGCAGGCCGGTCCTACTCGCAAGGCACCCCCACGTCAGGACAAGAAGCAGCAAGACTCCACAGCTAACCTCCATAACGAACTTTTAACTGTGATTCGCAACGAACTCCCTAACATTATAAGAACTGTGATTGCCGAGGAGTTACGTTCTGTGCATGATCGTATCAAAGAAATGGACCGTGCAATGAAAATGATATCGGATCAGTATGATACCACAGAAAAAATCTTATTGCAACAGAAGGATCAAGTTGAGCAGTTAAGAAAGGAGAACGAGTTCCTGTCTGGACAGCACAAGGCTATGGAATCAAGGATTACATACTTGGAGGAGGAACATTACAAAAGTGAGCAATGGTCCAGATTACAAAACATTGAACTAATTGGAATACCCGAGCGCAAGTCCGAATCGCTCCCCGACCTAGTAGTCCGTCTGGCGGAGCATGCAGGAGTAAAGCTGGAGGCTGGAGACGTGGAGTTCGCGCATCGCGTCCAGGCCAAGCGGGTTGTGGCTGGACGACCTCGCGCCATCATCGCCCGTCTCCGAGATCGAGCCCATAAGGACGAGCTGCTGGTGGCAGCGAGAAAGTGTCGGGGCATTACCACAAAGGATTTAAAAATGGTCGGCGAACCCAAAAATATTTATATAAACGAGCATCTGACTAGAAAGTACAAACAGTTGTTTAATATTTGTAAGTTAAAAGCAAGAGAAGCTAACTACAAATTTATTTGGACAAAAAACTGCCGAATTTATGTAAGAAAAAGGGAAGATGCACCGTTCATTCATATCTCAAAGGAGACGGATCTGAACAAAATTATTTAATGTTAATATTAGTTCATTTTATTCTTAATTTATTATTCTTTTGTCTCTTTTTAATTTGCAATTTTATTATTATTGTTTTAAACCAAATGTTAACATTTTACCTCACATACATTTGTATCACATATTACCTAATCTTACAGTCAAATTATTGGAATCCTTCACTCTTCTTGAACACAAACACATCAACACAATTACACTACACAACAAACTCGAAAAAATATAAACAAATAATTTATGAAGCCTATTACTATGTAAGTATTAAGTATTATGTTTCATCAGCATGCCAAGCATTGAAATATTCAGAAGTATTATATTATGTACATAACAACAAAATAATGTCAATGATAATTAAGATACTTTTAATAATTCACATAATATTATCTATCCTAATAATAATATGTAATACTAAATTAACTATGTATACTATTTTTGATAAACTACAGATTAATTTGCATGTCTTATTTTTTTACTTATGTCATTATATTATTTTATTAACCACTGTTCGTTTAATTTAAAAAAATATGTTTAAGCTGCCTAAGTTTCACTATAAAAGAGAAAAAAAATAGCCTACGCATTCTTTACCAAAATGTACGTGGACTCCGAACTAAAACATTAGAGTTCTGTAATAGTACTTTAAACTGTGAGCATGACATAATATTAATAACTGAAACATGGCTCTGTGATGGGATTTTGGATACTGAGTTGACGGATACTAATAGGTACAGTGTGTTTCGTCGGGATCGCGGGTCGCGCGGCGGTGGAGTAATGGCTCTGTGTGCAGCGGGACTAGGTGTGCGAGCGCGGGACGACTGGCGCCGGGACGATCTGGATGTCGAGTACGAATGGTTGACGGTGGAAGGTATATCCTTTGGCGATAGTCGCGACCTACACATTTGTTTGGTTTACATGCCGCCCGACCGCATGTTACCACAAAGAGTTGTAAACTTATCGAGCATGATCAATAGTGTAATTAATTTAAACCCAAGACATTACTTTATAATAGTTGGAGATTTTAACTTAAGTTTTATTAAATGGCAATCATTTGAACCTATATATATAAAAAAAGGAAGCATAGAACTGTATAATGCTGGAAAAGATTTTATTTCCCAAATGTCATTTTTAAATTGTACTCAATATAATTCATTTACCAACTCGGCGGGTAACACCTTGGATCTTGTCTTTTCAAATTTTCCTGTGCGCATTTTATGTCATAATGACCCCCTTGTTAACGAGGACAAATATCATAGTACTTTAGACATTTAAGCCCTTGACCTTAACATTACCCCCCTAGCCAAGATACCGCATAACAAATTTATTTTTTCAAAAGCAGATTATTTTAGAATTAACACAGAGATTAATAAAAATGATTGGTTTAAAATGTTGTCTACTGGGTCTGTTGATGATGCAGTGGAAATACTTTACGATGTACTACACACAATTATTGTTCAAAATGTACCCCAAAGTAAACGTGTACATTCTAGTCGTTACCCCATTTGGTACAGTCGAGCACTCGTGTGTGTTATCAAAGAAAAAAATAAGATCCACTCTTTTTGGAAGAAATATAAAAATCCAATAGACTATGAGGCATTTTCTATTCTTAGAGCTAGGCAAAAACTGTTGCAACGGCAATGTCTAAGTCATTACATAAGCAGATCGCAGGAAGTCATTAAAAAACATACTAAGTATTTATGGAATTATGTAAATTCTAAGCGAAAAAACTCCATGAACTATCCTAGTACAATGTTTTTGAACGGCATTAGGGTAAATGACGGTCACAATATCTGTCAGGCATTTAACAGTTATTTTAAAGAAATGTTCACCGCTGCCGGTAAACATGACAATACTTTTCTTTCCGAGAATAACTTTCCGAATATTTTAAGTAATTTAAATGTATCGGAAGGTCAAGTTAAGAATCTACTTCTGAAGTTAGATATTGCCAAGGGAGCTGGCAGTGACTGCATCGCGATTATTTTTAACCGATCTATTAAAGAGGGTACATTCCCTACTCGGTGGAAGGATGCTCATATAGTACCTATACACAAAAAAGAATCAAAAACAATAATATCCAATTATAGGCCAATCTCTATATTGAACTCATTTTCAAAAATATTTGAAAAGGTAGTGTATAACTCTGTTTACCCTATAATAATGCAGGGAGTACCATATGAACAGCATGGTTTTGTTAAAGGGAGATCGACAACTTCAAACCTTTCAAAATTTACTAATGATGTACTGCTCGGTATGAGCACCTCAGGTCAAGTTGACGTGATATATACAGACTTTGAGAAGGCATTTGACAGAGTTGATCACATTATTTTACTTAAAAAATTGCAAGAATTAGGTATTCACGGTGATCTTTTACGCTGGTTTAGGTCGTACGTCGATAATCGTAGACAAGCTGTAGTGGTTGGCGGACATAAATCAGACTTTATTACTGTAACCTCAGGTGTACCCCAGGGTTCTTTGCTCGGTCCACTGCTCTATGTGGCTTTCATCTTCGACATAAAAAAATGTTTTAAGTACTCACGTTTCTTAATGTATGCTGATGACACGAAGATTTATTGTAATATTAACAATATATCAGATTGCATCAATATGCAGAAGGACCTGGATAGGCTATGCATATACTACAAGAGCAATAGAATCGACGTCAATGTAAGAAAATGTGCTCAGATAACGTTTAGTAGAAAAAAACAACTAACTAATTTTACTTATAAGCTAAATAATAGTATTATCTTAACGACCAACACCATAAAGGATCTCGGTGTAATACTTGATAACAAACTAACGTTTTCTGATCACATTGAGTATATTACTAACAAAGCCTATCGTAGTTTAGGCTTCGTAATTCGCGTGTGTAAACCTTTCACTGATAAGCAATGTATAAAAATGCTGTACTTTGCTTATGTACGTAGTATACTAGAATACGCTAGTCCAGTTTGGAACCCCCAATATATAATTTATGATGACGGTATTGAGCGAATACAAAAGAAATTCGTTAAATACCTTAATTATAAAAGTAGTTCTCCGCCTGCTAGTTACGAGCTATTGTGTAAGAGACATAGCCTAAATACTCTTAAGCAAAGAAGAATTATAAATGATTTGATGCTGCTTCATGATATATGTTCTGGTGCGATTGATTGCCCTGAATTGATCTCTGACATCCTGCGTCTTTGTGTGCCGGACTCCCGTACGCGACACACTAACCTATTCAGTGTACCGTTCATACGAACTAAATACGCATCAAACAGTGTCCATCAAAGAATATTACTCACCTATAACAAAGGATTCTCAGAGATAGATCCTTTTTGTTTAACAAAATTAAAATTTAAAAAAGGGGCATGTTTTATCTTAGATACTCTATCATGAATTGTTCTTTGTATATATAATATTTTTATTTATCGTTTATGAGTACCTAATATCTTTATTTATACTTATTCACTAATTCAAACATATTATATTTAACATTTTATTTTTACATATAGTCTTAAGTACTCACCATATAAATACACATATTCGAATACATATGCACACACACACTCACTCATGCACACAAACACTCACTCATGCACACAAATACTCACTCATGCACACAAACACTCACTCATGCACGCAAACACTCATGCACATAAACAATCACAAGCTTTTTCTACTTAATGTGTAAACTTACTAGCAACATAATTAAAATCCTATTATGGCATTTAATTCTGTATTAATGTTTAGTATTTAAAATATGTATTTTATGCTGTGGATATTTTGTTTAATGAATAAATAAATAAATAAATAAATAATACTAAATAATGTCATTCACATTACTGATACAAATGAAGAAGAAAAAAATCCATACTTTTTTAATTTAATATTTCTAATTTCATGTTCCAGGTTATAGTATCTCATCCAGTAAATCCTCCCTATTACGTACCTCTTGTGGAAATAGTACCAGCACCCTGGACTAGACCAGATGTGACCAAGAAGACCAGGGAAATTATGACGGAAATCGGCCAGGAACCAGTGTCTCTCACCAGGGAAATAGACGGCTTCGTCCTTAATCGCATTCAGTTAGTATCTTTCCCAACTTACCCTAAATAAGACGACATGCATGCTAGAGTACAGTTAACTTTCTTCTTATTTTTTTAAATAGTATGATTAGATGTCGTTTTTGTTTCCGATGGTTTCCCAGTCACCAGGGGCGCCTGCTTTTAGACAACCCAGAGTGTGCTAATGCTGCAAGCTATATTTATATGTTGCTGTTGCTCAGGGTCTGCGTGGCACACACACTCGTGTTATTTGAGTTCACTCTGCATATATTGATATGCACTGCGTTTTAATATAAAACTGAATGTGTATAAACAGTAACAGATAAAAAAAAAGGCTTTGATAAGAGTTATTTTAATTGTTTAAAACCGATCATTGATAAATGTTTATGCCTTTGCTAGTAATAATTTGCGGGTGTACCGCACGCACTAATTGGCTTTCATGGGTGCTGGAGTCCCCAAGCACCCACGGATTTGGCGGCCCTGTCAGTCAAGATAGTAATATTTTATTATTGTTGGATATTATAATACACGAGCCATTTAGCACTATTGTTGTAAAAAGTTATAGTTACTTATTTAAAACTAGAAACGCTATATTCTGGCCTATATAGGCCAGGTACTTATCAAACTATCCTTATAAGATTAATTAATATCGATTTAATTGTTACAGATACGCAATTCTGAACGAAGTATGGCGTTTGGTAGATGATGGCGTCGTTGATGTAAAAGACGTAGATAAAGTGATGTCAGAGGGCTTAGGAATGAGATATGCCTTCCTCGGCTCTTTGGAGACAGCACACCTTAACGCCGAAGGAATGAAAAGCTATCTTGATAGGTTCGTTAGATTTTGATACTTTATTTTTCAATAAGGGTTCCCTTATAATTAACAATTTGAATGCTTTTAATAAAACTAATAATACTCCTGAAAAAATAACATGATTGGAATCATAAAATCCTACAAGATGCCTAGTTGGATTTTTTACTACTGCATTTCAACTTTCTCGTGCATTACACGCTCGCATATAGACTCATACTATCGACTACGACGAGGTGGGATTAAAACCCCTCCGCTGGGTACCCTGGGGCCGTTTAGGCGGTCTCGGGCGCCGTAAGGCACCCGTGATGATATGTATGTGTGTACACGCTCGCATTTTTAGTTCCCAAAATTTCCGCTTGTGGGCTTATTTTCTATACTAATTTTAGTTAACTCAATCGCAAGTAATAGAAAAAATTGGCATTTATATTGAGAAATCTTACAGAATCCAGACCGTAATAACATGTTTGACTCTCTATAGTAAGTTGGATTGAACACTTGCAGAATATGGTTAGAGGTTTTGGTAGATTCAGAACATTTTATGTGGGAGGAAGGTCTCTATAACTTTGTTAGGCTGACCGCCCATTCAGATTGAAAATATTAGATAAATATAAGATTTCATTTAGCCGGCATAATAAGAGCGATCAATATTGTTTAAGAACAATTATTGATTGATCCCATTCATGGACTTTGTAGGTCTGCTTACCAAGTCACATGTTGTGCTCCAATACATAAATATAAAAACATTAAAGACCGGAATTTACTGTGGTAGATAGAAAAGGAGACAAAATTAAAGTTGTTCGGAATAATAAAAAATAACCTCAAACTTCGGAGATAATAATAAATATAAAAGTTTTGATTATAACTCATAAATCGAACTAGGTGAAATACATCAAAATTAGTTACTCTTAATTTTTATTTTTCTATTATTATTATACCTTTAACTATACCTACATAATTTTTAACTTATACTCTTCTTGATGCAGACAGACGAGTGGTGGTCTAGGGTGGCTTAACTCCTTTGCGGTGTCTGGATTTTTAATTAGTCTTTTTTATTATAGGTATAGCGAAACAATTTACAAAGTCAGCACAACCATGGGCGAAACCCCCCGCATGAACCAGAGCAAAAGTGCGCCCTCTATCTGCGAACAACTGAACCAAATGGTACCCTTGGATGACCTACCAAAGAGACGGGCTTGGAGAGACGCTTGTCTCACTCGCCTTTCTATTTTGAAAAAAGAAATGAACAAAACCTATAAATAAATTTATGCCTATTTGTTGTAATCCAATGCCTTATTTTTCTAATAAAGTTATTTTTACTTGTTATTTTTTATTATTAGAATTTCAGCTCTGAAATAAAATTTAATTGAAGCTATAAAATTGTCACTGTTGACGCCGCTCCAAAGAGAGGCGAAGTATTTACCAATAAAATTTTATAGCTTCAAATTAAATATTTTACCTAATAAGTACAAGACACATCGAACACACTTTATTTGTTTCAGATAGCTCTGAAATGATTATATTTTCAGAGCTTCATACATTTTTTTTATTCGTAGGAGAAGAAATCCATGAGGAATACCTACCACCACACTCGTATGTGGTGGTTATGACCGACTCCCATCCGATCGTTCTAAAACCTCCGCTGTGAGAGCTTGCCTTGTTGCCAAGAGAAATATATTTAAATGTGGCCGCGTTCCGTAACTCTACCACAAGTTTTTGCTAACAGTTTCTACTATAGTCGCTAGTTACTATAGATAGGAATCAACCAATAGGATCGCTTTATTTTTTAAATAAACCTCTCTTATTGGTTGATTCCTATGTATAGTTACTAACGACTATAGTAAAAACTGTTTGCCAAAACTTGTGGTAGAGTTACCGAGCGAGACGTAGCGTGGGCAACATTTCGTGTAGCAATGCCAAAATGCTTCTTTGAAACGATCGGTGTTGCTTTTTGATGCCACTTTTAGAATTTTTAATTAAAATATAGAAGTTAAGCGTCTACTACATTCTCATATATATAATATACTTTTTTTAAATAAAATATTGTTTAAATAGAATAATTTTATGATATTACAATATTAATTTATTTAATAACCTATTTTTTACGAACTAATGTTTAGTTGAATTTACTTTCTTTTATGTTTTTTCGAATTTTTATAACTAAAACAGATATAATATATAAAATAATTACTTAAAATCCAATTTTTAGATAGATATTTACATGTAAACAAACATCTGTCTATCTGAAAAAAGTAACAAGAAAATCCATCTTCTTCTTCTTCTTAAGAGAATGGCAAAGGCCCCACAGTGTAGTAGTAGGGATTAGCCAGTGTCGTGTAGTACATAAAAATCCATGGTTTTAAAAAAGAGTCAGAGTTAACAGTACTACTGTTCTCGATCCCAAAACCACTCTAAACTAGCTGAAAGAGGTTAGAATTATTACAAAAAAAAATACAATTACATAAAGTAAATTCGATATGAAGGAATGTTGTGATACTTATAATGAAATGTAAAATGGTAAAATAATAAAAAAAGGTGATGAAAATATTAGTAAGAGTTAGAATGGGATTTGGGTTCCCATTCTAACTCTTACTCATATTTTCGTACAAAGTAAAATAATAAAAATGTAGTGGTAACGGGAATTAAAAAATAATGAACAATACATCAGTAGGTGTATAGCTTCATATATGGTGTACCTAATATAAATTGAGCAAGAGCTTTTGTAGTAGATTGGTTGTTAAGTGATAATAAACAGTTTGGATTAATGGGAAGGGGAACTTTATTGGTAACTAAATATTTATAAAGAGGAGCAGAATCATATTTGGAGCATTGGAATAAAATGTGGTTTGCATCACCCACTGCTGAACCACATTCACATTTATCTGAGTCTAAAATTTTGAGTCTAGCAAGGTGGGATGGCGACGAACAGTGTCCTAAGCGCAATCTGGAGATAATAGAAGTTGTACTTTTTGTAAGCCGAATTTTAGGAAACCAAGGCTACATTTGAACTTGAGGTTGTATGAGGAATAAGTGTTCTCCTTTTACTTGGCTTGACTTTATCCAATGTTGATCCCAGGATTTTTGTAGAATTTGTAAGGGAATGTTAAGGATATCATGGGGGTAGGTAAAAAAATTAGATTTTAGGCCTCGAAAAGTAGCATTTTTAACTAACTGGTCAACCCATTCGTTTCCAAGAATACCTACATGGCTGTGAATCCATGCTGGGGTAATACTGATACCTTTTTTGAAACAAGTTCTAGCTAGGTGCTTATTTTCCAAGGTAATATAATAGGGTAAATATAATTTTTGGAAAAGGGATTGGAGGAAAGGGATTGAATAGAGCTAATGAGGGAATCTAAGAGAATTGGGGCATCATCTAACTCATTTTCTAAAATAAACTTTAATGTTTCAAGAATAGCAAAATTTTCCTTAGAAAAAACTGAGCTGTAGTAGGGTAATTTGAACTGTCTGGAATGGCCAGAATTGTGGTGAACAAATGCAGCATCAACTGAGCCCAGTGTGTCAAATTTAGATACGTCAGTAAAGAATATGTCAGAATGTTTCCAAGTTATTGAAATTATTTAATTTAATTTGGAATTAGGATTTATTGTATGTCTATGCCTAAAGATGCTGTGAGCGGGGGGAAAATATTATTAATCAAAATGAAAAAGTAGATGACAGGAGAATTGTTTAATAGGGGGTTTGATGGAATTAACAAGATTGAAACTCTTAATTAGGCAGGGAGTAAGTTTTTGTTCTTCCAAAAAGTTTTAGAGGATGTATACCTATTCTTTTAGAACTTTAACTTAGGAAACAGAGGATGACTAGAAAATATTTTAATTCTGAAGATGTACCGATCAGATAAATATTGAAGACTGGATATGGAAGGGGGGGGGGTCGGCACACTCTGTTTGGAGGGAGTTAGTAGGAGTAGACTTCATTGAACCGAGTATAGCCCGGTGGCACTTGTTTTGTGCTAGAATTTTGGTTGTTTAATTTTGGGAATCTAGATTTAGGAAGGATTCATTGTCATAGACTCTTCTGACAATAGCGTTATAGATAAGGCGAAGGTTAAATGTATAACCACACCCCTCTGAGAGCTCTAATTATGTTAATACCAGAAAAACCATCATCATCAGCAATTGATAACTTTTCGTGATTTCTGACCGCAGAACTATTCATGGTAACTTAATTTGCTAACATTTCCACACGCAGCAGCCTTATACACTCGGCGTCAAAAAAATCGCACCTACGCGAAAATAACTTTCAAGCGTTATTAACCCTTAACACGAGCATGAACCCCTACCAATATTGGTGTCATTCAAAAGCCCATTAAATAAACTTAAAAAAAAACCCATTTCATTTTATTAAAAAAAAACTTGCTACCACAAATGTAACTTTAAAAAAAAAAGCCAATTTTGCTCTCTCAAAGGGCCGCCTTAGTGGGTATAAAAGGGTTAATACAGGTTCAATAGGAGTAATTCGCTATCCGGTTGGATAGCGAATTACTCCTATTGAACCTGTATTAAAGAAGACACTCGAGAAGATATTTCACAAGAAAACCAATCTTGAAGATGGATACCACTGCTGATGAAGGCGCTCAAGTGATTGCACTACTGCAATCAGGAATGCGGCAGTGTGATGCCGCTCGGCAACTTAACTTAAGCCGTTTTTCGGTTCGAAGAGTATACCAGCGGTTCCTAGAGACCGGTAACCATGCCCGGAGAGATGGGTCTGGTATACGTCGCTGCACCTCGGAAAGAGACGAACGATTCATCGTATCTACATCTCTGAGAAATCGGTTCTGTAATGCTGTTGAATTGCAACAGCAGCTCCAAGCAGCTCGCTGAACAACCGTTAGTATTTCTACGGTTAGACGAAGACTGAGGGAGAAAAATAGCTCATAGAGCTGCCACAGTCCCAAAATTGACCGCCCGCTTGCAGTTTGCTCGTGACCACGTTGGACGCTTGACCAATGGAGAGCTGTTCTCTTCTCAGACGAGATGAGAGTGTGCCTTTTCTGCAACGATAGACGCAGAAGAGTGTATAGAAACATTTCGCTCAAGCCTGCATCCAGGAGTCGGTAGAATACGGGGGCGGTTCCTGTATGTTTTGGGGCGACATGTCGGCCGACGGCCAAACCGACCTTGTTAGCGTCTCCCGGACTTGAGGTGTCGCGGGCAAGGGTCGCTGACTGCTCATCGGTACGTCACAGAGATCCTAGAAGAGCATGTGGTCCCCTATGCCGGTTTTATTGGTGAGGGGTTCACATTAATGCATGAAAACGCTCGCGCTCACACTGCATTAATTATGCGCGACTACCAAGAGGTTGGGATCTCCGTCATGTTTTAGGTTAGGTGTTTTTAATTAAGGATTTTTACTGTTATGATTTTTTTTTTGTACTGTTGCAATAAAAAATATTTTTTAGGTTCTCCTTTTCGTTACATTTCAAATGATATCAAACATTACCCTCATTATTGAATCCAAATAAGGTTTAACATTTTTTTGACGCCGAGTGTGTACCAAACCACCAAGTACGCAGTACTCTATTTAATCTGTGCCACCAAGACACTAGATGAAGTCCGAATTTAAGTCAAGTTCATATTTCGAAGCTCATAACTTTACTAATAATAGGTTGTTTTTAAAAAATCAAAAATATTGAGCTTAATCATTTAATTAGCACCAATACAATTCATGTTCTTTTACTAAAGGGGACGAACTTATTTTAATATGACAACCATTCAAGACAAAACTATGTGCGGCCTACACCTGGGGCCTATTTCATAAACGTGACAATTGTAATTTACAATGACAATTTATAGTACATTGCTTGGTTAAGTTTATTCTATGTAAATTATTTCAATTAAACTTAGCAATGTATTATAAATTGTCATGGTAAATTACAATTGTCACTTTTATGAAATAGGCCCCTGCTGGAACGACTTTGACTAAAAAAACAGCAGCGATGCTAAGCGCGGAGCGCGACCATAATATGCCATCTTTCAGTGTTTACAGTAGATCATAGAGCAGCGCAGCCACCGTACAGCACGGAGGGGAGTAGCCATACGCGTGATTTTCCCTCTGTCAATTCACAGGCACAAATGTGCCTGTGCGTTATCATAACTAGTTGTATACTACTACTCTCTGTTGTATACATTTTTTTTTTACCAGACCGAATCCAGCTCTCGAGAGAAAGCGACTAAACAAAATTACACTATTACGTAGATTTTTGGTGCAAAAAGCGGTCTCCGACATCAAATTATCAAAAGGATGGTATTACTTTTCATATGCAAGTAATATTATTACTAAATAATATTCATTTATCAAAGTAAACGGAAATTCACAAATGCGTCTATTACAGTACAGTCTGTCGATCGATCAAGAGACTGACAGATCTTCACACTCCCGTTCAAAAATTGTATCTGTCGACCAAAAAAATTGACATTTGGCCGCCTTAAAATGAGTATTGTTCGCGTACTGCTAAATATGACTGTTCACATACTACTAATGCGACGCTGTTCGCATCGCATTAGCATTATATCATATAGATAAATTAATTAGGTTACATTGAATAATATTATATTTTTTTTTTTTTTTATGTCAAATTAGCTATATGATTATATATTATTATGATTCCGACTTATTGAACGGTGATAATCAGAACTTGAATTACTTACTTTATTTTATTTATGCAATTTTCCTAAGGATTCAAATTTAAAAGAAATATGGAGGCGGTTTTGTAAAAAAACGTCGATTGGTGTCCCGTAAAAAAACAGTGTCGTTTGTTCAGACCACTTTAACACTTCCGACTTCCTAAGGCAAAACAATAGAAGAAAAATAATTGTCAGTGCAATACCCACTTTTATTCCACATGTACGTTTGTCCCATAAGGCTCTTTCTTACTATAACTATATTAGTATTTTATTATTTAAGTATATTAAAAAGAAAGTTGACAATGTTGTTGGTTGTTGTATTTAACATGTAGCTAATTATTTAAAAAAAAATGGAGCACGGCATGTGAATTTGTATCTATCTGAGGCTCTACCATGGGTTTGCGCATTGTAGCAACGTACCGTATTTGTATATGTATACGTGAGCAACAACCAATAGGATCGCTTTATTCAATCCTATTACCAAAATTAAAGCGGCCCTATTGGTTGTTGCTTACGTATACGTATACAAATACGTTACGTTTCTACAATGCGCAAACCCATGGTAGAGCATCTGATGGTTCATGTTCACGGCGGGCTCGTTTTCCGCAATTAGCCAAGAGGTTAGGCCTTTTTGCGTGAGTCGGCTGACTACTCTAGCCAGCCCAGCTCCTTTCAGAAGGCAACAAGAAGTCCGGGTCTTCCACAGGCCTCAAGGAGCGACCTCGATATTCCGAGGATTTTCGCCCGTTGCAAAGCCGCCCCGGTGCAATGAAGCAGCCAATGGGTGGGTGTTTCTTCAGTTTCCATGCAATCTCTGCGTAGAGGGCTGTTGGTGATACTTAAAATTATAAGGTGCCTGTTTAATGGAAAGGGTCTGGTTAGTACGAGTATACCCACCATCATACGAAGGTTACCCCTGTTGAGATTCCGCAGGTTCCGAGCTAGACGTGGGCTAGGTTTGGTAACCGCCTCTCTGGACTGCCTGCAGTTTTGTAAGTTAGCCCAATACTTACAGTGATGGTTGAAGGTATTGTCCCGTAGCCAACTTTTTAACGGATTAAAAGAAAATGGTACATACGGTTTGGGTCCTACCGGTGTTGTAGCCGAGACAATTTTTGTCGTTACCTAGGAAGTGCTGTGTCCCTTTATCCACTGGAGAGTGACCCTGTTACCAACTGATATAATCTCCAGTGCACAGTGGCATTGTTTTACCCACGGAATAGAAAAAACAACTTGTTTTTTCTATTCCGTGGTTTTACCAGGCTCGAGTTTATCTGTTTGTTCTTCAATGCTAGTAGTACGGTTGCGCTGTCTGATAGTATGCGTATACCAGATTCTTCTTTATTTCTTGCGAGTATTGCCGCTGTATCTATTTGATGGTAAGCGGCCCTACAAAGTCGATGAATGGAGCAGATCAATAATTTGTTGCTAAACAATATTGATCGCTCGCACTATGCCGGCTAAAATATATAAAAAAACATATAAATAGCTAGTACTTAATTTGATTGTAGTTTTTGTTTGCTATTTATGAATAATTAATAATCTAGGAAATAAATAAAATAAGCTATTCGCGCCATAATTAGTATTATTGTTATTACGTTATATTTGATACCTATACTATATCTAATATATATATATATATATATTTCCATCCTGAGAATCATATCGCGTCCTATATGGGTGTTTTTACCGACCATACTGCGTCCGACTGACTTCTTGCGTCCGGTATACGGAAGCAGGATTGACCCTCCCTCAATTTCAGTCAGTGGACTCCATAAAATTAGTATAATGTTTGGGCAAAAAATTGGCGTGGACGTATTTTCATCACCGGAAAGAGTTTTGGCGTATTTTTTAGTTCCACGAGTTACCGTGCCGTCATTTGGAGGTCGCTACTTCTAGGTGTATATTAGCTGCATATATTTCTCTTAATTTTTTATCTACTAAATCGCGTATAATACTTCCATATATTGCAAAGTTTTTTTCAATTTGAAATCATTAGTATCTTACGTCACGTCCGATTTGCGGGGAAGGGAAGACGAAAAGGACGGGGGGCGGGGGTCACGCGCCGGCCTTGTGGCTTGTTTTTGTTTATTAGTAGTATCTAGTGATTTTTTGACTTCCTTTTGGCTGGTCGCATAAAGAACGTGACGGTGAATCGTATTAATGAGGAACTAGAAGAGGGAAATATTAAATTAAAAATTAGTACGTTTTCTGTACAGTTTGTCATAGTCTGGGTGTTTATAAAATATAATATGTATTATATAGTTTTTTTTTAATGGAGCACGGTATATGACTCTGTATCTACCTGAAGTTAAGCAGACCTACAAATTCCATGAATGTGGTCATTCATAGACTTTGTAAAACTATATTGTTTAACAATATTGATCGCTCCCACTATGCAGGCTAAACGATGCGGTTACGAAATGGGTGACGATATGGACGTATTTGCATTACGAGTATATTTTAATATCCTCGCTGCTTTATCGTCAAATCAACCACCCGTTTTATAAACGTATCAAGCGGGACACTACCCCCTCGACAATAAATCGATTCAGTAGTCTCCGGAAAACCAGTGAACCCACAGACTAAAACCGAAACATGACTAGGTCACTTGACGGTTTTTGCATCTGTTGGTAGTAACGTGATTTGAGGTCTACCTAAAATAACCTTCTTGCTATTCCTATGCATTCTTCGACCAGATATACAAATTCTTTTATAGTAGCCGCAGCATCACTCTGGAAGAATCTTCCCCTTTCACTTCAAAAAAGTCAATACGGCTTCTTTTCAAACTCATCTTCACACTCTGTAATTATTTCTTTTTAATAATGAATAATTCTCTGCAATTCTACTCAATAACCAACACTTAAACCAATTTTCTTCTGTATGCGAATAAGAGAGAGAGAGAGAGAGAATGTTCTTAGCTATCCATGGACTTTCCATGCGGATGTCGGGTCCATCGCGTGCTGAAATTTGTAATGTATCTTGAATGTATCCATGTATATTTTCCAGTCTGGCGCAAAACCTCAAAAATTTGTCTAGGATTAAGAAAGGTTTTCTTCGCCTTTTTTTTAGTGGTCTCTCCTTTACAAAAGTAAAATTCATTTGTTAATAATCCTTTTTTGGCTCTAGCAATACTGAGACTTACCCCCGTATTCTAAGTTGTGTTTTCCACTCCACTTTCACTCAAGGGACGTCTGCCTTTTTCCACCAAATATCAAATCAAGAAAGGTAGAACGAGATAGACTTTCCTTGAGTGAAAAGTGCAGTTGAGGATACAACTCAGAATACTGCTTCTTGAATAATTCCTCAACTAAACGTTTTAATATTTCTTTGACGAAACTTATGGCTGATGGTCCCCAGGTTCCCATTTTCTCTACACCGAACGGCGTAAATGTGTAACCTCCATTAAAATTATCTTATCCTAGTCATGCTGATATTCAGGTGATCATGAAATATTTGTATCTGGATATGCTGTGGACCAGGAATTTATGGCGTCTGACAAATACATATAATGGTTCTACGGAGCCCAATGATGGGTTTAATATATTATCATGAGATCTATTGTACTATGTACAGACGAAAGAAATATTGTTAAAGTAATGCTGGACATAGCCATAGCATTTTCGGATCAATGGTCAAACTAAAGGTTGCTGGACTTATTAACAACCGACTGACAAAAGTTTAGATTAGTAAACGAAAGTAATAAATTATTCTTGTAAAGTAATTTAGAAGATTTACTGTGACATTGCCAAATATATTTAAATGTTTCGGAGATTTGTTGTTTTAATTGTGTTAATATAGCACCTTTATTATATTAACGCGGTTGCGTTAAAAGTATTTTCTGCATACATCTTCAACAGTACTTCTCCACCCTAGTTATGTAATAATGTTGTAATTTTACAAGGTTGGGTTTATTAAAAATTAAAAAACGCCTTCAATGTCTCTCCAAAAAAAAATTGGACAGGGAAAGTAGAGGAAGCCATGCATTTCAAATTTATGCGCAGAACTTTCGATTTTAGAGGAAGAACACCATCCTTAGATGTGGTTGTGGAACGCTTTATTAATGATTTCAACAAGGTAGATCAACAGCCAATTAGTAATGTCAAGAAAGCTTGGATTTATGACAAATACCTAACAACTCGTCTAACATGGCTTTTTCTTGTATACGACATCAACAAACTCTTCTGGTAAATCTGGATGCAACTGTCATAAGAAAACTTAAGTCTTGGCTTGGATTAGCACAGCGCGCTGACTCCTCCACGCTGTTCAGGGGACAACAACAATTTAGGGTGAATTTTAAAAAGCCATCTGAGTTGTACAAGCAACAAATCCTGAGTAACTCTCGGGATAATCTGATTGCATCTCTCCAAAAAGACTCATGATGATGATGCCTCTGAAAGGAAGTCAAGCACGAATTTGAGGTCCATTTTAAAATCCAAGATGACGGCCTCAACTTTATTTTTTTAAATCGACATTGGACTCGTAATACATGGTGACTTTGAAAGGATGTACTTTGGGCTAATATGAGGTTCTGCTGATCAAATCGAACAACTTTTCACATGCAACGATTTAAAAAAAAAAGTTTCGGTCGCCATCTTGAATTTTAAAATGGACGTCAAATTCGTGCTCGGCCCACCCAAAAATTTATATAACGAGTCCCATGTCGATTTTTAAAAATAAAGTTGAGGCCGTCATCTTGGATTTTAAAATGGACCTCAAATTCGTGCTCCGCACATCCAAAAACATATATAACGAGTCCCATGTCGATATTTAAAAATAAAGTTGAGGCCGCCATCTTGGATTTTAAAATGGACCTCAAATCCGTGCTCGGCACACCCAAAAACCTATATAACGAGTCCCATGTCGAAATTTAGAAATAAACTTGAGGTCGCCATTTTGGATTTTAAAATGGACCTAAAATTCGTGTTTATAAAAAAAAAAGATATATATATCTTTTTTTTAATAAAGTCAAATCTGCCATTGCTTTTTATCGTGATAGCGATCTGTCATGGCGTTGGTAATTTGAATTGCCACAATTCAAATTACCAACGACAGATCACTATTGCGTTCGATGTTTTAGCCACTGGTTGATGCTTCACTTTATATCAGTTTTAGTTAATAGATTCTGTATTTTAAAACTATTTTATCTATCTCATGTCGATTTTAAAAAATAAAGTTGAGGCCGCTATCTCGGCACACCCAAAAACCTATATAACGAGTCCCATGTCGATTTTTAAAAATAAAGTTGAGGCTGCCATCTTGGATTACACAATCTAAACCCATATATATCTTTTTTTTTTTTATAAAGTCAAATCTGCCATTGCTATTTATTGCGATAGCGATCTGTCATGACGTTGGTAATTTGAATTGCCACAATTCAAATTACCAAGGCAAGATCGCTATCGCGTTCGATGTTTTAGCCACTGGTTGATGCTTCACATTATATCAGTTTTAGTTAATAGATTATTTTAAAACTATTTTATCTATCAAATTTAATATTTATACAATCAAACTTAAAAATATTAATTATGATATATAAAATAAAAATATTAAATACGACTCACATTAATTTTTTGTTCGTAAAATCGCGCCAAATAGAAAATTCTTGCCTGCGACAGCGGCAAAACAGTGATGCCTGCGGGGAGGCTCCGCCTATAGGGCAAGGCGATAACAAAAAAATATTTCGAGAGCAGGGGCTTAACTACCCGCCTTTGAAAGTTCGCGCATTTGAAAAATGAGAATTTGGCTAAGCGGCTTCAAAAAAAGGTTATGACAATTATTTCATTAGTCCTCAGTATAATCAGTAAACTATAGTGCTATACTCTTTACTGACCGGATAACTAATGAATAGACGAATAATTTTGAGTTTTCTTAACACCAGCGTAATGGTTATACAGCATACAGGTGATTTTTTTAAGTGTGCCTTCAAGGTCAAATCCTAAACTACAAGGAATATCAAAAAATGCTCAAAGGAGTCACGGGGCCGAATTTGATAAAAACCAAAACTGCATCATTAGATTATTAAAAAATTCACCCTGTATACAGGGTGAATTTGATAGGATGTACCTAAGGCTAATATGAGGCTTATCAAATCAAACAACTTTTCCCATGGAACCATGTGTCGCAAATGAAAAAAAAATTTGGCTGAGAAAGCAATGTTTATTTTCATTTGTGACACATGGTTCCATGGGTTTTTTTTTTATTTGATCAGGAGAACCTCATATTAGCCCAAAGTACATCCTTTCAAAGTCACCATGTATAATGAAGATATGAAGTGTAGGTAGGTAGGTGCCATAAGTTTCCGCCAAGGAAGGACGCTCGATAAAGGCGAAATGCACAATGAATATACGGAAATATACAGTGTGCAATAGTAATTAGTACTAATATTGGCCCCCCTACAATGATTGGCCGCATGAATTTAAATCTTAATTATTAAGAGTTTTTTTTGACAAACTACTAAAAAATAAATATATATATTTTCTTTATTAACAACACTTTGAAATAAATAGGTAGATTTTAAGTTTTATAACTGGTAATACTGATTAAAAAAATAAATTGTGAATGCAACATCTTAAAGTGGTGTAGTGAACTGTAGTGTTAATTTTATTAGGAAAATCTTAAGAAGTTAGTACTTTTAAACTGTTATATACCTATTGTATTTTTATCAAATTAGGTATTATGCGACATTATCATGTAAATATACATTTCTTTTAGGTTTATAAATATAAATTGAAGGAAAAAATCTTAAATTAACTTAAAATTTGCTATGCCGAAATTAGTGCCGTCGATATATATGGACAACTAATTGATTGGCAAGAGTGCCATTCATAGTACGTTGTGCTTTAAAATAATGATACAATTTTATTCTCTTGATCCGAACTATAGATAATATTGTTTTGTAGTATATACTTTAAAGTGGATTATGATAGTTGTAACCAAATCTTGGCAGGGCTGATCATTATACTTTTTACGTGCTTGGCATGCCAATCTTTGTACTCATATGTATGCCAATCTTTATACAAAAGAATCAAAAAATGTATAGTGATGTCCCTATTGTGTCGATATAATTTAAAATAACATAGTATAATCTTTTATTAAGATTTTGATAATTTAACTAAAATATATATATATCAATAAAATGTATTTATTTTATTTTACGAACTTGTCACTTGTTTCTTCCAATGTTTGTTCAGAATATTATCTATCGGCTACGACGACTAGGTGCAAAGGGGCCTTAGAGAAAAATCAGGCGTGGTGACATGTCGTGTCGCCTTCAATGTAACAAAAACCTTATATATAGCACCCTACAAGTTGTTATACAAATGAACAACATTCTTTATGGGAACAACTCTGCCCAAAAAAATAAAATAAAAATTCTATACATTTTAATCGGGTAGATACAGAGCAAATGTATGATAAAGTGATTTATTTTTCACCCTGACAGAGTTGCTCCATTAAGCAGTAAAAGTTGTTAATAATGATTAGCACAATTTCCTGTAAATTTTTAAGTTATGCATCTATTATATTTAAAGTTATACCTACTTGATTATGGCCTTTTTATAGTTACTAATAAATATTTTCCAATAATATTTTTGCTTTGTTATTATTACTTACCCATAAATCGATAAAAGTAAAGTTGTAATAGTATACAACACTATCGTGTATTTTCAACCAAAATTTTAGTGATTGGCAATTACTCGGTATAAAAATTGGCAATGCTAATAAACACAAAATACAATTATTGTCATGCTAATCGTTATACTAATATTATGCCAATCACTATATTTTGGGGCCAATGATTGTAGTTTTAGGAGATGTTTTAAGTTCTTAGCAATAAAGTAGTAAAAGTGGAGAAATATTATCATGGGCAAGATGTTATTGTCATACTGATATTCCTACTAAACGACTGGCCACAAAACGTATTACGATTTCAAACTTTATTTCGAATTATAAAGGTTCAAAGTTGATGGACGTCTTAAGGTGCCAATCATTATACCGGCTACCTAATTTAAGTCAAAAACGGACGCACATCATACGTAAAATGCTTAACATATACACGGAAATATACAGTGTTCTATATCATTATCACCATGAACGGACGTTGAAAGTTAG
Organism: Monopis laevigella; assembly: GCA_947458855.1. NCBI lineage: Eukaryota > Metazoa > Arthropoda > Insecta > Lepidoptera > Tineidae > Monopis > Monopis laevigella. The sequence continues at coordinate 16,064,465 of OX381589.1, forward strand.
TGAAAATTTTTCTTAATTGAATATCGCCATGTTTAATATAAATAATTTATTTGCCAATGCATTTTTATTCAAAAGATCTAATAGTATTCACATTCTAAATCATTAAAAACATTACGGAAGTAGTGGATGCAACAAGTTTCGACAATAAAAAGACGCAAGAAGTCTTTTGCGATTTAAATATATATATATATATATATATATCATCACGGGTGCCTCACGGCGCCCGAGACCGCCTAGACGGCCCCAGGGTACCCAGCGGAGGCGTTTTTAATCCCACCTCGTCGTAGCCGATGGTATGAGTCTACACCGAACAAGTGGCTAGCTCGTCGAGGCATCAATTTTTAATCTTGTAATTGTTTTAAATCTGGAATAATATAATATAATAGTTATCTAAAAACTTGAAAAACGAAAAATATTATAATTTATCGCCACCATACTACGAATATTGAAAGTATTACCAATTTCTACCTTTATATATAAATGAATAATACTTAAATAAAATTTGTTTGTAAATAAATATTACGTAGTTTATTTTTGTCTCATTGTGAATCGCTTATTTTATCGATATATAATAACCTATATATCGACATCTGGGTAGTCCTAGCCGTTGACATCCACTACTACATGTAAATGTAAGTTTTTACAATATTTGAACACGAATTAGTGTTGAAGTGTGCGTATTTAGTGTTTTTTTAAATCGTTTATTGGCAGATGTATTGATGAGTGCGTTGTACCCCTCCCTCAAAAATTGACACGCTATCTCAGATTAATAATAATTATTAATCTGTGCACGCTATGGCGACTCCCCCCGTGACCGCCTTGCTCTAAGGGCCCGTTTGTTTTGGGAATGAAATATGTTCACAATGATCATAATAACATTGTGCAAACTTGCGTTTTTTTTGGTTAATTTCAATCACAATGCCATAATTACCACTATCCAAATCGAACGCATGTTATCACGAATCTGTCAACTGTCACTTGTCAAGTAAAATATAGGTTAAATCGTACAATCCACTAATTTTATATGCGAAATCTTTCTAAAATCATTTCGATTTAAAATACAATAAATTTGATCCTAAAAATATAAGACGGTTGCGAAGTTTAAAACAACAACAAATGTCACAACCACAAATGTCAAAATATGTTCACAACGCCTCACCTATCGACTGGGGTCATTGTGATCAGTTCACGGTAGCATCTGGGCCAAAAAAAACGACCATTGTGGCAGATCACATCGCCACTTTTGCCGCCGAAATCTCAAAAAAAACGCATAAATATATATCGTGATCGTTGTGAACATGTTTCTGTCCCAAAACGAACGCAAGCTAAGTAGTAGATACTCACGCGTTCCGTGCTTAGCATCGCTGCCACGGATCGCTGGTTTTTTTAGCCAAGGTCGTTTCACCGCGCGGAAATGTTAGCAATTCAAGTTACCATCAATCGTCCCGCGACCAGCAGGTGGGCGATTCTCGCGCTTTCGAGATTCATCTCGATTCGAGATTTTTAAATAATAAATATTGAACGAAAAATGACATATTTATTCATTTTTTGTTTAAAAATCTCGAATCGAGATGAATCTAGAAAGCGCGAGAATCGCCCTCCTGAAATTTTAACACGAAAAGTTAGCACGGCTACTTTTTGACAGATGTTTGTTTACATGTGAATATCTATCTACAAATTAATGGAACTTGAATTGCTAACATTTCCACGCGTTGAAACGACCTTGGCTAAAAAAACCAGCGATCCGTGGCAGCGATGCTAAGCACGGAACGCGTAAGTATCTACAAATTGGAATTTAATTAATTATTTTATATATTCATATCTGTTTTAGTAAATAGTAATATATTCATATCTGTTTTAAAAGTTCGATTAAACCTAAAAAATAAATATCGTGTAACTAAATTCAGCTTTGGTAGGTATGTTTAGTTTGAGGTTGTTAATTAAATTAATATTGTGATATTATAAAATTATTGTATTTAAATAATAGTTAAAAAAAAAAAAATGATTTATTATATAATGATAAGGTAGGTAGTAATATTTTTAATTTCAATTATTTAATTCAAAATAGTGCTTCTTGTCAAAAAGTGGCATCAAAAATCAACACCGATCGTTTCCGAGCTGCATTTTAGCATCGCTAAAAAAAATGACATGGCTGTATTGAAACGGGCGGTCGCGCTGGTTTTTGAAGTCAGCACGAGAAACTGCCCGCGTTAGCTCTCGGAACGCAGGACTGGCGGATGGACGGCAGATTAATACATGTTGTTCTTTGTCATTAAAAAAGTAAATGTCACTTATTTTTGTATTATGCGACTAAGAAAAACTACTCTATCATTTTCTTTAGATCCCAATAAATAAAGACAATTTGAATTGTTTGGATAGTTCAAGTTTTGACAGCTAATGGTTTCTTTATTTACATTTTCCATCTTTTGTGGAATTTGTAGCTGGTTTTATATTTTAGTGCGTTTTATACATGAATATTTCTTATTTTTATACCTAGCAAATGTCTCCAATTTATTATAGTGGCCATTTAATCGCAACCAACTTTTTTTGGTACTTGAAATTAAAGTTGTTTACGTTCTAATGAAATCGACACTGGTGGGATGTAATTTATTGGATATCCTTTTCCAAATGTGTGGTTTTAAAAGATAATGGATCCAAGAATGTGTAGAAAAATTAGTAGTAATCAAGATAGTCAAGATGAAGAAATCGAGGAGTTGGAAATATCGAACGTTATCGCACCGCAAGAGAGTGAAGAATTTTTGCTTGACGGTAGTCCAGAATTGCATTCCGTAACATGGCTGGACGACGATCAAATCGATGATTTAGATCTTAATTTAGACCAAAGTAATTTATTTTTTCATAGGGTGGATAGTGCTGATATAATATATAGGTCAAAGAAGAAAAAATGCAAAATGGTTGGGAAGTATGTGATGGGAGATGTTCTAGGGGAAGGTTCATATGGCAAAGTCAAGGAGATGTTAGATTCTGAGATGCTGTGCAGAAGGGCAGTGAAAATATTGAAGAAAAGGAAGTTGCGTAGGATACCCAATGGGGAACAAAATGTACAGAGAGAGATTCAGTTACTTCGTATTCTTAGACATAAAAATGTGATAGAACTAGTCGATGTAATGTATAATGAGGAGAAACAAAAGATGTATTTAGTTATGGAATTTTGTGTGGGAGTTTTACAGGTAAGGATTTAACTTAAATTATAGCTAGCTTATTAATTTAACCCAACCCATCAAATCAACATCTTCATGCTATGGAGACAATCCCAAATGTAGATTTTGTTTTATTTAGCCTGAGTCCATGCAGCAACTACTGTGCCATTGCGACGAAAGAGCCAAGAGCTTACCCAGAACTGGAAAACTACAGGCTCCTCAAACTAGATGATGTCCTCACATATGTCAGCAACATATTTGAGGACAGGATTAAGGTGTGAGGTGAAAAGGAATAGGGAACACAAAAGATCCCACAGTGTTTTTACAGATGTCAGCCTGAAAAATCATAGAAGATAACCCTAAAAAAATTGCTACTGCAATTTACCTTTCACACAAAGTAACTGTGAGCTGCACAGTTAATATTATATGATAAAAATAGCCTTTATTCTCTGATCTTACAAGTAACATACAAAATTTTTATTATGCCATTTGTGGTGAGGTGGTTGTTGACTAGCTTCCTTAATACTTTTTTTCACTACTGCAAGACATTCTTTGACAATCAAGGCGATCATCTTTGCATTGTTTAGCCTGTCTACCCCTACAACTCTTTCCTTTCTTTGTCTACTTATCAATCTTTGACCTCATATCCAATTCAGTTTCCTTTTGGAACTATCTATATTTTTACTCAAAATTTTTAATATTTTTTATTTTGTCTCTTAATTTTATATTTAACATGCCCCTTTCTATTCCATGTTGAGTTGAGCCACAGAGTCAATTCATAGATCCTTATTGTACGTCTTTGTAAGCAATGAGGATGCTGGACACAGTGAAAATTATTGCAGAATTCATGAATGGCCTTTAAAATGCAGTTACTGCCTTCCTTTTATACAGCACTCACATAATAATTCATGGATTTATATATATTCTTTTTTTTTATGACACAGGATATGTTAGAGTCAAGTCCTGGTAAGAAGTTTCCTGAGCAGCAGGCCCACGGGTACTTCTCACAGCTGGTTGATGGCTTAGAGTATTTGCATGGTCAGGGAGTGGTTCACAAGGACATCAAACCTGGAAACTTGTTGCTTACTCTCAACCAAACACTTAAAATTACTGATTTTGGAGTTGCTGAGGTTTGTGTTTACTTTAAACACCTTTCCATTGCTTATAAAAGTATTTTGCATTTTTTAAATATAAACAGAGTTAAGATTTCTTTTTCTTACAATAGCTATTAGAATGACAGTGTATACATCCAAGATGTGTGGTAAGCAGACCAACAAAATCCATGGTGTGACCAAAATGATATTTTATGGATCAACAATTTTATTCCCATTGTGTCTGCCAAATGATTCAAGTGGTTATGAAACATTGCTTTGCTTTGTATGTCCAGATGTGGTTGCAAACCAGATTGATGCAACGCCACAATATGTAAGCTCCTGTACAAATAATAGACTTAGGTTATTAGTTACTATGGTGATTATTTTACCATATTCTTTACATATAATAAAATTGTAACAGGCCAATGTCTGTGCATTATTATATATTTAAAAAAAAACATATGGTGGGTCAGTTTACACTGATGTATTGCTAGAGGTCTAAATTAAAATATACATAGGCTATATTTTAAAATAAGAAAATATGTTATTCCGATTATTTTAATTTATGTTTGCAATACATAATCAATTTTACATTTTTGTTTTTTTTTGAGTCATAATGTATTTATGTTTATTATTGACTGTATTCATTTTCTTGTGATTTTTCTTATATGTATTTTTTTCAGGCATTAGACATGTTTTCATCAGAAGATACTTGTACAGCTGGTCAGGGGTCCCCTGCGTTCCAACCTCCAGAGTTAGCTAATGGGGCGGTGCAATTCTCAGGGTTTAAAGTGGATATTTGGAGCAGTGGAGTTACTTTGTAAGCTTTTATCCTATCCTACTATTAAAGTTGAAACTAAAAGACAATGGGCAAAAATATATAAAGCCTGGTACTCGGCCCAATAGCCATAATATATATATCATTGAAAAGGTCTTTTTACAAGGATTAATTATAACCGGGTCACTTGTCTCCGTTTGCTGTCAGAATGGAGTTATTTTGTGTTAAATGTTTTTTATTTTTGTTTGATTTTGTTAAGATAATGGTGATATTATATCGTTGTCTTGTATATAATCATGTGTGTTTTGATTAATAAGTACTAAAATGAATAAACACTCAGGTATAAAAAAGAAAAAATAGTAAAAGTAAGAAACATTATTTATTTTTTTAAACATTATCAATAATTAAATTGTTGAGGAATGCTGCAGGAGCAGTGAAGTCTTCATGTCTGGCAAATCATAGATACCACACGATTGAAACTATGTGAGCACAAGTGCCGACTGTTCTTCGTCCGGTCAAACACGTGCAGTGCATAAAATGTTATGAATATTAGTTTCATTTTCGTTAACATTGTTTTTTACCAAAACATAGCAATAATAAGTTTTTGACCGTACGTGACGCGACTGTATGCGTCCACGTAAAAGCCAAGCATCTTCGTTTATGCCATATTCATGTAAATCTTGGAGCGCTTTCTCTATATATTTCTAAAATGTATAGTCCATTTGACAAATTCTCGCTGCAGTAGGATCGGGCTAGCTTCAGTTGATAGGTGCCCAAAGAAAGTAAAATAATCTGTTCTTCCGTCAGTAGTGGGAAGTTCGGTATTTCATGACTTTCTATTCTTTGAAAATCCACCCTTCCCCTATTCAACCCTTTTCTTTCTACATAAACATAAAGTAATTCGGGAAATCTGCACCATCGCACACCCCACCCCGCGGCTGGTTCTCTATCCCCGAGGTTTAACAGTCACCGTAGCAAGAAAAAACAGAAATCTTAAAAGAAATACTACTTTTTTTTAAAGGTCATCACCATTATCATTATCACGATATATTATGCATGAATAGTAAACACATTACATTTCTCGTTTTTTGTTGTTTTACATTGTTTTTTTTTCGTATTTTTTCAACATAGGTACGTAATATCGTATTTTTGCCATTATGATATCTACTAAAACTGGAATTTTGGGAGCTCCCCGTGGTTTTCTGACAAGAATTTGGGACAAGTCGCCATAGTAAATATTTTTGCATATTAAAAGACCTATCCAATGACACCACAATGATTGCTATTGGAGCGAGTACCAAAATGCCCATTCTCCAATTGAATGTTCATAAGAAGCTTACCTCATGATCTGGCCAACCATGAAATCTTATGAAAACTATGGGAGGATAATGACTCTTGAACCTGTTAGTAAGTAGAAAAAGTTTTGGTTGACAACAGTATTGGTTGTTCTGTTTGTTCCCACTTTATTGGGAACTTTTATGGTTACAAAATGGGCGGAGATGAATTTACATTGCCATAATAATATATATACCATATGAGGCAGTTAGTATATTCTCATATATTTCCATTTCTATAAAACGTCAATGCCTAGTAGTCTGAATAGTAATTCTCCAAAAATAAACTATTACAAGGTAGTATCAAATGACCTTCAACATATACATAGATGCAATAATATAGATCTCCAACTATGAAGAAAAACAAACTTTATTTTTAATCATATAAGGTTGTCAAACAAGTTTTAAAGGTATAAATAAAATAACTTGTTATATTTATTACGGCCAACAGGGTTTAAATAACTTTATATTATCTGAGGAATATTCACCTGTATATCATAAATAATAAAATAAAAAATTAGATGCACAAAATACACAATTAAACAGGATTAAGTTTTTGAAGAATAATTATAGTAATAAATGTAGTAGTGGATACAGTGGCAATAGGTGTGTGGCCTACCCCACAAGTGACATGGCATGATCTTAATTTGTAGTTTAATATTTGCACCATTAATTACTAATTAACCAACATTTAACTGATAATTTTAGCTTAAAATGAAAGTTTGGTAATAGTGTGGTGTTATGTAATACAAATGTTTTTATGATTTTGTATTTATTATTTTATAAAAACATAATTTCTTATTATCAATTCTGTTTCAATTCATTTATTTACATTATTTTTACACAGTTTACAATATTATGCAGCAGGACCCGAACTAGGAAAAAAATCGAGATCATTAAAATAATAATCTTACACATATTGCTCTGGTCACAATCTAAGCTCTGGGCTTGTACTATGTCTACCAGAAACAATGATATAATTCATATTATATTTTATAAACACCCAGACCATGACAAACTATACAGAAAACGTACTAATATTTTTTGCCATATGTGGGAATCGAACCCACGACCTACGGATACAACGCCAAACCACTGGCATAACCACTAGTCTATAGAGGCGGTCAAAAATTGATATCATCTATATAATAGTTATATTTATACCTATTTATTTAAGACGTATAATTTGTTTTGGTAGCTAAATAATAAAAATACTTTGTTTAATATATTTGTGCATGTTGCTGTTTATATGCTAATGAACACAATGACGTCACGTCAATGTCAATCTTTATAGACATACATATAAAAATATGTAACTACTCAGGTATATTATTTTTGTTATATCTTTATAAAATTGCATGCATACATGTTTTTAGATATTTTTTTTTTATTATCTGAAATTAAATTATTTACAATTTTAAGTAGTTGCAAGACGTTTATAGATTTAGGTGCAAAATTTGTCCATTATAGGTTCACAATTTTATATAGCTTAGCTTACAATACTGGAGAGCCAGTAGTGGGAGGGTATTAACCCGTTTTTAACATTTTCACCAATCACATGCTCCCATTTGTAGTTCCCAAAATTTTCGCTTAAGGCGCTGTGCTATTTCTATACTAATTTTAGGTAACTCAATCTCAGAGTAGGTTTTAGTTTTAGATTTATAAAAGCGTTAATTAAATCAACAAAGTTAGAATAAAAAGACGCGCGTAAACTTGCCTGGAAGGCTTTCCATATTTTTTATTTTACCCTTTACTTTTCAGTAATCAAAATATTTTTCCTAGAGGGACTATATAAACAAAAACCACAGACTTCGGGATGTAGTTCATTATAACTTAAAATCCAATGAAAATATTAAAAAGCTTTAAACTAACTTTTAGCTTTCTATACACCACACATCAATTCAATCCTTTTTCACATGATCCTATAAACCTTTTACATGTTTTTTGACTTATTATCCATTTCGATATATGTAACTCAAAAAGTTCTAACCTTTCGAAATTTCAAGTCAATCGGAACACTAGTTCTCGACATATTATTTGACGCGGACAGACAGATGGAGGATACCTAAGTTTCACCATGGGTTTATGTTATTATTATTATTAGCTTAAATTAATGGCCTCTGCGCGTGCGCGTAATTTTGCCAGTGTCAAGTGAGGGTAGATTTTTTTATTTTATTATAAAGTGAAAGTGGGATAATAGGATGGAAAGGTCTAGGTTAGAATAAGGAATGGCCACATGACCGTATGCAAACATACGGTATAGTTATGCCAGTGCCATGTGAAGAAGGAAAGAATCTACAGTAAAATGGGTACCGCCATTTTACTGAAGAAATGGATTCGTTGAGATAGCACAAACACTGAGATCACTGCGTAAATACTACACTTCTCTTACTTAAGATTACTTATGAATGCTTATTCTACAAAATTAGTACACTTTTGCACAATAATATCCTATAAACTTAACTATGAAAAATATATTAGAAACACACGACTACAGTCTTCGGGCTACCCTCAAGCAATCCGGGTTTATGTTATTGAAATTTTTATGATATATTATTATTATTGTATTTTGTTTTGAACGCGGACAGCGTTGCGCGTAATTTTGCCAATATCAAGTGGACGGTAGTTCTAAGTTAAATATTATTAGTAAACCAGGAGTAATAGGAAGGAATAAAAGAAAACGATAAAATGGGTGCCGCCATTTTATCGAAGGTTAAGGGATTCATTGAGATAACACAAATACTGAGATCACTGCGTTACAAATATACACTTATCCTCCGCTGGGTTTTTATTTTTTTCGAAATCAGAAAAACTACTTATTTAATGTCATAATACAAAAATATTTATTATCCTCAACAGAAAGATTTTTGCGTACAATTACGGAAATAAAAAAAAAAAAATGAACTTCGACCAACAGCCAAGTTGTAATAATGCGGAAGTACATTTGTATGGGCGTCAAGTCGATTACAAAGCTCTTAAGATCACTACAACTGTCTACAAAAAAAAACATTTTATATAAACTTAACAATTAAAAACATAATACAAACACACGTCTTTGGACTATAACCCTTAAGAAGACAGTAAAAGGTTTCGCGATCTCGAACGTCCAATAACGCTAAATGTTGTTTTCAGTGATATCAAAGTTTATTTTTAATGAAAAAGAACGTAGAGATGTAAATATTACTTACTCGATCCTAATTAGATAGTATTTTTATTAAAAAATATTAACTTTTGAAAAGACACCCAAAGTTTGATTTATGATTCCAAAAATATTACTTTAGTTCTCATTTTAAAACTAAACAGATTGTTTATTAAGAAATTATGTAATTAGGATCGAGTAAATAAAATCTACACCTCCTTGTTTATTAAAAAAAAAAAAAAAAACTTTATTATAACTGAAAACAACATTTAGATGTTTTTTGACGCTCGAGTTCGCGAATCCTTTTCCTGCCCACTTAAGGAATCCTTCTTTTGTTGTAATTTGCTTTTAACACTTATTTAATATAGGTCCCACTCTTACAGGTATAACATGACAACTGGTCGTTATCCGTTCGAGGGTGACAATGTGTATCGTCTCCTGGAAGCTATAGGTCGCGGATGTCCGGCGCCCCCACCGGCCACTGTTGGGCCAAAACTACGAGGCCTCCTCGTTCATATGCTGCAGACTGATCCACAACTCAGACCTACATTGCAGGAGATGAGGAGGCATTGGTATGTTATTATATATATTATGCCTTCCATAACAGGGACCTGATTTGAAAAACAACAATGGCAGTATTTTTTTTTTTAATTGGAGCACCATATGTGTCTTTGATTCTACCTGGTGGTGAGCAGACCTACAAAGTCCATGAATGAGGTCAATCAATATTTGTTCTTAAATGATGTGATTACGAAATGGGATTACAATGACGAATTGCATTACGCTTATTTTTTTACTGAAGCACGGCATGTGACTTTGTATCTACCTGGTGGTAAACAGACCTACAAAATGAATCAATCGTATCGATCAAAAGATTGTTGTTTAACAGCATTGATGCTCCCACTATGCCGGCTAAATTATTCGGTTACAAATCGAATTTGGTTTTAATATTCTCGCTGCCATATCGTCAAATCAAGTGTCTATTTTGTAACCTCGACAAGAAATCGCTGTAGAGTCTCCTGAAAACCGGTGAACCTAAAGCCAAAACATGGCTAGGTCACTTGACGGTTTTTGGTAAAAAAAAATCTAAGCAATGAGTCTCTTGACATTGAATTTTATATTTCTGCATATGTTATGCATCTTTCAATGTCAAAAGACAGTGTCACTTTTTCTTGAGACATAACAAGTAGATAATACGTATTCATACAATAATGTAGTCATATTTATGAGCGCAAGTCAAGGATTCCACCTCTTATCTGTGGCCGCAATAATCTGCACATTACCTATTGTTCCCCTCATACATTCTTAATACTATTTTTGTTTACTATAATGCTTTACAAGTATTTTAATCTTGTGTCTACACTAAATATTTACGAGCACATCTTTGTAGTTTAATGATAATTTTACTCAAAACCGCGAAATGGGATTAAAGACAGCCTCCGTAGACTAGTGGTTGCGCCCTTGGCGTTAAATCCGGAGTTCGTTTGTTCGATTCCCACCCATGGCAAATAAATATTAGTACGTTTTTCTGTACAGTTTGTCATGGTCTGGGTGTTTATAAAATATAATATTATGTATTATATCATTGTTTCTGGTACACATAGTACAAGCCTAGGGCTTAGTTTGTGACCAGAGCAATTTGTGTAATTTGTCCTACATAAAAAAAAAAAAAAGATAAAACAAAAAAATGTTAAATATAGGTACATATTGCCAGTCTCTCACAATTTTTTACTAGTAGTAGGTAGAAGTAGGTATTTATTCCAAGGGAACGTATTTAGCGTCCTACTAAATTTAATGTAAATTGCTTCACTAGTTTTGAAATAAATATTAACCATCGGCGAAATGAGGACGGGACGGGAGCCAAATAGGCACCCGTGATGGTATTTTATTTAGTTTTGCAATTTACCACCTAACAACATGCAGACCGAAACACTTTTTCGCATTTATAATTTTATTTATCATTACCTGAGACGATATTTGATTAATATAACAAAGATATCATAAAATGTGGAAGGCTCTTACTGCTTGCGTGTTTCCTTCATCCTATAATCCTAACCTTGAGTTCTTTAAAAGAAGCGTATTCACGCATCTTAAGCCGGCATAATGGATTTGATCAGCTCTATATACAGTTTGCACAGTTTTAAGTGCTGGTTTTATTTATTTTTGGACCTGCATACTGCTTTCCATTAGGTGGATTTGATTGTTGGTTTGTTTAGCATAAACTATATATAAAACAGTTGGATGCAGTCTTTCAACAATAGAAAACTGCATTATAAGCTAGTAACATGGGGTATATTTTGATCGGATTTCTTTTAAATTAAACGCGGATTTTTTAAAATATTATAAAACAGTTGGATGCAATCAGTGCCGCCTTTAGAGCCCGGTGAGAAGTTCGTCAGTCCCCGGTCTAGAAGATCCGACGAGCTGCATACTTCTACAGTCCTGCCCTACCTTATGGAGAGACACTATGCATCAGCTAACGAATACTTCACCGAACGGGACCTGAGAAATGGTTTGTATATTTTTATAATTTTTCTTTTAAATATTTTATAATGTGTTATAGATAATGCCAATTTTACAAGTTAAGAAAATTTATAACTTAAAATTGGGAACTGAAAACTTAGAATTAAGGAGCCTGTAGTCGACTTGACGCCCATACACACGTACTTACCAATATTACAACTTGGTTGTTAGTCGAACTTCAATAATCATTTTCATGTTCGTAATTGTTTATAAATATTATAAAAGTTTTTTTTATTCGTAAAAAAAATAGAATTATAACCCAACACAGAAAGATTAATAAATACAATGACCGACCAAAATATTATTTTAATTCTGTGACAAACAGTAATTAAGTAGTGAGGGAAGTGCGAAAGCTCATTTTGTATGAAGAACGCGGATTTCGTGATTACGAATGCAGTTAAAGAAATATTCTATTTAATCTAGAAAAACGTAGTTTTTATTATTTTTGTTTGTCGGTTTAAGTATTCAATTGACAATTCTATAATCAGTATTATCAACATGCTTCATAATATATTAATTATTACATTTTTTGACTAATTTGACGATATATACAGCTCAGTCGGTGAAGCAGGAAGTAAGTAAAGCAGGCCACCAACGAGCCCGCACTTGTTCTCTAAGCTAGGTTCGTCTGTGTTCACCAATTCTTTGCATGGCGAGTGCTTATTTAATTTCTGAAAAACAAACATAAATTTTCAACTAACAACAATAATAACCTATTCCATTGTTTTGTAAAATACTTGTAAAAAAACACTGCATTTTTAAAGCATTTAATACTAATATAATACAATTTTATTAATAGCTTTTTGTTGGAATTTAACAAGGATTTTTAATTTATATAATTAATATAATAGTATTATTTTCAACATGTTATATACGTGGTGGCCGAGTTGGTTAGACCATGGACTTAAAAACACTTAGGTCCCTGGTTCGAATCCCGGTGTGTACCAATGAGTTTTTTTAATTAAAAAAATTATGTACATTTGTTTGACAACACCACTATAGTGCCTCGGAGAGCACGTTAAGCTGTCGCTCCCGGTTTCACTATACCAACTTGTGAAACTGTTTATAGATGGGATATTGAGTCTATTCAAAACATCGCGACGAGCTAGCCACTTGTTCGATGTAGACTCATACCATCGGCTACGACGAGGTGGGATTAAAACTACTCCGCTGGGTACCCTGGGGCCGCCTCGGTGGTCTCGGGCGCCGTTAGGCACCCGTGAAGATATGTTTGTTTGTATTTTCAACATGATAATTTGTGATGGGCATCAGTAAAATAACCGTTGTTATGACATAGTAATTCTAATCGATTGTTTTTCCCATTAAATTTCATTAAAGTGTCATCATCCCTAGTTATTCCTTCTATTTGAAATTTTTGCTTAATACCAAAGCTAACAAACGCATTCTTCAATAAAAAACCCGACATTGTGAAATTCGCTCCCGGAGGACCGATGTTATTTTTTTGTCTCGAATTTTTACACTCTTAATTTATTTACGGACTGTCAAAGTCATACACTTTTAGCTGAAAGTGAATAATATTATATTCGATGCTTTTCACTGGGCAAGATGTCAAACGCAACTCTGTTATTATAAAACTATATAAGTACATGTATAGAAATGCTTTAACACACCTTGTAAAGTACAAATCACAAATATTAATTTGTCTTGCTCACACTAATTAAAATCTACACATGGAACAGACAATACAACTTTTTGTTTTTATTAACATATTTACATATACATATAATTATGTATTTTGTTCTCACTTCTTGAGTATTGATTGGTTATCATATTTGTTGTTCTCATTTTCGTTGCGGGCGGCCATCTTTTGTTCTCATTTTTGGAGTGGCGGTTTAGGCCTTAGTGCCCTTCGGCTGAGGTGCGGGAAAGAGTTAATTAATTATTTAATTTAATATTTCTTGTTTTTATATTTATGGAGAGGGCGGCCATCTTTTGTTCTCATGTTTGAAAAGGTGATTTAGGCCTTAGGACACTTCCAATAAGCTGCGGGCAAGAGTTATTTAATTAAATATTTTTTGTTTTGGTATTTTATAGCGGACGATCTTCTGTTCTTGTGTTTGAAAACGTTTTTTTAACCCTTAGGGCACTTGGACTAAGTTATAGACAACAGTTAATTTATTTCATATTGTGTAGTTTAAATAATAATCATTTTTTGTATTTGTTACTAGAATGCGGTGAAGGGGGTTCTCGTACGCTAAGCACGGCGGAGCTCTCTGACGGCGACTCTAGCAGCCACCACAAGTCGAAGCGTTGGCACTGCATACGACTTCCGTCTTGCCGACTCACCTAGCTCCTACCGTACAGCCCGACGGACAAACCTTTACTGGACGCAGACGCTGACTCTGACAGGTTCCATCTAAACATTGTTACAATAGTTGTCAAATCTCATAAAGTTATGCCATGACCATAATTCAGATTTGTTAATAATGTTTAGTTCAAAATCTAAAAGTTACGGATCAAAAATAAAAGTTATTTAAAATATTTTATAAAGCTTTTAGTTTCAAGAGACTACTACATAGATTTCTTGTCAAGGTGGTAGTCCTCTTTCAGAGTGCTGTTACGAAATGAGCAGTTGATTAAACAATAAAGCAAAGTAGACTCATTGCTTATTTCGCCGCATCTTATTTCGCCGTCCGTTTGGTAATCACCCATTATCAGGCGTAGTATATGATCAATGTTAAACAATAATGTATTGATCGACCCCATTCATGGACTTTATAGGCCATACCATGCTCCAAAGAATTATGTCCTTCCAAGCATTTACTTTTCATAGATTATATTTGATAAATTGCTTAAGTTAGTTTTTTTATCCGGTACTAATGTTTTGAACTAAATAGTATTTAACTGATGTTAGAAATACTGTCCCTATTCATGGACTTAGTAAGTCTGCTTACCTAGAGCTGGGAATGTTAGTCACATTTGGATTCCTTAAATAAAAAAATAATGTCTGTGGGATTTGGTAATTTATTGTATTTTTTTTTCTAGGAAAAATAAATGGTTCCTTAAAGTATGTGATTCGGCCGATATGTTAGCGTATGTGTCGATTGATAGATTTTAGCCCCAAAAAAAAATACAATAAAAAAAACTTTATTTGAGTCTAAAAATGTAATTTGATTTAAAAAATTGTACCTACTACGGTCGGTCCTTTTAATAGAGCGGTCTGGTCTATTTATGTTTTTTTTTCAAAATGTTTTAAATATGTACTAGAAACATAATATAATCTAGCAGGAAAATGCCTTAAAAATAAATAGTAAACTTAATGTAACAATAGTTCAATATAAAGAGATAGATAATATGTATATTTTTTTACTATAAAATCGTAGGTATATTCGTGAAAAATTGTAGTCAATTGTAAAGTATATTAATAAATTATAATATTGAGAGAGTGTTAAAATAGTTTGTAATACTAAATTATGTTAAAGTCGATATTATTGCTAGACTGGTGGACAAAAAAAAAGACACCAAAATATTTTTCACCATTCATAATATTTTCAAATTATTTATATTGCAGGTCATCCAAAAGTTATTTTTTTTAGCCTTTCGCGTTTCATTAGATTTTTTTTTCCCCACTATGTAGTATTTTTTTTATCAACATTAAAAATGTGTAAGATTTATGTTGACTGTATTTTTATATAAAATTCCTTGTAGCTTATTGTAGATCTCCAAAAAATCGTGTGCGCATAGAACGATTGAGAATTGAATCCTTTCGTTATAAACTTATTTAAACCATGTTTAGAATAACAACTCTTTCTCTCTTTTATTCTTTTTACAAAGGAAATGAGAGTGATAATTATAAAATATTTTGATATTAAACATTGTTTAAATAGCTTTATAAATTGGGAGGTAGGGTGAATGTGGTTAAATGTAAACGAAGGTGAATGAAAACGCCAATTATTACTCCAATATAACATTCAAAACATTCTGCATCATCGGAACGCATTTATAGTTTATGGTCTATGACGGCCATTTTGAATTATCATTGTCAAATGTTATTAAAAAATATTAAAACTAATTATTAGAGTAATAATTGGAAGAGTTTTCATTTACCTCTGTTTACATTCACCCACTTTGACTATAGATGTTTTAGTGAATCTTTTTAAACGGTGTTATTAGTATTGTATTAGTTAATCTTTAAATTGTAGGTACGGTGGACGCCATATTTGTTACATATATTTATCGTAAATTGAACCTTACGATATCAAGAAATAGAATAGTGTTTACCTTGGCGCCCACTATTTAAAATTTGGTTGGTGAATAGCAATTTAAAAAAAAAACATTGAATTTGCACCATATTGTGTTCTTCAGACACTTATTTTTACATAGATTGAAATTTTATTTGGTAATTTTGTCTAGAGACAATGTTGATATAGATAAGTGCAATTAAGTATTTTTTTTTGTAAATAAATACTTGATTCGTTTTTGCGAATAAAATTGACCAGAAAAATGCATAAAATGTAGGTACCTCATTATATAGTAGACTAAATTACCTATGTGATACATTCAAAATAGCAATATTTTGTGTCGTTTATACAACGATGTTATATGGCGGAATAGTCGTACTTATTAAATATTTTATCAACAATTTTAATGTCTATATTAATTTTTTGTACACAAAAATAAAACCAATAGGCACTTATATATTTTTCGTTATACATCAAATTTTTATTTATTTAAATGATGTTGTGTTTAACAAAAACCAACTAACTTGAACTTGAAACTTACTATTAATTTGAACTTTTAATAGAAATATTTCTCTTGTATGTGTTTAAAAAAAAATAAAAAATAATGTAGACATTAAAATCTTTACTTATTAACTTAACTTCTCGTAAGTATGTTGTTTATAGCCAAGTTGTCTTGATTCTGGTTAAAAAAATCAACTCTTTAACTAAAAATATGTTTTGCTGGCTATTTATTGTAAAATTAAAATTATTTAAATATCTCAACATACCAACAAAATGTATTACTGTTTTTTTGTGTCTATCATAAATATTATTTTATAAGTAAATTATAAATTACGCGAACTTATATAAATATAAAACTCTAAAGCTCCTAAAAATATATTTATAAAAAAAATCTAATTTGTTTAAAAATAATAAATCCAACTCAAAAATCTAATACTTTAAGCCATTTCTTATTATTTTAAACTTTAATAATAAAATAATAAATAAAAATATAATCTGGGCATAATCTACTTATTTGTGTGTAATTACTAATATTATATTAGGGTTTTAACACTTTGTATTCCAATAATACCAAACCACATTTATTTGCTCGGGGCAATAACAGCCTAACTCAAGCTAAAAACAACAACTCAAAACAAGCACTTAGGAGCTGTTTCAAATTAGGTATAATAATTTATCTGGGGCCTCATTACGAGCTCCACAACGTTCGTCGTCACGCAATTTGCTTATCGTTATTTTATATTATCGGTATTACAAGTGTGGTTATTCTATACAAAAGAGACAGCCGAAAACGGAAAAAACGTAGGCAAATTTCTTGACGGTGAACGTGTAACGGAAGGGCCTCACCCCTGTGCAATCTCTCGTCTGAAATAATACCTAACAATTATATTAATTATGGAACATACTCTTTATGGCCTTATTCATAAAAACTTATTGAGGCCTCGATGAAGAACACTTAAGAACACTTTAATTGAAATATGTTCTAAAAAAGTAACAAAACACATTTTAACTAAAGTGTTAAGCTGCAATCGATCTGCGGGGTGAGGTGGACCTTTATTTAACACTTTCGCTTTCGTCAGTGTGATAGTTTTCGTCTTGTCTATGGTTTGTCAAAACCTGTATGAATAATATACGGAAGTGCTGTAAATTATTAAAACTACCATCATTTTTTCGATTCAACTTATAGAAAAGAGATAAATATCAATTATTTGTTTCTTTGAAGAATTCAATCGAAAAATCATCAACCTAATAATTTTGAAGATGCATTACAGCACTATCGTATATTATTCATACAGGTTCTGACCATAGACAAGACGAAAACGATTCCACTGACGAAAGCGAAAGTGTTAAATAAAGTTCCACCTCACCCCGCTGTACTATCTAGAGTTTCATATAAGAAATTAGTTCCAATTTTACCCGCAATATGGCGATGATATTAATTTAACTTTGCTATAAATCATTTATAAACGCTAATTCCATACATTCATAACTTCACGCTTGTATGTGTATCTGTTAAGGGGCACTAAGAAATTAATGTACGCCACTTCGCACGATCACTTCATACTTTGTCTAGCTTCCTCCACATATACAGTTGTTACGGATACATAAATATAAAATAAATGTTTTTGTTGTGGGTTAGAATGTTATGCACCGAGCTTTACAGTTATGTGAGAAAATATTTTTTCGTTAGGTCCTTTTGTTAATGCTTATACAATGGTTTTATATATATTGCTTTTATTTGTAAACTGTATATTTGTGGATAGTATTGTTTTATTAGTTAGATGTTTATTATGGTACTTAGTCATGTTACTACTACTTGGTACTACCAACATAATAGGAGATATATGTATTTAGTCTATAAAAAAATATCTACCGCTAGGTTTGCCCCGCGGTTTACCAGATTAATTTAAAAGAAATCAGATTATTACCTACTTTGTTTTCGTTAAACGTTAAGTTAATTCTTTCTGTTTTTTTTTGTTTGGCTCCTAAGGGTCTTATTGTTATGTGGCCTTCCTCAAGAATTGGGCTATTAAATACAAAAAAAAAACAATTCCAACTGTCTGATCCATATAATAGCGGTTAACTATTCAAATTTATTATATTAGTATATAAAAATTTTAACCACGTAAGGTACAGTATGACTCTAGTACTCTGGTTTCATTTAATACAACAAAGTTATAAGGTAGGCCAGCAATTAATTATTATGTTAGTACCAAGCAGTAGTACTAGGAATAAGTACCAATTTATTATTATCACAAATAGTACAAGAGGTTGTTAGCTTTACCTATATTATTACACTTGTCAACAATTATTTAGTTATCACAGTTTTTCTCCTATGATATATAGATCTTTTATTTTATCGAATCAATGTAGTAAAATATTAACTAATTTAAGTTGTTGTTAGATTGACTACTTTTAACCATATGGAAATAATTTTTATTTTAAGAGGAGCGTCTGATGAGGCTCTTCGATGCTCATGCTGATCAACTGCAAATTATTACCTCTCCTCGCATATGACGGTGAGTCGGTAACGTTACCATACATATGTATGTAACCTTTCCCCGACCCTCAATACAAAAAACAGGTATGAGATTACGTACAATTTAGGCAGCAAATCACTTTCGGCCACTGTTTTCTATCCCTTAACTTTAATAGATTTGAAAAAAATAGTCTCATTTTATTAAAGAGAAAATAAACGAACTGTACGTTTTCCTTTTTTTTAAATATCTGTCTTGATAGTTTATTTTCCTATAACATACTTAAAAAAAAGAAATAGTCTAGATATGGGTAATATTTATGACAACTATAAAAATACATGTATGTATGGGGAATCAGTTATCAGACGGTCCTCTTAAATATTGTGGAGATTTATAATAAAATGTTACACCAAGTTTCAAACACAGTAAGTATAAAACGCAAAATGAATATAAATTATTGTTTCAAGAATAAAATTTTCTGTATTACTTTTTTGTTTTATTCTTGGAATAAGACTATTTAATTATTAACAAAAAATACAAAAACAATTGTTTTTTTGGTTAGTAGTGGACGGTGTAACTCCATCTTTATTAATCTAACTGTTTGTAAAATTACCTTTTTGAAATAAAAATCATTATTATGCTATTTATAAAAAAGAGATTATATTTTTTCACATAAGATCGTACAAAGTAAAGAATACTTAACTATATAATAAGTCATATTTGATATTTTTTCTTTGGTTTGACACTATTTGATTTTATTAAATTAATTGGCATAAAAAAACTACAAAGTTTTTGTCGTGTCCCATTTCTTAACCGCATCATTTGGCATACATGGACTTTGTACGTCTGCAGGTAGATACAAAGTTACATGACTTAAGAAAAAAAATAATAAAATCACTTAGAATTTCAAAGAAAAAATTTCAAAGGGGCTTATTAGACGTAATGTAAATATTTTATTTCAAAAAGTGGATTTTACAAACGCTCAAAGATCTAAGGGTACGCTTCGAACATGTTGACTTGCGTATGAACTGAGTTTAAACTTTAACAGTATATTAAAAAAAAGAGTATATTAATATATTGTAAATAAATACTATAACTAAATTATTTAATTTGTTTTAATTTACACATACCTACCTTACCTTTAGTTGATTATAGGAATTGGCCAAGAGATTTATTTTATTTTGATTACCTACCTATATTTCACTATGTGATAGTATAAAAAAAAATCAAGCAAAAACTTTTTGATCTTATTTGTTTATTAAAAAAAAAAATTGAATCCCAATAGGATTTAGACGAATATACGAAAAAAAAAATTATACATTAACTACAGTAGGTATTATCCTCAGATCAGTAAAGTAGAGGTATTATCGGACCCAAATTGTCACTTCGGTAACCGATAGAGAAGCTTTGCTTATCACAAGCAATATGAAATTTAGTATTGTTCGCAGTAGTTCTATTGCGTTGTTCCATAATGGAACTAGTGCGATTTTTTTTTCGCACTAGTTCCATTTCTTAAGAGGCCAGGAAAAGGATTTCTGATCTCCAACGTCTAAAAACGTGTAAATGTTGTTTTCAGTGATATCAAGTTTTTTTTTATGATAAAAGAGCGTAGAAGTGTAAATATTACTTACTCGATCCTAATCAGATAGTTTTTTTATAAACAATCAAACAATCTATTAACTTTTGAAAAGACACCCAAAGTTTGATTTATGATTCTAAAAATATTACTTTAGTTGTCATTTTAAAACTTAACAGAAAAAAAAAATTACGGTCGAGTAAATAAAATCTACACCTCCATGTTCTTTTTTTCCAAAAAAAACTTTATTATCACTGAAAAAAATATTTAGATGTTTTTTGACGCTCTAGTTTGCGAATCCTTTGCCTGTGCACTTAAGAGTGGTAATAATGGGACTACTGCGAATAATAATAATAGTTCCATTATTACCATTAATCTTAAAAATTTTAACTAGCGCAAAACAAAATTCGCACTAGTTCCATCACGGAACAACGCAATAGAACTACTGCAAACAATCCCAAATTTACATGTTAACTTCGCATTATATATTTTTTTTTAAAGCAGCTTGTTTTCTTTGCAGTCATTGTAATAGATGTCGTATAAAAATAATAGTTTGTATTTATTGGAGCACGGCATGTGAATTTGTATCTACCTGTTGGTAAGGAGACCATGAAAGGGGTCGATCAATACAATTATATAACAATATTGATCGCTCCCACTATGCCGGCTAAATGATGAGGTTACTAAATGGGCGGCGACAAAACGAATTTGCACTACGAGTTTATTTTCATATTCTCGCTGCTCTTTCGTAAAATCAATCGTCTGTTTCGTAACGGCACCATTAAAGGACACTACCTCTTCGACAAATCGATGAAGTAGTCTCTAGAAAACCGGCTCCCAGTATGCCGGCTAATTCATGTGATTACGAAATGGGCGGCGACTAAGACGAATTGCATTAAGATATCTATATTTTAATATAACCGCTGGCTTATCCTCAATTCAAAGACCCTTTTCGTAACCGCACCCTGAAAGGAGACTGCCATCTTGGACAAGAAATCGATATAGTAATTTCCTGAAAACCCGTGAACCCACCGACAAAAACCGAAACATGACTAGATCACTTGACGGTTTTTGCTATTGTATAAGGCGTTGGTAACGGTTTTTGCTATTGCTGGTCAGAGTCGAGTTATAGAAGCCTTCCTCCCTGCTAAAAAAAGATTATAATTTTTAAACATTAATATCTTAAAAACAGTAAGGTAACCCAGAGACATAAATAACATATTATTATATATTACTCACATAAGAATTGAGGATTAACCAGCGAGTATATTAAAATATAGGCAATACGTCTTAGTCGCCGCCCATTTTATAATCGCACCATTTAGCCAGCATAGTGGGAGCGATTAATATTGCTTAAAAATAATTATTGATTGATCCCATTCACGGACTTTGTAGGTCTGCTCACCACCAGGTAGATACAAAGTCATGACATACTCCAATAAAGAAAAAAACCTTGACCATAGCAAAATATACCGAAAAAGCATTAATATTGTTTTGCCATGAGTGGCAATCGAACCAACGACCTCCATATACAACGCCAAAGCAACGTCGCTTTTTGAAGTTGGTAAAAAAGGTAATATATTTTTAACAAATCTATTCAGGTACTTATAATCTACTCAAAATTATAACTAAACTCTAAAATGGTATTCACCTGAATGGACCTTATTCATAAAAACTCTGACTGCCTCTGTGCCCAAGTGCGCCTTTCGCGATGTACCCGGAGGTCGTGGGGTCGATTCCCAGTTCCCACCCATGAAAAAAAAATACTAAGTAGTTACGTTTTATGTGCAGTTTGTCGTGGTCTGGGTGTTTATAAAATATAAAATACCTATGTATTAATATCGTTGTTAGAGGTAGGTAGTCTAAAAGCCTAGAGCTTAGTTTGTGACCAGACGGCCTATTACGCCGCACTAAGCTAAACTTTAACCGAAATTGGATCATATCGATTAAAGTATAGCTTAGCATTGTGTGCGTAATCACCGCAGGACAATATGTGTGTGCTTAATATTATTATTAGATACTTATTGAGTTCTTGAAGAGCTTTTGTTAAAATAGGTTTTGTCTCTTTTAGGCATAGGTATTTATTTTTATTGCCAAAAGAGAGATAAAACCTATTTTAATTTAGTTAAGGTGTTCTTCAAGGACTCAATATTGTTTTATTATGAATAAGGCCATTAGACTTTACAATGGATAAAATAATGATTCTACAAATTTACCATTGATGTTTCAATTATCATTACCTACTTTAGTAGGGTGCTAATATATTATTTATATTTACTTCTAAGTTGCCAATTATTCAAGCGATATTTTTCATGGCTATAATAAAGTGTTTCAACATATTTTATTGCGACCGTTAGTTAATAAAATGTATATTGTAGTTCGAATACTATACGAGTATACTACGGGTACAATCCGTAAAATAAAATCAGTGTTAATATCATTTTTTTTTTTTTTTTTTTTTTAATATGGACAAATTTCACATATTGCTCTGGTCACAAACTAAGCTCTAGACTTGTACTATGTGTACCAGAAGCAATGATATAATACATATTATATTATATAAACACCCAGACCATGACAAACTGTACAGAAAAACGTACTAATATTTTTTTGCCATGGGTGGGAATCGAACCCACGACCCCCGGATACAACGCCAAAGGCGCAACCACTAGTCTACGGAGGCTGTCAATATTAATAGAACTGTAACTATTTCGTAATTATGGGGACACTGCAGGTCACTCCCATGCATGCCAGTGGCGGATTTACAGATTTCCCGCCAGTAGGCTATTCAAATATTGCATTTCGTACACTATTTGAATTTTGCCGCCCCTACTGTCATAGTTAGCGCGAAGTTATCAAATTGTTTGCTTACTAATTGCTTAATTACTAATTTGCTTATTCATTGTTTGATCCTTACGCGTGCTACATATTTTATGATTTGTGACATTTAGATACCTATATAAATATGAATATGTTTAATTACTGTAAAGTATTTATAAACAATGGCCCAGATTTTGCCGCCCCTAAAATCTACCGCCCTGGGCTCCGTAAATCCGCTACTGATCAACGCTATAGACCCTTTTTTTATATATCCTCATGGTTACCCGGCCATCGCGGGGGCCAGCCAGGTTATTGTCGAACTCTTACCAACTAAACCCCACGGTGTTCCACCGGCCGCAATAATGGCAGGGCCACGGGTACGCTTACGCATTCGTCTCTGACCACCCGGCGTGAGCCCGCTGCACCGTCTCGAGTGGAGGAGGGCCCTCGATATACCCCCCTCTCAGCCTCCACCAGGAATAAAGGTGCCCGTAACACCACGAACACCGTTGCTCACGTGGGCTTCGACGCGAAGAATGTCCCTAGGCCTCACAGGGCGGGGGGAATTAGCACCATGGTCCCGCTACCCCGTTTCCTCATCCGGCCACAGAATATACGGTAGTTGGGGTTGTAATCCCATCACCACCCAACTCAGTCTCTATAGAGAAGTGACAGGAGGAGCCCCTCTCGCATGATCCCGCGTGAGCCGGGCGGATCCCCGCACCCGGCTCAGAGTCGCCACAGAAAGTGGGGCGATCTTCGCCAACACACAAACAGCCGCTAATACAAGAAATATGGGTCAGACGCTGACAAGGCAGCCGCTTGAAACGAGACAGACGCTGCCTAGATTTTCCTCCCATACTCCAGCCGCCCACTATGAGTCAGACGCTGGCGTATTTTCGGCAGCCGTTCGCTCCGAGACAGATGCTGCCTATACCTCTTGGGACCGTTAGTAAGTGAGTGCACTTCATCGCAATGTGCCGCAAGCCCCCCACCACGACAAGGCAGTCCCACGGGGAGACGCTATAGACCCTATACTACGAGTACTTGTACTATTATTTCTTCTGTGCCTATACCAACACGGTGCATCTCGCTACTCTCTTTACGGGTCTCTATATACCCCGTAAAGACCCACCAGGTTATAGGTATTTCCTTTTTTCTCGTTTAAAGCGATAACTGTTTCCTAATACCTACACGCTGATTTTGAGGGACTTTATGCGCTAAGTTAGTCAAGATTCATATACATAGAATTCATCAATCCACCATTAGGCGGTCTGCGTTAGGCGTGAGACAGCCTGGGTCCCACGCCTCGTTCGTGGTAGTGATGATCGTGCTGAACGCCTCGCCACGACCTCCCGATCTAACAGATAAAGGCGATATAACCGAGGGACAATATACACTTACTAATAAATATATTATATCAAACGAGATGATATACTTCGCCTTCGTCGTGGTTTCGATTCCCATTCATGCCAAATAACAATATTAGTACCTACATTTTGCCACTGTCTAGGTTTTTATAGAAACGTATATAGTAAAGTATTATTATTGTTATCAGAGAGGGTTCTGTAGCTCTAACATTATCTTTTGCTAAACTGTGTCTGCTATAGTAAACACAGTAAAAACTTATGGTAGAGATAGCGAATATTCTTTTTTTTTATCAAAAACCTTTCAATTTTCGATGTAATTTATCGTACTATATTTGGGTTACCTGTAAACGCTTTTTAATTTAGATAAACACCCAAACCATGACAAACTGTACAAAAAACGTACTATTTTTTTTTTTACTACGGGTGGGATCAATAAGATTTATATTATAACTATTCTAAATTTTAAGTAAAATCGACTAGCAGTTCTCGAGATAATTAATACTGACTGACAGACACCCGAGCCTCACCTTAAGGTTTTGATTGAATTTTGTTTATACGCAACCCTAAAAAGATTTAAAGGTGCACACGAAGACGTATTAAGTAAATACGTATTTATTTATTAAGATGTGCATATTAAAATACGTAATACTGTATATGGCTTGTGAAAGGATGGGCCGAGGATAACGACTAGTCGCTCTCGTCCTTGGCACCAACACGCGTGCCTACCAATCGTCGTTTGGATAAGTATAAGGAACTATTAAAAAGAACTGTGCTTATCATTAAAACAAAATATTAAAGCTCTCTTTTTAAAACAAAAACTCTATAATGAATATACATTACGTGGGATTATGAAAGGTTGTACTTTTGGCTAATTTGATATATCTAACTAATAAAATCAAACTTTTCTTTTCTCTATAAAAATTGCTTATTATTTGCAACATGGTTCCATGGGAAAAGTTCTTTGATTTGTCATTTGATCAGTAAATATATCGACGCTTGAAAGGAGAAAGGGCATAAACGACATATAGTAAATTTTACAAGAGAGCCAAAAAACTGTTATTTTTTTAGAAAAAAATTCATAACATAATTCCAATTAGTTTTATTTTCGAATTTAACAGACCAAAATGGTGCTAAAATTATTCTCTAAATTATGACATTGATACATTCTATGAATTTTACTTAGTATAGGAAATAGTGTCGCTAACGCATTTAAGTCACGAAAATTTTATGAGGAAAAAGCTTACTTGGACCCAAGTAAAAATTGTATAGGTACTAGTTTCTTTCAGGTTAAATAGGTGGACAGTATTTTGGCACAAACACATAACCATGAAAAAAGGCTTAAGTTAAGATTGTCTAATTTAACTATTGAAGTAAAAAGGGACAACTAAGCTTTGACAAAAAAAATGTATCAGGAAGAATGCAATACCTAAAATGAATACCTTAACATGGAAACAGGTATAAAGACATACGCGCCATTGTTTATTGCTCATTTATACGCATAAATGGTTTAACTTTCTCAGCTAATATAAAAACTGAGTCAAAAATGAAGTTTCCAGGTTTTTAATAGCAAATAAAACTATTGTTTATATGATATTATAATATTTATTAGCCTTAATAACAAAATATATTCTTAATTGCATCAGCTGCACTCCTATGAGATAAAGATAAAACTATATTTTATATTTGAGATCAAATTAATTTAAACATTGACCAAAAAACAAATAATAAATCAATTGCCATCAGCTGCCATCTTTTATGGTATTAAAACGTTTTTGGCACATTTTCTATTTGAGATTAAATTATCTTAAATAATACCCAAACACAAATATAAAATCTATGACGTGTAAAATTATTATTGCTATAATCTAAAGTGAAATATTTATTTAGGAACATAAAGTTTATAAACATAAAATAAAAAGCCTTAAAGACCTTAAAGAAATACAAAAATAAAAGAAAACTGTGCATCTATCTGTATACATAACAAAATATTAGGTAATAATAAAAATATTGTGTTACACACACTACATAGTAACAGCATCAATTCAACATCAATATCTTCTATGTCAGTATTTGGCAAAATATATTTTATTATTTTATTGTATGGTATATCCAAACACTCACGATGGAAAGGGAATAACTTTATATTTAGGTAAAAGTGGATAAACGACAATCTTTTTCATAATATTAATAAAGAAAAACGATGTAAGCGACATATTTTGATTTTAGACGTAAAGGTAAAATGCAATAACAGCCGTGTTTTGTCGCTTCGCTTATATGTAAAAAGATGTAACTGACATTAGATCTAATTATTACGGCGAAGTAAAACTAGACATATGAAGCAGTAATATATAAATTAGAAGAGTAAAAAGTCCTTAGTCAATATTTTTGTGTCATCATTTTATCCAAGTGCCATTATTACAAAATTTGATACAAATGACGTCGGTTGGTACAAAAAAAACTCTATTGGGAGGCCAAATCACCTACGGGATAAGCGACATAAATTTGCTCAGATTGACTTGAAACTAGGCTCAATCGACGCAGAAAAATCAGACAATTTCAACGGTATATATAACTTAATTTCACAAATATTGTCGCTTATCCCATTTCTCCTTTCAAGCGTCGATATAATAAATAAATATTATCACGGGTGCTTTACGGCGCCCGAGATCGCCTAGACAGCCCTGGGTACCTAGCGGAGGGGATTTTAATTCTAGCTCGCCGTAGCCGATGGTATGAGTCTACACCGAACAAGTGGCTAGCTCATCGCGATGTTTGGATAGACTCATTAACCCATCTATAAACAGTTTCACAAGTTGGTATAGTGAAACGGATTAACGTGCTCTCCGAGGCATATATGGTGTTGTTAAACAAA
Source organism: Monopis laevigella (assembly GCA_947458855.1). Classification (NCBI taxonomy): domain Eukaryota; kingdom Metazoa; phylum Arthropoda; class Insecta; order Lepidoptera; family Tineidae; genus Monopis; species Monopis laevigella. Next base: position 16,092,312 of record OX381589.1, read on the forward strand.
TGTACATACATTTTAGATTAAAATCTCATTGGTACACACCGACCGGGGTTTGAACCAGGGACCTAAGTGTTTTTAAGTCTAGTCCTTTTAGACTATATTATATATATATTATATATACTAATTAAATCAAAAAACTTTTCTTTTCTCCATACAAATTGGTTATATTAACATTACTAGTTTGTACGGAGAAGCCATTTTTTATTATTATTTGCAACTTATTAGCCCAAAGTAAAGCCTTACAATGTCACCATGTATATGTATAGGCAATCCGAGAGTACCTAACTAAACAGCAATGTTGATTGATTCTTGTTTATCCTGTCTCAGATGAACTACCATATATTTTTTTGCGTTTTACGCTAATATAGGGCACAAAAAAAAAAAATCCGCAAATAAACATAAGAAAGTTCAAAGCCTTCATAGTCCTGAGGGCCATACCACAAGTATTCTCGGAACTATGGACGTGAATACCGACTACATACGATATTTTAAAGATTTTTTTTTTGATTTTTTTTAATTTTAATTTTTTTTTTTACAATTAGTTTTTAGTTATATAGCCTTATTCATAAACACTTATTGAGGCCTTGATGGACACTTAGGTTATGGAATGTTTTGTCTCTTTTACGCATAATAATTTTTGTTGCTATAAAAGAGACAAAACCTTCTATAACTCAAGCGTTCTTGAAGGACTAAATTTTTTTTTTTTGGTTTTTCCACTATTGGAAAGGCAAAGATTTTTCAACCATACAGCCTAGTCTGTTTTTATTTCCGGTAATTATAACTAGTAAGGCCGTAGCCAAGTCTTATATTCATTGTCATGTTTGTTAATGTTTTTAAGGCTGATAGCCATGTCTTTCTTTCTTGTCATATCCGTGCTTTTAATAAGTAAGGCAAAAGCCATGTCTTCTTTCAATTGAAGGACTGAATAAGTTTTTATAAATAAGGCCAGTAGTGTTTTATTTATTTATTATAAATAATTATATTAAAATAATTACATAGGTTACAACTGAAGAAGCCTATAAAAGTTATGGCGAAATATATCGTTTTATTGATTTTATGAAGTATATTTAAACTTATTTATATTATTCCCTAGTTTAAAGTCGATTAAACAGGTTATTTTTAACTCTTGTGCTGATTTCAGTGCCTTCTAGAATTATTATAAAAGACGGCTAAAATTAATGTATACAAGATGAATTTGAAAGGATGTACTTTGGGCTAATATGAGGTTCTGCTAATCAAATCGAACAACTTTTCCCATGGAACCATGTGTCGCAAATGAAAAAAAAATTTGGCTTCCCCATACAAATTGGTCATTTTAACATTACTAGTTTGTATGGAGAAGGCAATTTTTTTTTTCATTTTCGGCACATGGTTCCATGGGAAAAGTTGTTCGTATTTATCAGCAGAACCTCATATTAGCCCAAAGTACATCCTTTCAAAGTCACCCTGTATAATTTGTAGCTAAATTGTAGATTCTAATTATTATTATCTCATACATTAGACAAAGTATGATCTTGACCTTAATTTCTTCATTGTTGTTTTGAACTTCGGTAAATTTAGCCAACAATTGAGTATTTATAACCAACCACATATGTATAGGTATAACATTTAATGTATTTGATGGTAAACTACGTATTAGATAATAATAATAATATAATAATAATATGTCGGACAAATTACACATATTGCTCTGGTCACAAACTAAGCTCTTGGCTTGTACTATGTGTACCAGAAGCAACGATATAATACATATTATATTTTATAAACACCCAGACTATGACAAACTGTACAGAAAATCATACTAATATTTTTTGCCATGGGTGGGAATCGAACCTACGACCACCGGATATAACGCCAAAGGCGCAACCACTAGTCTACCACTAGATAAATCTGCATAATATCCGGTTTACCCCGGAGGACTACTGCATCGTTTTATTGTTGAGTCTCCTTTCTTGGTGCGGTTACGAAACGGGCGACTGAAACCTTATAATGCAAGTAGGTACGTTGTAAATAATATGAGCCTTGTTAGCTTTATTCGGGTTCTTTTGCTAATGGCATCGACATGTGACGCTACACTTTTTATAGATATTCAACATACGTCTTTGTCGCCGTCCATTTTGTAACCGCATCATTTAGCCGGTATAGTGGGAGCGATTAATATTGTTTGACTTTGTAGGTCTGCTTACCACCGTAGATACAAAGTCACACGCCGTGCTCCAATAAAAAAAATAAAAAAAATATACTATGATGCATCAATATAAATACATTATAGAACAATACATCTCCAAAGGGACAACCAAAAAAGAGAGATATCTCGTCATCATCAGATCGCAGAAGGCTACTAATGAAGGTGAAACTGCTGGACATAGGCTTTTATATGAAGCTTCCATTTCCTCTGTCTTATTTTATTTTACTGAAGCACGGCATGACACTTTGTATCTACGTGATGGTAAGTAGACCTACAAAATCCATGAATGGGGTCGATCTGGTTTTTTTTAACACTATGACGGCTAAATGATGTGATTAAGAAATGGGCGACGACAAAAGTTTTTTTTCTTTTAACGGCACCTTGAAAGCAGACTACCTTGATAATAAATCGATGGTATAGTCTCTTGAAAACCTGTCAACCCACAGACTAACCGAAACATAACTAGATCATTTTACGGTTTTTGCATCAGTATGCGCTGTGGTAACGAAACCGATTAATAAGTGAAATTTTATTATATATTAAATCCTGGCTACGCGCGGGGGCTCCTCAAACTAGATGATGTCCTCAATTATGTCAGCAACATATTTGAGGACAGGAGTGAGGTGAAACGGTATGGGGAACACACAAAAGATCCCACAGGGTCGAATGGTTTTGACATATGATATATTCTTTATGCACTTCGTAATTCAATGTCCATGCTTGTTTATTAGATGGTCTTTAGGTACATTTCTCTACGAAAATCTATAAGGGCCTCTTGTTCGGTGTAGACTCAGAATACCACCGGTTACGTACGAGATAGGATGCGTACCCTGAGGCCGTCTAGGCAATCTCGTAAGGCACCGTTATGGTACACACATTATCTAATATTATTAATTTTATTTTACTGACTCTGTATACCCTGTTCGCCACTAGTAATGTGAGTTTTTTAACGTTTACTAACTATATTGTTAACTCGAAAGTAAACGTTAAAAAAGTCACTGCTGCGTTAAAATTATCACCAACACGAATTTCGCATTTTTAGTTCTCAAAATTTCCGCTCGGGGCGCTGAACTATTAAACGCAAAGTAGTTGAAAAACTAACACTAGGGCTCACAGAATAATTAATAGTACACTATTTAATTTATACTAGGGCTAGGTACGTAGTATATTGCTGGCCGTTTGGGTTTTGTACTCGAAAGTCTGTGATGATAAACATAAATACAAAATTTATGTAATTGTTGAAATAAATTTAATAGGCATTTATTAAGTGTTAACTCACGAAAAAGGTACATTTTATTTCTATATCTGATCCTACTCTATGTATATATAACCTATAAATTACGTCGGCAATGCAAATACCATTTGCAGTCTAACGTGCAACAATCAAGGTTTATTACTAGTTTTATTTATATTTATATACAAAATAGTTATCTAATTGATGTTTTTATGTTAGAACGCGATGTTTAGCCGTTCAAATGGTATGTCGTTCCCATGCTGGGTACCCTAAGGTCAGGTAAATGCCAGCGGGTAAGGCATGCGGAACTTGTCATCGGAACGAAGAGGATTCCGAACTAATCGAGTTTGGGTTACTTACCTTACCTTAGCTAAGTAATTTAAAAGTTCAAATGATTAATATTCATGTTGGATTGTGAAATGTGAAAATAAATTTTATTTTTATTTTATTAGAATAAATAATTGAGTCGTCTTGACGTCTATGCAAACGACTTCCAAAATTACAGTTTGGATGTTAGTCGAAGTTCAATTATTATTTTTAAGTTTGTAACTGTACGTGAAAATATTTCTGTTGTGGGTAATATTTTTTTATATTAAAATATAAAAAAAAACTGATTTAAAAATACACAACGCAGAAAGATTAATTGATGCTACGGGTAGTAAAAAATTGTGGCAACCTCACGCTCTTGGGTTAGGGATTTTATCGGTAAGATGCAATTACATATATGTTCTTACCATGTAAGAACAATACCTCTTCAGTCAAGTATCCTGAAATACATCTTTTTTTTTTTATTGGAGCAGGGCATATGACTTTGTATTCACGTGATGTTAAGCAGGCCTACAAATAATACATTGTTAAACAATATTGATCGTAGCCACTATGTCGGCTAAATGATGCGGTTACGAAATGGGCTGCGACAGAGACGTAATATCAGCTTGAATTATTAAAATGGGCTCCAATTTAATATCCAAGCCGCTATATCGACAAAATCAATTACCTGTTTCGTAACCGCACCATGAAAGGAGACTACCACATCGACAAAAAATCGATGCAGTATATAGTATCCGGAAATGTGGTGAACCCACAGACTAAAACCGAAACATGAAGGTCACTTGACAGTTTTTGCATTTGTATGGACGGTTGTAACGAGTCCGTTTAGTTGTTGGACAAGCGAAGTTATAGAGGATTTCCTTCTATCTATTACATCTATGTTCTTACCGCATTAAGAACCTTCCTTGCCTTTTCCATACAAACCAGTAATGTTAAAATGACAAATTTGTATGGGGAAGTCAACATTTTTTTTTTCATTTAGACACATGGTTCTATGGTAAAAGTTGTTTGATTTGACCAGTAGAGCCTCATATTAGCCCAAAGTATAACCTTTCAAATTCACCATATATTTGAGGATATCGTTTAGGTGGAGGAGGCTGTAGGCATCCGGTTCCGGGTAAGCCTGTCCAGATGCTCTACCATGGGTTTGCGCATTGTAGCAACGTAACATATTCTTATACGTATACGCGAGCATCAACCAATAGGGCCGCTTTCTTTTTGGTAACAGCATTGAATGAAGCGATCCTATTGGTTGTTGTTCACGTATACGTAAATAAATAAGTTATGTTGCTACAATGCGCAAACCTATGGTAGAGCCTCTAGCATTGGGTTCTTTAGATTGTCAATAAGTCAAAACCACACTACATGAACTGGGGCTCGTTATTACAGAATTGTATGTAGGATCTTTAATTCCTATAGCATGGACATGTTTGTTGGTTGTGTATCAATACGGCAATTTTAGTATCATGGTACACATAGTTGGACAGAACCAGAGCTTATTGTGTCTAGGGAAATACGTATGAAATACCTATGTCTTGTCTATAAATAAATAAGTAATATTTGTTTATTTTATTAAAATTCAACGTCACAGGTGACCAGAGGGCTAGCGCTCTCCTCTCTCAAAGATTAAGTTTAATAATCCAAAGAGGAAATGTCGCCAGAGTTCTGGGCACTATACCGCGCGTTCATTGTGAGGATTTTTTATTTTTTTGAGTAGGTAGGGATTTTTTATTATTATTATAATTTTAGTTAGTTTTTATTGTTTTGTACCTATATTGTTAATTGATTTGAATAAAAAGTTTAGTACTTAACGTTTTATTTAATACATATTTATCTCAGATATATCACACTGATACTTCTTTTAACAAAAAAATATCAAGTGCACGCAATAATACGATAAAAAGTATTTTATAAAATTATGCAACTTCATTGTACAGCCATAACTTTACTGTCAAATACCAACTGTCTATGGACAATGAATCATGTTGATTATGCCATGATATGACTCCGCGTGTCATCCGAGAGTAAAGAGCTGACAAATGGTGAGTTGAGGAATCATAATCGCCGCAGGGTCTGTGTTATGGATCGCTAGGAAATCGCGGACAAATGATTTCAGCTAGGGTTGTATCCTTTGAAAAAGTGTTACCACCTTAGAATCCATTGGCAACGTCTTGGTGTTAAAGAAGTGCTCTTGTCCTCGCAGGGTTTTGAACTTGTTTTTTCCCTCCAAAAAATTATCGTTCCATTTTTTCCTTATCCAGGAGGGAATGAAATTTTTTGTAACTATGGGTGGCTTTGGGCTAATTTGAGGCTCTTTTATTTTATTTTATTTGCGACACATAGTTCCATGGGAAATGGGTTCGATTTTCTATTCTCCATGTATATAAAAAAAATGTAAGATAAGCTAATCCTATTTTTAGGGCAATTTCACGCTCTTTGCCATGATTACAAACTAACTCAAGGCTTATACTATGTGTACTAGAATCTCTAACTCTAAGGGCTGGTTCGACTTATATCAAGATTAGTAACGTCAAATAACATACAATTAAGTAATCTGAGTATTAATGATTTAATGTTTGAGTTAATATTTATATGAAATTTGACATTACAATCCCTAATATACGAGTAAGTTGGCATTCTTTTGGTCGAACCGGCCTTTAATAGTACGTATACAAAGTCGTTGTTCTTGTCTGTATGTTTCCCCGCTTAGGTAATCCTTCAAAAACCACTCAACGGATTTTGGTACGGTTTTCACTATCATTTAGAAAAAAATGCATGTATCAACAAATTAAAAAATATTTTTTAATTTGTTGATACATGCATATTACCTAAAGTAGAAAAAAGCAGAGAATATCATACATTTCTAGTAATGTAGTAAAAAAAAATTTTTGGGCAAGGGCCCAAAAATTTACAAATCATTGGTAACACTCTGGCTGAACTTTACGGGATCAAAATAATGTACCAACCACGGAATTAAACGTATATCTTTAAAAAGGGCCACAGAAAAATATTGATAGAGTAAAATTTTAAAGCGATACAGAAGCAAAAACCATCATGTGACCCAGTCATGTTTCGCCTTCACCGGTATTCAGGAGCCTACTCCAACGATTTCTTTTCGAGGTAGTACAGTCTCCTTTCAGGAACGAATACGAAACGGGCAGTGAGTTTACGACAAACAAGTAAGCAGGGAGGGTATTAAAGTAGACTAGTAATTCAAAGTCGTTTCGTCACCGACTATTTTGAAACCTCATCATAGTATAAGCGATCAATAATATAAATACGTTAAACAACAATGCATTGACGACTCCATTCATGGGCTTTGTAGACCTGATTTCCATGTAGATACAAGGTTCAATGCCGTACATACATACATATCATCACGGGTGCCTTACGACGCCCGTGACCGCCTAGACGGCCCCAGGGTACCCAGCGGAGAGGTTTTTAATCCCAACTCGTCGTAGCCAATGGTATGAGTCTACACCGAACAAGTGGCTAGCTCGTCGCGATGTTTTGAATAGACTTAATAACCCATCTATAAACAGTTTCACAAGTTGGTATAGTGAAACCGGGATCGACAGCTTAACGTGCTCTCCGAGGCACTATAGAGTGGTTGTCAAACAAATGTACATAAATTTCTAAATTAAAAACTCATTGGTACATACCGGGAAATATTCAAACCAGGGACCTAAGTGTTTTTTAAGTCCAAGGTCTAACCAACTCGGCCACTACGTATAATAAAAAAAAACACAAGTATTTTTGGTATAACCCTAATTTTTTTTTGGCATAGGTGACGGAACAGACATGATAGCTTTGTGAAAGCTATTCAATTGCATTGTTCACTGATTGATTCGGAGATGTTCGATAACGCACCGTATCTACCCGCCGCCATTGTTTCTATTCCGGTCTCTTATAATTAACAGATACGTGGGAAAAGTTAATTTTGTAACGGCTCGATCAGGTGTAGATACAGGAAATGTAGAAATTTAATTGCATGGGCAAGTGTTGTTTGGATTTTCGGTTTTGTAACTATTTTTTATTTCATAGTATATGGGTAACATTTGAGAAACAAAAATTAGCAACTTGATTTTTTTTTAATATATATACCTATTTCTATTCATATTTAGGTGTACAGTCAGACAAGGAGTGTATATATTTGTGAAATATGCTTAATTCTCAGTAGATAATTATTACCTACACAAACTGCTAGTTTTAAAACAAATTACGAGAAAGAGATAAGAGATGCAGAATCGGACAATGACGGCATTTGTCAAACTTCAATTGTTCAAACTCAGTAAATATGACCGAGTGAATGCCACAGTTTTAAAACAGTGTACGAAGAAGAGGTAAGTAGAGACTGAAAATAATGGCAATTATCTATTGTCAAAATTTCCCAATTTTAGTATATAGGTATGACTACATCGTACAACGCAAGAGATAAGAAGAGGCAATGATTCATTTGTTAAACTTGCTCTTTTTATTGTCTAAATATGAACAACCCACAGTTTTAAAACAGTGTACGAAGCAAGAGGTAAATAGAAGCTGAGTCCGAAAATGATGGCAATTATCTATTGTCAAAATTTCCCAATTTTGGTAAATAGGTATGACTACATCGTACAACGAAAGAGATAAGAAGAGGCAATGATTGCATTTGTTAAACTTGCTCTTTTTATTGTCTAAATATGAACAACCCACAGTTTTAAAACAGTGTACGAAGCAAGAGGTAAGTAGAAGCTGAGTCCGAAAATGATGGCAATTATCTATTGCCAAAATTTCCCAATTTTAGTAAATATGACTACATCGTACGACGCAAGAGATAAGAAGAGGCAATGATTGCATTTGTTAAACTTGCTCTTTTTAGTACCTAAATATGAACAACCCACAGTTTTAAAACAGTGTACGAAGCAAGAGGTAAGTAGAAGCTGAGTCCGAAAATGATGGCAATTATCTATTGCAAAAATTTCCCAATTTTAGTAAATATGACTACATCGTACGACGCAAGAGATAAGAAGAGGCAATGTTGACAGCCTCCGTAGACTAGTGGTTGCGCCTTTGGCGCTGTATCCGGAGGTCGTGGGTTCGATTCCCACCCATGGCAAAAAATATTAGTACGTTTTTTCTGTACAGTTTGTCATGGTCTGGGTGTTTATAAAATATAATATGTATTATATCATTGCTTCTGGTACACATAGTACAAGCCTAGAGCTTAGTTTGTGACCAGAGCAATATGTGTAATTTGTCCTACATATTATTATTATTATTATTATTATTATTATGTTGCATTTGTTAAACTTCCCTGTTTTAGTACCTAAATATGAACAACCCACTAGCACTGTTTTAAAACAGCGTACGTAGCAAGAGGTAAGTAGATGCAGAGTCAGACAATAATGTAATTCTGCAAGCGGATTGCCTTCCCTCAGGCTAACGCGATCGTTAATAAATATACCTACAAATATAAATTACATTTAGAACGGTCTAATTTTCCATAGTTTAGCCAGGAGATTCTCAAAATTACCCAATATTAGTGTTGCAAGTGTAGTGTCTTGTCGTGTGACGGGCGCACGTTCTGTTCCCCATTCACTCATGACGGTGCCACGCTTTACGCCATTAGGTTTACTTGTACTGTCTATGGAATCCCTTCTTATTTAGAGGAGGTCGTGGGTTCGATTCCCACCCATAACAAAAACATATTAGTACGTTTCTTCTGTACATTTTGTCATGGTCTGGATGTTTATAAAATATAGAGCTTAGTTTGTGACCAGAGATTTGTGTAAATTGTCCTACATATTATTATTATTATTAAAGCCTAATTAACATTTCTTGGTTTTCATAAGCCCGTAGAACGGCGCTCAAGTTAGTCGCTGTTTAATTTACGCCCAGTTTCTACAACGATGATTAAACTTATTCTATAACTAAATTAGTTAACTACTCATGATTGGTCATGTCCGTTTTTTGCCAATCATGTGATAAATTGCAACACCAAATCAACTTAAAATAGCAAGAAAAACAAGAATCAACAAATTATTTAATGTTATAAGTGTGGTACAAAATTTTTTATTGTAAGGTAAGTTGATTATTACCTACAATTATAATTTAAAAAATGTTGACAAACCAAAGACCCAGAAAAGCCAAAAATAACAGTTAAAACCAATATAATGTCTTCGCCAGTACGAGTAAGATAACCGAACTTTCGGTTATTAATACACCAGTAAAATTGTTATTATTATTAGATTTAACTTTTTATGAGAAGGATTTTCCTACACTAGACATTACAATAATGGAAAACCATTAAAAGTTATTGGAGCCCTGGAGATTCCTATTTTTTTGTATACGGTTTTCAGAAGATGAAAGAAGAGTTTACTGCAGCTATTTATGTTTGTCGAGGTCTTTTTACAGAGTGCGTTTACAAAATTAGCGTTTAATTTAAAAATAATGCAGGTTAATCGATATAAATCGGCTCTCTGTGGCCCTAGAAAAAGTAGATCTTTATTATGAAACATCTTTTAAGTTAAAATTTAGGTTTTAATTTTAAGAAATTTGTTATTATTGATTGATTGATTGATTGATTTTATGCCATGTGAAGTACAATGTATTTGTACTGCAGGGATGTAAAATTTAATCAATAAATAATTATTAATCTTTCAAAAAATATACTTATAAGTTATCTTTTATATTAAGTCATATACGTGGTGGCCGAGTTGGTTAGACCTTGGACTTAAAAACACTTAGGTCCCTGGTTCGAATCCCGGTGTGTACCAATGAGTTTTTAATCTAAAAAATTATGTACATTTGTTTGACAACACCACTATAGTGCCTCGGAGAGCACGTTAAGCTGTCGGTCCCGGTTTCACTATACCAACTTGTGAAACTGTTTATAGATGGGTTATTGAATTTATTCAAAACATCGCGACGAGCTAGCCACTTGTTCGGTGTAGACTCATACCATCGGCTACGACGAGGTGGGATTAAAAACCCCTCCGCTGGGTACCCTGGGGCCGTCTAGGCGGTCTCGGGCGCCGTAAGGCACCCATGATGATATATATATATATATAGTTATCTTTATATTTAGCTTATAGTCTAATTATTATTATATACATATTATTATAACAGCTACTTAAATAATTGTGTATTTAGAATGATATAATTTAATACTACAATAAGCTAAATTATGTAAATATATCTAGCATGTTATTATATAGTTTTTCAAGTATAACAACGTTGTAATATTTATTACAAATTCCTGTTTACATAACTCTACATATAGTAAACAATAAACTGTTGTGTAAGTGATAACTAATTATATTTTAATTAATAGATATTTATTATTGTTTTATAGTTTAATTAAAGATTTAATCTATAATAATTATTTGTTTGCTAGGTATTTTTTGTAATAGCTAATAGTTTTTCATGAACATCAGTAGAAGGGGCCTTAATGAAACTTTAAACTTTGTTCGTCCGCAATTTAAATGTATCCATGAATATTTTCCAGTACGATATAAAGCCAATAAAAAAATCGAATTCACGTAATACATAGAAATCTATATTATGACATATTATCTTGTAAAGAAATACACACTTTCTGAAATTGTTATTGATAGATGTATGAAATGTGAAATTTGCTTTGACTCGGTTCATACACGTATATACTCCATATGAAGTAAATACCTTTTATAAAATTAGCCCTCACTATTGCCCTGAGACTCTACCATGATTTTTCTTTACTTTAGATAAAGTTAGAAGAGAACAAGATAAAAACACTTTCTGAAATTGCTATTGATAGGTCTATGAAATGTGAAATTTTCTTTGACCTGGTTCATACACGTAAACTCCACAGACCACATGGAGTAAAATCTTGGCTCTACCATGATGGGTTTTTGCTTCATAAGTAACGTAACTTAACGTTAATACGTGAGGAACTATTGGTGGTAGGCTCATTATTATAGAGTAAGCGTGCTATCTTCGACATTAGACAAGATTGAGGACGCATAATCTATCTATTTAATCCTGTTACCGATTAAATTTCATCGAAATAGGTGCGAAATGGTTTAGCGGGGAAACTTATAATCAAAATATTGTAAGGATTATTTCTATAAACAGACTGACATTGAGACTGTCAAATTACCACAAAAGAATTTAACACCTATACTGCGATAGCCTAAACGTTGTAAAATGCTATGATGCAAATAGCAGCGATAATAAATTGATGTTCTTATTACTTGACATAACTATTAGGACCGGTTTTTATTTTGTACTTAGTTGTAATTTGAGCTCTTTGAGTTTAGAGTTTAAGAAGCCGCAAGACATTAGTAGGTGCGTATGATTCGGTAAATGATAAAATATGTCAAGAGATTTTTTACGTGGTGGCTGAATAGGCCTTAAAAACTCTTGCTAAAGATTAATACGATGAAGAAGTATTGATGATGATCACAATTTGTTTGTAGGTTTTAGATTTTCCCCTTCGTATCGTAAAGATATATTAGCTAAATAGCCTATGACTTGTAATTTTATAACAAACAAAAAACAAAATTACCTAAAAACAGGACTTTCTTAATAAAACTAAACCATACATAGCAAAACTTCTTATTAAAAAACCTCGTATTTTAACATACCTACTTCAAGTGTGTTTATATATTTCTGTAAAAATTAACCGATTATTTTAATTTCCTGGGTCGATTATTAATTTATTGTATATTTATACTGAATGCTACAGAAACCCTATACATAGTGTTCTACTCATGTAACAACGTTTAATACAGAACCAACTGTTATATTTGTCAGGATCTACTTCAATAATACTGCTAGTTTAGAATGAAAATTAATAATTAAATTTAGAATTGGCAACACTACTTCGTCTAGTAACACTGCTTCCAATGGTGCGGGTTCTTGTACCCATTTTATTTTAATAAATTATTTTAAACAGTTTTATCGCATTTTTCACTTGAATTACCAACCAAACACGAATGCACTGATTAGGTCACTCTCTGACAGAGTTGTTCCTATAGTGAAAGTTCTTACATTCGCTGCCAGATCAAACGACGACCTGCGTAGATCTTCTGAGTTTCAACGCTCCCTCCAGCAGTGCGGCGTCTTCAAATACAAACAAAACACATTATTTTATAGGATTGGGACGAAATATTGTTATGTATTATATATTTTCTATTTATTCCTTGACATTTTTTATGGAGCATGGCATGATAAAGATACATGGTAATTTTGGTTCATTGTTATATAAAAAATAAAACAATTTTTATTGCACTCTCTATTTGTATATAATAGTCATCGCGAACTTATGATATGTGCAAGCAACGTTGGTCTCTCACACACGTAGTGTAAAGGTCTTCTAAATATTTTTACTATCGAAACCGTGCACTGTTGTTGTGCAAGCGCATTTTTACACGTCGATTTGTGTCGTTTATTACATCTGACTCGGGTGTTTAGTGTGGGAACTAATAATTTAGGTGTTTGCGTGCGAAGTGATTGCCTATAATCATATTATATTGTTATTGCATTTTTTTTTGTATTAATTTATATTAGGTAATAAATAAAAACGTTCCATTATGGATGCATTATGGCGCCCGAGACCGCTTAGACGACTTCCTCGTGACCGATGGTATCCTGAATCTACATTGAACAAGTGGCAAGCTTGCCGCGGTGGAACAGTTTGTCAAACGGTTCCAATTCCATTTTCATGTAGGTATATAAAAATGGAACTGGAACCGACAGCTTAACGTGCTCTCAGAGGCAAAACTCATTAGTGCACACCGGAGTTTCAACCTGTGACCTAAAACTGTATTACGTACCTATATGAACATATATCTATTATACAGGGTGAAATTTAAAGGAATTTCTTTGGGCTGATATGAGGTTCTGCTGATCAAATCGAACAACTTCTCCCATTGAACCATGTGTCGCAAATGAAAACAAATTTTGGCTTCCCCATACAAATTGGTCATTTTAACATTTACTAGTTTGTATGGAGAAGGCAATATGTTTTTTCATTTGCGCAACATGGTTCCATGGGAAAAGTTGTTCGTATTGATCAGCAGAACTTCATATTAGCCCAAAGTACATCCTTTCAAAGTCACCATGTATATTAGGTAATGTAACGTAATAACGCAAATTATAAACGGTTTATTGTAATTTTTTTTTTCTGGCTTTTTCTATCGCTTTTTTTTCATATGTGCGAGACCAATTCAGCCAATGACAAACATTAGGATCCTTTATCTTCTTTGAAGCCTCAGTGAGGTAGAGGCTTTATCACAAATTTTCATGAGCCAACTGCATTTCTTGTAGTTGTAGGTCTCCTTTTAGGGGGCGGTTCCGAAACAGGCATTTGTTTTAAACTGTCTTCAAATAGAGAGAATTTTAAAAACTTAAACTTATTTTTGCACATATACAATTATCGGCATTACCAGCCACTTATATTTTATTATATGTAGGTATATAATACTACAGAAACCCTATACAGAGTGTTCTGCTCGTGTAATAACTTTTACTACAGGCTCAACTGATATATTTCTCAGGATCTACTATATTTATTATTGTTAATATCCTAATAAAATATCTATGCTTGCAACCTTACTTAGCCCATAGTAATATTAATACAAACGAGTACAAATAAATAAAGTATATAAAAAAAAAAAAAGGTTTTTAAAATCTTATCAAATTCAAAGTACAAATATAATAATAATATTTTTATTGCAACTTATTAAGTAACCATTAAATAGGTCGGACATAATAATCGGATGAACTCAACTTAAGCGGAAGAGGGAAATAGCGTGTTTAAGTAGATCGCAACAGAGTCACTTGCGTGCCGCCACGATTGTAAAAACAATACACACCTATCCTACATATCTACAAATATTATATTACGCGTATTGTTTAATAAAAACATTTAAAAAATGCTGTATATTATCATCTGGGTTTAAAATACAATGGAGGAAGTGTCACGGTGACTTTTGTTTCTGGTTTCCGGCTGATATTAAAAAAGAAGCATACTTGTATCATTTTATATTTGAAGACAAATAGATAATAATAGTTTCAAAGTTAATTAGTAATCAAAATACTAGTTTAATGTTAACATTTCCGAACGCGTTGGATTTGAATTCGGAGGTCATGGGTTCGATATCCACACAAGACAAAAAATATTAGTATGACAAAACAATTTGCCATAATCTGAATGCGTTAGTTCGTTCGTATCGTTGTTTCTGGTATACATACTCGTAGTACAAGCCTTAAGCTTAGTTTTGTGGCCTCCTGGGGCCCTAGAGAAAAATCAGGCGAGGCGACGTGTCGTGTCGCCTTCAATCAAAACTGTATAGACTTTGGCAGTGACCTCACGCCTACTGTCACTGTCAAAAACATACGTTTTTGACTGAGGCGACGCGACATGTCGCCTCGCCTACTTTTTCTCTAGAGCCCCAGAACGGAATTGTATACCCACCTTAGGATTTTTGAACGTTGGTGATCAGATGACATTAATAGCCCACCACCAATCACTCGAATCGTTAGTTTAAAATTTCACATTATCTACATTGGCTACAAATTATCTGATTAGATGAAATTAGACCTACAAAAGATTGACTAAGTTATGAGATTTTTGGCTAAAAAAATAATTAGGTAAGTAAAATGTATTTAAAAATGTAATGTTAACCATCTTGTCAAAAAAACTAGCAAATACCTACACAAATTGCAAACTATATTACAAAATAATTTATAGAAAATTTTATTAAAGTTATTATGTATTATAAATATAAATAATTGTAAGCAATTTAGTTCAATTAAAATAAAAACACAACCTGACCCTACAAGCAGATCACGATGTTCACGATGCATTAACAAAACAAAGCACAAGGTCATTTCAATGTAATGATACTTAATTGACCATCTTTTTGAGACCTTAAATGCAAATCTTTAGAGTCGCCGCATACAACAGACCACGCCGTACAACTGACCGCTGTACAACTAGCCGATTTTACGAAAATCGATTTTTGCATTCCTCATATGTTCGTACACCTTGTATAATAATAATATTTAGTTTTTAGTTAGATATATATTTTTTTAATCTTAAATTATAAATTATTATTTCCCAAACGACGAAAGAATCCTCAAAATCATTCCTCTACACCCAAACACTACACTAGTTGCTCCGAATATAAATATGGAATATGTTAATGATGATCCGGGATTGTACAGTATTCACCATAATAGTTTATTACATTAGTTGTACCATTATGACCTCCTCCGTGGTTTAATGATTACGTCTTTGGCGTTGAATCCGGAGTTCGGAATCATTTGGATTCGATTCGCAGTCATGGCAAAAAAATATTACAGGTTCATTTTTTCTGCACTCGAATGCGTCGGTTCACAATTTCAAATTGGGTACAAATTATCTGATTAAGTGAAATTGTAGGTCAGATAATCGGACCTATACAATTGTCTGTCGTGTGCGAGCGCTCTTATGGCCAAACTTCAACGATGCTCGTAATATATCAATTAATCTTATGCTTATAAGGCTAAACACTGTGACGTGGCGACCTAAATAATATACTGATTCTAATTTGTTATTACCAATACCTATTTATTATAATTAATGATACATCTTTACAGAATAAGGTGAACATGCTTTATGCCTACTCATATATCATAAACCTATTAATTTAGATTTTCTAGGTATTGCAGTCTTTAGATATTACTGTATACTAGTATTTTTTATGAGCATCAGGGTTGAGGGTCCACATTTTTATAATATGAATTTACTAATATTTCCTATACCAGTGGCTAGTAAATTTTATTAATAAAAACCTCGAGTTATAATAAAAAAAATACATGTGATTTTCTTTTTCAAATATTTACGGTAATACTAGACGGATTGAAGTGAAGTTTGCGTGGTTCAAGAGTATATTTTTTTTACAAACTATAGAATTAGACATGTTTTATAAGTTGGTAACTAATGTGGATTTAAAGATATTAAAGTGCTTTAATAAAAGAGTCAGCACCTTCTAATAATCCCATATCTATAACTTTTTTACTCGATTTTTTAACTGCGGGCATAAAGGATTATTAGCAAATTTTTATTGTGAAAATGTGGCCTCTTAATCCTGATCCTCATTTTTTTTACTAAGTACAAATAGTCGAATTATACCAATAGATATAAATATCTGACATACTGACGTATCGTTGGTGCTAAATTGTTTTTTTAGCACCAATGTTTTAGTACTTAAGAAACCGGTTTTCAGGCCCGTCCTTACTATTTACGTCAATGATTATACCTCAATTTTATACTAAAATAACGTTTTAAATCCTGGTATTTTCCTGTAGCTTTTTCATAACAACAAGTTTTTCAATCAGTTTTAACTATAGTAACTATGGATAAGAAACCACCAATAAGAAAGTCTTATTTTAAAAACAAAACGATAATATTTTATTATTGTTGATAGGGATCTATAGTTACTAGCGACTATAGTAGTAACTCATGCAAAAACTTGTGGTAGAGCTACTGAACTTATTTTATTTACATGATATATAGCTTGTATGAATTATGATAATAATTTGGGATTAATTTAACTTTATTTAAGCTAAAAATATTACCTGTATAAATATATACTACCTACTGCAATGATTTTGAAATATTTTGTGAACCTCTAAACATTAGTAGAATCAAACATTCTTTATTGGACATCTTGTCAGATTTCATTAGAGTCGATAAAATGTCGACCTCCTCTTCCATTGTATTTTGATTATTACAACACATTAATCGCAAATGTGGGTACTATTTGACATTTTGATTTGAGGTACCATACGCCGAATTACCTTTGACCTAGAAGTTTTATTGCCAAATAAATATTTGTTAAAACAATGTAGTGTAAGTACCATCGATAAATATTTTAAAGGTTGAGAGAGACTGTTTGCTTCTTAACTATCAATGGATTCACCGTATAGTACTCTGTGGTGCTGACTGGGTATAAAGTATGGAAAGCCTGCTGCGGTTTAAACAAAAACAAAAAGATTTATTTGTTTTTTGCAAAAAAAAAAAAAATTCAAAATTTAAAAACTGTATGAAACAACAAACTGAGAAAAATGTATATCAATATTGTTCGAAATTCCGAATAAAAGGGGGATTACAGCGGTTATTATTATTTATTAAAATTAAAATATGCACATGTACCGCGTGTGCGCATGTATGCGCCGCGAGTAGTGCATCAGGTGCTATATCTGCGGCTATATTCTGTTTCTTTTCGGTAGTAAAGGTTAAAATTATTATGTTTAAAAAACTAGATCCTTTAAAATTAAATTAAACAATCGGCAACAATGCTGCGTTAGCATCAAATCAACCTTCCGTTTCGTAACCGCACCCTGAAAGAAGATTACTGCATCGACAAAAAATCGATGGAGTAGTTTTCTGAAAACCAGTGAACTCGCAGGCTAAAAAACATGACTTGACAGTTTCTGCATCTGTATAGGCAAGTGACAAGAAATCGATGGAGTAGTTTTCTGAAAACCAGTGAACTCGTAGGCTATAAACGAAACATGACTTGACAGTTTCTGCATCTGTATAGGCAGTGGTACCGACACCAGTAGGTCGGCCTAACAAAGTTAGAGACAAAGCCCGATCTATCTATTTAGCCGCTTTAGACAAAAATAATATTCACCGCCCTTTACATAAAGGTATTGGAAAAAAATCTCTTTGGACAAGATTTTTTATCATACTTACCTATTAACCTGAAAATGTCATAAATTGTAACGTTACAATTCTTTGCAGGTCTTATATAATCATCTTTAACCTTATAAAAAAATATAAAACAGTAGATTTTAGGCAAACTCCAAAATGTAAGTATTTCTTCTAGTTTCTTTAGGTTTTTGACATATATACTTAAGTACTATCTTTTTTTTATTGGAGCACGACAAGTGACTTTGTATCTATCTGGTGGTGAGCAGACCTACAAAGTTCATGGTCAATGGGGTCAATTAATAATTGTTCTTTAACAATATTGATCGCCCCCACTATGCCGTCTAAATGATGCGATTACAAAATGGGGGGCGACAATGACGAATTGCATTACGAGTATATTTTAATATACTCGCTGCCTTATCGTCAATTCAACTACCCATTTTGTTGAAAGAGATTACCACCTTGACAAGAAATCGATGCAGTAGTCTCTTAAAAGCTGGTAAATATATTATTTTATTATAGGATATAAAAACTATTTTTTTCCTAGGCAAAAAATTTAGACTCCGTTTTGCCCTCAATTTTGCCGCTCTGGGCATTTTTGCCCGATTTGGCCCCCTTTAGATCAAGTGGGCAATTCTCGCGCTTTCGACATTCATCTCGATTCGATATTTTTGACATATTATGAAATTTTTCGTTCAAAAAAATCGAATCGAGATGAATGTCGAAAGCGCGAGAATTGCCCACCCACCTAACCCATGTTTATTTTACCTCAGCAAAGGCAAATGTATATCTTATTTTAATTTAACATGCACACGAATTTCCACAGTTAAATATGCACCTTATGATGAATTGTAAAAAAATCTTGTAAGTATAAAATTATGTTTACTACCCAATCCGAACCTTTAAAGTATATTACTAAATCGTTTGGCATATACCTACACCTAAAATGGAGATGCACATTAGAATAGAGCATTCAATTGAAAATAGTTCCTATTGGGGACCCAATTGAATTTTCAGTCGTGAAGTAAAAGCTACTTGAGACAATCGTTTGTTCAGTAGAAACACTACAAATATTCATGTCTGTCACGCCGATGCACTGTCGTTTATGAACCTCGTGACCCGATGGAGTGAGCGGGTCGGGCCGCGGAGCAGCGTACCTATTCGCGTACCTATTTTATTGCTTATAGTAAATAGATATTACATCCTAACTCTTAAAGAAAAAAAAAATGTTCGCCTATGTGTAATTTTGTGCAATAAAGAATTTTAAATAAATAAATAGCTTGTTCCGGCTAAACTCAAAAATGGGCTTCTGAGAAAAATGAATAAAAGTAATTTTTATTTTTGATTTAGAGAATATAGGTTAAAATAAGAAACTAATTTCGTTTTTATTAATTAAAAAAAACGGTTTTTAAGATATTCCTGTTTGAAAATATTAATCTATTATTTTTGTGATACGTATCACGGAAGAAAACAGGCTGTTTATAAAAAAAAATGGAAGTTGACATGTCAATGTCACAAGCAAGCGTTTCTATTGGTTACCTCCATGAAGGTAAAAACCGTACCCGTCCGCGGGGCGCGTTTTTTTAGCTTCATGGTTACCTCGAAGTGAAATGATAATTTGGGTCCCATAATACTCTACAGTTTATTAAGCGGTTTTTTTAAAACACGTGTTTAAAAAAAATCATGAATTTTTTAGTTTATTCTGAAAAAACAAACAAATCTTTTCCCTTAATAATATTATTATAGACAATAAATAAGGTAAGGAAGTACATATATTTACACGGACACAGGGGTTGATTCTCTTATCAAATCTTAATCGCATCGGCATCGTATTAATATTTATATACGTTATTTTTTGACAATTTCCTATGGACAATTGTTTAGCAGAATATGAAATCTGACAAATTAAATAATTGAGATTCTATTATGATGCAATTGAACTTAACTTAATTTAAGAGACTTGAGGATGGTTATATTACAGTGGTAAAGTACAAAATAATAATTTGTTAATAAAATCAGTTTAATATAATTTGTTACAGGCCCATTTAATCGGTAAAAAAAAACTCATTGTCGATGTCTCATTAGCCAGTACTAACTATATAGGATCTTCTATAAATTTGCTTTAGATAAATAAAATAAAATTTAAACATTGTCCAGATTTGACCAAATAGGTGACCACTTTACTTTCTATGTTTTATTTACCATATACATATATATATACGTGGTGGCCGAGTTGGTTAGACCTTGGACTTAAAAACACTTAGGTCCCTGGTTCGAATCCCGGTGTGTACCAATGAGTTTTTAATTTAAAAAAAAATGTACATTTGTTTGACAACACCACTTATAGTGCCTCGGAGAGCACGTTAAGCTGTCGATCCCGGTTTCACTATACCAACTTGTGATACTGTTTATAGATGGGTTATTGAGTCTATTCAAAACATCGCAACGAGCTAGCCACTTGTTCGGTGTAGACTCATACCATCGGCTACGACGAGGTGGGATTAAAACCCCTCCGCTGGGTACCCTGATCTAGGCGGTCTCGGGCGCCGTGAGGCACCCGTGTAGCTATATATATATATATATATATATATATTTACCATACCTGAAAGATATAAGAATAGAACAGATAAACAATTTAATATGACTTATTTGTTAGTTTAATTTTTAATACATTTTTTCTTTTTGTTAATATTTATAATGAAAGATATTGTATTACATATTTAAGTTAATTACCAATTATTTTTTTTGAGCAAGATACAGACAGATAAAAAACATTCTTTAGGTAACCAGTGAAATTAAAGAATAGTATAATTTTTGCGTAATTAAAATATTAGTGTTTCAGAATAGGTGGTCAGTGTTGCGGAAGCGCCTGAAGATGCCTCCCAGAGTAGGGGGGCGCGTGATATACCGCGGGTGAAAGCCGTTAGATAACCTAGGCTGGATCCTGGGAATTAAAGCCTCGCTGAGCTTAGGAGCTTTGCATCAATTTGGAGTAAACTTCTGAATGCACACTTGGTAACGAATGCAGATCTAGGGTTTAATCAATGGCGCAGTTTTGAAGAATATTAATTGGTTAATTAATTTCATAGATTTACTTTTTAAATAAAATTTAAAAAAGACAAGCTATCTGTTTGCGTAGCCATTTTTATAAAGAACGAGATTATATGATTAACATTTTGGAAAATATATGTAGTGACTGGCTGGAAATTATTGTTTCTTAATTTAGGACAGTAAAAAACAATTGACTGTTTCTTGTGTTATTTTTATGTACAATTTGTAAAAAGTATTAAAATATATTATTTCATGTTATAAAAGTTATTTTATTAATTAATTAATTATATATATTGTAAATATTGAGAAAAAATTTTCAACAAAAAAACTGTATCTGTCTGCAAGCCAGTCTATAGATGTCGTTTTGCCTTAAAATATAACTATTTGTTTGTCCAATGTAATAAGTAACTGAATTAATGTACATAAAACATATAAAATTCGTTTTTATCGCAACCCATTCCGTAATCGCATATCACCAGCATGACCCCATTAATGGATATTGTAAGTCTAGGTTACCATCAGGGAGATACAAAGTTACATACCGTGTTCCAATAATATACTAGTAAATATTCAGTACCTACACCAGTATACTTCAGACTTAAAAATAATACTACAAGTACTTACATATGTTTTTACAATAAAATAAGTGTAAACTAGAATTGGAATGACTATTAGTATTATATTATGTATTGTATATTATAAAACAATAAGTCCCTCCCACGACCTGCGCTTGCATTTGTTTGTTTTTGTACTTGTGGTTTTCAGCCGGCTATTGCAACACTGTAAGCCCACGTTTACATGTTTTTTTGAAGTTGTGTCTTGAAAATATGTAATAAAATATTAGTTGTTTGTCATAGTGAACGAATGGTTCTCTACACATATAGGTGACTCTATCTGATTAGTTACTTCCTTTGGTTTGTCTATAGTTTTTTTTATATGTAAAAGCCTATACATATAAAAACCACCTAAAAATGTCTACTATATTTTAATATATAAATATCAAATTCACTAGTCACTAGTAAAGTAGTCCATATTTTTTTTTTTTTTATATATATAGAGCAATGAGGCTCAAACCCATAGTAGAGCCTCTGTATGGGACCATCTAACTGATGGTAAGCAGAGTTACAAAGTCTATGAAAAAGGTCGATAAAAAAGTTTGTTACACCACTTTGCTAGAGCATGGCTCGCTCCCACTTAACCGCTAAATGATGCGGTTACGAAATGGGAACCGGTAAAAAAAAATAGTTTCTCTTTGTTAAAAATATGTTATTCATCACTAAAAGCCCATTTTTTGTTTATCATATACCTATATATAGAGTATTTTTTTAAATGTAGTTCAAACAGAAAAGAAAAAGAATTAATCACGAACACTTCGGTTAGATACGGGCTAAACTAAGACTTATTTATAGCCGTTCTCTTCATGTAAAACAATCCTAACACTGTAGTGATGCCGATTATTTAACCATAGACAATGTCCACGAATCTCACACGAATGCCCCTCGCATTACGATTCTCTCACGGATGCCGAAGGTCGTCGGTGCACGGGTAAACTCCTTCTTGCAACATTTTAAATATTTTGATTTCATAACATAAGTTTTGGCGCCCGCGGCGAACTCCGTAACGAGCGGACGAAGCGTTTATGTATCATCTTCATCATATCTATCACTAAATACCTACGTGTCTGAGGTTTTATTATTATTTATAAGTTCACGGTTTTCATTTAGTTTGTTGGTGAATGTGAACTTTGACACAAAAAATTGTGGTGCTTATATTTAAAACTTAATTGTCTCTCTAATTGTTATGGAAGAAGACAAATAGCTTTTTGGAATAATGAGAAGTAATGTAAAGCCCAATAACAATATACGTGGTAGCCGAGTTGGTTAGACCTTGGACTTAAAAACACTAAGGTCCCTGGTTCGAATCCCGGTGTGTACCAATGAGTTTTTAATTAAAAAATGTATGTACATTTGTTTGACTACACCACTATAGTGCCTCGGAGAGCACGTTAAGCTGTCGGTCCCGGTTTCACTATACCCACCTGTGAAACTGTTTATAGATGGGTTATTGGGTCTATTCAAAACATCGCGACGAGCTAGCCACTTATTCGGTGCAGACTCATACCATCGGCTACGGCGAGGAGGGATTAAAACCCCTCCGCTGGGTACCCTGGGGCCGTCTAGGCGGTCTCGGGCGCCGTAAGGCACCCGTGAAGATATATATATATAAAAGCTAATTGTATTGTCGTTTACGATAAGGTTTGTTAATGTAAATTGAATTGAATAAATAAGTTAAATAAGTCGATGGGTATTTACTTTACCTTAACGTCCACTGTACCCTGGGCCGTGTTCGGAAACGTAACACTTTAACACTGGGTAGTTTAACAGAGTGCGACAAAAATATTGAAAAATGCTTAGAGAAGAAGAGATGCATATAGTGTAGTGACATTACCCAGTGTTAGTTTCCGAACACGGCCCTGGATAACTAGTATTTTTTTAAATTATTTATTAAGGCATTGGTATCAAATACTTGGATAACTAGTTAATATGCCAATGTATACTTGTCAGCTATCCAGGCTAATTTATTTATTCATTTAATGATGGAAACCATACAGCATTAGAGTGATATAATAATATATAAATATGAAACAAGATGCATTTTAAGTTTTCACAGATTACCAAAATTATTAATACTTACTTATATAATATTAAAATCAATTCTTAAAAAAATAGTATGTTCTATAATATATAGTTAAATTATTTATTAAATTAAATATATATATATATATATACCTACCTATATATTTTTTTTATATTTTCAATATTATATTAAACCCTTAAAAAATTAAACATCTTAAGTATAAAAACTAAAAATATATGTAATAAAACCTACCTAATTAAATTAAAAATTTCATCAAACCTCTCCGATGCCGACGAATCACATGCTCCTAATATACTAGCGGCATTGCCGCGCTAAATTGCTAAAGAAATGTTTTGAACAAAAAACGCCCTGGCTTCCTGACTTATCTATTAAAAGTTTTCCTAAGTTAAAAGTAAATTTATTAGAGTCAGGAGACCACGGTCCAAGAGTTTCTACTGCAAAAGCTATAAAATTAAAATTTTGAACAATTGAACTGTATTTGTATTTTTTTTAATTTTCTGCTTTAAGAATTATATAGCATATAGATAATATAAGTTATTTTATTATCTATATGCTAATTATGATCAATTCAGTCCAATCGAAACCTAACTTTTTGTTTTCTAGAAATAAAGTTAATACTGCTTATATAGCTTAGTGGCTTCAAATTCGTGAACGATGTAAATATTAATCTATGACGAGCGTACATTCACAGAAATAAATTGTAGTATTTATAAATTCCCATAGTAATAAACAAGTAAATATGGACATAAGTGAACAATCGTGCTTCAACAATAATACACAGCCCCGGGCGATTGGTCCTAAAATAACAATAAAATTTTAAAGTTCTGCGAATGCAAATCTGTAGTTTTAATCAGGATCGTAACTTGTCCTTTTTTTTACTTACTAGTATTTTGATTTATTTTACCTAGTAGGATTTTTTTAATATTAAACATTTTTTTAATGGTGTTTCTTATATACATGGAGAGGTTGAATTGAAAGGTTTGTTAACGGACAAATTTTCCTATGAAACAATATGGCGCGAAATAAAAAAGATGCTTCTCAATACAAATTTATTATTTTAACAAACATAACTAGTTTGTTGAAAAACCATTTATTTAAAACATGGTTTCATTGGAAAAATTGTTTGATAGGATCAGTAGAGTCTCATATACATGGTGACTTTGAAAGGATGTACTTTGGGTTAATATGAGGTTCTGTTGATCAAATCGAACAACTTTTCCCGTGAAACCATGTGTCGCAAATGAAAACAAAAATTGCCCTCTCCATACAAACTAGTAATGTTAAAATGACAAATTTGTATGGGGAAGTCAAATTTTGTTTTCATTTGCGACATATGGTTCCATGGGAAAAGTTGTTTGACATGGCAAATAGTATTTAAATTTTGTAATTTGTTGGTACGTGATTAAATAATACTAATGATCTACTTAAGACAGTTAATAGAAAATTATTATTTAGATGGTGGTCGATTCTAAAAACATGTAGGTATATCTACAGTATTATATCCTACTTTAATAGCATTTTTGTGTAGCAAATGAATTTATTATTGTTATCCAAAGAAAAGAAAACGCGGGTTCGATGGACATATGAATGATAGTGTCGCCTTAATCTTTTATGAAGACCATTTCTAGATTTTACCTGCCATGTCTGAAATGCTATCTCGATGGAACTTCACTATCAATTTCCACAAATCAAAATTATATCTAGTCTTGACGTGGTTCGCTTTTTATATAGACAGTTCAAAATCACGTAATAGTAACTGCAACATAGTAACTGCAATAATAACATTTAATAGAGCTTCAAAATTAAAGGAAACGCTAGTTTAATCTCAGTAAATCCAAACATTAAACCTTAATTTCAATAGTGGCAAAAATGAGATAAACGCGAATGATACGCGCACGCATGAAACCGAAATGATTGTAAGTAAATTATGATAAATTAGAGTTGAGTTGAGTAAAATCATTGTTATAAAAACGTTTTATGTAACAATTTTTTTTTAATGTAGGTAATCAAGCCTCTCACTAAATTTAGGCACCTGCCTAAATTTAGATTATCTTTTTTGAGGAAAATATACCTACGTGGTGGCCGAGTTGGTTAGACCATTCCGCTAAATCAACGTTGTATGGATTGGATATAAACGGCTAAGCTTATACGTCATTTCACACTTTTGGTAGTCTACTAACAAAATTAGCTGTCAATTGTACATCCATTGGATATCAACTGAACGTTGTATCGACTTTTGACAAATTAGGTATTCTACTATTCCAATCGTGTATGGAAGGTTTTTTTAATGGTATTCTATTAATTTTTGACGTTTAGTTTAACTTGATATCAACGTTCTCTCAAAAGTTTTACTTCAGTTATAATGTCATTTTACAAAAGTTGCTTATTTGTGAATTGTGTAAAAACATTTTATAAAAATGGTTGGATTTCCGTTAATTTCGCAGTGGCTCCAAAGTTTGAAGACATTAGAAATGGCCCAGAGATAGAACATCCGCGTTTCTGATGCTGGCCGGGTTTAGAAACGTGGAAAATATATTTAAAGTAGGGTAGACCGGGTACAGATGTACCATTTTATCTTTAAGGTTAAATTGTGAGATAACTGTTAATATTTAGGCAATAGTGTCAATACTTAATGATACTTAGCTTATTTGGCTACAAGTTAGCATTATCTACGTATCTAAAGAAACAATACAATAATATATATTTGCGTTTAAACAGAACGGGAGAATTGGTACAAATGTCCCCTACGCTGGGGTCAAGTGTACCATAGATTTGAAGAAACGAAACACAATGTTTTAAATAGAAATATGTAATTTTTTAAATGGTTACATCTCAACAAAACATATAGTAATTTAACTAAAAACTGAACACAACTAAAATTCGCAAATTTAATGAAGATAAAATTTTAAAACATAAAACCGGATTTCCCTCTTTAAACAACAAAATCTAAATTAAAGACTATAAAATGTGGTTCTTTAAGCCTTATGAGCTACATTTTTATACTTATAATTCTAATAATCAGTCAAAAATAACGTAAATTGTTAATTAACATATTATATGGAAAATCACGTAGTACAATTGTCCTTGTGGTACTACTATCCCCTGATACAATTATCCTTACAAAGTATCAATATTTTTAATTAGCTGAATATTCTTTATGTTTCAAGAATGACCATTAGCTAAACAGTCCTAAATTTTCATTATGATAACATTTTCATTGTTCGTGGCCATATTTTAGTATGATCCACCCTGAATAGAAATAAATAAACCGTCAACATAGCGATGTGTACATTGCGTTAAAGGGGTTAATTGTACCGCGGGTACAGTTTGTACCGTTACAACCATCCCCGAAAAATTGATACAATTATCCCCTCTAGGTCATTTTGTCGAAATGGCTAAAATTCTCGTGTATTTGAGCTCAACACTACACAAATACGATTACAATATAATGCCAACAATTTTACAAAACTTTTAAACTGACACGGAGTACATAATAATGCTTTAATGTTCTGTTATGACTAAAAATAATAGATCGAAAAAACTTATTTTGGAGGCCTCAAAAATTCTCTTCGCCGTCACAAGCTTTCTCGTCTAGCTGCGTTCATGCGAGGCTGGCAGTTAGAGGGGACGCCTCCTAGTGGGCCCCTGACTCAAAGTCAAAAATATACAGCGCTTAGTTTTAGAGATATTCGCGATGCTACTACCGTACCCTGCTACAACTGTACCCGGTCTACCCTACTACGTTTTTAGGTCCACGGTTCAAACTACCACCGGTGTCTACCAAATGAGTTTTTAATTAAAAAATAGCTGCATGCGTTTGACAACACCACTATAATAGTGGTCCGGTGAGCACGTTAAGCTGTTCTGAGTTCATAATACAACTTAAGTAAATGTTTATAGATGGGTTAATGAGTATGGTTCACCGGTTTTCAGGAGACTACTGCATCGATTTCTTGTGGAGGTGGTAGTCTCCAATGCAATTCGTCATTGTTGCCCCCCCATTTTGTAATCGCATCATTTAGCCGGCGTAGTAGGAGCGTTAAATATTGTTTAAGAACAATATTGGTTGACCCATTCATAGACTTAGTAGGTCTGCTCACCACCAGGTAGATACAAAGTCACATGTTGTGCTCCAATAATAAAAAATATCCAAATATCGCGACTAGCTGCCCACTTTTTCGGTATAGACTCAATACCCTAGACGGTCTTGGGCGCTGTAATTTTTATAGATGTTATTTAAAAAGTTATGTCTGATTATAATTTGTAATTTATTTTCGAATAAATTATTTTAATTTTGTTGCATTTATGAAATTTTGATTTTAAAAGACCATTTTTCAATAATTAATGCAATAGGTAATCGTTGAACTTGTCAATATTTCAGTCTTAAATTATATAAAAAAATCCGACTTAAAATAAATTATTATGAAGAAAAGTAGGTAAATTAGTTTTTTTTTCGGGCCATAAGACGTATTTGGGGCAAACGTCGGATTTAACAACAATAATTTTGGAAAAATACCTATTCGGAACGAACAGACAAATCATATTTATGTGTAACCTTTTCAGGCAAAGCAACCTAAAGCGATTAGTAGTTTTATATTACGTTACAATTGAGTCTTTAATTTTCGATTGGTATTAATTTAAAGCAATATAAAATATTGTATTGTCCTTTCTAAATATGATTACTACTCTATGATATATTTTGTCATATCTAATAATTGTTTACTCTATGGTATATGCAGGACAAAATGTAGTTGGTGAATTTTATAATAATAAAACAGTCTAGTATAATATAAAGTGTATAATAATAAGAATACACTTTTAAATGATATTTTATTTAATTGTAACAGCTATGCCATGTAAAAAGAGCAAAACTTAAAAAAAAAATACAAACTAATATGACAGGCACAGATAAAAAAGAGAACAATGACAGGTTAGCCGAGCAAGCGACGTGCATACGACGTGCAATCGACGTCCATACACAAAGCCGTTTTACATTTAGTAGAATACCAAGTTTCAACTCAACGTCCTTTGCTTTGTAAATGGATCGTGTCGGTAAGTCAAAGTTTTAAAATTAGCGGAATCGGGGCCCAGGTCCCTGGTTCAAACCCCGGTGTGTACCAATGAGTTTTTAATCTTAATATTTAAGTACATTTGTTTAACAACACTCACTATAGGGCCTCGAAAAGTACGTTAAGCTGTCGGTCCCAGTTTCACCATACCCATAACTGTTAAACTGTTTATAGATAGGTCTATCCAAACATCGCGACGAGCTAGCCACTTGTTCAGTGTAGACTCATACCATCGGCTACGACGTGGTGGGATTAAAAAAAACCTCCGCTGGGTACTCTGAGGCCGTCTAGGCGTCTCTTGCGCCGTAGGCACCCGTGATGATATTTATTTTTATCTTTTTTGTTTAAGGTTGATAAACGTGGTAATCTAGTTTTGCTTATATAGACTTTAGGTCATGGGTTAGGTCATTGACATTGGTGTGTACAAATGAGCTTTTTAAAATAAAAATATGTAGATACATTTGTATGACAACACTTCTATAGTTTCACCTCTTTTCATAGTATTGAGCGTAAATTAATATAATAAGAATCGGATGAGTATCAAATGGACACAGATAATTTATTTATTTAAAATTTTATTGCACAAATTTAGTAC
Source organism: Monopis laevigella (assembly GCA_947458855.1). Taxonomy (NCBI): domain Eukaryota; kingdom Metazoa; phylum Arthropoda; class Insecta; order Lepidoptera; family Tineidae; genus Monopis; species Monopis laevigella. The sequence continues at coordinate 16,122,102 of OX381589.1, forward strand.
AAAGGCGGACTTAATGCCGCTAGGCATTCTCTACCAGTCAAACCTTTGGGACAAATTAAGCAGTAAGTAGGTAAAATAGGTGCAGTAAAATACATTTAAGAAAAGTATACAAATATTATACATACACACTAATGCTGACTACATATACATACATATCATAAACTATATTAATAATATACATACATAATAATAAAATAGCAAATATTACAGCAACAGCACAATATAGCACTACCCACAGCTCAATAATTATTTAAAGCAGAAACGCAGGATGAGATGAGAGAGAGAGCGAGCCCAAACGAATAATAAAAAGGAGACACATTCACACATTCAGAAAGTGTTTATACACTAGTCTCTTAAAGATACCCCTGTTAGGAGCTTGTGTGATGTCCACCGGTAGATCATTCCAGAGTCTTGTAGCAGCAACAGGAAAAGATTTTGAGACAAAGGTAGAATGATGAGAAGGTATAGAAAGAGTTGAGTTAGAGGCAGAACGAAGGATTCTATCATGATGCGAGCCGAGGGATGTAAAACTATCCTTAAGGTATTTGGGAGTGTTAGGTTCGTTTAACAAAGAGTAGAGCAGGCAGAGAACCCTGCTGTTTCTCCTACCTCGAATCCTTAACCATTTCAGCTTATATCGATAAGGTGTGACGTGATCATATTTGCGCAGACAGAAAATGAATCTCTCTGCATACATTGTGTAGTCGTTCCATTTTGTTTAGTAATTCTTCCGTTAGATCTACACAACACACGTCACCATAATCAATCAAAGGAAGAAGTAAAGACTGAACAAGGGTAACTTTAGCTTTTATAGGCAGAAAATGTTTAAGTTTATTGAGAGAGTGCAGCGAAGAAAAACATTTACGACTAGTATTAATTACTTTGGTATATATTACCTATTTTTTTCTAATTATAATAAAAAATAACCTTATCATAAGCAAAATAAATATATATCTTAAACTATTTGTATAGCGATGTAACCTATTATTATACTATCAAGTGTATAATCTCAAGGCATTTGCTAAACAATTTGATGGGTATTAATGATGAACTGAATCCAGGATATACAAAATAGGTACTACCTATTTGGTACAATGACTTCAACGCGGAACTTTGTGTCAAGGTAACAGAACATTGTTTAGGTCATGTTTTACATAAATGGATTAACTCTTTTAAACCAATTGAGTCACTATTAAATATAAATGGTACTCGAATAGTAATCCAATTTTGATAGATATTAAAGTAGATTCGTGATGCAAATTCGTCTTTGTCTCCCATCTCGCAATCGCGTCATTTATCCGGCATAGTGGGAGAGATCAACGTAACAACAAAATAATGTGTTGATTGGACCTATTAATTCATGGATTTTGTGAGTATGCTTGCAGTTAAAAAGTCACATGCCATGCAAAGATCGGGAGGAAATCCTTCGAGAGAATTAAGACATTATGCCGTTATTCGTAATTTGGTAAGAAAATGAGGAACCTAGGGGGTAACTTGGGTACAACTGAAGAAAGCTTAACTGATGAAAGAATGGACTTTGACTAAATTTACTTTGTAAAAGCTGAAGAAATTGAAAAGGTAATATAAATTAAAGTCAGCATGCATGACGTTGACAAAGCATCAAGAATGGCGACACTAGTGGCACTCAATTATATTTTTAGTAAAATAAGGAAAATTAAAACTTAAGGTAATTAAAAACATATATAAATGAAGACTATCCCATCTCCCTCTTTAGGTACTCTTCTAGACAGGCATTCCACCCGCATCGCCATTTCACTTCGTATAGGGGCTCCACTATGTACTAAGTCCAGAGACTGTCGAGTTAAGAGCTTTCTTCATGCAAAAAAAAAACCATAAAAATTCAGCGTGGAAATGCAGCCAGCGTCCTTCTTCGGTACATGTACGGATGCGGCATCGGAGGATCTCAACGCTTTTATTTATTTATTGTGTTTTTTTTTTTTTTTAATTAATTTAAAACATTAAGGTATTAACTCTTAGATAAAGAACAAGGAACTTTATTCAAGTACCTCGCATAAACACAGCTTACAGCCTTAACATCGTCGACTAAGTGTTTCGTGACACATGTTTATCTAGGTTAATTACATGGGTAAGTTCGTAAAAAATATTTAGGTAAAATGATTAACAGGATAAATGAAAATTATATACATACAATACATACAAATAAGATTTGTACATATATAAGACTATATATAGGTCACAAATAGCTATATAAGTCAGTTAACCCCCTCTGCAAGAGCATAGGCAAGACGGAATTAATTAACATAATATCAAAAACACCAAAGCAAACTCCAAATTGATTAAAAGCACAACAAAAAACGTACGCTAAGCTTGTCCTACAAAAAGGTGAAAGGCCTAAACATCATGCAAATTAAAGCTGTCTTAACTAAGAAAACTAATTAAATATGACTGGAGCTCATCCGTTAATAAAATAAATAATTCTATCTGACACAAGCTATTAAAGGTTTCGTAAAAGCTACTAGGTATGATGCTGTATATTTCCCCATAAGTATGTAATATGTTGGACTAATGATCATCAAAAGCGCCGACTGTGATGACCCTGTAATTTATATGATAATGTTGTTTCAAATGATACTTATATGTTAAACGAAATAGAGCAGAAAATGATTATGTTACAGGCTATTTTCGTCATTTCAGGTCAAAGAATTCGTCATGTTTGTGTCAGATTATAATCCAATACTTTTGTGGGCGATAGAATAAATAGATTGATTTATTTATTCTATGTAGTGAAATGCTATTATTAAGCAGATCTTCTTCTTACCATGATAGTCACAGTGGAACTCGCTGATTATCCCTAGTCAGAACAAAACAGCGAGCGAAATATAACTAAGTACCTATATTATCGATAATAATATTTTTTGTAGTAAGTATATATATTTTTTTACCTTTCCTACTTATCGAGAATACTTGTTTTTGGCTTACGAATACAGATAAATCTGAGGGGGTGTTTTCTGGACTTTATTTTTGTGTGATTGTGGAGAAGTCATTTGAAACATTTTTTTTAAAAGAGCACTAAGTAGTATTTAAATTTGGTCCGTTGATTCACCTCAAATACGATTGTAACAGAACACATTTAATTGCAAGATACGCATTCACTTATCGAGGGTCAAATCACACAATCTTGGCCAAAACCTGGTTGTCCTCATGTAAACATAAGATATTGCAAAACTGTTAATGGCTTTTTACATAAACGCTGCAAGTGCACATTACATGTATGTAAGTATTATTCGTATTAAACAATGTGCTGTTCTGAGAAAATATGAATGACAATTCTTTACAACACTGTAAGTATTTTTATATCTGGTTTTTAATTATGTACGCATAAGAAATTACAAAACGATTTCTTGCTGCGTTGCTAGACGAAATTCTTCCATTTTCTGTCGTAACTTTGCCTTACTTATTTTGTTTATTGGAGCACAGCATGTGACGTTGTATATACCTGGTGGTGAGTCCTACAAAGTCCATGAATGGGGCAATCAATAATTGTTCTTAAACATCATTGATCGCGCCGACTACGCCGGCTAAATGCGATTACGAAATGGTCGGCGACAAAGTATATTTTAATATACTTGCTGCCTTATCGTCAATTCAACCACCCATTTCGTAACCGTACCCTGAAAGAAGACTACCACCTCGACAAAAAATCGATGAAGTAATTTCTTGAAAACCGGTGAAACCACAGACTAAAATCAAAATATAACTAGGTCTCTTGACGGATTTTACATCTGAATGGGTAAATGGTAATGGTGGTAACGAGTCCGGTCGGTCGGTAAAGAGAGGCCTTCCTAAAAAAAACGGTCTTAATATTGTTAAATTATATATTTATGTTGAGATAAATAACTAGGTATAAATAAAAATAGACTTACAGAATTCAGTTTGCCTGAGGAAACATTGACAAAAAAACTGTGGAATTCTTACTTTTATATAGAATCTGACAGTTACTTTCCGCAGGTCCCCATTCTGCTTATCTGCAGGGTGTCCTACATTACCAATCCCGTTGTAACTTAAAGCTTTAGCCTTTCATAATTATGTTATGTTTTTAATATGATGATAATGTAGCAATGATATTTAATCCTCGTAATGCAAATTAGTATTTATTACCGCATAATATAGCCAGCATAGTGGGAGCGACCAATGCTGTTAACCAACAATGTTTAATCGGTCTTATTAATGGACTGCGTAGGTCTATGCTACGATATGCTCCAATAAAAAACAATATTTCATCTAAAAGCCCTTGGAGAAAACAGAGCTAACCTATATCAATTGTAACAAAATTTCTTAATAGCACCAGTGTTATTGTTGATAGGTTAGTTTCTTAATAACGAAGAAAAATGTAACAATGGATCATCAAAGATTCCTTAATAGCGTAATTCTGATAGTCCGGTCAATTGCGCCTCATAGAATAATTGACAGACGGAGTTTTTAAAACATTACGCATGGTAGCACTACGACCATAATTTTATATTTTATTAATGGTTTAATAGAATTAATGCTGTCAACAAATCCATGGGCATACAGAATCACAGACCCAGAATGTTGCCGCCGTAAGCACTACTAGGTCTGTGCACCAAAGATATAATAGACATATGTGTAACACAGGCAGCAGGGCAGCTGTCACTATGGACCTGGTCTGCCAATAAGACCCTACCTTTCATACTTTTAACTCGATTTATATTGTCTAAATTCTGAAATATTGTAAAATCTGGATTAATCTATCCCGCCACTTGGGCTGGATAAATAAGTGGGTAGCCTTTACCCTCATTTGGATCAAAAGCTGGTTACGCTCATATCGGCAACGTAGCATCAATTATTGTAAAAATTGTACATAGGCGAGCTTAATGCCTTAGGCATTTTCTACCAGCTAACATTTAAGAGAGTAAAATATGCTAAGAGGGCAAAACTGTTTCGAAAAAAGAAATAGATAAAATGTTATCAATGATGCATAACAATACTTCAACTACTTAAATACGTTATATAATATAATACACGCAATACATAAAAAAACATACAATTGCCACGAGGATCTAGTATTCAGATAATGAGTTGTGACCAAGAGTTTAACACTCCGATGGAACGGGCTGATCTTACAGTGAAAGGAAGCACTGCAGTAGTAACCGTAAACGAATCTGAATATTTGGTAGAGACATGTGACGAGTTTTCAGAAGTTTATTGATAATCAAAGTTATTGAAAATCAATGCAAGTAAAAACAAAACAAAGCACGCACTATTTCTACTAGAAAAACCCTTCTCCGCCTATCTGCTGAATGAGTCGGTGTGTGATTCCGTTCGTTTTCCGTTCTCGTCTCGAGCATGAACCGTGAATAACATTTGGTTCACGGCCAATAGCAGGTACTTTACCGAATACACAATTTGTTTTATGATGGGAATCTGTGCTATTGTTTTTGGTTTTAACATTTTTTTTGGCTAAGTATTTGTTTATTGACATTATGACATTTGAATAATTCAAAAGGTACGAATATTTAAATTAATATAATTAATAATAAATGACACTATTAATATTCTGTAAATAATGTCTAATTAAATTACAAGGTGAATTTCAAAGGTTGTACATGCTAATATGAGGTTGTACTGATCAAATCGAACAACTTTTCCTAAGGAAACATGCGTCGCAAATGATAAAATCCTCAAATTAGCCCAACCTCATATTAACCCAAAGTACACACACTTGTACCCCTTCCAAAGTCATCACTTATCTATAGTGTGTATGAGAATCACTATAATTCAGAAATTTTACTCGAAAAAATACTCGTGGCTTGGAAGATTCTTTATAGATATAAAACTGTAAATGAAAAAAAAAATGTAATCTACTCGTACATTGTTGTTTTGCGTAATGAACTCTAAGTAGGCTATAATATAACAATACTCTATCCTTGTATGTCTGTATGTAAGGTACACTTAAAAAGTACTGGACCGACTTATATGCGTTATTTTTGTTAAATAATATTAGCCATTGCGGTAAAATAGGGGCGGTAATATAATACAGGAAATGCAACTTTCTATTGAGGCAGTGATACGATGGGTCTCACACACAAGGCATGGTAGGCACGCCCAACATGTTAAATTTATCTTAGAAATAATAGGTACCTTTTTAAGAACAATTGGTTTTTTCTGGTTTAAAATAGCACGCACACGAAATTATGCACAATCTAGAATTAAATAATAATAATAATATGTAGGACAAATTACACATATTGCTCTGGTCACAAACTAAGCTCTGGGCTTGTACTATGTGTACCAGAAACAACGATATGATACATATTATATTTTATAAACACCCAGACCATGATAAACTGTACAGAAAAATACGTACTAATATTGTTTGCCATGGGTGGGAATCGAACCCACGACCTCCGGATACAACGCCAAAGGCGCAACCACTAGTCTACGGAGGCTGTCAAAATTTATACAAAAAATAGCTATAAATAAATAATCATGCGATGCATTCGCCTGATTCACAGCGAACTCATTACGAATAGTTCATATTACTGGTCAGACTCATTACACTCGTTACCTCACTCATCCATTAGATTGCTTGTGGTTACTTTACCTGTCACTATTGAACTGATAGTGCATTGATAGAGAGCGAAAGTACTCAATAGTTTTGTACTGATTCTGGTTATCATGCGTCTATTAGCTTAGGTTTAACTTACCATAGATTTGAGTAAACTCATTACGGGTCGGGTTAATAGTCGTTGCTAAGCAATTGCTAATGCTTCGCCGATGCTTCGGACTGTCAAACTGCATATACAAAAATAAATTTTGGTAGTCCCAAGCAATGGCTTAGGCTAATCAGGGACTATTAATCTGACCATACGAATCTTGTTTCACATTTCTGATCAGACTCGTTACACTAGTTACCTCAGTTGTCCAATTAAATTAGTTGTGGTTACTTTACCTATCACTATTGAACTGATAGAGCATTGATAGAGAGCGAAATTACTAAATAGTTTTGTACTGAATTTGGATATCACGCGTCTATTAGCTTAGGTTTAACTTACCATAGATTTGAGTAAACTCACTATGAATTTTCTTTCACATTTATGATTAGACTCATTACACTCATTATCTCAATCATCCATTATATTGGTTGTGGTTACTTACCTGTCAATATTGAACTGATAGTGCATTGATACAGAGCGAAAGTAATCAATAATTTTGTACTGATTCTGGATATCATGCGTCCATCCTAGGTACAAAATAAACCTAGTCTGTACTTGATACTTTTTTTCTAGGCTATCGATACAGACAAAATTATTTATTATATAGATAAGTAGAGTTTTACTTAAAAACTACCCCCTTAACCCCTTGCTAAGGGCATGTCACCCTATTTACTAACTAGGTATATGCTCTAGGTACAAAATAAACCTAGTCTGCACTTGATACTTTTTTTCCACGCTATCGATACATACAAAATTAATAATTATATAGATAAGTAGAGTTTTACTTAAAAACAACCCCCTTAACCCCTTCCTAAGGGCATGTCACCCTATTTACTAACTAGGTATATGCTCTAGGTACAAAATAAACCTAGTCTGTACTTGATACTTTTTTTCTAGGCTATCGATACAGACAAAATTAATTATTATATAGCTAAGTAGAGTTTTACTTAAAAACTACCCTCTTAACCCCTTGCTAAGGGCATGTCACCCTATTTACTAACTAGGTATATGCTCTAGGTACAAAATAAACCTAGTCTGTAGTTGATACTTTTTTTCTAGGCTATCGATACAGACAAAATTAATAATTATATGGATAAGTAGAGTTTTACTTAAAAACTACCCCCTTAACCCCTTGCTAAGGGCATGTCATCCTATTTACTAACTAGGTATATGCTCTAGGTACAAAATAAACCTAGTCTGTACTTGATACTTTTTTTCTAGGCTATCGATACAGACAAAATTAATTATTATATAGATAAGTAGAGTTTTACTTAATAACTACCCCCTTAACCCCTTGTTAAGGGCATGTCACCCTATTTACTAACTAGGTATATGCTCTAGGTACAAAATAAACCTTGTCTGTACTTGATACTTTTTTTCTAGGTTATCGATACAGACAAAATTAATAATTATATGGATAAGTAGAGTTTTACTGAAAAACTACCCTATATTTCTGATCAGACTTGTTACACTAGTTACCTCAGTTGTCCAATTAAATTAGTTGTGGTTACTTTACCTATCACTATTGAACTGATAGAGCATTGATAGAGAGCGAAATTACTAAATAGTTTTGTACTGATCATGATTATCATCGTCCATTAACTTAGGTTTAACTTTCCATAGGTCACAGTAACCTCATTACGAATCTTGTTTCACATAATAATTTCTTCCTGAAATCAAAAATTCCCCTCTATGCCTAATTGGATTTATTTCAAAATACTATGATGGCCGAGTTGGTTAGATCTTAGACTTAATTACACTACAGTTTTTTTTAGGACCGATTGTTTAATAAATGAACAAAATCGGAGAACACGTTAAGCTGATGGTCTCAGTTTCACTTAACCAACTTGTGAACTGTTTATAGATGGGTTATTTATTGAACGAGCAACGAGCTAGCCACTTGTTCGGTGTAGACTTATACCATCGGTAACTACAAGGTGGGATGACAAACCCCCTCGCTGGATACCCTGAGGTCGTCTAGGCGGTCTCAGGCGCCGTGATGATATTTATTTAAATTAAGTATTTATATTTGGGGGCATCAAAAAGTTAATCTATTGTAAATTTCAACTCGATTTTCGAAATTAATGTAATATTTAAAGACTGACTCGTATTGCAAATGATTATTTTTTGTCGCCGCCCATTTCGTAACCGCAACATTTAGCCGGCGTAGAGGGAATGGGCAATGCTGTTATACAATCATGTGAAATGACACCATTCATAGACTTTGTAGATCTGATTACAATAAATCAGACAAAGTTACATGCCGTGGTTCAATAAAATAAAAAGTTTGAACCTCAGTATCTTTACTGATAGTATACTGATCTGAGGTTCGAACGTTCACAATATAATTAATACTATAGGTTCTTCTTAATTATTCTTTTACTTTACAGTTTGAACTGTTGGGATGAAGGGGATTCATTGATACCTAGTTTTTGGTAAACAACTTTTCACTTACTGTAAAAGTTTAAACTCATGTTAGAGTTAGGTACTACTGTACTAACACATGCGGGCTCTAAAGTAAAGTTGTATTGTAGGTCTCCTCTGTTACTTTCTTCAATATTAGCGACTTATTAGCATACTCCTAAAAATTGGTTATGAACTCTTGAAGTGGGTAATCTCGTAACCAATTTACCGGGCAATTTGGGCATAAGATAATAACTGGATAATTTTAATGGAGAATTGTTATATAACTTATCATTAAGTCGACATTATTAGTTTTCAATGGTTACTTTTATTCTTATTGAAATTTCTGAATAAGTGCAATTTATATATTTCATCTCCCTTTCCCTTTCATCTTCCCTCGCATTACACAAAATTCAAAAAATCGTGAAACAAGTACTTAAGTAAAAAAATGTTGTTTTTTATTATTTTGTACCAATTTTGAACGCTACTGAGTAAATCACCTTTCAGGGTGCGGTTACGAAATGGGTAGTTGAATTGATGATAAGACAGCGAGTATATTAAAATATAATCTTTGTCGCCGCCCAATTCGTAATCGCATCATTTAGCCGGCATAGTGGTAGCGATCAATATTGTTTAAGAACAATTATTGATTCACCCTATTCATGGACTTTGTAGGTCTGCTCTCCACCAGGTTGATACAAAGTCATATGTCGTGCTGGGTGCTCCAATAAAAAAAAATCAGTCAGGACAATCTCTTTTATACCTATCTATATGACAAATATAGTAAGAAAATTGTTAAATTAGATCTTTAAAAGTACCTAAAATAAGTACTAAAGGTACACGTACCTAATTCATTAGAAAAATATGCCAAACATTACAAAGAGGTTGTAGTATTTAAAATACATTTGCATACAATTGCAAGAGATGACAGTAGGATGTTCTGTATTGGCATTTGTAGGCAGGTGTACATAAATTGGTACAGCAATGTTCAGCGATTGTGCATTATGTTATTATGATTCACTGAACACCCACATCATTAAGTCAAATCTTTTGTTAATTATCTAACTTGCGATGAGTAAGATCAAATTAAGGCTTTATGTGAATATGCTCAATAACATTATTTAAGTATGTGTTAGAAGATATGTTTTTAATTTACTCTTGGTTATTAGTGTCAATTGATTAAATACTCGTCAGTTGTAATAATACATTTTTAACTAAATCTTTAATTATAATTACATTTTATTGTTCATTTTCTGAATTCGAACGTTATTTTGTATTTTTTTTCGTTTTGAGAGAATTGGTGCCACAGTCATAATGCAAATTGTTCATATCCCTAAGTGGATACTTTAAATATATATATATATATATATATATATATATATGATTTATGTTACACTCCAATTTAAAAACTTTTTTTTAATACAAATAGTCTAGACACGCGTAAAAATCTATGTTTGAAAAAGAAAAAAGATATTAGTATTATTTCTATTGAAATAAATTAAAATTCTAACCTATCCATTGTCAAAGCTCAGTGAGTAAAAAGAACATTATAATTCCTTTAGTCAAAAAGAACAGCATGTATTATTTTTGGTCAAAAGGAATACATATTATTTTTACTCACTCTTCGTAAAATTGAGACTTATAATATACTTAACACGTTTTGTATTAAAAAAAACAAGATCAAAAGAAGATTGCCTAAGATTAATAATCTTGTAAACCTTGAAAATGGAAGTGATTAGGATCCAATCACAGGTCCGGATGTTATCATTAATTTTGAAGAACAAGCGATTAATTATGAATTAAATCGATAAACAATAGCAGACAATAAAGGCGTGGGAAATTTAATGAGTGAATCATTACAACCTAAAGTTTGTTATATTGCATTGTGTTTAAAATCTTCACCTGCTTAAATTAATTATTTTTAAACAAAACTATTCAGAGTACGGTTGCGAAAAGGGCAGTTGATAGACAATTTTAAGCATCTTTTTATAAAGATTTTCCATTTTCTGTTGCCCATTTCGTTACCACATTATTTAGCCGGCACAGTGGGAGAGACCAAATACTGTTAAACAACCGTGTTGTTGGGTGTTGATTGACCCTATTCATGGACTTTAGGGTCTGCGTTATTAATCAGGTAGATAGTAAGTCACATGTTGTGCTTCAATAAAAAAATAAAAAGACTTAAAATTTAGGATAGAGTCCAAATATATTTTTTAGAATTCAGACTGTGTCGGTTTGTCAAGAATTTAAATTTATTGCACAAAGAATTAAATCCATAACCTCTGAAGAAGCGCCACTACCTCTTATAGCAAGTATAGTACTTGTATCTGGTTCAATGCAATTTTGATAAATAGAAAGCACTAATTATAGTATTGCTTTCTTTCTATTGGTCAAAATTGCAATCTTTCTATTGTTTTGTAAACAGTAAGTACTGTTCTAAGATTTGGTAGTATCTAGGTTATGAATAGAACACAGAGCGGTCAAATCCTTTAGTACCTGTATTATCTCCATACACAATTAATTATAATATTATGACACTTTTAATAATTAAATTTTAGGTTATTATATAACTTTATATAGCTCCTAAATTTGATACAGCGGATTGTTTATTGCTTCTGTCTAGAATGCATAGTAATTAATAAATCGATAACGTACGAACAATGGATGGCTTTTGTAATAGTGAAACATGTTAGGTAACCTACCGCGGTATTGGAATGTGCTCATCTCTGTTCAAAAGGTTACGACGAGGTCGAATGAGACCCAACTATGCTAAAATGTAAGTATAGGTATAGGTATAATGCTAATAATTATTATGTATGTCGCGTAATAATAAATATTCTGGATAATGTAATATCTTATAATCGAATCTTCTTAGTTACAAGGCAAGTAACGTAAATAAGTTTTATAAAACAGATTTTTTTAAAATATATAGCGGCAAATCTATGGCTCTAAAGAACGTAGAATAAATCCCTATGCACTTTTTTGTGTAATATGTTTACTTTAAAGGATTGGTCGTCTTGACGCCCATATATATGTAGTTCAAATATTACAACTTGGCATACCAACATAATCATAGTACAATTATTATTTTTATGTTGGTAATTGTACGTAGCATTTTAGCAGATTATACAAAAACCGAAGAATATAATCAGCCCCTGTGTCTAGCTTTCGTGGACTATGAGAAAGCCTTCGATTCGATAGAAACATGGGCGATGCTTCAGTCCCTTCAGCGATGACAAATTGACTACCGCTATATCGTTGACATATGGACATATCGTTGTTTCTGGTACATAAACTAAACTCTGGGCTTGTTCCTAGAGTGTAGCTTGTGACCAGATCAATATGTGTTAATTGTTCTACATAAAAAAGAGTAATATTTAAATAAATAACAAAATTCCGATCTGTAATGAATGGAGTTATTTATAATATAATATAAATTCTAACCCAAGATATTAATGTTTATTTAAAAACTGTTCTAATAGTAAGCATTATAATTTATATTTTAATATAAGTCAGTATGGCGTGTTTTAAAGTTCGCATGGAAATATTATTTTTATTATACTAATTCCTAAGTAGCATTTATATAATGTTATATCTTATATGTCTTAGACATTTTATATACGTACTTTACTGTTTCTTTCAAAGACATTTATTTCGATCTTCAAGAAAATCAATTTTGAAGTTTTAAAAGGGCCTTTCCAAGGCCGGCTGTTGCGACTTATATGAAATGTTTCCAAGTCTGTACTAGATAGGGCCTTATTTAATAGTTGGGTAGAGACGGTACAGTACCTCCACCATGTGTTTTTATTAAATTATCTTTAACGTATGTCATGTGAAGTACAGTTTAAAGAATAGGGATCCGGGTTCTTTCAATAGGAAGAGTTTTTTTGGACTGTCAAAAAAAAACATCCTTATGGTGGAATTCTACACCTGAAACAGTAAATAAAGAACTTTTTTTTTCTTTTTTTTATTGGAGCACGGCTTGTGATTTTGTATCTACCTGGTGGCGGGCAGACCTACAAAGTCCATGAATGGGGTCCATCAATAATTGCTCTTGAACAACATTAATTGCTCCCACCATGCCGGCTAAATGATGTGATTACGATATGGGCGGCGACAAAGACAAACTATACTATTTATATTTTAATATACTCGCTGCCTTATCGTCAATTCAACCACCCATTTCGTAACTGCAACCTGAAAGGAGACTACCACCTCGACAAGAAATCGATGCAGTAGTCTGAAGTCTCCTGAAAACCGGTGAACAGATAGAACCGAAACATGACTAGGTCACTTGACGGTTTTTGCATCTGTATGGTGGTAGCGAGACCGGTCGGTCGGCCTAACGAAGTTATAGAGAACTGAGACTGCTTAACAAAACGTCATGGTAGAGTTACTGAGTGCAGTTAGTATATTTAACAATACCGTTTTTAAGCTCCTCGTTTATTCACCATAAGAATTCCGTGAAGGTAATTTTATTTATTATGTGGTAAGTTATGTTAGATGGACGACCGAGTAGCCTCAGATGACCCGTGATAGGGTGCGGTTATGCAACAAGCTAACCAGTGAGGACGCATCGCAAGCTTGCATTTATCTCGCGTTACTCTTGGGACCATAATTTAACTTTATTTTTTAAGACCAATCAAGCTTTTTTTTCGAACATATTCTACCTATGTTTATATTTTGTAGTAGAATAAAGTTCAAGAATTTGGCTATAGCCCATAGTTTTATATTGTAACGAAACAAATTGACTTTTTTTTTCTTTTTCATATATAATAATTTCACTATTTTCAGTTGCCTGTCTACCTCCTTACCTATTTAAAAAAAAAAAAAAGCGAGAAATTTAGTTTTCTAACAACCATACCAACCTTTGGGAGTTAGTTAAATAAAGCATAATTTGTAATATAAAATAAAAACAATTTTAATAAAAAAAAAATAGATTTCGGTCTCCTGATGAAGCCTTCTCGGCCCAGTCACTGTATTCGAGTTCGTTTCCACCTTCTCAGTTTTGTTAAATATACAAGATAACGTAGTAGGATACCGGGAGCCACAAAAACTGCATACAGTGCTTTGAAGGATGTTCATTATTATTCAACTTTCACTATCGGACCAACTTTGTATTTTTTTTAAATATGTTAAATAGGTACCTACCAACGTTTGTATTAGACTCTTTAACAATTCGAATTATGGAGTCTCTACATCGCAAATTAATTGCATGGTCAACATTCTACACACGTTTTGTAACTTACGGTACGTTAGATACGCGCTGCGTTTACTGTAATTGCTTGTTTTAGTAATCTTCATAATAATATTGTGAAATATGCTTACTCAGCTTAATTTCCTACAATTAAAAGAAGCTTTAATATTTCATTAGCTAATCTTGTTATTTAATTAAATATGTAAGTAGGTGTTTCCGGCTTGTTAGATAAGACCTTTTATATCAATTAAACAGCATTTATATCTCTACCCGTAAGTCAAACATTCAAAATTGTGATAATCAAAAAATGATTTTTTTATTTTTTTTTATTTCCCTGCCCCGGCAACAGGGTCTACCCTAGCCGGAACTCGGCCCCTCCGAACAACCGGGGTCGAAAAGACCAAGTAGTAAATGCTTTTTTGTCTTACTACGTGGCATACCTATACCTACCATAAGGCGTAATGAATTTGCTTATTTCTATTTTTACATATTATTTTAAAATTCATTGATTTACTGCACAAAATAACAATAATTATTAAGATGCCAGGATTTGCGATTTCGAACATCTAAAAGCATTTAAATGTTGTTTTCAGTGATATTAAAGTTTTTTTTTATGAAAAAAGAACATTGAGGTGTAAATATTACTTACTCGATCCTAATTAGATAGTATTTTTATAAAAATCTATCAAATTTTGAATAGACACCTAACGTTTGATTTGTAATTCTAAAAATATTACTTTAGTTGTTATTTCAAAACTTAAAATATGTTTTATAAAGAAATTATGTATATATTGATTAAGTAAAAAAAAATCTACACCTCCGTGTTCTTTTTTTCCAAAAAAAAAACTTTTTTATCCTAAAAATAACATTTAGATATTTTTTGACGCCCGAGTTGGCGAATCCTTTTCCTGTACACTTAAGGCGAGGAACAACTTGAATCATAAAAACTGATTTGCACGCACACAAATTCATTGTATGGTGTGACAAAAATCCGTATATTACAGTCAAAATTCGTAGATAATACCATCACGGATACCTATTTGACTCCCGAGAACCGTTTAAACGGCCTCAGGGTACCCAGCGGAGGGATAAACTCGTCCTCATTTCGCCGATGGTATTCGGAGGCAACACCTAACAATTGGCGAGCTTGTTGCGGTGTTTATGATGAAATAGCCTCGTTGTATAAAGCGGTCACCCAACCCAGGCAATTCTCGCGCTTTCATCTCGATTTGATATTTTTGAACTAAAAATTACATAATATGGCATTTTTCGTTCAATATTTATATATTTATTAATTAATATTAATTATTTATTTCGTTTAATGTTCACGTTAAATTTTTTCAGAAACCCAACTTTTTTATTCATTTATTCGATTACTATTTTTATTCATAATATAACGTGTCCACTGTATTATTTTTGCGCTTTTAATTTAATGCTAAGGCATCAAATATGACGAAGAAAAATTACTTGATTTCACGTTGGTCTGGCCTATATTAGACGAGCCCAGCAAATTAAATAATTTAAGAAATAATAATACAGATTTTCTTTTATGTCTCTTTGATAATTTGATTTTGAGGTCATGGGTTCGATTCCCACCCATGGCAAAAAAAAACTACTACGTTCTTCTGTACAGTTTGGCATGGTCTGGGTGTTTATAAAATATAATATGGATTATATAGTTGTTTCTGGTATACATGATACAAGCCTAGAGCTTAGTTTGTGACCAGAGCAATATGTGTAAATTGTCCTGCATATTATTATTATTATTATTATTAATAATTTGAAGTCACTATACACAATTACCTCCACCATCTATTATATGTAACTTAATCTAGTTAAGTAGGTAATTATAAACGTGGAAATTTATATAATTTTCGCAAGAATAAAATAGATAACAGATACTTCCTAATTAAAATTCCTACACCTCTTCAGTGCAGTTATAATATTATTAATAGACCATTTCCTTTTCAATTATAATAAAAGTTAAGTAAGTATATAATTTTATAAGTAATACCTGGCGTGAAAGTAAATAAAAAAACAAGACGAAGACCCTGACTGGTCTGCTTAAAATATCTTAAGAACTAAATCAACAAATTAAACCCATCTATTTTGATAATTGACCTAGGTATATAAAATTATATCAAGTTAATTCATAAACTATAGTATATATCTCTTCTTTTTAATAAGGTAGGTTTATGCCTGAAAGATACAATATGCCATAAGTGGAAATCGAACCTACAATCTCCGGAAACAACGTCAAATGTAATTCGAAGTAGTAACTAGTAGTTACTAACTATAAATATAAAATTGAATCGTTAGTCACGCTAAAGCTTAAAAATATGGCCAAAAAGTCGATTTGAATTAAACAAAAAAAAATATGTTCACTTTAATACAGGGATGGTTTAAAAAGAAAAATAATAGGAAAAATACTAAAGAAATACTATTAAGTAATCCTATATACCTATATAATGCGGAATCAACTTTTCCCTGGAAGTAGTTTCCATGTATGTCGCGTGATCGCGCGTTATAAATTCATCATCTTTGTAGGCGAAACGAAGTTAGAAGAAAAAAATAAGTAATATTTTAATTAAAGCTAATGGACATTTAACAGGTTTAGATTAGGTTATGCAATATAAAGAAGCGGAGACATGAATGGGCGAGTAAAAACATTATTGTAAAGAAGCCTATCAAGGCGGGCACAATCATAGCTTGGATCAGATGAGAGTTTAAAAATCCTCTTGGAATACTTTGTGGACAGAAACAATAGTTATATAATAGATATATTGTCGTAACCAAGTGTTACTTGGTTGAATTATTGTTATGGTTTAGATATTTATCACTTCTTCTTCATGTTTATTACCTCATAAAATACCCAAAGGTTATTTAAAAAAAACTGGTGACTTGCATGTATGAGGAGAGTTATAACTGTCGAATAGGCAAAAGGAAGAAAATTTTGTGAACCTAAATAGAACCTAGCGTGAAGTAAATAAAAATTAGGGAAGATATCCTGACTGTATGTTCGCTTGAAATATCTTGAGGATTATCTAATTGTCTTAGCATTTTAATAAGTGTGAAATGACCTAATAATTCAAAGTTATCTTATCTTATTGTACATATATTTGGGATTGACACCAGTCAAAACACCCCACGGCCGTAACCTGGATTTAATATTGGGGGTTTAAGCTACGTTACATTTTAGTTTTTTTTGCCCAGAATTTATAATGAGAAAAAAAAAACGCCATCGTCACAGTATCACCTATTATATATAGGTAGCATCTTCTTGTCCGAAATTCACCTATTACATATAGTAACTCCTTGTCCAGGATTTTTAATGGCCAAAAAAAACCCCATGGTCACAATATTACTTATTAATGTCTCTTAAATTATTAAGCTACGTCTTCACAATATTTTTGCCAGTACCCTTCATTACTTTTCGGGGGGGGTTCCATTCTCCAACACCGGCACCTGCCTACTCCCCATGCCTGATTTATCTATTTTCATGGATTTCGGGAGGGATTTAAACCCCCAAAACCCTCTCTTGATACGCCCATTCCTATTCACGCCACACCTCAGTCCTGCCTGTCCCCTAATAAGTTATTAATATACTTGAGGACATTAAAATACCATCACGGGTACCTTTTTGGCCCCCGAGAACCGTTTAAACGGTCTCAGGGTACCCAGCGGAGGGATTAACCCATCCTCATTTCGCCGATGGTATTCGGAGGCAACACCTAACAAGTGGCGAGTTTATTGACATTATCAAGGTTATTAATTTAGGTGAAGGAGCATGTCCTAGGTATTACGAAACAACAGACGTGGTATTTTCATGATAATAATAAATAAATACTATCACGGGTGCCTATTTGGCTCCCGAGAACCGTTTAAACGGCCTCAGGGTCCCAGCGGAGGGATTAACTATCCTCATTTCGCCGATGGTATTCGGAGGCAACACCTAACAAGTAGCGAGCTTGTTGCGGTGTTTATGATGAAATAGCCTCGTTGTATATATTATTATGATGGTATGAAAACGAAAGTGCCATAAGGCCTAAAATGTTTAAATATGAGAACAGAAGATATTCCACTTGTCGTATAAACTCAAAACAAAAAAGTTCAAACAAAATCAATCAATGCTCAAGGAGAAAGAACTTCTAAGCGGTAACAAATATGGCATTTCGTTCCATAATTTAAAGAAACAAACAGTGTTTTTCTTTATCTATTTCGTCGATAAGTCCTAACTAACATTTTTATGTAAAACATTTTTCTCTTTCAACGGACATAAAACTTAATTTTGCATGGACCTAATTGTTTCTAAAAGTTATTTATTATTTTAAAAGCTCTTATAGTTTTGTCAAAATAGCTACTTAATACAAACAATTACATATTTTTTATGACATTAACTAAACTTAAACTTTAATATGTACATGTTAAAATTCAGTTAGGAAGTCACTTCATCAACGAAATTAAGATTTTAATAAGTGTGTGCAAGACAGATTAATATTCGTGATTTCTACTTTGCAAGGTGTGCTACACGTACCTATATTATATTCCCAAAGTTGGCAGTTTATTTTTTACGGCGTGCGTAAAGCACCCATGATGATAAATATATATCCTGTTGAAATAAGGAAACTTGATTAAGTAAATGTGATAAAATTACCCAAACAGTTCTCCAATTAGCACCAGATATGCGTATTGTGTGAACAAAGCCTACTTCCGGTGAGATGCACACAATGCTTGATACCGATAACCCTACTTAATCTGTGTAGGTGTCTGTCGGTTAAGAGCGCTCGTACACAACCGACAATCCGAAGCCAGTCTCATACTAACGCATTCTATAAAATACAGTCTTAAAAAAACATCATGTCATATTTTTGACTTATTAACTAAATTGAATAGTATTGAATATACGTGGTGGCCGAGCTGGTTAGACCTTGGACTTAAAAACACTTAGGTCTCTGGTTCGAATCCCGGTGTGTACCAATAAGTTTTTAATTAAAATATTTATGTACATTTGTTTGACAACACCACTATTATTATAGTGCCTCGGAGAGCATGTTAAGCTGTCGGTCCCGGTTTCACTATACCAACTTGTGAAACTGTTTATAGATGGGTTATTGAGTATTCAAAACATCGCGACGAGCTAGCCACTTTTTCGGTGTAGACTCATACCATCGGCTACGACGAAGTGGGATTAAAACCCCTCCGCTGGGTACCCTAGACGGCGGTCTCGGGCGCTGTAAGGCTCCCGTGATGATATGTATGTATGTATGAATAGTAGGCATATAGTATAATAACTTGTTAGTAATATTAGCGCTTTAAATTTTGCTATTAAAAAAAAGGTGGGACTTTCGATGCAAAAACCGACGTAGTAACTTAGTAATGTTTCGGTTTTAGTCTGTGGGTTTAACGCGGTATTCAGAAGTCCGCTGCATCGATTTCTTGTCGAGGTGGTAGTCTCCTTTCAGAGTGTGATTACGAAACGGGCAGTTGATTTGACAACAAAACAAGACTCGTAATTCAAATAAATTTGTCTTTGTCGCCACCCATTTCGTAACTGCATATTTTTTCCGGCATAGTGGGAGTGAACAATGCTGTTAAACAACAATGTATTGATCGTCTCCATTTGTGGACTTTGTAGATCTACTTACCATCAGGTAAAAACTTATCTAATTCTTTGGTAGCTTTACAATATATTTTATAAATAGTAGATAGGTATATAGGTGTCATATCTAAACTGTTTACAAGAACCGCCTTCTCAGAGTTGGTCCTACATACTGTACCTACGTACAAAAGAATTCAACGCGTGTTTCCTATAAACTAAAATAGTTATAGTATGTAGAACATTTCACACATATTGCCCTGATAACAAACTAGGCCTAGGCCTATAAGCATGCCTATATAGGCCTAGTTTGTTATTAAGAAGAAATAATAGTAGAAATACTATAAGGGATAACGCAACAAACATCTCCAGAAGTAGTGGTCTATTTAACTTAAAGTTCAGATCCGTAAATATTTTTTCTTTAATCCTCAAGCCTCAAGTGAAAAAGTGTGCAGATCAAAAATATTTTTAAAAAGATACGACGAAAATAGTTGTAGTATAGCATGCCGCCCGCAGCCCGCATGCTGCCCGCAAGGTTCACATTATTTGTGCTGGTATTAACGCAAGATATACACTATGGTAGAGATATTTTTTTTTATAATTAACAAGGTCCGAAATGGATCAATGTACTTTTTTTTTCTGAACACCCAAAAATACTTTGAGCCATGCTGGATCAACTAAAATGTAAGAGTACAATGGCTGGTCTTACTTTAAATCTTTTAAAAATCAAACAAAACATTTATGTATATAAAGAGACACAATTTCCTGGGAACATTTGTGGCCTTCCATTAACTAGGTTGCCGACCTCTGATGTCTAATCCAATCTACTCGAATTTATCGAAGAAATTAAATATTGTAGGTAAATTAAATAAATATAAGTGAATTGAATGGTTTTTGAGAAAAAAAACTGAACAAGATCTATAGCTCTACCATCTTTCACTTACTGTACAGTTTAAACTGTAAACTGTAGGGATCCACTAATAGAATCGCTTATTTGTTTTCGACATTACAAATAATCTCTTCCTATTGGTGGATCCTTGCAGTTTAGAGATTCAGAACGAAACAAGGGGGAACAAAACAATTTTTACACGTAATGATCTATTTACCGACCGCCTCCGTAGACTAGTGGTTGCGCCTTTGGCATTGTATCCAGAGGCCGCGCCGGTTCGATTCCCACCCATGGCAAAAAATATAGTATACGTTTTACTGTATAGTTTGTCATTTTCTGGGTGTTTATAAAATATAATATATATATATATATATATATATATATATATTAGTATCATTGTTACTGCTACACATAGTACAAGCTTAGAGCTTAGTTTGTGACCAGAGCGATATGTGTAAATTGTCCTAAATATTATTATTTATATCTAGAAATATGTGTTATACCGCTTATATTTTTATATTTGGGTGTCTTCTGTATACATTTTCTTATTTTGGAGGTGTTAGTACAAAAACTCGCCGTCGATTTTATCCCACATTAAAAGCGTAGGTAGTAGTTGAAATATCTTTTTATACACAATATTTGATCATTCTTTAGCGAGTTTCGTAGTAGATAAATAAAAAGTTACGTGATTTCAAACGTTATTTCAAAACTATATAAACATACTCGTAAAACTATGAATCGTAATATCCGGCCTAAATTACGATCACGTTTTTGATAAATTAAATTACGAACACCTTCATAAAAATAAAATCGTGTACGATGGAAGGATAGCTGTTTAGGATTTTTTAAAATTACAATTGATAAATAATAATTTGTTTAACCTTAAACGTGCCTGAGAAAGCATCGACGATCTATTTAACTTAAAAAGACCCAGTACTATCTGAAAAACTTATATACATTTTTGTACTTAAACCATCATGTAAGATGGTTTAAACAGCCTTCGTCGTCCATGACCTTTCTAATCGATAATGCCAAAAAATTATCTGAGATTGAATGTTTTAAAAAGATTTTAAGTAGATAGGTACTCGTAATTAATTATAAGACGATCTGTAAGAAATTATATCCATTAAACTTTTTATCATTTATTTAAATAACAATAATAATATATAAATAAATTACCCTAAAGAAACATTATTAAATAATAAAAATAAAACTTAAAATAATTACCTATTAAAAATATATGAAAAAAAAAAGACCTGCCTAAAGAAAAATATATTTAAAAAATGAAAACAAAACAACAACAAAAAAAACCCCTAAATAAACCCTACATATATATATAAATATACTCACAAGTTATAACCATTAAACGAATTGTAATTTCACTATATGCGATAGTTATTTTGTACTTAGTTATTCTTATTGCATTAAATTGTAATAACTTTGACCTTATAAAGGTCTCGAGATTCAATAAATTATTTCCAATGAATCTATTTATGTTTTTTTACGATATAGGTAAGATGGATTTGTCACAGAAAAATCTTGATATTTTTCATACAATCTATTTTTTATGTTTATTGGAGCACCGTGTGACTTTGTATCTTACCTGGTGGTAAGCAGCTACTAAGTATATAAATGGAGTATTACATTGTTATTGACAGCCTCCGTAGACTAGTGGTTGCGCCTTTGGCGTTGTATCCGGAGGTCGTGGGTTCGATTCCCACTCATGGCAAAAAAAATAAAAATAGTACCTTGTTTTCTGTACAGTTTGTCATGGTCTGGGTGTTTATAAAATATAATATGTATTATATCGTTGTTTTTGGTACACATGGTACGAGCCTAGAGCTTAGTTTATGACCAGAGCAATTTGTGTAAATTGTCCTACATATTATTATTATTATTATTATTTATTTTACAGCATCGATCGCTTTCACTATGCTGGCTAAATTATGTAGTATAAGATACCACAAAGCCGGATTTGATGTACTGTAATTTCCTCGCTAATTTATTTTTAAATCAACTGTCATATAATATATATTTGTCATTCGTTATATCAATATAATAGCAAACGTAGTTTTTAATACTAGGTAGGTATCTAATGTTGTAATATTTATTTGATACATAGAATCACATGGGATTAAAGTATTATTAAATATTGCCTAATATTCGCCTGATATATGGCCTCTGATTGGAAATAAATTGGAATATCATAGTTCGAAAGCTAATTAAAAATTTGCTTTAATAGTTATTAATAATACCTTGCATAATAATTTGATTTAATTATTATGTATAGAAATAAGTCAGCTTAAAATGGTGATTATAATTACTGTTTTAGGGCAAATAGACATTTAGGAGATTTAATTTAACTAAAGGTAATATTTAGAAATCGTAAATGACACTCCCTTGTCGGTAGTTTTTTTTTAGATTGAGGCACGGCATGTGTCTACCTTATGGCAAGCAGACCTACAAAGTCCATAAATGGGGTAGATCTTAGTGTTTAAGAACATGAATAGCTCTGACTATGCCGGCTAAATGATAAGGTTACGGTTAAAACCGGGTAAACAAAACCTAAACATGACTAGGTCACTTGAGGGTTTTTGCATATGTAAGGTAAGGAGACTGATCGGTCGGTCTAGCGAAGTTATAGAGACGTTCCTCTTACATAATAATTATAGTTTACCAACTACTATAATATTCTCTTAGCTCTTCGTATATGATGGATAAGCCTTTATCCATATTTTTATTATTATACAAATTAAATGAAATATTTACAAAAAAATGCACTTTATATAGCATCCAGGCCTTACGGCGCTCCTAGACCGCTTAGACGGACCCAGCGGTTAGGGGGTTTTTAATCCTACCTCGTCGTAAGCGATGGTGAGTATACACCGAACAAGAAGCTAGCTCGTCGCGATGTTTGGATAGACTCGATGACCTATCTATAAACAGTGTCACAAGTTGGTATAGTGAAACTGGGACTGACAGCTTAACGTGCTCTACGAGGCACTAAAGTGGTATTGTTAAACAAATGTACATACATTTTTAGATTAAAAACTCATTGATACATACCGGGGTTCGAACCAGGGACCTAAGTGTTTGTAAGTCTAAGGTCAAACGAACCCGGCCACGACGTATATTTTTATTTATTAAGACAAACAATAATGTTAATATTTTATTATAATAGTATTCTTACTAGACCTTTTTTTATTTTTTTTATTGGAGCACGACATGTGACCACCTGGGCCCTATTTCATAAAGGTGACAATTGTAAATTACTATGACAATTCATAATACATTGCTTAATTTAGTTGGGATTCTTTACTTAAAACTAACTAAACCAAGCAATGTATTATAAATTGTCATGGTAAATTACAATTGTCACGTTTATGAAATAGGCCCCTGGTGGTGAGCAAACCTACAAAATACATGAATGGGTCAATCAATAATTGTTCTTAAACAATATTGATCGCTCCCACTATGCCGGCTAAATGATGCGATTACAAAATAAACCAACAAAAGAATTATGAGGGAATTGTCATATTAAGCCAAGACTGTAGAATAGACAAATGGTACCCGATGCTCTCTGGCCTGCTACGCACAGGACGTAGCGTGAAGATAAATAAGTACACTTGACTTAAAGCAATATAATAACAGCTTAATACAATATTAACTATTCAATACAAATCTACCTAATTTATATATAATTATTTAACAAGATACATTACCATTATATTACCTCTTGACTAAGACCGAGTTGCTAAAAGCGTGGTAGCGGTTAACTCGCTCGTCAAAGTCAAAATTAGTCAAGTTTATAGGTGAAGTCACCATTACTTATTCATTCATTGAATTTAAATCAGATTTAATATATTTTATATTGTTACAACGTTCAAAATTTCGATTATTTATAAAGCTGCAGTCAACATGAACGAGTGGAAAACGAAAAAAAAAAACTAGCTCGGAATTTTTTTTAAGAACACAGTTCCATTGCTGTAACTACTTGTTCTATTATTTCTTCTGTGCTATAACTTACAAAATATAATGATGTTTTCAAAAACGCTGGGTCGTGTACAAGTATAAAAACAATTGCCTTTATCATTTGCTCCATATTAAAATTATAGGAATTATTATATATTCCTACTATTATAGGAATTATCGATAGAAAATGGAGGTACCATTTTTGATCGATAAATCTATTGTTTTAGTATAAACTACTTGCTTTGTGATTTTTTTCTATCGAAGTAACTTTATACTATTACGTTTTTTATTATTTATTATATTATTCCAAATATTTTGTATTATTTATTTATTTTAAAAATTTACACAATCGGAGATCTAAATTCCTGATTTGCTTGCCCATTTTAACCGCTACGTTAACTTAACATCTCGGTTAAGTCCAGCAACCGAGTCTAAAACATTCTACCTATTAATTATTATAAAGGTCACTCAAGCGTTCATTTACATAGTTAAATTAAAGATGATTAGATAATACGATCAGAATGGAGCCTATACTTTTAAGTTCATTAAAATGACATTGTGTGTGCAAGACCGGAGTTCAAAAGTTACTATTACATGTTACATAATAAGACGAAATATCTAGTGAGATCGTACCTATAGAGAGGAATTGGTAAGCAATTTGTTGTATTGATTACCATAGTGTCATAGTTTCTCAATGGATGGGTACGCGCAGTACTTGTTTTGTATACTTATAATATTGTTATGACCTAAATTACAATTTTAGCATGTACCTACCTAAACTGTGTAACGAATTTGTAACTTATATAAGAATATGGAAAAAAAATCTATTATGTTCAAAAGTTAACATTTTACATATTTCCCATACAAAATGTGCAAATTTTTGATATCTAACTGATATTCAATTTATTTAGTATATAATAAGGCCATTGAAGTCAGTTTCTATCATCTTATTAACGTAAGGTTAATACGTGAGGAGTCATCCATAGAATTGTTTTTGTATCAGATAAATAAACCTTTTATTATTAATTAAACTTAATATATTAAAACACTAAAAACTTATTAAAGAGCCTCTGGACGTTTGGTTAAGTGAATTAAAAAATATGTGTGAACTTAACAGTGTGTGTTTTGTATTAAATATTTTCTTATGGGGTCCTAGCATTATGTATACCTACTTAATAATTTAACTACTATATGCTTTGTCTTCCTAATTAAAAAAGTTTTTGTAATTTTATTGTTTTGGATTGAAATAAACATATTATTACGATCTAAAGTATCTTCAATTTACATTAATATAAGTTATGTAAGAATATATGGCTTTCTTATCGTGTCTTTCAGGGCACTTTTTAGACGATAAATCATAATACAAAATCGTCTTTTTCGCGGCCCATTTCCGCATCATTTAGCCGTCATAGTGGGAACGACCAATGCTTTTCGCGGCCCATTTCCGCATGATTTAGCCGTCATAGTTGGAACGACCAATGCTTTTTCGCGGCCCATTTCCGCATGATTTAGCCGTCATAGTGGGAACGACCAATGCTTTTCGCGGCCCATTTCCGCATGATTTAGCCGTCATAGTGGGAACGACCAATGCTTTTCGCGGCCCATTTCCGCATGATTTAGCCGTCATAGTGGGAACGACCAATGCTTTTTCGCGGCCCATTTCCGAATCATTTAGCCGTCATAGTGGGAACGACCAATGCTTTTCGCGGCCCATTTCCGCATCATTTAGCCGTCATAGTGGGAACGACCAATGCTTTTCGCGGCCCATTTCCGCATGATTTAGCCGTCATAGTTGGAACGACCAATGCTTTTTCGCGGCCCATTTCCGCATGATTTAGCCGTCATAGTGGGAACGACCAATGCTTTTCGCGGCCCATTTCCGCATCATTTAGCCGTCATAGTAGGAACGACCAATGCTTTTTCGCGGCCCATTTCCGCATCATTTAGCCGTCATAGTGGGAACGACCAATGCTTTTCGCGGCCCATTTCCGCATGATTTAGCCGTCATAGTTGGAACGACCAATGCTTTTTCGCGGCCCATTTCCGCATGATTTAGCCGTCATAGTGGGAACGACCAATGCTTTTCCCGGCCCATTTCCGCATCATTTAGCCGTCATAGTAGGAACGACCAATGCTTTTTCGCGGCCCATTTCCGCATGATTTAGCCGTCATAGTGGGAACGACCAATGCTTTTCGCGGCCCATTTCCGCATCATTTAGCCGTCATAGTAGGAACGACCAAAGCTTTTTCGCGGCCCATTTCCGCATCATTTAGCCGTCATAGTGGGAACGACCAAAGCTTTTTCGCGGTCCATATCCGCATCATTTAGCCGTCATAGTGGGAACGACCAAAGCTTTTTCGCGGTCCATATCCGCATCATTTAGCCGTCATAGTGGGAACGACCAAAGCTTTTTCGCGGTCCATATCCGCATCATTTAGCCGTCATAGTGGGAACGACCAAAGCTTTTTCGCGGTCCATATCCGCATAATTTAGCCGTCATAGTGGGAACGACCAAAGCTTTTTCGCGGTCCATATCCGCATCATTTAGCCGTCATAGTGGGAACGACCAAAGCTTTTTCGCGGTCCATATCCGCATCATTTAGCCGTCATAGTGGGAACGACCAAAGCTTTTTCGCGGTCCATATCCGCATCATTTAGCCGTCATAGTGGGAACGACCAAAGCTTTTTCGCGGTCCATATCCGCATCATTTAGCCGTCATAGTGGGAACGACCAAAGCTTTTAACTTACCATCAATTAGATACATAATCATATGCCATGCACCAATAAAATATGTCACAGTTTCTCTATGTGTGCATACGCATTGCAAACTGACGTTACTGAGAATTTGTATAGACAAAATATTACCTCATTTACAATTTATGGGTGTTGAAGACAACACAATGAAAACACCTTTAATGGAACGAAAATGAAAGTTCATTTTGAAATGATAAATCATAACTATAAGAACCATCACAGAAAGACCGTCAGACAATCCGATTACGGTTTAAACTTACTCGTATAACACTTTGATTATTATCTTCGGAGGTTAAAATGGAACTTTGATTACCTCCTTACGATTTAGGCTACAAAAAAATATGATTTATGTGTATCCTGTAAAACACTATAACAACAAACAAAAGATGAACATAAAAACACTATTGCGGTTGCACAAATTCTAATAATGCACAATGCAACTCACTAGGAAAGGTCAGGCTACATTGTCTTGTTTTAATAGACAAGACTGGCATTACTGTACTTACACATACATACCTACTACTTTTTACTACATACATAATTCATACATACTACGTAGTCTAATGAAGTGTATAGGACATATGGTGAAATATATCGTATTGTTTTTACGCCTTACGGTACCCGTGATGATATATATATATATATACGGCACGGCCTAGACGGCCCCAGGGTACCCAGCGGAGGGGTTTTTAATCCCACCTCGTCGTAGCCGATGGTATGAGTCTACACCGAACAAGTGGCTAGCTTGTCGCGATGTTTTGAATAGACTCAATAACCCATCTATAAACAGTTTCACAAGTTGGTATAGTGAAACAGGGACCGAAAGATTAACAGGCTCTCTGAGGCACTATAGTGGTGTTGTCAAACAAATGTCATTGGTACACACCGAGATACGGACTAGGGACCTAAGTGTTTATTAGTCCAAGGTCAAACCAACTCGGCCACCACGTATATTTTTTATTTTATTTTTATTTATTTATTTCCAGAAAACTGTCAGCTATTTAATACAAATACATATTGTCTTATAGAGTGACTTAAAAGCTATTGATAAGTTTTCACTGTAAAGTAACTGTGAACTCTTAAATTTAATATAAAACACACTTATTACAAAGAACACACACAAATGAAGACAATACAAGCTTATACATATGCGTACACTGTTACATGTAAATACCTAATCCTATACTGTGTCA
Source organism: Monopis laevigella (assembly GCA_947458855.1). Taxonomy (NCBI): domain Eukaryota; kingdom Metazoa; phylum Arthropoda; class Insecta; order Lepidoptera; family Tineidae; genus Monopis; species Monopis laevigella. The sequence goes on from OX381589.1 coordinate 16,150,827, forward strand.
CCCGATGGTATGGCAGGTAGCGCTGTCATCAGTCTACGCAATGCCACAACGCTAATAGAGAACACGTCACATATAAATGAGCATGTACCCTTAATACTCAATGCCTCTGAATCTCTAGCGTATAGGTATTCGTTGGAAGAAGAACGACCTTGCACGTTGTTGGTGACGTTGGGCTCCAGAAACTTCCATTAGTTGATCCGAACTTTTTTTGCATCAGAGGCTCTACCATGGCTTTGCGCATTGTAGCAACGTAACGTATTTGTATACGTATACGTGAGCAACAACCAATATGATCGCTTTATGCAATCCTGTTACCAAAAATAAAGCGGCCATATTGGTTGTTGCTCACGTATACCTACGTATACAAATACGTTACGCAAACTCATGCTATAGCTTCTTGTGATGAGATCAAAGGCCCAAAGCCTTAATGCTTCCATTGTATTTTATTTATATTATCCTCTATTTATTACATATTTTAATAATCAATTTATTTTCACATAACATAAAAAAAATCCTCACAATATATACGCGCGGCATAGTGCCTAGCACACTGGCGACATTTCCTCTTTGAATTATTAAACTTAACCTTTAGAGAGGAAAGCACTAGCCCTCTGGTCATCTGTGACGTGACGTTGATCAATTTTGGTGAAATCTGTTTTAAAAGCTTAGATACTTCTGGGCCCCATGCTCCTATTGTCTCTACCACAAACGGCGCAAATATATAATTACTAGCTGACCCGCGCAATTTCGTCTGCGCATACAACGGAAACTTTAAAAATGAACAAATTTTCCCCGTTTTCCCAACATGTTTCATTGATGCTCCGCTCATATTGATCGTATCGTGATGTTATATAGCCTATAGCCTTCCTAGATAAATGGGCTATCCAACACTAAAATAAATTTTAAAATCAGTTCAATAGATCCAGAGATTACCTCTACAACCTCACAAACTTTAACTCTTTATAGGTTATTTCTTTTAATCGAACTAGATATTATTAGATTTTGTAACTACGTAGGTACCAATAAAATATTTCTACTACTATTAATTATTATGATTACATTTAAGGAGGTGACGAGGGATCAGAAAATGTGCCCATAGCACTAACTGCATTTCCGCTTTGTATGGCCATTGATATTCGTTGGCCTAAAATAAAACCTGAACGCAGATCCCCTGTCACCTGTTTAAGCTTTTTACCTAAAGACAATATAAAGGATGTTGCGGACTTAGACCAAGTACCCATTGTCTCGACAATGAATGGGACAAAAAAATAGGAATTTGAAATTTGAGTGTATTTGTTTTTTTTTTATGGCTTAGGCTTCAGCGGCAAATCCGGCCGATTTGGAAGACCCTGAGGTATACGAGGGAACCAGAGTGTCCACACTCTTTATTATATTATAGATAATTATTTGTGAGTGTTTCTGCCGCTTGATATACCTATATGCCTATATGGAGGCCGTGGGTTCGATTCCCACCCATGGAAAAAAAATAATAGTACGGTTTTTCTGTACAGTTTGTCATGGTCTGGGTATTTATAAAATATAATATGTATTATATCGTTGCTTCTAGTACATATAGTACAAGCCTATAGAACTTAGTTTGTGACCAGAGCAATATGTGTCATTTGTCGTACATATTATTATTATTATTATATGCACCACGAATTAGTAAAATTAGTAATAGTCGTTTTTAATAATCGATCTATATTTTTTTACCGATAATCATCGTTAGTACTAAACAGTACTTAGTTAATACTATTATTACATCTCACAGCCAATAAACTAGACTAAAAAATGGACTTCATAATATAACGAGCATTTTTCAGGGATAAAAATGTATGTAAATACGTTTCGACGGTATTTTATTTTTAAGGCTACATACATCAAGTAAGTAAATCATAGTCAAATTATTCGTTGATGCCCATTCTAAAATAAAATAAGAAAACTTTTATATTTTTGTAATACTTTATTTTTTTAAAGAGTATAAAATTGGTTTTATTCTGACGGCAATTTTTTTCACAATATTCTGAAAAAGCTGTAAGATGCTTTAGTATTAACTTAATAAGAATTATTTATGGTAACTATTTTTTCTTGGTCCATCCAAAAGATTTATTCATGATTTTTACCTTTTTTTTATAATCTATTTATTTATTTTAGTAAATTAATAGAGATAGGAATTTAATACCTAGGGTTAGGTTAGGCTTTTCCTTTTAGCGTAACATGCAAGGGCGTTCATACATACAGCCTTGTCTCTCATTGTATACATATACTAGCGGCCCGCCCCGGCTTCGCACAGGTTTGTATAACTTTAACTATATGCTCAGCGCACGCCACGGAAGGCCTCAGAAACGATACTTTTCCCCCGTTTTTAAAACATTTTTGGTTACTGCTCCACAACTATAGGACCTAGCGTGATATTATATAGCCTATGTTACTTCTGAATAATGCAGCTTTCTAATGGTGAAAAAATTATTGCAATCGGTCCAGTAGTTTTTGAGTTTATTCATTACAAACATACAAAAATACAAAAATACAAATCTTTCCTCTTTATTATATTAGTATAGATTAGTATAGATATACAATGTATACCTTTAATTTAAGTAATAGCCAATATTGTGTCTATACCATAGATCATAGATCATCACATTGTCAACGGCAAGCAGTCACGCCGCATGAAGAAATGTAACAACAAAAGATTTCGCAGTGATAAATGTTCTGCTTGTTTAACTAATATATTGTATTTGTTGAATGCCGCGTCTAGACGAATAACAACGAAAGTTTGTGAGATCTACAATTGTTGCGCTTTAAATATTTATGTATTACATACCATATATATGTATATTTATCTTATTTAGTTTTAAAATTATTAATAGGTTATTTTATATATAATAGTTATTTATTTGAATAAAAATATTTAGAAAAAATAAACATTAGATATTTTTATAAATATTATTATTATATATTTTTAAGATGTGTATTTAAAATTAAATAGGTATCATCACGGGTGCCTTCCGGCGCCCGAGACCGCCTAGACGGCCTCAGGATACCCAACGGAGGGGTTTTTAATCCCATCTAGTCATAGCTGATACTATGAGTCTACACCGAACGAACAGCTAGGTCGTCGCGATGTATGGATAGACTCAATAACCCATCTATAAACTGTATTACAAAATGGTATAGTGAAACTGGGACCCACAGCTTAACGTGCTATCCGAGGCAGTAGGTGGCTTTTTTAAACAATTGTACATATTTTTTTTGATTAAAAACTCATTGGTACATACCGGGACCTAAGTGTTTTTTAAGCGTAAGGTCTAACCAACTCAGCCATCACGTATATACTTGATCATACTATAATAATGTGGCGATCCTTGGGGGAGGCCTATGTCCAGCAGTGGGCGCGCGAAAGGCTGGCATGATGATGATGATGATGACTATAATAATTACGTAATCCTATTATATGCTAACTTAAATATATCTACATAATTCAGAGTAGGAATGTTTAAGGCGCTATATGAAAATATGGCGTGTAATAAAAAATATAAAGCGAACCCTTTGGTGGATTCTCACGTATTAAAGTTAAATTAACACGAAACAAAAACCCAAGGTAGAGCACTATCTCCGCCGCTAAACCAATCCGGTTTAGCTTAAATTAGAACGAATGGAGTTTATTCCATTCACGCGTGTATATTAGAGGCGGAGATACTGCTCTACCTTGGGTTTTTGTTTCGTGTTAATTTAACGTTAATACGTGAGAATTCACCAAAGGGTTCGCTTTATATTTCCTGTTTTCAAAAATAAAACGATCCCATTGGTGTAAATTAAAGGCCTCAGGGCAACATATGTGCAATGTTCTACTTATTATTATAAGTAGCATAATATATCATCACGGGTGTTTACGGCGCCCGAGGCCGCCTAGACAGCCCCAGGGTTCCCAGCGGAGCGGTTTTTAATCCCACCTCGTCGTAGCCGATGGAATGAGTCTACACCGAACAAGTGGCTAGCTCGTCGCGATATTTTGAATAGACTCAATAACCCATCTATAAACAGTTTCACAAGTTGTAATAGTGAAACTGGGACCGACAGCTTAACGTACTCTCCGAGGCACTATAGTGGTGTTGTCAAACAAATGTACCTACATAAATTTTAGTTAAAAACTAATTGGTACACACCGGGATTCGAACCAGTGACCTAAGTGTTTTTAAGTCCAAGGTCTAACCAACTCGGCCACTTCGTATATATTATTATAAGTAACTTTAGTTAATATCATTTAAGCAATGGTCGTACACGCATGAGAGTCGTTAACGCGGAGGGATCAGATATCTCTATATACTTAGTTCGACGGGCATATGAGGCAATAGGTAGTGTCCTACTAGCATGGGAACCTTAAGATAAATCTTAGTTTTTTTGTTAAAGTGATAATAGGTGGCTGTATAAGCTAGATAGAGATCTTTCTAGCATGGGAGAGGATGACAAAATTGTGTGGCCATTTATAGATGGGGCTAAGTATAGGGCAGTGTCGTGACATCGATATAACATGGTCTCTTACCTTTAAAAAAGATTATAAATATGCATAAATATAAAATACTGAAAAAAGTAAAAACAAAAACAGACTCCTCTGCAATCTAGTATTAGAAACTAGGACTTCTAACTTCACTCATAGAGTTATTAGAAGAAAAGCTAATAGAGGGCTTCTGTGTATAAGTAGCTAACAAGCAATGACAAAATTCGTGAGGGGTGACTGGAACCTGGTTGGCTCAGCGGTTGAGCGCCTTGCCGCGATAGCGAGGTTCATGGGTTCGAGTCCCGCCCACCAGGATTTTTTTCATTGCATTTGATTTAAAAAAAAAAAAAAAAACTTAAAAAAAAAATATATATAAACCCTTGTTGTATTGATGACTAACATATTATATAACGTAACTAGCACGTCAACTCGAAACATACTAAATCCTAATTAATTAGAAACATTCTATATCCTAATTATTTTAATTTAAATAATTACCTTCTTCTAAGTAAGTGCAAACTGCAAAATTATATAATCTTAAATGCGAACACCTACTCAAACAACTATTTTGCATTCCAAATACCTTAAGTATTAAACATCTTGATAATCCTAAAAAGCCTTAAACGTAGGTTTATTACATAGGCGTAACTACATTGCAGTTACCGCAATGAGGTTAAATATTATCTAGAGGCGCAGTCACATCGATCTATATTTGATTAGAACGATCTATTTGATCGTTCTAATCAAATATAGCCCTCTTGTATTTATTTATTATCGCTGTTTCTTTTTGATTTTTACTCTGTGAGTTTACTTACCCATGTGGTTCTAAAACACCCTGGAACCAGATTATTTTTTTATGTGAAAATATTCTATGATTTATAACAATAATAATAATAATATTGGTGTGTACGAAATTTCAAACTTATAGCCCTGAACATGAGTTTTTCCCTCGTATTAATGTTACATTATTTATTTATTTAAAAACTGTATTGCACAAATTTAGTACAAAGGCGTACAAAATTAATGCCGGCATTCTCTACCAGTCAAAATTTTGGGACAAATTAAGCAGTAAGTAGGTAAAAATATAATATAATATTGATTAATGCCGCCAATAGGTTTATTTTTTTTGTAAACAGGAATAATAAACCAATCCCATTGGTGGTTTCTCACGTATTAACGTTTCGTTAATACGTAGCAAAACTCATGGTAGAGTATCTGATGACGAACTTAGTTGTAATTACAATGTTTGTACCTAGTATACATGATAACTTTGAAAGGTTGTATTTTAGGCTTATATTAGGTTCTACCAATCAAATAAAACAACTTTTCCCATGGTATCATGTGTCGGAAATGAAAACAAAAATGCGTTTACAATACAAACTAGTAATGTTAAAATAACCAATTAGAATTGGGAAATATTTTTGTTTTATTGCGAAAAGTTGTTTGATTCTATCAATAGAGCCTCATATAAGCCCAAAGTACAACCTTTCAATTTTACCCTGTATATCTAACAGAAACAATGATTTTAATACATATTATATTTATCTCAACGAGATACCGCATACAGTAAACGATTTATCATAAAGATTCATTAGTACATTCCATTCCCCATAGGCACAAAGTTGAGAAAATTTGCGAAATTTACGTAAAATGTGTTACGCAGAGGTCGTATGTGAGAACGCGTTGGTAGGTAAGGTAACGTTTGTGTAAATATATAAAACGCATTATATTGTTAGTTGAATTTCGTGTGAAACGAATCTTATTCGACGTTGTGAGTATAATAATAATATGTGTTGCCCCATTTTATGCCATGCGATGTGTGAATGAAATTTCCATCGAAATATTTAATTTACTCATTATGTAAGCTGAAAACAAAACATATTTTAGCTAACAAAATTTATATATAACTTTTTAGTTAAATATGTTTACTTTTCAGCTATGTTGTTATATTGTTATTTTATTGAAGCACGGCATGTGACTTTGTATCTACCTGGTGGTAAGCAGACCTACAAAGTCAATGAATGGGGTCAATCAATATTTTTTCTTAAACACCATTGGTCGCTTCTATACTTTGCTGGTAAATGATGTGATTACGAAATGGTCGGCGACAAAGACTAATTGCTTTAAGAGTATATTTTAATATACTTGCTGTCTTATTGGCAATCCAACCACCCATTTCGTATCCGCACTCTGAAATAAGGCTACCACCTCGACAAGGAACTGATGCAGTAATAAACGGTTAACCCACAGACTTAAACCGGAGTATGACTAGGTCACTTAATATAATTACCGCCGCCGTGGTCTAGTGGTTGCTTTGGCATTATATCGGAAGGGCGTTGGTTCTACAAAATAATTGTATTGCGATGGTCTATACAATTTGGCATGGTCATCATGGAATTTTAAAAAAATCTTCGAAATAATTTGAACTATCTTGACCTTCCAAGATCGGCCCTAGTAACTTTTAAATATTAAATGCATCTTTAACACGAACGGGGACAGGTGAGCGATTCTCGCGCTTTCGACATGCATCTCAATTCGATATTTTCGAACGAAAAATTAAATTTATTTCATTTTTCGTTCTAAAATATCGAACATTAAACGAAATAAATAATAAATATATAAATATTGAACGAAAAGTGACATATTATGTCATTTTTCGTTCAAAAATATCGAATCGAGATGAATGTCGAAAGCGCGAGAATTGCCCACCAGGATCTTATAATATTTTCTTGAGAGAGGGTACCTCCTGAACACAGGGAAAAGAAGCGTTCATATCTTTATAAAGCCCGGTCAAAAATCTGAGAATGTTCTTAACGGTTAACCGTCTTAACTTACCGTCCAACGCGGTTGGACGGTAAAAGAGAAATTTTAGTAAATTCTTCGTAATCTTTTGAACTATCTTGGCCTTCCAAGATCAACCCTAGTAACTTTTAAATATTGAATACATCTTTAACACGAACGGGGACAGGATGTTATAGTATTTTCTTGGGGAGAGAGGGTCCTGAACACAGTGAAAAGAAGCATTCATAATCGTAAGAAGCGCGGTCAATATTCCGGGAATGTTGAAAGAAGGATCTGGAGGAGTTAACCCTGAGGAATAGGGGTAGTAAATAATAAAAAGTCGTTTACAATAATCCATTTACAAAAATATTCTAAGTACCAAATTTTCCTAAACTTTGTACTAAAGTAGTTACCATAGTTACTATCTGTCAAATAGTTAGATTATTAAGAAAAATGGGTTTTCAGGATTGCACTGCATCAATTTCTTAGTGGTAGTCTCCTTTCAGGGTGCGGTTACAAAAATGGTGATTAATTTAACGATAAAGCAGCGAGGATATTGAAGTAGACCCGTAATACAAGTTCTTCTTGAGCACGAATGGTCTTGAGCATTACCCATTTTATAGCCGCATCATATAAAGTGAGAGCGAGAAATACTGTTAAACAACAATGTTTTAATTGACCCCATTCATGGATTTTGTAGGTCTGCTTACCAAAGTTCCATCCCATGCTCCATTAAAAAATAATTTATGCTTTTTATTATTTTAGAAGAGACTATCTAAATAACCGTTATCTTGCGCATGTATGGCGATTGCTAAATTTAAAAAAAAATACGATAGAAAATATATAAATTATAGGTTATTCAAAATAATACTACTAATGTAAGTAACATTTAAAATATTATATCCTTTCAAAAATAATATTTACTATCGAGTAGGTATATTTCAATTAAGGCAATAAATCAATATTGACAGGGTTGAGAAAGACTTCAGGTTGGGCGGAAATTTAGATATAGAGGGGATTGAGGGTGCTGCGCAAGCGCCTAATGCCGGGGCGGGCAGTTCTTTCGCGGCGCATCTTGCGACGACATGTCTCCTCTGTGGTATATACTAGCTCTGCTGCCAGTACTCGGTAAGTTACAGTCGTATACCAATAAAAAAAAATACCTTTAAGAATGTAGTAGTAAAAAAAAAAAAATACAATGATATAAATGCATTCATAAGGTTATTTTTTCAGGAAAGTATGACTGTACACGTTTAGTGAATATGTGTATAAAGTGATAATAATCAGTGTTTGTGTACCTAACTAAATTGTGTTTTATAATTATTTATTTACTTCGTGTGGGTAAGAAAATGCGTTAGTTATTTTCGTGTGTAAATATTATGGGAGCGTTCTTGGGTGAGCGTGTTGATTGCAAGATTCGCTTCAGTGAATGCATGTTCGGATGTCCGGACCAGGAGAAAAACGCATCGTACAATTATTATTATATCATTTCCTCATTGAAAATATTTTTAATACTGTTAAAATTTTCTTTTAAATACTAATAAAACTTAATGTACTTATCTAAAACTCATAATTAAAAATGTAAATGAATACCTTAAAAAATATGTAAAGTCATGTAAATAACTAATTAAGATAAGTATGACATTTAACACGGCGACAAACTATAAACCACTTTTTTTGGCCCTGGATGTCATCATTAACAAAATCAATAAAACATCGGGTTACCTACTTGCCTGACACAAAAAACAATGTTTCTAACATATAATATATATTATTATTAATTTATCTCAAAAAAAACTATAAAGTTATTAATTCAACAACATAAAATATTGTGAAACATAATTTTTTGATACAATAAAGATTTTTATTATTTATTATTATTAATTAAATGTGTGTGTGTATGAGCTAAATTAATTAATAAATAGGTCATGCACATAAAAAAAAAATCTTTAATCACCAAAGGTATAATGACTTCACGACAAATATCATACATAACACATGCATTGCTATAATATAAAAAAATGCATTGCACCGCACGGCACGGTATTACGCAACCAGAGCGCATCCAGCGTGTGCCATAGGAGCATCTCCGTGCGGTACCAACTCGGTTGCATTCGGTTGCACAACTCATGCACTTTCTATTCTCCGCATCGGATGCATCCGTCGACCGCTCGCACGACCTATCGCGCAACCAATCGCGCGTCGCTAATCGATTCCCACAGACCTCCTAAACTAGTAGAAGTGTCAGGTACCGTGCGTACTATCACTGTGCCAGTGTGTGTCACCATTACTTGACGGTCTTAAACACATGATATCTCTGTAACTGAACTTGTGCCCGCAGCTTCGTCGGCGTTTATTTTTTATTTATTTTGTTTTTCAATGCTTAGACAACTTATGGCTAACAGTTAAAAAAACAAAAAATATGATAACCATCAATATCAATATTAATGACTTCCTCCATAGACTAATAGTGGCGCCTTTGGCGTTGTATCAGGAGGTGTTGGGTTCGATTTCCACTCGTGGCAAAATAATATAAGTAAGCTTTTATACAGTTTGTCATGGTATGGGTGTTTATAAAATATAATATGTATTATATCGTTGTTTCTGGTAGACTATAGCTAAATTATACAGGGTGACTTTGAACGGATAATAAACTTTAGGCTAATAAAGTAGATATAAAGACAAATTTGTATGGGAAAGCCACATTTTTTTTTCATTTGCGACACATGGTTCCATGGGAAAAGTTGTTTGATTTGATCAGCAGAACCTTATATTAGCCTAAAGTACATCCATTCAAAGTCACCATGTATATTATAGCTTAGTTTGTGATTAAGGCAATATCAAAAGTCCTACATATTATACCCTATATAAAAGACCAATTGCAGCAAGTGGTAACAAAACCAAATTATATCCATACAACCGCAGAAAATAAAAAAATAACTTTTTAGTTTAAAGATAATAATTTCGAAAATAAATTTAACTGACCCTCTTATATAATATATCTATAGGCCAAGGCAACATAACAATAAAATATAGTATTGCTGTCCCAAGTGGGAATCCAACACATAACCTCCGAATATATTTGCGACCACGGAGGCCAAATATTACCTTTTTACATTACCGCATTCAGTAAAATCCTGATATATATATATATATAACACGACGAACACGACGCTCGTGGTCGTACTACGATATCGTAGTACGACCACGAGCGTCGTGTTCACTTGGCCATTCTATCCTAATCCGTTTTCTTTATCGATTACCCACATTTTGCATAAGTGTTTTTCCCACGGTGAGCCGCTCTCCGGAAAACTGGAGCATTGATGCTTACCGCTTCATACATTCAAGGTCTTGTTTTCCGAATGCATTTACTAGTTTGAGTTTGAGGTCATCCGAATCGAAGGGATTGTTTGTGGAACGAATCGACTATTACTTTTGCTGTTTTGAATTATATTACACTTCTGTTGCTCTACCATAAGTTTAGCTGCACGAATAAATCATCTTCAGCGAATAATTCTTTATTGAATTCTTCAATGGGGAATTCACTAAAGAATTCCTAAACAATTCTTCAGCGAAGAAAACTAATATTCCCAGAAATATTATTTCAATACAAGTAAATATATTTTTTAACTAAAGTACCATTGATCAACGATTTTATATAATGGAAATTTATAGGTGGGGACTTCATTAGATTATGTATTAACTTGTTATTGTATAACATGTTATAGTTCTGTCTATTTCCTTTGATAAGTAAATAAAAAATTAAAAAATAAACTCATGACAGTCCGATACTGTAAAGTAGAAAGATTTCTTAACACAAAACCTCTATTTAAAAAAAAATATATACATGATTTTTTCTTCTTCTATGCTATATGAAAAATAATATTTTTTTGAATGCTTTTGATATCAGTGTTTGTTATAGTCCACCAATAGTATAGTTTTTTTCTATAAAAAAAAAAATACCATGTATGTAAAAAAATACCCAATATTACTTATACCTATGTCGAAATAAAATCACGGGTATCGGCCATTATTTTAGACTTGTATTGTATGTAGAAAAACATAAAATAAAATTAACAGACACTTTTTTTAATTATGCAAATAGTATAACTTATTATCAATATTAAACAAATCTAACGCGCTAAAGATGTCAGTTAAAGTTTTAATACACTAGCTTTAAAAGAGTCAAATAAATTAATGGTTACTGACTTACCGAAAAAACATACAAAACTATATAACGTAACGTTGCATCACGTAAATACTAACGGTACTTAACGAAAATCCGGGTCAGCGAGTATTCAGCCTATAACACATGAGTCAGAGGACGTTTTATAAAAACAACAAAATAAATAACCAAGAGTTCTCTGTGCAAACCTCAGGTCGGTCAAGAGCGATTGATATTTTCGCACTTAAGGTTCGCAACAACAAGATAAAATTAGGCGTTTAAAATAACTTTGAGACTAGTTGAACTAAAATTAATGAAAAAAAATAAATAGGAAATATACAGGAAGATAATTTAATCGTATCTTTAATAATAGGAAGATATTTATCTTCCTATTCCATTTTTGCACACTCTTTGAAATAACTTCGATTAAAAAGTTGTTAATAATTCAAAAATAAATAAAATAATAACATGTTCGACATACATATATGCCAAATTTCAACTTTTTATCAAAAATATAATAAGTACTTAGTTTAACTAAGCACACTAAGTAGACTTCAGATTTTAGACGTGTTGAACGTGGACATTTTAAATTTAGCCATTTTAATTTTGGACATTTTAATACTGTAAGGCTTATATTAATAGTCGTTACTAAGCATGCGCTAAGACTTAGCCGTCCATTCGGGTTGCAAATTTTTACAGTTGGGAACAACGACTAGGGCTAAGCTATGACTAGGGTTAAGCAATAACGAGGGCTAAGCAACAACTAGGGCTAAGCAACAACGAGGGCTAAGCAACGACTAGGGTGAAGCAATAACGAGGGCTAAGCAACGACTAGGGTTAAGCAATAACGAGGGCTAAGCAACGACTAGGGTTAAGCAATAACGAGGGCTTAGCAACAACTAGGGCTAAACAACAACTAGGGCTAAGCAACAACGAGGGCTAAGCAACGACTAGGGCTAAGCAACGACGAGGGTTAAGCAACAACGAGCCTCAATCTCAGCCTAAGATAATCAGCACGCTTTCGAATTTAAACTTTTAGTTGTTTTAGTGACCTTTTTGAAAAAAATAACATTAGAAAGTTAATTTTGTCTTCTCATGTATTTACCGAAATGTATATATTATAGATCTATCTTAGAACCTTAGTTATTCTACAAATCGTTATATCAACCGTGTACTTTTAAGAACCTTTAGTATGTTTTTGCTACCAGATAAGCATTATTCGGCTGTTACAAGCCTCGTCGTGTAATAGTCGTGCATAACGGTGACGAGATTCCCATGCGTGCTGGTGGGGCGAGATAGCATCAGATTGTGCAACGACGCGGACAGCAAGGTGCCTGCAAACCCAAATGACCCCGCAGCATCCTCTGCGAAAGGTCATATTATCTAAGCGAATGGAACTATTTGGGTACTAGATGGTACAAACGAAGAATGTTTGTTTAGTTTTATATTAGGGGCGATTTTTAACTGGGTTGTTTAAAAGTATACATATATATTGTTGAAGAAACAATAGATCTTGGATATTTTCTAACTATTGAGCTTTATAATACCATCACGGGCATTTATAGGCTCCCGAGAACCCTTTTAGACGGCCTCTGTGTACCCAGCGGACGGATTAACCCATTTTGCCGATGGTATTAGGAGGCAACACCTAACAAGTGGCGAGCATGTTGCGGTGTTTATGATGGTGACATTTTTATAGTTTAAAAACAATCTAAGATGGAGATTACACGCTCAGTCCGTCAGACTTTAACTGATGCCAAAATTATGAATTATTTGAACGGTTAGAGGTTACACGCTCCGTATTTCATCAGTTTGGTCAGAATAACCAGAGAATGGCTGAGTAACCCACGGATTGATGGACTGATAAAAATTTTATTATTATTTTGTATTGACAAATCATTCATCATTCTGGCATCAGTCAAAGTTTGGCCAGACTGAACGGATGCACTACTATACTGAGCGTGCACCTCCCCTTTACACGATCAATCTAAGATTGATATCAGACTGATAAAACGTACGCCAGTCGCCGTTTAGATCGTGAAGACCACAGTCGTTTATCTGGATATGGTGAGGGATAAAATGGCCCGACCTAAAAAAATAAAACATGGAATGAGTAAAAAGCTGGTTACAAAAAAAAATCATTACATCATTAGACTAAATAACCTATCTTTAAACTTTTATTGTGTTAACCGGAGCATAACCTATTTATATGCCCATTAAAACTTTATACTTTATAAAAATATTTAATATAATTGAATTATAATACAAAAATACAAGAACAAAATATACTTAAAAATAAACTAAATTATAATATAAACTAAAGTAAAAAAATACTCACCTATAAAAAAAATACGGATTCCAAGTCAGTGTTGCGCGGATATGTGCCCAGGATGCTGGCGGCGTTTCCCCTCTGAATGGTAAGGCTGACCTGTTGAGCGGAAAACGCCGCCGCTCTTGGGTCACTCGAGGCGTGGACCAAACGGGAACCAATTTCTGTAAAAAACTTTTTGGCATATGACGACCATGGGCCTAGCGTTTCTACTGCAAACGCCGCAAATATGTGATCTGTAGCTAATGTAGAATATTTGCGGCGTTTGCGTATTTGGGCCTGCTCAGCAGCTGCGCCGGCTCGTTGAACGGTCTCCTGTAAATAAGACGCGGCCAACGTATCTACGCAGGTCGCGTCCCATACAAGAGTCCGTCCAAGAGACCACGGAACTATGGTAACGCCATCTGGTGTTTTACCATCATCGCGCAGTTCCAATACGGCAGGTATAGACACAGTAGTCAGTGCTCTTTTAATAAGCTCATTCAGACTACTATGTCTATAAAAATGGCCTGCACTTTTTACGCACGACAACCCATGGTGACCGGATGTGTCCACTCCTCGTCCGCACGAACACTGGTGAGGTTCGCACATCCTAATACCTAATCTTAAACCAACTGCAATACTGAGGGATGAGTTGTCTAATAAAGTCCCTACGTGACTAGAGGGCAGGGCTTGTAGCCAATATCCAGATTCCTTTTCCTTGATCACAAGAAGCCGGGTGCGATCTGCATAGAGTATTGATTCTTAAAATAGCTTATTATATACATTTTTTATTCCGGGCGCATCCCACATTTTTTGTACGGTTGTATCGGATGGAAATGTGTTAAATCTTTAAACTATTTCACTAGTTGGTATAGTAAAACTGCGACCGACAACTTTACGTGCTCTCCGAAATTTGCCAAATTTTGCGAAATTTGCGAATGTTGCCAAAGTATTTATATATTTTTTAAACTCATTGGTAAATACCGGGGTTTCAACCTGGGACCTTAATACTGTAGTATTTTTTAATCTGATGTCTAACGAAAGCGGCCACCCACGTATGTTTTAGCATTTTTATTATTAACTATAAAAAGCGGCCCAGCCTAGTGGTTAAGTCACTGCGCAACTGATAACAAGGTTAAACAGATGGCAATAAAGCCGGACCTGGGATGGGTGACCGCTTTATACAATGAGGCTATACCATCATAAACACCGCAACAAGCTCGTCACTTATTAGGTGTTGCCTCCTAATACCTGAATACTCTCCGTTGGGTACCCTGAGGCTGTGTTTAAACGGTTCTCGGGAGCCACAAAGGCACCCTTTGTTGATATTTATTTATTTTATTAACTATAAAAATAAACTTAAAATTTTACAGGTAGCAGCGGAGAAAGATTCAGTTGTCGAGGCCGGATCTTAGGGGCCTATTATGCGGACGCAAAATCTGGATGTAAAGCTTTCCACGTCTGCGTCCGAGTGCTTGGAGGTGGCGTAAGAGACTTCCGGTTTTTCTGCCCCCCTGGTACCTTGTTCCACCAAG
This sequence comes from Monopis laevigella, assembly GCA_947458855.1. Classification (NCBI taxonomy): domain Eukaryota; kingdom Metazoa; phylum Arthropoda; class Insecta; order Lepidoptera; family Tineidae; genus Monopis; species Monopis laevigella. The sequence continues at coordinate 16,166,117 of OX381589.1, forward strand.
AGGCCCAGACATGCACGGACTGGGGAGACGACGATCCTCTGGCATGCCCAGCGGATCTCTACGATGGTCAGTTCGATCTCTACAAGATCGGATCCGGTGAGCTTGCTTTGCTACTAACACATAATTCAGGTTGAGGAAATGAGATTGAGATTCGGAAGAAGAAAAAAAAAGTATTCGACATAACTGAGAAAGAAGTGTTTAAAATTTTTATCTGAACACTTGAAGTAGATCCTCGTACCAATTTTGTGTTGTAGTATAGTATTACGTGTATTATTTATTATATACCGTATTTAAGTACTAGTTTATTAGTAGTTATTTACTTATAGTAGGTTTTTAGGAGACTATTGCATCTTTCTTGAAGAATGTCAAGTTTTCTTTCAGGGTGCGATTACTAAATAGGCGGTTGATTCGACGATAAAGCAGCGAGAATATTAGACTCGTAGTGCAAGTTTGTCTTTGTCACCGCCTATTCTGCTGGGAGCGTTGCCGTTGTACAACAGTGTATTTCGGTCCCATTCATGGATTTTGTAGGATTGCTTAATGTCATGTAGATAAAAAGTCACATGCTGTGCTCCAATAAAAAAAAAAGTATTGTTATGAATCATTGATCTTATCTTATCTTATTGGTTTTGGGGTTGACATCAGTCAAAAACACTTCGACCCTTTGGGATCTTTTGTGTGTTCCCCATTCCTATTATCCACACACCTCAGTATCGTCCCCAAATATGTTGTTGACATATTTAAGGACATCACCAAGGTCGATTAGCCTGTAGCTTTCTGGATCCGGATAAGCCTGTCCTAGGTATTTTATTCTTTGGATGGCCCTAGCGTCACAGTCGCACAGTAGGTGCCGCATGGATTCGGGCTCCTTACCACAGAATCTGCATGTGGGATCATCTCTTACTCCTATAGTATAGAGGTGTTTGTTGGTTGTATAGTGTCCTGAGAACACTCCCACCAGTAGCCTTATTTGACTTCTATTGAATTTCCATATCTTATCCAGGCCTATTGCCCTCATACCAATGAATTTCTTGGAATGTATTAGGCCTTGCTGCGTTAACCGTTATGAATCATTGATGATATTATATCTATTTTAATTTTCAAAACAGTTCTGTACCGTAAGCATATTTCACTCTTTCAAAGGTTAGCTGGTAGAAAATGCAAAGCATTAAGGTCACCTATGTGCACAATTTTTAATATTGCAATAATATTCAATATTGCACAAAATTGTACATAAAATATAATGAATATTATTGCACAAAATTGTACATAGGTGAGCTTAATGCTTTGCATTTTCTACCAGCTCACCTTTGAAAGAGTGAAATATGCTTACGGTACAGAACTGTTTTGAAAATTAAAATAGATATAATATCATCAATGATTCATAACAATACTTTTTTTTTATTGTAGCACAGCATGTGATTTTTATCTACATGATGGTAAGAAGCACTAAAAAATCCATGACGGGTGTCGATCAATACACTGTAAAATTAAATTAAAATGTAATTTTAAATTTTTGAAATAAATAAGTCTTTTATTACTGAAGCTCACTAATTGAGTTTTTTGTAATAGCAGTAATGAGAGAAGTTTTTTTTTTGTCGTGGGAGTGGGTCAAGTATTGCCTTGCGCACTAAAGATCTTTAAATATTGTTACGCGCATGTCGATCGTGTAGCAATGTTCTTATTCGTGACGTCTCATGCGCACGCTGAACGTCAGCGTTACATTACAATTTTTTCATACACGAGTTTTTGCTAACCGTCTTTACTATAGTAGCTAGTAACTCTAGATAGAGACCAATCAATAAATGGGTTTATTTGAAAAATAATGCGTTCCTATTGGTTTATATAGTTATTAGCAACAACAGTAAACACCGTTAGCAAAACCTGATGATAGAGCTACTGTATACAAGAACATTTACTAAGTTTGCAAAGTTTTCTGGGGGCGCCAACGCCGTTAGCGGCCGACCGTACGAGTAACAAAATATTAATACATATGATGAGACTTCGTCCGGAAAATTCATCATATTATTAAATATATTATAATTTTCTTACGTATATAGGTAGTTAAGATTGCATTCGCGATCGCGATTCTGCGTTCCCAATACAAAATAAGCTTTCGCATAAACTAGATATTTGCCCGTAGAATTAAAGGAATATTTTTTCGGCCATTATTTTAATAATCTTTCGCTTGTAAACTTTGGTTTTATTAAAAAAAAAAAAGAATTTATTACAAATAAAATATATTTATTGTTTGCGTACAATTATCAACATAATAATAAAACTACGACTAACAGACAAGTTATAATAGTATAGAAATATGTTTGCAACGCGACTGGCGAAACCTTAATAAGGTATTGCTGCTAATTTTTAATCTCATTTACTCACACAGCACCTTAGCTTATAATTATTTATAAAAATTATTTCAATAAACAGATATCTAATGTTTGAATGTTGGTGCACTAGCACATAAATACTACATATTAACGCTTAATATTAATTTATAACATACAAAACTCAGAAAAAAAACTAAATATAATGTTGCCCACCGTATATATTTTAAATATTTTTATTATAACAGACGTATGCATTTTACATCAATCTTGCCTAATGGAAAGCAACGATGAGGTCGAAAAAAGAGCACGCTCACTCTGTAAAAAGGAGACTACCGTATCGACAAGAAATCGTGTAGTAGTACTCCGAAAACCAGTAAATCCACACTAAAACCGAAACATTACTAGGTCACTTGACGGTTTTTGCATCTGTATGGACGATGGTAACAAGGCCGGACGGTGAAGTTTTAGTGGGTCTTTCTCCCACCTAAAAAAAACTGTTTACACACAGTGGCAATGAATATATATATAAATATATATATTCATATATATTCACCCCTGAGTGGAAATAAATAGATATTACTTACTCCACAGTGGTAATGAATAGATAATTTGAATAAAGAATGATTTGAATAAAGAACGAATGCAATAGATTCGTGCGATTGACACGCTATGACCCGGGATGGCCCGTTTCGACAGCGTTCAAATGTTAACTATGGCTTAACTCAAGCTTCGGCGTGTGACTTTTGTATTTAAAAGCTTTGCAATATAACTTACCTTATACTTAAGCTTTCAGAATAAGGTCGCTTGCGATATTTTTTATGCTTTAGTAAATTATTGGTGGTTTACTTTTTATATTTCGAATAAAATATATTTGTTTAAATTAGTATAGGTACTTTACCTACGGATAAAATTATATTGGAGAGAGATCTAAATTTAATTTCTCTCTAGTTTTAAAATAATAATATATTACAAATAAAGCTCTAATTGCGATAAGTAGCTTTGTTAATTATCGATTTGTCGCGATTTAAATGGTTTTTAAACCAAAATCGACATGTTACAATCCTGCGCATGAAAATAGTTTAAAATTAATCTCAGACTCAGATCTTCTATACTTAGGTTTTATTCATTATTATCAAGTAGATATACATACATATTTTTAGACATAGTATTTTATTTTAATATTTCGAACTTAAGTAATATTTAAATTTTTAAGAAAAATTGCAACAAGAAAATCCTGGTGGGTGGGACTCGAACCCACGACACGACACGAACCCGCTTTCGCGACAAGGTGCTCAATCACTGAGCCGACCAGGTACAAGTCGTGGGTTTGGGCAGGTACCCAATAAGTTCGTTTTTTTTTAATAATATTTTAAACCCCACCACGAAATTTTACATTGCAATTTAATCTTTAAAAAAAACAATACAAAAATAACCAGGGGCGTTTTCTGAATATCAGGGGAGCGGATTTTTAATATCAGCGGATAACTAAATATCACTGAAATGTCAAAATTGTCATCGATTTCTATAAAAATGTAATAATTTAATTAATAATAAATTTTTATTTGCATTCAGGATTCGACACAAAAAAGCTATCCTCGACCACCAATAACAACAGAGAGGAAGAAAGTGACTTTGGTCTTCAACGAGCAGAAACTGGCGATCGTCGTCTATCAAACAATGCATCCCCTGCACCCAGCGCCCCAGCCTCAGACCTGCGAGCCGCTCACTCCTCGGACTTCTTCAGCGGTCAAAGAGACAGAGGCCGTGATGATACCCCAGCTCCTTCACAACCAGCTCCAGTACGACAATCTTTTAGAAGACCCACCCCTAGGGCTCAACCGACTTCTCCACCCACTCCAACTGTACCATCCACCCGCCCAACAACCTTCGTACCTCAACAAGAACCCACGCGTAAATTTAAGGTTGTTAGAAAACGCCCTCAAGGTCAACATAGCTCTCCATCAACCCTAGCACCTTCAACTTTTGCTCAAAACTCTACCCCGCGGCCATACTACCAAGAACAGCGACAAACCTACCCAGAACAACAAAAGCAAAATTACCCGGAACAACAAAGACAAAACTATCCTGAACAACAGAAGCAGAACTATCATGAACAACAAAAACAGAACTATCCTGAACAACAAAAGCAAAACTATCAGGAACCGCAAAGACTGAACTATCCTGAACAACAAAAATATAATTATCAGGAACAACAAAGACAGAACTATCCGGAACAACAACGCCAGAACCATCAAGATCAACAACGCCAAAATTATCAGGAACAACAACACCAAAACTATCCAGAAAAACAGAGGCAAAACTATCAAGAACAACAAAAATATAACCATGCTGAGCAGCGACCAAACTATTCAGAGCAAAACCGACCATCATATTCAGAACAACCACGACAGTCATTCCAAGATGATTCTCAGCAGAACTACATACGAAGACCGGAAAATAGACCTAAACAACAAACATCTAGTCCACCTCCTCATTATAGTGAAGAATATGTGGAAGTGAGCAGAGTTACCCCTAAACAAATCAAATCCCGGAGGCCAACGGCTTCGACCCAACAACCCACCACTGCACACTTCTCTAAAAAAGATGGACTCACCGAGGTCTACAATTATGAAGCTCAGTCTACTACCGGATTCAATGACAATCGTTCCTTTAAAACAACCTTACGCAATAGCTTTTCTGTTTCGCCAACAAATCGTGACTACGAAAATGTGACACCGAGGAAAAATGTGGAAGTAAAATCAAACGGTGATCGCCGCCCTCAAGATTTTCCGAATGGTCAGAAATATCAAGGAAGCAGCACTCCATCATACAGTAGCCCGAACAGTTTGTCATATGAACCAGAAAAGAATAATTACTTCCAAGGCAAACAAACTCAACCACCGATCAATGTTATATACACCACTGCGCGACCTGAGGCTCCCCTAAATTTGAACACAGTAGCTTACAAAACCAACATAGGTTTCGACGCTCGTCCGAACAACTTTGCTGACCATGATGAAGATGACGGTCAATATCGGCTCCCTGCCGGAGAAGACGACGGCCAGTATAGACCCGAATTATATGAAAAGGAACTCTTATCAGGAGCGCATTCATTAAACATAGTCGCTAGTGGTAATCGTTTACCAGAAGATCAGAAGCCTAAGGGAAAACCATTTGAAAAAGCGTCTACTAAGCCAGCTGTTCCTAGACCATTCACTCTTCCCTCATCACCGAGCCTACCCTCACGAGCTCCAGAACCTACCTACACGACTACATTCCGACCACAACCCACCAGCCCACAGCGAACCTTTGACTATTTCCAAACATATACTACAACATCGCGACCAAAAGAAGCTCCTGTACAGAATATTCCTAACCGGTATGCTCAGTCTAATACCGTAACTAATAAACCTAGTACTAATATAGTACGAGCTAGTTCCGAAGCCAGAGCATTGCCGACGAATCCTGCTCCAGTTGCGGCATCCACTGTGCCTCCAAAGCCACCGACACACAAAACTCCAGCACTCCCCCCTGCCAGTAAAAAAGATTACGATTATGCTTATTACGACACCGATTCCGGATTTACAGAATACGATCATATAGAAGAATTTGGCAAGACTAATAAAAAAGTGTGAAAGTTTCCTTACGCCAATCTTATAGACTCTTTAAGTATTTCATCTAATTAATCGGTTGGTATTTCAATATATTTTATAATTGTTTGACTACATTTCAAAATATAAGTTGTTTTACGAATGAGATAGTATCCCATATTGAAATACCCACCATTATTAATATTAATAATTATTTATTTAATCAAACGTGGATACAAAGTCGTAGAAACAATTTCAGGTACAATTTACAAATATACTTAAGATTTTTAGTTAAATATTCGTGAAAACTATTCATATATACTCATGTTGGAAATACTCTATTAAACTTTAATTTCTTAAGAGAAGCATGTTAACAGACGTTACCTAAATTATTTGTGATATTATGTACGTAAATATTGGTGTAAGTGTTGTGTACATTAAGTTTTTCTACCCGAGGGAGCCGATTCAAAAATTATTGTTGAATAGTTCATTGAATTGGTCCAATAAATTGCTTGCCAATTTCGACGTTAAGAAATATCATTAAATTTCTTATGTACAATAAATAGATGAGTAATTTTAAGCCTAGGTGTAATATAAATCTATGTAAATAAAGTTTTTAGAAAAACTCTGTGTTTGTGTAATTTGTTTCCGAGCGCGTGAGAATTCCTTGTGTGATTTAATTATGATTAATTTTCTGTTGTATTAATTATCATTGTTCATTGACTATGCATACATACATAAGTACATTGTGCATTGTTTTCTATAGAGAAGGTAAACTTTGGGGACCGTATTCTTGAAATAGGTATAAAATAATTTTCCAAGGCGAACAACGCTATTTGGACAGTTAGATACTTATAAGATTGATAAATGATCTTTTTATAGTTCATTATTTTTGTTTCAAAAAAGGAACTCTTTTGACTCAAATGTCTCTCCGCATAAAAGTATACTTATATGGCATGAAGGTAAAAACCGTGCCCGTCCGCGCGCGCCCGGCGCGTTTTTTTAGCTTCATGTTATATAGGTATTACTTGGATATAAAGCCATAGAAACTATTAGAGATCTAAAATCTATTTAACTAAAATTTGAGTAGTTTTAGATCTTGTACCTAATGATATATAGACAATGGCGCTCACATCAAAATAGAAAGGAAATATTTGCCGAATCGAAATAATTAACGTTTTCTTATTTCTAAATTAATTTTAATGTTTTTATTTAGATAATACTGTTTTTTAGTTATAAGAATTTATAGCATATATTCAATTTATATATTTAATTTTCAAGTGTACCTTCAAGGCCAAATCCTAAACTACAAGGAATAGCGAAAAATGCTCAAAAGAGTCTCGGGATCGATTTTGATAAAAACTAAAACTGCATCTTTAGATTTGTGAAAAATTTATTCTCCTAGTCGGGAATCGAAACGATTTTGAAATAAAAATAACTCGCCTGTATGGCACCGGCTGAAAGTGTCGCCTATAAAGATCAAATTCTGGTAAGTAACGGTAAACTAAAGGAAAATGCTCGTTTTTAATTTTAAAAAATCTTACCACCGTCTTTACTAACTAATCAAATTGTTTGAAATAATGATCTTCAAAACCCATTCCATATTGAAAACATACATATGATAAAACCTTCAAGTGACCTAGTCATGTTTCGGTTTTAGTCTATGGGTTTACCGGTTTTTTGCATCGATTTCTTGTCGAGGTGGTAGTCTCCTTTTCGGGTGTTGTTGCCAAACGGGTGGTTAATTTGATGATAAATCAGCGAGGCTACTAAAGTACACTCGTAATTCGAATTCGTCATAATCGCCGCCCGTTTAGTAACCGCATATTTTAGCCGGCTGCTTGCCTTTAGGAAATTACAAAGTCACGTGCTTTATTCCAGTAAAAAATACGGCATATTTTTTTAAAATAAAAGTAAGAAAAGACTAATTTAAATATGTATTGAATTTATTGGCTAAAATTTCGAACAATTTATTAGTTAAGGCATAAAAACATTATATTACCGCTTTATTTACAGAATTTGACCTTTATAAGAAACACTATCAGCTCAATAATATAGATAGTTTTTTTGATTCCAATTCAACTGGTTCAATTTCCGGCTAGGATTATTTTCAAAAATCTAATGATGCAGTCTAACCCCCGTATTCTAAGACGTTTCCTTAACTCCACTCTTCACTCAAGGAGCGTGTGTCTCAACTTGCTTTTTATAGTTGACATTTGGTGGAAAGAGACAGACGTTCCTTGAGTGTAAAGTGGAGTTAAGGATACGTCTTAGAATACGGGGGTAAGTTTTTATCAAAAACGATCCAAGACTTCTTTGAGCATATTCGCTATTCCTTCTAGTTTAAGAGGACAAATTTTAAATATTATACTTTTGGCTAATAAGAGGCTCAAACATCTTTTCCCATGGAACTATGTGTCGCAAATGAAAAAAAAAGTTGGCTTTCCCATACAAATTAATCATTTTAATATTACTAGTTTGTATGGAGAAAGCAATTTCTTTTTTCATTTGAGACACATAGTCCCATGGGAAAAGTTGTCCAATTTGATCAGTAGAACCTAATACTAGTCCAGAGTAAAACCTTTCAAAGTCACCATGTATAATAAAACGTCTTATTATTGGTATTAATGTTTTTACTTGATCACGGCATGTGTCGTTGTATTTGACACCTACCTAACACTAATGGCAGACCTACAAAATCCATGAATGTGATCGATCAATACTTTATTATTTAACAGTATTGATAGCGATTAACTTCAAAGTAAGGCGAGAAAATATTGGATGCCAAACGAAGGCAACAGAGGATCTACTATAGGTTTGTGCATTTTAGCAACGTAACGTATTCGTATACGTATACGTTAGCAACAACCAATAGGTTCACTTTATTTAATCATGTTACCAAAAATAAAGCGGGCCTATTGGTTGTTGCTCACGTATACGTAAACAAATACGTTACGTTGCTACAATGCGCAAACCCATGGTAGAGCTTTAGGAAGTCATTAATTAAGAAACAAAAATATTTTAGGAAATATGTATTTATTATCACAAAATTACTATATTAAACTATACTTAATTAAAACTACCTTAATAATTTAAATAGTCTCTCTAAGTTTACACACTTAAAAACAAAATTATAAATCAAATATTTTCTTATTAAAATTATGTGTAGGTAAGTCTAATAAAACCGCACTTTAATATTTATGTACCTAGAATTCATTTTATATAAAACGCTGCGCCCCTTCACTGCATGTATGCACATGCAAAGAATGGTATAGACACAACAAATCAATTTGGTCATCATATGGTCACTAAATCACCAGTAGGTATTCGTCAGTCAGTCACCAGTATTCGTCAGTCAGTCACCAGTATTCGTCAGTTAGTCACCAGTATTCGTCACTCACGTGGATCGGCGCGGCGTTTTAGATCAGATTATCTCTATATAGATATGCAACTATTAAGTAACAATAATATATTTACTTAATAGTTAAAAGTTTTATACCATATATTTATATCTTATGTACCCAAAAACTAACAAACATAAAAAGTGTTTCGTATCATTTATTCTTTTTACAAAAGTAAAGAGAGCGGTAGTGACAAAATACTATTTAGTTTAAAAGTGTAAGGTAGTGAATTACAAACAATAAATAACATATGGCTCTGAAATTAGTTAAGAATTTGACGAAAGTGTTAAAAAAATCTTAACCGCACTTATTTCAGATTATTTATTAGATATTTATTATATGGCTTAAAGAAATAAATTTCCAAATAAATAAATTGTATTAACACAATTATCATATATTATATTTTTGATAGGTATCCATAAGCATATTCATATGTATTGTTTACCTCTAAAAATATTGAAATTTACAATATCGGGTCGTAATAAATAAAATAGGTTTAATTAATATAAAAGAATAAATAAAAATAATTTGAAATTAAATACGATATATTTCGCCTTACATGGCTTTGTCTATGTTGTATGACATTGTTTTTCTAAATATAATAAATTATCAAAATAATCATAATATAATGTATTTTATTATAATTAAAAAAAAACAATGTTAAACGACTGAAGATCAACGTAAGGCAAAATATATCGTAATTAAATTAACTATATTTATATTAATATAACTATATATTAATATAAATAATATATATTTAAACCTATAAATGAATAAATCGTCAATATATATATAAATATAAACGAATATAAAAGTACCAACTAAGATGATGGTAAACCAATATTCTACGGTGGGTCAGAAAATTTATAAGCTGACTCTACCTAAATCTTTTCATGTTATATATTTTACAGGCGGATATAATAATACATTAAAAAACCCTAAATTTAATTATGCAAAGATTATTTTAATTGTTTTTTAACGTATTAATTGTAAAACAACTAAAATTGTATACCATTGAAAAAATACTTTTTCGATTATTTATATTATTCTTAGAATATAAATAACAAATAAGTAATTATGCATATAAATATAGGTACAACTTAATTTTTTTATATACTTTATAATAAACATACTACTTCTAAATTAAGAAACATCTGTTCATAGTACATATGATTTTGAATATTGTATCTGAGATTAAGAACTTAGATATTGTATATGAGATTAAGAACAGTAGGCATGTAAAATACACCCCACCACTTATTGAAATTTCAAAAAGTAGTAAAATGCGTTTTCTTTGCACAATATTTATTATTGTACAACTCTTAACTTCCTGAAATTTAGAATATTATGATAACAACCAACACCCCATAGATTCCTCCCCCCTCCCTTATTAAATTTTAAAATATCATAGATCAAGTAAGTAAGTATCTATTTATTTTATAAAAAAAAAACCTACGTACAAATTTTTATAATTATTGCATCTGTAACTTTGAGATATAGTCTTCTATATCTCAAATTTACAGAATTATGTATATGAAATTTCCCTTATTTCCTCCATAGCATTAAAATTAAAAGAATAGGTGTAATTCATAGATTTTTAAATAAAATCTTGTAAAACCAATTTTAATAGTTTACATTCCTGAAAATTCATTTTAATCCCCGCTTTCACCCCATAAGAAATAATTACTACCTACTGTCCAAATTTAAATGATAGCTTTAATAGTTTCGGCAATGATCAGAGTAAGTCAGTCAGGCCATATCCAATGCTATAATAAATAAATAATAAATGTCTTATATTTAATTTGTTAGATACGTGAACCTATGTATAAATATTTATATATAGGTTATATAATAAAAAATAATTATTTTTTTAGATAAGAAGATACTTATTTTACTTGAGCTATTTATTAAAATTATATTTTACAACTAAACTTAAGATATTGATTGACATAACATACATTATAAATGAAATTTAAAAAAAAAGTAATAAATCACATTAAAAATTACCTCTTCGTCTTTTAAACAATATTAACAAAAAAATAAAATTATAAAACATTTTTGCTGTAGTCTTCAGTAGTAGACTTGATCCTTTTTTTTAATTTTCAGTTTTTCTCTCTATTAACAATTTTTGAAAATGTAGTAATATAAAAACTGTTGATGCAGTGGTAGATAAAAAGATTCCTCAGTTAAATCTTCAAATTCTATTCACTTCATTAAAAAATATAAGCCTCAAAAAAAATCTGATCAAGTCTTCATACTATTAAATAGTTTTTGTGCTTAAAAGAAAATCATTTTCTCTCGCTAAAACCAAGCCATTGGTTAGCTAGCATACACTGCCATACAGCTATTTTACCATGTTATTTTTCTTTCGTCAAAAGCAAGATTTGGCTTTAAGATTTATTGTGTAGCCACTGCACCAGCAACTCTTTGTCTCATATCGCTTAGAGAACCATTTCTGAAGCCGTTTAGAAGAGGTATTGCACTTTCTTTGCTTTGCTTCATTTGTCTTTCTTCTTCTTCTATTCTTGCTTTAGCTCTTGCCGCCTGTAAAAAAAATTTATATAGTAGAGATGATCTAATCTCAATGCCCTCCACTGCATATATGCACATATACAAAGTGTGAGACGCAATTAATAAATAAGGCCATCATAATTGGTCAGTATTGGTGACTCAGTCACTCACCAGAGGCTCTACCATGGGTTTGCGTATTGTAGAAACGTAACGTATTCATTTACATATATTTGAGCAACAACCAATAGGGTCGCTTTATTCAATCCTGTTTCGAAAAATAAAGCAAATTTATTGGTTGTTGCTCACGTATACTTAAATGAATACGTTACGTTTCTACAATGCGCAAACCCATGGTAGAGCCTTAGATGAATACGAACGTGGTAGCTCATATCGACAGCACCCACACCTAATAGCACCTCCAAATTTAGTAAGGGGCGTGTCGTTTGAAATTAGTATATCTAATTTCTATAGCATATAAAATGACAAAGATAAATATATTTTTTTTAAGTTCCGCTATTCAACACTAGGTGGATACAAGAAACATCACTATCACTATCACTACATCACTACATAGTATAAAACAAAGTCGCTTTCTCTGTCCCTATGTCCCTTTGTATGCTTAAATCTTTGAAACTACGCAACGGATTATGATGCGGTTTTTTTTAATAGATAGAGTGATTCAAGAGGAAGGTTTATATGTATAATAACATCCATTAAATAGTGGAGAAGTACTGTTATTTTTGAGGTTTCTAATGTGATGTCGTAAATAATTACATTTTTTCCGCTTACATTGCAAACGCAGGCTGAACCCTACGAGTTTTATCAAAATAATGTACTAAGTATTGTACACATTGAAAAGGTATACAGAAAAGTCCGTGATGGTATATGTCTATCTCTTATGGATAACCCACAATAACTTTTTTTTGTCATTTACTTTTTACGACAAATAATGGCTAATTTTCGAAGCGATTTTAACCAATACAGCATTAATCCTTAACCAATTAAATACCTTGAATACATTGTTCATTTAATATACATCTATATGGCCCTTTACACCGTATGATTTAAGTGAATATTTTCGAAGATATTACAGATTTAAAAATTGCGGGACGTAGCGTTTGCGGCGGTACCGGCCGGCCGCCCGGTGCGGCAAGAGCGTGCCTATAAATAGCGTGCGAAGCCGGAGCGGGCCGCTATGTTTTTATATACAACGTTTACAGTTTTTCTGTAGTGTATTTAGTATCAGCATTGCACCCGTGCGAAGCCGGGGCGGGTCGCTAGTAGAAATATAAAGTAACCAGTATTCGTATATTTCTTATAACAACATAAAAAATGCCATCTGGCATCTTTATTTTTACAAAAAAAAAAAAGTTAAAGACTAGAAAGGATGTTTGTAAATTATTATGAGAAATTATGAAATAATATATAAATAATTAAATCAACAATTGTTATTATTGAAGTCGTATCCACCTGGTGGGGAGTAGCGGAACTAATTATAAACATTCCAAAATTCTTATTTTCAAAGGGTTTTCAATAACACTTTGAGCTTATAAGTCTATTTTAAATTTGAATTCTGGATACATTTTCAAAGATATCGTTCAGGAATAATAAATAGGAAAATGACGCTTTTAAAAATTGTATTTATCATGCAATTCTCATTATTAGAGGTATGAACAAAATTTATAAAGTGCTCCTAAACTTTCTTTCAGTCAAATGTTCGTATCACTGCGATCATCTTCTGCCTTTCATTCTACTCCATATGGATGGACTCATCGCGCCAGCTCCATATGTGGATTGGGAGACAGGGAGTGGCTGCAGTGATACGACCTTATGATTGTGACAACCGTCAAGTGATCTAGTAATGTTTCGGGTTTAGCCTGTAGGCTTACCGGTTTTCTGTAGCAGTAATGACTTTTTAACTGTACTTTGCGATTGAGTTACTAAAATTAGTATAGCTAAGCGCCCCAAGCGGAAGTTTGGGTAACTAAAAATGCGTGCGTATGATTTGTGAAAAAGTTAACCCAGTAGTTAACTTTAAAGTGAACGTTAGAAAACTCACACTAACCGGAAGCTACTGCATCGATCTTATGTCGAGGTTGTTTTCAGCGTGCGGTTACAAAACGTGCAGTACATTTGACGATAAATCAACGAGGATAATGCAAATTCGTTTTGTCGCCGCCCACTTCGTAGCATCATTTAGCTGAGCGATCTAAGCTGCTAAACAACACTATATTGATGTAAGGACTTTGTGGGTATGCTTACCACCTAGTGGATACAAGGTCAAATGCCGTGCTCCAATAAAACAAAATAACGCGTACCTGTTTCTTCTTATACGCTTGTTTATAGAAGTCCGAGAAGAGATAGTAGAAGAGAACTGCGTGCATTCCAATGAACCAGACGAAGGAGCGAGGGTAGTCGCAGTCAGTGAAGAGTAGCTGGAAGGCGTGCAGGAATACCATGACGAACTGGACCTGTAACCAAAATCATCCTTAAGGACACTGCATTTGCGATCACGAACTTCGCGTTCTCAATATAAAATTAGCTTTCGTCTTCCAGTATTTCTCCACTACAGTTTGTCGCAGAATTCAATTAATATTTTTGTCTTACTTAATAATTTATATATATATATAATTTTTCTTTGTTGGACATTTTTTTTAACCAAAAAAATATATATATAGGTATATATATTAATAATACATCAGATATATTATATATTTAATATACATAGGTATTTTTAAGTAGATACAATTACTAATTGTACGTAACCAACAGAAAAATAATAATTAGGACTAACAGAAAGACTAACACCTATTAATAATTATAATATTGGAAATACATTTGTATGGGCGTCAACACGGCTGCAGAGCCCTTAAGTACCATGTCTAGGACTATACAATTTATTTGGGAAAAATGGTGTACACTGAAAACAACGACTATTTAATCCATATAAGTATAACATAACTTTTATTTTCACCATACATACCTACGCTGAACACAATTATAATTTGAGTACAAACATTAAAAAAAATGCTTTTTGTTCTTCATTTCCATGCTGTATAATATATAATACTAGCTGACCCGCGCAACTTTGTCTGCGCGTTTAAATTTAACCGTTTACGCAGCGTACGCTCTTAAAAGGAATAATTTTTCCCCGTTTTTGCAACATTTTTCTTTGTTACTCCGCTCCTATTAGTCGTAGCGTGATGTTATATAGCCTATAGCCTTTCTCGATAAATGGATTATCCAACACGAAAATATTTTTTCAATTCGAATCAGTAGTTCCTGAGATTAGCGCGTTCAAACAAACAAACAAACAAACTCTTCAGCTTTATAATATTAGTATAGATATGTCTCAGTCTAAGACGCTATAAGGTGCCCGTGAATATACATACTCGTATATGTTTACTACGTTATACGGTAGGTACTCTTACTTAATCACATTTAAATACTTACTTCAGACAGACATGTACACATATTATATTTATTATGGAATTGTCAAGTCATACAAGTCAATTAATAACTAAGTCATAAGACCTAGAATTACGATATTAAGTCTTATATAATATAGAAGGCAAAGAAAACACTTTAAAACTAAAATACAATAACTTCTAGTTAAAATAAGTACTATTATTTTCATTTTATTTCGAGTTTAGAAAATCTAAGGGACAGGATAAAGAGTAATAATAATTAAATTAATTAAGTTTTTAAAAGTAGGTATTTAAGATACCCGTGAAAATAGAAATGTGTCCGAGTTGGTAAAGTGAATATATTTCTATAGTTTATTGAGTCTATCAGTTGTTCAGTGTAGATAGCTACAGCGAAGTATGAATAAAACCCTATCATTGGGTAACCTTAAGCTGGGTCCACATTTGTATCAAGTAATCGTATCCGTATGAGGCGTATCGTATCGAGTATGCGTATCCTAAGTGTGGACGCCCATTATGCCAATACCGTATCTTTTATCGCGTGAGCCACAGTTCGGCCAAAAATCACGTACACACTTATGATACTGTATCTTGATCGCGTATCGTCTCGCCGATCCTCGTATCGATCTCGTGATTCATTCAGTCAAGAACTCCCAGAGTACAGACATGGACTCAGAACTCATCTCCATTATAGCACACACGGGAATGCAAACTCTCTAATCGTGAGTGTATTGGCATTGCGTATCGCTTTTGATGATCGGGGAAAAACCGCCTCGAGATAGATCGCGGCGTATCACGTATCAAATGACATAGCCGTATCATGACACCGTATCAAAATGCGTCCACACTAGATCATTCTGCCGATCATGATACGCGTATCCGATACGACACGTATCAGATACGCGGTTAATAGCGATCGGGGTGTATCATGATACGAAGTGTATCATGATCGCGATCATTTTGCGTCCACACTAGCAAACATGATACGCGTCGATGCTACGCGACGGAGATCTGATACGCGAAAATGATCAAGTGTGGACCCACCTTTAGACAGTCTAGGCGCCATAGAGCACCCGTGACGATATACATATTTTATAATCATACCATTTGCAAGACAGTAAGGTACTTCTTCCACCATAAGTACTTCTGGACTTGGGGCCCAAGAGCTGCAAGAAGATAGTACGAGTACATCACGATGTGGACGAAAGTATTCAGCAAACCGAAGAAGGTCGAATGACCGCCTGAAAACAACAAAAACAATGCTTTAGGTATTTGACTAATATTAATTTTCTCCAAAATATTAAAAGGGGAATATTATTATAATTCAAGTTTTTAGTTATTTTTTTAAATATCTTTATCTAAGGCTCTACTATAAGTTTTGCTATCGTATGATCGTAATACTGACACTGAATTAACGATAGGTACGTTAATACATTAGCAGAACTCATGGTCTACCATATTAACGTAGCTGATCCCGTGACCATTGAAATATCCTTATCAAACGACATAAATAACGACTAAATCTTATTTCTGAAATTAAAATTCCCCGACGGCAAATCCCAGCATTTGTTTTTAATATTATAATTTATGCTTGTAAAAGATACTACTAAGATGTTTTATTATTCCAAATTGTAATGGTCTACCTCATCCGGACTTCGAGATATCGCTCTGGAGACAGACAGAAACGGACTGATTGATCCCACAAGGCGTTCTATTTTTAATTTATTAAAAAGTATAATGAAACCCAAAAAAGACAACCAGGTATCTCTATAACACTTGGAAGAATCGGTGAATAAATATAGAAGAAGCTAGGAAGTATAGAGATCATGATAAATGATAGAGATAGTAGTATCCAAACATTTAGAAGCAGCCCTTCTAAATTCGCTAAGATATAAATACTATAGTTAATATTTGCCTTATAACTATTATATTAGTATATTTCCTAATTTACATAATAGAAGGAAATTATTAGATATAGCCTGAGAATATTTCCTTAAGTGTATTTATATAGAACTTCAATGTCAATTACGCAAGAAAATAATTACAAACTTTGCGCTAATGGCGATTTATATTTATATTTTATACTTAGTAATTATTTATTTTATTCTAACTAAATTTGTATGATATTGCTTTATATGTATTAGTAAATAATAATATGCATGAAATTTCGCATATATTACACACAAAGTAATCGTGTCTTTATTTAATTTATAAAATAAAGATTGCAAATCTCCTTCTCACTCAAAACATACATTTTTTTACACCATAAAAACTAATAAAATTTTTTGGTATTTCTCTCGACATAACCTGATTTTGAATGACTTGAGATTTCCAAAATAAAACCGGTTGTCTGGGTTTAACCAGGTAGGTACTACCTAAAGTAAATACTAGTTTAGTTTGGCATTTACCAAATTAACTAATTAAATTTTCTAAATTAAGTTAAACGATAATTAAGAAATATAACGAATATATAAGAGCGATAACTAAAATTTTTACCATGTAAATTTCGATATGCAACTTTAAAAAAAGTACATATACGATTGGGCTTCGATATACTTTGCTTAGTGTTGTACTAAAGGCAACAAAAAAAACCATCTAAAGTCCAGTACTATTTTTTTATTGAGGCACTGCTTTGTGTCTACATTTACAAATTTCATGAATGGGGTCGATCAATACACTGTATTAAAACAGCATTGATCCTCCCACTTTGCCGGCTAAATGCTGCTGTTACGAAATTGGTGGCGACAAAGACAAACTTGCATTACGAGTCTTTAATGTACCATTCTCAGACTTAGGCCTTTTACGTGCTATGCATCCAGGTTCCTTCAGCCGCATCCAGCTCATAATGCACACAGTGACTTCTGTTCGACTCCATATTCTGTGACTTGCTACACGTGATAGAACAGAATACGGATCTAATACAAAGCAATCTTTAAGCCTTTGACCAATTATAAGGTCACTAAATACCGTAGTAATGTAGTCACAGTTGCCCATCTCCCGTTACTCGTTGAAGTAAAGTGAATACCTCATAGAAGTTCGACAACCGCCTTTGACAATCTTAGGGGGCAGTCGATTGTTTACACTGTGTGTAAGCAGTCCACTGCCCTTGCCTAATAGAATGTTGAATGACGTCGTATGGTCTTTGCTATTAAGAAGCAGGACATGGTTTTCGTTTTAAAGTACGGACATGGAAGACAGGGTATTTTGTTCCCCTGTTCACACCACACTTCATATCTCGGTCTTTCTCCCGCAAATATAAACAGCTCACATTTCAATCGACGGAGATGCTGTCAGTCATGGCTGTGTGAGTGAGTGTGCTGTCATGGTAGGTTATTCTACTTTTTCCATGATGAGCTGACTTCGGCTTGAAAACATAGTCATCAAACGTCGTTAACGCGTTTACATTGCGTTAAACCTGGCATAACACCCCAAGATTTATGACTCCTTAAGGTTAAATATGCTTAAATAAAATGCTATATGCCGTAGACTTACCCGAATTAAAAGTATATCTAGCAGTATGTAAGTCCAGCATTAGATTGGGAAAGGTTGCTGATGATATGATGGAATAAATAGTCGTTTACCTGGTGTGAACTTGACTCCAAACCACACCGAAAAGGGCATGATACCGTGATGTATGACGTGGAGCTTCGACACTTGATCATTTTTCTTTCGTAAGACGAAAAAGAACTGTAATAAAGAAATATATAAAGTTAGAATAAATAATTAAATTAGTTTTTTTTGACGGTGGAAGGTAAGAATAAGATAAGAATTAAATATATAATAATAAGATTAATCGTAATAATAATAATAAAAATCTTTATTGTATCAAAAAATTATGTTACACAATATTTTATGGTGTCCTGATACCCGATATGAAATCAAAATGCATATATAGGGTCATAACCTCGTTGTTCTTTATGTCGACTAAAATTTTATTGCAGTAATTGTATCATCATTAAAAAATATGATGGTCCATTATTTATTTAAATTTTGTTTAAGGAAAAATATTTTATAATTAAAGTTAAAAAAAAAAATATTATGTTATCTATAATTTAAAATGTACGTTCGCAAAATAACTACTGATTCAATTAAAATATATTTTATTAATCATTCAAATCATTTCAAATATGTCTTAAAATATAATATATTTTAAGACATATTTTATGTGCAATGCTACGTGGATAGCATTTAGATATGAACATTTTGGGATAAATTAGATAAATAAATAAATTAAGTATGTATGTATGTACGCCAAAATAACATCTACCCTTACTATATCATATCCGACATATAATATATATTAAAAGAAAAAGGGGAAGTTACGGTACTTCTCTGTAAGCTGGACCTCTACTATCTAGTCATAATATAATCCACCAATTTTATAGCTTTATTTTTAACTAGCTGCCCCGCGCAACTCGCCTGCGTAACTTTAACTGTGTAAAAGCGGCCCCAGCCAGCCTAGTAGTTAAGTTACTGCGCAACTGATAACAAGGTTAATCAGATGACAACAAGACCGGCCTGGGATGGGTGACCGCTTTATACAACGAGGCTATTTCATCATAAACACCGCAACAAGCTCGCCATTTGTTAGGTGTTGCCTCCGAATACCATCGGCGAAATGAGGATGGGTTAATCCCTCCGCTGGGACCCTGAGGCCGTTTAAACGGTTCTCGGGAGCCAAATTGGCACCCGTAATGGTATTTATTTATTTATTTTATTTATTAACTTTAACTGTTTACGCAGCGACGCAACGGAAGCTCTCAAAAGAAATAAATTTTCCCCGTTTTCCAAACATTTATCATTGATGTTCCGCCCTATTGATCGTAGCGTGATGTTGTAGCCTATATAGCCTTCCTCGATAAATGGGCTATCCAACACTAAAAGAATTTTCAAAATCGGTTCAGTAGATCCAGAAATTACCCCCTACAACTGACAAATTCACAAACTTTACCTATTAGTATAGACTAGCTGAGCCTCGCAACTTCGTCTGCGTAACTTTAACCGTTTACGCAGCCCATGCAACGGAAGCTCTCAAAAGATATAATTTTTGCAAAATTTTTCATTGATGCTCGGCTCCTTTTAGTCATAGCGTGATGTTATTCGTGCCTTTCATCGATAAATGGGCTATCTATCTATCTAGTAGTTCCTGAGATTAGCGCTTTATAGATTACAAGATATTATATATTTTTGTAATTTATTTATAATATATTATTTATATATATAAGTTTATTAAAATTTAGCACCGGACTTAGAAAACAATCTTAAAGGTTAGCTGGTAGATAATGCCTAATATATATAAAGGCATTAAGTTCGCCTTTGTACATAACTTATGTTTACTGTGCAATAAAGTGTTTAAATAAATAAATATTTTTTGTGACACATGCCAGTAATTAATACATTTAAAATGTAACAGCATTCATTATCAGACAATCAAAAACGTATGATATTGAAAATTCCGCAATATCAATGAATTATTTACCAGTTCCATTAGGAAGTTGTTAGAAATAAGGAACCGGTTTTGTTATAATTTTTGTCAATTTTATCAAACCAATCTATAATCATAATTAGTTTATTTTGCATAGTAATCTACAATAATTTAATTAGCTGTTGTTTGTGACATATATTTGTCATTATACTGGGTGTTTTTTTAACTATGATAATATTTTACTGATTAATGCCTCCAGTATCACTTTTAGAACCCATTTTAAAATTATAAATACAACCTTTTTGGTAGGTAAGTATTTTTTTCTTTAAAATAAAAAGCGGCCCCAGCCTATTGGTTAAGTCACTGCGCAACTGATAACAAGGTTAAGCAGATGACAACAAGACCGGCCTGGGATGGGTGACCGCTTTATACAACGAGGCTATTTCATCATAAACACCGCAACAAGCTTGCCACTTGTTAGGTGTGGCCTCCGAATACCATCGGCGAAATGAGGATGGGTTAATCCCTCCGCTGGGACCCTGAGGCCGTTTAAACGGTTCTCGGGAGCCAAATTGGCACCCGTGATGGTATTTTTATTTTTTTTATTTATAAAAAGTCCGAAAATTAAATTATTATATGAACAAACGTCTATATGCTTCAAATTACTCCTACAAATACATAATAAGTCTATGTCTACTTCGTATCTAACAAGTAAAACACAATTAGACAAGTGATAGGCTTTAATTCGTGAGTTTAGTATGAAAGTTAACGTGATTTGTAGATCTTCTACTTTTATTTATCTTTGTTTTTGTATAGGCGACCCTAAAAGGAAAAAAATACGTGTTTCATTATTTTCATGATAGAACAAAATATAAAAAAAATATCATAGTTAAAAGTACAAACACCCAGTATAATCAACCAGCTGTACCCGCGTTTTCATTTAAAAGAAATCGAATCATGAAGGTAAAAACCGTGCCCGTCCGCGCGCCGCTGCGCGTTTTTTTAGCTTCATGAATCGAATAGAAAAAAAATACAGCTCATGGTACTGGCTGGATAATAAAGCTATTACTGAATAAATTTAAGAAATCTGTTTAGTAGTTTTTGAGTTTAACCGAGACAAACAAACAATCAAATCTTCTCTCTTTATACTATTAGTATATGTATGTACCTAAACATTTCTCATACTTATAAAAACTATAATAGAGTTGGTATTATACATTTGGTAAAGGCCTTTTTAATATACCAAACATTTATGTTGCCAGTATCAATAGGGTTTTAATATTTATTTTCTCTTGTAGACTAAAATAAAATCCTACACGCAAATAAAAAGAGCGAGTATCTGTCGCCTGTTTTTTTTTTTAATTTAAACTTTACTCTCAATTTATAGTTAACGACGGCTTTATAAACAGCTCTGAAAAATATTATTGACTTATCCCATAAAAATGTGCCATTTTGTTTTATTTCTCACTTTAAGCTCCAGCTGACACAAAGTGTCCGTTAAAGTATTTGTTACGATTAAAGGTAAAAATGCTTAACACATTTATAATAAATAACAGCGAAACGTTTAAGTATTACTTAGCTCCAGTTTCACAATAGTGTCCGTTTAAGTATTTGTTACGATTAAAGGTAAAAATGGCGTCAAATGTACCAGCTTTCATTCGATTTTAAAGTAACAAATACTTAAACGGACACTATTGTGAAACTGGAGCTAAGTAATACTTAAACGTTTCGCCGTTATCTATACTAATCTACACTAATCTATACTAATATAATAAAGAGGAAAGATTTGTATTTTTGTATTTTTGTATGTTTGTAATGAATAAACTCAAAAACTACTGGACCGATTGCAATAATTTTTTCACCATTAGAAAGCTGCATTATTCAGAAGTAACATAGGCTATATAATATCACGCTAGGTCCTATAGTTGTGGAGCAGTAACCAAAAATGTTTTAAAAACGGGGGAAAAGTATCGTTTCTGAGGCCTTCCGTGGCGTGCGCTGAGCATATAGTTAAAGTTATACAAACCTGTGCGAAGCCGGGACGGGCCGCTAGTTTATTATAAATGTGTTATGCTTTTTTTATTTGTATTCCATCGTTGTGATATATTTATTTACTTATGGTAAACCACTAAAGCAGTCCGGTTTTCGGCCACGTGTGTACGGAAGTATTAAGTTTACTATTTGGCGTAGATCACCTTGGCAATGATAATGTAATCATTAGGTAATGCTAATGATATATAAAAGAATTTAAATTATGTTCTATTGAAATTATTACAATTATACTAATGTAAGTAGATCATGAAATGTTTAAGTACTATGGAATTTTGAAAGTAATAGCGATTACTTAAATATTAGGCAATAATATAACTAGTATAATAATTATAATATAGGGAAATTATTATAATTCAAAAATTAGAACATAAAAAAATAGAATACAAAAATAAGAAAATGTTTTCTTAAGCTTTCTCTTGAGTAGCATACTTAATAAAAATAATAAATGTTTCATACAATTCTGTTATAGTTATGGCAAATATGCTTGGAACATTTTCTTTAACGTTTGGTTATTTAAAAAAAAAAATGTCATATACTTTACTTTGTGAATATTGTTGCCTAAAGTCGCCCTAATATGGCAACAATCAAGTTATTATTATAATATTGTGTTTTTATTTATGTATGAAATTTAATAACCTATGAAAATTAATAAAGCAGCTACTAAAAATATATAATTTACATATACCTAAGTAAATATATTTTAAATAGCTTATTAAAAAAAAATACATGGTTTAGTTTTGTAATTATAACAAAAATTTCAGAATACTATTCGCCCATTATCTCCGAAGTATTTGTTGACAATATATTGGCCTTATTCTTAAAATCTTATTAAGTCCTTGTAGAACACTTTAGTTAAAATAGGTTTTGTCGCTTTTACATGATGATGACTATGTCATTTTCTTTTTGCTAAATAAATGAGACAAACCCTTCTATAACTAATGTGTTCTTCAGGTCTTAATAAGTTTTTGATGAATCTATATAAATATTTGGTTGTTTGTTCCGGATAATCTCAAAAAGTACTAAACCGATTTAAAATTACTTCACCAATAGAAAGCGCTATCTATTATCAGCTAGTTATATGGAATAATATATTTTATTTTTGGTCCCATTTATTTTAAATAAAACCGCTTGCCACAGCCCATTTTAAAAGTGTCGAAAAATAAACAACTGTTACAGGGCGTACAGGGATATTATACGTGGTGGTCGAGTTGGTTAGCCCTTGAACTTAAAAACGCTTAGGTCCCTGGTTCGAATCCCGGTGTGTACGAATGAGTTTTTAATTAAAAAAAATACGTAATTTACTTGACAATACCACTATAGTGCCTCGGAGAGCACGTTAAGCTGTCGTTCCCGGTTTCACTATACCAACTTGTGAAAACTTGTGTAACTGTTTATAGATGGGTTATTGAGTCTATTCAAAACATCGCGACTAGCTAGCCACTTGTTCGTCTACGACGAGGTGCGATTAAAGCCCCTCCGTTGGGTACCCTGGGGCCGTCTAGGCGGTCTCGGACGCCGTAAGGCACCCGTGATGATATGTATGTATGTTTTTTTTATTCTAATCTTAGCGGTCAATGTAAACAGGCTTAACAGATTCTCAAAAAAAAAAATTATGCAAAACTTGGAATGCCTATAACGACGCACAAAATATAAACATAAAATGTTTTGAGATTTTAAGTAACAGCTACTAGTGTTAATAAATTTTCGTGTCCTGAATATTAATTAATATTCACAAAATTATGCGTAAATAAATATTGGGATTAACATGAACAAATAAGTGTCTATTTATGTAAATTTCAAATGATCTACGCAAATCAAACAATGATTGTTGGCTATATCCCTGTAGAATTAATTTTGAAATCGCAGACTTTATTTTGTTAAACATTTTTAATAGCTTAGCAGGCACATAATAAACGACTTAATTAAGTTTAATCTGTTATTATTTTGATTTATTATAAATACTTATTATATTTTCAGTATTTCGGTAAATAAAATATCCCTGTACAATAACTGGGGCCTGACCAAAGAACACGATCGCCAATCGAATCGCCGCATCGATCGATAAAAATGTATAGGAACTTTACTCTACATTTTTATCGATCTCTTTTGTTAAACATTTTTAATAGCTTAGCAGGCACATAATAAACGACTTAATTAAGTTTAATCTGTTATTATTTTGATTTATTATAAATACTTATTATATTTTCAGTATTTCGGTAAATAAAATATCCCTGTACAATAACTGGGGCCTGACCAAAGAACACGATCGCCAATCGAATCGCCGCATCGATCGATAAAAATGTATAGGAACTTTACTCTATGGGTAGAGCCGGATCGACGTGTAACGTCAAATCCCAGGCTTTCGATGGGTATTTCGATTCGATTATGGATTCTATCTTTGGTAAGGCTCCTGGGTGTTTAGTAGGGGTTAGGTTAGGTTACACACCTATTTTTTTTTCTAGATTTTAGCTTTTAAACCCCTACATATTTTTTTAGTGGATTCTTGTTAATATATTTATTGTCTATTAAATGTTCAATCAAATGAATGCAATTATACAGACCTAAATATTAACTAAAATATTTAGTAATGAGCTGTCAAAGTGTTAAATAAAAAAGAAGTTCGACTTTAAAGTTTAAAAAAAAATTGAGCCCATTGGTTATAATAATGAATTTGTATTTACTAAATACGTACACAGCCCTCAAGTTTGAGTTTAACAAACTCTCGACCAAATGTAATAAAATGTATATAGGTACAATATAACACATATTTTTGATAAACATTTATTTAACATACAATAACTTTCCGGTTTAAACTAATGGTTAACTTAATTAAATTTAATTCGTTATTGATTGTTTTGATATTTTAATCAATGATGTAGGTATTCCGTAACCTTTAAATAAGAGCACGAATATGTAAAATACAAATGAAGTGATGAGATAAAAAAACCTGATTACTCTTTAAAAGTAAATTTTTGAACAGACTCGTTATTTTGATACTTTATATATGTATATGCTTTAAAGGAAGTAATAAAATATTGAATATAGATAAGTCATATTATTCAATTAAAATAGTAGTCCAACGATTAAAAACATTTGGAATAAAAAAAAATCCACAGTCATACTTTAAACTTCATGGTGTCTTACAGCGGCTAATAACCCCCGTTGTCTCTTTCCACCAAATGACAAATCTAGAAAGATCGAAAGAGTAAGACGTACCTTGAGTGAAATGTGGAGTTGAGGATACGACTTAAAAAACAGGAGCAAGACCACTTTAACGGATTTAGGGTACCCAGCTGTGGGATGGTATTCGATCTTTCTTTAGACTCAATAAGCCATCTATAAGCAGTTACACAAGTTGGTACAGTGAAACTGAAAGTACTTTCCAAGGATAAAAAAAAGGGTTTAGACTTGTGTTTATAAGTCTAAGGCCTAACTAACTCGGTCTACATGTAATGAAAACTTATATAATAATAATTACAATTAAGGGGAAAATCCTGTCAGTAAATTTGATCTATATTATGACAAATATATATATATATTAACTTTATATCTAAGTCATTTTCAGTCGAAGCGGCGTCACTATGGAACAAATTACCCCTGAAGATCAGACAGGCACCAAGCAGGGCCATTTTCAAAAAGCTCGTTTACGCTCATTTTATGAAGTCATAGATGTCGTTCTAATACTTATTATTTTGTGTGGTAGGTTTTCTATTAGTATTACTTAGTATATGTATATTGTATATATATATATGTAGTATATTATGTGGTAGGTATATTAAGTAGTGTATGTATAAATTTGTAATATTATATATGTATTTCATGTATAAAATTTCATTTTATATGTAGTATATGTATTTATATATTAAATAAATTGACTATAAGTAGTCATGCACCCTCACAACTGTAATCACTTGTCCCGAAGGTTGACTGGTAGAGAATGCCTAGCGGCATTAAGTCTGCCTTTGTACAATTTTAGTGCAATAAAATACAATAAATAAATAAGTTATGACGAAGAAAAAAAGTTTTTTTTTTTCTATTACCATAATAGATCATAACAATGGGTAAAAAATATTACTCACTGTATCGAAGAACTCCGTGAATTTAGATATGAAGTACCACCAACAGCCCGCGGCTTCCTGAAATAAATTAAATAAAGAAAATTGTATATGCTTTATAGGAAGTAATAAATATCTAATATAGATAAGTCATATTATTCAATTGAACTAGTAGTCCTACGATTAAAACATTTGGATTTTTTTTTAAATCTACAGACATGCTTTAGAAAACTTCAGGTGTCTTACAGGGGCCTAGTTGTCTCTTTCCACCAAATGACAAATCTATAAAGATCGTAAGAGTAAGACGTACCTTAAGTGAAATGTGGAGTTAAGGATATCACTTAGAATACAGGGGCAAGACCATTTTTACGGCTTTAGGGCAAAAAAAAAAAAAAAAACTACGTTCCAACTTGCGATAATTTGAAGATCTACAAATAGCTATCTAAGTTTTTATAAGGCTATGTACGGTTAGATCTACTGCGCGTCGAACGCAACGTTACAATTTTGGACAGTAACAGAATAGTTCTAACAAATAACGTAAGTCAAAAATACCTACAGCATTTACAAGCTGAGTCGTCATTCCTCTTACCCAAACGCCTATATATTGTATTAATGTTACGTAGCACAAAGTCGGGATTTTGTACAAAAGTTTTTTAAAGGACACTCCAAGATTGCAACCGCTAAACACGGCAAGACGTTGCGTACTACAAACTACAAATATGAAATTATAACTTTTTTCATTAAACTTAGATATGCTAACGTAACGTTAATACGAAGCTAATATAATATAATAAGCTTCGTGTTAACGTTACGTTATGATAGAGACTCTGATGCCACTTACCCCCAATTGTGGTGTTTAGTCGATGAAATTAGATGTTTTAAAAATCTCCAAATTATTAACTGTTTGAACCCGGATATAATAAGCCTTGTAAACACTTGGAACTTAGAATATTCTATTAAATCGCTTGGCATTGTCCACACACATGCATGGAAAACATGCCTCAGAAGTGGCAAAACTATTTATGCTTATGGTATTTATTTATCTACGCATCGCACAGGATTGTTGAGGACATTACTACAGGGTGTCTCAAAAGAAATTTTATATTTGTTTAGCTTACTGCGTGAACGCTGCGTACTTGAGGGGTGCGGGGGTTATGTCAATTAGTAGCTTGGCTCTTGGGAATTCAGTCGCTATGGAGCGTTTCTCGGGAGCAGACCGCGCGTTGTGCGTGCGAGAGTTTTACAAGAACGGTGATTCGGCAACTGTCGCGCGTAGAAAATTCTGCAGTATTCGAGGTTTTCGCCACTTAAATGATGCGCCAAGCCTTCCTCTCATTCGACATTGGGTTAAAAAGTTTGAAGAGACTGGATCAACGCTGGATAAATCAAAATCCGGGCGACCTAGGTCATCAAGAACGGTAGAAAACGTGGAGAGTGTTAATCAGTCTGTACGTGACGACCCGAACCTTTCAATTCGGAAGCGCGCGAGTGCTTTAAATGTGCATAGATCATCATTACATCGCATTATGCACAAAGATCTAAAGCTGCACCCCTACAAAATTCAATTGGTGCAAGAATTAAAGCCCCAAGATGCCGGTCAGAGGCTTAATTTCGTAAATCAGATGATTGAGCGATTTTCAACGTTTACCAACATTTTGTTTTCGGATGAAGCTCATTTTCATCTTAATGGCCACGTAAATAAGCAAAACTGCCGCTACTGGAGTTCAGCCAATCCGAAACGCAAACATCAGCAACCCCTACACTCGCCTAAAGTGACCGTATGGGCTGCCATGTCGGCGCGAGGAATTATCGGCCCTTACTTTTTTGAAGACGAAATGGGGCGTACAGTTACAGTCAATTCAGAGCGTTATGTGGAGATGTTAGACAACTTCTTGGTACCTGAACTGCAAAACTTTCCTGGCTATAACCAAAGAACATGGTTTCAACAGGACGGAGCAACTTCACACACGTCCAATTTATCTCTGCCACGTGTTCGTGAAATTTTCTCAGGAAAATTGATCTCCCGGAGAGGTGACATAAATTGGCCTCCACGTAGCCCAGATTTAACCCCTATGGACTTTTTCCTATGGGGTTATCTTAAATCTAAAGTTTACGCCAATAAACCAACTTCACTGGCGCATTTGAAAGAAAATATCCGTCACGAAATGGCAGCCATCCCTCACTCCACCTGTCGAGCAGTCATAAGTAATTTTATTGTTCGATTAAATGAGTGCCAACAACGTGAGGGTTTACATTTAGACGATATTATTTTTAAGAAATGAATTCCCAAAAAGTGTATTTTAACAATAAATAAACATTTTTTCTATATACCGCTTCCTTTTTTTTTAATCAATCCACTAAATATAAAATTTCTTTTGAGACACCCTGTATTAACATATTCTACGTGAATGTGTCGTACCTATCTATCTATCCACACATGAGAGTCTATTCTATAGAAAATGTTATACTAAAACCTTTTTCATTCTTTTGTAAATAAAATGAAAATTAGAATTATTTATTTGAAAGATTATCAAAAGCTTTATTTGAAAACTGATTGTGAACGGAATATTAATTAAAAAAAATGTATACTTATAGGTTTTTTTAGTATCAATTTAGGCGTTTTTAAGGCTATTTTATTAGTCGTCATTATATATTTTTTTAATATTTAAAAAATATTTTTTAAACAAAATTGTACCTAGACGAGAGCTTAATGCATTTTCTACCAGCTAACATTTGAGAGAGTAAAATACCTATGCTTAGCTTTCAGAATTATTCTAAAAATATAAATAGATATACCTAATATCATTAATGATGCATAGCAATACAATAAATTACTTGAAAAGTAAGTACCGTATTCAGTACTTAGGTAGATACTTAAAATTTGGAGATTAACTATTGTTAATCTCCAAATTTTTAATATTATTTAATATTAAAATTTGGAGAGTAACTATTGTTAATCTCCAAATTTTTAATATTATTTAATATTAAAATTTGGAGAGTAACTATTGTTAATCTCCAAATGTTTTAATATTATTTAATATTAAAATTTGAAGAGTAACTATTGTTAATCTCCAAATGTTATATTATAGACTTATATATATAGTTTCGACTGGGCAATGTTAATAGAAAATCTACTTATAAAATATAATTTTGAAAAGTAATTAACATTTTTAATTGAAACCTATTTAAACTAATAAAGAAAACACCAGGTTTAATAAAGCTTCGAAATAGATTTAAATGGTTTCAGGCAAAAATAAAGCTTAAAATAACGCAGCTTCGTGCTAGTTTAGAATGAGAATGACGGGATTATGCATAAAATGGTAATCAGATATAGAAGTTTATATAAGGCTACATAATATAACGTGGTGGCCGAGTTGGTTAGACCTTGGACTTAAAAACACTTAGGTCCCTGGTTCGAATCCCAGTATGTACCAATGAGTTTTCAATTTTAAAAATTATGTCCATTTGTTTGACAACACCACTATAGTGCCTCGGAGAGCACGTTAAGCTGTCGGTCCCGGTTTAACTATACCGGGTTATTGATTATATTCAAAAGATCGCGACGATTTAGCCACTTGTTCGGTGTAGACTCATACCATCGGCTACGATGGTATGAGGTGGGATTAGAACCCCTCCGCTGGGTATCCTGGGGCCCGCCTAAGCGGTCTTGGGCGCCGAAAAGCACCCGTAATGATATGTATGTATGTACATAATATATAATCTGTACTTACTCGCATAGCTTTTGGCGACCGTGAATAATCTACAGGTTGGCAACGAAGACTGTATGTGGTGAACCAGCCGCAGTTTACACTCTGTAATATTTTTAAAGAATTAATGATGTAAAATAATTGACATACTTAAATAAAATATTTTAAATCTGTTTGTAAAGTCAAATATTATTGACTATAAGTTAATACCTATAGTCAATAATATATGTAAAATAAAACATCAAATTTTATGAAGTTTTGTGAAAATAAAATTATAATCAAGATCTTTATTTATAAAATTATCTTTAAAACAATTAAACATCAAATATGAAGTTTTGAGAAAATAAAATTTTAATCTAGATCTTTATTTATAAAATTATCTTTAAAAATTAAAAAATTAAATATCAAATATGAAGTTTTGAGAAAATAAAATTATAATCAAGATCTTTATTTATAAAATTATCTTTAAAAATTAAATAATAAATTAGGCAACAGACCTTTTTTCTAAAGAAACCATATTATTAAAATTATTTAAATAAATTATACTAAGAATATCTTACCTCATTAAAAAGCCAACAACTGAAAATTACTTGGAATAGGTTGTACCAAACTAATACTTTTTTTAAATCATAGGGTTTTCTATTTTCCATAAACTTAGGGCCTATAACCTGAAACAAAAGAACACATAAAATAGTTTATTAAAATAAATAAACAATCTATAGGCGGAAGCCAAAGGTTTTGCAGAAGTCATCATTTCTATGCACGAGCGTGTTAAAGGCTCTGCAATCGTGCTGATACCCATAAAATGTATTTACAATATTACAACTTGATTGTTAATCTTAGTTTATTATTTATGTGTTGGTAATTATGCGTAATATCTTTCTATTGTAAAAGTACTTTTGTATTATAAATAATATGAACAAATATTCGAATTAAAAAATAATTGACAAAACAGAAATATTAATAAATACCTACATGACCCACAAAAATATTATTTTAATGCTGTGACAAATAGTAGTGGAAAAATATTGGAAGTTTATGTATGTCATTTTGTATGTAGAGCGCAGACTTCGCGATCACGAAAATTACAATTTTCACGTTAATTCAGAAACACGTCAAAGAAATATTAACAAAAAAAAAAAAAATTGTAAAATTAATTACGTAGGTTAAGATTAAAAAGTTGTTTGTACCTCTGAAATGTAAACCTAATTAATATGACACAATAATATTAAAATTGTTAATAACAAATTTAAATTTATTGTTATTATTACTTATAAGTTACGTTACCTTAACTAATAATAAGTAGGAAGCACAAATTCCAATCGTAGGAAGAGGAGATGACATCAAGGGCCAATCTTTGACCCTGGGGTCACTTTGATTGTCCAAAACATCTTGGTACCCGGCCACTAGTCTGTCTAGCAACTCCATCTTGCACCTGTTGACAAATAAAAATACATATTTATTAATAGTCAAAAAAATAATATTAACTACTGTAAGGTTGATTAGGCTGCTATTCGTCACCAAAAGTAAAAATACTTTTATTCATTATTTTAATATATATAAATTAAACGCGCGAAATAAGAAATTATTTAGTATATGAAAAAAAAATCGTACTCGAAATTTTGTTAAATAAAATAAAAATTACGTAATTAAATAAATTATCTTCTTAAGATAGAAATGTCTCGAATAAAATTACAAGTACGAAAAACATGTAAAAATATTAACAACAAAAAAAATCTCCTTTTTTTTAAGTTATTATTTTTTCCCCTTTTATTTTTAATGTTTAGTTCTAGTTTATAATGATAGGGCTTTTATTTTTAATATAGGTATTTAATGTTTAATATTTTTTTTTAATTTAAAAAAAAATACTCGGGTATAATTACAAAAATTAAAAAATGCATTAGAAAGGCGAGTAAAAAAATATAAAGTAATAAAGCCCCATTGAAGAAATTTTTGGTTATTATTAATTTTATTAAAATGCAAAAATATAAGCACCTTATAAACCTTAACAATATAACTTATTCACTTGTCCGATTACTGATAGACCGAGACGTGAGTACAGTTCGCGAATCCGGCGCACTATGTTCTAAGGTACGGGTGCGTGTGCGCAGATTGTCATGCGGTGACCGGATCGAATGTCAGGGTAGACGGGTCGGAGTGTCAAACTGTCAAATCCATTAAAGTCGAGGAATTATTGGGTCTGCTAATATTTATTACTTAACTATCATCTTGGGTGCCGAGACCTAGACGGTCTCAGGGTACCCAGTGGCGGGGTTGCAATC
Organism: Monopis laevigella; assembly: GCA_947458855.1. NCBI lineage: Eukaryota > Metazoa > Arthropoda > Insecta > Lepidoptera > Tineidae > Monopis > Monopis laevigella. The sequence continues at coordinate 16,198,898 of OX381589.1, forward strand.
CCACCTCGTCGTAGACTAGACTGAACAAGTCACAGAACAAGTGACTAGCCCGTCGAGATCAGAAAAACTGCCTAGGAAAAAAATGGATATAGCGAAACTGGTATTATAATTATGTTATTAATTACTACAGACGGGTCATACTTAATTTTTATACTTAATATAAATAAATAAAACATGATACCTATACATTCAAAAAAGTCATATATTTATTTCACTTAATTTTTATTTTATTTTTTTATGATATTTATACTAACTAGGTATATATTTCATGATCGGATAGTATAGGCATATAGGTATGTCTGTTACTACAATTGAATTGTAACAGAAATAATAATGTAGTTTAATTTTATAATGCTAGAATGAATCCTAAGTTTGTTATTTGGTAGCATGTATGTATTAATGGAAATATTGTAAAACCTTTTTTTGGGTAGCCGCGATACAGGTTATCCTAGTGCGAGACCCGCTGTTAATGTTATTATTTATTTATTTTTAATATGTAAATAAATAATAAACCCCTTGGTCACCTGATGCTCTAGCATTTTCTAATCTGTTGGGAAAATTATTAATAGAGAAATAAGGTAACCGACGTGCTAGAGCCTACTTTTTCCAACGCATAGGGCACGAAATTCAAAGAGGCAATGCGGCTGCAGTTCTCGGCATCTGCGCGGCTCCAGAGGAATTCATGGTATTATACACATTTTTTTTTTCTATTTTAATAAATAATATTAATAAAAAAAAATGTCCTACATAGTTATATTATTATGTTTAGAAAAATGTTGCATTACTTATGTACCATAAAGTGTACTGTAAAATACACAATAATAAATCAAATAGTATTGTATTTATTTGGTTCTTTTACTACCTTTTATACCCTATTAATGCATATTTATGATATCTTTGTAAAAGTGTGGATTAAATTGTTGGGTAAAAGCTTTACGGTCTTAAAATAATTATTTCTTAACGTTATAAATATAAATTTTAAACCTATAGACTAATATATTTCAATATGCTTAAAAAATAAACCCCACATTCTAAATTTAAACCGACCCATCACAATTCCAAACAAGTAAAACTTATTTTTAGATATACACTTATAACAGTTTTAACTTTATTTTCCTATATTTATGAAGGATACCTTTTTATATGTATAACTTAAGTGACTTTATAGAATACTAAGCAAGGTAAACCTACGCTTGTAGAGCATACCGGTCAGTTAATATGTCTAATTCAGTTATCTGATTTTGTGTATAGAATCCTAACTAAGATAGTACTTGTTCATATGGTTTACGCATAGTTTTTCTCGTATAATAAATTACCTTATTAGGGTACCGAAAACAAAAAAGAACCTTTATTTAAATGTAAATAAAAATTAAAAACAGTTGAGTCCCTGGTTCGAATCCCGGTGTGTACCAATGAGTTTTTAATTTAAAAAAAAATGTACATTTGTTTGACAACACCACTATAGTGCCTCGGAGAGCACGTTAAGCTGTCGGTCCTGGTTTCACTGTACCAACTTGTGAAACTGTTTATAGATGGGATATTGAGTCTATTCAAAATATCCTGACGAGCTAGCTACTTGTTCGGTGTAGACTCATACCATCGGCTACGACGAGGTGGGATTAAAAATCCCTCCGCTGGGTACCCTGGGACCGTTTAGGCGGTCTCGGGCGCCGTAAGGCACCCGTGATGATATGTATGTATGTAAATTGGCCCTGTTTTATTATTTTACTAGATTTGTATGGAACAAATACTGTTTTACTATGAGTTTTTGATGAATGTGTTTACTACTCGCTAGTAACTATACATATAGATAGGGATCGACCAATATGACCGGCTTATTTAAAAAATAAAGCGATCCTATTGGTAAATCCCAATCTATAGTTACTAGCGACTATAGTAAACATATATATACTATAGCAAAAACCCATTGTAGAGCTACTGTATTCGCCGTCGATACAAATCAGCCTCCGTAGACTAGTGGTTGCGTCTTTGGCGTTGTATCCGGAGATCGTGGGTTCGATTTCCACCCATGGCAAAAAAATAGATTGTCATGGTCTGGATGTTTATAAAATATAATATGTATTACATATGTCATTGCTTCTGGTCACAAACTAAGCTCTAGGCTTGTACTATTACAAGCCTAGAGCTTAGTTTGTGACCAGATCGCAATACGTGTAATTTGTCCTACATATAAAAAAAAATCAGTTAAAACTGAGTCGAGCTAAGTAAGATAAAAAATTGGTTTATTTATTTTTTAGTTCATAAAGTAGCTTAAGTTATATAAAAAAAATATAATATCGAAAGTATAAAAAAAATAAGTAAAAATCGTTCAAGCTAAAACTTATGGTAGAGACAGGTTAGCTTTTAATGCGCTTTCCCTGCATTCCACTGTGTCCCTTTTTGTCATCTCATATTGTAGCAATATTTCTCTTCCCAGGGGTACGCGAGGTTGCATCAAGGGGTACGGGCAGCAGATCTTAAAGACATTTATCGTGTAAAATATTTACTGCCAGATATACTTTTGCGAGAGTGGATTTTCTTCAATGACAAACTTAAAATCTAAACATTGTGACAGACTTCATCTCTAAGACGACTTGATATTGAAGCTGACGAAAATGCAACAAGATTTTTCAGAGTTGTGAGCAAAGAAAAACGTTTATCACATTAATCAAACTGGTGTTCTTCGTCATTAGAATAAAACTGTATTTTAAAGGTAATAAATGTAAAAATATCTGATTTCATTTTTTATTTAACGTTCCTAATGTTAATAAGGGGTACGCAGGTTTGAGGTCTTTCTTGAAGTGGTACGTAGAAAAAGTTAATTGGAAACCACTGTCGTAAGTGCTGTTTCTTTTTACTGGAGCAAGGTATGTGATTTTGTTTCAACCTGATAGTAAGCAGACCTATCAAACCCATGAATGGGATCGACCAATAAAATACAATTGGATTCCACGGCATTTTTTTTATTATTTAATAATAAAAAATGGTATGTTATTATTATTACAATACGGTTTTTTAATGCGTAAATATTGAAGTATACAGAAAAACAAAACCATACATTTTGTTAACAGTATTGATCGCTCCCACTATGACCGCTATTTAAGAAAGGATATAAAATGTACAGAACTCTTGTCTTATATATCGAATATTCACACTTGGATTAATTCTTAGACACATAAATAGCAATTTAAAACAGTTTATTTTTTCTTTAATTTAATGTTATTTGTATCACGCATGACATAAAATCTTGTGATTTACATGGATATAAAAAAAACCATGTGAAATAAAAATGGACGCCCTTGTGGAAATATTTGCAACAGATAATTATATATAGAACATGAACTTGGGTATTTATAATTAGCGGACATACCTTTTGTGTGTAAACAAGTTCGGCTATTATTTCAAGTGTAGGGTTGTGCTATGGAAGTACATACATATCATCACGGGCGCCCGAGACCGCCTAGACGGACCCAGGGTACCCAGCGGAGGGGTTTTCATCCCACCTCGTCGTAGCCGATTGTATGAGCTACACCGAACAAGTGGCTAGCTTGTCGCGATGTTTTGAATAGACACAATAACCCATCTATAAACAGTTTCACAAGTTGGTATAGTGAAACCGGGACCGAAATCTTAACGTGCTCTCCGAGGCACTATAGTGGTGTTGTCAAACAAATGTACATATTTTTTTTAATTAAAAAATCATTGGTACACATCGGGATTCGAACCAGGGACCTAAGTGTTTTTAAGTAAGGTCTAACCAACTCGGCCACCACATATATACGGCTGTGCAATGGATGTATGTATATAATAAGGAAGTCTACTAAAGCCTAAACATGAGAACATTGCCTTTCCAAAGTACAGGAGATTGCCGCTTGCCATGCCCTATATAAACCCCGCACAAAGGATGAGAACAAAAATTATTTTAGGCAGCCAATCAATGCCCAAAAATTAAGAACCGAGCAACTAAAACCATGGTTGATATTTTGTCTGAAAAGTAAAAAAGTAAAAGACACAAAACTTTTGTCTCTATTTCATATGAAGATTTGAATAAGTTCCAGCAAGACTGATATATATATTTCTAAACTTAACTTTGCAAGGTGTTGATTATATCCCAGGCTATACCTTTGGCGTTGTATCCGAAGGTCGTGGGTTCGATCCCGACTTTTTTCTGTACAATTTCCCATGGTCTGAGTGATTACAAAATGTGATATATATTGTTATCGTTGTTTCTGGTACATATAGTATAAGCCTGGTGCTTAGATTGTGAGCAGGGAAATATGTGTTTTTATTAACTAGATATTTTTTGACTGCCTTTTAAGCTTTACGTAAAGAATTATGTTTATAACTTTTTTTTGTACAGCAACTGTATATATAACTTTGCTTTTAATTTTGGTGAAACCATGATATCCTATTACTTTTTTGTGCACATTTGGTACTGTTTTTTCAAAATTATGTAAGTTTTATTCGTTTTTTTTTTTATAAACTAGGTCTCCAGGCGAACTTCGTACCGCCCCAGAATCAGTTAAATGTTAGTTAATTTTATAAACCTGTTAGTTAATTTTATGGACTTTTTTATTAAGATAAATTGAATACTCAAAATAAACTAATTTGGTTCAAAAAATTTACAAAATCTATATTAAATGATGAAATATATGCGTTCTTGGGATATCAGCCGTGAAATTCACATGAATGAAAAAATGTATTGTCGTATTTTTTTTTACTTGCATTTTTCGGAGGTTTTAATATTATTCTGCTATTCGGGGCCTAGACAAATATAACAAATCAAAGATCATAAAAATCTTGAGTTATAAATTAAGTAATTAACAGGTAGGTACTCTGTTTTATAGATATCAATAAATGTACGACAATTTTCGTTACTCATGATTGACTTACAAACAGATTCCATTTATAAAATTCCATTTTTTTATTAGATAATAAATAAATAGTATAAAAGACTTATTAATATGTAAATATAAACTAGCTGTAAAAAAACATCGTCCGGTAAAACATATTTTTTATGCGCGACTTATTTTTAATGCCTTGTATATAAACATTTGACAACCTTAATTTTAAATAACATAAAATAGTCTGGGTTCTGACCGATACCTATTATATTATTTTAATAAGGAGCTTTGTTATTATTTATTTTAACTATTTGTAAGTTCATTCATTTCTATTATAGTTAATGTTAATTATACATTTATTAGGTGGGAGGAAGGTCTCTATAACTTCGTTAGGCCAACCGATCGGTCTCGTTACGTGTTTATAAGTGTTTTAGTCTGTGGGTTCACCGCTTTTCAGGAGACTACTGCATCGATTTCTTGTCGAGGTGGTAGTCTCCCTTCAGGGTGCGGTTACGAAATGGGTAGTTGGATTGACGATAAGGCAGCGAGTATATTAAAATATACCCGAAATGCAATTCGTCATTGTCGCCCCCCATTTCGTAATCGCATCATTTAGGCGGCATAGTGGGAGTGATCAATATTGTGTAAGAACAATTATTGATTGACCCCATTCATGGACTTTGAAGGTCTGCTCACCACCAGGTAGATCGTCATGCTCACATGTCGTGCTCTAATAAAAAAAAAACATGGTGACTTTAAAAAGATGTACTTTGGGCTAGTATGAGGTTCAGCTGATCAAATAAAACAACTTTTTCCATGGAACCATGTGTCGCAAATGAAAAAAAAACTTGCCTTCTCCATACAAACTACTAATGTTAAAATGACTAATTAGTATGGGGAAGCCAAATTTTTTTTTATTTGCGACACTTGGTTGGTTCCATGTGAAATGTTGTTCGATTTAATCAGCAGAACCTCATTATAACCCAAAGTACACCCTTTCAAATTCACCCTGTATATGTATATATACGAGTATATTTATATTTATAAGTAGGAGTATATTTATAACTATTATATTAGCTATTTATTGTATAAGACTTTATTATTTTATATAACTATTCCAAATGTATATACAGTCATAGACAATAAGTATTAGTGTATAGACAATAAGTCAATAAGAAAACAATATGCAAAAACTTTTTTGTTCAACTGTTCTGCATTTTATAATGAATACATAAACAAGGTTACATTTAAAAAAAATAAGTTAAGTTATTTTCTTACGGATGTCTTGGAATTTAATTCTTATATGAGGTATGTGTTCTTATTAAAAAATACATAACTTTAATCAATGACGTCCTTCACGTCGTAACTATAATGTGAATCAATACTTAATTGTAATAATATATAATTACAATATATTATTATATAATTTCGCAACGCCTTCTCATATAATTTAATAAATTACTCTATCTACCGGGATTTTCCACTATGTTAATTTATAATGTACCTTTTTCTATATTATATTTATAATACAAAAAGCGGTCAAGTGCTATTTGTAGTTTTGTGACAAACTCCGAATCTGGAGGAACTAATTAAAAAAAACATTAAATAGAAAATTTATTTATTTTAAATTAGTTTAATTACAATATTATTTATCATCCTCTTTGTCATCTTCATTAAAAAGTTTAAACTTATTTTAAAAGTCCAATAGAAATCCTTTTAATACGTAAACATTCAAATTTTCAATATGTATATATTTAAATATGCTTCGGGCTAGAGAAGAATGATAATTGCAACTACTAATTCCAAATTTAAACTTCTTATACCGCCTGGGAGGGTATAACCACTCTAACTACCGACTTTTTAACACCGCGAGAGTTCTTTCAAGTTAAGATCGAACAAAATTATGAATAAAATAAATAAAAATCATCACGGGTGCCTCGGCGCCCGACCCCGCCTAGACGGGCCTCAGGGTACCCAGCAGAGGGGTTTTTAATCCCACCTCGTCTTAGCCGATGGTATGAGTCTACACCGAACAAGAGGCTAGCTCGTTGCGATGTTTGGATAGACTTCCCTATATAATTATTATATAAGGAATATAATATAATGAATTATATTATAATATATAATAATATTATTAATTATATTATATTTATTTTAAATTCTTTATTGCACAAAATTGTACATAGGCGAGCTTAATGCCTTAGGCATTTTCTACCAGCTAACATCTACAGCTATATAATAATAACTAGGGGGTGGGGTGCGGCCCGCCGGCCGCTTCGCTCGACGACTCGAATTACGGATGTGCGAAACGGTTCGAAGCGATCCGCTCCGCGGCTCGCTTCTTCACCGTTCCGCCCATCCGCAATTCGAGTCGTCGAACGAAGCTGCCGCGTAATGGGTGGTGAGGTTTCCTGAGACAAAGTTTTTTTGGGTACAGGTCGCCGGCTCGCTTCGCTCAACGACTCGAATTGCAGATGTGCGAAACGGTTTGAAGCGATCCGTCTCGCTTCGCTCGACGGCTCGCTTCTTCACCGTTCCGCCCATCCGCAATTCGAGTCGTCGAACGAAGCTGCCGCGTAATGGGTGGTGAGGTCGACTGGGTGGACGTTTTTTTCGGTACAGGTCGCCGGCTCGCTTCGCTCAACGACTCGAATTGCAGATGTGCGAAACGGTTTGAAGCGATCCGTCTCGCTTCGCTCGACGGCTCGCTTCTTCACCGTTCCGCCCATCTGCAATTCGAGTCGTCGAACGAAGCGGCCGCGCAATGCGTGGTTAGCCGACTGGGTACTGTTCGCCGGCTCGCTTCGCTCGACGACTCGAAGTACAGATGTGGAAACGGTTCGAAGCGATCCGTCTCGCTTCGCTCGACGGCTCGTTTCTAACCGTTTCGCACATCAGTACTTCGAGTCGTCGAGCGAAGCGGCCGCGTAACGTGTAGTTAGCCCTCTGGGTACAAAAAGTTGACTCGATGATTTTTCCCGATTACCCGAAAAATCCGAAAAATTTGGGAAAAAAAATTTGTCCTTTTCCTGAAAAAAAATTCTATCGGATTCTCCTAATTAAAAGATTCAAATAGTTGTATGAACATTTTTCGCTATCTGTCACCGATTTCGAGAAAAAAAATTAAATGTGATTTTTTCGGGAAAAAAACTGAAACTCAAATCCTGAAAAAAAAATTATTTTCGGATAGTCCTGCTTCATCCTACAATTGCCGTGTATGGAGACCCCCATGCTATCTCGTACTTTCTTTAAGAAAAAAAATTCCTGAAAAATTCCTGAAAAATTTTCCGGACTTTTATAATTTTCCTAGATTCTAAACTAAATTCTCTTCCAAAAGTTGTATGGGCACGAATTTCTCCGACGCATACTTTTCGAGAAAACAGCGTATGACACGAAATGTCATCTTCAAAAAAATTGTCATTTTTGTCATTTTTTTTTTTTGATCCGGATTTGCCTCGTCACCCTGATCAATAATCGCTGTGATACCTGGGGGGGTACATAGTAACTTTTAGATATTCGAGGGCATATCTCCGCGCGCCAGTGGAAATCTGGCATTTTCGGATTTTTCCCCCAGTCATTGGACCACCTAATATGCTTGTGGAAAGTTTCAACCCCCCACCACCACTCCTTCTAGGAGAACAATTCTGTCAATACGTGAGTGAGTCAGTCAGTGGTAAGTCCAGCTTTATATAATATAAAAAATAAATAAATAAATAATATTTTTATTAAATATAATAATTTGTATACTTTTTTTATATTTACCCACTACTTATACTTTTTTTTTACTATTAACTTGTTTGAATAGTTATTATTATTTTTTATCATTATTATTACTTTCGTTTTTTAAATTAGTTTAATACCAAACAAAATAGATTTGTGTTCTTATTATAATCATGTCTTGTTTGTTTGCCGATTTTCTATATATTTACGTGTATAATTTATGTTTATAATTGTTTCCATATAAAGTGAATTATGTAATTCTTTTGGAAATAAAGTTCTTTAAACCTAAACCTATTATTATTATATAATTCAATGTTGTTTTAGACATCGGTTTTCTAAGAAAACGTACGACCACTAAAAAGTAAAACAAAAACTAATTTTCAAAAAGTAACTAATAGATACCACAATGATTCTGACATCAAATAAAATTTTGAAAACACAAAACTGGACACTGATGAGCAAAAAATAAAATTAATATCCGGATAAAAACTGCTTTTGAAATGTTTAATAATTTGCTCAAAAATATAGTTTTTTTGCATAACTAATCTAGCATCATTATTTAGGTATATTAAATCATAACTTTTTGTATTTGTTTATATAAAATTATTAAGTTTTAAAGTTCTTAAAAAAAATCAAATCGTGTAAATCAATAAATATAGGTAATATTTACATTATTTTTATTTATCGTTGTTGATATTGAGTTGGTTAGACCTTGGACTTAGGACCCTGGTTTGAACCCCATTGTGTACCAATGAGTTTTTAATTTAAAAAAAAAAATACATTTGTTTGACAACACCACTATAGTGCCTCGGAGACCACGTTAAGCTGTCGGTCCCGGTCACAGAGCACGGAATCGCCGCGCGCTGCCCACTCCCGCGCGTGGATTCCGTGCTCTGTGGTCCCAGTTTAACTATATATAACTATACTTGTCAACTGTTTATTTATGGATGGATTTTTTATCACCTAAAAAATCAAACTGAAATACAAATTAATAATAAAAAATAAATAAGTAAACCTACATTATAAATAAACTAAATTAATTAAAAATATTCCTCAAGTTTGTCCTGAGGCATAGTACCCAAGACGCTCACGGCGTTACCTTTTTGTATTGATATGGATTTTTTTTGCCTAAAATACACGCCAGCTCTTGGGTCGCCGGTAGCGTCGATAAGGAGGGGCGCCAAAGTTTTATAAAAAGCTTTGGCGTCCAAGGAGCAAGTGTTTCCACTGCAAAAGCCAAAAACTCATAAACATTTTTTATTTCATCGTATTTGTTATGTTTATTGACTTCCGCAGTGGATGCGGCCAAACCCGCTCGACTTGCCGAACCCGTTAAATAAGAAAAAGCCATGGTGTCCCACATATAGCATCCCACACCATAGCTTTGCCGGATTTCCAGGGAATTAATGTCATCCCGTCAGGTCTCTTACCATCACTTCTAGATAGCCCTCTGGGCTCCAATATTGAAGGGATGTTGGCTGTAATAAGAGACCTGCGTAGGATGTCATTGATTTCAGCATTCCTGCGGAATCGTCCAGCACTTTTTTTACACGATAGTCCATGAAGTCCGTCCGTATTGACGCTAGTGCCACAAGGAGAAACATGAGGTTCGCATAATTTAGCGCCTACGCGTAAACAAACAGCAATCCTTATCGTGCTGTTGTTTAACAAGGTGCCTATGTTGGGAGAAGGATAAGCCTCCAACCAGGCACCAGATTCCTTCTCAGATGCCGCAAGAATTCGAGCTGTGTCTATTATACAGGAGTTGCGCAGCAAGTCATCCTTAATATTATTAATGAAAGGTTCGTCCCATTGCTTTTGGATATTTGGTAATAATGGCAAATCAGTGGTGTTGCAATTAATTTTCCAAGCTTCTACAGCTTCACCGCTCCACGAGATCTCAAAATCACTTTTCAGTGATGAATATAGAATTTTACCGATAAGATCTCATCAAGCAAAGATTGAAGCTATGTAAGCAGGTGCCACACCTGCTTACATAGCTTGCTGGCAATTTTACGTATTCCAAGTCCCCATGTTTTATGGGAAGGGAGACTTGGTCCCATGATTTTTGTTCAAAATTTATATTAAATAAAATAAATAAATAAATACCATCACGGGTGCCTATTTGGCTCCCGAGAACCGTTTAAACGGCCTCAGGGTCCCAGCGGAGGGATTAACCCATCCTCATTTCGCCGATGGTATTCGGAGGCAACACCTAACAAGTGGCGAGCTTGTTGCGGTGTTTATGATGAAATAGCCTCATTGTATAAAGCGGTCACCCATCCCAGGCCGGCTTTGTTGTCATCTGCTTAACCTTGTTATCAGTTGCGCAGGGACTTAACCACTAGGCTCTAGGCACTAGGCAAAATTTATATTAGCTGGTAGATAATGCCCAAGGCATTAAGTTCGCCTTTGTACATAACTTTTGTTTACTGTGTTAAAATAAATAAATACTTAAGTTTGACAAACTTACTATAATAGTTAGTGTCATATTACCTCACTTAAGTACCATCTCTTAAATATATATGTACTTGTAAATAAATAGATTAAGAAGCGTATTGTGTGGTGACAAATAGGTAATTGGCTCTGCAAAAGGTTGTGCTCTAGCGCTGATTTTCAGCCGACGCCTATTATGTACAAGCACGGTAAAAGGCATGTTGTTTATATAGTTATATATTAATACAGCTATAACAGGAATTCATCGAAAAATATATTATAATGGTTTCGCGCATAACCATAGGTGTTGTCGTCCTTAAACTCTTTGGTACACACAGGATCTACCGTACCTATATGTACAAACGTTATAAACATAAAAATGGCTCATCATCATAATTAAACACAATGAATTGTTATAATAATTTCACTCGTACAAAATCAAAAATATTATAGTACATTTGTTACTTTACTAGAACATCGCATAAAGTAAGATTTGATCACTTTGTAGCATTCAAAGAGGTGTCAAAAGAAACAATGTTTCCTATTTTTTATTGAATAATATAAACTAGCTGGGCCTCCCTGTAAAAGAAATCGGATCGAAATATATCCCATTTTACTTGCCGATAGAGCTTTCTATGTGAGAAATATTTTTTAAATCGGTTTAGTAGTTTTTCCGGGACAATGAAACGATCAATATTTTCACTTTATAATATTAGTACAGTACCCCAAGTGTAAGTTTTCTAACTATTACTTTGCGTTTGAGTTAACTAAAATTTGTATGGGAAATAGTTCAGCGCTCCAAGCGGAAATTTTGAGAACTAGAAATGCGGTCTTGTGATTGGTCAAAATGTTAACGCGGTAGTATAGTTAACGCGAAAGTAAACGTTAAAAAAACTCACACTAGGCCTACTGATTAAATGAATACAATTTGTTTTTAACCTTCACGCGCTTAAAATTGTAACGTAGGTATCACATCGTATAATTGTAAACATTCTCATATACATAATTATAATTAACTATTTACTATAATTAATATTAAAGTAATTATTTTTTATTAATAGATACCTACATACTTTCCAAGTTTCCTCTGCATCCTGTTTTATTTGTAAATGCGTATTTATTTCAAGTTAAAAAAGCAGGCATTCATGAAGAATCAAAAAAAACTATATGTTTAGTATATAGTCTAAGTGTGCGTTTTGTTAGACCGCCATTCTTTCCACACAAAAACAAAAATAAATAGTAAGAAAACCGAATACATACCACATAAGCAACCAAAGTCTTACACCTAGGTTTTTTTAATGTTTTTTAATTTACTAACTATCATTCATTTAAATTTTTTACCCTATTAATTTACCCTACTTATTTTATTTTAGTAAATCACATATTTCATTCTGCAAGATTCATAATATTATCAGCAAAAAGAAGAGTTGGAAACAAAACCCCTCCGCTGGGTCCCCGAGGCTGCTAGGCGGTCTTGGATGACATCCAAGGCACCCGTGATTATATTATATAAACAAATAAAAGCAGAACATTGATCTTATTAATCTATGGATTCTCCATTCGGGAACCGGGGCATAACGTGGATGGGTTAAAGGCCGAACTCTCCAAAACTATAAAATGAGGCGAGCATAATCACAGAATTAATGCCTTAGGCAGGTACTCTGTCAATTTAACGCACCCCTTTTGTAATACATATTATAGACAAAACACTTTTATGTGGCGAGCGAGTAGTTGATTTAACAATATCAGTAGCTCAAATTCTGATAGATCTTTTCTCGACCAGCTTTAAGTCTGTGAGGTTGAAGAGTTTTTTTTTCTCTTGTAGTTTCTAACCAATAATTTTACAATACCTATCTAGCATTAATCTATTTCGATGTTTTCTATTTATACATATTACTATATTTTATATACTTCTACTTGTAACTGTCATATCTCTATGTCAATTTTATATTTGTGAAGACCTTCAATGATTCTTAGTTTTTTGTGCTATTTTTCTAATCTGTGTTCTTGTTACCAATGGTCTTCCTATAAATACAAAAATAATTGACATATAAGTAAAATTGTAGATTGTAACTTTACATATTTTCTAAGTTAAATATATGTACATATGCATCGTCATCACCGATATCTTCTTATGGCATCTAGACGGCCTCAAGGTACGCCCGTAATGGAGATTATCGTTAATGGTATCCTGAGTGTTCACCTAACAAGTGGCGAGCATGTTTATTACATAGGGCGTTTATTATCTCATGGCTCAATGTTACCATTTAATTTTTTATTTTTTTTATTTATGCATTTTTATAAAATCCTCATTAGGATAACCACTGAGCCAACCTGGTTCCAGTCTCCCCTCACGAATTTTGTCATTGCTTATTATAAACAGACGCCCTCTATTAGGTTTCTTCTAATAACTCTATATGAGTGAAGTTAGAAGTCCTAGTTTCTAATACCAGATGGCAGAGGAATCACTTTTTTGTTTTTACTTTTTTCAGTATTTCGTGAGGCGTAACTGGAACCTGGTTAGCTCAGTGGTTGAGTGCCTTGCCCCGAAAGCGAGGATCGTGGGTTCAAGTCCCGCCCACCTAGATTATTTCATTGCATTCATTTAAATATCTTGAAATACTAACTAAAAAAAATGCTAAATTATTTAATGAGTACACCGACATTCTTAAGATATGTAAACGGTATAAAAAATACTGCGTTTTATTTTTGTACAATCATAAATTGAGTCCTAAAAATAAATGTATGCTGTATTATAACTAAGCTGTAATTATCCAATAACGGCGGCGCTCTGACGCACATGTACGGATCAGCGAACTGTCCTGTGCGTCAAGAACCAGATTAAAGAAATTCAAAGGTATTCTAAAGGAGGCTTCGGACATTAAGTTTATTTTTAAAATTGAGGCTGCAATGTTTTTTTTATCTGGCACAATTAACCGGAAAGGATTTTCCATTCACATACCTTGTTTTCATAACAAAACAAAGCAATTACCTACTCGTTTCGTAATCAGAGATCAAAACATTTTTTTTTACAGAGTTTAGCAGTTATTATGATAGTATTTTTTTTTAAATTAAATATTTGCTGTAAGTACATATAATAAAGTAGTTAAATAAATCTGTAGGTATGTTGATTTGTTTTTTTTTAATCGGCCATATCGGTAATGAACAAAATAAGATAACGTTTTTAGAAAACGTTTAATGTTTGCGTGTACAAACAAAATGACACGAATACTTAAAAATTATTGAACCAATTGTCATGCCTTCCCTTGTGTTATATAGGTCTTTTGTTATATAAAATAGGGTATATTCTATTTTGATATAGATACACAAGGGAGTAATATTTTTATTCGCGTTTGTTTTCTCACAAAAACAAGTATTAAGTAATTAAAATAAAAACATACTATATTAATATATTTCGCCGTAGGCTGTATATCGGACGATAAAAGAAACCAACCGCGAAAATATTGTTTATTAAATAGTTTTTTATTTCAATTAATACTTGTTTTTTACTCACAAATATGATATGATTTTATCAAAATAATATATATACATAAATTATATTTATTAATAGACAATGAAAGGCGTATAATGATCGGTATGTCGCATTGTTATGGTGTGTCTACCGGTAACCGTTTTTATTGCGTATTGACGGCGCGAAGAAGATGTCTTGCATACACACGATGCCTCTTACCGGCTCCGACCCTGAACACGACCCTGTACAACACTATTCTATCAAAGACTTATATTTATTATGTATAGACAAGCTGACTAATCTAAGAAAGCTTTCAAAAAGATGTGGCCATCGACAACATTAAGATAATTTTGAACTACGGAAATAAGAGCTCTACATTAGGAATTATAATTATAATACTACGAATAAGTCCTGTCAGGAAAAAAAAGTTAAAGGTAAGAATTTGGTCGTGCCTTTTTGACAACTTGACATTGGTAGAGTTCGCGGAAAGCGAAAATCTATTACTCAAGAAAAAAAGTATGGGTTTGTTGTCTGCTCTACATTAACAGAATGACAATACTTTTAAACGAAATGAAATTGTTCCTCGAACATACATCTCGTCATTCAACCTAAGGATTTATATCAAAGGTTATATCTACCTTTATTCCAACAACAAAGTTTTGTCAACAATATTTTATAAAGTTAATATTACTACCTATAATTAATTTTAATTAATACATACTTCCCAAGTTTCTTTCACATCCCATTACCTTATTTATAGAGGCGTATTTATTTCAAAGTAAAAAAAATATATACTTCTTAACAAAATGAAATTGTAGGTATATTGAATATACATCTGATCTCAGGTTAAGAATGAATATTACCTTTGGAAAGGTTACATCTACCTTTAATCTGACAAAAAAATATCCTGGAAGCTTATCTAGTATGTTTATATATATACGTCTATGATAATTTATGTTACATTTAAGTAGTCACATAATACTACCTACTTATCGCTACATCTTTTCAGGCTATAATTTGCTCGACTAGGACATATTAATATCCCACGTAAGATAATATTCTTAGATATAGTATAATTAGTTAATAGTAAAGTATGTATGCTTTGAGTTATCTGCAAGAGAAGAGATTTATTTTTTCGTAGGGAGAAGAGATTTTTTTTTGTAGTTTCCATCTGCTCGATCGGATGCTTAGATTAATCTAAACACAAACTGTACCTAGCCCGGGAGTCAGCTACACTACATAGAAATCAATATAAAAGTTTATGTAAAATGTTTTTGTGTTAATAAATGATTATTTTATTATAAAATAGGGATGTCCTTATTTAATATATAAAAAAGGACATCTCTTTATTCAATGTTTCGTAAATCCGTTTATTTTTATTGGAGCACATCATGTGACTTTGTATCTACCTGGTGGTGAGCAGACTTACAAAGTCCATGAATAGTTTCAATCAATAATTGTTGTTAAACAACATTGATCGCCTCCACTATGCCGGGTAAATGATGCGCTACGAAATGGGCGGCGATAGAGACGAATTGCATTACGAGTACATTTTAATATCCTCGTTGACTTATCGTCAATTTAATCAGAGATTACTAACTGAGTATAATATTCAAGTGGACTCTAATAATTCAGAAAAATCTGTAATATTTCCTCGAAGTTTTATATAGAGTATATAAACATCACGGGGGCCTTATGGCGCCCGAGACCACCTAGACGCCCTCAGGGTACCCAGCGGTGGGGTTTTTAATCCAACCTGGTATGAGTCTACACCGAACAAGTGGCTAGCTCGTCGCGACGTTTGGATAGACTCAATAACACATCTATAAAGAGTTTCACAAGTTGGTATAGTACCTATAGTGAAAGTGGGGCTCTCCGAGGCACTATATAGTGGTGTTGTTAAACAAATGTACATACAATTTTAAATTATAAAACTCATTAGTACACACCGGGGTTTGAACCAGGGTCCTAAGTGTTTTTAACTCTAAGGTCTAACCAACTCGGCCACCGCGTATA
Organism: Monopis laevigella; assembly: GCA_947458855.1. Taxonomy (NCBI): domain Eukaryota; kingdom Metazoa; phylum Arthropoda; class Insecta; order Lepidoptera; family Tineidae; genus Monopis; species Monopis laevigella. The sequence continues at coordinate 16,215,386 of OX381589.1, forward strand.
TACTGCTAGTAGTAGTATATAACTTACGCTATATAACTTAATTAGTCATCCCTTTGCGGAAATAATTCTAAGTTTTTTTTAATAAAAATAATGTTTTCGTCTTCCTGCTTAACATATGTTTTGTTTCCTATTTCACATAATATATACATAAAACTTTACAAGGCTTCGAGTTAATTGACAGTTTGCGAACTATATATAACAGGTTTTGTTGTTTTCTTTATTACTTACATACAACTTTTGAATTTTAGAATCTTTAGCACCAAATAACAAGTATGTATAATATTTATTTATTTAAAAAAAACTTTATTGTATAATTATAGTACAAAGACAGACTTAATGCCGCCAGGCATAATCTACCAGTCAAACTTTTGAGACAAATTAAGCAGTAAATAGTTCACTTGCACCTATGCACGTAAAATATGTTAAAAAATTGAGTATACTAATATTATACATAAATACTAATACTCACTACATACTCGTATACATACATACCAATACTTATGTTATAATATACATACATAATAATAAAATAGCAAGTATTACAGCAACAGCACAATATAGCACTACCAGCACAATAATTATTTAAAGCAGAAACACAAGATGAGAAAGAAAGAAAGTGAGCCAAAAAAATAATAATGATAATAATAAAATAAAAATATATAAAAAGTAAAAGACACATTCACTGATTCATAAAATGTTTATATACACCAGTCTCTTAAAGACTTACACCGGTATCCATAAAAACTTATTGAGTCCTTGAAGATCACTTTAGTTATGGAAGGTTTTGCCTCTTTTTATTTGCAACAAAAATGATTATGCGTAAAAGAGAGAAAACCTTCTATAACTAAACTTATTGAGGCCTTGAAGAACTCAAGGCCTCAATAAGTTTTTATGAATAAGGCCTTTAATAGATTATTATATTTTTGTTCCATCATAGGTGCATTTCGAGGCCCTAGACCACCCGACGCCGCAGGGCGGGTAAATTGAAATAAACTATCATGATATATATTTATTTAAGGTTCTTTAATGCATAAAAATATACACAAGAAAACTTTATGCGATTCCTTAGGCATTTTCTAATAATTTAGATAAAATATGCTTAGTGAAGAATAATAAAATAAAACAAAGATAAAACAGGTGTGTTAGTATATAATATTATATATAGAGCATAGTAAATAAAAAGTACATGTTTAATATAATTAAATAAAATGAAGATAAATATTTTTCTTTGGATTTTTTCAGTATTATTCACTTGAAAAATAAATAATAAATAGATGACAATAAATATTTAAAACAATAAAAATTGGGTATTTACAACAAAAAATCTTTTTTCCTTATTGATAACTATTTATTCAAAATTGCTTGGTTACCTAATAAATAAACTTAATTCGATGTAATTTACTTATCTCGAATTCCTCTTTGTTTTGAATTATTAAGTTAAGTCAAACAGAAAGCCTACGCATGAAAACTAGCGTCATGTGTTGAATAACTTTTGGAATTTATGATAATTTTGGGTTTATTTATTTGTTTGTTGATCACCAACCTACTTTAAATTTAAAGGGAAATGTATATTTAATGATATAATTAAACTTATATTAAAAGATCTTTCGCTTTGTAGTAAGTAACCGTATTAAATGCGTTTTTTTATAACATGGGAAAAATAGGTGGTATTTAGTATTGAAAAAAGTTGAATGAAAAATGAAGTTGATGCATAAATATAAAAATAATGTAAAACCTAACAAAATCTTTCATTTTTAATTAAGATAATATAAATAAATAAATATCATCACGGTTGCCTTACGGCGGCCGAGACCACCTAGACGGCTTTAGGGTATCCAGCGGAAGGGTTTTTTAATCCCACCTCGTCGTATGGTGAGCTCATCGCGGTGTTTAAATAGACTCAATAACCCATCTATAAATAGTTTCACAAGTTGGTATAGTGAAACTGGGACTGACAGCTTAACGTGCTCTCCGAGACTATAAGTGGTGTTGTTAAACAAATGTTTTTTTTTTTAGATTAAAAGCTTATTATCACTGGGGTTTTAACTGTGACCTAAGTATTTTTTTAAGTCTAAGGTCTAAGATCAAAAGCAGGCGTAAAGTCAGTATCAGAGGCTCTACATACGATGAGATTTTACTTCGTTTAACCACCAATAGGTTCGCATTATTTTTTGAAAACAGGAAAAATAAAGCTATCCTATTGGTGCCTGATAGAGTCGGTATTTGATCTAAAGTGAATTTGACCACTCTTGTAATCCAGTCCACATGCAAATGGTTTCGTGAAAATAGACCTATGGGTAGTAAAAGATTTACAAAGTACTCGATTCACTTAAAACTAAGTACATATTTATACTTATACGAAGACGGAAACTAAAAAAGTATGGTTTTATAAATTTTATATTTTAGTGACTAAACTTTAACGTCAGTTTTTTTATATATATAGAAAGAACATTGTAGTTATATTTTTCTGGTCACAAACTAAGCTCTAGGCATAACAGGACTGTGTGTACCAGAAACAACAATATTTTATAAACATCTAGCTAGACCATGGCAAACTGCAGTACAGAAAAACGTACTTACATTTTTATGTCATGAGTGGGAATCGAACCCACGACCTTCTAAATATATTAAATAAATATTAAGCCTAGACGACTTCAAAGTACCCAGGGGTAGGGATGAATCCTATCTCGTAGGCAATGGTATTCAGGGTCTCAATAAGTGGCCAGCTTGTTACGGTGTTTGGATAGACTAACACTGGTATTCATAAAAACTTATTGAGTCCTTGAAGAACACTTTAGTTATGGAAGGTTTTGTCTCTTTTTATTAGCAACAAAAATGATTAAACGTAAAAGAGAAAAAACCTTCTATAACTAAAGTGTTGTTCAAGGCCTCAATATGTTTTTATGAATAAGGCCATTAATATCCATCTATAAGCAGTTTTCAACAGCCTCCGTAGACTAATGGTTGCGCCTCTGGCGTTGTATCCGGAGAACGTAGGTGCAATTCCCACCCATGGCAAATTTTATTAGTACGTTTTTCTGTAGTTTGCCATCAACTGGGTGTTTATAAAATATAATATGTATTAATATCTGGTACACATAGTACAAGCTTTGCTTAGGATGTGACCAGGGCAATATGTATAAAAGTCTCTAGTGTAAGGTCTAACCAACATGGCAACAACGTATAACGCAATAATAAAAACCTATAAAATTGACATTTAGTTACTAGTTTTTATAGACTACTTATAGACGTTATTTATAAAGACATAGGTATTTACATAATTTTATTGTTCCACGTTTTCTTTGTGACGCATTCTTTTACGTAACATTTTTTTATTTAAAAAAACGGAATTCCCTATAAATTTTCTTTAACTCACTTTTTATTGTTGTATTGTCTTAGCGATGAAGATCTAATGACATAATGTTATGGTTAACCGTTACAGGTTCATGTTATGACTTTTAAAGACAAAGACCTGAAGCCGGGCGGTCGTTTAATATGACTATTACAGTCCAATCACGTACAGTTCTGCGTAATGTTTGTAAGTAAGATCATCATTACACGATATTTTTTTTGCATGTCTAATTTTGTTTTTGTGTTTATTTTTCTCCTTTTTTTAAATAGTTAAAGCATTTTTTTACTGGAGCACGGCATATTATTGTGTCATAACTAGTGATTGGAAATTCTACTTAAACTATATTTTTTTCCGACAAAGATTTTTTATATAAAGAATTCCGGGAATCTGGTTTATTTTTATAAGAAAATATTTAAAAAAATATTCAGAAAGATATTTTTTTTTATATATTTCGAATTTCCGATCACTAGTCATAACTGATGGTAATCTATCAGATCTACAGAATTTATGAATGGGGTCAACAATCCAAATGTAATAAAATTATGTAACATAAAGTAACTACAGCGCACATTTCAGTATTACTACACATTTCGTGTTACTATCGGTCAAAAAAACAATAGTCGTTTCAACGAATTTTCATTAGGTACGAGTCTAATTTAATTACTTGTACTATTATTTCGTCTGTAGTCTCGCTAATTTATCGTCAAACTAACCGCCCGTTTAGTAACCACAACCTGAAAGGAGACTACCACCTCGACAAGGATTAGATGCAATAATCTTCTGTATCGTATAAGCAGTCCTGGGAGACTCCTGAGGCATTTGGTCGAATCATCGTAGAATTATCAGTGTTAGGATTATGATTATTAGTCCTATCACGTACTTCTTCTTCAACTGTGTGTTTTGGGAAATATATTTTCTAGGAAACAAATATGTTTTGGGAAATAATTCAGTTTGTCACAGACTTCCTAAGAATGAATGATTGTGGTAAAAGGATGCAATGTTCTGAAACAATGTTTTTATTGTTGGAAAAACATGAACATGATATGTTATGGAAAAATCCATGATTAATTTTGTTTTTTTATTTTATTTATTTTTATAAATATTAGCATTAGCTTGTATAAATATATATATATATATATATATATATATATATATATATATATATATATATATATATATTTCTAATCCGCATTAGCAGTCCTTTATATACTATTGAATAGATTTCTTGTCGAGGTGGTAGTATTCTTTCAGGTTGTGAATACGAAATAGGCAGTTAATTGAACGTTGCAGCAGCGAGTCTAATAGATTATATACAGGCGTGTTTTTCATAGCTCGTAGGTGCAAATCCTAAAAATTCTGATTGATTATGTTTTACAGATGCTAAACGGTTAAGTGACCTTATATATCATCGGATTCGGTTTTAAACAGTAATATTTCGGTTTTAGTCTGTGGTTTCACTGGTTTTCAGGAAAATACTGCATATATTTCTTGTAGATGTGGTAAATACATCTCTGTTTGTATCTACCTAGATACAAAGCCACATGCCGTGCTCCAATAAAGTTTAAAAAAGCGATCGCCGCTGGATCTTTTCCTGAATCCTGAATAAAAATATTAAACTCTTGTACAATTTTGTGCAATAAATTTAAAAAAAAACCCCAATAATATAAAAAACATTATCTTTAATTTAAAAAAAGACTAACTATAGGTAATCAAATAAAATTCTATTTATATACGCACAAACGAATACTCAAATAAAAGGTTGCATTTTACAATGTAAAAGTAATAAAGAAAAGCATTTTTAGCACGTAAATTAGCATAGATTAGCATAGCAATCCTGAGGTGTGAGACACACCACGGTTTGAGTCCATAATAATATATTAAATACACTAATAAAATAATTACTGTTTGCTTGGACTGGGATGGGTGACCGCTTTATAAAACGAGGCCACACCATCATAAACACCGCAACAAGCTGCCACTTGTTAAGTGTTGCCTCTGAATATCATCACCGAAATGAGGACGGATTAATACCCTGAGGCCGTTTAAACGGTTCTCGGGAGCTAAAAAAGTTGAACCCGTGATGGTATTTATTATTTTTATTATATACCCATACACACATACGTAAAAATCATCTGTCAGAATTTAAAGGAGGTGTATAGAGTTTTTACGTACCTTGATTACTGGATACCTTGAAAATAGCCGTCTGGCCAAACTAGCAGATAGGTATACGACCTAGTATATATTAATACTACTCAATCTTACACATTTTGTTTAGGTATCAGAAAATAAGTGAAGTGATTTTTGGTGGCCCTACGATTTAGACTATTAGTATAAATTATTGAACTATACTTTATAAGTAGTTAAACTTTAACTATAGTTTAATGACTTTAAAGACGTTGCACGCTTTATTCAATGTCAAGTGTCAAATTGAATAAAATCAAATTTATTAGCTTTTTACATGTACGCAGGAATTAATAAATAATTTATTTGCTTTATAAGGTTGGTAATAAGTAATGTTAGAGTATGGTTAAACTCTATTCACAATAGAAACAAAATAATTAACTCAGGACAAAATATACTCAATTTTTCAATTTTACTCTTAACTGACTGACATAGGTTATGACCATAGAATATTATCAAAATCGAACAACAGCAAATATTCAATCGAATACCTACTAGGCATATTGTTGTTTTTTTACTGGAATACGGCATGTGACTTTGTATCTACCTGATGGAAAGCAGACCTACAAAATCAATAAATGATGTACAATGTTTAACGGTATTGATCGCTCCCACTGTACCGGCTATATAAAGCGATTACTAAATGGGCAGCGACAAAGACGAAAATAGCCTCGCGGTGGTTTATAGTCAAATTAACTGCCCGTTTCGCAGCCGCACCCTGAATACCATCACCTCAATAAGAAATTAATGCAATAGTCTTCTTAAAACCGGTAAACCCACAGGTTAAACCCAAAACATGACTACCTAGTCATGTTTTGGGTTTAACCTGTGGGTACTTGACGGTTTTTGCATTTGTATAGGCGGTGGTAAGGAGACCGGTCGGTCGGCCTAGCGAAGTATACCTAGTCTTGCCATAAATATTGTACAATGTATTGGCGCCAAAATAAGAAAACACAATGAACAATTGTATAAAAAAGACAGATTTCAAATTGAAATGTAATATTTTTAATTGTAACAGTATTTATGGCCAGACTATGTATAGAGGCCTTCTTCCTACCTACATTGTCTTGTCTAAAATACAATTATGGTAAGTAAAAGACTGTAAAGTTCGCGCAGTAATAAAAGGACAATAAAAAAGTAATAAAAAATTGGATCGCAGGCACAGTGGCGAAAAGTATCTATACTAATTAATATTATTACGTATATTTGATAGTTAAATCCCAAAAAGTACTACACTATTTTTTTTAATTCTTTCACCAATAGAGCTATCAGTCCTATCACAAGTACGAGTAACATGGGCAATTTTTTATTTTCGTTATTCGAATAACAAACTATTACAAATATATAGATTAAAAAAAAATGTTTATAGTAGGCTTCAATAAAATATTAATATAAAGAACATTCCACACATATTGCCCTGGTCACAACCTAAGCTCTAGGCTTGTACATATTATATTTTATAATCATACAAACTATACAGAACGTAATATATGTCTATTGCCATTGGTGGGAATCGAACCCACGACCTCCGGATACAAGGAAAAAGTACAGTAATAAAGTTATGGTACTGTTATTTGATGTTCACTATATAAGGCTTATTTTAGGTTTTTAAATAACGTTTTGAGAAATTTTACTATTAAAGTGTTATAAATAGATCGGAAATTCGGCTGCAATTTACATATTTTTTCCCGAGAAAAAAATATTCTATATAAAAAAAAAATTTAGGATAAAAATAAATTTTGGTATAATTTCTTCCGAATTTCCGATCACTATTAATAAAGAATCTATAAAGGCTTCCTATTTTTTTATGAAGAAAACCGATACACTTTCCAGTAATCATATTATTTTCGTTTCATAAAACCGGTGCTCTAACTAAGAAAATAAGGGGGCAATATAAAATCAGAGATTTATTTTCAGTTGAAATACTTACCGATAAAGATTTTATATATTTTATATCTCGGATCTAAATATACTATCTATTTTAGTTCTTTAAAATCTTGTAAATATAAATAAATTCCGGTAAAAAAAATATTACCGTGTTATCTAGATAAATAAACGTCATTTTGCATTTATTAATAATTTAATCCAAAAATAAATCTTAAATAATAATTTATTTATGAGATAAGCTCAAAAACCTAGATAAAGGTGAACTAGGCAAGCTATACTATATAATCTTTTAGTAGATACGTATAGGATATATTCTCTAATTGACGTTTTGTAGTAATTTTCCATAATAACATCGTTAGGTTTACTTACGGTCGAAGGCATAGTAATTTAATAAATCATTTACTGCTAGTATCAAGAATGAATAGATGCTCTATAATTTTGTTGTAAGTAGTTTCTTTTTATTGTTTAACACTTTTAGGGTTCAATAAATATTAATGCAGATAAAAAATATGGAGTAATCCATTATATAGAGTGAAATTGAAATGAAAAAAAAGGCTTCCCTATACAAATTGGTAATTTTAACAATCTTTTAATAATTTTAACAACAAATAATATGAGGTTCTACTGATCAAACTAGATTTGATCAGTAGAACCTCATATTAGCCCAAAGTTCACAACCTTTCAAAGTCACCATGATAAAAACTACTAATGCTTTATGCATTAGTAGAACCACTTTTTTTTATTGCTCTAAATAGAACAATAATCTAATATTTTTAGAATTCGTCTCTTTTGTCTGTTTGTTTGTGCGCATGACTTAAAAGCTACTGGATCAATTTATATGCGTTTTTTATTAAATAGCTACTAGCTCTGGGATTATATATTGTGTTTTAAGAGTTTATTAAGAAAAGTTACACAATATAAAATCGTATTTAATGAATAAAAGGTATACTTAAATTAATACACAAAACTGCATATTTCCAATTGAATTTTTACTTTAAGATTTTATTTTATTTATATAAAATTAATATATTTTTTATCATCTTTTTGCTAACTGCAACGATTGATAGGTAAGTATTTTCTAAAACCTAAAATGAAATCCATAAATCGGTTATTATAATAAATAAATTTAATTATTTATTATAATAACCATTAAACTTATAACACACGAAGTTGCGAGCGACAGAGAGTTATTTATAAATAACATACCTATAAAAGTATATTGTATGCATTTAAAAAAGTTTAACAATTTTTAATGGTTCTTTCGAGATTTTTTTTGAAAAAACAAGTCAAATAATATATTTGAAAAGAAAGAAGTAAAAATGTCGTGTAGTACCCAATGATATTAAAATATCTTGGTAGAACTTATAAAAAAAAGGACTTACTTTACTGATTAACATTTAAAATATGTTATCATTATTTATTTTGTTTTATTTTAATACTCTATTCTACTCTAAAGTTTAGCGACCGATATAGGTACCAATTAAACAACGAACCAAAAGTAAATTTATACTATTACACCGGTATTCATAAAAACTTATTGAGTCCTTGAAGAACACTTTAGTTGTGGAAGGTTTTGTCTCTTTTTATTAGCAACAAAAATGATTATTCGTAAAAGAGAGAAAACCTTTTATAACTAAAGTGTTCTTGAAGGACTCAATAAGTTTTTATGAATAAGGCCATTAGTTTACACTGTATAAAATAAAACCCACTGCGAATGTGATGTAATTTCGCACTTGTCCGTTTTTTATACTTAAAGACACTACTAGGATTCCTCGCCAACCTGTCTGGCAGCTTATAGCGAGTAGGCTAAATCCTCCGGGCTCACAGTAAATTCTTCCAGTCCTTGAAGGGTCAATAGCCTAAACATAGCAGAATTTTCCAGTGACTGCATGCTTTGCTAGTGTGTGTATCACTGATATAGATATATTGTCAGTGTGTGTGTTCTATCTAAGAGTTCTAGATAGTTCTAGTGCTTAGTAAGTGTGGTATATAGGTACTTACAGTTTTATTGTAAGAGTATAGGCGACATAAAGTATGCACTTCGTTTTACATTTTATTTATTATTATATATATTTCTTTAGACATTTTTATACGAGTTGTTACTTTAACACTAGAGTTTTTAGGTTCCAGGTTCAAACCCCGGTGTGTACTAACTAACAAAAAAATATACTCTGTCCGCCTCCGTAGACTAGTAATTGGCGTGGTTTTCGGAGGTCGTGGGTTCGATTCTCACCCATGGCAAAAAATATGAATCCGTTTTTATGTACATATATTTTATAAACACCCAGACCATGACGGTCTGGGTGTTTATAAAATATAATATAAATTATATCGTTGTTTCTGGTATACATAGTATATGCCTAGAGCTTAGATTGTGACAATTTGTGCAAATTGTCCAAAATTTTTTTTTTTTTTGACAACATCACTATAGTGTCTCGGATAGCACGTTAATCTATCGGTCCCAGTTTCACTATACCAACTTGTGAAACTGTTCATATATGAGTTACTAAGTCTATCCAAACATAGCGACGAGCTATCCACTTATTCGGTATAGCTATTTATTTAGGATTTTTATCCCCATTTTAGAACCTAGCAAAAAAACTTAAATATAGAGCGATTCAATGACTCTCTATCTCCGCAATATCTAAAAAACTAGTAGATAATCCTATTTACCTAAAATGTGTAATTGTTATTAATCTTGTAAAAACATTAAAGTCAAATATTCATTATACAGGTGTAAGCCCATTAGTAAAAAGAGATTTGCATCAAAAAAAATATTAAACTTTCCTTATTAGTTGTTTTCTATATATTTTTTAACGAACAGAAGAGGCAGAATCTAGCAAAATTTCTGTTTTTTTTTCGGATCAGAAAATGCTGTCGCTAAAATTTCTAATTCTACATAAAAAATATAAATCGTCGTCTCATTTTTTATCACTGCTTTGTAATAAGAATAACAAAACTTAAATCTATTTTCCGCCTCTGACCCTACGTTTTTTAATACATTATTTATACACACATAGATACATATCTTCACGGTTGCCTTACGGCGCCCGAGACCGCCTAGACGGCCCCAGGGTACCCAGCGGAGGGGTTTTAATCCCACCTCGTTGTAGCCGATGGTATGAGTCTACACCAAACAAGTGGCTAGCTCGTCGCGATGTTTTGAATAGACTCAATAACCCATCTATAAACAGTTTCACAAGTTGGTATAGTGAAACCGGGACCGACAGCTTAACGTGCTCTCCGAGGCACTATAGTGGTGTTGTCAAACAAATGTACATAATTTTTTTAATTAAAAACTCATTGGTACACACCGGAATTCGAACCAGGGAACTAAGTGTTTTTAAGTCCAAGGTCTAACCAACTCGGCCACCACGATATATTATTTATACTTATTTAAAAGAGTCTAGTTAGTATAAGATAGTGTATTTATTGTATTCTATAGATTACTTTTAGTTTCTAAAATAGCACAGTAGTTTAATACGTCAAAAGCTACAGTCTAAAACCAGTTAATAAATTAAGTGCGAGTGATATAGCACAGCTGGTTCTAAGGAATTTAGTTGTTTCGATAACATTATACATCTATATAACTATGTACATTTCTCAACTGTTTATAAGGCGATAAAACTAGTCAATACCCTTGGTTATATAGAAACTAAAAATACGTACGGTTAAATAAAAATAACTCTACCAAAGTGTTTGCAATCAGTTTTTACTATAGTCGCTAATAACTATAGATGGGAATTAACCAATAAGAGAGGTTTATTTGAAAAATAAAGCGATCCTATTGGTATCGACCGACCTATAGTTACTTGTGGTAGAGCTACTGTAAATAAGACAGACTTTTCTGGCTGGATAGAGTCATTTTTAAAATATAATATGTAACATATCGTTATTTTTGGTACACATAATACAAGCCTAGAGCTTAATTTGTGACCGGAGCAATATGTGTATATTGTCCTACATATTATTATTATATACATTATCAGCGAATTTCAGCATTTTTCTTTGTTGTAATCGACTAAAAAAACAGAAGTGTAATGATTCCCATACTGAAAAACCTGTTCTATATATAGCTTTGTATTGGTAGGTAATTTTAACAAGAGTATATTCTAACTAAACTATCAATAACTATTTTGTAACACTATGATAGGTTTCTATAACATTACTACAAACACGTAAAACATAGAAATAAACAATTTAACAATCGTAACAAAGACATTGAAAATCAATAAGTAAAGAAACCTTCATAATTCGTAGCTTATGGACATTGATATTTCAACCCACTCTTTGCACCTATATAATACGGTTCAATTTACGTTGTAACACAAAACCTTTCTGTCCAGCAGTTTGCATAATGTTTGGAAATGGGGTTAAGTTCAGATTTACAATGCAGAAAAAAAGAAGGCTCGTTTGTTGATTACAGTTCTCTGCAAGGACACTGGCGCGGATCTAGAGGCGTGGAACCATTAATTTTATCCCAGAACAATATATGGACATTTGGCACTTTGACTGCCTATGAAAGAGTGTCCCATGACCTTTCAAAATTGTTCGTATAATAACTTAATAAAGCAAGTAAATCTATTGTTTCATAAGGGAATCATTCTTTATCATATTTTTAGTGGTATCTATAATTTCATAATTTCGGTCTATGGGTTCACTGATTTTTAGGAGAATATTGCGTTAATTTCTTCTCGAAGTGGTAGTCTCTTTTCAGGGTACGGTTACGAAAAATGCAGTTAATTTGTCGATAAACCAGCAAAGATATTAAAATACATTAGTAATGCAAATTCATCTTTGTTGCCGCCCGTTTTGTGTCCGCATCATTTAACTGTTCTATTGGAAGCAAGTTTTATAAAGAAAGGCCATGGTTGATCTTTTAATAGGATACCATGTTTAACAGTTTTTTAAATCGGCGCTTTTCGGCGGTGAAATTTGAGTTCCTTTCTTTAATATAAAAACAATTTTTCTAACAAATAAATATATTTAAAAGAAGTTTTTGTCTCTATCAACAAGTATTACAACAAGCATTATCCGCACAACTTCGTCTGCGTAACTTTAACCGTTTACACAGCGTTTTCCCCCGTTTTTGCAACATTTTTCATTGTCACTCCGCTCCTATTAGTCGTAGCGTATTATGTAGCCTATAGCCTTCCTCGATAAATGGGCTAACCAACACTAAAATATTTTTTCAATTCGAACCAGTAGTTCCTGAGATTAGCGCGTTCAACCAAACAAACAAACTCTTCAGCTGTATAATATTAATATAGATTATTATTTCAATGTTGGTATGTCAAGAATTGGTACTTAATTTTAATATTCATTGAGAGCGTTTCCCTTATTTATAAATATTAAGTTTATGCCAAATATCTTTGACGCCATTCTATACTGTTTAAAATTATTCCATTTAGGTTCATAACACTTATAGATTTTTCATGAAAAATAATAATTTTATAAAAAAAACGTTTTAGTTAGATTGTGTCAAAATTTAATTAATGTTGCAAGCGACGTGATTTTAAATTGCATAACTTTGTAGGTACTAATGGCTGCGGTTAGCAGGCGGCGCTTACGACATTCACCAAACGGCACTTGCTGTAGAGGCTACAGCGGAATTCCTCGCCAATCGGACCTGACGAGGGTTCTATCAAAGAGAAGGAAGTTCAATGTCGATGATCCGCACCCACAAACCGGTACCTTATTACGAAACATATATATATATAGCGCAATATTCAAGTTCTCATAATGAACATAATAATTGACCTTCAAGTCATATGTTTGGGTAATGCAATCAATACATTGTTTGCACACTTGGTTAAGATATAATAATATGATGAAGTTTCGGGCAATATGTTTTTTTGTTTTTCTTTTTAAAGACGATCTGTGTGTTTTTTGGTTTTTAAAAATTTCTTCAGCACTTTTTATTCTCGCACCTTCGATTTGCATGTCAGTTCGATGTATTCGAATAAAACTGACAGTTTTTTTATGGAAATCTCATTCGAATATATCGAATCGACACGTTAGTCAAAAGCGCCAGAATTAAGCCCAAGAACTAGAAATGATAAATCATAAAACTAATTTTAAACAAATCTTTCATTATAACAATTTAAATGGGGTACTTTCAAAGTTTATTATATTAGTTTTATATAAGCTACATGCATTTTAATTTATTTTGTGCTTATTATAAATGTAATATTTCTTACGTCATTATACTCATATGTACATTTTACAACTCCATGCATTTAAAGTAGGTATGTAATAGTAAATTTAAAGATAATAAAGAAAAAAAAACAATTCATTGAATTCCTCTGGAGCTGCGCAGGAGTCGAGAACTGCAGCCGTATTTGTTCCATTTATTTTAATGTTTTACCTACTTCTTTTTTTTGTTCAAGTCTTTGCCCCGTCTATTGAAGGATCTGGCCTTGCGAGAACAGCCGTCGGAACTTTTATGGAGCGTATTTCCAGGATGGGGCTAACAGGATCATATAGTATTTGGTTGAGTAGAGAGGGTAGTGAACACAGTGCAGGTGAGAGATAATAAGGTCTTTAAACCTACTTTGCGGTCTCAAGCCCGGGAACGCTACAGTTCATTCCCCTGCCTTTCAACCACGCGATGGACCCGGCACCCGCACGGTGAAGCCATGGATTGCTAATAATATTGTCTCTCTCTCTCATTCTTTTATTTATTTATTTATACTTTACGCCTAAACAGCCCCAAGGTACACAGTAGATTTATCTTGTCGTGGTTGATGGTGTTCTATAGAATACCGTTTTTTATACCATCATTATATTTTTTTATATTGCTCACACAATTTTCCATTTGTGTCAATAATATAAATAGACATTTTTTTTGTTGTGTAGTCGACTAAATTTAGGCATATACCTAACCTAGTTTTTGCATATATAATAATCTAATTGCGCATTACAATGACGTATAGCACATAAATAAATGTGGACCACACACTTTTTAATTAACATACTAATAGTCCTTAGTTTTTTTTTTGCTGATTTTGATAACAACATATTTTTAGCATAGTTTGTTATTTTTAAATCTAAAGGTTCTCTTAGTTGTTAAATACCTTGACTATTATATATTTAGCTATATAAATTATCGTCTTTAATTTTTCCGCCTACATCGACTTTTTCATCGATATTTCTATTTTATATCGATGTTTCCTTTTACATTAATATGGAGCAAATTATAAAACACTTTTTTTTTAGTTATATATAACATCTACATCAAGCTTTTCATTAGGTTTCATTATAAATAAGATTAACATAATAATAATAATAATAATAATAAAAAACAAATCTAACAACTAATTTAATTAGATCAGAAACTAATAAAATTTAAAATAATTACTGAATATTTTATTTAAACCGATGTTTCAAAATAATTTGTAAGTGATTTTGGTGGTAATAACACTTTTATTTTTGATTATTACTCGCGCGCATTTTACATACCTACACCTTTTTTTTCATGTGTTTTATTTGCCTTTGTTAATCATGTTTTATAGATACCTAGTTATTCATTTAAGTTAATAAGAAGAGATGAGAAGAGAAGAAGGAGCAGAGTTAGACCCTTATAGTTAGACAGCTTCCCTTATGATTTACTGACTGCTAAAGAAACCGTCTACTAGGCGTGAAATATCATTCTTAGTGTTGCCCCAAGTAGCCTGGATATAGTTTTCTAATTTCCCCAGTTCAAGGTTCAGGAGAGGGCCAGTCAGTTTATGACTGATCCGGACACTGCCTGCTTCTGGATCAGTCATAAAATTTCGGTAAATACGCTCCTGGACAAACCTTCTGCCCAGTTTAAACCGCGAATGAGATCAAACCCCAGAGTTATACCTAAATTGTGAGTTTTACATGAGTCAGGTGGTTCATCCGGAAACCACTTTATACACACCTTTTGGTCTGTATTAACGGGGCAATACTAAGAATGATATTTCATGCATAGCAAACGATTCCTTTACCAGTCAGTGAATCATATGGGAAGCTGTCTAACTATAAGGGTCTAACTCTGCTCCTTCTACTCTTCTTATCTCTTATTATTAATTTAAATGAAAAACTAGGTATCTATAATAGTCTCTAACTATTAAGAGACATTGTGTCACTATGAATAATGGTGTTTAACAACTGTCAGTAAGATTAGATAATATCGTCTTAATATTGCTAAAGACAATTAGATATATTTTGTAAAATCATATTTTATCTTTTCAATATCGCTTCATTATTACCAAATTATTTTGTTACATTATTTTATGTACAGATATTTTGATGTATAGAACTATTGAGACATATATTGCAAATGTACCTACTATATTTTTTATTTATCTTACAATACTATTTTACTTTATTAATAATAAAATTAAAAAATTATATTAATTTATCATTTATATTATTTATCATCATTTAGCCGGCATAGTGGGAGCGATCAATATTGCTTAAGAACAATTATTGATTGATCTCATTCATGGACTTTGCAAGTCTGCTCACTATCAGATAGATACAAAGTCACATGCCGTGCTCCAATAAAAAATAACAAATACCTATCTGGAAAAAAAAATACTACTTATTATTAATGTATAGTTCAAATTTGTAACCTTAACCCATAAAAACACCCCGTATACATATAGAAAACTAGTCAACGGACTACTTTTCTATACAATTGAAGCCAGCCAGGTGTCAAACGAATAATCGCAAAATATACAATAACTTAACGGAACGGAACAAGTGTATCCAATTTAAAATTGTTTATGTTACTAGCTAAAGTACAACTGAATTGCTACGAGAAAGTCTATGTATGATAAGGGGTCAAGTCCGGGATACAATCATATTCAGCATGAACATTTACAGATATAGCATATATATATATCAAAAGCTCTACACCTATAATAGACTTTTGAGCGGATCGAAAATTGTTTCTGAAGTAGTGAAAATATCTGCTGTATGCTGATACATAAAAACCCAAATTTTGACGTTGGCGACGATCTTTTCGTCGAATGTCCGGAGTGTGCTTAAACTTGCTTACCCTGGACACTAGATTCAAAATGTATGAAGCGAACGTAAACTAATTAAGCAGTGGACTGATACATAAAAACAAAGAATCTGATGTTAGCGAACTTTTTTTATCGAGTATCCGGGTGTATAAAACCCAAATTTTGAGTTTGGCGACGATCTTTTGGTCGAGTGTCCGCGTGTGCACATACTTGCACACCCTGGACACTCAAAATGTATAAATCGTGCATAAACTAATTAGGCAATGACCCGAGCTGCACTTGTACCTACACGTATCTACACATACCATGCGCAAATAATTTTGGACCTATACATCTGACAGCGCATTATAAATGTAAATGTGTCCAATTATAAACATTTATAAAAAAACTAACATTCCAAATTTCATTGTCCTCTCAATCCTTAGTTAAAAAACAATAAAAAAAAGCCCTTACCTAAAAATCTAAAATTACCATTATAGATTATTACGGAAACTTAAGAGCTTAGCTAAAGATAAAATTAAGACAGTAAATACCTTTTGTACCAGCTTAATTTTCCAATTCAATATTTTTCAAATGCATTAATCCAATTCCAAGGGAGTTAAAAGAGGAGATAAAAGTTTCTAAAGGAAAGTAATAAATATCTCGGAAACGGTTTTTACAGCCAAGAAAATTAGCACATGTGCTAATTTTCTTGGCTGTACAAAAGGTATTTACTGTCTTAATTTTATCTTTAGCTGTAGTAGTTTTTATTGGATGAGCATACTCAATACCTATAAGTAGATAGATAGGTGGTAAATAAATAATAAATAAATAAATACCATCACGGGTGCCAATTTGGCTCCCGAGAACCGTTTAAACGGCTATTAGATAGATAGGTGGTATTTTTCATATATATAGGAGATAGATACTTGTTGTGACAGATTTAAGATGAATACCAGAGTTTACCAACAAAGATCTTATCTTAGTAAATTAACAAATTATTTATAGATGCCTATGGCTTAGATTTTTTTTTTATAAATACGACATGTGACCTACAAAGTCCATAAATGGAGTCGATCAATACATTGTTGTGTAACAATGATGCGGTTACGAAATGGGCGGCGACATAGTCGTATTTGTATTATGAGTCTATTTTAATATCCTCGCTGCTTTATCGTCAAATCAATCGCCTGTTTTGTAACCGCTCTATGAAATCGATCACGCAGTAGTCTCCGGAAAACCAGTGAACCCACAGAACAGACTAATACCGAAACATGACTAGATCACTTGACTGGTTTTGCATATTTTTACGCGATGGTAACGGACGCTCGGCCTAGCAAAGTTACAGGCCTTCCTCCCACCTAAATCTATAGATACATTTGGCACGAATTTTAAAAGCTATCAATATATATAACAATAAAATGGAAAACATAGATCGAAAGCTCTGTAATAATTGAACAAAGGAACTGTAGTTTTAAATATCGAGTATGACTTTGAATTAAGCGGGCACAATGCTATGCAATGTTTTCCCATTGTTCATTAAAAGTAACAAAATACTCTTAAGTATATAAAGTAAATTTAAAAAAAAAACACTCTACAAAAATACTATAACTTAAAAAAAAATAGATATCTTAAAAGTAACAAAACATAACCCATACTGCATCAATTTCTAGTCGAGGTAGTAGTCTTCTTTCAGGATACGTTGAAGCAGCGAGGTTATTAAAGTAAAATAACAAAGCAAGTTCATCTTTGTTGCCGCCCATTTCATAACCGCTTCATTTAGCCGGTAATAGTACTCCAATGCTCCAAAACACACTGTATTAATAATCGGCCATTCATGGACTTTGTAAATATACTTACCATCATGTAGATCCAAAGTCACATGCCTTGCTCCAATAAAAAAACAACATAAGTACAAAATGTAGAAAAAACATAAAATAAAAATGTCCTAGTGTTCTTTGTAAACAACGTCGTTCCATATAGATAAATTAGCAAACGTGAATTTATATGAAACAAAATATATTTATAGCAAAAGTTGGCTATCATCTTTTTTATATTGCTTATTAATACCAACTGTTATTTGAGAAAGTATTTTTATTTTAGTTTCGATATAAATATTATTCTCGTAAATTTGTTTAAAATTAACAATTAATTTATTTTATTTATAATATTCTCTACGGCACAGTACTGGCTTACCTTAGACATTTTCTACCAAATTTTTTTTGAGACAGTGAAATATGATAGGACACAGAATAAATTTGAAAATAAAAATGGTCATAATAGCATAGATGAAGCATAATACGCCTAAACAATAATAACTAAAAAAGGAATTTAATTCTTGCTTAACCTTAATTTGGTAAATAACCATTTAAGAAATAAATAGCGACTAAAGTAGATTAAGGGTGCGAGTATAACTAAAATACCAAGTCAGTCCCGCCGATGTTTGATGATGAATTATTATTAATTTTTAATTTCTATAAATATACTGTATTATAATTATATTTAGCTTTAAAGCATAGCTGGTCCATAGATTATAGTCCAGGAATAATCTTTACGAAATCGTTTACGTTAATTTGTGTTGGCGATGTATCACTAAAGTGTCTCTGGAGTAAAAATTACACTCCAAAGAAACTTTAGTGAAAGCATTTTTTTTGGATCACGGTATGTCACTCTATATCTACTTGATGGTAAGCAGCAGGGTAACCAACGACTCCGATACCGTGAGATGTCGTTCGAGTTTACATCGAGAACGATGTTTTTGGTACACGAAAAGTTAAACATCGTTATTTGAATTGCCCAATGCATAACTTGTTCGAGTACCTAATTAATTACAAAAAAAATATATATAATATTATAAAGTTTGTAAATATGACTTGTATGAAATGACGTCATTTTTGATCTCAACTCGAACGAGAACTCACGGTATCGGTGGTTACCCCACAGGTCTACAAAAATCATGAATGAGATCAATACATTGTTGTTTAACAACCACTAGGTATACCGGCTAAATAATAATAATATGTAGGACAAATTACACATATTGCTCTGGTCACAAACTAAGCTCTAGGCTTGTACTATGTGTACCAGAAGCAACGATATAATACATATTATATTTTATAAACACCCAGACCATGACAAACTGTACAGAAAAAACGTACTAATATTTTTAAATGATGGAGTTACGAAATTAATAGCGACAAAGATTAATTTGCATTATCCACTCAGTTTTATCGTTTATCCTTCCTGAAAGGAGAATACCACCTCGTCAAGAAATCGATGCATCAGGCTCCTGAAAACCGGCAAACCCACAGACTAAAACTGAAATGTGACTAGGACTTGTGATCACATGTATCTGAAATAAAAACTTTCATCCTCTGATCTATCTTTTTGACATTGTCTTATAAACTTACGCCGTATATATGTACTACTTATTCTACTACTACAGAAATATTGTTACAAAACAATAGTTGTCACTAATTAAAAGAAGAAGAAGAATACATTAAACAATAGTAATGAAAAGGCTGTGTTTAGTTAACAAAAAAACATAATCGTAATCCTCCGCAGACAAATTTATTGCACAACGGCTTATATCTTAGTTCCTAATAAAAAAATATAATTCAATAAAAACGTTAAAAAACAATTAATTACCAATCGTCAAGAACATAAAAAGAATATATAATTGTTATAGTAAGTAGATGCATAGGTACTACAAAAGACTATGTCAACATCTGTCGATTGCATTAGTCCAGCAAAAAATTTCAGATCATAACAATTAATAGATAATAGATAATAAGTAATAAACAAAAGATTAATGCAATTATGCGACCTTAACCGTAACCAGTTCCATCGTTATATCCACTTCCTAGTTAGAAGATGTCCTTAGGTTTCCTAGGATGGGCAACCATCTAGTGAGATGGCCATTTTCCTTTTTAATTTAAACTGTATTTTTATTATTTAAATGTCTTTAAATTTAATTTATACGTTCAATATTTAAGTTCTATATAACAATTCATTTATTTTAGAAACCATTTAATTTTAGAACTGCATCAATAAAATTTTCAAAATACTATACAATAACAGGATAGTGGTTGAACACATTCTATTTTGGTCTAAACTCGGTTATCAGGTTTTGCCTTTTTTCTTTTTGACTTTTATTTTGCGTGCCTGGTAAATATTTAAGCTTTAGTTGACATTTTTTACCGCAATTTCACCGGTTAAATTAGGGTTATTAAAACCTGTATTCTTATTTTACTGTAAAAAGTATTCTTAATTTGACACCAGACTAAACTCTATCTATGTACAAAAAGTTATACAAACTGGTTCAGTCATTTTCACGTACTTCAGCAACAAACAATAGTAGGTAACATTAGACAGATGCCACCCCTAAAATTTCTAATTATTTTGTTGTTTTTTTTTAAAGCCTAATAAATCTAAAACTTACCTTAAAAGAATGTAGGTACAGAAGACACTAAACACTATCACTTTTTTTTAGAAACAAAACCTTCTATCTAAGACAATCGAGAAATGAAACACGATATCAAAGCAGTAAGCAGGCAACTATTATGACCGCGCGCGCAAACTCAACGCGTATATATTGAGGTTATTATCTGACGTCACACAACCTGATAAGGACCCTACGACATCTCACTTTGTAACAATCGTGATCTATCTCTTATTAATTAAGTAAGTGATTAAAATTATTTTTACCAATAACGATAAGTTCTGTTGAAATTTAAAATTTAGTACACAACAGTGAAATTTGTTAAAAAAATTTTAGCCAATAATTTCACATTGCACATTGTTTGCTGAAATTAAAAGCATGCTAATTTAAAGGACATATGCTGAAATATTTTTATAAAATGAAATCGTTAAAATTAAATATCCATAATAACACTAGAACTAGAAAATTTGCAAATGTTTCATTTTCGAAAAAATACTGCGCAAGATGTTTGGCAAAAACACCAAGCAAAAATCCAAAAAAGTGACTTAATTAGCCTCATATTCTTTTTTTGATATAATTTATCTTACTAATGGTCTAAAGGTAGGTATATATCTAAATGGACCTAGCGGATAAGTGTAAAAAATCAAGGAAAAGTATACAGAGACAAACTTAATGACATTTTCTAACCGACACAGAGAGTAAAATATGCCATATTTTTTTTGCACCCTAATAAAATCTAGGTTTACGTCACATTCCGCATATCATCAATCTTTTAGAAACATTTATGCTACCAATATGTATACAAGTGGCCTTATCTTTAGCTTCTTTAGGAAACTTACTATTTTAGCCATGACCGTAATTCTGATTATTTTACGGATCTCTTCCTTTTGGACCCCAAAGGACCACACCATCAAGTTTAAGAAATACTTTGATCTCACAGATAAAATTACTAGAAATTATATCAACTGTGTGCAGTTTGTTTGGAATTTCTGCAAAACTTTTGTATTGTCTTTTGAAAAATCTTGGCCTTCAAAGATCAGCCAAATCCTTTTACTGAAAGCGTTTTCAAGATGGTGTTGACAGGATCGTATGGTATTTGGTTAGGTAAACTGGTTCTAAAACTGAACACAGTAAAGGGAAATTGGAAAGGTCTTCAACCCTGTTCGCGGTCCTGAGTCCACCGCAGTTCATTTACCTGTCTCCAACCACGCGATGGCACCTGCACGGAGAATCCATAGATGTCGAGCACAACCTTTTTATAACCCGCTGAGCGATATTCCATTCTTAACGTAATTGCTAGTTGGTTTTTCAGTGCATTTTTGAATGGATTTGCCTTTCACCATTCGCTGATGCTACCATGACCTAGTAATTCAATGATGTCCAGATTTTAATAACTCTTAAAAAATACATTTTAAACAGCTTGAGATTGAAATATTTTTTTACAGATTGAATGAAAAACGAATCAAACCAAGAATGCACAGATAAACATTAGGGTATAATATTTATCTGTGCATTTTTGGATTGATTCGTTTTTCAACCATGCGGTGCACTCTGCCATCACTTGGTTATCATTCATTAATGTCCATCGATATAAGTCAATAAAGGCTAATATCAAGAATTACTTTCCTTACTTAGAATACCATAACATATAAAAGATAGGCTGCCTAGCTAGACGGTATGGTGGTCTAGGCGGTCTATTTTTTTACTGGCATCGGCATGTATCTTTGTCTACCTGATGATACGTAGATCTACAAAATCTATGGGGTCGATCAATAAATTGTTGTTTAATAGCTTAATGATGCGGTTACAAAATAGGCGGTGGAAAGAACAAATTTGCGTATATAATATTTTGCGAATAGCTTCGCAGCTGCTTTATCGTCAAATTAATTGGCGGTTTTGTAGCCGCACACTGAAAGGAGACTACCACCTCGACAAGAAATCGATGCACAAGAGACTATTCTTGTAAACACCTGGGTCTCCGGCATTACCATACCTGTGATTTCATACCATTCAATTATTTTTTTTGCATATGAGATATTTACATATATGTAGTTATGAAGTTTTCATTTTATATATATTTCAATAAGCTCTAGATATAAAATTAATATAATTATGAGGTAGAATTTTCTGTATTTTTGCAAACTGAGTAATATTTTATGATGTGGGAGGCATTTATACTTGACCTCGTTTTTTTGTATTTTGTAGCATTCCTTATATTATTGCATCATCCTATGTACGAGTAGATATCAATAGATATATATATGCTTCTGTAGTTCTACCATAAGAATTTTCTGTTAGTCATTCCTATAGCGTCTACCACCATTAGGTTTCACTAATTGAACAGTTTTTTTTACTCTGTCAAAAAAAATGTGATCCTTTTGCTGGATACTAAAGTAAGACGCTAGCGACTAACGTTAGCAACAGCTCATAGTAGAGCTACTAATAGATTGAAGTTCTATATTGCCTAAGATTTTGTATTATAAATCCTGTTTAATGTTATTTAGATTTAAGTACCTTTTGTTTATTTTTACGATATTCTATTCTATTATCATCGTTTGTACGAAATGGGAATTCTATCCAATTTACAAAATAGAATTTTATTTTTATTTAAAAACTTAAAAACCACATCTATGCTTTGATAAAATGAGCGTAAACGAGCTTTGTGAAAATGACCCTGCTTGGTGCCTGTCTGATATTCAGGGGTAATTTGTTCCATATTGATGCCGCTTGAGTAGAAAATTATTTAAATAAATACAAAATTGGTGTGGTGAGCAGAGTAATAGTAGAACATGAATAATAATTAACTCTGATTAATTAAAATAAATTATAATTAGCTAACCCAATCAGTACTCACTACGAGTAATAAACATTAATTTATTGATTTATAAAATAATTGCGAAATTTGTCTTGTGATTCATTTTTTTGTAAACTATTATGTTTTTATTATTTATATCTGATACAAAAAAAAAAAAAAAAACTTTACATGTATTACGAAGGCGTACTTAATGCTGCTTGGCATTCTCTACCAGTCTAATAAAGTTTTGCTAACGTATTAACATTATGTTAACGTAAGGAACCACCAATACCATCCCTTTTTTTTTAAACAGGACAAATGCCTAGCGGCATTAAGTCCGCCTTTGTGCAATTTTAGTGCAATAGAGTTTAAAAAAAAACATTCTTATTAGTAGACTCTCACGTATTAACGCTACGTTAATATGTGATGTGGTTACGGACACTTTCTGACACAGAGTACGCTTTAGTAAACATAACCACAGAGTAGGAAGAACATAACAAAAATTGGTATATTAAAAGATTTTTTTTTCTGAAAAACTAGTAATTTATTTTCAGAAAAATGCCTAGAACTTACCAGAAGCGTTTAGGCCCCCGGCCATATAAAAAATATACCGATGAAGATTTGGAGCGAGCTGTAACAGCCGTCGTGAATGGCCGTTTGAGTCTGCGTGCAGCATCAGAGAAGTTTAACATACTATATGATAAAATATTTAATAACTACTATGGCTAAAATATTAAAAAACCCGTAGCCTAACCAGTTTTTTCAGGAACCGAAGAAAAATTTATCCACTTATGATGACGATGGGGAAAAATTCCCACTTGACGAAAAAACTATTTTTTAGTAGAATTTCTTATTAAAAGTAGGAAAAAGTCCCACTTGACAAAAAAATCCAATTTTATAAAAAAGTAGGACTTTTAAATAGAATCTTACTAAAACAAACATTTATTCGTCAAGTGGGACTTTTTCCTACTTTAAAATTTTTTTTAGAATTTATCCCACTTTTAAAAAAGTTGGAATTTTCAATTTCTACATGACTACATTTTTTAAATTCTCACGTCATAGCATACTTTCTCTTATAAGCATTTTACCACCTTTACATTGACTACTTTTTACAATTCCCACGTTCCCAAAATTCCCTCTTTATCATAATGTTCATTTTCCCGTAATTCACACCTTTTTTTACTAGAATTTAAAAGATTAAAAAAAGGTAAACGTCGCGGGCGGCGCTACCCAATACCTCAAGTAAGACAAAACTCATGACAAGACATGAGTCTTGTCTTGAAGTGGCCGTGCTGCGACTGTAGGATAAGACTGATGTGAAAGATTGTCAACGAACACGCTCTCATGTCTTGTCTTGGATGTGGCCGTGCTACGGGGGCTGTAGCAAAATGAGCTGATTGGGGATTTCCGCTCACTGTTATGGATCTACGCATGCCAAAATTATATTAGATCACCAAGGAAAAACAGTATCTAAATTCGTGAATAACATTCCTGACATTTGACTTCGATTTGACATTTTTTTTAAATATTTTTATGAAACTTTAATAAATCTTGTTCTTATTTTAACGATTGATCTCTGTTAGTGATTTATATAGAAAAATATTATGTTTCTAGTTGCTTGTATAATTATTTTTTGAATATTTTAAAGTCTAAATGGTTCTAAATAAACCGTGTGTCGTAAATAAAGGTAATTTTAATATAAACTGTAATTTTCGTTTCATCAAACCAAACCATAAAAAATATTATAATAATAAATTAACCGTTTTTTTTTATTTTTTTCAAGAAAATAATTTTATGTGGGTTTACTTTCGATTTCCAAACAGAAAAGCAGGAGTATCAAAGTAACCCCATTTTTTGTTTAACTTTTATCATAGCATTATATTTAAAAAAAAAAAAAAACAGCATTTTTTTAAGATTTAAAGTTCAAATTTGGAATATTTAAACAAAAGTTGATGATCCCATTTTTTTTTTGTAAAGGCAGTGTGTTAAATTTAAATAACCGATTTAAATTTAAAATTAACCAATGTAACCCCATTTCACGGTATATGAAATAATTTACATGCAATATATCTTATTAACAAATATGTAGGTAGAGATAGGAATTCGGATAGGGCTTGAACCATATTTTTGAGCTCTAGGCTGCTAAGGCTGAGATTAATCGTAGCTTAGCACGCGCTAAGACTTAGCCGTTACTTCGGACTGTCAAAGCTTATTTTGACAGTTTAAAGCAATGACTTGGTCTAAGTTACGCACAGAAGTAACGACTCAGCCTAAACTTTCTAATGTCATCGCTTTCAACTGTCAAACTACATATAAATAAACAATCTTGTGACATATCTAAGCAATGACATTGGCTAAGCAACGACTGTTAATCCTGCCATAAACTTCATTACGTCATTTAGCTAGCCAATCAATTAAATAGCAAAATACTTACAAAATACGCATATTATAATCACAAAAAGTGTAAACGTGCGACTTTTCTATGTTTGTAGTATGAATTAGTATTTTCTAAATATGAATATGTCAATGTCTTTTTTATTTGTCTATTTAGGTTTGTTTTTATAAGGAATGTGTTGTACCTAATACCAAAATTGCATTATAAACGTGCCCATGGATTTTAGGTCTAGGTCTAATACTTGTCATAAAGTAGTTATGACAATTATTAGTGTTTGACAAGTTATAGCAGACAAAAATTTTGAGAATAAAGTATCTAGTCATGTCTTCTTTGGCTAAATGTTATTTTGACTTAAGTAAATATATATATATGAGATAATGAGATCTATAAATACGATCCTTAATCTTAAAAAATATATGTATAAGGCGCGAATAGTGTAACACTACCATTTTGAAGTTTAGGTAAAATATTTTTTTCTGAATTATCTAGCGTAATTTTTATTTCACGTATAAGAAGTTTTTGTAGTGAAGCATGGCCATTGTGACTATTTATGTACCTGATGGTAAACAGATCTGTAAGGGTGCTTACCAGTGGACTATAAATGTATCTATTAATACATTCTTGTTTAACTCCATTGATTTAACTAACTACGCCTGGTTAAAACTAAACGGCTAAATAAATGCGGTAATAAAATTAATGTCAGGTTGTTTTTAGTTAAAAAAAGGATTGCGTATTTTTTACTTATGACAGATACTTACTCCACAGTACTAATGAGTTCATAGGCTTGGTTTTGCAAAAAAAATCGTGTAGGAAAAATATAACAAAAAATATATAATAAGGAATAATATTGTGAAATCACAAAATCTTATTTTTTGTAATTTCGTAACGATTACAGATGATTTAGAATGACGACATCTAAAAAAAAATATAAAATGGTGCTTGGTGTTCTTCGGCGGGTACCTACTTCAATGTGGATGGGTACAAAAACTTATGTAGACGTACTCCTACTCTTAAACTTACGGTTATTGGCCTCGAGAGAATTTGAAATAATGTTAGATTCCAAATTACGGATTCCCCAACAGATAAAAAAACCCTTAAGTGACCTAGTCATGTTTCGGTTTTAGTCTGTGCGTTCACTGGTTTTCCGGAGACTACTGCATCGATTTCTAGTCGAGGAGTAGTGTCCTTTCATAGTACGGTTACGAAACAGGCGATTGATTTGACGATGAAGCAGCGAGGATATTAAAATATAATCATAATGCAAATACATCCATGCCGTTACTCATTTCGTAGTCGCATCATTTAGCCGGCATAGTGAGAGCGATCAATATTGTTAAACAACAATGTATTGATCGACCCCAGTCATGAACTTTGTAGCTCTGCTTAACATCAGGTAGACACAAAGTCACATGCCGTTAAAAGAAATCCTAAGATGGTTCGATTTGCAACACGAAAGTATCGTGTCGCATATCGGTACCATTTTTTTATTCTGACGCGTTCGACTTACGTTTCGATTAGATATATTCAAGTAAAAAGTGACATATATCATTAGAATACTGTAAGATTCATTCGAATACATCGGGTCGACATGCATGACGAATATTCCCTCTTGAGTTTGATCAATACATAGATGTCTGGTCGTTCCCACTGTCAGCTAAATAATGCGAGTAAGTAATGGACGTCGATGGAGACCAATTTTCATTACGAGTAGGTACTTTAATATCCTCGCTGCATTATCACCAAATCAAACGCCCGTTTTATAACCGCACTCTGACCCAAAGACATCACCTTGACACAAATCGATGTAGTCTCCTGAAAACCGATGAACTCCCAGACTAAAACGGATACATGCTTAAATAGGTCACTTGACAGTTTTTTCCCTAGTGTTTAGGTTCGATTTCTTGTGTTATGGAAGCTAGTTTCCTTTTATCAAGTGTAGATTTTTTTTTGTATAGTGCCCCCATTTATAGACTTTGAAGAAGTGCTCACCACCAGGTAAATATTGTGACTTTGGATCCAATAAAAAATAATCCAAAAAAACTGTATTTACAAAAATAAAACCTACTGTTTAGTAGAAATAAATAAATAAATACCATCACGGGTGCCTATTTGGCTCCCGAGAACCGTTTAAACGGCCTCAGGGTCCCAGCGGAGGGATTAACCCATCCTCATTTCGCCGATGGTATTCGGAGGCAACACCTAACAAGTGGCGAGCTTGTTGCGGTGTTTATGATGAAATAGCCTCGTTGTATAAAGCGGTCACCCATCCCAGGCCGGCTTTGTTGTCATCGGCTTAACCTTGTTATCGGTTGCGCAGTGACTTAACCACTAGGCTGGGGCCGCTTTTTGTTTAGTAGAGTGATGAGAAATTTGATGAAATTTCACGCGTCAACAATTTACTCCTGCTCGGTTGCGTATTCCCTTTCCGTATTCAATACAAGGTAGAACTGCCTTGAAACCAGCACCTATTTATTATGCTAACATCTTTTCAATTCAATTGGCAAGTCCTCCAAACTCACACAAATTATAAATAAACGTTAAAAACTGTTTTTAGAAGACTACTACATCAATTTCTTAACGAAGTGTTAGTCTTATTTCATTCATAAGAGTTATCTCTCTTTTTTTTTATATGGTCAATTTTACAAAAATTGCTATGGTCACAATCTAAGCTCTAGGCTTGTATTACCAGAAACAATGATATAATACATATTATATTTTATAAACACCCAGGCCATGACAAACTGTACAGAACGTACTAACTGACGTGGGCGTAACTTGGAAGAAGGGTTTCCACACAGGTGGCGTCACAGATTAGAACTCTATGCCATGTGTGGGACTATGGTCACACCGTCCGGTCTCTTGCCGTCGTCAAGGTCCAAACCCTAACAGGCTCAAGAAAAATTATATTAATAATCATAATAATATGAAGGACATACACATTGCTCTGTAGAATAAAGCCCCAGAACCAATTGTGTATCGACGTCGTATGAAAGTTAAAATTCGACACATTTTGTATTAGAAATTTGTCAAATTTTAACTTTGACGTGCAATTGATATCCAATTAATTTAGTACAATAGCCCCCCACAAACTAAGGTCAACTAAGGTAGGGTACTAGAATATATAGGTATAGGTATATTTTATAAACACCCAGACCATAACAAAATGTACAGTAAAACGTACATTTTTTTTTGGCATGGGTGGGAATCGAACCCACGACTTCCGGATTCAACGCCAAAGGCGCATCCACTAGTCTTTGGAGGTGTCTAGAGTACTGGGTATCCCAGCACTTAGTCTGCAGGTTAAGGCATGATGACTGGATGAACTGACCACGGCTCCACAAATATTTATTTATTTAAAATTCTTTATTGTACTAAAAGATTTGTACAAAGGCGAGCTTAATGCCTTAGGCATTATCTACCAACTAACCTTTAGGAAAGTGAAAAAGGTAATATAAACAAATACAGTTATGAGCTTGGCAAATCGTGCGGCTATCATGAGGGTCATATTCCAACTGTTCGCTGGAATGTATAACTTTATATTATTAATATATCGACTTATAACATTACTAGCTGTGCTCGCGACTTCGTCCGCGTGGAATAGTTATTTTTTTATCATACAAACTTTCATCCCCTATTGTATCCCCTTGGGGGTAGAATTTATCAAAATCCTTTCTTAGCGGATGCCTACATCTACCTGCATGCCAAATTTCAGCCCGATCCGTCCAGTGGTTTGGGGTGTGCGTTGATCATTATAACCTCATAGTCTCTCCTCGACGATGGAAGTTCACAATGTAGTATCGATTCGATGCTAGCGGCGTCACATAAGTTTTAAGTAAATTAAAAAGCAATAAAGGTTTTGGAACGCATCCTCCACTGTCGCTCTGCACTCCCGCGCATTAAAGTGTCATTCGTTTCTTATGTCAAGTTGGCGTCGCATCTTACAAAAAATATTTTATTTTTTTTCTAGTTGATTTAGTTATTTTAAGTTGTGTTTCAGCATTAAAAATGGGAAAAAGAAAATATGAGAATAATTTCAAATACAAGAAAATAAAAAATTAAGGAAACTCTTTTAAAAAGGTGAAGAAATGGTTCGCTCAAAGCGATCATGAAACCAAAGGTGAGTTTCTATTCGTCTTATTAAAATCCTATCGAAAATACATAACGCTCAACTATTATTGTAATCAACTTTGTGCTGTTGAGAAATACATATTGTTACCTGGGACACTCATTGGGAATGTATATGGTTTGATATCTCGCCATTGCTATAGAATGTTATATATCATTGAAAGAAAAGAAAGAAAGAAAAACTTTATTTCATTGCGATACTAAATCAGAGTATTGAATGATTTTTGTAACCTGGGACATTCTTTGGGAATGTATATGGTTAGATATTTCGCCATTGCTTTACTGTTAAGAGTTAAGAATGTTTTTTACATTAAAAGTTTATTTTTATATATCATTGCGATACTGAATGAGAGTATTGAGTGACTTTTGTAACCTGGGACATTCTTTGGGAATGTATAAGGTTAGATATTTCGCCATTGCTTCACTGTTAAGAGGTAAGAATAATTTTCACATTAAAAGTTCATTTTTATATATCATTGCGATACTGAATCAGAGTATTGAATGACTTCTGTAACGACTCTAGTACTGTAAGATCATCTGATACCATCGGCTATGACGAGGTGGTACTACAGTATTGAATGACTTCTGTAACGACTCTAGTACTGTAAGATCATCTGATACCATCGGCTATGACGAGGTGGGAATAAAAAACCCTCCCTGGGTACCCTGGGGCCGTCTAGGCGGTAAGGCACCCGTAATGCTATGTATCTTCATGATCAATTGAGTCCAAGAATATTTTGCAACACAGTCAGAATTTTATATAGCTAAATATGTTCAAAATAATAATAACAATTTCATTGCAATACTGTTGAGAGTATTGAATGGCTTTTATAATCAGTCTGGTGCTGTAAATTATAAAAAATAAAAATAAATAAATGTAGGTAAGTAATTCATAAAAACAATTTTATGTAATTGATAAAAACAATTTATACCTGCATCTTCAGGATCAATTAAGTCCAAGAATATTTTACAACAAATAATTTTATATAGCAGAATTTGTGAAAAATACATTCTCATTGCAATACTGTTAAGAGTATTGAATGACAATGATTTATAATAAACCTAGTAGTGTAATTCAGAATACCTACAAATTCATAAAAAATATTGTATGTAATTGATAAAAACAATTTATACCTGCATCTTCAGGATCAATTAAGTAAAAGAATATTTTACAATACAGAATTTTATATAGCAGAATTTGTGAAAAATACAATCTCATTGCTATACTGTTAAGAGTATTGAATGATAATGATTCATAATAAACCTAGTAGTGTAATTCAGAATACCTACTAAATTTTTATTCATTTTCAATTTTAAATGAACCAAAAAATATTTTACAATACAATCAGAATTTTATATAGCAGGTTCTGTGAAAACTTAACAGTCTTTACTAGAAACTCATATACATGAGAATACACATACTTTAACCCAAAAAGATGTAGAATATTTGCTGTACTGGGGCCAACTAAAACGGACCAGCAGACATCCTTTGTACATTCCCCTGTACAAAGTAGTAATATAAGACCAGCAAAGTAGACAAGACTAAGTAAGGTCCTACATTTTCACTTGCAAAAGAAAATAAATAATATATATTCATTTAATAAATTACAATGTAGTTATTAAATGTCTTCATGAGGCAGTCAAACTGCTGTGCAATATTCTAAGAGGTTTTTTTTATATCTACTCTAATAAAAACTTGAATGTCTTCACGGAAATCAAATAGAACAGAATTTAGAAATAATAAAAACAGCTAGGACTGTTCAAAGATCCAGCCAGAAGCTGTGTACTACCAACCAAAAATGGACAAATAACCAAACTAAATCTCCCAGAGACCCCTCAATCATCCAACTTTAAACTGGTGGGCCCCTCCTTGCTTTAACATGAATGCATAGGGCAGACAGAACCGAGAAAACTTTAAAAAAATTTAACCTGCAATATATTTAAACATTATATAATGTAGGAGCCATAAAACCTGTCCAATAAATTCAAATTATTGTTGCTCCCCGATTTCAATAATAATATGAATACTAGTCATTTTAAATTAGATGATACCTTACTGTATGTAAGTTAATAAATAGTAATGGGGTTTTTTGGCTACTAATCCTAATATGCCAATTTATGTGATAAAATATCATGGTAGAATTTGAATCCTTTTTAGATTTCACAAACTAACAGTTTTTCTGTTTTATTCTTATAAACTAAAAGGTTTTCCTTTGTGTGCACAATATATTTTTTCAAAATTATTGAATATAATAATGACTAAGCTTTCAATGCTGTTCAATGTCTAGATGACTGCCTTATATAAGTGATTCTTATTACGGCTCTATATAATGCATAAAATATATTAATATAGCTGTTATTTAATAGATATCTCATACTCATACTCGTTTATATATAATGCCCAAAAAGGAAATATTAAAATTCCTTATGGAGATACACACACATGTGCTTCAAGGCTAGGTTGGGGCGCAACTTGTGGTACAAATAGGGCCGTCCGGCTCATGGACCAATAATAATAATAATATCAAGAAATTATTACAAATTTTAGACAACCAGAGATATACCTGTTTGTTCAAGAATTACTACCAATGGGAAAAAAAAAAAAAAAAAAAAACCCATTATATGATTTTACCTAACCCTTGAAATGATACAGTCAGTACAAATAGAATAGTTCTTGTACTATATTGGTAGACTCAACCTTGGGATCCATTATTTACGAAACCTGGTGATAGAGTTTTTATCACCGTCAATAATTCTCCCGGATACAAAATTTCTTACCTTGTGCATTTCTAGATAACCGCACCTATCCCTGTTAGTCAGCTTGGTTGATAGCCAGGAATAAATATATATAAATAGGGGTTTGAATGCCAAGGCAGTTAATATTAGGTAAAGGTCTTTGTCAGATAATATTTTATAGTAATATTTTCCAAATATTGCGGTGTATATAAATAAGAAATATAATGCTGAAATAAGCAATATAATTACTTATTTACTAGAAAAATACCAACCAAGGTATATCTCTATTCTAGATTTATCAATACCAGATCTGCTTTTTCATTGTATGTAGGACCCAAAGTGGGTGTTTACAATAAAATCAAATAATTAAGGGTTTCTTCCAACTATGATTTAGGGGTAAAATATGAATATACTCGCGTGGGATTTGTCAATAGTTGTTGATAATTAAAAAAAAAAAAGAAAAAAAAGAAATAGTTATACAGACCTGAATAATCTTAAAAAATGTTTTAAGAAAACCTTTATTTTTATCTTTTTATAATTTTTTTTTTAGACTTACCGGATAAAAGGGCTTAATTTTGGGGTTAATAAATATTAATTAATGACATTAAAATTTATCGGAGTATTAATATTTAAAAAAAAAAATTAACTCTGGCCTAAATAGGCCTAAATAAATAAAATCTGGGCCTAAATAGGCGTCTGCCTTTTATAACTCTGTCTTCCTTTAATTCTAGACCTAATGTTTGTAGGTACTGCTCAGGTGTAATCAATTATTAAAAATGTAGCAAAAAGTTTAAGAAAGTAAGACAAACTAATTAAATTAACAACCTCACATGTTGTAACTCTCAGTACAATCAGCTAACGATAAAAAAATAAAAAAATCGTAGAAGATAATGGCATCAACATTACTAAATTTACAGACCATTGCACCAGACATGCTGCCACATCAGCAGTTTTGAGAAATTGAGCAATTAAACTAATCATAAAATAAGAAGAACGGCTGGTTGGACTGGCCAGTTCAACATGTTCTTGGTGGTTTAGTAACTGCCCAATTCTTACATTCGTTATAACTCTTTTAGCTTTGTGGAATCAGTTTTTTCTTAAGCAGTAATTTTAATAATACCTAAATAGTTTTTTCTTAAGACTTTTCACATTTTTGTAAAACTTTAGTCTAGTGTACGAGTATATAGAATAATACTTGTTAATTAGTAAAACAAAGACTGATTCTACAACTTGACTTTGAACATCTACATTGTGAACTTCCATCGTCGAGGAGAGACTATGAGGTTATAATTTAATAATCAAACGAACTTACCTGTAAGTGAAGTTCGATTGAAATTATACCTCGTAGTCTCTCCGAAGACGATGGAACCCACCCTTAATCATTTTCTTTACCCCTAAGCGTTGTAGAATCTGGAGCAGCATCCGAAACGAATGACACTTTAATGCGCGGCAGTGCAGAGCGACAGTGGAGGATGCGTTCCAAAACCTTTATTGCTTTTTAATTTACTTAAAACTTATGTGACGCCGCTAGCATCGAATCGATACTACATTGTGAACTTCCATCGTCTTCGGAGAGACTACGAGGTATAATTTCAATCGAACTTCACTTACAGGTAAGTTCGTTTGATTATTAAACTATGTCAGTCAGTCACCTTTGAGTTATATATATTTAAATTATAAATATTATTTTAAATAACAGCAATTGTTGCTACTCATATAGTTATGCTTAAGGAATATTGAAATAAAAAATATAATCTTTACCTATACTTGTTTTATTACTTTATCCAAGTCTTTCAACATATTATATAAAATATCTAGTTAATGTATCTAGTTAGTGTAATGATTAATTCTGTATTAATTATCACTTTGTCTAATTTTAGTAGATATTATACATAATGGTCGGATAGTATATATAACATCCGGATTTACTTTCGCTGTAACATATATACAGATTTTTGAGTTAAAGTCTAATAATTTAGATAGCCATGAGTATATATATTTAGCTATAATATTTTTTACTTGGGAATTTATACATATATATATATATATATATATATATATATAGATATATAGATGTTCTATTTAAGAACAATGTCATTTAAATACTTAGATAGGTACTCATGTTACGGAAAGCTAAAATTTTAGGTAAATATTTAACAAAAATATCCTGTAATTCAATACCTTCTTTATGAATATCAATATACGCTTAAACAAATCACGATTGCCAAATTTCAATATTTTACTTTTAAATCGTCATCAAATCATATAATAATTAATATAGATCTGCGCAATAATAATGACTCAGCAAATGTGTACGAATACCTACTATTCTTTTTATACTAAAATATTTTATATTTCATTTTATAGAATACGGCAAAAGTCATATTTTTATAGTCAAAAGAAAATAAATGTTACTTTGGGTCTACAGCGAACAGTGGCTAGCTTGTCGTGACTATCGTGATTATTGTATTGGTTAGATATAATACGAAATGAATTAAAGGTTACCCATCTTTAATTCATTTCGGAAGTTGGTATTTTGAAACAGGGAGTGAAAGTATAACGTGCTCTCTGAAGTACCTACTAGGTATTGTTTACATTTCCACCGTTGCACCAACCGAAGCCTGGTTAAGTCTGATTACAATAATACAAAATACATGGCAAATTGACAAAATAAATAAATTAGTACAAAGGTAAATTAATTAATTTTAGAGTGAATTTATAGGCAATTTACAAAACAATGACTTGAAACAATGACTTTAATTATTTAATAATTATAAAGTGTTTAACAATAATCTAAGAATAAAATAAAATATTGGAACTACAATTCTACATCATTGCTGGAGCAGGGAAACGTCCCCATAAGGCTGGTAGCATTCCCTCGTTGAATTGCAATGGAAATTCTCTGCGCAAGATTTAAATATTTGCGTCGTTTGCGGTTTTCTGCGTTAAAAGCCGCTACACCAAACTTAACTGATGTATTTAGAAGATGAGAAGGCGCTACTGTATCTACGCAGGTTGCGTCCCATACGAGAGGTCTTCCCATCTTCCATGGTGATATCGTCATTCCATCTGGGGGTTTGTCGTCGTCGCGTGACAAACCTCTAGGTTCCAAAACATACGGTAATCCGGCGGCGACAAAAGCCCGACGCATAATATCATTTAAGGTGGCATGTCGAGGTACTCTACCCGCGCTAAAGAGACAAGACAAACTATGGTGACCGAATTAATTGACGTAGTCCCCATAACGGGGCATTGGTGCTAGCACCACGTCGGAGGCTAGTGGTTAATCTGAAGCTGGTGTTGTCGAGGAGTGTAGGTTTGATGATGGTAAGGCCATTAACCACTGACCAGACTCCCATGAACACGCGGCGTGGAGACGAACCAACTCTGCAGCATTGGTAGATATATCTAATAAACATTTCCGAAAATGGCTGCACAGTGGCTCGTCCCAAAGCCTTTGAGAGGAAGAGTTTGATGGTGTATCTGTGTTAGGGTAAGCCAAACACCATCTCCACCACCACCACCTCCACATTTTGCATACACGTGAAGATTGACTCAAAGAGAGCGCAAGTACTATGAACTGAGGAAAGGAAGCAGGTAGAGCGACGCATATTATCATAATCGTAAACTATAAATAAATTTTGGTGTATAATGTATAAAAAGGCCATAAGGATTTTTTTTTTTAAACCCGTATGCATGTTAATTTTGAATAAATTTTCATACGAGGTTTCAAAATCTTGTTTTTTATCTTTTACAAATTGATTATATGATTCTTAGCACTGACGCCCTTAGAAGTTAAAGCGACTTTTCGTTTAAAAAAATATATTAGGCGCTAATGAATTGAAATTGGAAATTATATTGTTTTTATGTGTTTAGCTGGAATATACAATTCACATTTCGAAAAAAATAATTTTAATTCTTTGGATACGAATTCATTTATAAATATTTTTAGATCTTCAAGAACTGTACTCGCTTCACCTCCTAGAGTGCCATCGTCCAAATACCATATATTGAATTTTGAATTAAATTTTTCTATGACCGGACGAATTGCCAAACTAAAAATGGCTGGCCCCAACGGGTCACCCTGCTGACACCCCACGGCCGAATATATAAGACTGTCATTATACATTAATTTTGAAGGCGTATTGCAATATAACATTGCCATTGAGAAAATTATAAAGTGTATTTTGGATTTTACTTGTGTTAGCATGGTGGCCCTGTCGATAGTATTAAAAGCGTTACTACCTAGAGTACTACATCACTTCTCCAACAATGATATTATAATATAAACTATGTTTAATGTATATGCGCAAGGAATGGACGGCTGCCTCACAACCTCCTTTCGAACCAAACCCTAATTGTTTTGGATGAAAATATTGTTTTAGTGAAATTAAATGTCTGATATTGGTTAGATAGAATAATTAAATAAATACATACAAGCTGCTGTAAAAGGCGTTGTCAAAATAAATAATAACTATTATTGATTACAAATAATTGTCTTAATAATTAATATATAATATACATACATATACACTAACACATACATAAACATACACATATATATACATCCACACATAATTTACAAATATATAAATTTAAGAGTGCTATTTGATTATCTATATTAGCAGCTGTAAAGGGCCCTGTCAATGTTATAATATAATAATAATTTCTTAAGTATTAAAAATACAATTGTACAAATATTGCAGCTGTATTTGATAGTATTATTATGTATTGTGTGTATATTTAAGTATTTACATGTAATATTTAAGTAGTTTATTATTCGCTATATGTCTTTTAAATTGTTATTATATTTGCTTTTGCACCCTATGCATAATCTTCCACTCTCTTAAAGGTTAGCTGGTAGAAAATGCCTAAGGCATTAAGTTCGCCTGTGTACAATTTTATTTTGTAAATTTGTGCAATAAAGTATTTGTAATATATATATTAAATTTAATTAATTGAATATTAAATTAATATTGATTACATACCAACACAAGATTTTTCTTTATTCACAGATATAAAATTTTAAGTAGCAAGGAACTTAGCCTATTAGGATCTCCAATAATATTTGATGCCATTGAAAATAAATTAATAGACAAAAGATTAAAAAATATTTATAAGTAATTTAAAATTAATTAAATCTCATGTTGCTAATACACTTTTAAAATATTTTCGTATAGTTCCAACTTTTAAATATCCATCATATTTCGAAAAATTTGATTTGATTATGAAGTCATCAATTGAAAAAAAAAAAATAGATAATTTACGACAATCATTATTGCCGATTATTTTTAGCGGCCTTGGCTTAAGATGGGCTCGGAATATAAGTATTCTTAGTTTTCTCTCGTCCTGTTATGGTGCCTCTGATCTAGTATCTTCAATTCTCAATTTATCTATGGATACTTACAGAATACTGAAGCTATTTCTACCTGGAATACAAATAATTCAAATTTAAGTCCACCTCAAGATCTGTCCTCCCAACGAGCTTGGGACAGTATCGTAGATAATACACTATTAAGGAAAAGGATTCAACTAAATGTAATTTTAAAAAATCTCCGCTCCTTTCTGGAATGGATTTGTCGCGATTAAAAGCAGTATCTCAACCAGAATCTGGTTTATTTCTTTTATTTTTATTTATCTAAAAACTTTATTTAAAAAAAAAACATATTATATATAAAAATGAGTTTTAAATGTCCATATAAAAAAGCGAGTGAGTGAGATAGATGACAGTCGATCTTCAAAAATATTAGAGTTGACGAAAAATTGACGTTTAGTTGTTTAGTTTCTTACATTGTTCTTAGCTGTTATGTAACCGATTAATAAATTCAATAATGGGTATGTCCAAAAAAAATTGTTCTTTTGATAGTTTTATTAAAAAAGTAGGTACTTTATATATATATAAAAAAGTATCTACCTATTTTTAAATTAAATTGCTATTAGAATGTAATGAAATTGGATTAAGGGCACTGCATTCATAATCGCGAACTCCGCGTTCTCCGTACAAAATTAGCACTTCCAATAATACTCGAATACTGTTTGTCGTAAAATGAAAATAATATTTTTGTCGGTCATTGTATTTATTAATATTTCTGTGTTGGGTCATTATTTTTTATTTTATTTTAATCAGAAATACTGGTCTTCTTTCTTCAAGTACCGAGAGTAGGTTCTCGGTACTTGAAGAAAGTAACACTTGTAGAACTCACCGTTCCGTGGGAAACAAAAATTCCTAAGGACAAAATCATCAAGTTAAACAAAAACGTGATCTCACGAATGAAATTACTAGAAAAAGTTTTAAAACTCAACTTTATGCAGTAGAAGTCGGTGCAAGAGCAATTTCAGCAAAGTCTTTACATCGTCTATTGAAGGATCTTGGCCTTCCAAGATCAGACGTTGGAACTTTATGGAATGTGTTTCCAAGATGGCGCTAACAGGCTCATATAGTATTTGGTTGAGTAGAGAGGGTAGTAAAGGCCTTTAACCCTACTTCGCGGTCTCAAGTCCTGGATTACTGCCTCCCAACTACGCGATGGACCCGGTACCCGTACGGAGAATGCATGGTTAGCCTTACCCACTGTACCTAAGTAATAATAATCATAAATAATATAATTAAAAAAATATTTATTATATTCCAATTTATTACATCTTCATATAAAAAGAGTTCGTGTGAAGCCCATCTCAATGCAAACAAAAGGGTTCTAGTGACAATAGATACATTTTGCAATTTGTGACCATAAACTATAGGTGAAATATTGTTTGGTTGTATGAAAGGTCAAGGCATACCACATCATCAAGAGCTATCACTCGACTGTTCACCTTTTTCACTTCTATATTGTTAATATTTTTACAATGACATTTCATTATGTATTTTTTTTAATATACTTGCTGTGTACCAGTCAGTGTAAGTACCTACTATACTTAGGTACTTAGTTTACTATGAAATATTACGGTATTCCAAATTGACATTATTTAAAATTTATTTTCTAATAACTGGATCTAACTTAGATTTGTAAATCTGTTTTTTGGATATAAATTAAATATTTAATATAATAATATAAATAAAATCCTGGATTCGAGAGCAAGAACCAGATCGAAATTTTGGAAAATTGGCTTGCACATCATTATAGTCGGCATAGTGAGAGCGATCAATGCTGTTAAACAACAATATATTGATCGACCCCCATTCATGGATTTTGTAGGTCTGCTTACCACCAGGTGGATACAAAGTCACATGCCGTGCTCCAGCAAATATATATATATATATATATTAAAATACGAGTATATACGTGGTGGCTGAGTTGGATAGACCTTGGACTTAAAAACACTTAGGTTCCTGGTTTGAATCCCGGTGTGTAACAATGAGTTTTTAATTTAAAAATATATGTACATTTGTTTGTCAACACCACTATAGTGCCTCGGAGAGCACGTTAAGCTGTTGGTCCCGGTTTTACTATACCAACTTGTGAAACTGTTTATAGATGGGTTATTGAGTCTATTCAAAACATCGCGACGAGCTAGCCACTTGTTCGGTGTAGACTCATACCATCGGCTACGGCGAGGTGGGATTAAAACCCTTCCGCTAGGGACCCTGGGGCCGTCTAGGCGGTCTCGGGTGCCGTAAGGCATCCGTGATGATATGTATGTATGTATATATATACCTATATAAATTAAAATATCATAAATAACTGTAACATCTCATAGTGTCCTCTTAACACACATATTATACTACTGGTTATATTATACTACTGGTTATATTATATTACTGGTTGATTAATCAAGTTCCAGTATTTTTTTAATCTAACAACACCTGGCGAATTCTAGTTTCCGGTCGAGTTTGATTTCGGATTTGACTACTCTTTCAATGATATTTATAGAAAAAGTTGCTTGCCTGGTTTTTTCACATTCCCTTTTGACATTAAATTTATTGATAGTCATTTCTTTGACTCAAATTAGTACCAGATAAGTTATTTACAGAGCTTAATATTTGATAGTTTTTTATATTTTTTTCGTTGGTTAACAAATAAAATATATTTTCAGAAGAAAATTTGCATGCATTAACTTATTGTACCTATTTGGAAAAAAAAATTGTTAATTTAATTACAATGCGTGAATAAATATAACAATAAAATAATATTTAGCGCAAAATTTTGTGTTTTCTGAAAAACAAGCAAACTACTGCTTTTGGTTTTATCATCAAAATGGCTCCAAATAGCTACCGATTTACACCGATATTAATAAAAAAATATTGAGTCCTTGAAGAGCACTTTAGTTAAAGAAGGTTTTGTCTCTTTTTTTTAGCAACAACAATGAATCTTTAAAAAAAAATTTTAACGCATGTAAGAAACACAAAACCTTCTATAAGTGTTCTTATAAGACTCAATAAGCTTTTATGAATATTGCCATTAGCCTTTCCTTCCCTAACGTTAATAGGTACATATAAACGAAAGCGGTAAGGTATGTGTTTCTACATATTTACAAAAACGCAAAAGTTAACGTTAAATGATCTTTGATAGTGTAAGTTATTTAACTATTACTTTTCCATTCAGTTAACTAAAATAAATATGTCAAAAAATTCCAGTTAAGTCTCTAGTAAGTAGCACAGTGACTTAACTGGAAATTTTGGGAACTATAAATGAGATCGTAAACGTTAAATAGTTATAAAGGACCGTTAACTTCACACAGCTGCACCGGTTTAAATTATTTACCAACAATGTTATGGTGTATCATCACGGGTGCCTTACGGCGCCGAGACCGCCTAGACGGCCTCAGGGTACCCAGCGGAGGGGTGTTTAATCCCACCTCGTCGTAGCCGCTGGTATGAGTCTACACTCTACACCGAACAAGTGTCGCGGTGTTTTTAATATACTCAATAACCCATCGATAAACAGTTTCACAAGTTGGTATAGTGATACAGGGACCGACAGCTTAACGTGCTCTCCGAGGCACTATAGTGGTGTTGTCAAACAATGTACATATTTTTTTTAAATTAAAATCTCATTGGTACACACCGGGTGTCGAACCAGGGACCTAAGTGTTTTTAATTCCAAGGTCTAACCAACTCGGCCACCACGTATATCACAACAATATACAACGTATATAATATAACAATGTTATGATTTGTAGAAATATATTTTCTTCTATGCGCAATAACCCATACAGTTTCACAAGTTGGTATAGTGAAACGTCAGCTGAACGTGCTTTCCGAGGCACTATAGTGGTGTTGTTAAACAAATGTATATATTTTTTTAGATTAAGAACTCATTGGTACACCAAATTGGGTTTGAACCAGGGACCTAACCCCCGTATTCTAAGACGTATCCTTAACTCCACTTTACACTCAAGGAACGCCTGTCTCTTTCCACCAAATGTCAACTATAAAAAGCAAGTTGAGACAGACGCTCCTTGAGTGAAGAGTGGAGTTAAGGAAACGTCTTAGAATACGGGGGTAAGTGTTTTTAAGTCTAAGGTCTAACGATCTCGGCCACCACATATTTTGTAGAAATATGCTACAAAAAACG
The DNA here is from genome assembly GCA_947458855.1 of Monopis laevigella. NCBI lineage: Eukaryota > Metazoa > Arthropoda > Insecta > Lepidoptera > Tineidae > Monopis > Monopis laevigella. Next base: position 16,257,790 of record OX381589.1, read on the forward strand.
TTTTCAATTGCTGTCAATTGCATATGGTAGAAATGTGTTTATCTGCTTTTTTAGTATAAATTCCTATTCTTAGTGGGTAAATGAAATGGAATTGATTTTATAAATTAAGTTACATAAAATTATAGCGTCATTTAAATATGGTTTTTATTAGTAAAAAGAATACGGTTTCTTACTTCCGCTTTTAAACTAAAATATAATTTATGAAAACCATGGCTTAAGTATCTATGAAGTCAATAATATCATAGGCAGTATTGCTAAAACAGTATATATTTTATATTTTTTTTCAAAATATCAAGTAAGTATAGGTATTTTATTTACTTATAAATAAAAATAATTATATTATTTCTATAGTACATAGTAGTAAACCTATGACTCAGTTTATGATCCGGCTAATACGTGTAAAATTATGATACATTATTAAAAATAGGAATCTTTGATAAAGTTTTCAAAATGACAACAAGTGGCCAACACAAGTATCTGACGACTCTACATCATTGAAATATAGAGCTCTCTACATCTTAGAAATAGCAGTGGCGCCATCTATCGTTAAGTAGCTGTAATGTTTAGTGTTTTGTTCGTTAAAAAGTTTATTCTACTAAACATTAGATGGCAGTATAATAGCTTTTGTGAAAGAAACTTAATAATACATTATAGAGTTCCTGAAAAAAAAAGGCACGACAACACGTTCCATACTTTTAATATCAGATATACCTACAATAAAAATAATATAAACTATATTTAGGATTTTAGAATATACCTACTCCAACGCAACATTTTACCGTGGTTCAGTTAAAATACTATAGGAAATCTGTTCCAATGAATTTTAAAATAATTTGGTTGTCATTGGCAGATATACCTACAATAAAAATAATATAAGCTATATTTAGGATTTTAGAATATACCTACTCCAACGCAACATTTTACCGTGGTTCAGTTAAAATACTATAGGAAATCTGTTCCAATGAATTTTAAAATAATTTGGTTGTCATTGGCAGATTGTGAAAGTTTAGATGTTTGTTAGAACCTAATCAAATAGCGGTTTCAACTTACTGTGATCATACTTTAAATTGTCTCATTGAAATACCTAAATAAATAAATTGAATCGAACCCCGCTCGAGACTTATTTAAGGGTCCTCCTGTCGTGTTGGGGAACGCGGATTTGGTGATCGCGAATGGAGTGTTCTTAAGGATCCTACAGTCGACAGTTAATTAACAAAATAAGCTATCGCACTTTGTGTTAGATTTTAAATTGTATTTTTGTCGTTTATTATACCTATTAATTATTAATCTTTCGGTTGTGGATATTTTTTTAACACGTTATTTAAATTTTTTTTTTTTTTATATCATTAAACATATAGAAGTATTCATTACAACTGAAAGATTTTTAAGAATGTTGCTAACATAAAAATAATAATTGAACTACTACTTATTACTCAAGTTGCGTGTTGATGCCCATACAAACGTACTTCCAATTTTATTGTTCCAATAATACTGGAACAATAAAATTGGAAGTACGTTTGTATGGGCATCAACACGCACTGAACAAATAAGTACCAACGCAACTGGCGAAACCTTAATCTATAATCCCACAGATTTATAGCACCTAGCTTTCACAGACTAGAGAGCCTGCTACTCAGAGACTACATCGCGGGCTGATTAATTTCGGTCTAATGGCGTGGACCGTGATCCGCGAATTATAGTCTCGGATTTTATTAGTCCCTGTATTAATCGGGCGCGTTAATATTGATATTTTCACGCTTTGAAAATGTCTCCATTTCATGTTGATGTGCGTTTTTGAATCTTTATTAGTGTGGATAACTAGAGAAGCGACATGTACATTTGTAGGTAAAGGGTCGAGTAATTAAACAAGTTTAAAAGCCTTCGTAGACTAGTGGTTGCGCCTTTGGCGTTGTATCCGGAGGTCGTGGGTTCGATACCCACACATAGCAAAAAAAAAAAGTACGTTTTTTCTGTACAGTTTGTCGTGGTCTGGGTGTTTATAAAATATAATATGTATTATATCGTTGCTTCTGGTACACATATTACAAGCTTAGAGCTAAGTTTGTGGCCAGAGCAATATTGTGTAAATTGTCCTACGAATTAAAAAATAATAAAAAATAATGGGGTATTTAAAAGAAGTCATATTTTTTATTAAAAATACAAGAGAGGAAATATTAGAAGTGTTGTAATAACAAAATCTGATAATAACATTTAAATATCACTAAATTATTATAAAAAATCTGGCATTGTTTTCTGTTTCTACGTTCTGGTGATAGATTGAGTCTGTTATTTTATTTTAAGAGTTTGAAAAAAGAATCCTTTTTAAACCCTGGTTCACAGTCACAATCGACCCCCTGGGGCCTATTTCATAAATGTGACAATTGTAATTTACCATGACAATTCATAATTCATTGCTTAATTTAATTGGAATTATTAACTTAGAAGTAACTAAACCAAGCAATGTATTGTAAATTGTCATGGTAAATTACAATTGTCATGTTTATGAAATAGGCCCCTGTCATTTACTTGACCGCCTCCGTAGACTAGTGGTTGCACCTTTGGCGTTATGGTCTGGGTATTTATAAAATATTAGTATCATTATTTCTGGTACACATAGTACAAGCTTAGTTTGTGACCAGCGGACAAATTCTGTTTCCTATAACAGAAACGTTAGCTTGTCAAATTAACGAAATCCTAAAATGACATTGAACAATTGGCAACAAACAACAATAACTAAAAAGGCGTATAATTTATGCCCTTGTGGTATAGGTGCTTTTAACAGTTTTTAGCATTCCGTGTGGTAAAAATCCTTTCGTTATTTTGACAATCTAACGTTACCTTTAAAATAAATAGAATATGGCCGCAGGGCAATGTGTGTCTAATGTCCTTCATATTAATTATTTAATGATGTTCTTTGGGTGAGGTTTATTTCCTTATTTATTTATTTAAGGACAACCAGTGGTCGGATACATTAATACTTCCTTAAAACATAAGTACAATTTTTAGCTAAATGTTTTATCTTTAGGAGCCACAACATGTACAATCAGTGTGAACAAAATATAACTTCAAATAATTGAAAAAAATATATATAATATACTTAAAATCAAGGTACAGTCAACAAAAATATAAAGCTAAAACGAAAAAATAATATAAAAGGTTAAGAAAGTATCAAACTATATATTGTATGCTCGAGGTGATAAAAAGTATGAATGCGAATTTTCATAGTTCAGGTCATAGGTATCTAAAGACCCTCCATGAATTCCTTCCACTTCAAATATTTCTTTGTTAAAGCTCTTAAAGGTTTAAGCGCCCTAATACGTCTCATGGACACCATTCGGGATTTAGTAAGGGATTGTATTTTTTAACCTCGCCTGGACTGGCCTCGCCGGTTTTCGATTTTTAGAGCACTTACTCGCATCTTCTTCCATCTCTTAAGTGCAATTTCTAGGTCAGTTTAATCCTTGGGTTGTCTTTTTAGCCACCTAAAAAAAACAAATGTACATAATGGAACAAAAATAGTTCCTAAATTTTTGAGTTTATTTTCAATTAAATTTAACAACAGCACTATCTTTGCCTTAGAGCCCAATAAGGCGTTGGTCTCGTTATTATAATAATATTGACCCTTAAAAACACACTGGTTGATGGTATTTTGGGTATCCTTTGAAAATAATAGGGAATATGCATGTAACGCCAATTATTATTATTTTAATATATAATGTTCCTTTTATGTCTTTGATTATATTTACAGTAATCTATTTTATTTTAATTAGCTAATTTTTCCATAAATACGATTATAAAATCTTTTTGTTTGTAGAAACGGAACGCATTTCTAAACGCTCCGACATTAGCAAACACTTCATGTGACGTCATTCGCGCATAAACGAATGTCAACGTGTGTTCTGTAGTCTAAAGTTTCTTGTTTTCTCGGGTATTTATTGTCCTTTATTACGGTAATCTGTTAGAAACAAGACTAACGAGGAGAATCATTTTTGAGGTGCAATAACATTAAACAAATATGCTTTTTGAGCACGAATGACGTCACAGAATGGCGGCTGTAATGTACCGTTTTCAGGACATTTCAAAAATCTAAAATATTAAAAAAGTTTTAAAATAACGTATATAGAAATAGCCTAGTCGAGTTATCGATAAACCATATTTTGTGAAGTGTACATTACTAAAAATAAGGCCTAAGACATTTCAAATAATAATCAAACTAAGCTCTAGGCTTGTACTATGTGTACCAGAAACAATGATATAATACATATTATATTTTATAAATACCCAGACCATGACAAACTGTACAAAAAACGTACTAATATTTATTTGGCATGGGTGGGAATCGAACCCACGACCTCCGGATTTAACGTCAAAATCGCAACCACTAGTCTACGGAGGCTGTCAAAATATATATGGCGCAAAATATGTTAAATTTTAATAATAATGTTTCATCTAGTCACAAAAATAAGTATTTTTAGAGAAAAAGACTCCCAATTACTTACGTATGAAATGTTAACTCCTTCTTTCTTGGTTCTTAATGAAGAAAACACAGCTAAACACTACATAATATTAACAATTTGTATACTATATTACAGTCAACACAGTCAACTGTTTAATTTAACAAAATATATCATGGTACTACAATGTTTTGACCTCCTAGTAGGTTACAAAACAGACAGACAAAAATAACACAGACAGTGCGATGCTGCCGTTCTGACAATAGCTATCCCGTTTACTCGTGGCTAGGCTTCGTGTATTAGCCAGAGATGCACGATCGTATGCTTTATACTTGGTGCAAGAGCGGCCACATCTTAACACGCTGTCCATTGTGATTATTGGTCCTAGTTTTCACCCATAGAGCTGCGTTGAAATGATAATTAATATTAAACCGCCTAACCGTTGCCTAAGCCTAGCGTTGTATCCTGAGGCCGTAGGTTTAATTCCTCAGATTAATAATTTTATTATTATTAATCTGAGTTCAATTCCCACCAATGGCAAAAAAAAGACATCGGTTTTGACGTGAATCGGACCGTAAGGCAACATATTCACGCCAGGCACGGAAATATAGGTGCATTTCGAACAAATACTTATCGCACTTTACGATCCGATCCGACCCGCCCTTGTCTTTTTTTTGACAGTTCTATTTTGTGGTTAGGGTTACGAAAGTTTGTTCAGTTTTATTATTATTATTTTATTTATCATAGATGTTCCTTATTAAATAAAAGTTATAATCTAAATATATAAGCTGCTTTTACGTGAAGTGTTTTTTACAAAATTACAGTTTTCGTATTGATTTAGGAAATACTCACTGACAGCAATTTTTATAACCTAATTTACTCTGTTTTATTTCTCTTTATTAATTTTAAATGTTTATATTGTACTTATGTATTTACTTATAGTTAAACTTATTTCATAAATACAACAAGATTGTGGCTTAAGGTAAGTGATTTTTTTTATACTTTCTTAGTAGTAGCTAAAAAGACTTAATGCTTTACCAGTCGAAAAAACCCCACTATTTAAAATTAATTGTTATAATACAAATGAGTAAACCTGGCTGGCTTCATTGGCCTGGCTTTTGATGTACCGAACGAATATTTAAACAGGACTAATAGCTTACTATTCAGATGTTATGCTACTCTTAAAAAAAAGTAATTCTGTAGGAGAAACTTAGGAGTCCTGCATGCATAGTGTGTGAATGCTTTAGTACCTAATCTTCAAGGTTATTTTTATTATCATAACACAGAAAAAACCTCACTTAAAAAAATAAAATTTAAAATTGGAACCTCACCACTAAAAAAGCGTAACTCCCCTCCACTCCCTTCCTCTTCACTGGGCATTTTAAAGTCCTACCTAATATAACCTTATAATTTTAAACTTAAAATGACTTCTCATTCCATTTCTGCAATTTCCTAAATTGAAGACCTTTAGCAATCTTTCCTGTTTGGCCATAAGCGTAAACCTGGAAATAAATGTTCTTGTCACTTTTGTTAAATATTAATTGTGATAGAGAGAAAACAGCAGTTAGCCTTGGATTATTATAATGTGCTGTGATGGGGCAGGACCTTGAGCCTTTAAAGGTTTTTAGAGGATTTTTGACAGACTTATTATAAGATTTCAAATTATTTGACAAGCAAACTTATGGTCTTACTCATACGTTAGATAAAATATTTTTTGATTAAATGCATGTTGCTAAAAAAAATAGACACATTTTAAGTTAATATATATAGGTAAATTTATATAAAATCATGCCAGCATCTTTGGTATGTACTCTCCCAAAATTCCAATATAAAAACCAAAACATGAAATTCAAAATGCCTTAAATAATGAACTCAATTATTTAAGATTTTATTATATTATATAATTAGATATATTTTTCAATTTTTATATATTTTTTTGGAGCATGGACTTAATACAGGAAGTATACATAATATAAAACATTGCGTAAAGCATATAGCCTTGTATTACCTAGTGGTAAGCAGAACAAAGTTCAAGAATGGGGTCAATCATTACATTGATGTTTAACAGCATTGATCACTTCTACTGTACCGGCTAAATGATGCAGTTATGAAATGGGCAGCAACAAAGTCATATTAGCATTATGAGTCTACTTTCATAGCCTCTCTGCTTTATCTGTATATATAAAATATTTTTGTCAAGTACTTAGTATGATGGCAGTAAATATAAAACTAATATGAATAATAATCAACATATTGAATCTCTGAATTCATAGAAATTCCTATCAGAATACTAACATTAAGTGTTTTCTTCCTATTTTTGAACATTGTAGGATAACTTACCATAAAAAATATTAAATACAATGTAACATTACATGCTCCTATAAAAAATATTGCATATTCAAAAAATGATTTTACAGATAATTACACTAATTACTAACTTCCAAGTAGAAACATATACTCATAAATTATGTAATAGTTTTTAATGGCTTGATCAACCTAGTTTTACCTTTCAATTTTTTTTTCACTTATGTAATATAACATAAATATATGCACATACTTTGGTAATAATTTCTTATTTTTTAAATAAAACTCTGTTTGCAATAAACAAAACATTATTAGTACCTACAATGTCTGAAAAAAAAAACTATTTTAGATAGAGAGATATATTTCGGGATAGCAGCCTTTTTTTATAGATCAATAAACAAATATCTACTATAAACCTGGAGGGTCCTAGTATCCTACAATCATTTGAAATGCCCGAGTAGTTCGAGATATTTTTTTGTTTTTATTAAATTATTTATTTCTGTTTTTATGCCAATTTTTTTATTTATTAACATACATTTTGACGACACTGTCATGCTCTACTACCATGCTCTGCTTCCAAAATAAAATGCACAATAAACTTTAAAATATCATTAATATCAACATTTTAATTTTAAAAAATCTATTAGGATTCCTGTTTTAAAATTAATCTATACATACATCGGATACTTTCCGTATCTACACATTAAAGATTTTTCCAAAGTAATAGAAGGTAAAATGTAATTTTTTGACATTTTTGTCTATTAATTATTTTATTTGTTCATTTTAAGTGCATCACCTGAATTACTGAAAGAAAAAAACTTTATTGGGAGTATTTAGCATTTATTTTATCGAAATGGATCTACAGGAGCAAAAGTTTTTTTTACTTAGAAAAACCTCATAGCTAAGGCAACAGCTCATAAAAATAATAATTGTAAAAATATTAGATACAAATTTCACTAATCTTCTCCCGTCTTGCATGAGTTTTAATAACAATATTTAACTAGATTCTTCTTATTTGATACCCACTAGGTTCAAAATAAATGTGGTATTATTTATATATATAAGCATAGAACACTAGTGTTTTATATCTATTTATACTAATATTATAATGAGGGCGAGGTTGCAGGGGATAATCTCTGGATCTACTGAACCGATTTTGAAAATTCTTTTAGTGTTGGATACCCTATTTATCGAGGAAGGCTATATAACATGCTACTACCAAATGGAGCAGAGCATCAATGAAAAATTTTGGGAATATTGGTTCCTTTTGAGAGCTTCCGTTGCGTGCGCTGCGTAAACGGTTAAAGTTGACGAGTTGAAGACAAAGTTGCACGTGTCAACTAGTTTTTAATAAAATAATACGCTTCTAACTTTGTAGGTATACTATTGAATTAATTGACTTGACAGACTAATAAAGACAACAAATAAGAGTTGTTCTGTACAATTATTTAGTTTACCTTATTCATTGAATATAATTGTCTACACTACATAATATTATTATTTAAGTGCCGTGTTGTCTACTGAATTCTCATTTCCGCGTAACTTTATAATAAAAAATGTTGTATTAACTTAGGGCAGTTAGGGTTGTCACCAGTAAAATCAAGAGTCAGGACATAAAGCTCGTAATTGTTGATTAAAGCTGGAAAAAATAATCACCAAAACACCTCGAAATTTTGAGTTAAAAATCAGTTATTTTTACCGTTTTTTTTTATTTTACACATAGTTCAGTTTCACTATATATCAACATGGGTGCCTTACGGCGCCTGAGACACGGTCTTAGGGTAGGTACCCTGCGGAGGGTGTTTAGTCCCACCTCGTCGTACCCGACGGTATGAGTCTACCTTCATCGAACAAGTAGTTTAGGTAGTGTAGAATAGGTTGTTTATATTGTAATACTAATATTGTTAATTCGAAATTGTGGGGCGACGGTTTGGTCCAACCTTGGAACATTATCTGGAACCGATATTCCAGGAAACTTCAAAATCCGAGAAGTACCATAGTTTTATGTGAGGAACCACTTATATCTAATAGGATCGCTTTATTTTTGAAAACAGAAAAAATAAAACTATCCTATTGGTTGTTTCTCACGTATTAACACGAACAAAAAATATTTTAGAGCCTCCTCCAAAGTTAAGTTTGACTTTATTAAGTATATTAATTATAAATTTAAATCATAGCATATTAATCAAGGCCCATAAAGTCTGTCAACTTAAAATATTTTATGCAAAACAAATAAACAACTATAATTAATGACAGCCTCCGTAGACTAGTGGTTGTTAATAATTAAAAAAAAGTAGGCATGATAACAATTTAGCTTTGAACTTTAAAAAAACATACCTACTACTTAAATACACACCTCCATAATTATATATACAGCCTCCGTAGACGTGCGCCTTTGGCGTTGTATCCGGAGGTCGTGGGTTCGATTCCCACCCATGGCAAAAAAATATTAATTAACTTACAGTTTTGTCATGGTCTGGGTGTTTATAAAGTATAATATGTATTATATCGTTGTTTCTGGTACACATAGTACAAGCCTAGAGATTAGTTTGTGACCAGAGCAATATGTGTAAATTATCCTACATGTCCTAATATTATTATTAATTCAAGTTAAAATAATAAATATCAACACTATTAGTTAGTATACCATCGGCGAAATGAGGACGGGTTAATTCCTCCGCTGGGTACCCTGAGGCCGTTTAAACGGTTCTCGGGAACCAAATAGGCACCCGTGATGGTATTTATTTATTTATTATTAATAGTTAGTATTTACAGTCATATGAACATTAATATATCTGGAAATGACATATAAATAACAGCTGAATTTTCATGTTCAAGTTTAAGGAATCCCGGATGGATGGCAGCAACCATATATGAACTAATGATATATGGATGACTTGTTGACTTGCCCATCGAAGCTAGACGATACTTGATCTGCAGTGGCTTACCTTCTTCTACCCGAAATAATACACGTTGTACTTGAAAGCCTACTTGAACAGCGCATGCGAATAATTTATAGTTTACTCGTACTTCCTTGTTGTCTACTCGCTGTTTGACCGCTTCGCCACAGAAATTATAAATGTGTTATTTAAGATTTTTTTTCCTGATTTATTTTGGACAGGACATTTTTTTTTTGTATTGTTAAGGTTAGTTTCTCTCATTAGATAGGGTAATACGGAGGCGTACGTAAGCATATACGTAAGAAGTAAAGTAATTAGTGATTTGGACGTTCTGCGACTAAAGGGTTTAATAACGAATAAAATATGTACAATATTAATACTTATTATACGTGTTGGCCGAGTTGGTTAGACCTTGGACTTAAAAACACTAAAGTCCCTGGTTCGAATCCCGGTGTGTACCAATGAGTTTTTAATTAAAAAAAAATATGTACATTTGTTTGACAACACCACTATAGTGCCTCGGAGAGCACGTTAAGATGTCGGTCCCGGTTTCACTATACCAACTTGTGAAACTGTTTATAGATGGGTTATTGAGTCTATCCAAAACATCGCGACGAGCTAGCCACCTGTTCGGTGTAGACTCATACCATCGGCTACGACGAGGTGGGATTAAAACCCCTCCGCTGGGTACCCAGGGGCCGTCTAGGCGGATATATATCTTCACGGGCGCCGTAAGGCACCCGTGAAGATATATATATATATATTATAAACACCCAGACCATGGCAACTTGTACAGAAAATCTTACTAATATTTTTTGCCATGGGTGGGAATCGAACCCACGATCTCCGGGTACAAACGCCAAAGGCGCACGTCTACGGAGGCTGTATATATAATTATGGAGGTGTGTATTTAAGTAGTAGGTATGTTTTTTTAATGTTCAAAGCTAAATTGTTACTTTTTTTTAATTATTAACAACAGCCTCCGTAGACTAGTGTCAAAGTCAAAGTCAAAATCATTTATTTCATGTAAATCTTTACAGATATTTATGAATAGTCAAAAAAAAAAAAAAGTTTAACAATGAGGTCTCAGAGTGCGTTAGGTTAGGCAGCTATTCATTAACAAAATAACGACAAATATTAATTGAACTTAGACACGATGGAATGGAAATCTTAATATGAAAATTACTACCGAACCGAACACACGCTACATAACCAACTAGTGTAAGACTAGGTGGTTAGCTGATTCCATTGACCTGTCAATCATTATCTGCCATACAAGAGAGCCACCAAGGCGACCAACTTCACCGACCATATCCATGCCTTAAATATTTGTTGTAAATAAAAGCTAAGTAACCAATCACATATAAGTAAAGGTATAAGGATCGGTATTTTTAAGGGCATAAACACTAACTGTAAAGTCGATCCCCTCAGAGACACCCCGGAGAAAAAGAAACCAGCAAGTAAAAAACTAGTGCTTCACACAAACTAAAAGAGGGGTACAGCTATTGATTGACTTATGCTATATAGCATACATATATATAATATATATATATAGTAACATACTCAAAATGCACCCCACTGATCAGCATGCGCAGAACACCCTATGGCAGATTATTTGTTACGGTACCAATGTACATAACTACACAGTATACTATTAGTATAAATTAAGTATAAATAAATAGGTAATCATCAATGATTACCTTATCCAAAGACAAAATTTACATAATGTAATGAAAATAAATTATGTAATATAAAATTATTACAATATCGGACATTATATACCTACTAAACTAGGGTAGATTCTACATAAGCAATTTGTTTACTAGTTGCGAGACCTCAGTTGCATATCAGGACGGATCCAGACGTCTTTATCGTTAAGATAGTCTTTTACACTATAGTAAGCCTTATTGATTAATATGTGTTTTATACAATTTTTGAACTTTATTTCACTCAGATCTATAATGATTTTAGGTAATTTATTAAATAACCTTATACTGTTAATGACGAAACATTTATTAGTTTTTTGCAGTCTAAACTTTGGTATATCGATTTTATCTATGTTTCTTAAGTTTAAATTATGTCTATCGCCATTTTTACTAAACATATTTAAGTTTTTCCTAACGTACAATAAATTTTCATAAATATATTGAGATGGTAGTGTCAGTACATCAATCATAGGAAAGATTTCTCGAAGAGAATCACGAGCTTTCATGTTATATATTGCCCGAATGGCCCTTTTCTGTAGAATAAATATAGTATCAATATCTGCCGCAGATCCCCACATTATAAGACCATAAGTCATTATACTGTGAAAATAGGCGAAGTATACTAGTCTGGCTGTTGCAACATCAGTTAACTTTCTGATTTTTCTGACTGCATATGCAGCAGAGCTCAGTCTATTGGATAAAGAAGTAAGATGAGCTTTCCACTGTAGTTTGGAATCGACTGTGATCCCTAAAAACACAGTGGAGTCAACAAATTCCAGGTCAGTACCACCTATCTTCACTGTGGCATTGATATTAGATACATTAGGCAAAGTAAATTTCAGGCACTTAGTCTTCTTTGCATTTAAAACTAAATTATTTGCCGTGAACCATTTTGAAACCATTTCCAGAGTGTCATTTGCTGCCGATAATATATTATCCTTCCTACTAACTTTAAAAAGTAGGGATGTATCATCAGCAAATAGCACTATCTGTGCCATCTCCTGTACCATATGTGGAAGATCATTGATGTATACTAGGAACAGGAATGGGCCTAAAATTGATCCCTGGGGGACACCCATCTTTACAAGGGTTCCGTCTGATACACAACCATCAATATTAACACCTTGAGTTCTATTAGAAAGGTAGGACTTTATTAGATTTAAAGCTAAATCGCGAATGCCATAAAATTCCAGCTTATCTAACAAAGTTTGATGGTCAACACAATCAAACGCTTTAGACAAATCACAGAAAACGCCAACGAGATCCTGAGAATTTTCCCAAGCGTCAATTATTTCAGTAATCAATCTTGTACCGGCATTTGTTGTGTTTCTACCTTTTGTGAACCCGTATTGTTGTACATGTAACAATTTATGAGTATTAAAATGACTTAACAGCTGACCAAGAAGTATTTTTTCGAATATTTTACTTAAGGCTGGCAGGACAGAAACAGGGCGATAATTATTTGGATCTGTCTTACAGCCGGACTTGAATATGGGAACTATTTTACTATTTTTCATAAGGTCGGGAAAAATTCCTTCATTAACACAACCATTAAAAATATCAGCGAGTACCGGTCCTATAGTAGGAATAATTGATTCGATAGCTTTTACAGATAGCCCCCATAAATCTTCAGTTTTTTTTTATTTAACATTTTAAAGTGTTTTAGTATATCCTCATTTGTGACATGTTTAAAATTAAAATTAGATGTAATTGGTATTTTTATATATCGTTTTAAAAATTCTTTAGCAGTACTAGCTGATGATTTAATACAGTTCGTGATTTGTAATGGAATATTAGTAAAGAATTCCTCGAATAACTCCGCAACTTGCTTTTTATCTGATAACATAACTCCGTTTTGTCTAATTGAAATGATATTTTGTCTGATAATATTTTTACCGGTTTCAGTATTAATGATTTTCCATACACACTTGGATTTATTATCTGACTGTTTGATTTTGGATCCAATGTGAATAGATTTAGCTATGATACAAACTTTCTTGAATAATTTTGAATAATTCCTAACATAATTATGGAAATTTTGGTCAGATGTATATGATCTTTTGTCATATAGATCATATAGTGTATCCCTACTTATTCTAATACCTTTAGTGGCCCAAGTAGCAAAATTTAATCTGTCAATAATTTTCTTTGTTTTAATTTTACATACTTTATTGAATTCTTGATTTATAATTTTATGTAGATTGGAGTATGTAACATTTGGTTGATTAATATTATATATGAATCTGGACATTTCACTCATTAAATTTTCATTAAAATTATTAAGTTTATTATCTGTTAAGGGTCTATACCTAATAATTTTATTTATAGGTTTAATTTGAGACTGAAAGCTAACTAACAAACCTTTATGGTTGGAGGGCACCCCGGTAATAATAGAGTTACTTAAGAGAGAACAGTTAGTAAATATATTATCAATACAAGTCCGGCTAGTTGAAGTAATCCTAGTCGGCTCCATGAATACATTATTTAAATTAAAAGAATTAAACAATGAAATAAGTTTTTGTTTGTCGCTGTTATTTATTAAGATATCTATATTAAAATCCCCACATATAAAAATTTGTTTATTTGAGTCATATATTTTTGACAAAACATCCTCTATTATATTAATAAAAGTATGTAAAGCAGAGGCGGGGGGTCTGTATATGCATAGAATAATGTAGGTATCCATCTCTGCGCATGAGATCTCACAAACACGTTCAAGTGATAGTTTTACAATATCCTTCCGCTCTTTGCATTTTAGTGTATCTTTAATTAGGATAATAGATCCACCTCCCTCACAGGAGTTTCTATTGAAAAAACTAGCAACTACAAAGTTATTTATATTGAAACACATTTTCTCTGCTTTTAGCCAGGATTCTGTAAAACACATCAAATCTAAATTATATTTTTCAATTAATAATTCAATATTGAGAACTTTGCTAGAGAGGCTTTGAATATTTTGATGTATTAAGGTAAGCTTACAATTGTCCTTCTCTATTGTCACATCTAAAAGTTTAAACATGGTTGTACCACAACATTATTAGTACTACTACTAAATGATGATGTGGAGTCAATACTTAATAATATATTATTAGCTACCAATGTAGCAATAGTTTTTTGTACCTTCATAGGTAGTTTAAAGCTATCCTGGGTCATATAAATATTTTTAACAAATTTGTTAATATCAAATAAAGCAAACAAATCATTATAACATGTCATGTCATATTATAGTAGTGGTTGCGCCTTTGGCGTTGTATCCGGAGGTCGTGGGTTCGATTCCCACCCATGGCAAAAAATATTAGTACGTTTTTTCTGTACAGTTTGTCATGGTCTGGGTGTTTATAAAATATAATATGTATTATATCGGTGCTTCTGGTACACATAGTACAAGCCTAGAGCTTAGTTTGTGACCAGAGCAATATGTGTAATTAGTCCTACATATTAAAAAAAAAAAAATTAAAAATAATAAAATATGCGATAAACAATAAACAAGTCATTATCTGTACATTTAGGAGTAATGTACAGATAATGACTTGTAACTTTAATCATGAAGTACCAATTTACTGTGCAGAGCTGATTGCCAAATTGGACTTAAGTATGTTTTTTTTTGTAAAATATCTCTATGTAGGCAAATTAAGAGGAGCGTTTGATCAAACATTTCCCATACATTCACGACCTTTTGGTCTTAAATGTTACCCCTCCGTAAGCATTCATACATTTTTATGATTTTTGGAGGCGTTTTAAATATGACCAATATCTAGACTCGTACGTTTTCCTTTTTTTTAAAGTTTGGTATAGGAAAAAAAACAACCCTTGAAATTCGGAAGAAATTGCAAAAAAAAATCGTATTAAAATAGTTCCTATAAAATATCAAGACATAAAATTAAAAAAAGGAAAACGTACAGTCATCATTTATTTCCTCTTTAATAAAATGAGACCATTTTATTTCAAATCCATTAAAGTTTAGGGGGAGTAAACAGTTTTGGTCCGAAAGACGTTTTGCTGTCTAAATTGTAGGTATAATTTCTTACCGACCCACAGTCGGGGGGAATGTTTACATAAATGTATGGTAGCGATACTGACTCATCGTCATGCGTGCGCGGGGAGAGGTAATACTTTGCAATTGAATCAGCATTGCATCGAAGAGCCTCATCGGACCCTCCTCTTAATAGTGGTAGCTTAGAATAAATAATTTTCTATAAAAATTAAATACAAAACAAATACTTAGTTGTTAATTAATTCTCCAGAAATATTTTTTTAATTAATCAAAAAATGCTATTTAAGAGATGTTTATTAATATCTATTAATAACATACCTACTTAAATAGTTTTGTCAATATTACCTTTATTCTAGCTTTTTTTATAAAAACTAAAATTATGTAACTATTTACGTAGTTGGTTTGCTTTAGTAAGTTACAGACTTCAAAAAGAAAAAAATAGTAGGTACCTATTAATAGTTTTTTCTTCATTTTATTATATAGGTACTTACCCAACTTTGCATTGAACACATTTTTACTGTATGATGTGTTTGATATTTTTTACTAAGATATTCCTAAAACATATACACATATTTACCTGAATCCATACCCTGCCTCTGTAGATATATCGAAATATTTATCGATAGCTTTTAAACAAAATAAAATTCATGTAAAATAGTTTTTAAGTAATGGATAGTAAAGGAAAAGCAATACCAATTCTAAAAACAATAGATGTTAAAATTATAGTATATTTTACAACCAGTGCACAAAACGAACCATTTTTATCCGAGATTATCCGAAAGCAAGGGCTGATAGTAATGTCGAGGATAAAATGGTCTTGTGGACGAGGTACTCTGCTTTTCACTTCGGTTGCGAGGAAATAAGACAATAGTATAACATAACATTTCTTTAATTAAAATTCAAAGTAAAATTAGTACAGTTTTGAATACTGAAGGAAATTGGTTTATGTCTTAAAAAACACATAAGGCAAATAAATTTATGTAAATATTATAAAATAACAAATTCTATCTATGAACTTCTTATTGTGTTTGGCTGTATGGCTCATTTTCTTTGCCTTAATATATATATACATTTATGAGTAGATACGTTAATGCACTTGTGCACGATTTAGGTCCCTGGTTCGAATGGTGTGTACCAATGAGTTTTTAATTAAAAAAAAAAAATACATTTGTTTGACAACACCACTATAGTGCCTAGGAGAGCACGTTAAGCTGTCGTACCCGGTTTCACTATACCAACTTGTGAAATTGATTATAGATGGGTTATTGAGTCTATTTAAAGCATCGCGACGAGCTAGCCACTTGTTCGGTGTAGACTCATACCATCGGCTACAACGAGGTGGGATTAAAAACCCCTCCGCTGGGTACCCTGGGGCCGTCTAGGCGGTCTCGGGCGCCGTAGGGCACCCGTGATGATATGATATGTGTGCACGATTTTGTGCAGCCTATATACTGCACAAATAAGCACTTTCAGAGCATGAGTGAAAAATATTTTTTAACTTACTGCTTTTATAATATGTATTTACTAATTACCAACTTATTAGTTTGTGTGCGTATTTATTTAATGTATTGTTTTTTTCTTTCTAGAAAACGTATTTTAATTAACAAAAGTCGAGAAATTTCCGTGACGTTATAAACGCCGTAAAAAGGTGCATGTTTAGTAGGGTTCCGTAAAAAAAAAATCAATTTTAGTTTCTTTATACAGGGTTAATTACGAGTAACCGGGTAATACATATTTACCCGGTATTTGAGCTTTTGTTGACCCGGCTTCGCCCGTCATATTTGTATTCCAAACTGTAAAATAATTATATATTTATATCCCGTGATAATATTAAATAAACACACATGTTTGACCTTTCTTTATTAAATTTTCAAATAATAATAATAGGCTATTTGACTACATTAAAAATATACTATAAATTGTGGTCATTCTATCTGACAATGGCGTAAAAAATCATATTTCACTTTATTTTAAACTATATTATGTATATATTTTGTAGATTACACGAAGTAAAAATTTAACATTTTTTTCAATTTTATTTATAACAAAAACATCTTTGATTGGTTGATGACTGGTGACGTCACACGCAAGTAAACAAAACAATACACAGATTATAAATCATGAGGATGAAATAGAATAGAGTATAAAGAATAATATATAGGAGATTATTTAATCTGTGCTTGTTTGTTTACTTGGGTGTGACGTCACACTTGACATAGACTGCAAAACAGCGTTTTTAGCGCCATTGTGGAAATTCAAAACTTTAACTTTGATTTTAATAAAATAATAGAGTGGACATCCCGGAAATGTCAATGTGATTATTATGTAATGGAGAATCATATAAAACGGGTTTTAAAAAGGAGTCAAATACCCTATTGCACCTGATTAAAGTTTTATAAGAAGAGTCGAATAACACGTAACAATATCAATTTCAAAACCACCTTCTTACTCCCCTCTCTCTCTTTATAATGAAATTTAAAAGAATCGTGGAACACCTATCAATTATGTTAAAACTAGAGTATGTTTACCAAATTTCAAACGTGTAATACCTTCCTTTGCCGATATTAACATTCCTGAAAATTCATTAATTTTTTTTTTCATGGTTTTCTCATAATTTTTCTCTTTAAAATAAAAATAAAATGATACTACCTAAATTATTTTTATCAGCAAAATTACAGAACCTTCCGCAGGTTTAAATTTTTGCACTTATCAGTTTCATTATATTACCTACGATTGAATTATAATCTGAATTTGATTTCAATTTAATGTTGTTGACAAAATAGTTAACCGTCATTAACCTTTTTAGTAATAATTAATTTAATTTAGCCATTAATAATGGATTATATTTAACCATCAAATACAATTTTATGACATTAGTTTTCATTGAACCTTTGTGACAGTGGTTTTAAATTTTAATAAAATTGTGACTAAAAAAAAAATACGGATTTTTCTGAAGAAAAAATAAGTTAACAGCAATATTTAAAAATGTAAGTTTTTTTTTTAAATTAATTTTATGAATAGGGGCGAATTAGATTTAGAAACAAGCTAATTTTATTTATTAGGATTTTATAATCCAACCTTTTTGCTTGCTTCTCTCTCGTTTTGTAGTCGCACTCTGGCTATCCGATTTCCTTATCTATCCTATTTTTATTATATCTATATATATTATTATCGTTATCAATAATTTGTAATGCTACATTTTTGAATTGTTACTCATATATGCTGTATTATCCAATACTTATCCAATGGCTTAATCATATGACTAAATAATATATTAGTAATACTTAATAAGGAACTGATTACTAAAATGATAATATTCATTTGTACAGTCATCAAGCATAATCCAAAAGAAAGGTATTATGTGTCATTATTTCATGTTTATAAAATTTTCATCAAACTATTTTTACTATTAAAATTCAAAAAACCAAAACACGCTCTCATGTGGCATATTCATTATTTTACTGAGTCTATATAAACATCGGACTAGTTCGCCACTTGTTCAATGTAGATTCAGAATACCATTGGCGAAGACGAGGTGGAAACAAAACCCTTCCCCTGAATACCCTTAAGCCGCAAGGTCTCGGGCGTCATAAGGCACCCGTGATGATAAATAACTGATTACTAAAACAAAAAAAAATACAGACAAATCAATTTTATTTCACATCTATTTTAGAGTTTTTATTCTTTAACAAGTTTGTCTAAAATATCAAAGTATTAATTAATATAATAGTTTAATTAAAATATTACTAAAAAAAAATCCGACTATAATTTGTTGACGACTGACCAAGAGCGAGGTCTAAATAAGTTTATTTTTAGAACAAATTACTGTTTTATTTTTAGACCCCAGTTATTAATACTTAAAATTTTTTTGCTCACATTTGAATTTCGTACGCAATTCAAGTATGGGAATTCCTCCTGCAAAACCTGTTACAGGTTGCTTCTCTCGTATGATAGTGATGGAGAGGCGATGATGACGTGGTGATGACGCTAGTGGTGGACCGCAGCCGTCCGCCGCTAGTCTCGTAGCCCAGTCAGTTGCCTTCGCGGCTCAAGCTCGACTCACGCGCGCGAAAGTATGTGTTTAGTATTCTAGGTGCTCCGTACCGCACCTTATACAAAAGGACACTTTCATCCTTTATTTTCTAACGTCGTACAATATATTCGGAAATCATAGCTTGAATACGTGAGTACCTTTGTTTTTTTTTTCTTTAATATTATTAACTTAAAATATATGAATTAATTTAATATTATCAGCGAAATCGAGACTGTAACAGATAGGTTGTGCTAAAATAGAAAAATATATCTTTCTTCACAATATGTTAGGTATTTTATTCTATTATAATTTGTTGATTTTATATAAATTAATTATGATAATTTATGAATTTAATTGAAGGGTAAATAAATTAAATAATAAAACAGTTTCAATGCTAAATACTTCGCTAATTCAAGTCTCAAGTTCAGATGCTTTGCAATTCTCACTGATAACGTGTTAATGAAAGAATTAGAGCTGTACTAATATTGTTTTTGAGTTGATTATACATACAATCCGGTTATTATTACGAATAAGAACAAACGTACTTTGCATAAGTAAAGATTGATTTTTAACGAAATCTAAAACCATAAATTTTTATTCGTTAACTTCGAATTCGAATTTAGATCTTGGTATCTATGCGGATACTTGACCTTCAATCAGAATGATAATTTGACTGAATAATGATTGAAAACTGTTGTGGTAGCATCCATACACAATTTTAAAACGATATTTTAAAGTCTTTATTATTAAAATATTTTATTTCCTTATTTATTTTCCAGTATTTTATCAATTGTATATCTGCCGGTATGTTGCCTGTATGCATACTATATCAATTAACCTTTTCATTGCCAACTGTACCTTATCTTTTTTCTTCTTTCACAACATTCAAGGATTTCCAATGTAATTTATCCTTAACCAGTTTGTTGTAGGCACGTTATTTACCATACAAACACACGTCTTTGTTAAAAAAAAACATCGTTCAATATTGTAAATTTTTATAACTATATGGAACTTTATACTGTAGCTACAGAAATTGTTACGAGATAGGGACGCTTCTTATAATACTGAAGGTTCAGCACTGTTACCAATATAACAGATAATATATGTATATACGTGCGACTGTATCCTTAATCATTTCGTTACTCTGGTGAAAAATCAATCGATTGTGAGTAAACTGTAGTATCATTTAATCGATAGAGATCAGGATAATTCATTCGGTATATCAATGTTAAATTTAAAGACTTACTGAAAGGCTAATCATCATCATCCCCAATTTAAGAGTTTGGCTTTTTTCGGTGAATTGCTTTCGGTGCTCTGTCAGTCGTTTGACTTCTTTGTGATAATATCTATATCTTATAATAAATATCTTATTTCCTTTTTCAATATTCATAGCTCCTTTTCATATTTCAATAGTTTTCAGATTTTTTTTTACTTTATCCAATAGTTATTTATTTGTCAATTTTTCTGTTCAACTTAGTCCCTACATTTTTCTCCACAACCACAGCTCAAAAAAAAGCAATCCCGCATTGTGCTTGCTAGTTCACTTTTGCTGAATTAAAAAACATTTTCCTAACTGTTCATTAATATTTTACTGTGCTTAGTAGGGGTTATTTATTTGGTGAATTCCAGTAGCTCCTATTTATGTTTTTTTTAATAGCTGATATTTTATTTAGCAAAATTCCGTAAGTGGCTTTTTGGATTCTGATGAAGTTTAAATTCTTTAAGAATTCAAGAAACATAATAATATATATTTATTTCAGCAATTTAATGTACATATGGGTTAGTTGATTAAGCGTCACACTAAGTACAAACTTGTGTCGTGACAACTGAATAGCACTACAAGTTTAATAGGTTTACCATCTTATTTACCTATAGAATAAGAGCGTATTTTGGTTATTTTTTTTATTATTTAAAAAAACGTATTTTCAAGTTCATTATCATAAACATGAAATGTAACTTTTCATATTGTCCCAAATTATATAATCACATTTGACGACAGTTTTCTTTAAGTGGCAAAAATTATCAGAATTATTACCACTATTTATATATCTATATTCTTGGAATTTTATTTATTTATTCGTATCGTTATTATTACCTCTTTTTTGAATTTAATGATATAAATTTGTTTAATAAAACCGAGAGATTAAGAAACGTGTTCTTCGCATTATTATGATAAATTTTATTGCTTCTATGCCAAAAATACTGTTCCTAAACTGTGAGCTAGTTAATGTTGAAATTGGCATTCCTTGCAATACAAATAGTTTTGATTACTAAGGGTTATTCGACGTAGTGTGCGATAAACAGATTACGGTATACATTCCTTCTTGACTTGGTAGTCTACTTTCAGGGTTCGGTTACGAAACAGGTGGTTCATTTTATTATAAAGCAGCGAAGCGTACTCCAAATTCGTCTTCATCTCCGTATTTCTTAACTGGATTATTTAGCCGGCACATGGGAGCAATTAATACAGTTATTAGATACTGTTTGTCCCCATTTATGAGTTTTGTAGAAAGCAACATTTGTTTTCATGATACAGATTCACATACTGTGTTTTCCAGTAAAAATTGTGCTGTTACATTCGGTACAGGAAATTCTAGTTTGTGGTCAGAACTTTGGTTAAATGTCCTACATATAATTTTTATTTCACAATTTATAGTTGCCTTCAGAATGCGGAATAAATTCTATTTTTTTGATAATCGTTCTTTTATAGCTTCAATTGACTTAGTCATCCATTCTACCTTAGCTTTCAACAATCCTTAGCTTTTAATTCGTACATTTATCATTACAATTTGATTACCGCCTCCGTGAACAAATAGTGATTGCGCCTTTGGCGTTGAATCCGGGGGTCGTGGGTCCGATATTTTGCCATGAGTTCTCATTCATATACGAATACCTACTTACGTTTTTCTGTACAGTTTTTTATAGTCTGGGTATTCATCAAATATAATATTTATTACTATTGTGGTTTCTGGTATATATATAGTACAAAAGCTTAGTTTGTGACTAGGGCAATATGTGAGTAATTTCATTAAAATTATCTCTCCCAGCTCTACTTCTGCCAGTTTCTTTACGCAATTTCAGTACATTCTTCTTCCAACTGTAGTCTTCCTCAATTTTAATAATTATCTGAAACAAATAAATGTGTGTGTTAGATGTGTTTCTTATTAGGTAAAATATATACATTGAAGCTATATATTTTTATTGCAATTTTTCGCCTCTCTTTGGAGCGGCGTCATCAGTAACAGTGACTGAAGGTCTTTGTCATAAATTTTGAAAAAGTAATTTTATTTCTTTTAGCACTGGTAAAAGATAATTCACTATAGAGTTTTGTATTTATATTTTTAGAAAAAATTTCATTATCACCTATCCCATCACGACCAAAGCTAATGCATTACATTCAGACCAGGGCTATAGTATGCACCGAGCTGCCATATAAAAGTGCTTTCCCATGTTTTTAAATCAATAGACCGAATAGTTTTAGGAAAACTCTTTAATACTCTTACTGTAAAACAATTGTTAAAAGTAGTGTTATGTATACGTGCATGGGTGGGCACAGGTAAAATATTATTAATTTATGATGATGCCGCTCCAAAGGGAAGCGAAATATTTGGCAATAAAATTTTATAGCTTCAATTTATATATTTTACTCAATTTCAATAATATATTTTTTCAACTCGATTAACCCAAATATTTCTGTATTTTTTACTACCTGACGAAGGCTTGCTGGCTTTGCTATTTCACTAAGCCCCTGACCAATTATTTCGCCATAATTCCATTCAAAACCACAACGAGCTGCGGTTCTTGCAATTCCCACAAAGTAGCGAAATACGATGTGGCAAATCATCTGCCATGGGAACCGTGAGCTGTCATAAAGTATACTAACCAAAAGGCATCTACTTAAGGTTCACCAATAGGCATCTCTCTACGTAAGGTTCTGCCAGTCGTGTTGACTACCCAAACGCACTTCCAGTGTTACAACTTGCTTAATGGTCGCAGTTCATTTATTATTTTTATGTTGATAATTGGACGTAAATAGCTTTCAGTTGCACTTAATACTTTATTTATAATATTAAAAAAAAATATATATTAAGATTAATAAATACCAATGACCGACAAAAATATAATTAGAATTCTACAACAAACAGTAGTGGAGAAACTCTGGAAGTGCGATAGCTTATTTTGTATGGGGAACGCAGACATCGAGATCGCAACTGGGGTGTCCTTCTAAATGAAAATTTAAGAAATAAGATTTCAGTTTAGTTAATATTCGAAACATCCTATCCCAGATGTTATTCTATTAATCAATTATTTTTACTTGTATCTTACGGATATTCTTAATGATCGATTATTATTTATTTTATTCAATAGTAACTATTGTTTTGTTTCTATAGTAAGGATAATAATTGAGAACTAGGATCTACTACAGGATTTATAAACTAAACTGGGTCGATTTACTTCCTTGAAATTTGATCTGGTAAACTTTTTAAATGGGGATGGAATGTAGAAAAAAAAGTTCCACTGCTGGGGTCTAATTACACATTAATTAATATATTTTGTATGCTATAAATAACTTATTATTTATAGCTTATATATTAAAAATAATAATGCATATGGAGTTACCTTAAAAAAGTTAAAAATAATACGATTACTAAACTGCAACTAAAGATTTTAAAAAGAACAGCAAAAGATTTTAAAATTGTTTAGGAAGGATAAAGAAAAAAATAATTAATAAGGATAAGATTAATTTTGTACAGGGAAGAAAGAATATTATATAATACAATTAACCCAGCGATATACTGCGCCTTAGTTCTGAAATTTAAATAAGTTATCATGTTATTTAAACGATTTATTTACGCCAAAGAAGCTGTGGACAAAGGTAATCATTTTTATCGAAGCATAGTCGGTAGCTCTGGCTACTGACGTAGTTTGCAATCTTAATGCGTACGCACATTAATAAAGACAAACAAGATTGTATTTAAATAAAATAGTTATTCATGATAAAAGTCAAGTTTTCAATTTACCTGAGGCTCTAACAAGATGTTTTTGCTATCGTATTAACGGCATTACGTAAGAAACCACCGATAGAAATTTAACTTTGTTTCTAAAAAGAGGACTAGTAAACGTTTCTTTATGGGATAACCTAACTTTTCTCGGTCGCTACGCAATACGATAGAAAATTCTCATAGTACAGCCTCTGTATATTAGGTATATGTCAATACACCTTCTGATCTAAAACCCTTCATTAGAGGCCTCATAACTAATAGTAAGAGCCTTTATTACCAAAAACTTACAATTTATATTTAAATTAAAACTGTTCACATAACATTGAGCGATTTATTTGTTTTCAGTGTACCTTTTGACAAAAGTCTCTTCTAATGTCTTCCAACCCTATATAAGCAGACCTCCTTATTTTTCCTTCAAATTTAAGTAATCCTTTGTCTTCCTTTTTTTCTTTTTTCCTCTCTCTGTCAATTATTATTTAATTTTATCAAAGTTAAAATAAGACACATTTTGTATGGGAAATATGATATACTTTGGTTTGCAGTTGATACACAATTGAATTACTACAATAAGGCCCTTGATCAGGTTAAGGCTAAATTAAATTTTGTGTAATCTATAATATATAAATGTAACGTCTGAAATTTCAAGTCCATCTGAGCAAATTAATGCAGAGTAGTGAGTAAAATATACATTTAGCAAATGTCAATGCAATACATCGACTGGGATAAAAGCTTATAACTACTGAACTAATTTTTATGAACCATATCTAAGAACCTTGACAGGAAAAAAAAAGCGGCCCCAACTGATAACAAGGTTAAGCAGATGACAACAAGGCCGGCCTGGGATGGGTGACCGTTTTATACAACGGGGCTATTTCATCATAAACACCGCCACAAGCTCGCTACTTGTTAGGTGTTGCCTCCGAATACCATCGGTGAAATGAGGACGGGTTAATCCCTCCGCTGGGTAACCTGAGGCCGTTTAAATGGTTCTCGGGAGCCAAATAGGCACTTGGCAAAAATTCATTGAATGCGGTCCCCCCATTTTAGAGCTTCGATACCACAGTCAGATCAACAGACTAAAGGTGGAATCTTATGTTCAATGGTAACTGTAGTACGCTTCGTTATTGCCATATAGTAGAGACGTTAACATTTTTATATGGAAATAACGGACCATAGATTATAGGAATACGCTATAAAAGGTCAAACTTATAACGCCTCTCTTTTTCATCGGTCCCCCAGTTAACTGACTGTGATAAAATACTTTTAACATCGAAAATTCAGTTGTTTTTAATACCATAACATTTTGAATTGTTGACGTAGGTACCAAGAAATTTTGTCACGGTATTCTGTGCGCTATGCTATGCTACGGGTGCAGGGCTAATAAAAAAGTATATAATATATTACCTAGGACAAATATACGTGGTGGCCGAGTTGGTTAGACCTTGGACTTAAAAGCACTTGGTCCCTGGTTCGAATCC
This sequence comes from Monopis laevigella, assembly GCA_947458855.1. NCBI lineage: Eukaryota > Metazoa > Arthropoda > Insecta > Lepidoptera > Tineidae > Monopis > Monopis laevigella. The sequence continues at coordinate 16,283,662 of OX381589.1, forward strand.
CGGTGTGTACCAATGATTTTTTTATTTTAAAAATTATGTCCATTTGTTTGACATCACCACTATAGTGCCTCGGAGAGCACGTTAAGCTCTCGGTCCCGGTTTTACTATACTAACTTGTAAAACTGTTTATAGATGGGTTATTGAGACTATTCAAAACATCGCGACGAGCTAGCCACTTGTTCGGTGTAGACTCATTCCATCGACTACGACGAGGTGGGATTAAAACCCCCCCGCTGGGTACCCTGGGGCCGTCTAGGTGGTCTCGGGCGCCGTAAGGCACCCGTGATTATATGTAGGACAAATATTTATTAGGCTTCTGAAAAAATCACTATTACATAAAGTTAAGACATGCAGATTATGCTGGATAAAGTAAAGTGTTACAACGTTACAGTCTAGAAGTCAAGTCAATATTATAAAAACAATTATATTAATATTTAGAAAATTTATTAAACAGTTTCCATAAATAATTAGTATCTAGGTAGGTAACGAATTAAGATTCTTAACGTCATTTTTATTATTAAAGATATAATTTTATTAATTAGTATCTTTGGGATTGTGAGATTTGGATAGTAGTTTTGTGTTGTACCGTGTTGGCAATCATATCATGAGCTTGAATTAGCAACTTGTTTGACTACTTTTACAGATTTGCGAGTGCTTTTTAATATTTTGGTTTCTGTGTCATTCTTTGTAGACATCAAAAATGAGCATTTTTTCCTCTTTATAGGTTTTTATAACATGTTAAATGTAGCATTTTTTCCTCTTCCTCTTCGTAATTTTATTTATTTTTAGGGCTACGAAAAGAGACGATGCATTTTATTGTCTAAAAATATTTTAGGGACTATCTCTTGGTAGTTTTTTTTTCAGAACTACGAAAAGAGGACGGTTAAATTTTAATGTACTAATTCTTTGTATTGTCGTTATTTTTTTTCAGGAAAACTCTCTTAGAATATTTTAGTGAATGTTAAATGTCGCAATTTTCCTTCCTCCTCCATATTTTCGTATTTTATTTTCAGGACTAAAGAGGAGGGTTAAATTTTAATGTATCAATTTTTCACTTTTTATCTATATTATTATATACTTATACTTCTTCCACGAGGTGAGAATTAAACCCCTCCACTGGGTACCCGGTCTCGGGCGTTGCAACGTAGGTACCCGTGATTTTACTTTGTATTTGCCAATTTCAGTTAAAATATTCATGACTGAAATAGTTTAATATAGCTATTAACTATATAATATATTATTAATAGCTATGCTAAACTAGAGTTAAACATACGACCTCTTAGCTTCGTATTTTATTAGATACATACATACATATTGTGTAGCCAAATGAGTTAATGCTTTTAAATTACATATATATTATATCCGCGGTTTCATCCGCCGTTTAATTTACAAAAATCGGATAAAAAATAAAATACAACCCAAATTACTCGCTGATAGCTATCTAAAGCTTTCTATTGTTTTCTTTTTAAATCGGTTTAGTAATTTTTGAGCTAATCCGGAACAAATAAACAAGCAAATATTTTATCTTTATAATATTAGTATAGATATTTATATTCAGGTAAAAATAATGTCAAATGGAAAATATACAGCGTGAATTGTTTTAATAGTCAGGGTGGCCCCTTTCTGGAAAACATGGAAAACCGGGAAAAGTCAACGAATTTTCGGAGACTGGAAAAGTCAGGGGAAATGCTAGAAGGTCAGGGAAAATATTTAAAGTACACACACAACTTGCTACTGTAAACGACTGGTAACCTTAACGGAGCGATTTCATCTAAGTTCAAAATATGCTTATTTTTTTTAAGAAGGTGAAATATATTTTGTTGCTCTATATTTTCCGAAAATATTGCTAAAAATAATTGTTTCTATTTTCTAATAATTTTTATCTTAAATACTTTATTTTTTTTTTCAAAAATTAATTATGAAACCAAATTATATATTTTTGGAATTTTTCCATTCTTTTTGACTTTCATTAAGGTCAGGGCAAATCTAAAAAAAAGTAACTGTAAAATCTGGAAAAGTCAGGGAAATTTGTATCCGAAAAAAAGTGACCACCCTGATAGTGTAAACCTTTAAAGGCTTGTTCAATAATTATATTCAGTTGTTATGGTAATTTTTGTAGGTAACATGCGATATACGAGTACATGTGACTTTGTAAGTTTATAGTTTGGGCTAATTTAATCAATTTAGCCTATTGATCAAATCGATCAACTTTTCTCATAGAACAATGTGTCGCAATTGTAAAAAAAAAATGCTGCTCCATCCAATTTTAACATAGGTTATCTGTATGGAGAATCCAATTATATTATTATTATTATATTATAGTAAAATTGGTTCACTTTGATTAGTAGAGCCTCATACTAGCTCAAAGTACAGTCCCTGACCATATTATTAGAAGCACTGTGCATTCTTTATATTATTTCTAACAATTATGCTTTGAATATTATTATTGCGATTATTCGTAAAATTTATAACATTTATTTAGGATGCTTAAGTTTTTTTTGTATTATTGAATTTCATATCGAATTTTTCTATGTGATATTAAATTGTTACTTATAGAATAGAATATAGTCCTTAACACTTAGTGTATTCGAAAATATCAGAGGCCCTAGTGTGAATTTTGTAACGTTTACTATCCAGTTAACTTTTCTACTACTGCGTTAATTTTTCCACCAATCAGATAAGCTTATTTTGATAGTCCAACAAAAAAAAAAGAACCTATTGGTGGAGATTTATCGATTAAGGAGATAGTAACGTAAAAAAAACTCAGGGCCTCTGATTGATACCTTCCAGTAGACTAAGATAATATCTTTATATCACTTAGCAAAAATATACATATATATAAAATTCAATAATATAATTGGTGCACTAAATAAACTTATTATGTAAAAAAAAAAATGCAGAGTGTCTAATAATATGGCCAGGGACTGTATATACAAGCTACCAACTCACCGTGTATAGGCAACATTTAATTAGTCTGTTTTTTTGCCTTAAACTACCTGTACTATTATTTCTTCTGTGCTTAAACGTAAATATTATTTCATTACAATAACAAGCTATTGAATGGAAAATTCAATGTATCAACTACATTTGATGCCGTTTTGGGCAAATATTATCAAATCATACGCAGCCTTAATCTTCCCAATACATTTGCGCTAGATTGTATATATTACGTCTAATTTTCACTTCATTCACTTCCGTTAATAGAAACAATAAAGTGAAGTAATATTTAAATAAAAAATGTACTTAATTAGAATTTACTATTGTTAATGGACAATGAAAAAACACTTCCGAGTTACAAGTATCGTTGAACATCGATTATCATAGATACAATAATTAGTGAATCGTTTAACACAATTGTTAGTCATTCATTCGATTCAAAAACACAGCCTCGTAAATACCTACGAGTAACAACCAATAACAAAATCAAAATTTATACATCACTAGCCACCTGCCTCGGCTTCGCACGGTTTATTACTAATTATATACATATAAACCGGCCGGAAGAAATTATCTAAATAATGGTGAAAATTCGTTGTGTAGTTTAGAAGGTCTAAGCGTACATACAATAATATTAATAATATGTGGGACAATTTACACATATTGCTCTGTTCACAAACTAGGCTTGTACTATGTGTACCAGAAGCTATATAATATAATACATATTATATTTTATAAACACCCAGACCATGACAAACTGTACATGAAAACGTACAAATATGTCTTTACCATGGGTGGGAATTGGACCAACGACCTCCGGATACAATGCCAAATGCGCAACCACTAGTCTACGGAAGCGGGAAACAAACAGACAGACGCGAAAAGCGATATTATTTTATACTATGTATAGATATTGATTTTACCGATAATAAGGAATAAAAAATAAGTAAATCTTATCTGGAATGCACGGTCAGTGTTAAATGTATCTACACCCTCAAATACGAAATTTGATTGTTGAAATAAAAAACAACTTTAAATTATATCTAGAAGATGTCTAAATTTTTCTTGTCCTATCCCAATTACTTTACGTATAACATTATTACATAGGTAATAATTTTTATCTCTAATGAATATTCTATGACTATATTATAATATAATATAGTAGGTAATAGAATATTCGGGGGCAATATCATCGGCGAAATGAGGACGGGTTAATCCCTCCGTTGGGTACCCTTAGGCCGTTTAAACGGGCCAAAAAGGCACCCGTGATGGTATTTATTATTAATTTATTAATAGAATATTATGTATGTATACTATTATTATAAATATAAAACATTTGATTGTTTGTTTGTTCTGGGTAAACTCAAAAACTAGTGAATCGATAAAAATAAATCATCGATAGAAAGCTATATCATCAATTAGCGAGTAACAGGCTGTATTATTATAGCCCTGGAGTCGACTTAAAGCCCATACAAACATACTTATAATATTATAACTTGGCTGTTAAGCGAAGTTGATTTTTGCCTATGTTCGTAATTGACGCAAAAATCTTTCCGTTGTCGGTAATAAAAAAAAAGTTTTTTTTTGTTGTTTTTTTCTGATTTCGAAAAAAATAAAAATAATAACCTAACACAAATATATTAATAAATACAATGACCGGCCAAATTATTATTTTAATTCTACGACAAACAGTAATCGAGTATTATTGGAATTGCGAAAGCTAAATTTGTATGGAGAACGCAGAGTTCGCGGTTACGAATGCAGTGCCCTTAAACGGCGAGTGAAACCGCTGGGCACAGCTAGTGTGATATAAAAAAAAGTATAGTTTTAATTATTTATTTTGATGTAACAAACCAAGTAATTGTCATTGTAAATTACAATAGTCATGAATTTTAATGGCGGCTTAACTTGTTTTTTTTTTTTAATTAACTAAGATTTTAGTGCGTCTCTAACATCCGAGCAAGCGCAGACGGAGAACGGAGCGTTGCTTAATCATTACTTATTTACTCAAAAACGTCAAATTGCATAATGTTCACATTTGTAGTTTTTGTAATGTGTATTTCTTATAGACTACAGTTTCCTATTGTTCGTACACTTGCGATTCATCTGCGTAACATACCTGTTTGCGATCTTCTATGTCTTCTATGGGAATTTCCAGAAGTGCTAATTCACTAGAAATTGAATTTATCTTTATTCTGTTTTTGATTTCATATAATTTATTTTATATTTATAAATATACGTGGTGGCCGAGTTGGTTAGACCTTGGACTTAAAAACAAGGTCCCTGGTTTGAATCCCGGTCTGTACCAATGAGTTTTTAATTTAAAAAAATATATACATTTGTTTGACAACACCACTATAGTGCCTCGGAGAGCACGTTAAGCTGTCGGTCCCGGTTTTACTATACCAACTTGTGAAACTGTTTATAGATGGGTTATTGAGTCTATTCAAAACATCGCGACGAGCTAGCTACGTGTTCGGTGTAGACTCATACCATCGGCTACGACGAGGTGGGATTAAAACCCCTCCGCTGGGTACCCTGGGGCCGTCTAGGCGGTCTCGGGCGCCGTAAGGCACCCGTGAACATATGTATATATATATGTATGTATTTTATAATAATATACCTACTAGACTAACCTATGGGTAAAACAAAAATAGTTACAAAAAAACTTAAAATGATCAATTAATCATCAGAATTAGGAAATACTGTTGACCGCGTCTTCGCAAGTACACATTAATAAGCCTTATAAAAATAGTTTTTTGTTTTGCTTTAAATCACTAATTAATAAATCATAAAAAAATCTCAAATAAATTATATTTTATTGTAGTAGGTATTATGTCATTTTAATTTACCCAACTTTGCTTCAAAGAATAATTTTTTATCTGGTATATTTTTTCTAAAAGAATATTAAAACACATACACCAATATATCTGAATTACCTTATTTTATAGCCATAAGACGAGGCAATGCCGCTAGCATCTTGGGCACTATGCCACAGGACAGACTGAGGAATATTTTATGTTGTAACTTTCAGGGACTACTTTAATTATAAAAATATATTTTATCTTAGTTTTTTTTTATTATTTATTTATTATTAATATTAAAAAAATATAATATTTATTATTAATATAGGGTTTGTAAACTATATTAATAATAAATATAATATTTTTTTAATATTAGTTTCAAATGTTATTTTATTTACATCGAAAAAAAAATAACTACCTTATCATAATATAATATTCTCATCTTATGTTTGCCCCGGGGATTCAATTTACTTTCCTAACAAATTTAATAAAAATCAAGTCAGTAGTTCATACGTGAATCGTATAATACGTCCTTAAACAGTCAATCGGACTCACTCTCGACAATATTATATTAGTACTACGCCAATTACTGCATCGCTCTATTAGCGAAATCAGCATCGAGATACAATCTTCGAGTTATTATGATTTATTTAAAACTATCTGGGGCGCCCAATACTTATTTATGCGTATATTCAGTAGTTCATACGTGAATCGTCCTTAAACAGTCAAACGGACTCACTCTCGGCCATATTATATTAGTACTACGCCAATTACTGTATCGCTTTATTAGCGAAATCAGCATCGAAATACAATTTTCCAGTTATTATGATTTATTTAAAACTAGCTGGGTCGCCCAAAACTTTTTTTTACGTATATTCAGTAGTTCATACGTGAATCGTCCTTAAACAGTCAAACGGACTCACTTTCGATAATATTATATTAGTATGGAATATTAGTACTACGCCAATTACTACGTCGCTCTATTAGCGAAATCAGCATCGAAATATTATGATTTATTTAAAACTAGCTGGGGCGCCCAAAACTTATTTATGCGTATATTCAGTAGTTCATACGTGAATCGTCCTTAAACAGTCAATCGGACTCACTTTCGATAATATTATATTAGTACTACGCCAATTACTACATTGCTCTATTAGCGAAAAAAAAAAATGGTCGAAGCAGACTCAGCTGCATCTACTAAATATTTCAAATTCAATTTTATAAGTTATTATGATTTATTTAAAACTATCTAGGGCGCCCGAAACTTCGTTTTGCGTAAAATAATATTATAAATTAAAAACAACGCGCCTCAACCATCACCAGGCACACGTGGCGTTATTATTAGGTTCCTAATTAAATAATAAAAAAAACTTTTGGTTCTGTTGGTCTATTTTGGCGAAATAATAAAAATATTTTTAGTAATTCGATATTAATTCCAATGAATGGCTTTTACGTGATGACCGCACAAACAAACTGACAAAACATACAAATAAAGTAGAAAAGTTGTTTGAACTTCTATTAAGTACTTATTTCTCGCGTTCTTTAGTACTTTTTGCATAAATCTTTAAAGTACAGGCACGAAAAATCCACGATTTTATTACAGGAAAGAGTAGATTTTTTTTAACCATTTTTGAGTTTTTATATGACTAACGAACGGGGCGTTTCATTGCATATATAGAAATTACCTTCTCAATGTTTTTCAAGTGTCATAATTGTATCATACATTATTATTATGTACATCCAATATTGTAGCAATCCGCGGAGATTGTAGTCAAATCGAGTTGTACTAGTTAACCCAATTTGCGTATACATAACCACTATAATAATGCCCTGAGTGAACATGCATGTCTACTTTTACCACGTTTTCTTAAGGTAACAATAGTTGTTAATGACCTTGACCAAACAAGTCGGAGAACCAAAAACATTACCTACCTCTGCTTATTACGTAATTTTATGTTATGTATACACTCAGTTGTTAGTAAAGTATTTTATTAATAGCATTAGTACAAATACATATTAAAAATCTATTTACTAAAATACAAGCATCATTTAGCCGGCATGGTGGGAGCGATCAATATTGTTAAACAGCAATGTATTGATCAACCCTATTCATGGACTTTGTAGGTCTGCTCCAACATAAAAAAACAAGGTTTTTAGATTGGTATGTTATTACACTAAAAAAGTTTTATCTGTTTCTTTTTGCTACTATTTGACACTTTGTTCACATTTTTAACCTCAAATTTATTTTTAAAATTTCGTCGTACAGAACTTATTAAAAACGTTTTTATAAAAAAAAAGGTTTCATCATGATTATGGCCGCGCGCTTTTCCGGTTTTATATGGCCAAGGTCGTTGACAATTTGAGTTACCTTAATACTCGTACTTTGCCGTTTCATAGTCTAATTGAAGTCAAGGACTTTAATTTTACAGGCTTACTAGTTACATTCTTATATCATTCTCGAATCGCACTCAAATTATTGGCGAATAATATACCACAATGTGTTTAATTGTTTATGTAAGACCTAACCTCACCGATGGACATTCTTATCAACGCGAAGTGCATCTTGGGACCTACCGGGAAACTACATCGATTTTTAACAATCGACGCGTCGATCCCTATAAAAATGAATAGTCAAATTTTATTAGTCTATGGGACAACTCGATCGACGTGAAATGTCAAGTCACATACATTTGATTTGCTCTACCGTTTGATGGCAGTATAACTGCCACCGGAACCGGACTTCAAACAAATACCCTGATAATCAGGAGCATCATGATAAGCAGGAGCATCATGACGACCAAACGATAGAGTAGAGATGGAAGGTCACAAGATATTCAAACAAATGACTTTGGTTAACGGACGAACCTTGAAGCTCAATGAAGTCTGTGTCCAGATTACCGCATAAGAAGTTCGGGCAACAACTAGTAAATAAATAAGATTGGCTAATGAGTAAGGACAAGCAAGTTGTGTCCGATGCACTGTAGTCAGTGATTAGACCAGCGGTGCTATAGGCAACGCAAAGTCCAGTCTGCCGATTTTAGTACTAACTAAGTAACGCCGAATAAGGGGGCAAGAGCCACAGTATCCAAGAACATGAGCGGTTTTTACAAGAACGTAAATTTTGTTTACCATAACATAAAAGTATCATATTATGATGATACGAGGGAGGGAGACGCTCACGCAGTCTTAATGGTCTAGCGAAAAAACAATGATGGGTGGGGAGTTTGAAGAATATTAGGCGACGGGGTGCTAACAAATGATAAATAAAAAATAACGGTCACCAGTATGTACTCTTGGAGGCTCCTTCACTATTCCTGGTTCCGACAGCAGCAACTGCTATGGCAGGCGGAATAAAGAGGAAATCCCCTCCTCTAAAGGCTGTTACGCCATCTCAGGTGCTAAAAACGTCCCGTAAAGATACATTAATACGTGCAGAATTCTAATACTGCACAAGGTCGGGCAACAGCTAGTCTATGAATAAGATGTCTATTGAGTGAGGACGATCGAGTTGCGCCCGCGCGCTACGCCAGTGGGTCAGTAGTGCGCCGGAGGGCGGAGGCTGGCGTAACACTTACGTAATGTGACGAAGCGGGTGAAAGTTGTGACTGCCTCGCTTACAGCAACCATCCGTCGATTAATGCACGCATTGTCCTGACTAAGGATGGACACTAATTATCACTTGTTATATCATTATAGCGTGAATCGGCACGCATTTTTAAGGTCATTCGTTTAGGCCTAGATTCGCGGTCAGTAAGTCGATAAATTATCTTCTTGCACATTTAGGTTGTATAACTTTATCTTATCTTTAATTTGGCTTAAGGTGCTGATAGTTATCCGTGACCTTGGGCTTATAGTCATAGAAAAATGTTGTATTAGATATTTTTTATCATATAGGAATGAAAAGCTGATTCCAGGAGGTTTAATATTGCTTACATTATAAATTTACAATGATTACGTACCTTTGTTAAATATTATTGATATAATAACAAATTGTTAAAACCGAAATTATATATTTAAAAAAAGAATAGCATAATATTTTTCATCAGTGACATCGATTCTTGATTGTTAGAACTTTTGCGCTTAACAGGACAATATATTAATAAAATCATTTCAGCTCTCAAAAATCATTTATTTTACAAACTTAATAATCCAAATACCTATTATAACTAAAACCCCAAATGTAATTAAAGGTTTAAATATAGAAACAATTTAGAAGTATCAATCACAAAGAACAGTCGACATCATAAGCATGAAGTCGAGAGCGGGTCAAGGCCGTTCGACAACAAGAGAGTTGCGCAAGAGTGGGTCGCGCGTCATCTCTTTTCACTCTCGGCGACCTGCATCTCCGGTGTGCACCTTACCATCGACCCTGATTACTAAACCCATGCTCATTAACTTCTATAAAATATTTTTCTATGTTCAAAATCCCAACTTTTTTTTAAAATTCCTAATTCGTTGAAGCTAACTATTCGCACAATTGTTGTATTTCCAGTAATAAGCTTCAACCTATGACAATGTGTTGTTTTATGAAAATTCCTGAAGTTATCACCCATTGTTATCAGTTCCCTTTCTTCAGTTCAGCTAATAGATAATTGCGATTGGCTAGCCGCTGTTACATATAACGTACTGTCATTTACTACGTGACAATACAGTAATCTTGTGTGGAGAAAAACGATTTGAAAACGTGTTTACGTGAGCTTCCGGATTATAACGTGTCCAGCGATTTGTCGCTTTGTTCATATTTATGAGATAAAAATTACTTCACATCTCACAGTTGCTTAATAAATTTACAAATCTGATATTATCTTATACAAACAGTTTTGAAACATGTGATATTAAAATTAGAGAATTTGTAACGGCTCTTGCCTAACTAGGCTATTTTAAGATTCTTGTTATGAAAAAAAACTTGTTCATGTCTTTAAACCTATAATTAGAAAATCCCGTAAGTTATCTGAATTTGGATAAATTATTTAGGACTATCATACATTCCTAATTGAGATTCCTTTTTGAATCTGATCTCAAGACAAAACGGTGATTAAAATTTCCAATAAACAGTATTCTAATAGAGGTAGTATTTTTCAAAACCACACTGTCACTGATAAAGACCGCAACGGTACTCAAACACCGGAAACCTAATCTCCCATTTAGTATGCGAAATCCACTAACGGTCCACTCGCTTTTAAGGACACGAGTGTGTTAACAAACTTACCCACGACCTGCAAACTGACGACCAACCTTGATAACCTAATAGCTTTGTTTGAGGAAACTCTTGTCATATTTCCGATTCCGTATTATTTCAGAAATTACATAAACATAGTGAAGTGGAGTTGGTACTATAAAAGGCCTGTAACTCTGCTTCGCGGGTACAAATACAGGAACACTCTAGTTAGATTTGGCATTCGCCATGTATATATGGGACGTTTGCCATATATGTACATCGTGTCCCGTATGTCCCGTGCCCAATCGGAAAACCGGGAGTCACACATGATAAACATCCTTTGGTAGCTAGTCATCTTATAGCAGACTCTCCTATGTCTGCATGATTTACACAATTAAAAAAAAAAAATCGTATAATTTTGAGTTATTTCATAAACAAATAGTAAAAAATAAGACATCCTGGTCTAAAGTCAATGAACTCAATTAAGTTCAAATTATTGTAAAAAAACGTAATTACCCTGACCGCTTGTGGCAGATTCCTCAACAACATCTCATACTCGTTTGCGTCAGGAAGTTTTCTTAACTATACCACTTCTAGTTATTAGCTTTACCGGCTATGATTATGTCAAGAATTAAACTCCAATGTCGACATAGCCTATTATTAATTCAAATAGACGGATGTGCTTTATTTGCCTGCTATATATTTTCTGTACAGTATTTATTCATTGAAGAAGCAAACCGCGATCTTTGCGAGATGCATACTTCGAGTTTTATCTACGTCAATGCTATCATCATTAGCTTGCTGGACTTCATTGACTGTTAAATTGTTCTTTGGCCTTACATCCAATATGTGTGTAGTATTATATTCATTGAAATATTTTTATCGGTTACAAAAAAAAATCTCGTCGAATTGAGAACTTCTCCCTTTTTGAAGCTGGTTAAAAATATATGGAAATTAATATTTCTGTGAGCTTTTCTTGGTTATCTAAATAGGTACAAAGTATTTAGCATTAATAACCACTCTGAATGTTAAACAAAGTCCGCATAGTAAAGGAATTAACATTGACCCGCATTGCTCGAAATAGAACCGCGTCACTAGAGTACAGATCACGCCACAAAAACCCACCGTGCTCAACGCTTTTCAAAAGCATTTAGATTTTCCCATTTGTATTATCTACAATATCAGTTCATCATTTCCATATAAAATATTACAGATCAAGTCATTTTTTTAAAACCAGCTTTAAAAAAGGAGGAGGTTCACATTTCTCGGTCAAATATAAACCGTTTTTATTTTTACTGATAGATTTAGAACCATAAATTTTGTGAATATCTAATGAAGACTGTGGGAACTGGAAAGCCTAACTCCTCAATTAAGCGAACTATGAGAGGTTTGCTCAATAGTATACCATATCTTCGTCAAATCTTGACCGATTTTTTTGATATGGTAAAAATAAAGCGATCCTATTGGTGGATCCCTACAGTTTATACTGTACCATAAGTGAAATATAGTTTTACCAAAACTCATTTTAGAGCTTACTGAACAGAGTGACTTTCCGAGTTAATATCGTGGAAGGCCTTCGCCGTTCCAACTCTGGGAGTACTGCAGTTCACTCCTCTGCCTCCCAACCACGCAATGCACCCGGTACCACAGTTAATCCATTCATAGCTTGATACATTATCTCTCTGAATAAAACATCCAGACTATTATTAACATATATAGTCTAGATGTATTATTAATATAAATTAACCTTGCCCCCTAGACAGCTTTTGACGTATGCTGCTTTAAGTGTATTTTAAATTACGTAATACGTTAAATACTTTAATATATTATACTTTATTTATATTTATAGTTTTAATTTATTAGTTCTTAAAGTCGTCTTGGAAACAATCAAATGACAAATTGGATAATTTTACTCCTCGGTTTTCGACCAAATTCATAGATGGTTTTCATTACTAAACCTGGTCTTATTTCATGTCTAGTGAAATATATGGTATTTTACATCCCGGAAAAAACTTGGAATTAATTACCTAGGGGCCTAAATATATTTAGTCCATAGTGTACATTTAATACGAACTTATAATATAAGTTCTAATTTAGTGTTTTTCCGCTAAGATTTCTCTCACTATGATATTAACAATCAATTCTTTATTGTTTCAGATAGTTAACCAAATAACCTCAGATAGAGAAAGAAACCAAAGATGGACAGCATATACAGCTGGTATAGGGACCTGCTGGACAATAGAAGTGGTAAGTTATTTTTTTTTATATGCACGACGTTTACACATTGCTGTAAATACAAAATGGCTTGTGTGCGATACTAATACACACCCAGACCGAAGCAAATTGAACACCCGAGTGTAAATCGAACCCACGACATCCGGAAATAATGCCAATAGACCAAGGAAGTGTTCGTCCTATGATTGCAGATTTAATAAAGACAACTTCGCAAGATCCTTTCACACTTCTCTTGTCTCCTGATATTCACAGCACATTCAGTATTTTTAATTGTTGCAATCATAGTACGACCCACTAAGGCCTCTTAATAATGTCAAATAAATAAAGGATTTAAAAGACATTAGGCTTGGGAAGTACATGTTATCGTGCACTCTTTATAAAGACAATAAGTGGTCTAGTGGTACACTCTTGGCAATGTGTCTGGAGATTATGGGTTCGATTTCCACTCAAGCTGACCTTCTCTTGGCCAAATGTTTATAAAATATAACTATGTATTAGTACCGTTGGTACTAATACATATGATACAAGCCCGTTTTAGTTTGTGACCAAGGACCTATTTGGAAGCCCCATCGATAAACCGATCGACGGGTTGATGGGCAAAAATTTATAGGGAAAATTATTTATGGGTAGAACTCGATCGACGAGAAACGTCGAATCGCATACATTGATTTTCGGTTTAGATCCATCGACGCGTCGATCTGTATTTCTCGTGGCTACCCGGTAGGGCCCCAGGGCAATATGTATGTCATTTCCTGCATATTATTATAAATTCGCCAACATGATCTTACAAATGTAGATTATAAACAGACTACTTTGCACGATATTTTACACATTTCCCCAGCCTTCACATATGTTATTTCGTATCGCAATGACCGACCACGACCACGCAATCGGCTAACATTTACTCTTTTTTTAATCTAGATAGCAAGTTACCGATCTTGTTATACCAACTAGGAACAGGGGTTTTATTTTCGGTCACTTGTTGTTTATTAAGTTTGTTTCCAAATAGCAACACGTGAGAGGCGGTCAGACTCCGCATACCACTTGCCCAATACTTACATAAGATTGGTCCGAATGCTTCGAGATATTGCTTTAGCGCTTGATCCAGCTTGTTAAGTATTATATTTATGTGCTCCTGTCAGAAAATTGCATTAGCTGACCGCAAAAAAAAGTTGTTTTTCTCACTGGTTTCGGCAACATAGGAATAAAACTAAAGAACTATTACGAGATGTAACGGTGGACTAAGATTACTTAACTTTAGCGTTTGTGTTTAGAAATGTGGCATGTTGTGACCTTACTGTATTATAATAAAATGCACTCAGTAGAGGTCAACTAGAATGCAGTTCGGTATGATTTAACTAACATAATGTAGTAATATATAGCTCCCGGCAAACTTCTTTAACCTTGCACGTATCTATGCTGAAACGATTTTACGCGTTAAGAAGCCAGTAAAAGGTTTCGCTATCTCGAAAGTCTAAAAACGTGTAAATGTTGTTTTCAGTGATATAAAAGTTTATTTCTACAGAAAAAGAACGTACGAGGTGTAAATATTACTTACTCGATCCTAATTAGATAGTATTTTTATAAAAAATATATTAACTTTTGAAAAGACACCCAAAGTTTGATTTATGATTCTAAATATATTACTTTAGTTCTCATTTTTAAACTAAACAGTTTTTTTATAAAGAAATTATGTAATGAGGATCGAGTAAATAAAATCTACACCTCCATGTTCTTTTTTTCCAAAAAAAAACTTTATTATAACTGAAAACAACATTTAGATGTTTTTTGACGCTCGAGTTCGCGAATCCTTTTCCTGCCCACTTAATCTCAGAAACTAATGGTCGGGTTGAAGCAATATTTTAGTGTTGGATAGCCCATTTATCGAGGAAGGCTATATGCTATAACATTACGCTACGACCAATAGGAGCGGTGTAACAATGAAAAATGTTGCAAGAACTGGGGAAAAATAATCCCTTTGAGAGCGTAGGCTGCGTAAACGGTTAAAGTTACGCAGACGTAGTTGCAAGTTAACACTAAACCGTTAGGTCTAGCTTTCTTTATCAATCATTCAGACAGTGCTTACTATTTTTTAACTACTAACAATTGTATTTTATTTTGTTCGCAAATGTCTGCTCACACATACCTCACCACGCATGTCTATCTTTAAGTTGTTAGATGCTACCATCAGTGGACTGCTTTTAGGGTAAAACTAGAATGGTCGTGATTTCAAGTAAATTTACCAATATATTTATTACCGAATACCATCGACGAAATGAGGACGGGTTAATCTCTCCGCTGGGTACCCTGGGGCCGTTTAAACGGTTTTCGGGAGCGAAATAGGCACCCGTGATGGTATTTATATTATTATTTATTTATGAAAGCCTTGTAAGATTAATTCCACTGTTTTCACTAGTTCTTCTAGTGGAGCAAGTTTTTCAGTTATTGAGACTACTTATAGCTTCAGAGTGAGAAAAGACACTATTTAGGCATTAGAAAAAAAAAATCCCTTACTCTTAATAAAGCATGTAAAGGTTTACATCAAATAAATATTTTGACTTGACTTATTTAAGGTTACAGTTTTTTTTTGTTATCTATGCCAGAATAATGACCACAATGAATCTGCCACGACAATTACAATTGGCCGTGGCCCTCGTACAAAGATCATGAGTTTCCAGTTTCAATCACTTAAAGCGACCTTCTTTGCGTGTGATTCTGCCATGTGTTTCCGTTACAATACATGAAAATTACGTGGAATTTTTTCATAAGTATTTTCCACTACATCATAACATAGTTAGTAGGATCTTATTATTGTTAAATAATTGCGTACCACTAATGTATATTTTAGCATTTTATTCTTATTTCTGATTTTCCGATGCATTGAATCTATTACCCTGCGATGAATCACAATTTTATTAGAAATACTAATTTATTGTGCTGCGGCGCTTTTGGCCCAAAACAAAAAGATTCAAAAATCCAAAACGCATTGCTCCTCTTTTAAATTTCTGGCGTTTTCGGTGGAAACTTTAGGACCATGGTCCCCAGATGCATTAAAGTTTGGTCAACAACTTGGTAAATTATTAATTAATGCATCTGGAGACCATCGCGCTAGGTCTTATTTCTTCCAACGAATATCGCTGGAAATTCAGAGGGGCAATGCGTTGAGTATCTTGAACACGTGCGCAGCATCTGTGCGAAGATCTTCAAGAAATATTTTATTTACTTAGTTAGTTATTAGTTACTTTTATATTATATTTTATTAAATACATTTTTTAATTTTATTTATTAATTTGTTTAAATATAGGTTATGAAGTTGTTTGTCTTCTATACTCTGAGCTAATGGCGTATAAATATTTTTATAAGTTCAAATAACATTGGGAAGGGTCTGATACAGATCTCCCATTCAATTATAATATACTAACTATAAATTATCAAGACAGAATAATTAAAAAAGAAAAACGTCGTTTATTGTTTCTTTAATCAAATAAAACCGTTTTTTTTTTCAAATCTTTTAAAGTTTAGGGGTAGAAAACAGATGGCCTACATGTCGTTTTGTAGGTATAATCTCATACGTGCTCTTTCTCTTATTGAGGGTCGGGTGGAAGGTTTACGTGCATTACACCGGTCAACAAAAAAATTTTTTTTTGTTGCGCATGGGTTTTACTTAATATATTCTGATTATATAAGCACATATATAAAAAAAAATGTGATTACAAATCGAAAATATTTGCTTTTTAAGAACTTAGAGCGATTTGTCCATTTTTGATTTTCGCGCCCAATGAATGTCGGTCTTTGCGTCTCAATGACTTAATAAGAGATTTAAATCTACCAAAAATTAAAGCGGAGTTACTAGCATCACGGTTAAAAGAATGGAACTTAATTAAATCTGATGTTCGAATATCCCATCAAAGAAAATGTCATGAAGAATTTTCTTGTTTCTTCAGTAAGGAAGATGGACTCTGTTTTTGTCATGACGTCAAAGGTTTATTTCAAGAAATTGGTATTCCATGTCATGCATCTGAATGGCGCCTTTTTATTGACAGTTCAACAAAATCTCTAAAAGCTGTTCTACTACACAATGGGAACAAATTTCCATCTATTCCATTGGCACATTCCGTACATATCAAAGAAAATTACGACAGTATTAAAATGCTATTAACTGCAATTAAATATGTGGAATACAAATGGGAAGTTATTGGAGATTTCAAGATGGTGTTTTTTGACTGGATTGCAAGGTGGATACACTAAACACTCCTGTTATCTTTGCCTGTGGGATAGTAGAAATGATGCCGCTCACTACCGACAAAAACATTGGCCTGTACGTACCGACTACGAAGTAGGAAAATACAATATTAAATGGGAAGCAATTCTCGATCCTAAAACTATATTAATGCCGCCATTGCATATTAAATTGGGTCTTATTAAACAATTTGTAAAGGCTCTTAATCATGAGTCCGAAGCTTTCAAATATTTGAAGAGTTTTTTTCCAAAGCTTTCAGAGGCGAAAATTAAAGCTGGAATCTTTGTAGGACCTCAAATAAAAAAAAATATGAATTGTGATATTTTCCTGCAGTTACTTAGCAATGAAGAGGAAAAAGCCTGGAACAGTTTTAAGGCAGTAGTTCATGGTTTTCTTGGAAACCGTAGAGCTGAAAATTATGAGGAGCTGATCACTGACATGATTAAGAATTTTTCCATCATCGGATGTAGAATGTCTCTAAAGATGCATATGTTACATTCTCATTTGGATAAATTTAAAGATAATATGGGAGCTTATTCAGAAGAACAAGGGGAACGCTTCCATCAAGATATAATGGAATTTGAGAGACGTTACCAAGGCCAGTATACTGAAAGCATGATGGGAGACTATATTTGGGGGTTAATAAGAGAAACTTCTACTGAACATGACAAAAAAAGTAAAACTGTTCATTTTTAAACATTTTAACTCTATTTTAAAACTTCTATTGTAAGAAAAAAATATAAATGGATGTTCTGTATCTTTTAATAAACCATCTCTGTAATTTTTTTATGTATTTTCATTGAGTTTAATTTTCCCGTTTTTTTCTCATAAAAGCAAATTCAGAACATTTTTGTTTTCTTATCCTTATTTCTAGATATAAAAGCAATAAAAATAAATTATGTATAACCCGTGCGCAAAAATGCCGTTGACCGGTGTTATGTATGTTAGCGTTACCGACTAACCGGCATGCGCGGGGAGAGTTAATACTTTGCAATTGAATGAGCATTAATAAGCCTCATCAGATGCTCTCCGATAAGATATCCTTTTTAGATTTACCGTAAAAAGATGGTGGAAAGGTTTATTTCCCCGCCTTGGTCCTTGCTAAACGTGCAGGGTGGCCACTTTCTGGAAAACATGGGAAACCGGGAAAAGTCAGGGAATTTTTGGAGACTGGAATAGTCAGGGAAATGTCAGGGAAAATATTTAAAGTACACACACAACTTGTTACTGTAAACGACTGGCAACCTAAGCGGGGCGATTCCATCTAAGTTCTAAATATGCTCTTATTTAAGAATGTTAAATATATTTTATACTACACCTGCTCGGAAAGTAGGTTCTTACTTGCGTAAGAATAGGTCAGAAAGTACGTCTTTGTAGTCGTACAAATATGCGGGAGGAAAAAGTGTATGAAAATCCATTGTTAACGTGCTTAAGCGGGAGGAAAAAGTATATGAAAATTCATTGTTAACGTGCTAGTTTTTTTTTAATTTTTTTTCTTCAATTCTTCCAAATTAGGAAAGGCAAGGGTTCAAAGCCATACAGCCTAGTTTTTTTTTACAAGTTCGAAATTTTTATCAAAATAAAATAAAAGTATTGGTTTATTTGCTGTTTACTTTCTTTGCATTTTTGATTTATTAAGTTTTAACAACTGTAATAATTTTAATATAAACTTTAATTAATAGAGATTTTATTTTTTATTTTCCTCGTAGGTGTAGTATAAAGCACTATGTATCACTCGGCGAGAAAGTGCGATTCCTAACTCGAGCGAATTAAGGCCCTCCGCTTCGCGTCGGGCCTCAAACTTCGCCCTCGTTAGTAATCGGTGACTTTCTCCCCTCGGTGAACAATGTACTATTGTTGCTTTACATTTTCTAAAAAAAAAAAATATTGCTTCTATTTTCTAATAATTTTTATTCAAAAATTATTTAAAAACCCAAATAATATATATTTTGTTTTTTTTTTTTTTTTTTAATCCAATTTAATAAAGCTCAGGGAATATCTAAAAAAAGTGACCGGAAAATCTGTAAAAGTCAGGGAAATTCGTATCCGTAAAAAAGTGGCCACCCTGACGTGTCCATTAGTTTCAAATAGTGTTTACACATAACTTTGCATTATTGACGCTCTTGCGCTTTAGCTATTTTAATGCTGCTATTTATAAATGCTACTCAAACTCAATATTCACTCAAGTTATTGTTGTCCCTTTTCGATTTCGTTAAGTTATTTGAGAGTGTATTGTATGTAAGGTCGATCCATAATAAATAGAAACCTTATACTATTTTTCATTAGGCAGACTTTAATATTGTTTATAAATATCATTAAATTGACTTCCGCGATAATATGTTAAAAAAATAGTATATCTTTTTTACTAATTTGTTGAAGCAAACTAAACGATAATAAAAATAAATGTTTCTAGAATAATATATAGATGTAATAAAACAAGGAAATCGTAAGCAACTTAATATTCCGGAAAAGTTCTAATCGTGTGTGAACGGGTTAAGTATCAGCAAATTTGATCGTAAACTTCCGAATTATGCTGTTTTGATCAAACTTTTGGCACCGGCAAGGTGAAATACTTGTATGTATGCAAATAATGTGGCATACTTACTCAATCTCGACCATTCTCATTACCACCGCCCATAGAGATGCAAAAACTGTCAAGTGACCTAGTCATGTTTCAGTTTTAGTCTGTGGGTTCACCGGTTTTCAGGAGACTATTGCATCCATTTCTTGTCGAGGTGGTAGTCTCCTTTCAGGGTGCGGTTACGAAATGGGTACTTGAATTGACGATAGGGCAGCGAGTATATTAAAATATACTCGTAATGCAATACGTTATTGTCACCCCCATTTCGTAATCGCATCATTTAGCCGGCATAGTGGGAGCGATCAATATTGTTTAAGAACAATTATTGGTTGATCCCATTCATGGACTTTGTAGGTCTGCTCATCACCAGGTAGATCCAAAGTCACATGTCGTGCTCCAATGAACATAGTATAAAAAATGTTTTTTTTATTCGCTTGTATTTTATCTACACTGACGTGCAAAACAAATGAATATTTACCACACAAGCCACTTTAAGAAGTAGTAAAAAGTTACTTAAGTACTAAAAAAAATATTGTTTCACATTTCATTATTAACTTTAATGTTGTTTTTTGAATAAGAGCTCAACATATGACCTTGCATCTACCTGATGTTAAGTAGTATGTAATGTCCAGGAATGATAGCAACCAACGGATGTATTAGTTGCCATCATTATGCCTGCTTAAGATGTTTTTTTCTCTTAGCATTATTATTACTACTACTCCAAAATTACACTGTATTACTAAATTATTTAGTGATTTTTGTAGTACTAAATTTCAACGTAGTATTAAAATAATAATGCTATAAAAGGTGGTGGGAGGTCCTTCCGCCAACTAAAACATGGTTGTTGCTGAAGATGAACAGTGTCGTTAGCCATCCCTGGATTCACGTGACGATCGGATGAAAGAAAGACTGGGAGTGATCCTTACTTGTGACCGGATGGCGGAATACCTACAAGTATTATGGGGCTAGGAGTCGACTTGACGCGCATTCAAACGTACTTCCAATATTACAACTTGGCTGTTAGTCGAAATTCAATTATTTTTATCATGTTCGTAATTGTGAGCAAAAATCTTTCTGTTGTGGGTAATAAATATTTTAGTATTGTAATATTTAAAAAGTTTTTACTCTGATTTCGAAAAAAATAAAAATAATGACCCAACACAGAAAGATTAATAAATACATTGACCGACAAAAATAATATTTAGAGTATTATTGGAAGTGTGAAAGCTAATTTTGTATGGAGAACGCGGAGTTCGCGTGTACGAATGCAGTGCCCTTAATAAAATTACCTATACCTCATAACATTCTAATAAGTTAATAACCATTTATATGATTTAACCGACTTATTAGGAATTAGCAATATATAATGACTTCTTAGGAATGAAGAGAATTAATTATCTGTAAATAATTGTAGGAATCCAAGTTTTATGAATATTTGTTATTTGTTCGTGCTGCTTGTCAAGGATTATATATTTATTTCACCTGTCTTTTTCTGCTCCTTTATTTATTTATTTAAGTTCTTTATTGCACTAAAAGATTTGTACCAAGGCGAGCTTAATGCCTTGGGCTTTATCAACCAGCCACTACATACAGTTATAGATATACAACTACATAAAATGCACAAATATATGTTATAACCTAACTTGAATTGTGATATTGAGAAATGAGAAATGATTTCTTAAAAATGCCGAGAGACGTGAAAGGTCTGATTTATTATTTTATTTTAACACTTTATTGTACCGTAAACAAAAGTTATGTACAAAGGCGAGCTTAATGCCTTAGGCATTTTCTACCAGCTAACCTTTAAGATTATGTTCATAATCGGGTGTTTAATTTAAATTTTAATAAACTTATATAAATTAGGACAAAGTAATACAATTACATATATTATACAATATATACATAATAAATAATACATACTATACATAAACATAGCCTCCGTAGACTAGTGGTTGCGTCTTTGACGTTGCATCCGGAGGTCGTGGGTTCGATTCCCACCCATGGCATCAAAATATTAGTACGCTTTTTCTGTACAGTTTGTCATAGTCTGGGTGTTTATAAAAATATAATATGTATTATATCGTTGCTTTTGGTACACATAGTACAAGTCTAGAGCTTAGTTTGTGACCAGAGCAATTTATGTAAATTGTCTTACATATTAAAAAAAAAAGTTAAAAAAAAACACATTCATAGGTATATATGCATAATACGATATCTACATAAAAATAATAAAATCTGATGTTTGTTCCTTTGTTGAAAATTAAATGTAATCTTGTGTATTTTGCTTCAGATCCCAGGGTAAAGGACTGGGCTATGATGTCGTCGCCATGGCCCACAGTAGCAGCGTGTTTGGTGTACGCCTACTGCGCAAAGTTCCTGGGTCCTCGGCTCATGAGCTACCGGAAGCCCTTCGAGTTCCGAAACGTCCTCATCTTATACAATCTTGTACAGACTCTGTTCAGTGCATGGATCTTTTATGAGGTAGGTATAAGTCATTTTATGGTCACGTCAGCATATTGCAGCTGTAATGTCCTCAGTGTCAGAAATGTCAGAAATTAACAGAGTCTGCCATAATATTAATACGTGAGTAACAGCCAATAGGATCGCTTTATTTTTTAAATAAAGCGACGAAAACTTATGGTAGAGCCTCAGGTCCTGACAAATATAGTTTAATAAAAAAAAAACATCATCACGGGTGCCTTACGGCGCTCGAGACCGCCTAGACAGCCCCAGGGTACCCAGTGGAGGGGTTTTTAATCCCACTTCGTCGTAGCCGATGGTATGAGTCTACACCGAACTAGCTAGATCAACTCAAAAACTACTGAACCAAGTAAAAGAAGATTTGACTAATAGAAAGCTCTATTATCAGCTAGAGTAAACTATGCCTATGTTTTCAATCCAATTTCTTTTAAATTAAATGGCTGTTGAAACCACAGAGAACAGCTAGTTATTAATAAATAGGTAAGTTAGGTATGTTTATTGTTTTATAAGAAAGATCATGCGCAATAAGGACATGAACTTCTAGGTAAACCCAGCATACGTCACTGAGGTTTATGTATTTATTGGCGACATTGGATCTATACAAGTTTGCTTTGCTCAAAGTCAATGTCGAATATAAGTGCCGACTCTAGAACATGCGACCTCCTTGACAGCCATTTACGCATAATGCCCTAATGGTTTTGTCACTAAATAAATGTTTTGCGAATATTATAATTTTCTAAACTCAAACATGTATTCAGAGTTTTATTTATTTGTACAAAAAATCCTGTTTTAGTTTTAAATTTTATTAATACTTTTGTTTAATTTATACAGTTGGTTTGCCTATTCATTTAATGGGTTATATCATCATTAAATTATTTTTAAAACATCATTGGTTTCGGTCTAATTTTGATTTATTTTAATTAGATATATACATACATATAGAGATTAAATAAATATAAAAAACTAATACCTACTAGGTTCTACTATTATCATTTAAAAGAGGTACTAAACTAGAATTCCTTCTGATCTAGGACCTTAAGATTCTACGTCTTATCCTAAACTCCACTTTTACTCAAGGAATATCTATCTCTTACCACCATATGTCAAATCAAAAAAGATGAGCCAAAAATAAAATTTTCTCTGTAATCGATTAATTCAACAATATTCCCTCTTCTTCTAAACCCCCAAAACTTACTAAAATATGATATGGGGTGGCATATACGAGTATCTTGTTTTATAACGTATCTTTTGTATTATTATTTTTATATATAAGTATGTTTTCCTGTATGTTAGCCTAAATTTTAGTTTGTTACCAGGGCAATACGTGTTTACCTAAAGTACTTCATAGTATTATTGTTATTATATTTTGTGAAGTTCTTGTGAATAAATAAAAAAATATTATTGTAACGCATTAAATTAATATTATAAACTATAGATAGATATGTCATGCGTATTATTAAAAACAAAAAAAAAACAAAAAGACCTTTCAATTATTGAATGAAAACTAAACTACCTTTTTGTAGGAAAGTATCAGTTCGTGCATTTCTTAAGAAGAATTTTGTTACAGTACCTTATGAGCGGCTGGTGGGGCCACTACAACTTCAAATGCCAGCTCGTAGACTACTCCCGAAGTCCCATGGCCATGAGGGTAAGTCAGAGGAAATAACTCAAACAAACATTATTATTATGATTCCTCAAGCAATAAAATATCAATGAACGGCAATACTAGATTGTTTAACATGCGCTTAAAATATACAATTATTAACATTAATACATCATCCATTTGTTTGCCAATCGTACAAAATGTTTATTTTATATTTTATACTTTACAAATGTTTACGTTAATATGTTTAGACGCCTTTAAATGTTTGTTTTCCTTAAAATTAACTGTTATAGCATGTTCGCTTTTTAATGAGTCGCCAAACTCAAATGTACGTGTACGTGTGGAACTCAGGAGTTTTTCACTTGGATATATTGATACCTTTTTCTCCAGGGTTGCTCCTTTTTTCTACTTGTATATTAATTATTACTTTAATGGAGATTTCGGGCGTAGATATAGTATTTTAGATTGGTCGCCTCGGTTGCACCTTTGCAGAGCAGATAACGATTGATGGGTCAATGGTACCAGCTAACCACCTAGTCTTACACTGGTTGGTTATGTGGTGTGTGTTCGGTTAGGTTGTTATTTCTTTTTGTGTATGTGTGAGAGGAATGGCAGGCTAACCAGGCAGACCTTATACTAATTTGTTTTTTGATACTTCATACATACCTGTGAAGGTTTACATGAAATAAATACTTTTGCCTTTGAGTTTTGAAAGGAAACAGCGAAGTTTTCCTCTTTTTAATTTATTTAGGAAGGGTAGACATTGTAGTAATTAAAAGTGTTTGTTACAATGAATATCATCTTTCTCAGTTTTCAGCCGACTCATTTAAATGTAAACATATAGAAATTATTAAGATTGCTCTGAAAATGTTTTTGGGGAGAATGAGGGTCCTTGGTTTGAGTCCCACACTCCAAAGACATTTTCATAGCAATCTTAATAATTTAAGTATAAGGAATTTATAAAAAAGAAATTATTCAAGAGATAAATGATACCTTTATGCTAAATTTAGTTTTTCTGCGCACATGCAAAAATTTAAATAAAATCATTAACATTTAGACTAATTATATTGCCATTAAAATTAAGTTTATTTGATACTGGATACAAATACAAATGGAAAAAGCTGGAATCATTTTTTATATAAGAATATAAGGAATTATTAAAAAAAATATGTAAATATTCAAATACAAACGGTTTTACAATTTTATTATCATTCTTAATTCAAGAAACAAATCAGAAATCTATGTTAAAATTAGTTTTCTGCCCATTTAAAAAACGAAAGAAAAATCCTTGAATTAAATTAGACTAATTTTAGCTTTTGACATTAAAATAAAGTTCATTCATATTTACAAACAGCTCTTAAATATAATATTGAAAGGTCCTTTAAATGTCCGACATTTATTATTATTTATCAGTTTAAGTAATACTTTAAAATTATGGGAACTGGTCGAAATTTATTAAAAATAAATTCCTTAACTTTTTGGAAAAACTAGCTTTGATTTATGCCGAATCTTATTACATATTCTTATCAGACATGGATTCTAACCACATATATAAATGCCTATATATACAGTGGAATTCCAGCGTAATTAATGGTTTCGTTGTACGCATAGGAATTTCCAACGATGAATTCTAAATTAGAAAAACAGAATATTACAATAACATGACAAACATAACTCATTAATCACCCTCAGATGCTCTAAGTTGTTTAACCTTTTGAGTGACGTGACCCATTTAATAAAAATGAACGACCCCCTTTTTGTATATATATTTTTAAATAAAATAATAATAAATAAATACAATCACGGGTGCCTATTTGGCTCCCGAGAACCGTTTAAACGGCCCCAGGGTACCAAGCAGAGGGATTAACCCGTCCTCATTTCGCGGATGGTATTCGGAGGCAACACCTAACAAATGGCGAGCTTGTTGCAGTGTTTATAATGAAATAGCCTCGTCGTATAAAGCGGTCACCCATCCTAGGTCCGGCCTTGTTGTCATCTGCAAGTTTTGCATGAATACAAGCGACATTTTTGAAACCTTTTTGTATATTAAAATTAATCGTTTTGCACACAGATGGCAAACACATGTTGGTGGTATTACTTCAGTAAATTCACGGAGTTCTTCGACACGCTCTTCTTCGTCCTCCGAAAGAAGAACGAGCACGTGTCTACTCTCCACGTCATACATCACGGCATCATGCCCTTCTCGGTATGGATGGGACTCAAGTTTGCTCCTGGTAAGTCCTTGATCAATAACCCTATCCTTTATATCGCTCTGACTACTTGGTCAAGGGAGAGTCAACTCCTTTCGCCAAGGGAGAATTACTATATTCCATATAGTTTTAAGTCAAAATAGTAAGTAGCAAAGCTAGTATTAGCTCTTGACTGGGTGCTAGTCTGCTTTGGAAGCCAGTCTATGGGTTTACCGATTTTCAAGAGACCAATCTATCAACTATTTCGTTTATTCTTACTCTGACGCACGGTTGAGGTAAATAAAAGTTTGGAGGATCAAAAAAAAAGTATTTTGTTTGATCTTATAAAAGTTGTACAAATGTTTCATCAGCGCCTACCTTAAGGACCTCCAGCAAAACCAATAGTTTTTGCTATCATACTATGACGTAGATACTGTCAAGTGACTTATTATGGATTTTTTTTTGTCGAGATGGTTTATACATATATTGCGATGGCGGTTGATTATAATGAAGGAAGCGAGGTTTTTGGTAGTTGTTTTGCCCACAAGTTTCCTCGGACCTCCTATACGTGGTGTCGATTAATACCCACACTTCGGTAATTAACTGTATCGGTCATGCTTCTTCTTTGATTTAGTAGGTCTACAAAATATAATGAAAACAAATGTGTGGAAATAGTTCAACGTATATCCCCGATTATGAGAATACCTCAAATCCAACAAATATATTTAAAAAAAATATGTAATAATTCAAGATATTTAGAAGAACGAATTTGAAAAACGTAATAAGTTGCCTCGATAAAAAAAAATCGCTAATTTATTATTAATTAATAAAGCCATGTTTTTAATAAGATATATATATGTATAAGACCTAGTGCTTGGCCTAGTGTTTTTGTAAATTTCAAAATATTTTGAAAGCAAACAAACTGAAGTTTTTTTCAAGATTTCCGCGCGAGTTTTTTTTTCTCACTGGCATGCTTTGTCAGAGGCATCTTATATTGGCCTTTATAGCCCTCTTAACTCGAAAGTTAAAACACTAGTGCTACTGATTACAATGAAAATGCTGTAGATATTAGTCTATAAGTATTAAATTCCTATAATACAAAAACGTTTATATTACAGGTGGTCACAGTACGTTCTTCGCTCTGCTTAATACTTTCGTCCATATAGTCATGTATTTCTACTACATGGTATCGGCTATGGGACCAAGGTACCAAAAATATATTTGGTGGAAGAAATATCTTACAGCCTTCCAGATGGTAAGTCAAGGTTTTTGTTTTATTGTAGCACGGCATGTGAATTTCTATCTACCTGGTGGTGAACAGACTACAAAGTCCATGAATGGGGTCGATCAATAATTGTTGTTAATCAACAATGATTACTTGCCGGCATGATGCGATTACGAAATGGGCGGCGAAATATGAATTGCATGACGAGTCTATTTTAATATCCTCACTGCCTTATCGTCAATTCAACCACTCGTTTCGTTACCGCACCTTGTAAGGGGACTACCACCTCGATAATAAATCGATGCAGAAGTTTTCTTATAACCGGTGAACTCGCAGGCTAAAACCGAAACATGACAAGGTCACTTGATGGATTTTGCATCTGTATGGTAAAGTTATATAGACATTCCTCCCAACTATTTTTTTATGTATACGTTGTTTTTTTTAAAGCGTACATAATAAATAATAAAGAACTAGTCATATTGTATTGACTTTAAATTGCTTGTGTCTTCTTGACCCATATGTCTTAAGTCAACCATTATAAATGTATGCGGAAGGTTATTTTTAATGGAACTATAAAACTACGTTTAATATGTCTATATGTGTGATCGTAAAAAACGTATTGTACTATTCTTGTAACATAGTTTTATTTTAAGTTTATCGATCATTAGCAAGTAGTTATATTTGCTCAAAAACTATTAAAGTATATTATAATATATTGCGCGCAATTTAACTTCGCTTGCGCACGCGAAACTCTCAAAAGAAACTAATTTTCCCCGTTTTCCCAACATTTTTCATTGATGCTCCGCTCCTATTGGTCGTAGCGTGTTATATAGCCTCTAGCCTTCCTAGATAAATGGGCTATCCATAAAAAAAAATCAAAATCTGTTGAATAGATTATCACCTACATCCTCACAAATTCTATACAGACCAGCAGTTCTACTTTTACTTCCAGCTGAAATGCTTTTATATATATTTATTAGAAACCCGCTGTTTAATTTAAAGAAAAGCCGATTAATTAACATGCCATGATACTCGCTGATAATAGGGATTTCTATTGGTGAAAGAATTTTAAAAATCGGTTCATAAGTTTGTGAGTTTATCCGGAACAAACATACAATCAAATGTATTTTTTTATAATATTAGTATAGATAGTATGTTGACTTTGAAAGGTTATACTCAAATCACTGATCAAATCTAACAAATTTTTTATGGCCATTTGTCGCATGAAAAAAAAATGCCTTCTCCATACAAATTAGTACAAGTGTATAAAACAATAACATCTTGTTTTATACACTTGTATGGTCATTTTAACAAAAAAAGTATAATTTTGTGACTAATATGATTAAAAATAATTCATTACCATGTTTGCGTACTATTTTACAATTTATACTTTCTGACACAAATCAAGATTACAGTTATTGGATAAGCAAAATCGTAATCGTAAATGCATATCGAGATCTTTCAAGATAAGATATTTCATTTGCGATATTGGAGTAAGTTGTGTAGAAATTCCAAGGTGATGTTGGGTGTTACAGAAAACTTTATTCATTCAGGACTTTAATTTGACAAGAATCTTACCTACGGGATGATTAAGCGCTCAACGCTAATCTTACTTTAATTGATATGATGCAATTCTGGCCAAACCTGGTGATATTGAAAATTGATAGACAACTACGTCATTTTGGTTAAAGTTTAGCTTAACGTTGTACGGATTAATCTGTACCTAATTCAGCGACCAAACCCCTCGGCGAATGCTTGTAGAAGTATTATCTATAAATGCTATATTCAACTTTGTTTAGATTTTTTTTCCTATGGCAACATTACGAAATGGGCGACAAAGAAAATTTGCATTACGAGTCTACTTTAGTAGCCTTGCTGCTTTATTGTCTAATTAACTGCCCGTTTTGTAACCGCACCCTAAAAAGAGACTACCACCCTGTGAACCCACACACTAAAACCTAAACTTGACTGGATCACTTGACGATTTACCGGTCGGTCTAGCAAGTTATAGACACCTTCCTCCCACCTTAAATACCTAACAAAGCTTGCCTTCCATCCCTACTGGATATTTAATTATGTAAGGAGTTGTAAGCATTTTCCATACCTTTTGCTGTAACTCTCGTCTACATCCTCAGATGCAGTTCGTTCTGATATTCAGTCACCAGCTTCAAGTGATCTTCCGTCCGTCGTGCTCGTATCCTCATGTCTTCGTCTACTGGATAGCTATGCACGGTTTCCTGTTCCTCTTCCTCTTCAGCGACTTCTACAAGGCGAGGTACACCAAGGCCAAGAGACAGGCTGCTAACAACGGTCTCTGTATGGTAAGTAATGAATATGTGTACTAAAAAAATATGTTAAGTCCTCTTAACATCTGATGACAGATCTCCTATACAAAGGGTCATGACTGTTACAAAGAAAGGCAACTGCATTTCTCGTTCCCACTTTCCAAAACCTCTTTTTTCATATTAGTACATTTATTAATTATTTTAAAAAACAATTCACAAATCACGACTACTAAAAATGTTTTTCTAACATCTTGATGTACAGTCGACCAAGAAAGTGGTCTATCAAATTTGACACAACTTCCCGTGTGATGAAAAAGTCGTTAAGGTTGAGCGAAATTTTACCGCCTCCGTAAACTAGTGGTTGCGCGTTGTATCCGGAGGTCGTGGGTTCGATTCCCACCCATGGCAAAAAATATTAGTACGTTTTTTCTGTACAATTTGTCATGGTCTGGGTGTTTATAAAATATAATATGTATTATATCGTTGTTTCTGGTACACATAATAGAATAATACAAGCCTAGAGCTTAGTTTCAGCCTAGACGAATAGAGAATCAGCCTAGAATATTGCTCTAATATTCATTATTATTATATCATTAAGTGCAAACGTCTTTACAATAAATGATAACTGATAGTATTAACTGTCAGAATATTCTTCATGGGAAAACGAACCATTTTTTTATAACGTGCAAATCAACTTCAACTCTAGAGTGGTACACTACATTATTGGCCGACTGTACTTGTTTTTTATAAAGAAAATTGTAACAATTTTGAATGTAAATAATTATAGATGTATGTTAAAATTGTTTAACGTATTTTTTACTTCCACGTTGATGATTTTGCTTAAAAACATCTCATTAGAGGTTCATAACATATTGATGACGCAATCACAAGAAAAACGCTTTTATTTATTTAATATAATTTATATAATCATCACGTTTTTTTATTAAGTGGGTAGCTTGTTTTTTATGTTAACATAGATATTTATATTTGTGCAATACCTACTGCTAAAAACTGCTGTGTCACCACGACAGTGGCGAATTTACAAGTATCTGTTACATTATAGATTTCGTGTAAATATTGATAATATAATATGCAATTTACAGTTTTTTTTGTAATCTTTTGTATCTTATGATTTTTTTTTACCTGATGATACAATATATTATGTTATAGCCATCTATGATCGCTCCCTCTAAATGATGCGTTTACGAAATAGGGGCGTCTAAGACGAATTTCCTCCCACAACAGCCTCAGTAGACTAGTGGTTGCGCCTTTGGCGTTGTATCCGGAGGTCGTGGGTCCCCACCCTTGGCAAAAAAAAATATTAGTACGTTTTTTCTGTACAGTTTGTCATGGTCTGGGTGTTTATAAAATATAATATGTATTATATCGTTGCTTCTGGTACACATAGTACAAGCCTAGAGCTTAATCGTTTGCATTATCACCAAATCAATTGCCCGTTTTGTAACCGCACCTTGAAAAGAGACTATCAACCCGACAAGAAATCGAAGCAGTAGTCCTAAAAACCGACGAACCCGTAGACTAAATCCGAATCATGACTAGGTCACTTGACAGTTACATTATGTGTGGTGTTATAACATTCTACTTATAAAAAATGTATTTTCACATCCCCTCTTTTTTTAAAAGGAACCTAAGGGTTAGAATCCTTTTTTTCACCTAGACCATGACAAACTGTACTAATATTATTTTGCTAAGGGTGAAATCAAACCCATGACCTCTATTAAGATATTCTAGTCGAATACCTTTTTTCAACAGAGTTTTTAAATTTATTTTTTTCTTTGTTTTCAGGCGGTACCCGATGATAGTAAAGCGCTTAATGGTAAGAATGGTTACACGGCCGCGGCGTCTCCTGAAGTGCCCAACTCTTACGCGTCGTCTTCAGCCGATGCATTCGTCAGACAACGTGTGCTCTCTTAACAAGCTATCGATTAAGCTTCCGTAACAAAAAAACTGCACGAGAGATGTCATAATTAATAATTGTCAGAATTATGTTGTAACCTAAGGATGGGTTCTTGAAACAAGCGACGGCAATTACTACAATATTAAGCGAGTACGAAACAGGCGGTTAACGACGGTTAGCTATTCAACGGTTGGCAGATGCGATTAGTATAATTCAATATAATTAATTTAATCGGGCGTGTAATTAATTTAAACTGTCGTTCTATCATCATACAGTTGAAATTCAAATACTAACAAAACTAAAGAAAGCCGCCATCTTGAATTCGTGAGTATTCAAGATGGCTGCATTTTTATAGCCAAACTATATGACCATCAGAATAGAACTCAAATTCCTATATTTATATTTTTATTGTTGCCGAAAATGAACAAATCTCCCCTTGGCCACTTGTGCATCGCTTAACGCTGGCTGTCGCATCGTATGGCCATCGCAGATTAATTGTAAGTCGGTATAAATGCCATATCCTATGATTACTTATTTTTCAGTGTCGTTTTCAAGTTTTCATTAGCCGTGGTTACGGGACGACTGAAACTAGGACAAATAGTAATGCGGATATAGTTTTATAAATCTTTTTTTGACTTTAAACAAGAAGATATATTTCAATTCGACCCGTTTATTTTTATTTATTTATTACAATAATTAATTTTAATGGCGTTTATACCGCTTATAATTAACTCGACTTGATAGGTATATTATATTTTGCTCTGGTTCGAATGATAAGGTCATTGTCAACCTTGTACATTTATATTTTCACGAAAACAGTTTGTTTTCGTGAAAATATAAATGTACAAGGTTTAGCTCTCATTCATTATTTACTAAATTAAATAAATAATAATGTAAACATTTGAAAAACTTATTAACAATATTATAATAATTAATATTCACCTTTAATTTATTATAAGTTACCCTTCGTGTAAGTTCGGTGCGAAATAGACAAACTCTATGGGACTCGCGTACCTGTTTATATTTTATAAAGAAAAAAATAGCGAGAGAAAACTAAAAATAAATTTGCGTTATTGAATCAATTTTACTTTCACCTCTTGTCCCAACGATTACAAATGCCCAATCAATAGCTTTAATAAAATTAAACAAAATAATTCCAACTTATAAGCTATTACATGCTGTTTTTTTAAAGACTGTATTTTGTACATTTTTGCCAATCGTTGCAATACAGGCAGGCAGTCTTCTCAAAGCCCAGTATTTTAGTTGAGATCGCGAATTTTGTATGTATATTGTTTTAATTTGTATTTTTTTGTACTTAGAATTACCAAATATTTAATGTTTACAAATTAGTTCAATATTTAATAATCAAAGTATTGAGTTTATCAAATTTATTGATAAAAATATACTTTTAAAAGAAACTAAAATTAATTGGTAGTTTTTTTATTATTGGACACATTGCATTGTGTGTGCACAAATACCTGTTAATTTCTACTAAGTATATTGTATTATCCCTCAATATATTGAAAATTATATTTAATTCTATTAAACTGACAGATAAATAATTTTAAGGGTCTAGTTTAAAAAAAAAGAATAAAGCGCTGTCATCGCATTTAGTGTTGCCAACATGATTATTTGGCAAACGAATGACATTCAAAATGGCGCCGTTGTTGTACCTCACTTATTTGTTAATATCTCTCAGTTCTAATTGTATATGCTTTGGGTACAAATATAATATACTTAACACTTAATTCGTATCGACAGACAAAATAAAGTTAAGAATAATTTATTATTATACATTTTTTTTAGTTTGTTTTTGATCTGTGGCATTTAAGGCATTTTTTTAAATACTTTTAATCTGAATGACTTTGCTATATAGTATCAACGTTTATAGGTTTGTTTAAGTGTACCAAATGTATTCTATATGTTTATTAGTATTTTAAGGTCACTGCGATTGCTAAGTCTTCGTTCTCCATACAGAATGAGCTTTCACATTTTCAGTAATTTTTCACTACTGTTTGCCGCAAAATTAAAATAATATTTTTGTCCGTCATTCTATTAATAATTCTGATTTGGACATTATTTTTAACAGAAATATTTTTACGTGCAATTACCAACATAAAATTAATAATTAAACTATGGCTAACAGCTAGATTGTATTATGCAAAGTATGTTTGTATGGATTCAACACGACTGCAGAGCCCTTAACTGTTAATGTTATGTCGATTTTTTTGTCTAAAATAAAATTAGCTGTCCAATTTGTTATTATTTTTTTATAGCCAAGGTCTTTGTCGTAAAAAAGGTCGGCTACCTCTTTCCGGAATGATTATGTATACTTAAGGTCTTATTCATAAAAAAATATTGAGTCCTCGAAGAACACTTTAATTAAAATAGTTTTGGTTTCTTATTATATTCATTTTTGTTGCTAAAAAAAGAAACAAAACCTTCTATAACTAAAGTGTTATTTAAGGACTCAATAACATTTTATGAATGGTGTTAATGTTTAGATAGAATTGCTAGTTGCCTTATAAAAACACTATTCCTATTTCTGGTTGATATATTTCATAAAATTTTATTCATCTATTGTAAATGTTGATCCATCCACAATTTTTATATTAATGGCATTGTGTAAATATTATTTTTAATAATTAATTTAGATAATTATAAACAATCAAATTAGGTGTACTATTGAACTTGTTGAATTATAAATGTTTCTATTTTAAAAATAACGTTAGAATTAGCGGCGTACAAGTTGGCAGTGGGCCATTTATCATATAAAAATATTGATTTTAAACTTTATTTTATTATAGGTAAACTTTGAAATTAAAAAGTTATATAAATAATTATGCTGGCAACATTAGCAAACCAAAGCAGTGCCCTCTACCGGCTTATGTGCCGCTTTCTCTAGACGAATTTTGACAGATTGTAAAGAGATGTTACCAGATGTCAAAAATATTTTCTATATTATACCGGTATTTTTATGAATGTTATAAAAGTTTATAAATTCCGTATTGTGAGGCATTTTTTAATTGTAAATTTGTGAATATTGTGTTATTCGTTCGGCGTCGGGTCGGTGGCTTGTGAGCGCTTGCGACGCACGCCAGGTATAAGATCTGCTCAAAACGCTGCGTTTATCACTATTGCAGGATTATTATTTATTATTATAATAAAGGATTTTCTTAAAAAATAACTGTGTTTTTTTTTGTATTTTAATTCCGTCAAAAATCCAAATATAATCTACAGGTTGACTTTTTCAAGTGTGCCTTCAAGGCCAGGTGGGCAATTCTCGCGCTTTCGACATTCATCTCGATTCGAGATTTTTAAACGAAAAATGACTAAATATGTCATTTTTCGTTCAATATTTGTATATTTATTATTTATATCGTTTAATGTTCGATATTTTTTAACGAAAAGTGGCATATTTAGTCAGTTTTAGTTTAAAAATCTCGAATCGAGATGAATGTCGAAAGCGCGAGAATTACCCACCAGATCTACAAGGAATAGCAAAAAAAATATCAAAGCAGTCTCGTATAAGAATCAAATGGTGGAAAGTAACTTCGAATGGCAACCTAAACGGAAGTGCTAATTTTAAAGAATTTTTAAGCTCTAACTAATAAATTGTTCGAAATGATATGATGCCTTTATTTACATAGCTAAATTTGTTTTTTCTTACTTTTTTTTTTAAATTGTGTTGTTTTCTCATGGATAGGTCTTAAAGAGCATTATTTCAAAAAATTTGATTAGTCTGTAAAGTAAAAAAATTTCTTCGAAACTTTAACCAAGTATGATTTTTTTTTAATTAAATATTTTTTTTAGAAAAATGGGCACTTTCCTTTTAGTTTACCGCTTTATATTACTTACCAGAATTTAACCCTTATAAGCGACATTATCCGCTAGTGCAATAATACAGAGGCTCTACCATGGGTTTGCGCATTGTATAAAACGTAACGTATTCATTTACGTATACGTGAGCAACAACCAATAGGATCGCTTTATTTAATCCTGTTAGCAAAAATAAAGCGGCCCTATTGGTTGTTGCTCACGTATACGTAAATGAATACTTTACGTTTCTACAATGCGCAAACCCATGGCAGAGCCTCAGGTTGGGTTTTTTTTTTCAAAATCATCCGGTCGATTCCTGGCTAGGGAATATTTTTATCAAAAATCTAATGATGCGATTTAGTTTTTATCAAATTCGGCCCCGAGATTCCTTTGAGAATTTTCACTATCCCTTGTAGTTTAGGATTTGGCCTTGAAGGCGCACTTGAAAAAATCACCCTGTATATCTACTTATTAAATTGGTGTGACTGATTATGAACGCATAGCCAAAACTACTAAGTCTAGAAAGCTAAAATATAGAACATAGGTTTATTTTGTAATTTTTATAAGCATCCGCTATAAAGGGATTTTTGTAAATTAAGAGAACTTATTGAGGCCATGAATAACACTTATTAGTAGGTTAGCAACAAAAAATAATATTCGTAAAAGATATAAAACTATTTTTTTTTACATTTATTTTTTATTCAAGTTCACAAAAAAAATTGCTTGCTAGTTATATAAATAATAAGACTTACCAAGGTATATAATTCTCTATCCGCGACACTAGGATTCCCTGTATCGTGGTCTTTCTAGTAGTTACTTACATATATACACATATATATCTATATATCAGACAAAGCATTTAATGGCTCAATAAGTTTTTATGATTATGATGGCAACTATGACGACATCGGACAAAATGAGTCTTTTTTTGGTTAAACCCAAAATTGCTGTACTAACCCAAAATTATAATTGTATTGAAAACCTGTTTTTAATAGGTTATTGCGTAGGTAAACAAACATTTTGACCATGATACCATGCCCTGCTGACCATCTTATTATTGACATAATAATATGTAACTTATGCTGCTCCATAATATTATGTAACTTAGGCATTTTTCTCGATGCGACGCCACGTGCCGCTATGAAGTTTTTCTTTTTAATTACGAGTATATATTATTATCTTGATTCTGTAGGTAATGTTGATCAAACAAACGCTAAGTTTTACTTCCAATAACGCTTAATTATTATTTTTCAATATTTCTATTTTCAATCGAATTAGTGGCTGTTACCATCGGTACGTTTGAGTACTGCTTAAAAGGCTTACAAAGCTAGCTTATTTTACTTGACAGGTGTTTTTATAGTACTTCGCTTTGCTTTGGATTTTTGGTGACGTCACAGAAAAAAGCAAATTACGTCAACGAATTTGCTGCGAACGCTTTGAAAATACGAGTAGTGCATTCAAAGTAAATTGTCTGTGGTCACAATTATGTATCAAATACTTTTTTTTGTTTATTTTTATTGTTCCCTCCCTTTCACTTAATCGTTTTTAAACTCTATTTTGTATTCTCTTATGAATTTTATATGATTTTTATTTATGCACATAAAACTGTTCGAGTACTCCTGCAAACGCTGCGATTGCTTTGCTTCGCTTTGTGTACTTTGACGGCTGTTTAGATTGGCTTAAAGCCTAAGCGCTTTAAGTGAAAAACAGTAGTAAACGAACACACTGCATATGACAAACGAACACGTTATTTGCAATAATAACGTGTTCCTTATTTTCACTGTACTTTTTGCAAAAATCTTGAACAGACACGAAAGATCTACCATTTGTATATATTGTTACGAACCTAATAGTGATCTAAACAGAGTCTACATTGATTAAAATTATAACAACATATTAAAAGGGTTTAGTGTATGCTACTGGACGGTAGATGTCGCTCTCATGAATATTTACCATGGCATAAAAATCGTTGTGGATAAAGTAGTCGATGTATTTAAAAAGAACTCAGAAGGCCTTATTCATAAGAACTTATTGAGTCTTTGAAGAACACTTTAGTCAAACTTGGCTCTTTTTTACGCATATTCATTTTTGTTGCTAAAAAAAGAGGCAATACCTATTATAACTAAGAGGTTCTTCGTGGCCCAATAAGTTTTTATCAATACCGGTGTAATTCTCTAATGCATTCATTTGCATTAGAAAATTTAATACCTACCCTAATTTTTTTTTTAACCTAACATACTAAAAACATGACCCGCGCCCGTGGCAACAAGGCTGGGTATGTCTAGGCGGTGCCATACAGCACTCGTGATGGTAAAAAATTGATTATAGTTTATGAAGTTGGTGCACTAAATTAGCTATAAATATTAAATATCACTATAAAACGAATATTTCTGTCGACACGTGTTCAACGACCCTCTCAATAAAGCATCTTCGGCACAAAATATATGAAGGAGTGATTGGTAGACAGTAGCTTTTTTTATAAGAGAAACCTTAGCTTGTCAAATAAAGAAATCCTATAAAATTGAACAATCAACAAAGTACCAAAAAAGTCATGCATTGTATTCCATTTTACAAGTGCTTTTAGCAGGAAAGATTTTAGCATCCATTTTCGTAAAATATCATAAAGAATTTCGTTATTTTGACGCTAACGTTACCTTTAAAAGAAACAGTAGTTGCTAAAAACTTTTAATATTTATTATATTATATTCAATTTATCTAATACAAATAAATTTAATGTGCTAAGTGCCCCCCCCCCTAATAAGTAAGTATTTTACCAAGTTTCTTATCGTTATATTTGAGTATTTATATCCTCAACTAAATGTTATTTAAATAACTTGCTTTATTAATAAGCCAATTATTGATTTAGGTTAGGTGGTTGGTAACTAACCGAGACGTTAAACTGACGCGTAGGTAGCGTTTCATTTAAATGTTTT
This sequence comes from Monopis laevigella, assembly GCA_947458855.1. NCBI lineage: Eukaryota > Metazoa > Arthropoda > Insecta > Lepidoptera > Tineidae > Monopis > Monopis laevigella. Next base: position 16,322,070 of record OX381589.1, read on the forward strand.
TCATGAATAACTACTTACCTAATCGAAGTTTTGATCGTTGTAACAATATAGAATGTAAAGAATTATTTATTCAAAAAAAAAAAAGTTTACAACAAAAAAACGCTTACCTGCTAATAATATAAAAACCCTAAAAAATTACAATTTAATATAAATGATAACAAATAACTTACCTAGGTACTTAACTTAGTACAGTAGCCATAGTGTGAGATTTATAACTATTAACCTACTGCGTTTGAGTTAATTAAAATTTGTATGGGAAATAGGTCAGCGCCCCAAGCGGATTTTTTTAGAACTAAAAATGCGAGCGTGATTGGTAAAAATTTTGAAGTAGTGAAGTCTCTATGTTAACTCAAAATTTAACGTTAAAAAATACATACTAGGGCTACTGTACCCCTAGTGTGAGTTTTCTAACTATTAATTTGCGTTTGAGTTAACAAAAAAATGTATGGGAAATGGTTTAACGCTCCAAGCGGAAATTTTAAGAACTAGAAATGCGGTCGTGATATGATAAAAAAACTCACACTAGCCACTGATGTTGAATCGAATCGAATCCCAGTGTGTACCAATGAGTTTTTAATATTAAAAAAATATGTGCATTAGTTTGACAACACCACTATAGTGCCTCGGAGAACACGTTAAGCTGTCGGTCCTGGTTTCACTATACCAACTTGTGAAACTGTTTAAAGATGGGTTATTGAGTCTATTCAAAACATCGCGACAAGCTAGCCACTTGTTCGGTGTAGACTCATACCATCAACTACGACGAGGTGGGTTTAAAAACCCTCCGCTGGGTACCCTGGGGCCGTCTAGGCGGTCTCGGGCGCCGTAAGGCATACGTGATGATATGTAGGTATGTATATGTATGTCAAAAAATCGCGAAGAGCTAGCCACTTGTTCGGTGTAGACTCATACCATCGACTACGACGAGGTGGGATTAAAAAAACCCTCCGCTGGGTACCGTAGGGCCGTCTAGGCGGTCTCAGGCGCCGTAAGGCACCCGTTATGACATGCTATACGAAGAAATGAGGTAGACACTGCATTCGCAATCACGACTTTTTCTTTACAAAATGAGCTTACACACTTCCAGTAATACTCGACTACTGTTTCTCGCAGAATTAAAATAATATTTATTTTTGTTGGTGATTGTATTAATTAATATTTTTGTATTTGGGGTTTTTAGTTTTAAATTAGAAAAAAAACTTTTTTAATATTAAATACAAAAAGAAATATTACCAACAACAGAGGCTCTACCATGGGTTTGCGTGGTTACCAAAAATAAAACGGCAATTAAAAACAATAATGGAAAAATTAAACAAGTAATTAGCAAGTTAGCAATTAGCGACCAACACAATAGTAAAATAAACATTAACTAATTTATTTCATAAATCAGCATATATGTATTTTATATTTTTTGGAATCTACCATTTCTCAGACATGTATGATGGTTGTTGAAAACAGTCTTTCCGATTCTACCAAACTATTATAAGTATAATTTCTTACACTTCTCTTCTTCTTCTTCGGAACCATAAACTTTTTCCCCTCAATGCTATTTGCCAGTCAACTCCTGGAAATGTTGTTTTTGTACTTAATGGAAAGATAATAACACTTTGAAATGTTGTACTTTGGGCTAATATGATGCTTTTCTGATCAAATCAACGTTTTCAAAGAACCATGTGTCGAAAATAATAAAAAATATTTGCTTCTCCATAAATATTGGATATTTTAACATTAGTAGTTTGTATAGAGAAGCCATTTTTTTCGCATATGGTTCCATCTCATACAGAGGATCTTTCTTTCTAGGGTCTTTGGGTTGCATGGGATAAGTTTTTCGATTTGATCAGTATAACCCAAAGTCACCATGTATACCGAATACAGTTTTTTTAAATAGAAATAACTGTTTGCATAGTATTGTTCATTTACAAATAAAATAGGTAATAACTAAAAAATATTATTGTAAAAAACTATCGATTTGCGTAAATTTTTGATGGTTTCAAGTCTAAAACAAATTTACTTAACTATTTGATGGCAACTTTAAAGTTTTTCGCATGCGGAAAAGTATAAAATATAAGTAAAATATACATACTACATACTTACGCGGTTTTTTATTGGGATGAAAATAAATAACTAACAACAATGCCATTGTGTTAAATAATTCCTTATAAATTTAGTTTGATTAAATTTTAGGTGGGGGGAAGGTCTCTATAACTTGCTAGGCCGACCGACCGGTCTCGTTACCACCGCCCATACAGATGCAAAAACCGTCAAGTGTACTAGTCATGTTTCGGTTTTAGCTTGTGGGTTTACCGGTTTTCAGGAGATTACTACATCGATTTCTTGTCGAGTTTCCTTTCAGGATGCGGTTACGAAATGGGGGTTAAATTGTATTAAAATATACTCGTAATACAATTCGTCTTTGTCGCCGCCCAATTTGTAATCGCATCATATTGGAAGCGATCAATGTTGTTTAAGAACAATTATTGATAGACCCATTCATGGACTTTGTAGGTCTGCTCACCACAAGGTAGATACAAAGTCACATGCCATGCCTGTTTTCAGGAGACTACAGCATCGATTTATTATTGTTGGGTAATTAGTCTCTTTTCCGGGTGCGAAAGAAAAATAAGAGTCATACTTTAGAAAGTGTAAGATTCGGTAAGCCTGTTGGTCAGCTTGGACATCACAAGTTTTCTTGTTGTAGAAGAGGGTTACATTTTGTACTATAATTATATTATTTGTACCATATCATACCTGGTACTATATACTATCCTATGAGTAGGATAGTATGCTCACATACTATAATTTTTGTTTCTTTGCCGTTTTATAAAATAAATATTTTTTTGTCTGTCAACATTGGAATTCGGACAGGAATTCCCTGACTAAGTTTGAATAGAATGATTTTTCCCCTCAAAATGACAAAAATAATGCATGCATACATTGATTGTTTCGTTTGGATATCAAGAAAAATATCGCCAATACAAGCAAGCTATTGTGAATTTTAAATTTTCAAATGGAGAAAAACTAATACTAAACGTAAATAATGTACTTATCTATTTTCTAATTTTAACCTCATAAAATTAATTAATTAAATATGACATCACATTAATATTAAGATATTAAATAAAAAAAAAAATTAATAAGTAATTAGCAAGTTAGCAATTAGCACGCACCACAATAGTAAAATAAACTACAACCACTAATTGATACTCGTAGGTATATACTTTCTAAACTATTGAAAACTCACATGTTTTTTTAAATAATATTTGTACTTAGATTATAAAATAAAAATCTTATTGTCTTAAATAAATTAAAATATATATATATATATATTCGTAAAATAAAAAAAAATGCGAATAACCAATATTTAGTAGGTAGGTAGTATAGGTACTTCTCGGATTTTTCATATAGAATCAGAGTGTTTGGTCGTGAAGTCTAGTCATATTATTAAGGTTTTAGTTTGTGGGTCTACCGGTTTTCGGGAGACTACTGCATCCATTTCTTGCCAAGTTAGAAATTTCATTTTGGTTTAGGGTGCAGTTACAAATCGGGCAGCTGATTTAATGATAGAGTAACGAGGATTTTAAAGTAGAGTATTAATGAAAAATCGTCTTTGTCGCCGCCCATTTCATAACCGTATAATTTATCTGAAATATCAATGTCCATTTACTTTGTAGGTCTGCTTACCACCAGGTAGGTACAAAGTTACGTGCCGTGCTCCAATAAACAAAACATACTTACTTACATCTGTATTGTGTTTAAGTAATGTCGGTGCTAAAACAGCTTCCCTATGAGTTTGTTTGAATAGATGTTTACATAGACCCGCTAAAGTACCTTATTCGCTGGTGGGTACAGAGTTTATGATTTTTGGAGTCGTCAAATCAAACATGATGATCTCAATCGTGATGGATGAGTGAAAATATAATATTTACATATAACATTTGCGCATAAGTATATTAATAGGTTATTGTTGTGATGTCACGGTGTAAACGAATTTCGACAAAAAGATTTAAGTAACTATGTTATTTTCTTACATCATTCTGTAAACGTAAATTCTAGACTAGTTTGTTTGCTAACGTAAATTCTACGTAGTCACCATTAGTTTTTGCTTCGTATAGACGTAACGTAATACATCCTTTGCGCAAGCCATCCTTTGTGGATCGCTTGGTGGTTTCTCATGTTTTAACGTTACGTGAATACGAAGCAAAAACACATGGAAGGTCATCAAGGCTCTTAAAAAAAGCGAAACTTTTTACAGCCTTATGAACCAAAGACCCATCGTCTCCACAATAAAAGGAACAAAATGATATGAGTTAGGGTTTTTTTTACTCTTTTTCTCTGTGCACTCAGGGCGCGACCCAGCTATTTTCGCCGCTCCGCGCATAAATAACGTTCGCCGCCCTTTTTCTTATACTGGAAAAGAAAATGGTTTCGGGGCTCTGGACTTTTGACAGAATTTTTATCAAAACTATTGTTTTTATTTTATTACTTTAAAAAGAAACCTTACAACTTTATTAACACAATAATTTACATATCCATTTAAATATTTTATAACCAGATATTAGGATTCTCAAAGTTCTTACGGCCCCAAGGTTTCTTAGGAAAAGTTGTTCGATTTCATCAGTAGTACATATTAGCCCAAAGGATAACCTTTCAAAGTCATTGGCCGCTATTTATTTTAGTTTCAGTTTAAGCGACTACAATTTCCCATCCGATTGGCTTTTCCGGTGACCATATTACGGAATGTCATAATATTTATAGGTAATACGAAGTTAGTATATTATAAATATTACATTCCCAAAAAAATATTCTAATTTTATAAAATGGCAACATTAAAAAAACTATAGTATAAATATAAATAAATCTACAATATAAATTAAATAAAAATTTCGTGAAGTTCCTCTGAGACGGCACACGTACCGAAAACTCCAGCAGCGTTACCCCTTTGAATTTCTAGCCCAATTCGTTGTACAAAATCAGGTGACCGACGTGCTAGGGAGCATGTCGGTCACCTGATTTTTCAATAAGATATTGGGAAAATTTCAAAGCATCAGGTGACCGTGGACCTAATGTTTCAACTGCGAAGGCCAGAAATTCTAAGTGACTGAACGACGCCAACTGGGAATATATTAATATTACATTGATTATTTGAAGATAAAATACAATTAAAAAAATCCTGGTGGGCAGGACTTGAACCCACGATCCTCGTTTTCACGGCAAGGTACTCAGCCACTGAGGCAACCAGGTTCCAGTCAACATCCCTCACGAAATATGTCATTGCTTGTTATCTTCTTATACAGTTACAAAAATGATGGTTGTATGATGAAAAGATTATTGCCGTGTCACACTGTTCGAAGAATATAATACAACAATACAATAATAAAAATAGTGACAGATGGCAGATCAAAATAGATAATCGCGAACTGTACCGTCATTTTAAATACAAAATTGGTTTATATTATTTTTTAGTTTTTCTTTAGGATTTTCTCAATTATTTTTATTTTGAATTACAGCGATTAAAAGAAAACAATAAAAATTCATTCAGCCAAGCCGTTTTTAAGTTTTAGCGAGACTAACAAACGGCGATTAATTTATAACACATTTATATTTTACTACTTTTTATACTGAAAATATCCTAGATTGTAACGTTACGGTTAGATCGGGCCCTCCCAAGTAACATTTTTTGGATACTTAGGCAAGGAAAAAGTCCTCTTGGCCTTAGAATGGTTTTATAATGGTTCTAAATTATACCTCAGGTTATATTTTAGTAGTTTTGGATGCTATGAGGTTTTAGAACCATTAAGTTGTTAAAAAAACCAATTGGATTTTTACAGTAGGTTATTATAACGTTATACTTGCTTGCAAATCTGAGCAATTGGTTTTGAGGCTTATAAGTTTTAAAATGGTTCTGTTTAGGTTATATATAAACTAGTTGTTCTTGTACGCAACCGAACTGGGGCTTATTCAGAACCACAGATCGGCGAGTCCATTTAGAATAACTCAAAACCAAAGCAATACCATTTAGTTTTCTCGGCATCCAAATCCAGACTTTGGTGGATAAATTAAGACTGTTTGGAATTTCTGTATACCTTTAGGTAATCGGCAGGATAGTTTCTAGCCCATATAGTTTAACGAACCGCTTTGTAGTTTTTATTAAGTCTTATTGGTATTTTCTCAGTTCATTTTAAAACTCTTTGAGGCTCGTACATACAATACAGGGTGTTCTTTTATAAATTATTTAAAAGTGGACAGTTTAAACGAAAAGTGAAAAACATGCAGAGAGAATCACAAAAGAATAGGTAAGCTACTTAATATCTTCATCAATATTTAATTTCATTAACACAAAGGAAAGGTTCTGATTTATTTCAAGTTTAATATTTGATTTTGTCAATTAATGCCGGTTTTCTTAGTTAAGTCGCATATAAAACTAACGGTAAATATACATAGGTTAATTTTAACTTAGTTTTTTTTAAGCTCCAGTTGCACCAAAGTGTCCGTAAAAAATAGCGAATGTGCCAGTTTTATTTTGAAAGTGAATGACAGCTAGTACACTCGACGCCATTTTTAACTTTAATCATTACAATTACTATAACAGACACTTTGGTGCAACTCATCCTAAGTAGCGAAACCGTTGAGAAACCGCCGTGATCAATAGGTAGGTACCTAAGTAATCTAAATCAACTTATTTCTTGTCAAGGTGTTAGTCATCTTACAGGGTGTGGTTACGAAACTGGCGGTCTATTTGGCAGGCGGACGACCGAGCAGCGAGAATATTCAAATCCGTTTTTGTCGTCAAAAGTCAAAAGTCAAAAGTCAAAATCATTTATTTCATGTAAATCTTTACAGATATTTATGAATAGTCAAAAAAAAAAAAAAAAAGTTTAACAATGAGGTCTTAGAGTGCGTTTGGTTAGGCAGCTATTCATTAACAAAATAACGACAAATATTAATTGAACTTAGACACGATGGAATGGAAATCTTAATATGAAAATTACTACCGAACCGAACACACACTACATAACCAACTAGTGTAAGACTAGGTGGTTAGCTGATTCCATTGACCTGTCAATCATTATCTGCCATACAAGAGAGCCACCAAGGCGACCAACTTCACCGACCATATCCATGCCTTAAATATTTGTTGTAAATAAAAGCTAAGTAACCAATCACATATAAGTAAAGGTATAAGGATCGGTATTTTTAAGGGCATAAACACTAACTGTAAAGTCGATCCCCTCAGAGACACCCCGGAGAAAAAGAAACCAGCAAGTAAAAAACTCTAGTGCTTCACACAAACTAAAAGAGGGGTACAGCTATTGATTGACTTATGCTATATAGCATACATATATATAATATATATATAGTAACATACTCAAAATGCACCCCACTGATCAGCATGCGTAGAACACCCTATGGCAGATTATTTGTTACGGTACCAATGTACATAACTACACAGTATACTATTAGTATAAATTAAGTATAAATAAGTAGGTAATCATCAATGATTACCTTATCCAAAGACAAAATTTACATAATGTAATGAAAATAAATTATGTAATATAAAATTATTACAATATCGGACATTATATACCTACTAAACTAGGGTAGATTCTACATAAGCAATTTGTTTACTAGTTGCGAGACCTCAGTTGCATATCAGGACGGATCCAGACGTCTTTATCGTTAAGATAGTCTTTTACACTATAGTAAGCCTTATTGATTAATATGTGTTTTATACAATTTTTAAACTTTATTTCACTCAGATCTATAATGCTTTTAGGTAATTTATTAAATAACCTTATACTGTTAATGACGAAACATTTATTAGTTTTTTGCAGTCTAAACTTTGGTATATCGAGTTTATCTATGTTTCTTAAGTTTAAATTATGTCTATCGCCATTTTTACTAAACATATTTAAGTTTTTCCTAACGTACAATAAATTTTCATAAATATATTGAGATGGTAGTGTCAGTACATCAATCATAGGAAAGATTTCTCGAAGAGAATCACGAGCTTTCATGTTATATATTGCCTGAATGGCCCTTTTCTGTAGAATAAATATAGTATCAATATCTGCCGCAGATCCCCACATTATAAGACCATATGTCATTATACTGTGAAAATAGGCGAAGTATACTAGTCTGGCTGTTGCAACATCAGTTAACTTTCTGATTTTTCTGACTGCATATGCAGCAGAGCTCAGTCTATTGGATAAAGAAGTAAGGTGAGGTTTCCACTGTAGTTTGGAATCGACTGTGATCCCTAAAAACACAGTGGAGTCAACAAATTCCAGGTCAGTACCACCTATCTTCACTGTGGCATTGATATTAGATACATTAGGCAAAGTAAATTTCAGGCACTTAGTCTTCTTTGCATTTAAAACTAAATTATTTGCCGTGAACCATTTTGAAACCATTTCCAGAGTGTCATTTGCTGCCGATAATATATTATCCTTCCTACTAACTTTAAAAAGTAGGGATGTATCATCAGCAAATAGCACTATCTGTGCCATCTCCTGTACCATATGTGGAAGATCATTGATGTATACTAGGAACAGGAATGGGCCTAAAATTGATCCCTGGGGGACACCCATCTTTACAAGGGTTCCGTCTGATACACAACCATCAATATTAACACCTTGAGTTCTATTAGAAAGGTAGGACTTTATTAGATTTAAAGCTAAATCGCGAATGCCATAAAATTCCAGCTTATCTAACAAAGTTTGATGGTCAACACAATCAAACGCTTTAGACAGATCACAGAAAACGCCAACGAGATCCTGAGAATTTTCCCAAGCGTCAATTATTTCAGTAATCAATCTTGTACCGGCATTTGTTGTGTTTCTACCTTTTGTGAACCCGTATTGTTGATCATGTAACAATTTATGAGTATTAAAATGACTTAGCAGCTGACCAAGAAGTATTTTTTCGAATATTTTACTTAAGGCTGGCAGGACAGAAACAGGGCGATAATTATTTGGATCTGTCTTACAGCCGGACTTGAATATGGGAACTATTTTACTATTTTTCATAAGGTCGGGAAAAATTCCTTCATTAACACAACCATTAAAAATATCAGCGAGTACCGGTCCTATAGTAGGAATAATTGATTCGATAGCTTTTACAGATAGCCCCCATAAATCTTCAGTTTTTTTTTTATTTAACATTTTAAAGTGTTTTAGTATATCCTCATTTGTGACATGTTTAAAATTAAAATTAGATGTAATTGGTATTTTTATATATCGTTTTAAAAATTCTTTAGCAGTACTAGCTGATGATTTAATACAGTTCGTGATTTGTAATGGAATATTAGTAAAGAATTCCTCGAATAACTCCGCAACTTGCTTTTTATCTGATAACATAACTCCGTTTTGTCTAATTGAAATGATATTTTGTCTGATAATATTTTTACCGGTTTCAGTATTAATGATTTTCCATACACACTTGGATTTATTATCTGACTGTTTGATTTTGGATCCAATGTGAATAGATTTAGCTATGATACAAACTTTCTTGAATAATTTTGAATAATTCCTAACATAATTATGGAAATTTTGGTCAGATGTATATGATCTTTTGTCATATAGATCATATAGTGTATCCCTACTTATTCTAATACCTTTAGTGGCCCAAGTAGCAAAATTTAATCTGTCAATAATTTTCTTTGTTTTAATTTTACATACTTTATTGAATTCTTGATTTATAATTTTATGTAGATTGGAGTATGTAACATTTGGTTGATTAATATTATATATGAATCTGGACATTTCACTCATTAAATTTTCATTAAAATTATTAAGTTTATTATCTGTTAAGGGTCTATACCTAATAATTTTATTTATAGGTTTAATTTGAGACTGAAAGCTAACTAACAAACCTTTATGGTCGGAGGGCACCCCGGTAATAATAGAGTTACTTAAGAGAGAACAGTTAGTAAATATATTATCAATACAAGTCCGGCTAGTTGAAGTAATCCTAGTCGGCTCCATGAATACATTATTTAAATTAAAAGAATTAAACAATGAAATAAGTTTTTGTTTGTCGCTGTTATTTATTAAGATATCTATATTAAAATCCCCACATATAAAAATTTGTTTATTTGAGTCATATATTTTTGACAAAACATCCTCCATTATATTAATAAAAGTATGTAAAGCAGAGGCGGGGGGTCTGTATATGCATAGAATAATGTAGGTATCCATCTCTGCGCATGAGATCTCACAAACACGTTCAAGTGATAGTTTTACAATATCCTTCCGCTCTTTGCATTTTAGTGTATCTTTAATTAGGATAATAGATCCACCTCCCTCACAGGAGTTTCTATTGAAAAAACTAGCAACTACAAAGTTATTTATATTGAAACACATTTTCTCTGCTTTTAGCCAGGATTCTGTAAAACACATCAAATCTAAATTATATTTTTCAATTAATAATTCAATATTGAGAACTTTGCTAGAGAGGCTTTGAATATTTTGATGTATTAAGGTAAGCTTACAATTGTCCTTCTCTATTGTCACATCTAAAAGTTTAAACATGGTTGTACCACAACATTATTAGTACTACTACTAAATGATGATGTGGAGTCAATACTTAATAATATATTATTAGCTACCAATGTAGCAATAGTTTTTTGTACCTTCATAGGTAGTTTAAAGCTATCCTGGGTCATATAAATATTTTTAACAAATTTGTTAATATCAAATAAAGTAAACAAATCATTATAACATGTCATATTATAGATACAGTTATTTAAATAATGAATATGTTTATTTTGTGAGGTGGAATATTTGTTTGAATAAAGGAATGTACATAATGTAACATTCCTTACTCCAAGTTGTGACAAAATATCCACACTGTCCAACAAGTCACCTTTGCTTGTGTTCAATCCATTTCCTACCATAATAACCACATTACTATATGAATTGTAGAATTTGGAGGAAATAGACTTTACTATATTCTTAAAACTATTATTTGGCATACAATAGTTAGTCACAGAATGATTTAAATGATAATTAAAAATTTGGCCCATTCCAATACCAATACTGTCTGTGAGGAGTAGGGTATTGTTAGTGATGGCCTTTGGATGAACCACACTGGAATATGATATTGAAGATCCTGTATCTGATAAATTAACTCGGTTTTCGCAGGAGCAACAATTTTTATTCACAAATGAGTCAAATCTCTCTGCATTATATTTGCTTAATTGAAGAATCTCATCCATATTCTTAATCTGTTCTGTAAGATCATTCTGTGACAATTGGTATTTTTCTGTCAAGTCAGAGAGACATAAATGCAAGTTTTTTATTTCAGTTTTTGACTTAATTGAATCACTATCATATTGATGCTGTAAATTATTTATATATTCACTATTTTGTCTAGCTTCCAACATGAGCCTACGACAGTCTGCTTTTAAAGATATATTCCTAGACCTAATATAACTGTTATTTAACTTATTTTTATATTTTTTAATAAATTTTAAAAGCTTAATGTATTTCCTATTGATAAAATAACCACCATTGATTGAAACTACATTATTCACTTTTAAGTCTTTGTCAACCAACTCATCATATAAACATAATGTTTGTTCACACTGGCACCTCTCCTTCTCCTCTTCTAACTTTTCAATAGTCCTTAGAGCTTCATTGAGCTGCAACTCTAAATGCCGGATCCGATCTAATGCCTGCACATAGTAGTCACTGTACAGGCCAACAGCGGAGAGCTGCTCCTGTACCTGGTCCCGTTCACTACATACGTCACTATACTGGGTGTGGAGTTCACTCAGCTCTTTTTTCAACTCCTTAACTTTGCCATTGATGTCCAATAACTCAGCCTCACCATCATCTCGCTCTTTCAAAAGTTGGTCACACAGTAACTTTGATTTTTTTAGTTCAACCAGAGCAGTTTTTAGTTTTTGTTCTAATTCTACCACAGTAGCTCTTCTTGTGGTAGGAGGCATGACTGATTCTGAAAACACAATTCACACCCAGTAACTGATCCTCACAAAACACATACCTAAGTACCTATTACTATAAGGGGAACATTTTGAACAACTACTTAATAATTTATTAAAATTCTTGTGATGACAATACACCACATAAAAGAAAACCTGTTTATAAAAAGATTATTATAATTTATTAGGGTGATGTGTAATGCAGTATTAGTAGTTGGGCATCTAGGCATATGGCATATTAATATACTTTTTGTATAGTTCACCATCCATCACAATAAAATACTTTTCCTTGCGGAATGCCTTTACTGTAGAGGAGGCTGTCAATGAATAACATACATATAAATACTTAAATATTATTATTAATCCAAAAGAAGAAATGTTATTAAAATTATATGGCTAAAAATATTAAAAGTTCTTGTTCAACAAACCTACCCTACCTACTTATTATAAATTTGACCTCACACTCACTCACAGTTATTAGTAATTTTCCTACATAACATGAAGAGAACAAGAAAATAGTATAGTCAATATTCACTAATACTAATAAGCTATAGGTAATATCTAACTTGAATTTTATAACGATTTCATACGAAACAGTCAATTGGAACGCCAAACATAAATACCTTGTAATGTCTCTTCTGCTAGTTTTTATAGCAAAAGTGCTATAAACTATAATTGTTTTCGTTTTATTATAACGTATATAGTGTTTTTAATTTACATTATAAACTATTTAAATTAATTATTTAAAACTCCGAACAACAAAACAGCTGTTGACGGTTCTCTGACTTTTTTTTTTTTTTTTTTTTTTTTTTTTCGTCGTCGCCCATTTCATAACCGCATCATTTGGACAGCATAGTGGGAGCAATCGATATTGTTTAACAACAATGTATTGATCGACCCCATTTATGGACTTTGTAGGCCTGCTTACAATCAGACAGAGTCACATGCTGTGCTCCAATAAAATAATAATAATAATAGGGTTTCCCTCTCATTTTATCTGTTTTATAATTATTAACGCATTTTAAAACGCAATTAATTAATGGCATATAATATAATAGGTTAAGACATCTCTTTCAATAAATCAGACACAGTACCTATTAGAATATATCAAAACTAAGAAAGCCGATCGAATACCATTATGACTTGATTTGGCCCTGCAAGATACCAAATGGTCCTAGTTTAGAATATTCAAAGTCTATCTGAGATGTTTTAAGTGCAAAAGGACTTAGCAGAGGGCTTATTGGCCCTGACTTAGTTATTCTCTAATCTAACAGGTTTTAGTACAAAGTCAGCCATTTTTTTATTATACATCCATTTTTCTTTTTGCTTTTATTATACTTTCTCAATAAGTTAGAGCTCCTATTAAGTTTTTCCATTAGTAATTCAATACAGTAGAATATGTATAGATTGTTCGTTCGTGTTTTTTTTTTTAAATAATTTTATATACCTTCATCATATAAATAATGATTTTTAGAGGGCCCGTGAATTATATAGAGATATTTTAGTCTATTTGATCGATAAACTATATAAAAAATAGTCCCAATAAAAATCACAAATACGACCAGCAGAAACAGGAGTTAAAATAATATATTTGTTAATACTAAACTAAAGTGGCCATTTTGATTAAATAGTTTATTGAAATAAGTTTGCAAAACTAAAATAAAACTATTAATTCTTTATTTAATCTTAATAGGCCTAGATTAGAATTTCTTAAAACTTAAATCGGCCCAACTATTTTTAATGCTAAATCCGGACCAATTGAAGACTTAATCTCACACTGTTTTTAGTCTTAGCAGAGACTACAAGGTTTTGAAAAGGCATTGTTTAGGTTTTACCTTTAAGATTTAACACGGCAATTTTTAGAATTTTCGGAGACTATAAAGTTTTGAAAAGGTTTTGAAACAAACCCTATGGATTTTAAGACTGGTCATCAAGAGGTAATGCGGAGGTTCTGTAGGCTGGGCCCTTCTGGTCTACAGGAGTTTATTAAGAGGTTATTATAACGTTGTTGAGACTAGTCGTGCAGAACCTCGCCCGTCCATAAATTGGTTTTAGAACCTGTTCAATACCTTTTCAGAACTTAAAATGTTACTTGGATTGCGTGCATAGAAAAAAACTTTAATTAAACTAATTTCTCATATAAAATCTATGAATAGGCTCGATCAAAACATCATTGCTTAACAGCAGATCGCTCCCACGCATGGGCGTAGCCAGGGGAGGGGTTTTGGGGGTTCAAACCCCCCCCCCCGAAATGTTTGGAAATAGATAAATTTGTATGGGGTAGTAGACATGGGGTGGCGCATGCTGAGTGTTTATAGGTTAAAACCACCCCCGAACCGGTGACGATGGTTGTTTTTGTCATTGCTCACCAAAAATCGTGAGTATTGCGTGTATACAATTAAGTTATTGTATGATGATGATGGGGTTTTTTTTTTTGCTCATTAAAAAAAAAAAACATCACGGGTGCCTATTTGGCTTCCGAGAACCGTTTAAACGGCCTCAGGGTCCCAGCGAAGGGATTAACCCATCCTCATTTCGCCGATGGTATTCGGAGGCAACACCTAACAAGTGGCGAGCTTGTTGCGGTGTTTATGATGAAATAGCCTCGTTGTATAAAGCGGTCACCCATCCCAGGCCGGCTTTGTTGTCATCTGCTTAACCTTGTTATCAGTTGCGCAGTGACTTAACCACTAGGCTGGGGCCGCTTTTTTACATTACGAATTTGTCGACACTAATATCCTCGCTGCTTTATCGTCGGATCAAGTGCCCGTTCAGTTACTGCACTCAGAAAGAAGACTACCACCTCGATAAGAAACCGATGCATTTTTTTTTTTTTTTCTTTTAGGTGGGAATCGAACCCACGACCTCCAGATACAACGCCAAAGGCGCAATCACTAGTCTACGGAGACGGTCAAAAATGCAAGCGTATTGGTATGAATGGATCTATTTGCACAGTTTACAAGTTCTTTATGTTGAGTCTTTTTACTTTGTAGGTATGATTACTATTAGATAGATACAAACGGCATGCTCATCAAGCAAGCTTTCATCAAATTAAGAAGGTGGAAGGTACACGTTATATAAAATTATTGGTATCTATCCTTAAGATTTGGAATTTATTATTAATAGTTCTAAACATGACAAGCATTTTGGTTTAACGCCATAACCAATCAATATTACTGCAAAATAAATAATACATGTAAATATATAAGTTGTTATGTGTAATTCAACCGGATGCCATTGATGCAAGCAACCTGTGTTGTATGCCTTTATTGATAAACATTTGCGTACTTATTAACATTCTGTATAACCATCGATTATTTACTTAGTTATTATTATTACGGTAAGTTAAAGTGAATGGTCTAATGGCGAAAATCCTGCGAAGTTAGTGCGTCAACAAATTTTTATATACATATTTGTGTACGTAGTTAGCGATGTTATTATATAAAAAAATATGACTGTAGTCGGAACCGCCACCCAGGTCTGTAGCTTTGCCGCAAGTTTTTTCAATCAGTTTTTACTATAGTCGCTAGTAAAATTTGATTTGATAAATTAGATTTATTTAAAGGTTGGTCCCTATCTACTATAACTTCTCGACTACGGCTGAAAAGTACTCATACTCAACGTTCGTACAAAATAAATGTACCCCTTGCTTAATATTTTAATTATTTATAATATTTAAGAAAAAGATAATAATTAATGAAGAGAGAAATATCTAATCAGTAACTTTTTGTCATCAGAAATCTCTTTTTTTTTTTTTTGAATGTCCAGGATAAAAATCTTATGTCCTGTATTTTTGTCCAAACATTTGTCCCTTACAGTCTATATTAAGATAAAATCCTGGTGGGCGGGACTCAAACCCACGAACCTCGCTATCGCGGCACAGCGCTCAACCGCTGAGCCAACCAGGTTCCAGTCACCCCTCACGAATGTTGTCATTGCTTGTTATCTACTTATACATAGACGCCTTCTATTAGGTTTCTTCTAATAACTCTATACGAGTGAAGTTAGAAGTTCTAGTTTCTAATACTAGATGGAATAGGGGGCTGTTTTTTATTTTTATTTTTTTTATAAAAGTACTATAAAACTTTAACCTTTATTATACTCTCTCCTCCCCGTAGTGGGGACCATATGGACGCCAATGAATAAGTTAGTTGAAATAGACCCCAGCTGTGGCAGATGGTCTGCGGGGACGAGGAGGAATAACTTTTAGAATCTTGATTCAACCGCTTAGAAATATTCAAACTGTATTATTTTCCAAAACAAAGTCACTGTCATAGCTTCGAGACGCCGAAGTGTCCCGTTTTCAGTTTCACGAGCGTCAATGTTTCGGTTTTAGTCTATGGGTTTACCGATTTTCGGGGGACTACTGCATAGATTTCTTGTCGAGATGGTAGTCTCCTTTTTACAGAGTAAGCGTGCTATCTCTTCGACCTCATCGTTGCCTTACATCAGGTAAAATTGAGGTCAAACGCAGACTGTTAATCTATTTAGAAACTTTATTATTGATATAGAATTACCAAATGTATAATTTTGAATAATTGGCGTATATTTTTACTGCGTTGAAGGTTTTTGATTTGTAAATCCAAAAACTAGAGTTCTTAATTTCTTGAGAATATTTTAGTATTTTATACGTTGCCGCCGAATTGGTTAGACCTTAGACTTAAAAACAACACTTAGGTCTCGGGTTCAAAGTCCGGTGTGTGCCAATTAGTTTTTAATATAAACATAATATGTACATTTGTAGTGCCTAAAGCTACCATGATGTTATTATTTGTATACAGACACGTAAATAAATTAAATTATGGTCAATTATTAAATAAAATAAATATTATATCAGAACGTGTTTTGTGCCATTTTAAACAAGACCGAGCCGATGAATTGTGGTTTAAGGTCGCCCTTGGAACATCCTCCGAAAAATATTCAAACCAACTTTATGTTCTTACTCGTATTATTTTATACTTAACGTAAATGGCCTACTGACATTAATGTGGATCTTAATCATCTTACAAAAAGTGTCATTAACCTTGTATTATTTTTAATAGTATTGTTGGAAAACACTATAAGTTATACTTACGCAGGCAGTTCTTACAACTTACATGTAGGCTAGTCACCTGTGGCCGTAGTGTGAGTTTTTTTTTAAATTATTATCTCGTCAATCGATACCGATACCGGTATTCACTACTGCCTCGATTTCTTGTTGAGGTGGTAGTCTCATATTTTTAATATTATTGTTGGAAAACCTATAAGTTGTACTTACGCAGGCAGTACTTACAACTTACATGTAGGCTAGTCACCTGTGCCATTAGTGTGAGATTTATTTTTAAATTACTATCTCGTCAACCTATACCTACCGATACCGGTTTTCAGGAGACTATTGCATAGATTTCTTGTCGAGGTGGTAGTCTCCTTTCGGGGTGCAGTTACGAAATGGGTAGTTGGATTGACTATAAGGCAGCGAGTATATTAAAATATTCTCGTAATGCAATTCGTCATTGTCGCCCCCCATTTCGTAATCGCATCATTTAGCCGGCATAGTGGGAGCGATCAATATTTTTAAGGATACCGGTTTTCAGGAGACTACTTCATAGATTTCTTGTCGAGGTGGTAGTCTTCTTTCGGGGTGCAGTTGCGAAATGGGTAGTTGGATTTTTCATTTCGTAATCGCATCATTTAGCCGGCATAGTGGGAGTGATCAATATTGTTTAAGAACAATTATTGATTGACCCCATTCATG
Organism: Monopis laevigella; assembly: GCA_947458855.1. Taxonomy (NCBI): domain Eukaryota; kingdom Metazoa; phylum Arthropoda; class Insecta; order Lepidoptera; family Tineidae; genus Monopis; species Monopis laevigella. The sequence goes on from OX381589.1 coordinate 16,339,748, forward strand.
GAATTTGTAGTTCTGCTTACCACCAGGTTGGGCTCCAATAAAAATAAAAAACCTAACTCTCCACCAATAATATCTCTTTAATTTAGAAGACTGCCCAAATAAGCTTATTTGATTGGTGGAAATTTTTACGCAGAGATATAGTTAACAGAGGTTCTACCATGAGATTTTCTATCGTATTAACGTAGCATTAATCGCGAGGGTCTACCAATAAAAAAGGTTTGTGTCCAGTTCTCAAAAATATAGCAATCCTGTTGCTGGTTCCTTGCGTATTAACATTACATTTATTATTATGTTTAACATTACGTACATATACAATAGCAAAATCTCATGGTAGAGCATCAGGATAGTAAATGTTTAAAAGACGTTGCCCCAGTGTAAACGTTTTAAACGTTTACACTAGGGCAACTGTGAACGTACCGTACTAGACCTCTACAGGTTACCACGCAGATAGGTTTTTAATCCCACCTCGTAGTAGCCGATGCTATGAGTCTACACCGTACGAGTGTAGATACTTGTATGGTACGGTGCTCGTCGCGATCTTTGGATAGACTCAATAACCCACCTAAAAACAGTTTCACAAATTGGTATAGTGAAACTGGGACCGACAGCTTAGGGTGCTCTCCGAGGCACTATTGTGGTGTTGTTAAACAAAAGTACACATTTTTTTAGATTAAAAACTCATTGGTACACACCGGGGTTTGAACCAGGGACCTAAGTGTTATTAAGCCTAAGGTCTAACCAAATCGGCCACCACGTTTATAATTTATTTTTATATTATTTTAAAACCTTTATTGCACAAAGTACAAAGGCGGACTATTTCGTTAGGAATTTTCTAACAGTCAAACTTTCGACACTAAATAATTATTAATTAGACAGTTCAGTGTATACAACATAAAATTTGACTGAAAGTATTGTATATAAATATCGATACAATAGTTTCAGTCACCTTGAAAGAATAATACGACCTCAACAAATGTGGTATTTGGCTACTGATAACTAATGAACCCAAAAATTAGCTAACTTCGGTCGTCCCATCGAAGTTATAGAGACCTTCATCCCACATAAAATAATTACTTATAACGCTTAATGTTCTGAGGAGTGGCGGATACATGGGGTTCAGGTGATTTATGCCTAACTTGACCATACGTCCCGTTTTGAATGGGACTGTCTCTTTTTCGCCACTCCGTCCGGTGTCCACGAGGAAAGCTTCGGGACGCCGTGTCCCGTTTTCAGTTTCACAAGCGTCAACACGCTAAAAACTCAAAATCTATAATTTTAATACAGTATATTATGTATTTTGTATGCAATAAAGATTTAAATAAATAAAAAATATTATTTTTCCCAAATGTATAACAATTTTTAATTGACTCTATATAATGAGTCGTTGAACTATTGAATAAATTTTATAAACCTGAAAAAACTAAGCATCTGTTCTCCAAGTTCGTTCTGAGGCTCTACGTATGCGTGAGCAACAACCAATAGGATCGCTTTATTTTTGGTAACAGGATTGAATAAAGCCATCCTATTGGTTGTTGCTCACGTATACGTAAATGAATACGTTACGTTCCTACAATGCGCAAGCCCATGGTAGAGCCTCTGTTGATAACGAAAGGAAATGTAAAAAAATCCTTCCAAGAATTTAATTCCTATTTAAAATAATCACAATATATATATTGAAACAAATATGCTCACGAGAAAAATATAATAAAAAAAATATTTTTCTAGTTTTTATATAATAATCCAAGCGTTATGTGATTGTATTTAAGTATCGTTCAGTACATGTTTATAATATAATACATTTTTGTTTCATTATCGTGACGCTCGCCTTTAAAAATGTTGACAATGTCCCGTTTTGAGTAAAAGTAAAAATGGTCACCATTAACTATGCCCTACCCTCAAATCGTCGAAAGATATGACAGCAACCTATCCCACTTAGGATAGGTTTCTGTCATATATTTATTTACTTTTCTTACTAAAAAAAACAAAATGCAAGTGACAAATTATATCTGCAATGTATTCCTTATTTATTTATTACTTACTATTTTATATTCTGGTTATTTTCTATTATCCTTATTTTCTCTTATTTTTTTTTATTTTTTTACTAAACAGATATTAAACAGAATATAAAGAAACTAAAGTGGAAGTGGGTAGGGCATATGATAAGAGAGGAACGCTATAAATGGACCAAATCAATAACTAAGTGGTACCCGTGAGATGGAAAAAGAAAAAAAGGATGATGACTTTAGAAATCTAATGGGAATCAACTGGAACATAAACAGAAGGGAATGGTCAGCACTGGAAGTGGCCTATGTCAAAGGACAATCTGCTAACCCGGTTATCTAAAAAAAAAAAAAAAATTAAATTTATTTGTAAAATAATAATAAAATATCCCACATAATAATTATTACGACAGTTTAAAGGTAATTAAGCATATCTCTCGAGATGACCGGAAACAGGAAATGGCAGCAGTAAGACCAGCCGTGACTTTGGCCACTTTTGAACAAATATTCTGATTCCACTGACAGGTGACTGACTACGACAAGGCCGGCCTTACGTACTTAGCAAATATTTATAAAGACAACATAATAATAAATATGTATACAGCCACCCAAATAATTTGTTTTGTAATCTGTACCTACAAAGGACTTAGATTAGAGATGTAAAATAATGTATGTACCTTGCGGCGGCCACGAGATCAGGGTGAGTACCCAGCGGTGGGGTTTTATTCTCACCTCGTCGTGGATGGTATTCTAAGTCTACACTAAACAAAAGGCCAGTTCGTCGTGGTTTTTGAATAGACATAATAACAGATCTATAAACACAAGTTTCACAAGTTGCTATATTAAAATTTAAACTGACAAGTTAATGTGTTCTTTGAGGTCGTACATTTTTTTTATTAAAAAGATATTGGTACACACCAGGGTTTGATCGGGTGACCTAAAAACACGTACTGTTGGATAATTATAAAGTAGAATTTTATGAAAAGTAATGATTTATGTCAAATTTATGTATTGTGACACTTCGCATTCTGCTACAGAAATAAACTAATGGTTTTCGTTTATTATCTATTTTATTATAGTTAAACTCCTTATTTAAGCAATCTTCATCACCCCTACCTTCCATATTTAGAACCTGCACACAGTTTTTACATATTTTGGCGACCGTTAGCTTATAAAAAATGGAATTGTACGGTAAAGAAAGAGCAGTAATAAGGAGATTTTTTACAAGGGCGGAAAATAATTTAGAGGAATTACTTGGTAAGGCAGATGCGTCGTCAATAAGTGAGGTAAGGGCTGCATTTAATTATCTAGAGGAAAAAGCCGTTAGCTTACAGGAAATCGACACAAAAATTAAAGGAGAATGGTTGAATGTCGATATCAAAGAAATTAAAGAAATAGAATTTGACGAAGAGTGTGATAAAGTCGAGGCGTATAGAATAAGGTGGTTAAAAATGAAATCCAAGTATGACAATTATATAGAAACTGTAAGTAATCACAATAATATATTAAATATGAAATCCAATTTAACAATAAAATCAAACAATAAAAATTTTAAACTCCCTAAATTAGAACTCCAAAAGTTTGACGGAGAAATTAAGAACTGGTTAGGATTTTGGGGTCAATTTCAGAAGATTAATGATGACGAAAATATTGATGATGATGATAAGTACCAGTATTTGGTTCAGGCTACAGTACCAGATTCAAAAGCGAGACAGTTAGTTATTAGTTATCCCCCTTCCGGTAGAAATTACCACCATGCAATAGAACAGTTAAAGAACCGTTTCGCACGTGACGAACTGCTCATAGAAAATTACGTCCGACAATTAATTAATATTTTATTGTCTCAAGCTAAAGATGAAGAAAGAATGCCACTAAATAATTTATACGACCTTCTTAACACTCAGTTACAGGCATTGGAGACCATGGGCGTGACAAATGATAAATGCGCATGCATACTGTACCCTCTAGTGGAGTCAAGTCTTCCTGAAGATACAATGTTAGCATGGGAGAGAACAAGGCGGAGGGACAGTAGTAATCAACTCTCAGATATTATGAATTTCTTGAGGAGTGAAGTTGAAAGTGAACAGCGGATAAGTTTAGCGAGATCACACAGTACTAATAATGAACCTGGTACATCGGGCTTGCTAAACCGTAAGGTACCCACTGCAGCTTGCATATTTAGTAGTAATAAAAAAGTCGTTAGTAAGGTAAGTTGCATTTGGTGTAACAAATCTAACCATAATAGTTCCGAATGCATAAAGAGTAAAGAAATGACATTCGAAGAACGTAAAGATTTTATAAAACATAAAAGATGTTGTTTTATATGTTTAAAAGTAGGACATGGGGCTAGAACGTGTAAATCATTTCCAAAGTGTATTTTATGTACAAGACGTCATTGCGTAAGTATGTGCCCTGATTTAAAACTAAGTATTGTTAAGGATAGTGTAGATAGCGAGGATATTAGGAGTAACGCTAATAAAGAAAATACGCAGACAGCATTATTATCTAATAAAAATGTGACTACTCTTCTACAAACAATTTTAGTATCAGTTACGAACGGTAATAAGAAATTGGTAATACGAGCGTTATTCGATTCTGGGGCACAACGTAGTTATATAAAGAAGAGTATTGCAAAGTCACTCAATTTAGAAATAGTAGGAGAGGAATCATTGAATCACTGTTTATTTGGCGCAATAAAAACAAATATAGAGTCTCACAACATATACAATTTTATTTTACAAAGTTTAGATGGTAGTTTTGGTATTAATATGACAGCTTTGGATAAGAATGAACTTTGTGGTTTTGTGCCAAGCTTAAGTATAGAAGATTTTTCAAAATTATTATCACAACAACAAATAAATATAAATGATATTGGAAATGAAAATATGGAAATCGGTTTATTGATAGGCGCAGATTATTTTGGTTTATTAATGACAGGTAATATTTTAAATTTAAATAACAATTTGGTTGCTATGGAAACGAAGTTTGGTTGGACGATTATGGGTTCTCATGTAGGTGTTTATTCGAGTATTTGCACATCGAATAGTATTATTCAAAATAGTATTAGCAATTTGCAGATTTCAAAACATATAGAAATTAGGGATCCGTATGAATCAAAAGTTAATGAAAATTTAAAATTATTTTTTAAACAAAGTGTAAATATAATTAAAGAGAAAAAGCAGTTACAATCAAAAATAGACTTAGATTATATTCATAAAATTAATACTAAAAATAGGTTACACAAATTAAATAAGTTAGAGTTTAGTAATAGAGTAATAAAGAAAGTAGAGTGTAATAAAGAAGTATATTTTAAAGAATTAAACAATATACAATATTTAGGAAATTATTGCCTTGATAAAGGAGTCAGTTTTATAAAATATATACCCAATTTAACAAATATATTTAGAAAATATAATATGGGTATTACGACAGAGATCAAATAGAGTTTTTAAAAAGTTAGTAGAAAGAAGGGAAATTAGGTAATGAATATGTTATTATTTAGTCATTGCCATGTTGTCTTGTAGCAACTCGTAGTTATTTTAATTTATTTAAGTTTTACAACAGTCTTCAAAAAAAAAAAAAAAAAAAAAAAAAAAAAAAACTAAATCAAAACGCAGCACGCAATAATTAAATGTTAAGGTCGAAGTAGACAATTGTGTGTTGATATAAGAAGTTGAAGTGAGAGTTTTGTTCAAGAATTTACAGAAGTGAAGGCTATTGGTAAACTTAATTGAAGGATGTAAAAAAAAAAATTATTACATACTGATTATAAAGAATATCGGGTGTAGAATAGTAGATAGGTTTACAGACCACATTTGTATAAAGAAAGTATTTTAGAATGTTAGTAGAATTAGGAAAGAGTTTATAAATAAAGGTAGAGATTATAAATAAAGGAAGAAGTTGACAATATAGTTATTATTGGAATAGTTAATATAATTAATGTTTAATTAAAAATTGTTGAATAAAGTTAAGGATGCGTTACACCATTTGCACATGTATCTCGTGTTAATAACGCGGTCTTTAGTATTCTGGTGCTGTTTTAGCAGGCCCGTTAATGTTAAATACTGGGAGAAATGTTGGTTCGTACTGTGCAGCTAGTTTTACAAATTTTATGATGGAGTTGAGAAACCTTATTGCACATCATGGTCAAATTAAATTTATTTATACGAAGAAGATTTAGTTCTCAGGGCGCTCCTTGGTGGGGAGGATTTACGGAGAGGAAAATAAGTTAATGAAGCTTATTCGCAGAAATCTTATAAAAGTCTGTTTAACTAAAGCTATGAAGACTGCAGACGTTAATGTATAACTTAAGCGGTATTAAATACTAGCCCTCTTACATCGATATTATAAATAATTTAAATCATTGACGACTGTCTGTATTCTACAAATATTCTAAATACAAATTTCGATGAAGTTGGCGGTTCAATATTAAAATATTAGTAATATAGAAAGATTATAAAAGAAAGATTATCAAGTTTAGGAGTAACATTATTTAAAGGAAAGAATTTCGCAAGGAAGACTTGACAGAAGAAGTACACGGTCAAGGAGAGTGACTACAGTTTCAACAAGACTATGATTTATTTATTGCAAATTATTTAGGATTTGCAACGGCCGCAGTATGTTGGATAATTATAAAGTAGAATTTTATGAAAAGTAATGATTTATGTCAAATTTATGTATTGTGACACTTCGCATTCTGCTACAGAAATAAACTAATGGTTTTCGTTTATTATCTATTTTATTATAGTTAAACTCCTTATTTAAGCAATCTTCATCACCCCTACCTTCCATATTTAGAACCTGCACACAGTTTTTACACGTACTTATGTATTAAGTTGAAATTTTTTAAATACATTTTAAAAATTAGTTTATAAAACATATTTTTTAAATGTATTTATATTATACTATATTGATATTTCAATTAAGATTTCGTTATTTTTCAGACTAGAAGTTTTCCAGTAATCTATTAAATTAATGGCAATCAATTTAAATAAAGGTAAAACTAAATTAAATAGTATTTTATCAGGTAATTAAAAAATAGAATATACTAAATAATTAACTTAATAATCATAAAAATAAAACTCTATATATTATATTAAAATTTTTGTTAAATGAGATACCCAGGATATATATCTAAAAACTTCGTCTGCGTAAACGGTTAAAGTTACGAGCGTATACGCTGATTAGTTTAATAAAATAATCAGCGTATACACGCTCTCAGAATGGAATTTTTTTTTAGGAATAATTTCGTTTATGCAAAAATTGTTTATTGTTCCTCCGCTCCTATTGGTTGTAGCGTAATGTTATGTAGCCTATAATAGCCTTCCTCGATAAATGGGCTATCCAAGACTAAAAAAAACCAATTCAAATCGGAAGTTCCTGAGATTATCGCGTTCAACCAAACTTTTTAGCTATATAATATTATAGTATAGATTAAAATTAAGTTGTAAAATTAAATAAATGTAAAGATCATCTAGCATAAATAAAATTAAAAAAATATGCTAGTTGACCTTTCCATTTTTTTTGCTTTGTTATTGAAACACGGCATGTGACTTTGTATCTACCCGGTGGTGAGCAGACCTACGAAGTCAATGAATGGGGTCGATCAATTGTTCTTAAACAAAATTGATCGCTCCCACTATGCCGGCTAAATGATGCGATTACGAAATGGTTGGCGACAAATTGCATTACTTATTACTTATATTTTCATATACTCGCGGCCTTATCGTCAATTCAACTCATTTCATAACCGCACCCTGAAAGAAATCGATGCAATAATCTCCTGAAAACCGGTGAACGCACAGACTAAAACCGTAACATGACAATATACATTTTTTTTTTATTTTTCTACAGTAAATTCTACTTTGTATACGTGGTGGCCGAGTTGGTTAGACCTTGGACTTAAAAACACTTAGGTCCCTAGTTCGAATCCCGGTGTGTACCAATGAGTTTTTAATTTAAAAAAATATGTACATTTGTTTGACAACACCATTATAGTGCATCGGAGAGCACGTTAAGCTGTCGGTCCCGGTTTCACTATACCAACTTGTAAAACTATTTATAGATGGGTTATTGAGTTTATTCAAAACATCGCGACGAGTTAGCCACTTGTTCGGTGTAGACTCATAGCATCGGCTACGATGAGGTGGGATTAAAACCCCTCCGCTGGGTACCCTAGGGCCGTCTAGGCGGTCTCGGGCGCCGTAAGGCACCCGTGATGATATGTAAATTCTAGTTTATATAGTTATCTAGATATAAATGTTATATAGCAGATGTATTATTAGTTTTGATACATCTCTACAATATGACGTCAAGTAGTTGAATTATTTTCTAGGTGGGAAAATCCAAAGTAAAGCATCGTAATATCATATGACCATAAATATAGATATAACAAACAACTTTTTATAGAAGTTCTTAAACTAAACAAAAAGTAGGATTTTTGACGGCGGAACGGACACGATATATTTTTTCTTTTATTTATTAACATAGATCTACTAACTACATAGACATATAATATATACCCAGTGATTGGAATGAAGATAAAAGTATGTAATATATTGTAATATTCCTCTTCAGGGCCGGATATTTAGGGGCAGGTGATATTGTATAAACAATAGAGATAAAAAAACACGGGTCAGAAATTTTGTGAAAGCTCCAAGCGGCGAAAAAACTCTGAATTAATTAATAATTATATATTTATGCCGTTTGGAGTGGCCTGTGGGGTCACAAACGAGTTCAAAACAACTATTTAATGAAATTTCTCCAAAATTAATAGACGTCACTGATGACCAGAAGGCTGGCAGCTACCTAGCAGCATAGAGAACTTCTATCTCAAGACAGAGAGGGAATGCTGCCAGCGTTCTGGGAACTTTGAGACCAATTTATAAATTATGTTTGTGAATAAATTGTATTCGACTAATTACTACAAAGTTTGTTTTATTGGTTGGCAATAAATTTATGAAAGATTTTGACGGAAAAAAATCCTTTTCGGTCCTTCTAAAGTAGAAATCACTAATATTCATCTGTCCGCTCGCACTCATTCAAATATACGTACTTAGAAAATATTGAAAAAATAACATGTTTTTAGTTTTCAAACCTGTTCGTTGTCTATCCTGGACCGATTTAGATTTTTTGTTAAATAGCTATTAATTAGCTCTATCTGCTCATGCAGATACAAAGCGCACAGCTTTGTACGTGTACTGTTTTATGGTAAGCAGACCTACAAAATCCACGAATAAGGCGGATCAATACATTGTTATTTAACAGCATTGATAGTTCCCACTATGCCGGATACGGATACGAAATGGGCGGCGACAACGACAATTTTCCATTGCGAGTCTATATAGCCCCGCTGCTAAGTCGTCAAATCAACTGCCCGTTTCGTTACCGCACCCTCAAAGGAGACTTCCACCTTGACAAGAAAGTTGGGTACTTATAGTTTATAACGACTTAAATCTGCATTTAAAAAATTCAGATTTAATTTTTACTTTTTGAGTGATATTAATCAACTTTTTTGTAACTGCCGTGATTGATAGGTTTCATTTATTTTAAAAATTAATATTTATTGCTAGAGTGATATTTTTTTTAAACCAATTTGAGTTTTTTGTTTAAAATTTCATATAAGTTTTTAAAATTGGCCATATTAAATTTTAACATAAGCACATAAGCATTGCACGTGGGGTTTCCACTTTGTGTCCAGTGATGATTTTTCGGAAAATACTCTTTCGGTAGACTCGTTCGTGCCTAGCAAAGCAGGTACCTACTGGACAATGGCATGACATTTTTTTTATGATATTCCGTTTTTATTAAAATTATCAAACACATACCAATCCATCTTTGTTCTTAGCGTTATGGGTACATGCGCATAACGCTAAATACTGGGCGGTGCGCGCCGCCACGTTGTTATGTGTTTCGTGTATTTTAGTAGACTTAAAAATAGGTGTGCGAGACACATCCAAAATTTTGCGGGACTATTTTTCTAATTATTGAAAAGCGGGATTTTCATCTGGCATTACGGGACGGTCCCGCAGAATGTTGGTTGGTCGCGGTTTACCAGTATTCAGCAGCCAACAAGAAAGCGATGCAGATTTCTTTTCGAGGTGTTAGAGAGCTGCCCATATGATTTACTGACTGGTAAATATTATATGAGTGTTGCCTCAAATAAAATAAAATTTAATTCTTTATTTGTCAACAGAGGTTATTACATAGATGATAGATATCTAAGTAGCCTGGATATAGTTTTCCAATTCCCCCAGGTTAAACTGCGCGTCTGCTGGATGTATTTTCTCAAAACCTTTTGGTCTGTGTTAAGGCTTACCTTAACACAGACCAAAAGATTTTGACCGGTGTGAAGTTAGCGGCCAATTTTCTAGCAGCCATTTCTTTTTGGCTTGTGTGAACAAACCCTTATGCTGCCAGATATGTGTGAAGTTAGCAGCCAATTATATAGCGGCCGATTTTTATTTTATTTTATCCATTTATATAAAATAATTATAATAATAGGTGCCTTGCTGAAATTTATTACTGCAGAGGCTGCACCAATCTACAACCCAATAATAGTGATTGTTTTACTATAAAAGTTCAAGTAAAAATATATATATTATGGAAAACTACTTATCATACCCACTGGAAATGATTTCCGATATTTTTATATTAAAGGGGGGTTTTTTTCTACCCCCTACATACCTTTTCAACCTGACCTCGGGAGTCGATCTTACAGAATTCTTCAATTAAATAACAATTTCAGGAAAAACTACCTTTCATGCCCACTGGAAATGATTTCCGATATTTTCATATTATAGGGGAGGTTTTCCTTTACATACTACATGCCTTTTAAACGTGACCTCGAAGGTATTTCTATTAAAATTCTTCAAATACAACTCAGCAGCCAAATACCATATTCATATTTTCAGGTAAAACTACTTTTCATACCCACTGGAAATGATTTTTGATATTTTCATATTATAGGGGAGGTTTTTCTCTACCCCCTACATACCTTTTCAACCTGACCCCGGGAGTCGATCTTACAGAATTCTTCTATTATATAACAGTTTCAGGAAAAACTACCTTTCATCCCCACTGAAAATGATTTCTGATATTTTCATATTATAGGGTAGGTTTTCCTCTACATACTACATACCTTTTTAACGTGACCTCGCAGGTATTTTCTATTAAAATTCTTCAAATACAACACAGCAGCTAAAATACCAAATTAATATTTTCAGGGAAAACTACTTTTCATCTCCACTGGAAATTATTTTTGATATTTTTATATTATAGGGGAGGTTTTTCTCTACCCCCTACATACCTTTTCAAGCTGACCTCGGGAGTCGATCTTACAGAATTCTTCTATTATATAACAATTTCAGGAAAAACTACCTTTCATCCCCACTGGAAATGATTTCTGATATTTTCATATTATAGGGGAGGTTTTCCTCTACATACTACATACCTTTTTAACGTGACCTCGCAGGTATTTCTATTAAAATTCTTCAAATACAACACAGCAGCTAAAATACCAAATTAATATTTCAGGGAAAACTACCTTTCATCCCCACTGGAAATGATTTCTGATATTTTCATATTATAGGGGAGGTTTTCCTCTACATACTACATACCTTTTTAACGTGACCTGGCAGGTATTTCTATTAAAATTCTTCAAATACAACACAGCAGCTAAAATACCAAATTAATATTTTTAGGGAAAACTACTTTTCATCCCCACTGGAAATTATTTTTGATATTTTTATATTATAGGGGAGGTTTTTCTTTACCCCTTACATACCTTTTCAACCTGACCTCGGGAGTCGATCTTACAGAATTCTTCTATTATATAACAATTTCAGGAAAAACTACCTTTCATCCCCACTGGAAATGATTTCTGATATTTTCATATTATAGGGGAGGTTTTCCTCTATATACTACATACCTTTTTAACGTGACCTCAAAGGTGTTTCTATTAAAATTTTTCAAATACAACACAGCAGCTAAAATACCATATTCATATTTTCAGGGAAAACTACTTTTCATCCCCACTGGAAATTATTTTTGATATTTTTATATTATAGGGGAGGTTTTTCTCTACCCCCTACATACCTTTCTAACCTGACCTCGGGCGTCGATCTTACAGAAGTCTTTAATTATATAACAATTTCAGGAAAAACTACCTTTCATCCCCACTGGAAATGATTTCTGATATTTTCATATTATAGGGGAGGTTTTCCTCTACATACCTTTTTAACGTGACCTCGCAGGTATTTCTATTAAAATTCTTCAAATACAACACAGCAGCTAAAATACTAAATTAATATTTTCAGGGAAAACTACCTTTCATCCCCACTGGAAATAATTTCTGATATTTTCATATTATAGGGGAGGTTTTCCTCTACATACTACATACCTTTTTAACGTGACGTCGAAGCTATTTCTATTAAAATTCTTCAAATACAACTCAGCAGCCAAATACCATATTCATATTTTCAGGGAAAACTATTTTCATCCCCACTGGAAATGATTTTTGATATTTTCATATTATAGGGGAGGTTTTTATCTACCCCCTACATGCCTTTTTAACGTGACCTCGGGAGTCGATTTTACAGAATTCTTCTATTATATAACAATTTCAGGAAAAACTACCTTTCATCCCCACTGGAAATGATTTCTGATATTTTCATATTATAGGGGAGGTTTTCCTCTATATACTACATACCTTTTTAACGTGACCTCGAAGCTATTTCTATTAAAATTCTTCAAATACAACTCAGCAGCCAAATACCATATTCATATTTTCAGGGAAAACTACTTTTCATCCCCACTGGAAATGATTTTTGATATTTTCATATTATAGGGGAGGTTTTTATCTACCCCCTACATACCTTTTTAACGTGACCTCGGGAGTCGATTTTACAGAATTCTTCTATTATATAACAATTTCAGGAAAAACTACCTTTCATCCCCAATGGAAATGATTTCCGATATTTTCATATTATAGGGGAGGTTTTTCTCTACCCCCTACATACCTTTTTAACCTGACCTCGTAAGTCGATCTTACAGAATTCTTTAATTGTATAACAATTTCAGGAAAAACTACCTTTCATCCCCACTGGAAATGATTTCCGATATTTTCATATTATAGGGGAGGTTTTTCTCTACATACTACATACCTTTTTAACGTGACCTCGAAGGTGTTTCTATTAAAATTCTTCAAATACAACACAGCAGCTAAAATACCATATTCATATTTTCAGGTAAAACTACTTTTCATCCCCACTGGAAATGATTTTTTATATTTTCATATTATAGGGGAGGTTTTTCTCTACCCCCTACATACCTTTTTAACCTGACCTGGCAGGTTTTTCTATTAAAATTCTTCAAATACAACACAGCAGCTAAAATACCAAATTAATATTTTCAGGGAAAACTACCTTTCATCCCCACTGGAAATTATTTCTGATATTTTCATATTATAGGGGAGGTTTTCCTCTACATACTACATACCTTTTTAACGTGACCTCGCAGGTTTTTCTATTAAAATTCTTCAAATACAACACAGCAGCTAAAATACCAAATTAATATTTTTAGGGAAAACTACTTTTCATCCCCACTGGAAATTATTTTTGATATTTTTATAATATAGGGGAGGTTTTTCTCTACTCCCTACATACCTTTTTAACCTGACCTCGGGAGTCGATCTTACAGAATTCTTTAATTGTATAACAATTTAAGGAAAAACTACCTTTCATCCCCACTGGAAATGATTTCCGATATTTTCATAATATAGGGGAGGTTTTTCTCTACATACTACATACCTTTTAAACGTGACCTCGAAGGTGTTTCTATTAAAATTCTTCAAAAACAACTCTTAATATGAAAATATCAGAAATCATTTCCAATGGGGATGAAAGGTAGTTTTCCCTGAAAATATTAATTTGGTATTTTAGCTGCTGTGTTGTATTTGAAGAATTTTAATAGAAATACCTGCGAGGTCACGTTAAAAAGGTATATAGTATGTAGAAGAAAACCTCCCCTATAATATGAAAATATCAGAAATCATTTCCAGTGGGGATGAAAGGTAGTTTTCCCTGAAAATATTAATTTGGTATTTTAGCTGCTGTGTTGTATTTGAAGAATTTTAATAGAAATACCTGCGAGGTCACGTTAAAAAGGTATGTAGTATGTAGAAGAAAACCTCCCCTATAATATGAAAATATCAGAAATCATTTCCAGTGGGGATGAAAGGTAGTTTTCCCTGAAAATATTAATTTGGTATTTTAGCTGCTGTGTTGTATTTGAAGAATTTTAATAGAAATACCTGCGAGGTCACGTTAAAAAGGTATGTAGGGGGTAGAGAAAAACCTCCCCTATAATATAAAAATATCAAAAATAATTTCCAGTGATGATGAAAAGTAGTTTTCCCTAAAAATATTAATTTGGTATTTTAGCTGCTGTGTTGTATTTGAAGAATTTTAATAGAAATACCTGCGAGGTCACGTTAAAAAGGTATGTAGTATGTAGAGGAAAACCTCCCCTATGATATGAAAATATCATAAATCATTTCCAGTGGGGATGAAAGGTAGTTTTTCCTGAAATTGTTATATAATTAAAGACTTCTGTAAGATCGACGCCCGAGGTCAGGTTAAAAAGGTATGTAGGGGGTAGATAAAAACCTCCCCTATAATATGAAAATATCAAAAATCATTTCCAGTGGGGATGAAAAGTAATTATCCCTGAAAATATGAATATGTTATTTGGTTGCTGAGTTGTATTTGAAGAATTTTAATAGAAATAGCTTCGAGTTCACGTTAAAAAGGTATGTAGTATGTAGAGGAAAACACTCCCCTATAATATGAAAATATCAGAAATCATTTCCAGTGGGGATAAAAGGTAGTTTTTCCTGAAATTGTTATATTAATAGAAGAATTCTGTAAGATCGACTCCCGAGGTCAGCTTGAAAAGGTATGTAGGGGGTAGAGAAAAACCTCCCCTATAATATAAAAATAACAAAAATAATTTCCAGTGGGGATGAAAAGTAGTTTTCCCTGAAAATATTAATTTGGTATTTTAGCTGCTGTGTTGTATTTGAAGAATTTTAAAGAAAATACCTGCGAGGTCACGTTAAAAAGGTATGTAGTATATAGAGGAAAACCTCCCCTATAATATGAAAATATCAGAAATCATTTCCAGTAGGGATGAAAGGTAGTTTTTCCTGAAATTGTTATATAATAGAAGAATTCTGTAAAATCGACTCCCGAGGTCACGTTAAAAAGGTATGTAGTATGTAGAGAAAAACCTCCCCTATAATATGAAAATATCGGAAATCATTTCCAGTGGGGATGAAAGGTAGTTTTTCCTGAAATTGTTATATAATTAAAGACTTCTGTAAGATCAACGCCCGAGGTCAGGTTAGAAAGGTATGTAGGGGGTAGAGAAAAACCTCCCCTATAATATAAAAATATCAAAAATAATTTCCAGTGGGGATGAAAAGTAGTTTTCCCTGAAAATATTAATTTGGTATTTTAGCTGCTGTGTTGTATTTGAAGAATTTTAATAGAAAATACCTGCGAGGTCACGTTAAAAAGGTATGTAGTATGTAGAGGAAAACCTCCCCTATAATATGAAAATATCAGAAATCATTTCCAGTGGGGATGAAAGGTAGTTTTTCCTGAAATTGTTATATAATAGAAGAATACTGTAAGATCGACTCCCGAGGTCAGGTTGAAAAGGTATGTAGGGGGTAGAGAAAAACCTCCCCTATAATATGAAAATATCAAAAATTATTTCCAGTGGGGATGAAAAGTAGTTTTACCTGAAAATATGAATATGGTATTTGGCTGCTGAGTTGTATTTGAAGAATTTTAATAGAAATACCTTCGAGGTCACGTTAAAAAGGTATGTAGTATGTAAAGGAAAACCTCCCCTATAATATGAAAATATCGGAAATCATTTCCAGTGGGCATGAAAGGTAGTTTTTCCTGAAATTGTTATTTAATTGAAGAATTCTGTAAGATCGACTCCCGAGGTCAGGTTGAAAAGGTATGTAGGGGGTAGAAAAAAACCCCCCTTTAATATAAAAATATCGGAAATCATTTCCAGTGGGTATGATAAGTAGTTTTCCATTATATATATATTTTTACTTGAACTTTTATAGTAAAACAATCTCTACTATTGTGTTGGAGATTGGTGCAGCCTCTGCAGTAATAAATTTCAGCAAGGCACCTATTATTATAATTATTTTATATAAATGGATAAAATAAAATAAAAATCGGCCGCTATATAATTGGCTGCTAACTTCACACATATCTGGCAGCATAAGGGTTTGTTCACACAAGCCAAAAAGAAATGGCTGCTAGAAAATTGGCCGCTAACTTCACACCGGTAAGATTTTGAGCGTTTCCAGATCAGTCACCTCACTCACTTGAGTATTAAGGATTTGTTAATCACGGTTTATTCAGCATAACTCTGGATCTTGACCTCATTTGCAGGTCAAAATTGGCAGAAGGTATGTCCAGGATCATATCTACCGAAATACATAACAGACGGTTTCCGGATCAGTCATAAACTGACTGGTTTTAAAACACCTCCCGGACCTTGTTCTGGATCAGACTAATTGAGGCCACATTAAGAATAATATTTCGTACCCAGCAGATGGTTTCTTTACTAGACAGTAAATCATATGCGGTTAACGCACAAGAAACGGGCAATAAATTGGACGATATATGTATAGCAGCGAGGATTTTAAGTAAACTCATACATAATACAAATTCGTGTTATACTTTTTAAAAAAAAATCTAAACTTTTAAATTGCGGTTGTATTGTATGTCTAATCTATACTAATATTATAAAGCTGAAGAGTTTGTTTATTTGTTTGGTTAAACGCGCTAATCTCAGGAACTACTGGAAAATATATGTTAGTGAGCATTTATTGAGGAAGGCTATAGGCTACATAACATCACGCTACGACCAATAGAAGCGGAGTAACAATGAAAAATGTTGCAAAAACGGGAAAAAATGATTCCTTTTGAGAGCGTAAGCAGCGTAAATGGTTAAAGTTACGCAGACGAAGTTGCGCGAATCAGCTAGTATTAAATAAATATATAAAAATCTGCAATAAAAATTACAGTGTTTACTTTCCTAGGTATAATACTTAGTGAATATTACAGATATTAATGTAATTGTGTTGGTATACGCACCAATGGCTGGTACAACAAACAAGATGGTATGAAACGAAGACTCTTTGCCTTTGTATTAAGGTTCAATTCCCTTTGCTGTCGACAATTGCGTTTGGTCACACGAGCTCCGTCGACAATGCTTCTTACACGTGTATACAAACGTAGGAAAATATATACAATTTAAACAAGAATTACTGGTTAGTTAGAATTAAAATATATGTGTATGTATATACCTATGCAGACGCTGTCGGTGGGAGGAGGTCTCTACAGCTTTGCTATATCCGCCACCATGCACCTAATTTGAATAAATGATGGTTCATCACCCTCATCTAATAATTGAAATGGTTCAATAATGTAGTTTTTATTATTATTGTTAAGGTTAGCTGGTAAAAAGCGGCCCCAGCCTAGTGGTTAAGTCACTGAGCAACTGATAACAAGGTTAAGCAGATGACAACAAGACCGGCCTGGGATGGGTGACGGCTTTATACAACGAGGCTATTTCATCATAAACACCGCAACAAGCTCGCCACTTGTTAGGTATTGCCTCCGAATACCATCGGCGAAATGAGGGTGGGTTAATCCCTCCGCTGGGACCCTGAGACCGTTTAAACGGTTCTCGGGAGCCAAATTGGCACCCGTGATGGTATTTATTTTATTTTTAGCTGGTAGAAAATGCCTAAGGCATTAAGTTCGCCTATGTGTATGATGATGCAATAAAGTATTTTAAATAAATAAAATTGTAATCAAATTAATTTTATTATTGTAAGTTAGCATATTTTTTTGTTATTTTTTTATCGAATAAATACATATTCTGTTCTAATGCAAATGCCAAAACCGTAACCTAGTCATGTTTTAATTTAGTCTGTGAGTTTACCAGTTTTGTGAGGAGCACCGAATTTTCTGCATAAACCTACATAAGTTTTTGCCGCCGTATTAATATACTATACGCGAGGATATGATATGAACGACCAATGGGATCGCTCTATTTTTGAAAACTTTATATATAAATAAACATTTCCTAATAGTAGAATCTTGCGTTTCTAACGTATTGACGCTATGTTAATACTATACAAAAAGTCATAGTAAAGTTTAGTTCAGACTCTATCTTTTAATCTAGATTCAGAATATCATCGGTTTTAGTCCCACCTCTTCCATGGGAATAAAACCTCACCGTCTAGACGTCTTCTGGTACCCAGCAGAAGACGTCTAGGTGGTCTAGAGCGCCGTAAGGCACCCGTGATGGTACTGTGACCGAAGGTATGATTTACTTCACTCTTCGGTCACCGTACCCAATTTAGTACCACTTCAATGCGTTTTTATATATATATATATATATTATTTCTCTTTTAAATTCCCTATAGAATATAATATTCCTATAAAGCTATATAAACTCAAACTATGGGGATTAATCGCGATTTATATTCGTTTTTATATTAAATTAATTAATACAATCACATTTTCATCGTGTGTGCCTCTATTGATCTCTCTTTCGAATCTTTTGTTCCTTCGATTTGTTGTATTTCTTTCACAAATGTCATAAATGCAAAGTGGCGCTTGGTTATTTCAGCCAAGGGATCTGACACGAGAATTTATTAAGTTTAATTACTAGAGACGGTTTTTAAAAGGTCAATTTATCTAGGCAGTTAAAATCGGTGCAAGAGGTATTCCGAAAAGTTTTTGCACCAAATTCTGAACATCTTGGTCGGCCGTTCGAATTTTATGGAAACTATCACGGTGTAACTATAACATGAGTTTTTTCTATAACGTTAAGGCACAATTATATTAATGGTTACCAAATATATTAAGGGCTTTATTTTTGAAAACAGAATATATATTTTTTTTTTCTCTTAATAAAACCTAACATTTCTAACGTGTTAATATGTTATAACGATATATACGCAAAAACTTGTGGTAAAACCTCAGATCAAATACTATGGCAAGTAGAAAAAGTGAGTACAGTAGGGGTGGGTGATTGGATACAATCCGAGTCATGCCTTAACATATGCCTTCCACATGGTGGATCATTTCTTCATATATTTATTATTTAAAGATTAACATATATATTTAAGTTTAATTATATTTACCATTTACCACAAGATGGGCTGACAACCTGAAAAAGATCGCGGGAAGCTGATGGTTACAGGCGGCGCAGAACCGGTCGTTGTGGCGATCCTTGGGGAGGCCTATGCCCAGCAGTCGACGCGTGAAAGGCTGGTATGATGATGATGATATTTTCCATTATACATTTTTATCTATACTAATATTATAAAGAGGAAAGATTTGTATTTTTGTATTTTTGTATGTCTGTAATGAATAAACTCAAAAACTACTGGACCGATTGCAATATTTTTTTCACCATTAGAAAGCTGCATTATTCAGAAGTAACATAGGCTATATAATATCACGCTAGGTCCTATAGTTGTGGAGCAGTAACCAAAAATGTTTTAAAAACGGGGGAAAAGTATCGTTTCTGAGGCCTTCCGTGGCGTGCGCTGATCTTAAGTCCCCCCGTGCGAAGCCGGGACGGGCCGCTAGTTAAGTATATATTTACTTTTATATATATATTTACTTTTAAATCAGTAGAAAAATATTTTTTCCATACTGGAAATATCTAGCGACACGGAGAAGCGTTCATTTTCAATGCGAAATTTTACTTTTAAAGCCTTAATTAAACTATACTTATTTTCGTCTAAGTAACTATAATTACTTTATTCACTCTAAAAAAATACAATAACTTATATAAAAATAAACGTGATAGTACCTAAAAATAACAATACCTAATTACTTATTATAATAAAAGTAAAACAATACCTAAATATAATATGAAGAAAATGTAAAAAAAATGCAACTACGAGTATATTAAATAAAAGAAGAACTTTAAAGGGCCACCACTTTATAAGGTTCCACGTTGAATAGCCAGTGTTATATTTGTATCAAAAAATGCTTATTCTTTGATATAAATTACTCTGGCATTTGGAATCTCTACACTCCAAGAGTATTCGCTCACCAACTAAGTAAACTATGTACCTACCCAGTATCCAGCATACTTGCATCACACCTTGCCTTGGGATCAAAACTTTGCGAGGTCCTTGCGACACTCTGCAGGTGACTTTTATAACAAGACACTTAATTTCAAAAGTTACTTCCATCACCTTAATAGCATTAGGTAAAATACCGGATAATAACATTAGAATACCGGATAAACTGCAAGTTAACATTAACATTACCTATTAAAATAATATTATGAGTAAATACTACATATACCTATCTCCATGTAGCTATGTAGTAGATATGTATGGAAACCTTTTTTTTATGAGGGCCACAAAGAGGATCTACCTACAGTGCCGTGGGCCACAACAACCTTGTTTTGCGTTTTTGAAAAACGAAAAATTTATGTAAATTATACGTAAATACCTAATTTTAATTTAATGGTTAATTTATTTTAATTAAAAAAAAAGTTTCTGAATACATTATTTCATTTGCGCAAATGAAAATACACAAAATTATGTAGATCCAAACAAAGTTAAAAGAATTTGGGCAGATTTTTGAACAGTAAAACTGTTCAAAAAACCGCAAACTGCGCCCACACTTTTTCTGGGTCCGCGCAAGTGTAGTTGTGGTTGACAACTTGACTGCTATGGGCCACTCACACACAAAGGCTCGGTGGACCGCAGGTAAATATCGCTGGTTTAAATAATTTGACCTCACCAGTTTTCTTTTCTATCTCTAATACATAAAACATCACCTTGTCAAAAACGTCTGTCTATCTGTCTGTCCGTTAGGATGCTTATAACTTGAGCAGCATTTTATTCGATTTGTATGTTTTTTTATAATATTTTTTTATGTAGGACATTTCAATCATATTGCTCAGAGACTCTACCGTGATTTTTTGCTTCATTTTAACATAACATTTACTTGAGGAACCGCCAAAAGGATCGCTTTAGTTGACATCAATCGTGCCTGATGGAAAGCAACGATAAGGTGGTAGAGATAGTACGTTTACTCTGTAAAAAAGAGACTACCACCTCGACAATAAATCAATGCTGTACTCACTCGAAAACCGATAAACCCACAGACTAAAACAGAAACATGACCAGGGGTAGTCGGTCAAGTGTCGGTTATGTTACGGTAATATGATGGCAAAAACTTTAAAAGAATCTCAGAAACAATCAATTTCAACTGATCTCTATATTGACTATGGGGACTTTATTCCACCGTCTTTTAAAATATTTTCACAAACAATTTGGTCATAATATAATATAACTTCGTACTTCTGAGGCTTTTGCTTCGTATTAACGGTAGGGTTGGGTAGGGTATTCCGGGCCGAATTAGCGCTAATAAATAAGGTTTAAATTCGTAAACCAAGGAGGACCCTGCGGCACAATTTTTCACTATTCACTATATCACAGCCAATAAAATATAATCCCACTAAAGCCAAATGTTTATTTTTCAAATAAACATTTGGCTATACCATGGGTTTGCGCATTGTAGCAACGTATTTGTTTGCGTATACGTGAGCAACAACCAATAGGGCCGCTTTATTTTTGGTAACAGGATTGAATAAAGCCTCAGGTGTATTTGAAAAATAATGTTATTTTATTGGTTGAGCCCAATCCCTATAAACACAGGTGGATAAAAGCCACATAAAAATCTCTATTTTTTTTGTGGAAAAATGTCACTAACCATGTATTTTATTGGTATTTGGTTATATTGGTTGATCCCTATATTAAACACCGTTAGCAAAAACACATGTTAAAGCTAGTGGTAAGATTATCTATTAAGTGTCTATTAAGTCCATGAATTGGACTTAATAGACACTTAATAGATAATATTCTAAACTATAATGATTGGATTCATTATAGTTTACTAGTAGTTCTTTATTAGGTAAATAATAAGAATTTTAATATTCACCAAGTGTTAAAAGGCGTAACTAATAATATATTCGGTAGTTCTTTTACTTGACACTGATGGCGTGGTAGTGTTAGATGTAGAGTTTGATAAAAATATATTATTATTTTGAAGCTGGATCCTATTTTATATTAAAACAACTTTGTACATATTTGTATAAAGTTTAGAGATAGAGTTATTAGAGTAGGTATAGGTTTTTTTAAGTAATATTATTTATAACTGCTTATTTAATGTTATTCAAATATTCAATAGACGATCTGCGTCATGTTACCGGTATAAATTAAATGCGGTGGACACAGATTTTATTCAAGACTAGTTTCGGAAGAAAAAATATATAATCAAAACCCAAAATATTTTCACCTGCATAAATGACTCCCAGACAATATTCTTATAAAAACAGTTAAAATTGAACCTATTTGGATAAATCTGGGTAGGCAGGTGATAATTATTTTTCCCAATGCTGAATTTTGACAAGTATTTCCCATGAAGGGATTCTTCATACAATGAAGATTTTAAGGGATTCCCACCCATGGCAAACTGTACAGAAAACGTACTAATATTTTTTTGCCATGGGTGGGAATCGAACCCACGTTCTTCGGATATAACGCCAAAGGCGCAACCTACGGAGGATATTATTATTTAAAAAAAGAGCACGTTCATAATGGTATTAAATTTATTGGTATAATTTAGGTCGTTTTTTAAAAAAAAAAATACTGCTGCCGTGGTGGATTTACCAGACTGAGTAGGCTGAGCCTACGGCGAAAATTTATGGCAACTTTTTTTTATAATTTACAGAAATTGAAAAGATTCATATTTATATATCTAAACGTTATTATGCCAACACAAAACAATTAGGTTGTTGGGGTGACATGACCGTTCACTAATAGTCGGATTAATAATAATTGATAATGCTTAGCATTGGCTAAGCATTAGCAATTATTATTAATAAGCATTGGCTTAGGACTGTCAAACTGCATATGAAAAAACTAAATTTTAACAGTTCCAAGCAATGGCTCAGGTTAAGCAGCGACTATTAATCCGACCATGAGTATGGTAGGTGGTCGGTACGGGTGGCAAAAATCGTATAGTCTACTGGCTATCATTCGATCGTCCGGCTAATTTATAGCCTTAAAACTTAACTATTAGAGGAATTTAGGAAAATTTGGTGGTTTCTGATAGTGGTTATAGCCCGGGCCATTTCTCTAAATTATTCACCCAGACATAATTAATATAGTAGTTTATAAGTTTTAAAAAATCCGGTATAGACAGTCTTTTTTAAATAATTATATGTAAACATTGCATACATATGGGCATATACGAGTATAGTCACAAACTAAGCTCTAGTCTAGTACCTACAAAAAAAAACAATACTAAGGGCCGATTCGACTAAAAGAAGGCATAACTTATACTGGGGATAGTAATGTCAAATTCCATACAAATATTTATTCGTAGATTAAATTATTAATACTCATAATAGTTATTTGTATGTGATTTGACATTACTAATCCCGGCATAAGTTATACCCACTTTTGGCTGAATCGGCCCTAATACATATTATATTTTATAAACACCCAGACCAAGTCCAACTGTATAAATATTGTTTTGCCATGAGAGAGAATTGAACCCACGAATTCAATATTAAAGTCAACTCAACTCTGCTGCAGTTAATCACAAATGCTCTTTAGAATTGCAATAGCTGGTTATGAGCCAATAATGACTTCATTGAATAGACGTAAGTAGGTAATATTATAGGAAACAAGATCAATACTAGGTAAATACACTACAAATTATTACATCTTTATAAAATGCGTCATCGTCATTAAAAAGTAATTATTTATTTTTGTTGTAATCAAATTGTGGTTATTAAAGTAAAGTATAAATATTGATTACGTGACCTAATAGACTTTAGTACGTGTACGTACGTGTTATTTCCCAAAAGTTTTTAATAACTCTATAACATAGGCAGATTAAAATGCATACCTTCGTGATTACTAAAGGTATTTTTCTTGATGAAAGTCCATTAATCGTTTAATTAAAATAGTACGTACGTGTGACAAGGTTGGTTAGCTCAAACTACTGGCTCAAAAACTCAAGGTAACACGTTTGGTCCCAAGGAGATTTTCTAAAACTAATATAAAATTCCGCATCCATCTGCTGCTTGTGGGTACAATGGTATTACTGTAAGTCTGCGGCAGAGGGGATATAGCTGCAGGTGGATTCATGATCCGAATTTCTCTTCTTATGTAGTATAGCGAAATGAGGATGGGTTAATCCCTCCGCTGGGACCCTGAGGCCGTTTAAAACGGTTCTCGGGAGCCAAATTGGCACCCGTGATGGTATTTATTTATTTATTATTTATGTAGTATAATGTCTAGCGGATTTCCTCTGCTTTGAAGGTCGATGCAGTGGCGGCGCGGCTGCCGGGTTATGATCCTCAGGGTTGAGAGCGTGGTTGAGCGAGAGGATGGCTGACACATATGTTAAGCCCATGTTCAGGGTTGCTGTGGGGGCCTTGGATCTCCGCTTGGAATGCTTAGTTTAATTATTAAGAGCGGAGGTCTCGCAAAAGTCGTCGGATAAACTGCCGCAGGCATCGAGCCTGCGAGCCAAGCTGTGATCTTTGATTCTGTATCTATTGTACCTACTGTAAAATGGTATATCTGCCTTGGGGTGTTCTATTCAGTAGTATGAGAGTATATTTTCATATGCTATAAGCATTATAAGTCAATAACCACGCTGCTCTAATGATACGGTACGTATGGAACGGAGTTTGTTACTTGTTGGTACCTTATTCTCCGGGGTCGATCATCCCGGAGGCCCCGGGACTTGTGGCCAGTGTTTGCGCCCTGAATGATCTATTTTTCAACTTATATATAATTTATTACTTATACTGGATATATGAGGCATAAACATAGTCTGTGAGGTTGGTCGCCTCGCTGGCACCTTTGTAGGGTAGACAACGATTGTCAGGTCAAAGGAGCCAGCTAACCACCTAGTCTTACACTGGTTCGTTATTTGTAGTGTATCTTCGGTAGGAAGAATGTCCGCCTAACCAAGCGCACACCAAGACCTTAAATACATTTTAACTTTTCATATATGCTTGTCAAAGTTTTTATGAAATAAATATTTTTGACTTTGACCGATTGGTAATATTTTATGTCCATTTCTTTCTTAAATTTAAAGAAAACTATAATAGTGACTTCAGTACTTTTTTTTTTATGGAACAATTATGGCTTTAAATGGAAGAACCACCTAATGAAGGAATGTTTTTAATTTTAACATAACACGGGCTTAAATTTTAATGCTTAAATTCACAAAAAATATTGAGTGTCTTTGAAGTTAGTTAAAATAGGTTTTGTCTCTTTTCCGCATATTTATTTTAACTAAAGTGTTATTCAAGAACTCAATAAGTTGTTTTTATAAATACCGGTATTAAATAGGATGAATAAAATTAACGGCCCTATATACTAATATAATAATTTTATACAATAATATATTTACTTGATTATTTTTAGTTTTAGTTTGATTATTTTTCGAAAAAAAAACTTTTTTTGGTATGAAAAAATAACAGACATCATAATAAAATTAAATTAAATTAAAATTGCTTATAAGTTTGTAAAAACATAATTATTGTCATCGTATAACAGAAACATTTAGGTAGTACTATTTTTTCCGCCATTAATTTGTAAGTAAATTGAATATTTTTATTTCAATATACTTACTTCTTAAATCCCGAATGGAAAATACCCTAATTTTTAATGTTACATCGATCGACGCACAATCTCACGGATGCTTTGGTTTCAACAAAAAAAAAACCTGAAGACGTCATCAGTATTAACTGTTGATTCTATTTTAGGACCAATGCGAACGTATTAAATATTGAAATTATGTTAAATGTATTTTTTTAGACCTTCGTCGTATTTTTGTGGTATTAATAGAATTTGGTTGGTGTATTTATTAAATGTATATTTATACTTATGCAGCGGAAACCAAAGCATATTTTACTCTCTCAAAGGTTAATAGTCAAAAGGAAAATTGCTAAGGCATTATGCTCGCCTATGTTCAATTTTTTACAATAAAGAATTTTCAATTTAAGTAATTCCTATACAGGATGGAAACATTTACTTTCTTATTCGTAAAAACTTTATCAAATTTGAGCGCTTTTGTTAAAATTGTGTTTTAGTTAAGTAGGTAAAATATTTAAAAAATATTTTTATATACGAGTATTTATAAATTTTTATAGTGTTTGTATAGTGTGTACACAGGAATTTCTTTCGAATTTTATATAAATACGAACGGAAGAAACTGACGTGGCCATGGTAATGCAGTTAAGGACACTGCATTTGTAATCGCGAAGTCTGCGTTCTCCTTACAAAAAGATGTGTTTGGTTATTATTTTTATTTTTTTCGAAACCAGAAAAAAAAACTTTGTTAATATTATAATACAAAAATATTTATTACCTACAAGTTCTACAACATAAATATTTTTGCGTACAGCTACCAACATAAAAATAATAATTGAAATTCGATAACAGCCAAGGTAATATTGGAAGTACGTTTGTATGGGCGTCAAGTTGACTATAGAGCCCTAAATTCCTGGAAAACCAATTTATTTTTTTGAAATTACCTTATTCTTAAAATATTTATAAATTATTAAGATTAGATTTTATTTTCTAAAATGTTCACGATAGTCTTTAAAATAGGGTAATTTCGTTTTTTTTTTATCGTAAATATATGCTTCAATTAAATTTAGTTAAGAAATAGTAAAGATGTTAAATAATATCTTCAAACGAATACTCGTAAGTATGTAAAAATACCCTCGCGCTGGCTTTATTATCAAATTAACTGTCCGCTTCGTAAAAGCATCCTTTAAGCAGACTACCGCCTCTTTTAGAAATCGATGCAATAGTCTACAGAAATCGGTAAAACCACAGACTAAAATCTAAACCAGACTAGGATTATATTATTAATAAGACGCAAAAAGGATGCGAGATGTTGTAGCGACATTGCTACGTTCGCTACGACATATATTCCCGTCGTAGCGTTTCCCGATATGGCGTAGCAGTATTAGGGAATATCTTGCGTAGCCGTTCTAATATCCGAATTTTATTTATCTTATACTAATATTATTAAGAGAAAAAATATATTTTGTGTTTGTTCCGGTAAAAACATTTACTACATTATCAGCAAAATGCGTTGTATTTTATTTTGATCCGATTTCTTTAAAATTAAACGAGTGAAACCGTGGGGCGTAACTAGTTCGATATAATAATTACTGATTTACATTTATTTTAGGTATTGATAAAGATTAACTCCGGCGCAGCGTTATAAAAATGTTATTAAGTCCTTGAAGAATACTTTAGTTAAAATTGGGTTTGTCTCTTTTTTTTGTAATAATAATAAATATATCTACGTAAAGATACAAAACCTATTTTAACCAAAGTGATGTTCAAGGACTCAATAGGTTTTTTTTATGAATAAGGCCAAAAGTATACTCATGCTACGATATCTATTCCGTCCCGTCGTAGCGCTTCCCTATACGACGTAGCAGTTTTAGATAAACCGTAGCCCCTCAAATATCGCTATACTATTAATTTTATATTTAAAAATACTATTTAAAATAAGCATATGTGTAATAAAGTTACACCATAATAAATGTACAAATTCTTAGTTATTTTGATTTAAATAAGTTTTTATTATTATTTATTTTTAGTACACTACTTATATATAATAATACATAGTATTTGTTAATAAAATGATTATTAACTGAAAACAAACTTAACTATCTATCGTAATTCTGCAATAAAAAGTTTAATAATCTTCATCATTGCGAGATAACTACAAAACCTAACAAATAAACATGAAGTTTTTGTTGCAAATAATTAAGCTGTGGTCAAAAGGTCATTCGGATCAATGAATCTTGTGTTAAAAATAAGCTGGCAATTTTAAAGGTATGGTGGGTAACCCGAACAGGATGCTGGTCGAGTAGCCTGGACGCTCTTACGCACGCGTGCGATATGATAAAAGCGCGTGGAATGATCGCGCGCCGTCAGTATAGAAGCTACTTGCACGTTGGCAACAGCTCGCGCTGCGTAGCCGCGTCCATTTGTCCTCTTAGCGAGGTCCCTACCGCGTATGCTCCCGCGACTGCCGCGTAGTGTAGTGATCCCTTGGACTGACTGCTTCCAGGTTCTACTCAAGGCTGACGATCAGGTAAGTTCTAAATAAAAATATTTTATTTAGATTTTAATCATGTGATTAAGATCTTAATTTAATTCGGATGAAATAATTTTAATAAAATTTTAGATTGCTTTTTTTTATTGTTGAAAAAAAATATATAATCAATTATTAGATATGTATATTTGCTGAATTTCAGGTTATCTTTAAGTAGGACATTGAGATCACAAGTTACAATGTAGAGATACAAAACTATGCACACCTTATAATAGATAGGCCGAATACCTACTTAAAAATATTACCAAAAAAAGTTTGTAATAATTACAATTTACATTATAATTAAGTATTAATTTATTATGATGACTTTATTTAATACCAACTTTTAAAAAAGTTTTAATATAGGTATTTATTATGGTCCTAAATTCAATCTTTTATTAGGTATATGGTACATTTCAATTTAATTATAATTTATGATATAAGCATTTTTTTCTTATATTTATGCCATATGATTAGTTTCAGTGTCATCAATTTGCATGTAGCAGTTTTCTTCAGGGACCTATAACCTTGTTCTCAATGCCCTATTTTCCCAGAGCGGCGATAATGAATGACATCTTCTATTAACTAATAGCATGACGTACTCTGATCAAAGGTCGAACGATGCAATGAAAACTACAGCAAAAATTATGTAGAAACTGTGTCAATCAAAAACAACTGAGTATTTTTGTTATTTTGCAATTCATTTGCAATAATTGTAAGATTTAATTAACGCTTTAGCATTACATAAAACGAAAAGATTCTTGTGTTGATAATGGTAGTATGCTCAGAATCGTGTGTAGAGTGCTATATTGTGATTTAGTTAGGAATGGAGCTTGGTTTTGAAGCCAAGGATTCGAAAGACTTTAGTATTCAAGTCGCGTGTCCCGCGGAGTTGCGCGGGTGACGTCAGATGGCCACTGACTCGAGATTACCGAGGGGTTATCGAGACATTCCAGACACTGACACTGTGTCATCGGCACTAGAAGTATGTTCTGATAGAAGCGATGTTAGTTTGTCTTCTTACCTTACCAAGGTATTTCGAAAGAACTATTAAACCTTGGAAATTAGGTCAATCATTAGTTTGAAATGCTATTTGTTTACACATTAGCATCCTCTCAATGACGTGTCCTTATGAACTCCATTGAAGGTTTCTGCTGGATGTTGTTGTTGGTATTTGATAATGAGATGTTATACATTTTTATTGTTTGAGTCTGTAACAGTTCAGTTCCTGTAAAATCAGATTTTTGTGCAACCTCAGTGTTTGTATGAAAAATTCGAACTTGATAGGACTATATAGATATGTCTATAGTTTTTAACTGCATATACACAGGCCTAATTTTATTGGTAGCTAACAAGCATCAGTCTGCATATTAGTAACTAATATATGACACCTTTTAAGACTTTTTTTAACTTCCTTTCTCTCTATATTTTATTTTTTGTTTGAATTTATCTTGCACAAAGTAAGTTCATCAGCAAAGAACTAGGATTAGTCTTAAAATTCTAATCTATTAGTTTGTAATGAAGTTCATAATATTGAAGTAGTTATCTACACGATAACGAAGTAGTTCACTACATAATAACGAAATAGTTCTCTACATAATAAAGAAGTAGTTTTGTACATAATAACAAAGTAGTACACTACATAATAACGTGTTCTCTATATTATAACGAAGTAGTTTTCTACACACTTATAAAGTATTTCACTACATAATAACGAAATGATCTCTATATAATAGTCAAATAGTTCTCTATATAATGAAGAAGTGGTTTTATACATAATAACAAAGTAGTTTAATACATAATAACGAAATATTTATCAACATAATAGTAAAATAGTTCACTACATAATAACGAAGTAGTTTTCTACATAATAACGAAGTAGTTCATTAGATAGTTAAGTGGTTCAGTCACTGCGTGTTGTAACTGATAACAAAGTTAAGCAATGACAACAAGACCGCCCTGGGATGGGTGACCCCTTTATACAACGAGGCTGTACCATCATAAAAACTACAAAAAGTTCGCCACTTGTTAGGTGCTGCCTCCGAAATACCATCGGCGAAATGAGGATCGGTTAATCCTCCCTGAGGCCGTTTCAACGGTTCTCAGGAGCCAAAAAGACACCCGTGATGATTTTTTATTTTTCAATAGATAATAACGAAATAGTTCTCTACATAATAGAGGTTCCTACATAATAACGAAGTAGTTTTCTACATAATAATACATAAATAGTTATCTACATAATTATATAATTGGCACAATATTTTACCATAGTAGGTAAGTATATTTTACCGACTAAAAAAAGGTACATGTACGAGTATTTATCGACCCCATTCTCGGACTTTGTAGGTCTTACCAACAAGTAGATTGCCGTGCTCCAGTTATAATAATAAATACATTTATTAGCAATATAAAAAAATATAATCGTTTTTCTTTTGTTTATGTATATTTTAGGTTATCCTTTTTGTAATTTATTTAAATTAATTTGTTTTTATTTTATTAAATAAAATTATTTATATATTAATAATATAACATATAATAAAATAACGCAATTCGAGACAAATACTAATGTAAGAATTTTGTAGGCAAGTGTAGGAATGTCGTATTGTTTTAACAACGATTTTGACAGCCAAACCATAAATTTCGTATTGTGTACTTTGACATTTTTAACTTGCTGATGTTGCAATTGTCAACAAGGTGTGGTTTGTAAAAAAATCTTATCGGTCTTATCATCGTTGTCTAGATAGAGTCTAAATGTCATAGTTGGAATCCCTTCACACTAAAATTGGATCATCATGATAAAATTTGGGACAAGAAAGTTATTCTACTGTCATATTTCTGAACTAACAGTGTCATAATTGTTGTAAAATAGTGACAAACAATATTTTTATTTACATTATAAACTTGAATCTTTAATACAAATTAATAATAAAAAATAAGTAAACCTACATTAAAAATAAACTAAATTAAATTAAAATATTCAAACTTGAATACCCACTTTGTAACAATAAATTGTGATTTTAAAATTCTCACTCATGGCAAAGCAAAATTAGTATGTTTTTTCTGGACAATTTAGCCTGGGTGTTTATAAAATATAGTATGTATGTCCGATAGCTTAGTTTAAGACCAGAGTAATATGTGTATAAGTGTCCTTCACATTATATTCGTAGATTTTGGAAGTCTGGCCAATAAAAATTAAAAGAAATAGTTCTCACTATTATATTTAGATTAGATTTAATCTTATCTCGTAATAAAAATAAATTTTAATCCTAATAATTAGAAATTTAGATATTAATTTTCATACCATATCAGGGGCAGCGTCAAATTCAAATAAAAAAACGTTTAAATTGTCGTTGTACTGCTACTGATTAAACGTTTAAGTAGGTACCTATAGTTCGTTTTTCGAAACTGTTTACCTAATTCCATTTTCGAATTTCCATTCTACAAATTAAAGAATAGAATCAAGGAATTGACAGCGATTTAGAGAACATTTACCTAATATTTATTGTTTATTTTATTTAGATTCTTCCATATATTTAATGAATATCTCAACAAAGAAAAACATAGCTATATTTTTAAGCTTTAAATTACCTACGTTTTAAAATATGATTCTTGAATGATAATGATGATTATTGCCAATAAAAAACCGAGTGGAAATATTAAGAAAAACAATAAATAATTGCCTCAAAAACAAACAGTTTTTTCTGATAGAGCCTTCTCCCATTGACGTCAAAACATTGATTTGTCGGAGTGAAATTCCACTGCCTAGGCCAATATTTTATTATATTTTTTACATCTCGCCTATTAGGTAATTAATTAGCTATAAAATATATTATTATTTTATTAAATCATTTTATTATAAATAGAATGAACAGAAACACAAACGAAGTTGCCCATACAAGTTTTTTGGCTTCAACAATTTATGAATAAACATGATTTAGATAAATAAGATTTTTTAAATTTAATTAATTTAAATTTGTTTTTGGAAGGACCGCTTTTTGTAGGTATATTATTAAAGTAGTACTTTTTATAATTGAGTACTGTATAAAGCTATATTTCCTTTTTTTAAAAATATTAACTAGTTATATACGTGGTGGCCGAGTTGGTTAGACCTTGGACTTAAAAACACTTAGGTCCCTGGTTCGAATCCCGGTGTGTACCAATGAGTTTTTAATTAAAAAAATTATGTACATTTCTTTGACAACGCCGCTATAGTGCCTCGGAGAGTACGTTAAGCTGTCGGTCCCGGTTTCACTATACCAACTTGTGAAACTGTTTATAGATGGGTTATTGAGTCTATTTAAAAAACATCGCGACGAGCTAGCCACTTGTTCGGTGTAGACTCAACCATCGGCTACGACGAGGTGGGATTAAAAAACCCTCCGCTGGGTACCCTGGGGCCGTCTAGGCGGTCTCGGGCGCCGTAAGGCACCCGTGATGATATATGTACATATATATATATATATATATATATATATATTAACTAGTTTTACATCTTAAACAGTCTTGTTTTTGTTATTCGTAGGTAAGTTTTATATGCATATATTGTTTATGTTATTTATTATATTGTTAATTATTTTTTGTAAGTAACTTATACTATTATTTAGGCAAATATTATTGAATACATAATTATATATAATTGTTACCTAATTAGGCACGTAATTAGTGAAATAATGACAATGACGTGCCATTCACTAATCTACGTGTCTTAATTTTATATTATTAATCATAATAATATGAAGGAAGTTACACACAAACTAAGCTCTAGGCATGTACTATGTGTACCAGAAACAACGATAATAATACATATTATTTTTTATAAACCAGACCATGACAAACTGTACAGAAAAACGTACTATACGTGATGGACGAGTACCGTAGACCTTTTTTTTTTGTTCGGTCTTCTCATATATTTGAGAAGGTAAAGGTCTGGACCATAGACCTAAAACTATATTACACTTTAGGTCCCCGGTTCAAACTCCGTTGTTTACCAATGAGTTTTTTATTCATTTATTAAATATGAATTTAGTTTTTCAACCCTTCTACTTTTACCATACAAACTTGTAAAACTGTTTTTATAAAAGTTAGTAATTGGGGCTTAGCATATCCACAATCATTATAGTTTGACAGTCGATAAAATAAAGTTTATGAATGAACATTTATCCATAAAATCGATATGTATTGATTTTGTCGATTTATCGTGCCTAAAAATCCTGTTGTGCTAAGGCCCATTGTATTATTATTGACAGTAGGTAAACCTATTTAATGTGTGCAAAATTTACCTACTGTCAATAATGTAGTCATCTAGAACTTAACATTAAGTGTGATATCAGAGTTGCACCAAGGTGTCTGTTAAAGTTATTGTAACGATTAAAGTTAAAAATGGCGTCGTATGTACCAGCTATCATTCGAATTTCAAAATAAAACTGTTACATTCGACGCCATTTTTAACTTTAATCGTTTTTTTTATTTTTTATTGGGGCACGGCATGTGACTTTGTATCTACCTGGTGAGCAGACCTACAAAGGCCATGAATAGGGTCAATCAATAATTGTTCTTAAACAAAATGTATCGCTCCCACTATGCCGGCTTAATGTTGCGATTACGAAATGGGTGGCGACAAATTGCATTACGAGTATATTTTAATATACTCGCTGCCTTATTGTCAATTCAACAAATTTCGTAACCGCACCCTGAAAGGAGACTACCTCTTCGACAATAAATCAATGCAGTAGTCTCCTGAAAACCGGTGAACCCACAGACTAAAACCGAAACATGACTAGATCACTTGACGGTTTTTGCATCTGTATGCGGTGGTAACGAAACCGTTACTATAACTTTAACGAACACTTTGGTACAACTGGAGCTAAGTCGACGTAATAATCAACAAATTAATGTAAATAACAGATAATTAACAATCAAACGTTAATTGATAGCCCGACCGCGACAGATGACATTTTTTATTGTAATTTACGAATCTTCAATGTGTGCTGATTACGTGTGAACACGGTCTTATTATTATTAAAACCATTTTAGTTTTTTGCTGTTTATTAAAACAAAAAATTAAAACTTCAAGTAAAAACTTGTTAAGTTGAATACTGGTAAATATAGTTACTAAAGCGGTGCCAGCAACTTCGTGTGCCGACCACTTTATTCTTAATCTAACTATACTTAATAAAAATAAATTTAAATAAAACATTTAGGTCTTCTGATGCTGCGCATGTGCCCAAAATGCAGCCGGAAAAACATAATTTTACATGTTTGTCTCCAGATGCATCAGTTAACAATTTTAATTTTTTTTAAAGATAAGACCCGGTCCCGATTCTACAAATTATATTTGACAACACCGCTCAACGTCTTGGCGGACAGCACTTTAAGCTGTCGGTCCTAGGTTCACTATAACAACTTGGGGATGATACAACTTGTAGATCGAGACCAACTTGCCACTTCTTTGATGTATAAAACCTCTTTACTAGGTACCCTGAGGCCGTCTGTAGTCTCTGAATATTTATGTTCCTAAAATGAAAAAATAGGCCAAATTAAACCTTAATTAATTAAGTTCTTGAATAAGATGAAGAAGTTCTATCCTCGTTTCGTTTCTATAAACTTTGTGGCCTAGGAGTCATAAACCCTTGACAATTCATCGAACCAGCATCTGGCTAGCGAGAACTAGTGAAGACAATTTTGCAGAATTGCTATTTTAGAAGTCTAGATCATACCCATCCATACTTCAATAGTGGATGAAGTATGTAAGATAAATGTAAAAGCATATAGTGTTTTCATTACATGATCCGTTCGGGTCTCTTTCCGAATTCTTTCTTCTTGATCACTCCTTTAACAATTTTACCAATAGGCTGTATTAGTTTTTTAATTGTTAATATAGTATCGTTTAAATTGAAAACATATAGTGAATACTTTTAGCTGCCCACCATACTAAGTGTAGAAGTAACTTCGTAATAAGTAATAACGGTGACATTGTGGATCCTTGAGTGCATTATAAGTGTTTTTAAATGACTATGTAGCGTGGAGGGAGGATGGATTAGCATGGGTCCTCTCGTGTCACGTCCGCTGCGACCTCGGGCGCGTCCACGCCTGCAAGCAAATGTTTACATTTGTGCCGGTGACGCTTCCCCCGCGGCCGCCGATCAGTTGCAAAATGATCGCAGCCGAATCGAGTTCAGGGTCATCTCGAAGCCTCCGGGTGTTGCGTAACCTTACCCGCTGCCATTTCACCGGCACCCACTCCCCGACAATCATATCCATCATTGCCGACAAATGCTCATTATTTAATTAGATGGATGGAAGGCCACTTCGCTAGGCTATTTTCATTGCCACTGCCAAATGTAAAAGGCGTTAAGTGATCTTGCAGGTTTTTCGGCAATAGGTAGATATTACAGTGATACCCCAGGGGCTCTACCAGGAGGTTTTGTAGCTTTATTTTTGATAAAGCAAAATCTTTTGTTAGAGTATTTTTTAAATATATGCTGATTTTTTTGTTGAAATTGACCTTTTGCAAGATATTTAAATAGTAATGGCTTTCAAATATGATATGGTCACCCAGAGCGTCGTAATTGAAGGTCCCGTTAATTACCGTGATTCGGCCTTGCATCATGCGCGTAGTTCGGTGTATATTGTTGCAATGTACGTGCAGAAACCTGGGAGCACCACAGATAATATAGCCGGTTAGAAAGCTAAGTTGTGCATGGTCGTACTACGATGTAATAATCAGAGATCTGATTATCTATTATATATGCTCTCCGTGGATTCATCATGCAATTCTAGGTCATCATGGGGAAAGGAGGTAAAAGTGAAGTGATCTGTGACTTGTAATCGGAAGCTAGGTTTAAAAGCCTTTCTGATATCAACACTTGACTTTTCCTACGTTGGTCACCCTCTCTTAAATTTTTGCCCCAATTTTTCCCTTTCTAGTAATTTCGTTTATATTAGATTAAATTGCTGGTGTGGTAATATTTTATTTGTAATTTATTCAGTATTTCAATGCAAGTTTTAATAGTTAAAGTAAGTCAATAAGCTATTCTACATAAGATGCCAATAAAAAAAGTAGGCACGCACTATTATGATTTGAGACAATAGGTGCACTCTACATACTTACAAATCTTTAGGCAGCACTCGTTTTCTTGTTCTCGCTCTACTTTCCGAGAGCATGATTACGTACCGCTTTCCACATTCATGCTGTCCATACGTTCAATTAATTTAATCCACGTTTTTGGTTTATTGAATAGGTTTTAATCCATAAAAAACTACTTATTACAAAACCTACCAATTCAAATAAATACTTAATATGTAAATCTCAAAAAGCCCAGCCTATAGAAAAGCTGATTAAATAATATCCAATAAAACATAATATTATATTGATTTTCAGGGTTCCGTATATTTTAAAGAAAATATCTTAGGGTCACTAAATACCCTCTGTGTGTAATCCCTGTGTTTACTATACAGATTAGAACGATATATTGAAAACAGATTAAAGTAGAAAAATTAAATTTGGAATAGAAGTAGATTTTTTAGTGCCCTATCGGGATTTTTTTAAAATAAATACAATTTTTTGATGAATAAAGGGAAAACCAAATGATTACGGAAAAAAACAATAATCGTGCTGTGGGAAACAATGTTTGTAAGGACCACACCATCATAAATTAAATTACTAGAAACGGTTTTAAAATTCAACTTTATGCAGTGGAAGACTGTGCAAGAGGAATTCCAGCAAAGTATTTGCATCGCCTATTGAAGGATCTTGGCCTTCCACGAAACTTTCATGGAACGTGTTTCCAAGATGGCGCTAACAGGATCATAATATAGTATTTGGTTGAGTAGAAAGGGTATTGAACACAGTGCAAGTATTCCGGGAACGCTGCAGTTCATTTCCCTGCCTTCCAACCACGCAATGGACCCAGCGGGAGTATCCATGGAACATTGTTCCTTTCTCTTCTAAAAAATTTTTTTTAAATATAAATTAGTTTTTTTATAAAAGTTATTTAAGAGCGTGCTAATAATTTATTTGTATCTACACTATTTTAAAGATCTTCTCTGCCACTAGTAGAACCACTAGTTACTCACTAAAAATTAGGTTTTTATTCTACGGAAACCTTAGCGGAAATATCAATCGCTCATAACCGTTTTTTCATATGACTGACTGCAGATTTCTCCACTTTGATTAACCTTTGTCAAATAAAAGTTGTAAAATATATTTTGCATTTGTATAAAACCAATAAAATCAATATCTTTGTAAAAAAAATGCTAATGAGGTATATTTTATACAAATATCACGGAATGAATGTGGGATACAGTCACATATATTATAGGACAATTAAAAAACACGCAACCAGATCATACAATACAATTATATACAAAATAAAATGCTGGAGTGCATCAATGTATCAAATAGGTTACTACGTTAACTGATATATTTTAAAGAAAAACAAACTTTTACCAGGATTTTCTTAGGGTAGGAGTCTTCTATAACTATTCTAGGTAAACAGACCATTTTCGCCCCTATACAGGTGCAAAAACTGTTAATTGACCTAGTCTTGCTTCGGTTTTAGTCTGTAGGTAATGGTTTTCAGGAGCCTGCTACGTTGATAAACCCTATTTACGTCCGCGTCGCTAATTTTTTTTTATTTGGAATGTAATGACGACATATTCTTTGGCGACGCATTCTGTAGCTTTACCATGAATATATCGCTAATAACAATAGTTAAGAATTAACTCATAAGACAGGGTTATTTAAAAAAATAAAGCGATCCTATTGGTTGATTCCTATATATAGTTACTAGCGACTATAGTTATCACAGTTAGCAAAAAACTTATGGTAGAATGCATTGATTTGATATTAACTTCACTTTTTGTTTTGTTGTCATCTTCTCTTCTTTAAAAGGGCTATCTAGGCCTTAAGGCACTTCCCTATTATTATATATTTCCATGAGCGAGTACCGGAAACGGTTGCTAACTCTATTACCTACAATGTATAATATAAATGATAATTCTGCGGAAACAAAATTAGCAAATTAATTATTATTCTGTGAATGGTTTTGCCTTGACTGGGATTCGAACCCACTCTAGAGATAACGCCAATACCACTGCACCACCCAGTCTAACTTAACTAGTGTTAAATGGTGCACTCTAGCCTAACTACACGGTTTGCAGATACGGTTAATCAAGTCACATGAGAGTAGCGTGTTTTGCTTTCACGTCGAACGTTGTTAGTTCTATGCAAGTATTCATCGAAAGTTATTTTCAATTACAAAACGGATTTTTGTCGCATAAAATCGTGCAGGCACGCGCCTAGTTACAGTGTCAATGCCAAATGCTGTAAACTGGCCTATGAGCAGCCACTGTAACTATTTATACGTGCCATGCCATTTTTGTGAGTAGTTATAATAATAACGTGTAATAGAAAACTATAATTTATAAGTTGCGAAAGAAGCAATGAAACTCATTTTAGTGGAGTCACTTGCTGGTTAAAAAAACACGTTTAACGATTATTTTTTTTCCCTCAAGTTGCCTCCATGGTCATGGTTACCCCTGTTGTATCCGGAGATCGTGGGTTTGATTTATAATAATTATGAAGAATATATATATTGATTAGAATAAATATGTACGTTTTTACAGCTTGCGGTACACATATATATTACAAACCTAGGGCCTAATTTGTAACCAGGGTAATATTTGTGAAATGTCCCGTATATTATAAATATGTTATACTATAAGTAGGTCTTAACTGAAACCATACCTGAAAACCCATACCTAAAATACACAGGCATTTTCTCTCATATCAAGGATTAGGAGATTTATAATGTTTATACATAGCATAGCTAATATATATCATATAATAATGTGTTTATTATACCCGCCAAGGCAAACTATAGAAATTTTTTACTAATTTAATGCCTTGGGTGGAAATCAAACTCACGGTCTCCGGATGCAATGAAAATAGTGTAACCACTAGACCATCACATGTAGGTGGTCAATTGACTCTACATTTCATCAAAATTAAACAGAAATATATATGGAAAAATTGTTTAATTTGATCAATAGAGCGTTATATTTAAGTTACGTTTAAGTACAACCTTAAAAGTCACCATGTTATATAATATTTTCTTTAAAAAACTATTAATATTTCTGTTTAATTTTGATGAAATGTAGAGTCAATCGATTTTGTGGTTACACCATTGCCATTGTCATTGTATCCGGTGATCGTGAATTTGATTTCCATTAATAAGATTTTCTGTAGTTTGCCTTGGCGTGGATGTTTATTAAATACTCGTTGTTTTTGGTATACCATATTAAATTATCTTAATAATATTTTTATTTTATTAACCTTGAATGTATTTATACATAAATTATATAAACCTTACTTTTAACGTCATAAGCAAGCATGCTAACCTCTTAACAAGTGTTTAATTAAATTAAAAGCTTAAAAAACGAACCTCGAAATATAGGTAATAACCGGTCAGAAATAAAATATGTATTTGTAGTTATTAACTCGTATGTAAGACCGGACTGTATTCAAGACCGCAACCTTTAGGCCTCTGACCTTACTTTTTGCCTCTACTTTTCGTTCGATATTTGACAACTGCGAATTCAATATTCGTTTGTTTAATCGCGTTTTAAACAAGTAATTGATATCCGTTCGGAAGTATTATATTTCCAATCTAAAATCAATATTATTAAAAAAATCTTTTACACCAATAAGTGTGTCAGCTAGCCTTATCTAATAATACATGATGTACCCATCTTACCATCTACCCCATACAGAGGCTCTACCATGGGTTTGCGCATTGTAGAAACGTAACGTATACGTACATAAATACGTTACGTTACTTACGTTTCTACAATGCGCAAACCCATGGTAGAGCCTCCGAATAAAAGTAATTATTCTGTTGATGATACGCAGAAATATTTTGTTAATTATACTTTACAATTATATTATTTTATAAGTTATACAGGTGACCTTGAAAAGTTGTACTTTGGGCTTTACTGATCAAATCAAAATATTTTTCCTTTGGAACCATGCGTCGCAAATGAAATAAAAATGGGTTCTCTATACAAACTAGTAATGTTAAAATAAGCAATTTTAATTTATTCTGAAACAAATAAAGTGTGTTAGATGTGTTTCTTATTAGTAAGGTAAAATATAAAAATTTAAGCTATAAAACTATCAAATATTTCGCCTCTCTTTGGAACGGCACGGCGTCATCATTTTGCTGGACAAGTGTAACATTTTATTAAATTGCGAGACATGCTTCCATGGGAAAAGTTTTAAGGTCTATGTTCCGCTTAAGCTGAACTATTTCCCATACAAATTGTAGTTAACTTAAACGTAAAGAAATAGTTAGAAAATTCACACTATGGTATAGTGAAACTAAATACTAAAAATAAGCTAAGGTTAGAGTTTAAAGTAGTATTTAACTATATATACAATCATATCTGATTCAAACTTATTTTAAAAGAATTGGAGCCTTCTGCAGCCTTCTGTTTTTTTTTTTTCAAAATCCTGATATTAATTTGAAATTAAGTACAGTAGCTCACTGTATGATTGTATTAGTTTATTTTGAGTACTTAGTTTCACTATACCAACTTGTGAAACTGTTTATTGATGGGTGATTGAGTCTATCCAAACATCGATACTCATACTATCGGCTACGACGAAGTGGAATTTAAAAACCCCTTAGCTGGGTACCCTGGGGGCGTCTAGGCGGTCTCGGGCGCCATAAGGCACCCGTGATGATATACGATCTATAGCCAAACAATAAGGCATAGAATTGTCTCTTCATCTTTAGGTTCAGTGTACTGCGCACGCATTTATAGTACGTAAATCAAGATCACTGGTTGATTGAAATTATAATCACGATCGCGGCGAGGGCATTTATTGCCTAATAACATTCAGTACAACACTATAGAGTATAACAAATTATTCTACTATTGCGTACTTTTCTATTTTATTGTCAAACTTTTTTTGTGTATACATTATTATTATTTACTATCTGATGTCCGCAAAGTGGGGGCGTGTTATTTATAAGTTACATGCGGCACGTGGCACTAAGAGGTGTTTTACTACATTTTAATATCTATATTAAAATGATTTTTATGGAATAAATGCTACTCCCAATAAAAGTTTCTATCTTTCAAGAAAGATAGATATAAATTTATGAAAGAGAACTTAAGAATCATATCTTTCCTATACCTTTTTTCTTCGATTTAGAATCCAATAATGGAATTGTTAAGTCAACACACAAACGAACAAACAAACCGATGAACAGTCAAACGAAAACTTTTTAGTTATTTATCGCGTCTTTCAGTACTGTTTTTTGCAAAAACTCGCGGATTTTTTTTTTATATTGTATAGATAAGTGCTTACTTAATAGTTATTTTTTTCATATGGTAAGTTATAATTAATAAATCATCTACGTAGGTTAGGATGACGAAATTGTTTTATTTTCACAAAAGGTGAGACTCTAGTGTCTGTGTGTATGCCCGCCATAACCATATATCTATTTATCTCGAGAACTACTGG
Source organism: Monopis laevigella (assembly GCA_947458855.1). NCBI lineage: Eukaryota > Metazoa > Arthropoda > Insecta > Lepidoptera > Tineidae > Monopis > Monopis laevigella. The sequence continues at coordinate 16,381,567 of OX381589.1, forward strand.
TTCATTTTACTTGAAAATTGGAATGTTTTAGAACTTGTTGACTCATGTATGTATATATCCAAAATGACACAAGTCAAAGAAGGTCATCAACTTTTCTTATATTAAATAAATATATTTTTTTAATATTTAATTTGGCGGTTTATTATAATCAAATATGTGCGAAAAATGGCCATCACCTTATCTCCGAAGTTTGCGGATTAATATTTATGAAAACACAACTCAAGTATGAACGAAAAATTATTATGATATTCCTATCTCGGACTAACCACTTCGTATAATCAGGATAGAACTTCACTTCAGGTTTATTTTCATAAAATTTAATTTATTAGCTCATTTATATACAGGGTGAATTTGAATGGGTGTCATTTGGGCTAATATGACGTTCTACTGATCAATACAAACCACTTTTCCCATGGTGTCGTAAATGAAAAAAAAAAATGCCTTCTTCATACAAACTAGTAAAGTTAAAATTACCATTTTGTATGGGTAAGCCATATTTTTTTTTTCATTTGCGACACATGGTTCCGTGGGAAAAGTTATTCGTATTGATCAGTAGAACGTCATATTAGCCCAAAGTACACCCATTCAAATTCACCCTGTATACCATCACGGGTGCCTTACGGCGGCGCCCGAAACCGCCTAGACCGCCTCGTGGTACCCGGCGGGGGGTTTCTAATCCCACCTCGTCGTAGCCGATGGCATGAGTCTACACCGAACAAGTGGCTAGCTCGTCGCGATGTTTTGAATAGACTTAATAACCCATTTATAAACAGTTTCACAAGTTAGTATAGTGAAACCGTTTATAGATGGGTTATTGAGTCTAATCAAACATCACGACGAGCTAGCCTTGTTCGGTGTAGACTTATACCATCGGCTACGACGAGGTGGGATTAAAAACCCCTCCGAAGAGTACCCTGAGGCTATCTAGACGGCCTCGGGCGCCGTAAGGCATTGTAAAATACAAGTAACAAAGTGCGTATGAAGATAAAAAATAGATCACTATTATTACAACCTTTAATGAATTGAGAAAACAAAACCTGCCATATTTATAATCCGGACTGTATTAAGTAAATAAGAAAATATTTACACATAAATTACGACGAATCGATCATTATTTACTTCTCATTGTGCCAGAGACCGATGATCTCACTTTAGTTTAATCATGTATCCTTTATTTATTTTGAGTTTAGATATTTCCTGCTAAATGTATTACAGAATTATATGGATCTACCAAAATTGTAATATGTAGGTATGGAAAATTCCTAAATCCTGGTCTAACTAATTGTGCTGTAATTTATTGTATTAGAACCTATGTCATACTGAAGACTGTAGTTATAGCACACTTAGGATAAAATAAATATCATCACGGGTTACAAGCGTACACATTGGTGACCAGAGCAATATGTATAAATTGTCCTACATATTTAATTATTTAAATATATGTGGTGGCCTAGTTGGTTAGACCTTGGACTTAAAAACACTTAGGTCCATGGTTCGAATCCCGGTGTGTACCAATGAGTTTTTAATTAAAAAAAATATGTACATTTGTTTGACAACACCACTATAGTGCCTCGGAGAGCACGTTAAGCTGTCGGTCCCGGTTTCACTATACCACCTTGTGAAACTGTTTACAGATGGGTTATTGTTCGGTGTAGGCTCATACCATCGGCTACGACGAGGTGGGATTAACATCACTCCGCTGGGTACTCTGGGGCCGTCTAGGCGGTCTCGGGCGCCGTAAGGCACCCGTGATGATACATATATGGTTAATCTCGGGAAAAAAGCCTAGGGAAAAAAGTGGTCCCAACCTAGTGAAAAAAGAGGCCCCAGCTTAGTGGGTTAAGTCACTGCGCAACTGATAGCAAGGTTAGCAGATGACAACAAGGCCGGACCTGGAATGGTTTTTTTTTTTTTTTTTTTTTTTTGACTGACTAATACAGGGAGCCTGAGGGGCTTTATCTGTTTCCAACGGTGGCGTGGCTGCGAGATTCGCTAGCCGCACCTGGGATGGGTAACCGCTTTATACAACGAGGCTATACTATCTTAAGCAACAAGCTCGCCACTTGTTAGGTTTTGCCTCCGAATACCATCGGCGAAATGAGGACGGGTTAATAGCCTCCGTTGGGTACCCTGAGGCCGTTTAAACGGTTCTCGTGAGCTAAAAAGGCACCCGTGACGGTATTTATTTATTTATTATTTTAAACAAATGTTTGACAACTAGAAATTCATTATTTAATAGAATAGCCATACTGAAAGTATGCTCCGCGGAACCCTAGGACTTAACCCTCTTTTTCATATGGTCATAAAAGTCTAAAGGGGTTGTAGAGAAAATAAAATATTTTAACATAGAGTAATGAGTTTTTGATAATTTTAGGTCTCCGTCAATTATTTCGCTTTCTCATATAAAGTTAAGAATCGCTGCTTCATACGATATTACGAGTATCTTGAAGTGGTTTAAAATATAGTAATATTATTATAGTCCAGTCCATCCATAGTATTGTCTATTTTATTCGATATGCATTAATTAATAATAAAAAATACAATGTATATCTAATTACTCTGTCTATTTATAGTTTTTTATTACCTTAAGTATATTATTATTATTTTAATATTATTACAGTATATGGAGTTAATTTATTCTTATAGTGTTTATCTCCTTTGTGTCTATGTTCCGCGGTGCTCTTGATCTTTTATTTATATCCACTAGAGGGCGCTGTTGAGCGACTCCCTTTAGAATTACAATACTTCTGGGGCTTTCCATAGGACACTATTTTTATGAATCACTGAATATTAAAATTTCCTTTTAAGTACTGATGATTGTTTTATTAAAATCGGGTTTTTTTTATTATTGGCATCTTGACATGTGACTTTGTATCTACATGTTGGTAAGCAGCTCTACAAAGTCCGTGGATGGGGTCGATGAAGGAAGTGTTATTTAACATCATTGATCGCTGTGCCGACTAAATAATGCGGTTACAAAAAGGGCGTCAAAGACAAAGTTACATTACGAGTCTACTTTAATAACCGCAGTACATTATCATCAATTTAACCGGCCGTTTCGGAACCGCACTCTGAAGGGAGACTACCACAAACAAAGACAAGAAATCGATGTATGTTGTTTAATGTAAAAATGTATGTACATTTGTTTAACAACACCACTATAGTGCCTCGGAGAGCACGTTTAGCTGTCGGTCCCAGTTTCACTATACCAACTTGTGAAACGGTTTATAGATGGGTTATTGAGTCTATTCTACACTTGTTCGATGTAGATTTTTACCATCGGCTACGACAAGGTGGAATTAAAACCCCTCCGCTGGGTACCCTGAGGCCGTCTAGGTGGTCTAGGGCGCCGTAAAGCACCCGTGATGATTTTTATTTATAGTCTCCTGAAAACCTGTAAACCCACAGGCTTAAACCAAAGGTTTTACTACAGAAAAATGTACTAATATTTATTTGATATGGGTAGGAATCAACCCACGTCATTCCGATACATCACCAAAGGCGCAACCACTAGTCTACGAAGGTAGCCGTATGCACAGACCTACTGTCTATATGGTCGTAAGCACAGTCTTATAACTCTGTGATCGTACGGAGTATAGTTGTGTTGTAAAAATAAACCAAAGTAACTAGTTAGTTATTGTTCTTTATTTTTTGTATAGTTTTTGTTTGATTTTTGCTCTCGTATTTTATATTAAATTAAATGTATGAAACAAAATCTTACTACTTTGATTGACATATGATCATATCACACTTTATTAATGAAAACTTTATATACGTATAAAATAGAAAACGACTGGTTCTTTTAGATATTAAAGTTGTGTTGTTTTATATTTACAACACAACTATACTTAAGAACGGCCCCTAAACTATGCAATGCCTGCATAGGGGTCTTTACATTGTTTAATCCGGCCCTATATGTGTCATTACATAGGTAGGTATATCAACCTAAATCAATAGGGCAGCCTAGATGTACTTTTTTTAACTACATATGTTAAGTATTTATACATATAAGAATTGTAAATAATAAAAAAACTGTACATTGATCTGATTAAAAAAAAAACCAGATGAACTATAAATAGGCTAGTGAACAATTAATTTATTATTTTAGAATTCGTGTATGTTGGTTAGACGGGTATTACTTAAAACCTACTGGACATATTTATATGGCTTTTTTTGTTGAATAGCTATTATTTCTGTGGTTAAAATAAGGTACCTACATTATATTTCGATGTAGAGGGCTGTTTATGTTTTAAGAGACTCTTAAGAAAAGTTAAATAAATTTATGATAAAAATATTAAGTATATAAAAACTTTTGATTTTTTTAACTTTTTGAGATTTTTTTTGTTTAAAGATAACTGATATACTCGTAATTTATGATGTGCATAATAAATTACATGTAAGTTACATTCACTTGTTTACTGCTCTAATTATCCCGAAATTATAACTGTTAGAGAATTTCACACAGCACAGTGAAATTAAAATTTATATAAATATTATTTAAGCTCCATATTTGTGTTTACCAGAAACAATGATACCAAATACATATTATACTTTATAAACTCCTAGACCATGGCAAACTGTACAGAAAAACGTACCAATATATTTTTGCCATGGGTGGGAATCGACCCACGACTTCCTGATACAACGCCAAAGGCGCAACCACTAGTCTACAGATGCGGTTTTGTATTATAGTTTGCCTGAAGACGCCCTAACCAGACGAAATATAGCAAATAGGTACTTATTATAATATTTTGGTGTTATTTCTGTACCTATTAATTGGTATAAAAATGGTAAAGCAGCTACTACAAATTAATAATAATAATAAATGTAATACCTACTATTATTTTATTATTAATAAATTAAGTATCTAAATAAACCCATGTATAAATATGGGTTATTGAGTATATCCAAACATCGCGACGAGCTACACACTACACACTTACACTTGTTCATACCATCAGCTACGACGTGTAGACTCATACCATCGGCTACGACGAGGTGAGATTAAAAACCCCTCCGCTAGGTATCCTGAGGCTGTCTAGGCGGTCTCGGGCGCTGTAAGTCACCCGTGATGATATACCTAAATAATAATATATAAGTATCTAAATATAGTATTTTAGTAGTTTGTTTTTATCTATTTTTAGGTACTGTAGAACAGGAACTTACTATTACTGTTCATATTGTACAATTAATCAAATTAAAATAAACTAATCTATCAACAGGTCATTTGCATACCAAATTAAAATTTAATAACTTTGCGGAAATATACCTTTAATTTGAGGCTGTATTATATTGGAAAAAAAAACAAAATTACATCACATAAATATGTAAGTATACACTTAAACATTCAATCGCCAAGATCTATACTTCCGCCCTTTTAATATATAATTTATATTTTATATTTTTCCTGGTGACGATTCGTTTTAATAATGTTTGTATATAAAGAAGGATAAATACACTATGTAAACATACACTAAAGTATTAATGTAGGTATGCCGTATAGATAATTTCAAGTTCATTAAATCCCCTGTGGCTAGCTGCGTAAAGGTCATAAACGCCCTCAAACCGTTTGTGTATTTTTTATTAGACGGAAAATGCTTACAAACTTAATAGCATAGAATTTAGCTTATACTTTTTTTGAATAAATATCTTGTGTTCTCTAACAAGGTTTGTTTTTCCATTAAGTAATTTGGTAACTAAAGTCGGCATAATAGAAGCCGAAGGTCTACAAGATGATATAAGAGATGATAACAAGTGGCTAACTCGTCGCAATGTTTGGATAGACTTATCTATAAACAGTTTCACAAGTTGGTATGACCGACAGCTTAACATGCTCTCTGAGGCACTATAGTGGGTTTGTCAAACCAATGTACTTTTTTATTTTTTATTAAAAAAAAAACCTCATTGGTACTCACCGGGGTTTGAACCGGGAACCTAAAAACTATAGAGTTTTCAAGTCTGAGGTCAAAACCACTCGGCCACTACGTATGTCTTTTATGTTGTAGGTATATTTTTTTATTAACTACATTCATTTGCACAATTATGTATTAATACTATGTATTACTATATAACATCTTATCTTACGCTAATCAATGTCATAACATGACACTATAAATAGTTAAACAATAACGTTGATTTAATAGGTATAGAGTCATTAAAGTTTTGCAAATTTAACAAATGAAATCATAATGACCTCATTACATCTAACAAAATATATTTATTATACCAAAAAATACAGCATTGTGATTGTGACTCAATGAACCCTATATACATCGGAAGGATTATGTACTAGATTTTTTAGCTCTAACTGTGTTTGCTATAGTCGCATGTAACTATACAGAGTTAACAGCCAACAAGACAGGTTTATTAATAAAAAATAAGCCACCTATTGCTTTTTCTCTATCTAAAGTTACTAGCGACTGTAGTGTACACAGTTAGCACAAACTCCTGTAGCTCTACTACAAGTTTTCGTAAACTATTTCTACTATAGTCACTATAAGGTTTTTTTTTAAGATAAAATGCAATAAAAAAAATCGTGGGCGGGATTCGAACCCATGATCTTCGCTTAAATTATCCTGATAAGGAATTTATAAAAATGCATAAATATTAAATACTGAAAAAAGTAAAAACAAAAAACATACTCCTCTGCCATCTAGTATTAGGAACTAGGACTTCTAACTTCACTCATAGAGTTATTAGAAGAAAAGCTAATAGAGGCCGTCTGTGTAAAGTGACTGGAACCTGGTTGGCTCAGTGGTTGAGAGCCTTGCCGCGAAAGCGAGGTTCGTGGGTTCGAGTCCCGCCCCCCAGGTTTTTTTTCATTGCATTTCATCTTGGGTGACCGCTTTATACAACGAAGCTATACCATCATAAACACCGCAACAAGCTTGCCACTTGTTAGGTGTTGCCTCCGAATACCATTGGCGAAATAAGGACGGGTTAATCCCTCCGCTGGGTACCCTGAGGCCGTTATTACGGTTCTCGGGAGCCAAAAAAGGCACCCGTGATGATATATATATACATATAGGGTAGAAAATAAAGATACCTAACACTATTAATAATTTACAGTTATTAAACTACTTGTAAAACAAATATGTAAGTATCATAAAATAAAATATAGGTAGTTTATTATAGTTTGTTTATAGTTTAATGAAGTGGAACAGGGGAAAATTAATTATACGTATACTACGTATAATTAATTCCCCTGTTCCACTCATTTTAATTAATACATTCTTACAAAGTAACTTAGAAAACTGTTATCTTCTGTTATATATATAAAAAGTACCACATAAAATGTTTAAATGTGTTCAATAAGATAAAAACATTTTTTTTTTACATTTAAATAAATAATCTCAGTTATAGTCTCTACATGATGATTATTTGCGGGTATCCCGAGGACTACAACGGTTGTTTTTATTATATTTTTCAAATTAAATTTTATAGAATATTATTGTGCAAAAGTGTACAAAATTTGTAGAATAAGCATTCATAGTGATCTTAAGTGTGAGAAGTATAGCATATACGTAGTGATCTCAGCGAATCCCTTTATCTTGGTTTAAATGGCGGTACCTATTTTACTGGTGATATTTTCCTCCTTCACTTCACTATACCGTTTGCATATGGTCATGTGGCCATTCCTAATTCTAACCTAGTCATTTCTCTATTCCTTTCCATCCTATAACCCTACTTTAATTTTATACTCAAAAAAAAATCTACCCGCAATGTGTCATTGCCAAAATGCACGCGTAGAGGCCATTAATATAAGTTAATAATAATAGTCTCTACATTAGTAAAGATATAATTTATATTGCTTACAATTTTCATAAATAAATAATGTTTTTACGTTCTTTATAACAGGAACTCCAAGTTCAATATTTAAAAGATTGTCAAACAATCTCTACTCTCTATAAGAGACTTGACAAAAATGACATCATTTCTTAGGTATGAATTGTGTATTCAGATGAACTTAATGAGCTTGTATTTACTTTACGTACCTACTTTATCTATTTACCTTTATTGCTTAAACATACATAATACTATATAATTATTGATAACACGATAATAATTATAGCTTATTATTGACTTCTATGAACAAATAATTTACCTTATGTTTTAACATAAACTGATACTGCGAATAAAATCAAAACACCAAGACTGTTATTTTATAATAATCGTAAATAAAAATCGCTGTCGCATAATAAAATACGTGTATATTAGCATTCCTAGTGTTAATTTCCATTTTTTCCCCGTTATATAAGAATTCGATGCGGATTTACAGATTTGCCACCATTTAAATTTTGTCGCTAGTGACTATTCGAATTTTGCCTTCTTTTTACCACACCCATAGCAAACGATCAAGTCATACCCGCAACCAAATTTTTTGTGTGGACATAATAACATTTAGATATATCAATATGAATCTTTTCAATTTCTGTAGAATAAACAGAAATAAAAGAGCCCCTAAATCTGCCGCTCTAGGTCCTTGTCAGCCTGTTGGGAAATCTGCCACCGGTAAATGTTAAGTATTCTTTTAAAAATGGTTATATCACTAATATTCAACATATTAACGGATCTAAGAAAAAAACTACAAGGGGTTTTTAATCCCACCTCGTCGTAGCCGATGGTATGAATCTACACCGAACAAGTGACTACCTTGTCGCGATGTTTGGATAGACTCAATAACCCATCTAGTTTCACAATTTGATATAATGAAACTGGGAACGACAGCTTAACGTGCTCTCCGAGGCACTATAGTGGTGTTATTAAACAAATGTGTTACATATTTTTTTAGATTAAGACTCATTGTATTTAAGTCTAAGTTCTAACCAACTCGGTGTATTTAAAAATGTATTGTACCTAAGTGTATTTAAGTCTAAGTTCTAACCAACTCGGCCACCACGTATATAAATATTAATAATTCAAAGTCAACATGTTATTTTTATCTCTGACCCAATAGATAAAAAATGCAAAAGAAAATAAACGCTCATCCATAATAATCCACTATCAAAGATATTGCAGACAATATTGCTTACATAAAATTTATGAATTCGAATCCATAAATTTATAGTAAATTCGAATTATATATCTACAAATTCGTCACATGACAGGTGACTGATAAAAACTGATAACATATCGTATCGATTCCCTCTCCAATGTTATCAATCACAAATCATCCATAAGCTTCGACCCTATTTCTCTTGCTTTTTGTATACCTATACACTAGCATAATTTTCATTATTGTTACTTATTATGGCTCCCATCATTATTCCCCATTAATTCTGATCCTGTCTTTTGTATGCAAATATTAGTGTATCTTTCCCCAATTCGTGATCACCCTTCTACAGTTCGCCTATCTTCAACCGATCCGTGTACTCTTTTACAATTTATCTACTCTATGTGAACATTTTTTATCCTACATAGTCTCTAAACATCAATGCTTTTTTAAGTTGTTTACAACTTTAGTTTGTGCACTATCTTACTACATAATATGGTAAGATAGTCCACAGTATGGTAAAATAAAGTGTCAAAAGTAAAGTTGTTTATTGAGCTATGAAAAAAACATTAGTTGAAACTTAGCAATCAGAATGGGAGAACGTGTAGAATATACAAATATTACTTAAAAATAAAACAACTAAATTAAAATACTTACGTAAAAAACCTATGTAAATGACCTATAAATTCAAAATATTATCTAGAATTGTCCCATGCGGCATAGTGCCCAAAATGCTGGCGGCATTACCCCTTTGTATAATTAAGATAATTTGCTGGAAAAAAAATGCCGCAGCTTTAGGGTCACACAATATACAATGTTTTTCGAATCTTTAGAAAGCTGATCGACGAATTGACTAAATATTTAGTAATGTTTTCATAAATTAGATATTTACAAATGTCATTCTGCCAGTTCACCCATTTGAAGGTAATATTTTGGTTAAACTCGGGTTAAGGAAGTACTTTTGTTGATTTCTATTGTTATCTCAATTATTTAACTGAAAGAATCAACTTTAGATAGGTATAAAATGTGTGATCATTAATAAAAATAACTCTTTTGATTTATCAGCAGCTATGAATTCTTTAAGAGCCAAAGTAACATTTCAAGCTACGTTTCTTGGATGGATAGTTTCACAATTGCTTTCAAGTAGCTGTAATTATTAAGAAACAGAATCATAAATCTTATGAAATAACTCACCACCATTATCGTCATTAGATCAGTGAGGAAATCTAACGCCCGTCAACTCATTGTCCTTCTGAAGCAACAGAATTGTCGACAATGGAGGAAAAAATCATTTATGCTAAAATTGTTCTGTTTAATCAGATTATCCGTGATTTCTAAGGTCACTTAGGTACCTCAATTGTATTTTGTATAGTTCCCAAACGAATGCATCTATCGTGGATAGAGGAGAAATAGTTAACTACTGTAAAGTGAACCTTCAGACCAAACAAAGCATTTCCAGCTAAAACAATGAAATAACAACAGCTAATTTCCAGTAATTATACGCATTCTTCAACTTCAAATGACCGCTTATATTCTCTATAGACTTGCTTGGTAGACTATTATAGTCACATGTGACATTACCAACCTTGAATAAAGCATTTTTTAATACTCAGCGTTACATTTATTTTCGTAATTTCTTAGCAATTATTCGTACTTACTGTATCCAATATTATGCGATCTAAAGTGTGTCTGGGGTGGAACTAGCGTTAATGGACAAAATCATCCCAATTTGATATGATTTTTGAAAAACAATACCTACATCCGACAGTTTTGTTTTATACCTATTTGTTTTCTAAATATGCACTTATATTAATGATTGTTATTTTAGGAGACATAGGAGACATTTAGTTTGAAAGTCTATATAACTAAGTGGTAGTTATTACATTATTACTAGTGATTGGAAATTCGGGTGCAATTATACCCAATGAGCCTGATATGAAAATATTAAAAAAATATTCAGTAAGGCATTTTTTTCTCGGGATAAAATTAAGTCGAGCTCCTGTCAACCGCCGAGCATTATCTCTCTATGGTTCATAGAGACCTTTGCCTTCTCCATATTTGAGAAAATCGAAAAAAAAATGGCTCTACTAAAAATCATTATTTAATTATATTCATTGTCGATATAATTAAAGATTGATCTTTTAGTAGAGCCATAGGATATAGCTCGGCGGTTGACAGGAGCTCGGTGCAGATATTGCATAAGGCGACGTGCAGCCAATGACCCAGTTGGGCCGGTGTACACGGGCATAGATAACAGAAGGTAGAGAGCGGCTTGATCGTACTGTTGGTACTGTATAAAATATAATAGCATATTCCTGACGGGGTAAAATTGCGATTGCGAAGTGATTGCGTAGTTATTTATGAGGGTTTAACCATTGCCAATAATATATAGAGAAAAAGAACGAAAGATATGGCTTCTACAAATTACGCGTAATTGTGCCAATATTAAGTAGGTAGTTTTAAACTTCTCACACGACCACTACGATTGCCTATTCTATAAAATCAGTATATTTTAGCACAATAATGTACTTCGGGTTACCCTCAAATAGTTAGGTTGTATTTGAATGTAGAATCAGGACCACACCTCAAGTCCTGTGACTAAAACTGGAACTAAAAATTTGTCTTTTAGTTTGACAAAAGTAGCTACAAAGCTACAAAAGCGCCACGGCTATCGCACTTGAGTGGTAGTTCCGAAGTTTCGACTCTAGTCCCATTCTCCATTTCTATAATAATGTAATATTAATATTGCGAACTCTATTAGTGAAGATTATAATCTCTATGGTGCACATCAAGAAAAACACTTGTGCTTGGGTACATTCTTTGTATTTGCATACATTTCTGCTTCTTAATTAATACACGCTATAAAGTTATTATCACGCTATGTCCATTGCGGGTAGCCGCAGTGCCATAAAAATGTTCTCTACTTTAGGGATAAAAATTGCACTGTATTAGTAAGAAGTTTTTGGGACTTTGTATCCTCTTGGTGTTAAGCAGACCTAATATTACCTACTAAATTATATTAACCAGCAGAATGAAACATTTAACCACACATCCGATTTTCTAGGTTTTTTTTAAATAAAGATGGTCTCTAGCAAGGCATTAGTATAATAGAAGTAAATACTTTTTAGCTATATACTTACGTTATGTAATATAAAAATTTTATCATGTTTTCGGGAGACTACTGCGTCGATATCTTATGATAGTTTCCTTTCAGGGTGGCGGTTACGAAACAGGCGATTGATTTGACGATAAAGCAGCGAGGACATTAAAATAGACTAGTAATGCAAATACATCTTAACCGCCAGCCATTTCTTAACCGCATTATTTAGCCGGCATAGTGAGAGCGACCAATATTGTTAAACAACAATGTATTGATCGGCCATTCATGGACTTTGTAGGTTAGCTTACCATCAGGAATACAAAGTCATATGCCGTGTTCCAATTAAAATTAAAATAAATAATAAGACTCTGAATGAATGAATGAGTGAATGAATGAATATTTATTTGCATAATTCAGAGTTTACAGAGCAAAAAATTCAGTTTCATCAGAATTTACCCATGAGGCGTGCAAAATCATTATTAAATATCGATGTCAGGAAAAAAACATTAAATTACAAATATAAACTACTTTTCGAATAAATTTAAAGTTCGAATTTAGATTCGAATTCTATAATAAAAAAAGGAGTAGGATAGTTGCACCATAATATGAACGTGCTCCCATAAATGAACACCAAAATATTTTTGCATGTAATAAGAATACCGTAAAAAACTACTGTGTTGGCATCTTAATTTTATATTTTCTTTTTTTCTTTTCTTTTTTTTTAAGACAATTTACACAAATTGCTCTGGTCACAAACTAAGCTCTAGGCTTGTACTATGTGTACCAGAAGCAACGATATAATACATATTATATTTTATAAACACCCAGACCTTGACAAACTGTACAGAAAAAACGTACTAACTTTTTTGCCATGGGTGGGAATCGAACCCACGACCTCCGGATACAACGCCAAAGGCGCAACCACTAGTCTACGGAGGCTGTTTTTTCTTACTTAAGTTAATATAAAAGTAAGGTATGGTAGTTTTTACGTTACATTTATTATATGCAAAAACATTTAGGTGTTCATTAATGGGAATAACTTCATATTATGGTACAACCCTAGGTACCTATATTTTTAACATCTCATAGAAAACGGTGTAGGTAATGCACCACCTAAAAATATCACACTGCGTAATCGAGTTTAAAACCGCATTATGATTTTCACCTGCAACTCAACGAAACGGGGTCGCAGCCACATAGCCATTACAATTTGGCCAAGAACCGAAATGTAGTACAATCCTAGAGTGGTTTCGTCATAGCCGGTGCATATTAACCCCATATGAAGTGTTCACTAAACAAGACATCACGTAAACATGTCACGACGGTAGCTCAATCATCATTACCCTCCACTCACTACGAGTATTTCACACAAATTTTATAGAGAAATAATAGAGATGTGGAACTTTAGTTTAGTAAGATTTTTTGCATCGGCAGTTTCAAAGTATATTTGGTTTGGTTTATACATTAATTAAATAGTTTCCTGATTCCCATGCTAGGAAGTTATACAAAGAAAAAAAGAGGCTATATTTAAATATTTTTTTACAGCCTAAACTTCGGCATAACCATCACATCAGTAGACAGTAACATACGTGGGAGCAAGACTGTCTACACATACAGCATTCCAAATAATGCATATGCCGTTTTATATTAAATATTATTATACACGTCAATGAAGTATTATTTTAAAGCGAATAACTTTTTTTATGTTTAATCTGTACGAATTGCAATATCTGTTAACCCAAATTTATTTTAAAATGCTATCATAATTGCCTATACGCGATTAAATTATTGATTCTAATGATGACACACAGTTTAAATTTAAATTATTTTGTTATTTTAATAGGAAAAAATGTCTCTACTACGTGTTTGTAGAAGACTTATAAAAACGGACGTGCTAAATTGATGCTCATATATTGCTTGTTGCAATAAAAGGGCACGTTCTAGCGTAAACCGAGGTTAAATAAAGTGTTGCCCAATTTACACAACAAAAAAATAGGTGCCTACATCAGTAGGTAGTTTATATTATTTTATTATAAAATAAATAAATAAATACCATACGTGGTGGCCTAGTTGGTTAGACCTTGGACTTAAAAACACTAAGGTCCCTGGTTCGAATCCCGGTGTGTACCAATGAGTTTTTAATTAAAAAATTTATGTACATTTGTTTGACAACACCACTATAGTGCCTCGGAGAGCACGTTAAGCTGTCGGTCCTGGTTTAACTATACCAACTTGTGAAACTGTTTATAGATGGGTTATTGAGTCTATCCAAAACATCGCGACGAGCTAGCCACTTGTTCGGTGAAGACTCATACCATCGGCTACGACGAGGTGGGATTAAAACCCCTCCGCTGGGTACCCTGGGGCCGTCTAGGCGGTCTCGGGCGCCGTAAGGCACCCGTGAAGATATATATATATAAATACCATCACGGGTGCCAATTTGTGCACCAATGTTGTAAGATTTTTTGCATCGGCAGTTTCAAAGTATATTTGGTTTGGTTTATACATTAATTAAATAGTTTCCTGATTTCCATGCTAGGAAGTTATACAAAGAAAAAAAGAGGCTATATTTAAATATTTTTTTACAGCCTAAACTTCGGCATAACCATCACATCAGTAGACAGTAACATACGTGGGAGCAAGACTGTCTACACATACAGCATTCCAAATAATGCATATGCCGTTTTATATTAAATATTATTATACACGTCAATGAAGTATTATTTTAAAGCGAATAACTTTTTTTATGTTTAATCTGTACGAATTGCAATATCTGTTAACCCAAATTTATTTTAAAATGCTATCATAATTGCCTATACGCGATTAAATTATTGATTCTAATGATGACACACAGTTTAAATTTAAATTATTTTGTTATTTTAATAGGAAAAAATGTCTCTACTACGTGTTTGTAGAAGACTTATAAAAACGGACGTGCTAAATTGATGCTCATATATTGCTTGTTGCAATAAAAGGGCACGTTCTAGCGTAAACCGAGGTTAAATAACGTGTTGCCCAATTTACACAACAAAAAAATAGGTGCCTACATCAGTAGGTAGTTTATATTATTTTATTATAAAATAAATAAATAAATACCATACGTGGTGGCCTAGTTGGTTAGACCTTGGACTTAAAAACACTAAGGTCCCTGGTTCGAATCCCGGTGTGTACCAATGAGTTTTTAATTAAAAAATTTATGTACATTTGTTTGACAACACCACTATAGTGCCTCGGAGAGCACGTTAAGCTGTCGGTCCTGGTTTAACTATACCAACTTGTGAAACTGTTTATAGATGGGTTATTGAGTCTATCCAAAACATCGCGACGAGCTAGCCACTTGTTCGGTGAAGACTCATACCATCGGCTACGACGAGGTGGGATTAAAACCCCTCCGCTGGGTACCCTGGGGCCGTCTAGGCGGTCTCGGGCGCCGTAAGGCACCCGTGAAGATATATATATATAAATACCATCACGGGTGCCAATTTGGCTCCCGTGAACCGTTTAAATGGCCTCAGGGTCCCCCTCATTTCGCCGATGGTATTCGGAGGCAACACCTAACAAGCGGCGAGCTTGTTGCGGTGTTTATGATGAAATAGCCTCGTTGTATAAAGCGGTCACCCATCCCAGGCCGGTCTTGTTGTCATCTGCTTAACCTTGTTATCAGTTGCGCAGTGACTTAACCACTAGGCTGGGGCCGCGTTTTTATTATAGAGCATGATAATCTAGTATTTAATAAATTCCATTTTCAACCACCTTTTATATATACATGGCGACTTTGAAAGGATGTACTTTGGGTTAATATTTCATTTGCGACACATGGTTCCATGGGAAAATTTCTTCGATTTGATCAGCAGAACCTCATATTAGCCCAAAATACATCCTTTCAAATTCACCCTGTATATATTTTATCTTACCACCAGTTTATTTTTGTCTTTGTCTTTTAGGGTGCCGTTACGAAACAGGCGATATGAAATAACTAGTGAAGCGTAGAACTGCTAATGTTTTAGCTAATTGCAGCTAAAACTAATAATGACACATGTTGTTGTGACGGAATATTATAAAAAATAGAATTCGAAAAATGTTGTCTTGTTTTGTACGAGCTTTAGATATAAAATGTATTAACACTGCGACCATCAAACTCGCTTACGTCATAATATATAAATGTAGCATATAAATAAAGTGTTATTCGAGGCCTCAGTAAGTTTTTTTATGAATAAGGCCAGTAGGGTTAATTTCCAATCACTTTGATCGGGAAAAAAACTTGAATGTAAAAATTGAGATAGATTTTAATTAGTTAATAATTCTTAATTTAAAATATTTTGTTAACTTAAAATTAAGTAAAATCTAAGATATAATTAAGTGCTAAGGTTTCTGCTTAAAGACACTTTGACAATCGATTCGAGCTTTCGCACTTACTAGTATTACTCGACTACTGTTTGTATTATACCAAATATATATATTTGTTTCTAATAATATAATACAAAAATATTTATTACCCACAAAAGAAATATTTTTACGTACAATTACCAACATAAAAATAATAATTGAACTTTGACTAACAGCCAAGTTGTAATATTGGAAGTTCGTTTGTAGGTGTATGTATTTAAGGGCTCTGCAGTCATCTTGACTGCAGAGCCCTTAAGTACATACACATATGATTTATTGTTGAGGATCATAAGTGCGTGCTAATCGCACTTGACCGATTTTTTATCACCTATTGCGTACTTTGTTTGACCTTTGATTGCTACATCTGATTCTTCTTCATTTTCGACAAGTATACTATTATATACTTACTAAGCATCATATAATAATACTATATTTAGGTGGGAGGCAGATCTCTATACTTCGTTAGGCCACCGAGCTGTTTCGTTACCACCGCCCATACAAATGCAAAAGCCGTCAATTGAACTAGTCACATTTTGGTTTTAATCTGTGGGTTTACCAGTTTTCAGCAGACTAATGCATCGAGGTCTTGTAGAGGTGGTAGTCTCCTGTGCGGTTACAAAACGGGCAGTTAATTTGACGATAAAACAACGGGTATACTCGTAATGCAAATTCGTTTTTGTCGCAGTTCATTTCGTAACCGCATCATTTAGCCGGCCTATATTGTTTATTCTACGCTCCTCTGGAACTCACTCAAACATAATAAGAATATTATATCTATACTAATATTATAAAGAGAGAAAAAAAAATGTTTGTTCTAAATTTGCACGTCTTGTATTAAACAAAATATTTCATCATATTTTGAGAACAGCTTAGTCCAAAGTCCCATCGTGGTCTACATTTATTAAACACTTGTTTTATATCAGAACCAGTTTCAAAAGCTGTCCATCCAGTATGTAGGTAGGCACAAAAAATAAATAATAAAATGAAATTTATGTAGGTATGTAGATGATTTATTTTATTATTTTTGAAACTAGGTATTATTATTTTTTAACTTTTTCTGATTCCACAAAAAGAACTGATTAGTATTAATTTATTTTGGTGGAACCAGAAGAGCGAGAAAATATGTTATAAGTACCTAGATACTTTTTTTTATAACCGCATTTATGACGGTCAACTCATTAGCGGATTTACAGATTTGTACCAGTAGGAGATTAAAATGCCACCAGAGAAGAACTATACAAGTACACCAGAGGCACTACCATGGGTTTGCGCATTGTAGCAACGTAACGTATTTGTAAACGTATACGTGAGCAACAACCAATATGGCTCTTTATTTTTGGTAACAGGATTGAATAAAGCAATCCTATTGGTTGTTGCTCACGTATACGTATACAAAGACGTTACATTGCTGCAATGCGCAAACCCATGGTAGAGCCTCAGTATACCTACTATACAAATTATGCCGCTTCTACCACTTAGCGAATGGTAATGTCACTCCCGCGACCAAATTGTATTTGTGGACATACATTACATTTAGATAAAAAATGAATATTACTGTAAGATATTTTATTTAAAAGCGGCCCCAGCCTAGTGGTTAAGTCACTGCGCAACTGATAACAAGGTTAAGCAGATGACAACAAGGCCGGCCTGGGATGGGTGACCGCTTTATACAACGAGGCTATTTCATCATAAACACCGCAACAAGCTCGCCACTTGTTAGGTGTTGCCTCCGAATACCATCGGCGAAATGAGGGTTAATCTCTCCGCTGGGACCCTGAGGCCGTTAAAACGGTTCTCGGGAGCCAAATAGGCACCCGTGATGGTATTTTTTTTTTTTTTATTTTTTTTTTTTTTTTTTTTTAATGTTGTTTGTTCCCTTTATATAAATAAAAAGTTTCCGCCCTTAAAATCTGCCGTCCCAGACTCCAGCCTACTCAGCCTGCTGGGAAATCCGTCATTGGATTAACCCCATTCTTATATAATCAAAAATGATAGGTATTTAGGGGTGACTGTTTGTGAAGTTTTACAGGCATGACTATTAATTTATAAAAAATAAATACCATCACGGGTGCCTATTTGGCTCCCGAGAACCGTTTAAACGGCCTCATGGTAACCAGCGGAGAGATTAACCCGTCCTCATTTTGCCCGATGGTATTCGAAGGGAACATCTAACAAGTGGCGAGCTTGTTGTAAAAAGTGGTCGCCCATCCCAGGCCTGCCTTGTTGTCATCTTCTTAACCTTGCTATCAGTTGCGCAGTGACTTAATCACTAGTCTGGGGCTTTTTATTTTAAAGATTTGATTAAAATACAATTGCTGCGATTTACTTACATATTAGTTAGAGTGGTCACTAGGATTAGAATTTACGGACTGTAATTTTATGTAGTATAAGTTAGAAGTTTCTAGCATGTCAAAAACCTACTATTTAAGAGAACAGTATCTACATTATAGTTTGTGTTTGGGGCTTATAAAATCTGGAGCAAGTGGCTTGCTAATCTTGATTCTAAAACTACGTGTAAATAATTGACTAACGCCTGACGTGTAGATGGCAAATTAAAGTCTTCTTACGTACAAAACGCAAACATGTTTTTAATCTTATTTAAACTTTTTATGGTTCCAAATTACCTATCTTACAAAGGACCTTATGTTGAAAAATTATAACTCCTCTTTCTTCCACCGATTAAATAAAATGGAGATTGTAAGTGTAAAGAACAATCAAACTTAGTAACATTTTTGAGGAAAATTTTTTTTTCAGGCATAGGCGATTCGAGTTTTCGAAGATATTCCTTAATCTAAGACGTAGGTAATTGTCGTATTATTTTTTTTGATGATTGATTGATTATAGTAAAAAAA
Organism: Monopis laevigella; assembly: GCA_947458855.1. NCBI lineage: Eukaryota > Metazoa > Arthropoda > Insecta > Lepidoptera > Tineidae > Monopis > Monopis laevigella. Next base: position 16,400,897 of record OX381589.1, read on the forward strand.
ATTGTAGGTACCTAGACTCAAGTCTTGCGAATTGCGACTAAAACGAACAAAAAAATTGTCTTGTCGTTTGACAGAAGTGTAAGCGCTACTGCTATCGGACTTGCGTAGTGGTTGAGACTTTCGACTCTATGTAGTGTTGCAAAATTATTGATTTCCCAAAAAAAAGTTTTTATAAACTTTCAAAAAATCGTAATTACATTTATCTTACCTATAATTATATTAAAAATCGTTTAAAAAAGGTTTTAATATCCTATTTATATCTTTAAATTAGAGTGTAGTTGACTGTACCTATAATAAATAAATCCGACCATGTTTAGCTTGAACTAAATGAATAATAATTTAATTACCTTGAAATATATTATTGATTAAAATTTGTTAAAAAAATTACTAATATTTTATAATGTATATCCGGAAACATATTAATCATTATTTCATTAAAAAATCATTATTAATTTATGTAAATTTGTTATAAATTGTAATACAAAGGCTTCGTTATTTTCTTTTAATGACGATCTATAAAATATTACTAATAATATTATAGTGGTAAGATAAATTGTACGTTTAGATAAAATACAATACTACCCCAAAAAGTATTTTATTTTACCTATAAAATCTAGATTATTATTTATTAACTTCTATAAAAACAAATCTAACATACTCGTAATTCCAATATTCTCAATAAAACTTTACATAATTAATTTAAGTAAATATAGGTATAATTAGGAATCAGATAAACATAATATATTAAGGCTATTATAGGTATCTACGTAAAGAAGTTCGAAAAAAATAAGATTTAGTTAAAATATATAATAAGTACCTACGACCACCAGCAATAAACATGATATTATATAATCCGTGGCCTCTACTTAATATATTAACTAGTTTATTAACATTCAGATTGTATATTTCTAATGAATGCAAATAAACAACATCCAAGTTCAATTTCATTGAAACATTCTGAGGTCAACAACGTTTCAATTATAGTCGTTATCTGCTCATGATTATTATTTTCGTACAAATTACCTACAATACCTACGTTTTATTTCCAATTGCTTTACTGGAGGTGTGGGGATTTTCCGTTTTAAATATACTTACTTAGTTTTTATACAAATTACTACGATTAAAAAACTTTTAATAACGTTGATTTGTTCATATCCTGTTTTAAATCAATACCTATAATGATAATTTGGATTGACTATTTTTTTCCATATTTATTTAGTAGAAATTGCTTAGACATACTTTTATTAAATACTTATTATACTTAGCACGGGCGTAGCCAGCGGAGAGGATACAAACCCCCCGAAATGTATAAAATAAGATAAAATTTACCACGGGCGTAGGTAGGTGGTGTTAGACATTAAAACCCTCCACGAAACGTAAAAAAGGGTAGCGAAGCTTGAACCCCCTCACGATACGAAAATTTTGCTACGACCGTGTTACTTAGATAAAAATATTAAACTGAGTTTGGTAATTCAAAAATAAATATTAATAGATTACAGTAAAATATATAAATCTGTATCTGTAGGTACTAAATATATAAATATTTAGTACCTACAGATGCTTTGTTTAAAAAAAATACTAATGGTAATGTTATATTGGTACGTGTTTGCTTTTATATTTTACTAGCTGTAATCCGCGGTTTCGCCCAGCTTTTAACTTAAAATAAATCGGATCGAAAGTACAGAAGAAATAATAGTACAATCGAAACTTAAATACACCCTACGTTACTCGCCGATAATGTACCTTTCTATGTAGGTATAAGTGTTTTTTTTTATCGGTTCAGGTGGGCAATTCTCGCGCTTTCGACATTCATCTCTATTCGAGATTTTAAAACGTAAAATGACTAAATATGCCATTTTTCGTTCAAAAATATCGAACATTAAACGAAATAAATAATAAATATTAATTAACAAATAATAAATATACAAATATTGAACGAAAAATTACATATTTAGTCATTTTTCGTTTAAAAATCTCGAATCGAGATGAATGTCGAAAGCGCGAGAATTGCCCACCAGTATAGTTTTTAAGTTTATCTCAAACAAACAATCAAATCTTTTCTCTTAATAATATTAGTATAGATATAGAAGTTTAAGTATTTACTCGTACCTACCTAGGTATAATACTAATAAATAATTTATTTTCCTTTTCAGATATAAAGCCTCTGAGTAACGCTTCTTTGCCCCGGCGACATATGTTGTTTTAAAAGGTGAGTTAAATTATTTTGAATCCTTGACATAAGTAATACTATAGTGCTCCCCGTTATTACCTCATTATAATACTTACTCGTGGATACTTTATCTTTTATTCATATAAAACTTAAACCTAGTATTTATTCCAGTATGTATAATTTATATCTAACAAGTATCTAATAAACTGAATAAGAATACCTATATGTCTTACGGCTTCAGTTGTAATAATATATTTACGGATCGATCTTTCAAAATATTTTAAATATATATATAATATGTATTATATCGTTGCTTCTGGTACACATAGTACAAGTCTAGAACTTGTGACCAAAGCAATATGTGTAAATTGTCCTACATATTATTATTATTATTATTTCAACCATCCTAAGCGGTAATTCTTTACAATTAAAGTTGATTTAAATATAATGACAACACAGAGTTCAATTATATAAAAAACTCTTTTAACTTTTAACTTCTTTTATCATAATTTATCCTAAAAATATTAAAATAAGTTCTATACTTACGTAATTATTACATTTTTATTAATCCGAAATTCGTCATGTTGGTACGCATAAGAAGAGTTAAATCACTATAGCGGGGAAAAAGTAGTATATAAGTAGATACATAAATATAACTCGAGGACCTAAATTATTTTTCATAGGGGAGCTAAAAGTAATAATTGTAAATATACATTATTTTCTTTATACCTACGCCAATAAATGAATCATCAGAAAAAATAAATTAAGACACCTGTAAAATTAAGTAATGAAGTAGATAATGTAGGTATATATACAACACCGTATACTCTACCTGCTGGATAACTCGTCCATGCGGCCTTGTCGTAAGATACGTCACTGTTCTTGATTCTCGCTAATTTTTAGGCCGATATGGACGTTATTTCAAAATGGAATCCAATACATATTATAATATGAGGTTTTTTTTCCGCAAGGACCAATAATTGTAGTTGGCCTCTATAGTAATATAAACTTGATCAAAATTGTAGAAAGTTTAATATGTGAGGGGGGAGTACCTTTACCTTAAAAGCTTAATCGTTGTTTATTTTTAATTAAATATTATTTTTTATGTTATAATTGTGCGTATATATATAAAATCTAAAATTTTGTTTCTATTTCGGCTCATATCATTTTTAGTTACAAAATATATGTTTACTCTTTCCTAAACCTATGGTTAAGGATCTAGTCAAATCTAGTGAGAGGCGTCAAAAACATATAAAATTATAGTATCTTTTGTCAATCAATTTCCGTGTTCTAACTACAATTGAAGCGAAGCTAACCACAAAGCTATTTAATATAACGATCTAACATAAGATGCCTTCTCCAAGGGTTACAAAATATATTGAGTTACAAAACTTTTATGTAGGTATATTGAACGCAATGCAGGTAATGGCTGTACTCGTGAATCGAAGGTTGAATGCTCTTTTATGTCTTTAACGTGTTCTGTTTTAATAGTATTAATATTGAGTAAAATTTGTGTTAAACCGATCTTCATAACGAATGATACTCTTATTCGAAATTTTAAAAACAAAATTTAACACGTAGGTAGTTATTTGTATTCCAAGTAAATATAAGCCTTAAAGCAGACAAATATCTAAAAGTTTAATCCAGAGATGTAAGTACTTAATATACCTATAATGTTTTTACCGGTGAGTTTTTAACGAATTAAAAGATAACCAAACGAGTTGCCTGTAGTAAATCGAACCCTTTAAAATGATTTTTTTTTTTCGGGAAATTGTTTTTTTTTAATTTTTCAATTAGGTAGCTTAATATTGTTTTTATTAGAGGATGGCAACGTAGCTTTGTATCTCCTTGGTGGTGAACAGACCTACAAAGTCCATAAATAGGGTCAATCAATAATTATTCTTAAACAACATTGATTGCTCTCACTATGCCGACTTAATCATTAATGGATTACGAATAATTTTTAATATACTCGCTGCCTTATCCTCAATTTAAACACCCATTTCGTAACCGCACCCTGAAAGGAGACTACCACCTCGACAAGAAATCGATGCAGTAATCTCCTGAAAACCGGTGAACCCAGAGACTAAAACCGAAACATGACTAGGTCACTTGGCGGTTTTTGCATCTGTATGTGCGGTGGTAACGAGACCGGTCTGTCGGCCTAACGAAGTTATGAAGTTATTACCTTCCTCGCACCTGAGAGAATTTTTATTTTCAACACACAGCATTCACTACTATATTATTTGTTGTGTTTTTTTTTTTTTTTTTTCGGTCATTTGTCGGATCGGTAAATATTTTTTTACCAACAACAAAATATTTAGCGCATCCACTAGACTACTAATACCATTGTTTTTGGTAAGCCTAGCTTATTTTGCGAACAGGGTAGTATTTTAAAAGTCTCATACATATTATTAATTTATTATGACAATTTAATTACTTAAGAATATAGAAATAATTTTAAATTTATAACTTTCCTTTAGTATGACATAACTTCTAAAAAAACACTATCAGCAGTATTTTATTTTATTATTATTGTTATTCTCTATCATTGTACTGGAACTTTTTTTTCTGTTTTATATTTATTTTTCTTTACTACGAAAGTAAATAAAAATAAATAAATATAAGTACTAGCAATTTTTTCTCTTAAATTCATATTAATTATTTGAAACTAGGCTTTAATGGGGAAATAATTTAGGGAAAAGATTTTAAAAACCGAGCCGTGCGATCATTCATTCGTTCCAATTCATTCATTTTTTTGTCACGTTTGTCAGCTCGACGCGGCCGCGCGCGTTTTGTGATATTTCGCCCGCCTTCTACTGCTCGAATTTAATTTCAACATTAATATTTAATAAACAAAAAAGTTCTAAATTAAAACCGCGATATATTTTACTAAAGAATACGTGCTGGCGTTTTTTTTGTGTAACATGCCGATTATATAATAATTCCAACCAAAGTTAATAAAAATGTGTCTGTGACTCTTCCTTCTTCCATCCGTAAATTAAAGCGGTAACTATTAGTTCTAAATCTATTATTCTATTTCTTAAGATTTTAATATAATTGTTTTTATATTTCATTTCAGAAATAATCACTATGGCGCTAATACTAGAATATATTAGGAATATAAACACATTTATGGATAAACATGGAGGTGAGTATTTTAATATTATAAAATTTATTTTAGATTATATTATATATAGTTTTATTTAAAATTTATTGAGGACCGAAATCATAACATTTAATATAGCATTGCACATGCAAGTTGGTGTTGCATCTTTTAACTTTGCACATCCTTATTAAATCTGACAAGTTCCCCTCTCATAAAGTTTAAATGATTACTCTTTGTCTACCTACAAAACTCTAGGTACTTATATTATTGTTGGATATATTATTTGATGAACAGTCCTGACATAAATAAATCATTTGTTTGGACTGATTATGATTTAAAATAATGAACAAATAACCCCCTGTCTTTTAAAAAATGTACAATGACCTAATACAAAATTTCATTATTAATAATTTTAATGAAATGAACTAAAAACTTTAATGACACTTCAGTCAAATCTTAGCTATATAGAACAACTTACAAATTTTGTCACAATAAGATAATCAAACCAATTTTATATACGTGGTGGCCTAGTTGGTTAGACCTTGGACTTAAAAACACTTAGGTCCCTGGTTCGAATCCCGGTGTGTACCAATGAGTTTTTAATTTAAAAATTTATGTACATTTGTTTGACAACACCACTATAGTGCCTCGGAGAGCACGTCTAGGCGGTCTCGGGCGCCGTAAGGCACCCGTGATGATACACAAACCAACAACCTCTAAAAATAACACTAACCAATGGGTATATTAAGGATAAATAATGTGATTTACCTTTATTTTTAAATAGCATAAACATTACAGGTGTCACCCAATGTCTTTATAAATCTTTATTTAGTATAATACTAAAACCCTGTGATATTTTTGTCCATTTGTTTGACATCTCATTTCAACTATCCAATAGAAATTGATTAGATTTATACCATTATTTAATATATTTCTATTAGATAACCATAAAAAAAATATACCTACCTAACCTTATAACTTAGTATGTACCTGTATGAATTATTCTAATTAATGAGTAACAAATAAATATTATACCAAATATAATGGGTGATTAAAACAATCCTAAAAGTTTTGTAAAATCAAAAACAAAATGTTCATTTTCAATTTAATAAACAGAAACTATTTAATTTTACTATTTGTTATAAAAAAAAAGGTAACAAGTGTATATGTATAATTCATGTTTATAAGCTGCTTAATAGTTGGAGGAAGTCCCGCTAGACAAGTATTTATAGATGACCCACTATCCCCCATGTGACTGGTGACATTTACTTTTAGCTATACTTGAATTATGCCAAATATAAATCTGTAATTAATTCCCAGTAATAACAACAACATAAGTATACAATGCCTTATTTGTTGTCTTTATAACTATGTATATATCAAAAAAAGCCATGAAGATTTAGATTGCTATCAAGGGCAAAATTGTATTTGAAAAAAGCATGCTATTTATAGTTAAGGGTCTATTATGGTGTAAAATACAATTAAAACATACCTACATAGTTTAAAATAAAATTACTGTGACATATTGATAATAATTTTAAGAGTAGGTATTTTGAAATTTCTCTGCTTGAAATATTTATTTTTGCAATATTTGGGGACAGTTTTTAGTAAGTAGGGTAAAACTGTGTAAAAAAAAGTTCCCTACTAACATAAAAATCTAAACATGCTTCATTAGTTAAGTTAACAATAATTAAGCAGAACTAATACAATAATCATAATAGAAAACTATATTAATATATATATATATCATCACGGGTGCCTTACGGCGCCCGAGACCGCCTAGACGGCCCCAGGGTACCCTGCGGAGGGGTTTTAATCCCACCTCGTTGTAGCCGATGGTATGAGTCTACACCGAACAAGTGGCTAGCTCGTCGCGATGTTTTGGATAGACTCAATAACCCATCTATAAACAGTTTCACAAGTTGGTATAGTGAAACCGGGACCGACAGCTTAACGTGCTCTCCGAGGCACTATAGTGGTGTTGTCAAACAAATGTACATAAATTTTTAAATTAAAAACTCATTGGTACACACCGGGATTCGAACCAGGGACCTAAGCGTTTTTAAGTCCAAGGTCTAACCAACTAGGCCACCACGTATATTAAAAATATATAATATTAATATAGTTTTGTATAATCTAATTAGATTATATATTAGAATTAAAATTAGCCATCGCTGTAGACTAGTGGGAATTATATTTTTCTGTAAAGTTTATCATAGCCTGGGTGTTTATAAAATATAATATGTATTAATATTATTGTTAGTATTAAACATAGTACAAGCCAAAGGTATAGTTTCCACCAGGGCAATATGTGTGTAATGTCCTTTATATTATTATTATATAATCTTTTTTTTTATTTGCAGATAAAAGGACGAATCCATGGCTCCTAATGAGTTCTCCATTCCCCACATTAATTATATGTTCAATTTATGTGTATCTAGTCAAGGTGAGTTATGCTTTGGTTGTACTAATTACTGTGACCTACTGTTCAGTGCTATAATGTTAGATAATAATTTTTATGCTCATCATAATTATTTTTTAGACTCTCAATAATGGATGTTATAAAATACCTATATGTATAGAGCTTTACAGGATACCCTCTACCCATTAACATGAATAACTTTAATTTTGTTAGAACATTAAATATTTTATATCATTTAGCTTCTTCGTAAGTTTAACTCAATTAAGAATAGAGAGGGTAGTGAACACAGTGCAGGTGAGAGTTCAAAGGGCCTTTAAACCTACTTCCCGTTCTCAAGTCCGGGAACGCTGCAGTTCATTCCCCTGCCTTTCAACCATGCGATGGACCCGGCACCCGCACAGTGAATCCATGGTTTGCTAAGTCTCTTTTTGAACTAATGAATGTAACAGCTGATTTTTGTTGATAGTGCAATCTGTTCATATTTAAGTAGTAGTTTTTATTACACTCTGGATACTGCATGAATTGACAATGTCTATTATAGAGCCTTTGTATATAATAATAACATTTGATATGTCAATGACAGACAGATTCAAAATTCATTTACATATAATAATTCTGATGCAGACGCATTTTCTCTTAGCCTATTCCGAACACTTGTATTTTATATTTGTCAAATTTATTTATGATTGTGTCTTTATGGTTATTATGTATAAATTCCTAGATATTATATCACATAATTCAAGCCTCTTTGTTTTAAGAACCTTTTCCAGGCATTTTTATTAAAAATTAAGCCCATTTCATATTGGCATAATTGTTTTACTTGGTAGTGTGTCTGGTTACCTAGTCTTATTTTAGTTAGGCTAACATAATGACTGTTGATGAGAACAATAAACAAGTTATTTTGTTTACCATTGTGTTATAGAAAAAAAACTCACACAATAGTTAATATCACCTCTAGTTAAAGCATTTTTTATTACGACTTCCCAATTCATATTTAAATACTATGGCGTGACCATGACCTAGTTCTTGGGTGAAGTTACGAAACAGGCGCTTAATATGTTGACGAAATAAATTGTACCTGTTGCAAATTTCATTGGAATTTTAGTTTTAAATGGGAGGGCGATTTCTATAACTTTCTTGTTTCGGTATTAGTCTGTGGGTTCGCCGGATATCAGGAGAGCATCTATTTATTGCAAAGGTGTTCTTCTATTGAGATGCGGTTACGAAACAGGCAGTTGACTTGACGATAAAGCTTCGAGGATATAAATGCATAGAACTCGTAGAACAAATTAGTTTTATGTCACCAATCATTTCATAAGCGCATCATTTAGCCGGCATTGTGAGAGCGATCAACTCTGTTAAACAACTATCATCGACCTCGTCCAAGGACTTTGATAATACATAGTCACATGCATGCTTAATTTTTTTTTCTTCACTTCTGCCCGTTTCGTAACTGACGAATTATTTTGATTTCCAGGTCTTAGGTCCCCGGTTAATGGAGAACAGAAAACCTTTCAATTTAAAAAAGGTTTTAGTTGTTTATAATTGTTCACAAGTAATATTTAGTTCATGGCTGTTTTATGAGGTAAGAACTTTTATATTTAATACTAAACCAATTTTTTTTTTAACAAATTATTTATTATAATTTAATTTTGTTATTTACTTTAATAATTTGTTACTTTTTAGTAATTTTCAGGAAAGATAGGTACCTATAGTTTTACTTTATGTTTAACCTACATTATATTACATGAAACCTTATCAAAAATAGTTTAATAGAATTACCTACTGTACTACTACAATGTATTGAGTGAGGCCACTTATTTAAATGTTCTCACATATCAGTAGGGTAATTGTTAACTTGCTTAAGCCATTGTTCCGCTAAAGCTAGCATATAATTTTATTGATATTACTTAATACTAAATATCAAACCAATAACCATACTCAAACAATCAGCTACGTCACTGAGACCCGCGTCACTCAGGTTTGGTTACGAGATGTAAGTTGGACAGGGTTAACCCTTATTCAATTAACTACTTAATATAGACCTTAGGTGTTTATTTTTCCTTGTCGTCCCTATACCTTATTATCGTCATGTTATTTTCGTCTGGTATGCAAATTTTTAATACATCGAAATTCGTTTTTAATTTGTTAGTTCATTTATAAACGAAAAATGTATATATAATCATACCGTCATATTGGCGTTACCTTGCAATTTGGCTGATAAAAAGGTGACCATAAAGCCGCAGACCATGGTCAACTATACAGAAAAACGTAATTTAAAGTTATACCTAAGTGAGAATCGAACCCACGACCTCCGGATACAACGCCAACGGCGCAACCAGGGAGGCGGTCTGATCTTTTTATTTATACAAAATTAACATGACTATAATCGGGTAAATCTCGTAATCGAGTCTCAGATCGGTTTGAGTTTACAAGGGAATCGCTGAAATATTGTGTGCCGCCAGTGTCTGATGGGCGGCTGGCTGCAGTATTACAGCTTAAGGTGCCAACCCGTGGACTACTCCGACAGCCCCGTGGCCACGAGAGTAAGTCGTCACCAACGACTAACTTCATTGTAGATACCATGCGTCCGCGCAGACGCTTTATACAAGGATTAACCAGCTTCGCGGCAACTGTTCACTTTAGACGAACAACCCCGTGGGCAGAGCGGAGCAGAACTAACCCGTACGATCAGACACAAACCATTCAGCCCGTAGACGCTGATTTTAAGTAACAGTGTGCAATGAGGATCACCTTTTTTTTCACCTCTTTGTAAAAAAATATTTTATCGAACCGCGATAAACCCTTGTGATAACACGTTAGGGAGCAGCAAGGATAAATTAGTGCATCGACCGCGACACGAGTAAAATGGGGCGAGGGGGCCCTTTTCAAAAACCTCGTGATATCTTTATGAATTTGACTAATCAATAAGTAATCCTCGTTACGTTTTAAAAAAAGAATAATAAAATATGAGGTTTCACGTGTTTATAACGGGTGTATCAAAAACCTTATATACAACGCTTTGTATATTTTTGTGTTCTTCCCATAGTGAAAGCTGTTTCATCTTCATTACAAGAACACCCTGTTAAACGTTGCTTATAGGGTGTTTGTTACACTCTTTATGAACTTATGAAACCTGCAGGGTAACCACCGACTCCGATACCGTGAGATCTCCTTCGAGTTGAGATCGAGAACAATTTTTGATATCACAATAAGTGGCTTTGTTTAAATCGGCCATTGCATAGTTTGTTTGAGTATCTGATAAATTACAAAAAAGAACATAATATTTATGTAGCGACTTTCGGGAGAACCGGGAAAAGTCGGGGAAAATAATTAAAGTAACTTGAAACTGTAAACGGTTGATAAGCTAAGCTCGACGATTCCATTTAAGTTCAATATACGCTAGACTTGAAAAACAAAATAGATTTTTCAATAATTTTTACCTCAATGATCATTTATATAATTTTGGGAAAAAATATCTTTCTTGGCGAAGCCTAAGGTCAGGGAATAATCTTCAAAAAGTGAACCTGGAAAAATAGGGAAATTCGTATCCGACACCTGTATTAAAAACGTCATTTTCGATCTCAACTCTAACTAGATCTTACGGTATCGAAGTCGTTGGTAACCCCCCAGTTCTTTTCTATAAAAGTGTCAGGGCTGATTGATCTGTGTTCTGAGGGTAGAGGTGATTAACAGAGGACCGCAGCAGACCGCGGTCCGTGTATACACATTAGTAGCGGTGATGGTTGTTTCAGATCGGAACCGCGGGCTGGTTCACAGGCAGGTATAACTTTCAGTGTCAACCGGTCGACTACTCCAAACATCCGGACACGATGCGGGTGAATTATCCATTGTTATATGAATGTTGGCGCGTCAGCACTTTGACGTCGCGGTGCCCCTTTCGCTTTTGTATTCAATTGTTTGTTTCTACCATAGACTTATTATTGACACAAGACTGATTGTTTCTATAAAAATACAGTGGGAATAAGATAGCAATAGGGGAGTTAATTATCTCTTTCTTTTCATACCTGGCGCGCGTTTCTTATTCGGATAATACAAGAGTTTACAAACCCCGTGGTTTAAATTGCGCTTACTTCTAATACAGTTAAATACGTTCACGAACGTATTTGATCTCTGGTCCAAATTGACTTTAGTCATATACGCGTTCATTTCTATATTAAATTTGAACTGATTGGAACACTGACAGCCAAATACATTGCTCTACCTGTTTTCCATGTGCTGTCGTATTCGACCCAAAGACAATAATAATATACGTAACGACATATATTCGAAGTATCTTGAACCGATATTTACAGCGTATACAGAGTACGTATTCAACGTAAGCTCAAATTGGACCGCCCTGAAAGAGAGAGACAACTTTTTAACTGTCAGTGTAATAAGAATCTTATTATAAAACTAATTCTTGTTAATTATATTCTATAGATACCTTAAACACTGCACTTACGTAGGTACTATGTAATGATAAATATGAGAAAAATATAATTTGACCAATAGGCTTGCAGCTAGTGCTAACTTTTATTTAAAGAAAGAGATACCAAGCTTTTACCTTTGAGATTTCTTTAGACCATGTGTTATGCCTAAAAAACACCTTATAAAGACGACGATAAAATTTATTTTTCTAAATCAAGTCAGTTGTCCTGTGTAAATATTAGTTCATTGGTTTCCACCCCCGTGTTTACGATTGTTCACCCCATGCCCCTGTAAATAACAACCTTTATTACGTGTTTACAATTGTTCACCCTTATGCCCCTGTAAATAACAACCTTTATTACGTGTATAACTTGTTCTTGCAACTGTCTCTTACAATAAATAAATGTGAATCCGAATGACCCCTAGACACCTCAGGCTGCACTGACCTGGCCCCCCCAGTTGCATGATTTGTTTGTGCATGATGAATGCTTTAAGTTGCATGAATAAAAAAGTTTTATTATATATCAAAATATATTTTTATTATATTTTACACTTCAAAAGAGTGTATTAAAAACTTTTTTATTCTAAAATATTTCCTTATTAGATCTGCATTATATCCATACAAAAATCTAACCCTATATCATCATAACTCATACCATAAAATTTTATAATCAAGGGAATATTTTTTTAAATTATAGTTTCATAAGTTTTTAACGGAGGGTATTCCAGTTTTACCGATTTTTAATTTAAATTTTATCTATGAAAATTATACCTTTTAAATAGTAAACAAAATATGTCATAGAAAAGCATTTCATTCGTATTTATGTGGAAGTTGGGACTCAAATAGTAATTAATATTACAATACTTTTAAACTCATTTTTATATAAGTTTATATAAATCTTAGACCACTATGACAAAATAAGAATATACCAAATAAAAATACACATCTTTTAATAATAAAAACATGTGGGATTATATTTTATTTTAATAGCTCGAAATATTTCTTCAAAATTATAGTGAAAAATTGAGCCGCAGCGGCCTCCTTTCATTCACGATTTTGAACCTTATTTCTTAGGACCAATTCGGCCCGGAATACCTGCCGTTAACTTAACCTGGCACGTTTTTATCATATCCACTGCAACATTGTATTACACTGTAGAATGCATGATATAAATGTAAAGTTAAGAATAAACATTATTTAATTGAACACTAAAATTAAAGTAAAAGAAAATTCAATGACCAGAATTTGATTGTACTTAAATGTGTTTATTTGAAAGCTTTATTGTGGTTTATAATTATTTAATTTGACTTTTTTGATGAATTGATTGTTTATTAATAATACAATTTTCAGATGGTACATGCGTGTTGGTGGTACTATTTCTCAAAATTCACAGAATTCTTTGATACGGTAAGTTTTTTATTTTATTTTAATGAATAAGTGATTATTAAATTATTAGGGTAATTCCCCGACACATCCTGCTTATACATTACTTTTTTGAGATAAAAAACAAGGAAAACCTGTATGTTAATACTTTTTTTTTTAATTCAATGAAATATTTTGATAATAACATCAACAACAAATCACCCCGGGGGCCACTTCTACTAAATACATTTTGTATCAAATGTATGCAAAGGAAAATTTTTACATATTTTTTGTATAGGATTTATATCAAATTTAAACTTTGATATGCCATTGTTATACAATAATTTTAGTAGAAAAAGACTAGGGTCTAGAGCCTAGAACAAACATGTATTGATCGAACCTATACATAGACTTTGTAGGTCTGCTCACCATTCGGTAGATATAAAGACACATATTTATAAAAATCTAAGTTAGATATATACTTTTTTTGTTATTTATTTATATATTGCATATTTATCTATATATATATATAATGTTTTAGATTTTTTTATTGCACCTGTCTACCGTGTATTTGTCCTGAAGTTTTAACTGGTTGAGAATGCCTAGCGGCATTAAGTCCGCCTTTGTACTATTTTTGTGCAATAAAGTTTTTTAAATAAATAAATATATTATATATGTATGTATTAATTTTGTATGAGTATATTTAAGTCCTTAATTATATAATATACATGGTAACTTTCATAAGATGTACTTTGGGCCAATGTGGGGTTCTACTGGATCCTATCGAACCACTTTTCCCAAACAAACTATGTTAAAATGACCAATTTTTATGAAGGAGCCAACATTTTTTTCATTTGCGACACATGGTTCTTGAGAAAATTTGTTCTATTTGATCAGTAGAGCCTCATATTACCCCAATGTACAACCTTTTAAGTTCACCATATATATATTTGCAATTGTATATTATTTATGTAAGAAAAAATAATTTGTATATAATAACATTTACCCAGTAGCTCTACCACAAGTTTTTACAAACTGTTTTATAGTCGCTAGTAACTATAGATAGAGATCCATTAATACCTTTATTATATTTATTTATGAAAAAAAAAAATGATATGTGTATTTTGGTGTACAATAAATTGCCCTACGACATAGAAGTATTGCAGGGTGAATTATTTAAAAGAAAGTTTACAAAGTGGCTTCTATTGAACTGCTTCTACTCTGTTATGGAATATCTAAACTCCTGAAACCATTAAATTTTAATAGTTAAATGAGTTGACATGTACAAACGAATATTAATTTAAAGCTGTTTGGGAATAGTTATGTGAATAATTATATATATATATAATATTGTATTGTAATGTATTTTAATAAACTAATTATATTGTTTTGTCTGTCTTTTATGTAAGGTGTAATTTTTGCGTGCCTGCTGCTCAGGCTGAATACTATCACCACACCAGTTTGTATGCAGATCTTTTGTAAATGTATTCTGGCAAATAAATATATTTCATTTCTTTATTTTTCAAATAAACCTCTCTTATTGGTTGATACCTATCTATAGTTACTAGCGACTATAGTAAAATTTGTTTGCAAAAACTGATTGCCATAACGGAATCCCTTTTACTTCAGCACAGACTTCAATTACTTACTGTTAATTTGTATCAATAAAATAAATAAATAAAAAAACATGTATTTCAGATATTCTTCGTCCTCCGTAAGAAATTCGATCACGTATCGACTCTCCACGTGATCCATCATGGCGTGATGCCCATGTCGGTGTGGTTTGGGGTGAAGTTTACTCCCGGAGGTCACTCCACGTTCTTTGGGTTGCTCAACACATTCGTGCACATCATCATGTATACGTACTACATGCTCGCGGCGGCCGGGCCCAGCATGAGGCCCTATTTGTGGTGGAAGAAATATCTAACTACCTTACAGATGGTATGTTTTTTTTGCATATATTTAAGAACTCCATTAGCAATTGCGTAGTCTACGTTCTCCATACAAAATCTTCCAGTAATTCTTCAACACTGTCAGAGAATTAAAATACCTAACATTTTTGTTCGTCATTGAGTTTATTAATGTTTTGGGTTGTAAATTTTTAATATTATTAATAATACTAAAATTACAACTGAAAGATTTTTACAATTATCAACATAAAAATGATAATTTAAATTCGAATAACAGCCATGTTGTAATATTAGGTACCTATAGAAGTACGTTTACGTACGACGAGCAAAACTTTTAACCTGAACACCTCTATATACCTACATATATATTATTAACGCGCTAACCCTTGGGACTGACAAGTTATTTTTTTTAATCGATAATCTTTGTATTGACGAAGATCATTGTTAGATAGAAACCATTAATGATTATTTTTGCTCTTAATTAAAATGTGTTATTATAATATTATCTGATTAAAATGATGCTCTATGCCACACTTATATTGTTCTACCTACTTTAAGTTATGTATTGTACGGTTTTTCCTCGAATAAATGAAAATAAATAAATGTGATGGTATAATAATGACAATATTAGTAAGTTAGCATTATCTTATCAGATATTTTAACATATATTGAAATCTAACAAGAAATAATTACATAAACAACACATTCAGTTATTTTTTTACCTATATAAGAACTGGATAGTTTCTATACTTACTACTTTTCTCGATATAACTTTTTACGTAATTTTTTCACGGTTCTAACTTACTAATATATGCGTAGGTACACAATGTATTAACATAAGGTGGACTACAAATCAAATAATTGTGCTCGCAATTAGCACCTACTTAAACATGCGACAATATGCTAACTATTAAGTCAATACAATGCATAAACATTTCGTGTACAGTCAGGTGTCTAACATAATAATACCTACAAATATAAAAATTTTCTCACAAAAAAAAAATCGGTTACCATTTTATTCTTTGTGGACATGGTATATTAGGAAAGACATATAGGTAATATTGTTGCCATAGCATATTTATAAAATTCCTAAATTAACTCTGCTAAATCTTAGAACCTTGTTTCATAAAACTTCACCAGCAAGAGTAATAAATTGTTATAGCAACTGAGTATTTTTATTGGGGTTCTATAATAATAATATGTAGGACATTACTCACATATTGCCCTGGTCATAAACTAAGCTCTAGGCATGTACTATGTGGACCAGAAATAATAATGATAATATGTAGGACAATTTACTACACATATTGCTCTGGTCACAAACTAAGCTCTAGGCTTGTACTATGTGTACCAGAAACAATGATATTACATATTATATTTTATAAACATGTGGCAGCCTCCGTAGACTAGTGGTTGCGCCTTTGGCCTTGTATCCGGAGGTCATGGGTTCGATTACCACCCATGGCAAAAAAAGTATTAGTCCGTTTTTATGTACAATTTGTCATGGTCTAGGTGTTTATAAGCTATAATATGTATTATATCGTTGCTTCTGGTACACTTAGTACAAGCCTAGAGCTTAGTTTGTGAATTATATCGTTGTTTCTGGTACACATAGTACCAGCCTAGAGCTTAGTTTGTGACCAGAGCAATGTGTAAATTGTCCTACATATTATTATAAACATACAGACCATGACAAACCATGGGCGTAACCAGGGGGGGGATTCAAATCCCCCCGAAATGTTAGGAAATAGATAAATTTGTATGGGAGAGCAGTTAGGGGTCGGCGTTGGTTGCGGCTTACGACAATCCTGGATAAGCAGAGACTGCAGATACTAGATCTATACATATGATACATGCCGCCGCATATTAAGTATTTTTTTGACGACGGCGTTTTTGTTTTTTGCTCATTAAGAAATTAGCAATAACAAAAAAAATTACGAGGGTCAAACCCCCCTCCCCGATATGAAATCCTGGCTACGCCCATGTGACAAACTGTATAGGTACCAAGACTAGGTTTTAAGAAGACTATTGCAACGATTTATTGTCGAGGTAGTAGTCTTCATTCAGGGTACGGCTACGAAACGGGTAGTTGAATTGACTATTAGGCAACGAGGAAATTGAAATATACTCGTAATGCATTTCTCTCGCCGCCCATTTTGCAATCGCATCATTTAGCCAGCATAGTGGAAGCGATCACTGTTTGACAAAAAAAAAATCGACCCTTCATGGACTTTGTAGGTCTATTTACCATCAGGAAGATACAAAGTCACATACCTTGCTCCAATAAAAAAACGACATATCTCTGCTTCGATGGATACCGGCCCCTGTCACTTTTTTTAATACATATCTGTATTTGTATTCCAGGTCCAGTTTGTAGGCATAATGGTGCACGCGTTCCAGCTTCTGTTCATAGAGTGCGAGTACCCGCGTGCCTTCGTGTGGTGGATCGGGCTGCATGCCGTCATGTTCTTCTTCCTGTTCAAGGACTTCTACAACAACTCCTACATGAGGCAGCAGAGGTTATCGCCCAAGGTATGTACAGTGACGTAGTGTAGTGGATTAAATTTCATTCTGTTGTTTATGTTTTATGTAGTATATGCTTTAGTCAGAATGACCATAAGTATTTAAAGTTATTACATACTTTAGTTAGATTTACCATAAGTCTTTAGAATTATTACATGCTTTAGTCAGAATGATCATTAGTCTTGAGGATTATTACATGTTTTAGTCAGAATGACCATAAGTATTTAAAGTTAGTACATGCATTATTCAGAATGACCATATGACTTTAGAATTATTAAATGCTTTAGTCAGAATGACCATAAGTCGACAAGACTACGGTGTGTCATGCCTGTTTAGTCAATCAGAAATTAATATTATTATTTATATTTTCAGTACTGGAGAAAATCACCCCCACCTATAGAAAATGGAAAAGAGCCCGAACAAACAAAAATCCACTACAAAAATGGTTCCGTAAGGGAAAACGGGTTCCGACGCACCGTGATGCCGGCGGGTAACTGACACCACACTCACATCTCACACGTCTCACACTCACCACACAAAGTGATACAAACTGTGAACTAGTGAACCGAATGGCTTAAGTGGTGTTAATTAATTGAATAATTAAATAAATTCGATTATTAAAGTATACCTTAAAGTGCAGGGAGCTTTTTTTTTATTTATTTATTTAAACATGTTTCAAATCAATTATAAATAATAAGTATATAGGAATTGACTGCATTTTTTAATAAAATATATTCTTATACAACAATTCAATTACGACGCTTTTGCGTTTCACTCTCGACATTCAATGTTTTTATACTATGATTCTAGAATAAATTCCCTGCACTTAGACAATTATTATTATTAAAAGTACTGGTTCAAAATTCGCCCGCCAGAGGCGCTGTATATGTTTTAATAAGATATTTAATTATACAGCTGCTATGAAATAACTATAGGTGAGAAACTGAATGCACTTATTTGCTCATGTCTTCTATGACGTCGAAACGCACAACTTAATAAACCAATAAATATATTTTATAAAATTAGTAATGATTGATTAGTAAAATAATAAAAACTCGCCATATTGCGGGTATTATTGGAACTAATGTTTTCGTACTGCAAAACTAGCGCCAATCATCTGTCAATTGTAGTTGTTATTTTACTATTCAAACTATTATGAATGGCCGCTTCATTAAAGACTGAATTAAACAGAAATAATAAAATTATATAAGTGGCGTCACATTTAGTTCCAAAATACATGTCCACTACAGGTAAATGCGTTCTTATAGAAGATAGTATTAAGTAAATTATATTATTTATTTGCTTTTGCATTGGCGATTAAGCTGGATTTAAAAAACGCACATAAGTGTAAACTATCGCCAATATCTTTATAAGTGCCTTTAAATTTACTTATTTCTGACAGTAGCTAATTTATAAAACTTTAAAATATGTGTCTTATTAAGTCTTGTGCTTACCCTGTGCCACTTATGTTTTTTTTTTATATATTGTTTGCGTCCTAAGTTCTCTCTATACAAGGTGTTCACAGCTATTTCGTTTCTTACTATAGTTAAGGCAATGCTCAGAATGTTTGGTAGTTAGCGCGGAGTTGGCAATTAATATATTTTAATTTAGATTATAAAACATGTTGTGACATTGTAACCACTAATCTAATCAACTTAAAATTATAATCTTACACTAAAATATATAAATTTGTACAAACTCTTTTATGTGTAATAAAATAATAATAAATTATTATTTTATGGTAGCTATGATCGCTCTCTTGCGATGTAAATAATTGTATGTGTGTACGGTCACCACAACTAATATTTAGCAATGTGTAATTCATTTGTGATGTCTGTACTTGAATAATCTAACATCTTATGTAGTGTTTTGTTAGTTTGTTAATTGTGGTGACAGTACAACAATGAGTTAAAACTGATAAAACTAAAATCTGTATATTTTCTGACAGATTTATCTTATATAAGTATTTTACAGTTGGATACAGTTTTACATTAAATTACCTCAGAAATCACAATATATATATATATATTATATTATGAATTGAAATAATATATAAGTATGTGTTACTGTGCGGGTCTTTCTCAAAGTTACCGTAGGATAGGTGTAGAGTAAGCTTTGTATTTTTTTATTAAGACTCGTGTGTTTCTGTCCTAATAATTCTGTAGGTAATTAAATATAGTGTCTCTTAACTGTGTCCAACTGTTAACTAGAGTCTTGGCCTGGGGTGCACCACGATACAGGTATGTACTTTCCGCATATCTGTCATCTTTTGGTTTTTATATATCATGTATTATTGCAAAGTTTAACAATAGTTTAAAAAAAACCTTTGGCCTAGTTGTATTTTTGCCATTAAATTAAATTGGCAGTTAAATATTTTTAACAAATATCACAACAATCTATTAATCAACCCTATTCATGGACTTTGTAGGTCTGCTTACAATCAATTAGATACAAAGTTTCATGCCATGCTGCAATAAAAATAAATGACATAATTTGCAAACAATATAAAGTACAATAGTTTGTCTGAATTAACAAAAATACTTTTATTAGTCTTTTTATTCAAGAGTACAGTTATGAAAAAGGCAGCTAGTAATAATAATAAAATTCAATCTATTTATTAATTTTTATATTTCATACAAAATAAAATGAGTGACCTATATTATGTTTTTATTGGTTATCCTTACCAGGGGTTAAAACGGCCAAAAGATCTGAGGTGAAAGTATTTGGTAGCTTGGTACACCCCAGGCTTAGTGATAATTGTGATTTTATCTAGTGTACATACGGTTAGTTGGTATTGACGGTGTAAATTTTATTATAAAATAATTTTGTATAGCCAAAGTTATACTGCAATCTCATGAAAATATAAAATGCAATTTTTCTTTAATACTTGAAAAAATTAATGCTAAGGAAAAAAGTTAGGTATATGGAAAATTGTCAAAAAATAAATCACAGAAGTATACCAGACCATTTTTTATTAATGAGATTATGGTGTATCTTTAGTTTTGTGATCGCATAGCGTTTTGTACTGTTACATAGGATTAGTGATGTCGCTTTTAGACCTTCCAAATAAAACCACCATATTATAATTGTGTTGAAATTGTAAAGGGTGCTTAGTGAATTAGAGATTAAATATAGTCATTGTCAATTTCTGACCAACTTTAATATCCTGTCATATTAATTAATTGCAATTGATAAAATACTCGTTCTCTGTCAATTTGTATTTTTGAGAGGTTAAATTCGTATGACAAGGTTCTACGGTAGGTCAAAAATTAATACTTGTTATTAAATCTCGCCTAAGGCAATTGCTTACAATATGAAAGAATATTAATTATAGAATCATTGGGTATGTTTAACATCACTTGGTATAAAAAAAAAGTATGATGGCCAAATGTATGCAGGAGACACGGCCTCAGGGTGTTATTACCACTGCGTAACCGATGGTATTCTGAGTCTACAACTAACAAGTGGCAAACACGCTGCTGTGTTTTAATATATATAATCCATTTGCAAGTTGGTGAATGAAACTGGAACTTAACCGTTTAGCATGCTCTCCGGGGCATATACTTACTTTTTACATTACCATATATAATTTTATAAAACTTAATACATTGACTATGGCTCTAGTTGAGTCTATACCAATGTCATAGACATTTAATTGAAGTTGACAAAGTAAAAATGTTTGAATATTATTTATTTAAAAAAAAAACCTATAAAAAAATATATTTATTCTGAATTTTATTAAATTGCTGGTTTTGCTACTACAGTTAGAAGTGTTTTTGTTGGTATTTTGGGGCAGTGTCCATACTAGTTTGGCCATCATCCTTTATAAGAATAAGGTGATGAACTGTTGCAAACATTGTAAATAAATATTTGTGAGTCGAGCTTGTTACTGCATCACGCTCAAATAAAACATACTTCATTCATAATAATAATAATGTGGTTGTGTTTATTATTTATTGTTTTGTTTTAGCATAATTATATTTATACCAAATTTATATTTTATATTATATACAGAGTGTAACAAAAAAAATGCACTAATAATATTTAAAAAAAGTTATAATAGTATTATTGTTAACTTCTTTAAAGTTTTATATATATTTGTAGGTATGTTTAAGTCTTTTTTTTTAATAAATTAATCATACTTAGGTTCATATTGTTGTTTTATAAGTTTTTTGTTACATTCTGTATTAGTAGGTGAATTTTAGTGGCGAAAAGCTAAGACTTTCTTCAGTGGTCTTCCGTTTATCTGTACTTACACTAAGGTGGTGCTAGGGTCCGGGTGTGCCGGGTGCACCGGCTTACGAAACACCTTTAGCTAAAACTCGCCATTAATTTATAATAATTATGTCGAAATTTAATTTTGAAATCAGTTGTACCTATAATTTTTATACAAAGATGCAAATAAAATTATAAGTTAACATTTTGTTTTTCTTTTCACATGTCGTTTTTCCAAGCTCAGGATGTCGGTGGTGTAACATTTTTAACTTCTACAAAGTTCTATGGTGGATCAAGAATTTAATGGACTATTTTTACTCGCAATCAAAGTTGGAGAGTTGTATCCGGAGGTCGTGGGTTCGACCTCCGGTGGCAAAAAAAAATTAGTACTTTTTCTGTACAGTTTGTCATGGTCTGGGTGTTTATAAAATATAAGTATATAATCTATGGGACATATTTATGGTTAGACCTGCCTCACGGTCCGAATGGCTATAACACCGCTGTCAGCGCTAACGTTGATCACCAGTCCGATTTAAAAAGCGCGATGTAACAACTCACGGTGCTATTAGCGTGCTGATGAATCGGACCAGTGATTTAGCGCGCTCACAAAATAATTATTTGTATCTCCCTCTAGCTCGCACAAAGGCTCCTAAAATTTTATTATATTTTGTATATTTGTTTGCATAACCAAAATAAATGAGAACACAACACTTTTAACTATCTACTTAATAATTATTTTAGGAATTTTATTACTACTTAAAGACATGTTTCTAGATAAATGTCATTCTGACAGCGCTTACAGGAATTTTACCCAGAAGCAAAATCACTAAGTCCATTATGGCGTCTGTATGACGTCACTATTAAGCCAAGTCTGATTTTCTTCAATGCTAGGGTGCAACTTGGCTGTAGATTTTTTATAAATATGCCATCAGTTTTAATTTTTCAGTATGTATATTTTAATCATACTATCGACAATCTTGTAAAAATAGAAACGTGATTATGTAAAGTTGCCTCGATAGAATTAATTATCAAAGTTACCTCTGATTTTTCACATATTTATATTTTTATATTGATAACTTTTTTTATATAGGTAGAATTTTTAGCATACTATGAAACCGTAATTTTCTAAAGAATCTGATAAGTTTTTATTTATTGCCTTAATTTTTGATTTAATAGCCATTTATTTTATTTATAAAGCACACAAAACAAATAACAATCAAATACAGTTTGTTTACATAGTAAAGATAGCTTAGCCTAAATTGTCATCCAAAACATGTGTACATAGCATGATCGAATCATTAATTATTTCAACAAATATTTCCCTATCTCTTCAGCTTTTCTGTTTTTTTTTTTTTTTTTTTCCTTTCTTAACACTCATATACGTAAAAAACAAAATAAAAATATTTACAATTAACACAACAGTGTAAAAATATACAAATACAATTTGATTAGTCACCGATTTGAGGACATTTTGGACGATCCCTTTAAATTTGGAAAACTGGTGATTAAATAAGTCCAGCACATTATTTCATTTTTCTCTGCTATACTATATAGACGGCACATTCTGACTAGGTTAAAGTAGGAAATGTTATTTTTATGAACTTGCAAATTAAAAGTAGGTACTTGGAACACGTGAACTATAATAAGTATTAATATTTATTAACGATAAGAGTACAGGGGAATCTATTGCCCTATTGCAATATTATATGCAAAAATATTAGGTCGTACCTACTGTTGACGTCTGACTTCCAGCCTGGTGATATGATAGGTAGAAAGTCTGTCTCTGTAACTAGGGACTCTACGACCTTGACCGTTACGATAAGCAATGATCCTTAAGGCTGTATTCTGAAAATCTAGAACTACAAAACTAAAAATGTTTGTTAAAGAAATTTACTCGAAACTCACAGACAACTATTATTATGCAAATAGTAACTCTTTAGCTTGAAATGTATGAAGAGATTAATATAGTCTCCCATATACCTATTATTTCAATAAAAAATGTATTTATATTTTCCAAAACATGAAAATTTTGTACTTTTTAACATCTCTGCAAGCGACAAAACTACAACAATTTATAGTGGTAAAAAAATAGATATCAATAGTTTATTATGTATTCTAAAAATGTATAGAGAGATTTTTGCAAGTTTAATAGAAAATTATTAATTAAATAATTACAAAAACATGCCAGACAGAAATCTTCATACAAAATCCATGATAGGCCGTCATTGTGCGGGCGATCCCGCCTGTGAAAGGTGGCTCCGCGTCGCTTTTTTCTATTTCACTATCGGAACACTAAATATTCACTGTTAAGAATTTTATAAGACACTAGCGGCCCGTCCCGGCTTCGCACAGGTTTGTATAACTTTAACTATATGCTCAGCGCACGCCACGGAAGGCCTCAGAAACGATACTTTTCCCCCGTTTTTTAAACATTTTTGGTTACTGCTCAACACCTATAGGACCTAGCGTGATATTATATAGCCTATGTTACTTCTGAATAACGCAGCTTTCTAATGGTGAAAAAAATATTGCAATCGGTCCAGTAGTTTTTGAGTTTATTCATTACAAACATACAAAAACACAAAAATACAAATCTTTCCTCTTTATTATATTAGTATAGAAGTACATATTTATTTTGATTATATTCTATATTTTTACACCTTTTAACACGATTAACTACAGATTCAGCTAAAATAAATATGCAATTTTCACCAACTGTCACTGTCAGTATAACCTTACAAAAAAAAAAAGACAGACTGTTCGATGTAACTAAAACTACGCAACAGCTATTTATTTTGGTAGCTTTTATATTTTGAATAAAATGTATCGTCGGGCGCACATTATTTTACAATTTTTAAACATATTAATTTACCTATTTATTTAATTGTTGTTTTTTTTAATATTTTTTTTTTATATATGTCCAAAGCAAAGCTCAATAGGGTTCCATCCATTATCCAAAACTTTATTTTTATAAATGGCAGAGTAGTTCAACAATTTTATTATCTACCTAACATTTAAATACTAACATAATAATGTATTGTCTTATTTTATAATCATTAATATTATTACAAAATCAAAGTTTTATTTTATTTTAGCATGTGTGACTGTTTGTATCTAACTCATGACAAACATACAATATTTATGAATAGGGATCAATACGATGTTACGATTTCTATATAATTAGACCGATTTACTAAGGCCTATGGATTCATTTGGCCAATGATGCTGTTACCAAATGGGCGGCGATAAAAAAGAACAATACGAAATAATAATAAATAATTTCTAGCATAGAATAATTCGAACTATGTTTTAGAAACTAGCGGTGGGCAATTTCTAGAATATTGTTTGAATTATTTTACGCTAAGTATAAGACTAAAATACATATTGAAAATATTGCGCTAAAAAATAATTATTATCATTCTACGTGATTGGTGAAATGCCAGGTGGAGTTTTCAACAAATTAACTGCTACTGCGTTTTATTACTACCTACACCATGAAAGGAGACTACCGCCTCGATAATCGAAAAATACCACGCCTGATCCAAATCCTAGTGACCGTTCTCTATAATCAATCTATATTTTTTGACGGATAATAAACCATGGTAACTACTAAAGTACGGATAGTTTATATGATATTTGTCTGTAAATGTAAATAATCATTTTTCATGTATTTATTGGTGAGACCCTACTAAGTATGACAATACTTCTGTTAGACCGAGAGCTCGTGTCCAATACAACTATAATAGCAACCAATATTTATTTTTTAAAAAGTGACAGCTGATTTTATAAAATTATATTGCATTTTTACAATATTTAAATAAAAAACATTTTGCAACGCTGAAAAGATTTTATTATTATGGCCGCTGGTAGGTAAGTAATTAAAGTTTATAAGAATTATTGATAAAAGTGAATGTGTATGTGTGTAATATGTGTAGTGCACGTCTGTGTGTATGGTGCGTGTGTGTAATGTATGAAGAGTATATTTTTGTAGGCTATGGTGTAACAGTAAGGTCAAACTCCGGAATATTTTTAATGTAGACAGATGGGTAAGTAGATTAAAGTGACGCAGACCCCCATCCTTAGTAATGTCAATTCATATGACAGCATTTTTTTAAATAAATACTTAGACTGGCTGAATTAGTCCATAATAATAATAAAAAATTTTGTTTAATATAAATTCTTAGTTTATTACGGAGCGGAGTCTAGTAACAGTCGCTCTTACCAATGCCTTATAATAAATTTAAACTGTGTATATATTAATAAAATGTACCGGTAATATCACACTTTGTATGCGTGTCTGGAAATTATAGTAATACATCAATTTTATTGAAACAATAAATCCTCGCATATAAAATGACATTTCTTGACTATTTCGACAATACATTACTTAAATAAAATAGTAAGATTTCTAAAAGAAGATATCTAAAATAATATACTGTTACACTTCATACGATGAAATTTCAACAGAGTGACTTTTGGGCTCAACTGTCCACAGTTAGAATAATTTGAAGATTATTTCTTCAATTTATTCTAACTGTGGAAAGTTGAGCCCAAAAGTCACTCTGTTCAAATTTTATTGTATGGAGTATGAATAAGCCCAGTCACATGGGTTTATTGTTTTAGATATCTACTTTTAAAAAGCTTACTATTTTATTTAAAGTAATGTTTTGTCGAAATAGTCATTTAATATGCGAGGATTTGATGATTTAATAAAATTGATGTATTACTATAATTTCTAGACATGCATATAAAATGTGATATAACCGCTACATTTTATTAATATATATTAATTTTAAAAGTTTAAGTGTATTGTAAGGCATTGATAACAGTAACTATTACATGCCTCCGTAATAAACTAAGAATTTATTTTAAAGACATCTTTTTTTTATTTTGGACTAATTTAGCCAGTCCAAGTATTTATTTTAAAAGATGCTGTCATATGAATGATAAGGATTTGGGTCTAGGTCACTTTATTCTATTTACCTATCTATCTACACTAAAAATATTCCCGAGTTACTTAATTGGAATAATTTTATGTAAAATATTATAAATAAATTGTTTTTTTTTGTAAAATGTTTTAGTAAGTAATATAATTTAGATAGACATACACATTTAAATTTATATATAACTTCTAGACGGCCTCACGGTACCCAGACTCATAGTATTCAAAGCAACCATAATCTCTACATTATATACATATAGTCTGGCCATCAATACTGTTACAATTAAAAATGAAATAAAAATTACATTTGAATTTGGAATCTTTTATACGATAGTTCATTGTGTTTTCTCATTTTAGCGCCAATACATTGTACAATATTTTGCGATATTAAAATGGAATGGGGTGATAAAGAGAACCGAATCGCTGTGATTGTATTACACAAAGTAGGTATGAAGCCAAATGCAATTTTTAAAACTCTTCATACACTTGGTATTGTCAAACGTTTGTGTACCGGGCTATTTATAGATACAATGAGACTCCTCTGTTTGTGACAGAAAAAGATCTGGCCATCCATGTAGTGTTCGTACGAAAGAGGTGGTTATAGCAGTAAGGGAAAGAATTCGAAGAAATCCTGTCCGAAAGCAAAAGATTTTATTTTGGGAGATGAAGATAGCACCTAGAACCATGTCGCGTATTAAAAAAAAGACTTAGGACTTTGTCTACTGGTTATTTCTTAATTGATAATTTAAAAAAGAATAGGATAGTAAAATCGAAACAACTACTGAAGCAGTACGCAAAGGGAGGTCACAGAAAAATGTTGCTTACGAATGAGATTTTTTTTACAATTGAGCAACATTTTAACAAACAAAATGACCATATTTATGCTCAAAGCTCTAAGGAAGCTTCCCAATTAGTCGACAGAGTGCAACGTGGGCATTATCCGACTTCAATGATGGTTAGGTTGGATGATAGCTATGCAGGAGTGTCTGAGCCATATTTTTATGGAAAAGGTATCAAAACATCGGCACAAGTGTATCAAGCCACCATTCTTGTGAAGGTAGTTAAGCTCCTTAACAACACCATGTTCAATAACCAAGTATGGTCCTTCCAGTAACACTTGGAGCCGGGTCATAAAGCTCGGTCCACGGAGTCTTGGTTGGAAGCGAACGTTTCGGACTTCATCAGAGCAGAAGACTGGACGTCGTCTAGTCCCGATCTTAATCCGCTGGATTATGATGTATGGTCAGTTTTTGAGAATAGGACTTGCTCTAAACGCCAGAATAATTTGGAGTCCGTAAAACAATCCATACGATTGGCAGTGAATAATTTTTCCATGGAAAGAGTGCGTGCTTCTATTGATAACTGGCCTCATCGTTTAAAGGACTGTATTGCAGCCAATGGAGCCCACTTATATTAATGAATAACCTTGTTATATTTTTAATTATTTTATGTTTATGTATTAAACTAACACACTGTAGAAATAATAAATGTTATTTGCAATAGATTTTTTTTTCTTTCTTACAATATTTATGGCAAGACTTGACAAATATGACAAATTATACCATGGAAAGAGTACGTAAAACAAAAATTGACATTTAAAATGTGCATGAACTAAATTATAAAGGATCACATTCTTTCATTTTACAAAATATCTTTTGTTGACCGGTTTTGTCCATTCTCAATAATTAATCTATCGTTTTTTGACATAACATAATATATTATCATAAATTTGACCTTAATGTTACACCATAGCCTACACAAATACACACATCATACATTACACACACACAACCCACACAGACGTGCACTACCCATATTACTATCAATAATTCTTATAAACTTTAATAACTTACCTACCTGTTAGGAATATGTATAAAATTGTAATAAATAAATATATAAAATGTTTTCAGCGTTTGAAAATGTTTTTTATTTATATATCGTAAAAATGCAATATTATTTTATAAATGCACTATAAAAAAATATATATATAAATATTGGTTCCTATTATAGTATCGGGCACGAGCCCTCCCGAGGTCGCACCAATAAATAAATGAAAAATGATTATTTTCATTTACAGACAATAATCATATAAACTATCCGTACTTTAGTAGTTACCATGGTTACAATCGGTCAAAAAATATAGAGAACGGTCACTAGTCATGTTTTGGATTAGATGTGGGATTTTTCTATTATTGAGGCGGTAGTCTCTCTTTATGGTGCAGTTATAAAACGCAGTAGCAGTTAATTTGTTGAAAACTCAGAGACCTGGCATTCCACCAATCATTTGGAATATTAATAAATATTTTCTAGCGTAGAATAATTTAAACAATGTTCTAGAAATTGCCCATCGCCAGTTTCTAAAACATTTTTCGAATTATTCTACGCTAGAAAATATTTATTTTTATCTCGTATTGTTCTTCTTTATCGCCGCCCATTTGGTAACAGAGTCATTTGGCCGGCATAGTAAATCGGTCTAATACTATTGAAATCACATCATATTAGTCCCTATTCATAAACATTGTATGTTTGCCTTGAGTTAGATACAAACAGTCACACATGCTGTAATAAAAAAATAAAAAAACTTTGATTTGTAATAATATTAAAGATGATAAAATAAGACAATACATTATTGTGTTAGTATTTAAATATTAGATAGGTAATGTTTTTTTTATAGTACTCTGCCAAGAAATCTTATAAAAATGATTTATTTGATAGTGGATGAACCCTATCGAGTACTTTGCTTTGGACATATAAAAAAACTGAATTAAAAAAAAATACGAAAAAAAAGAAATAGGTGTTTATTTAAAAATTGTAAAATAATGTGCGCCCGACGATACATTTTATTAAAGATTTAAAAGCGACCAAAATAAATAGCTGTTATGTACTTTTAGTTACATCGGACAGTCTGTCTTTTTTTTTGTAAGGTTATATTGACAGTGACAGTTGGTGAAAATTGCATATTTATTTTAGCTGAATCTGTAGTTAATCGTGTTAAAAGGTGTAAAAACATAGAATATAATCAAAATAAATATGTACTTGTCTTATAAAATTCCCAACAGTGAATATTTAGTGTTCCAATAGTGAAATAGAAAAAACTACGCGAAGCCACCTTTCACAGACGGGATCGCCCGCACAATGACGGCCTGTCATGGATTTTGTATGAAGATTTCTGTCTGGCAAGTTTTTGTAATTATTTAATTAATAATTTTCTATTAAAGTTGCAAAAATCTCTCTATACTTTTTTAGAATACATAATAAACTATTGATATCTATTTTTTTACCACTATAAATTGTTGTAGTTTTGTCGCTTGCAGAGATGTTAAAAAGTACAAAATTTTCATGTTTTGGAAAATATAAATACATTTTTTATTGAAATAATATATGGGAGACTATATTAATCTCGTCATACATTTCAAGTTAAAGAGTTACTATTTGCATAATAATAGCTGTCTGTGAGTTTCGAGTAAATTTCTTTAACAAACATTTTTAGTTTTGTAGTTCTAGATTTTCAGAATACAGCCTTAAGCAGTTACTTTGCACACGTTCGATGTTGGATACATGAGTAATGTAGAAAGGAGACCAAACAGGACATCCATATTCCCGGGCCGTGTTCGAAAACTAACACTTTAACACTGGGTACAATGTAATGTTGTAATGTCACTACACTATATGCATCTCTTCTTCTCTTTTCAATATTTTTGTCGCACTCTGTTACACTACCCAGTGTTAAAGTGTTACGTTTCCGAACACGGCCCAGTGTGCTTCTTACTAGACTATAATACAAAATAAGAAAGCTGCTAGTTTTTTTAAATCCTTTGGTCGATCGAGTAATAAAGCCAAGCAACTGATTTCCTCTATTAATAATGTATTCGTAGTGCTGACGAAATGAAAGTTCTTCGTCAAACAAGACGCCTAGATTTGCGTTGAAGTAGTTGATTTGCAAGTCTGTAATTATATATGACTTTATGTTTTCTTTTGAAGAAAGAGATGATATGGCATTTGGACACATTCAAATACATTTCATTTTCACCACACCAATCTGATATATTTTGTAGATAATTTTTATTTTTTATTGATTTGGCGCTTACTGCTTTTTAAATATGAGGCATTTGTTTTGTTGCTATTCCTGTTTTATACGTGCGATCGTCATTAGCGCTATCACTCTCGCTCAATCAATCAGTCGGCCACGGCCGTGAGCCTTTACTTACGTTAGTATCGAGCGGCGGCTTTATAGCTCGAGAAGTGGTTACGAGTTCGATACTCGAGGGCTTTCAGAAATTTATGTTAAACCTTCTCTAATCTCACTGTGTGTACAGCGTATCTTGGACTCCAGACTGCACTACCAAATTCCAATACACTACGAACATAAGAGTGGTATAATGTTAGGTAGGTAGATGGCATTTTAAAGGGTTTACATGTACTATAAATGAATCCGATCTTAAATGCTTTGGTTATGATTTGGTTAATGTGCAAGTTAAAGTGTTGTTTGGAGTCAAGCAACACCCCCAGATCCCGCACACGATCCACTCGGGCTATGCGAGTCTTCCCAAGGTGGTAACCAAAGGGATTTTTTATTTTGATGAAAGTTATACCTGGCATTTACTATATTCAGATGAAGTTTATTTTCAGTGCAGTAGTATCAGAAACTATTTAGATCACTTTGGAGTATATTATAATATAAATACATAAAATATTATACTATTTTTAAGTATATAAACATACATACATATCATCACGGGTGCC
Source organism: Monopis laevigella (assembly GCA_947458855.1). Classification (NCBI taxonomy): domain Eukaryota; kingdom Metazoa; phylum Arthropoda; class Insecta; order Lepidoptera; family Tineidae; genus Monopis; species Monopis laevigella. Next base: position 16,432,725 of record OX381589.1, read on the forward strand.
TTACGGCATTAGCATTATTAATATAGGATATTACTTAAGTAATACATATATATATCGATCATTCGCTGTTTTATTTTGCTTATCGATCCTGTTTCATTACATTTTATTTATAAGATTTTCAGAATTTATTTCTGATCCTTATTCCGCTTTTCGACCGATTGTTCCCATACGCCACCCCTATCTGAGCCACAGTGGTGCCAATTGATATTGTTTCCCAGTTGCCACCACTGGTGGCAATTGAACAGATTAATTTCCGATTGTCCCATTCGCCACCAGTAGTGACAAATGGTCTTGTTTATCCCATCGCCACCACTGGTGGCATTTACTTCAATGTTTATTTTAATATAAATAAATATACATGCCGTGCTATACACATTTATTTATTATAGTACGGCATGCAACTTTGTTACCACCTGGTGTTTAGCAGACCTTCAAAATCGTTTGGGGACGATCGATACAATTTTAGTTTAACAATATAGTTCCTACTATGCCGGCTAAATGATGGTTATTTTATATTTATTTATTTATATCAATTTAATAAGTGCAATTACTATAATATCTGTATAAAAATCATTAGTGTGCAAATATAAATATTAATTTAAATTCCAACAGGGCTCTATTCTTTCTAGTATTAAGTCCAGGCCAGATCGCTCTATGGTGCACGCTCAGAGCACCGCACAGTAGTAGCGCGCTTTGATCTCGTGGGCGTGGCTTACGTTTAGGTATTTTGCTTCAATGAAGCCCCTTAATGTCATCTATCTTTCGCTTACGCTCATTCGGACCGGCGCTGACATCGATTTTGGCGTGAATCGGACCGCAAGGCTGGTAGTATGAATTATTTCAAAATGCCTTCAGGCCTACAATCATGTATCGAATGTACCTTTTAACTCATTTTGGTGCCTAATCATGATAGCCGGTTGTCGTACAAACTCAAAACAAATAGACCCAATTAATGATCAGACAACGAAAACGTTTGACATTAACTAAAACTAAAATAGCTATTAATCTCTTCTATATGTAGGTATATTTTAATGAGTGCGAGGGAGATAGATGACTATTTGTGATAATATGATATATTTCTAATAAATTCATTCTTGGGCTATGATATTGAAGGCTGTAGATAAATAATTTTGCAATACATGATATATATTTTGTATTTTTCTTAATACAAACCGTACAAAAGTAACCTATTTATCGTATTCCTTTAGGTGACTCATTATGTACGACCTACACTCATTGTGTACCATGCCTCGGCTCAATGTGTACCAAGCGGTGTACACAATAAGCCAATTTCCGTATTATTACTTATTTACTCCTTGTATAGTGCATTCCTCTCAAATCTGAAATTCAGTTCAATTACCCGTAAGTTGATGTATGAAACACTTCTCGAGTACTTGGGTGCCAAATTATGGCGACTCTAAAAAAAGCTGGCCCATTAACCAACCCACCCTACCTTTTAATAATGATTATTTTAAAGCGAAAATAATAATAATAACGGTACGTGCGGGAAAAGCAGAGGCTTTCAGAGCATTTATGAAATAAAATACACATATGTAGGTAAATAAATATATTTAAGTTATTAATTAATAACAAAAAGTTAACAAAAAATATAATAAACACAATAAAATCAAGATCAAAAAGATTAAAATAAGGATATAAAAAAATAACAATAAATTCCAAAAATACCTTGACATGTTACATGGATTAAGTACAATTGGCCAAATTAATTGCAGGCTTGTGGAAAAAGTATTACTAAAATTTTTATTCTCATAGGTTATTAAGTGCAATACCTAAGTTTCCATTGTGAATTGAAAACAAATTTAGGTGATGGTCGATGAAAAAAAAATAAGAAAAAGTATAATATATTAAGCCTGAGTGCACCAAAGTGTATGTTAAAATAATAGTAACGAATAAAGTTAAAAATAGCATCAAATGTACCAGCAGCTGCTGTCATTCGACTTTCAAAATGAACCTAGTACCAACATTTGACGCCATTTTTAATCGTTAATATTACTTTAACAGACACTTTAATGCAACTCAGCCTTAGAATAAAGCGCAGAAAACAAATTTGCTGACGACCGCGCAAAATACGATGATTTTAAATTTTGTCTGATAGCATACAGAAATTACATCAATATTAAATGAAAGGGGAACTACGTAATAAGTATGTATGGTGACCTTCTGGACGTCAACAATGGATAGCATATGAATGTTTCGTATCACTCAAAGATTCCCAGGGGATCGTGGATAGGCTGGGATCACAAATGCCTGGCGCATCGGAAGCCCAGGTTGCCGGCAGTGCTGTCCTCTGTGTTCTGCGAGCGCGCCGAGCACCGGTACCGGTAGCAATACGACCGGTGACACAAATACGAACCACCTTTTTTCACCTTTTCTTCTGGCTGTAAAAGATGTAATATTGCTCGATAATCAGGGCGGTCCAATTTGCTCTTACGTTGAATACATATTCTGTATACGCTGTAAACACCGGTTCAAGATGCTCTTATATTCGACGTCACTCGCGTCGAATATATCGCGAGGAAAATAGGTACAGCTCTGTATTCAACTGTCAGTCCATAAAAATTGTTTTATATATAGAGGAAGCAATATTAAATTTTGAATTGGGTTAAAGTAAATGACTTTAGTGTATAAATTTTTTTCTTAATTCAAGGTTTAATTTTGATTGGTCTGATGAAAAAAATTCGTTTTATGTGCCTTTGGCGTTGTATCTGGAGTTTGATTCCCACCCATGGCAAAATTATATTGGTACGTTTTACTGTACAGTTTATCATGGTCTGGGTGTTTATAAAATATAATAAGTATATAATCTATGGGACATATTTGTGGTTAGACCTGCCTCACGGTCCGAATGGCGATAACACCGCTGCGCTAACGTTGATCACCGGTCTGATTTAAAAAGCGCGATGTGACCACTCGGCTCTTCGGCGATGTGCTTCGGAAAAGTGTATTCTTTCAGTTATGTAAATTCTCCTATAATTTCATTTGATGAGCAAAAAAATAAGTAGTACTAAAATGCGCAAAAAGTAAAATCGAAAACCACAGCGCCATTGCCTATTGTGTCATTTACATCGATTTCCAAACCGTATTTCCCCCAACACTACCCTTTTTGCCTTATGGGAGGGGGGCTTCACCCATTACATGACCTTCTGTTTTGTTTATTAAATATAATAATATATATTATTGATAGATTAATATTAATAATACTATAGTATTGTTGTTTTTGGTACACATAGTATAAACCTAAAACTTTGTGACCAGGGTCATGTGTGAAATGTCCTTCATATTAATCTAATTAACTAATCATTTTGATAGTAGTTTAGAGACATCATTTCATATAAGATATATAACACTTGTCATTCTGCCCCGGATGATCAGTGAGGCCAAGAACAGCCTAGGTTTAACCCTGTTGTCGGGGATTCTCTGCAGGCGACGGACAAAACAGGGAACTTATTATTTGGCGGTTTTTAGAGTACCGGCATTTGGGAAAGAATAGGTATGAGGTAGGGGATTTCTGGCCACCAAGCACTCTCGGCGTAGGCAACTAAGCGATGATGCAAAGGTGCCTTGATGATGCGATCTACCTTCTATTTATGAATCTATACTAATATAATAAAGAGGTAGTTTGTGAGGTTTAAAGGGGTAATCTCTGGTGTGTGCTAGTTGCGATGAGACGAAGTTGTGCATGTCAGGTAGTAATGAATTAATTTATAGACAAATATTATATAAAAAATTTTTCATTGTTCTTATACATGTATAATTATTTATTACCTTAGCTGTTGACCAAATATCCTCAGTCCACTCCCAAACATTCCCAGCCAAGTTATGAAACCCAAGATCATTTTGATGAAACAAATTCACTGGATTGGTCCCAATATAGCCATCTTTTTTTGAGTTGTATTTTGGAAATGTTCCTTGCCAAATATTAGCCCTGAAAAATGTTTATAAGTTTATTTATATTAGAGTAAAGCTTATTAATTTAGTAAGTATTTAAAATAACAAATTGAATAAGTTATTTGCAAAGATGATGCAGTTAAAATTCAATGTTGGCATACATCTATGAGAACACTTATGATAGAGAATAAGGCAAAAGGAGTATATATAAATAATTTATATTTATACTGCTTTAAAATTATGGATTGGAAACCAAATACCTTGTTCTATATACAAAAAAAAAGTTAATACATATGTAGGTTAGGCAGAGCCGTAAATTGCAATTATCATGAATTTAAGTACTCATTAAGGTTTAGGCAGAATATAGAGATTAAAGGAAAAAATCTATTTGCACCAGATTCCCACTACCCAGAACAATAATATTCAATGCCGTAGAGTTAGATAGCTGTGTGTATAAAATTTGTTACATATGCTGTCTGTCAGGATATAGCTTATCACCCCATGGATATAAAGTGTCCTTTTTTCCGGCTCGGCAAGCTGCCTCCCATTCTGCTTCAGTAGGGAGCCGAGCATGCCTCCAGGTACAATATGATCTGGCGTCTCTCCAAGATACATGCACCACTGGATGGTCCATTATATCTAGAAGTAAATAAAATAAGATGTACAATCATCAAACTAGTGGAACTTTTTTCTATCACTAGTTTGATTATCTAGAATGAAATCTCATTAGTTCACTAATGACAATTAAAAACTTTGATTGTTGAACTAGAGGAACTTTTTTCAGGAATATCAAGTTAATTATTAGTTAAGTTAATTATTATAATTGATGAAAATGTCTATGGTGGGATATAAAATATACTAAAGGTATCCAACTATTTACAACTTGTACAAATTACATATTTATATGTTATTTAAATAAATTATTTTTATATAAATAAAGCTATGAAAATTTAAGTAACTATATATTTTTTTTAATCTCTACTTATTTAAATAAATACAATATTATCTACCTGTAATATTGGAATCAGGCCCAAAAGGATGTTTCCAGTCAGCTCCATTGACTTTATACCACCACAGAGCCTGTACTACTCTATAATCTACCAAGTCTGCTCTGAACGTACTATTGAGGAATATAGCAAACACAAAACTATCTCCAAACTTCTCAGCTTCAGTTCTATACCCTGTGGCAGATATAAACTTAGCAAAATCAGAATTTGATACTTCGTACTTATCTAAATAGAAACTATTTAATTTTATAAGTTGTTTTGGTCCTTCCTTGTCTTTCTCCAAAATAATATCATTAGTCCCAAGCTGGTATTCACCACTCGGTACCAAAATCATATTTACGGTATCATAATCATTGCGTTTTGCAGTAGTTTTTTCATCTTTGGGGCATTGTTTTGTATCACCTTGATTCAAAAACTCGGAAAATATATTGTGTGTTCCCCGGTTTCGCACCGCACTGTTACAGCCACAATTACTTTCAACATTTAATGCAAAACATATTTGAGAAATTAATACAAATATTAAAAATATCATCATATGAAAAATAATGTGCAGAAGAAAGAGAAACACAGAGAAATAAAATAAGTGGAGATCCTCGATTAAAAACCTTTTGTTTACATTTTGATTTTGCATGACATTTGACAGCTTATTTAATTTTTTTTCGTCAATTCTTCCATCTCATGAATGACAAAAGAAATTAGCCTATACAGTAATTTTTACTAACATAAAAAAAAAGTATAAATATTATTATATAAAAATAAAAAGATGATTCTTTGAGGGTAGCCCGAAGACTGTAGACGCGTGTTTATATTATATTTTTCAAATTTTATGTTATTGAATATTTTGTACAAAAGTGTACTAATTTTGTAGAATAAGCATTCGTATAGTAATATTAAGTATGAGAAGTGTAGCTTGGGGGTGGGCGGTTCAAAGCCCCCGAAAAGTTTGTAAATAGATAGATTTATAAATGAATAATAAAGTGTTATAAAATAATAAATGTAATAAAGTGTATAAAAGTGAGATAAGAGGATGGAAAGGAATTGGGAAAGGACTAGGGTAGAAAAAGGGAATGGCGACATGACCGTATGAAAGCATACGGTATAGCCCTGCAATGTCAAGTGAAATATAACCAACGGAAGGGATTCATTAAGATAACACAAACACTGAGATCACTGCGTAAATGCTACACTTTTCTAACGTAAGATCACTATGAATGCTTTTTCTACAAAATTGATACACTCTTGCACAACAATATCCTATAAACTTAACCAAATATAAAAAATATAACACACACATCTATAGTCTTCGGGCTACCCTCAATTGAAATACCTACTGAAAATAAAATTGCATTGCCCCTACTTTGGCGTGCCTTTGATAGCACAATAATGTTATAATAAAATTTTAAGAAAAATCCAGTTAACGCTTTCGTTTGCCAGTCAAATTAAAAATGGGGTTTTAAAAAAAGATAAGGGAAATAAAAATTAAACCACATTTAATAAAGACACTTATTTAATATTTTATAGATGATATTATATAATAAAAACATATAAATATTACTATATAATGGCACTATGTGAACAATAATTTATATAAGGTAGAAAAAAGTATAAAATAAAAACCAAATTTGATTCCACTCTTAACAGCTTGTAGATAAATAGATTCACTAGGAATTTTGAAAATAGAATTGAAAGTTAGTGTAACCGAGGTAATGTTTATCAGATAATGGCGTCCGCCTTTATAATACCACAAAAGAAATAATAGTGTAATACGCAATATTTTTTATAAATAAATAAAAATTAGAAACACTGACTGTTAGTGTGTTGTCTGTTGTTAGTCTTTTGAATCTTTAAATAAATTTTTAACATTATATAAGGTGCAATTTTTTTTATTTTTTGTTTATTTCCACCAATGTGAAAATGCAAAGATGGTGTTGAGGATTGCTCGCCGCCGAGAAGCTCTCTCGGCGTAGGCCTGCGTAGGAGCGTAGTGAGCAACACGCGCTTCACCTCGCCTGGTCCTGAGACATGAAAAAGTAACAAGTTTTTTCATTGAATGAAAAAACTTGGTACTTTTTCTTGTACTTGGTATGGTGTCAATATATTATATGGTGTTATTCATAAAAATCACTATAAAATCAAAATAAGGCACTGGGTATTGTCTTTTAGGCTTTATTAAACAATATGGGACACTATCCATTTTAGTGCTAAAAATGAGGACGTCCTTTAAATTAAATTAAAGGAAGTCTGGCAACCCTACCCGGAAGAGTCTCCGATTTAGGACCACTTTCATTATTGTACCATTGAATGACAGGTCGCCTGAGGGTTTGAGAATAAATTGCCCCCTTAAGTGGTTCCCCAGGACATCGGCTCTGTCCTTGGGTCCTAGGGAGCGTAGTGCCCTCAGTGTCGACCAGCGGTTTTGTGTCGGGGAGTTCAGGTCTCCCGTAAGGTGGTATAAGGCTCCTAGTATCCTTAGGAATGGAGTCTATATCTCTCCCAGGATCTCCTCCAGGAAGACGGCGAGCTCTTCAGCGGATCTGTTAAGCAACTTTTCAGTGCCCGCTTATGTTGGAGTGTTTTTCCAGAGGTAATTGGAGACGTTTTTTGGCCGTGTGTGTGAAGCAAATCATGAGTCGCCAACTCATTGGCTAAAATAACGGACTCCATGAGGTGGTTGGCTGTCACCTCAATGTTTTCCGGCATGTCGTGGGGACCAGCAAGGGATCAGTTGTTAAGGTTCGATCTGAACTGGTCCCAATCAGTTCTACAACGCCCTTTTGCGGCGGCAAGATATTACTAATAAAATATAGACTAAAACTGAATCAATTATTTCTTCTTGAATGAAGAAGAAACTTAATAGAAAGGGGGCATCTAATAATAAATATAAACAATAAAACTAAATAACGAATTGTGATACATACATTTTTTTTTATTGGTACCGTATTTTAGTCGTACCTACCGTACGTCAAGTAGTAGTAATTAAAAAAATGTTGAATACAATAATATTATTATTTGATGAGTTCTATCTCTTTCTCGAATCTTTTTCGCGAGAGATCGCATGAGTAATTTGTTACAAAGTGCGTTTCAAATAAGGTATAGAGGAAAGAGAAAACATTGGATTGTTTATTATAAGTGGGACGAGTTATTTACACAAATTATATGACGGCCGAAGCCAGGTGAAAAAATCTAGTTAAGTATAAAACTAAATTAAGTACTACCTGCATCAACTTACACCAGTAGTGGCACAATTTCTTTGGGAGTCATTTTGCCATAATATTTCAGAATACCGTCCACATGACCCATCCCGACTACTCCAAGTACACGAGCTTTTTCCACTAAAATACATTTTATATTATTTATTATAATGTTGCCATTTGAAATTGATTGTACTTTATACAGGTTGCTTTTACCTACAGTCTGTTCAGTTATTTTACCTTTAGTTGAAAGCTTGGCTTACCCAATGTAATTTTTAGTTCTTACAGTAACTCGGGTCCCTCAGATTCGCAAGAATACGCGAACCCACAAGTGTAGGGCAGTATTCGCGAATATATGTGTACGTGTTATACATTCGCCTGGATTCCGTCCCGTTTGGAAAAAACAAAGGAATATACTCTCTACGAGAGGGAAAAGGTTTGCACGAATATTTTTGCAATGTGAGGGTCCCGTGTTAAGATAACCTATTGAAAGACGTGAAACTATCGGAGGTTAAATAACTGTGGACCAGACTTACATTATGGACAGATTTAAATGACTTAGATAGTGCTTCATTTACTGCAGAACAAATAAAATACATGTCAGGCTCACTTATCACGGCTTATAACGAACGACCAGTTTTTAATTTCGACACGTAGAAAATATCACATAATTATACGGAGTTACACTTTTGGTATCGGGTTAATCCACGACAATTTCAAAGGATCCCAGAGGAGGTTCTGTCCTTATTAGAACAATCACGGCGGCCTAAGGCAGCATATTTAATGAAGGCCGGGAGAACCTAAAGAACGTTTAGGCGCGGCTAAGCGTTCTTTAGGTTCTCCCGGCCTTCATTAAGCCTAGGTATGAGCCGTCGAACATTCGAGAGAATACTGAGTAAAGCTCATTAGTGTCTATTGGCCGACTTTGTTCATAAGCATTAAGAATGGGATCATATAAGCTGTCCCAAATATTACGTATAATTAAAGTAATGTCACGTCCAATGTATGTCGGTGAGGCAACCGGATGATGAGTGGTCTTGAAGTGGTACAGAGCTCCCTCGTATCGCCCTAATTGACCCCAAGTGGACTGGGGCGGTGATATGGGGTGCGGCATTTTTTACCAATCAACCGGATAAAAATGCGGTTAAAAAAAGTTAAAGTAATTAATAGCTTCTTCCCTGCACATGTCTCGTTGTTGGTGTCATATAATAAAGCTATTATTTTGACCTCTAACATAACATAGGTGTATCAAAATTGTGGCATAAAGCCACAATTTTGATACACCACTGGAGACGGAGCCCGGAGCCCATAAAATTTGCCCCTTATCCTTTACTTTAAAAAATATTCATGCAGGAAAACACTACAAAATTATGATAGTACCATCAAGTAGACCAAATATTTTGATCTCACAAATGAAATTACTAGAAACGGGTTTAAAACTCAACTTTACGCAGTGGAAGTCGGTGCAAGGGGAATTCCAGTTAAGTCTTGGCATGGTCTATTGTCCTTCAATAGCCTTCTTGGCCTTCCGAGATCAGCCGTCGAAACTTTTATGGAATGTGTTACCAAGATGGCGCTAACAGAATCATACCCATACTTAGTATTTGGTTGAGTAGAGAGGGTAGTGAACACAGTGCCGGTGAGTGTTAAAGGCCCTTAAAACCTACTTCTCGGTTTCAAATCCGGGTGCAGTTCATTCCCCTACTTTCCAACCACGCGATGGGCCCGGCACCCGCACAGAGAATCCATGGATAGCTAAGAACATTGTCTCTCTCTCTTACTGGGTACCTACATAATATTTAATGTTATCAAAGTAAATAACCATTACGGACGCATTCCTGTAAAGAGTAAGCGAGACATTTATCTCTCTCATCAACAAAAACATGGAAAATTTTCTTAAAAGCCGGTACATCTTTAATAATGTCTTGAAATTGAGCTTGCACAAATTGTTTGTCTTTATATTTTTCTAACTCTTCTTTACTGTAATAAAATAAGTAAATAGTTACGTATGTACTATAGGTAGTACATAGATATATAATATTGTATTGTAATATATTATCTTTCAAACAAATAGGCGCTATGCACAAGTATCAACTTTTAAGTGCTCTAATTAAGGGGTCTGCAGTCGTCTTGACGCCCATACAAACGTACTTCCAATATTACAACTTCAATTATTCATTTATTATTTTTATGTTGGTAATTAATTGTACGCAAAAATCTTTCTGTATTACAATATTTTTATATTACAATATTTAAAAAAAAAAATCTGATTGAAGAAAGAATAATTATTACAATGACTGACAAAAATATTACATACCTACATACCTATTTCTATATGACGAAAATGGATTGGACATGGATTGAGAAAAGCCTTATAGGTATAAAAGTTTATGAATAGTCTGTTTATTAATAAAATCTGGCCATAGTCACCTAAGCATAGTCAATTATGGCGTATTTTTAATATAAGTAGTTAAAAAAATGCTTACTGCAGTGGTTTCGTTTGTTTGGTTGTAAGGTGAAATAAAATTTGACCAAGTTCAAACATATTTAGCGATTGAAAAGCTCTAGCAATTGTAATTTGTATGGGCCGGTCCCCTAAAAATAGCTTACATCCAGGTATTTTTTTCATCTGAAAAATAAAAAATAAACGAATTTCCTAATTTAGGCTGTATTTTTTACTTGTATAATTTTAATGGACTGTAGTTTGAACCTACTAGAGTTCACAAAATATAAAGGGTCGTGGCTTAGGTATAGCATGATGTAGGTAAGTATTATCTTGATGAACTAAGGAAAGTCGAGAACTGAAAAATATGCATAAAATAAATTGATATTTTGAAGAAATGCCATATGGGAAAAGAAAAACTTAATTAGAAATTATTTTTTACGATATAAATTTCGGCATCTTTTCATTGATTTTTTAATTAATTAATATTTAATATTAAGAAATTACTGCATTCATAGCGACTCTATAGAGTAAATTTTGCTGTAAAGAGTCGCTATACAGAAATTTCTTGCAAAGAGGTTGTTTATAAATTATTTACATACTTATGGGCTTATTCATAAACACTTATTGAGGCCTTGAAGAACACTTTAGTTATAAAAGGTTTTATCTCTTTTACCCATAATCATTTTGTTGCTAATAAAAAGAGGCAAAACCTTCCATAACTAAAGTGTTCTTTAATAATATTAAAAAGTTTATGGCCAAAACAGAAAGATTAATAAGTAGGTACAATGATCAACAAAAATATTATTCTAATTCTGTAGTAGTAGAGAAATACTGTAAGTGCGAAAACTAACTATGTATAGAGAACGGGAACTTCGCGATCGCAAATGCAGTGTCCTTAATATCATGAATGACATAAATAACATACAAAAACTGTAGGTAAAAATACACAGCAGCGCTCTCCAAACGCGCGCTGTGCGTATTGTGCACTGAAATTTGTGCACATACCATTATATTTTACTACTCAAGTATTTTGATACCTAGTACAATGGAGTCTTATGTATGATTATATTTAATAAACCTCATGATAAGCCCTTCTGAATTCTCCCCCGGGCGCCACTCCGAGCTCTCTCGCCACATCGGCGTATGTCTTCAAAAGCATGGCATGTAACATTCCTGACACTACATTTTGTCCCTTTACTGCTTGTCTGAAAAAAAATTTAGGTACTAAATATATAAATAAACTTTGAATTCGTGATCAAAAGTGTAAAGAAATAAATTAAACCTCTGTTTTTTTTATTCCTCTTAAGTCTAGCCTCTCTAGTTACTAGCGACCATAGTAAATTTTTTTTTTCAAAAATTGTGGTAGAGTTACAATACTTTTTTTTTAAATTGTGTTTTTAAAGGATCCCTTATGGTGAGGCCACATGAAATAGTACAAGTAAGAGGCTCAGGAGCAGTGCCGTAACTAGGGACGTCTATCCACATCTCCGTGCTGGTACGATGGTAGCGTTGCTCTATGGTCCACATGAATATGTCAACAACTGCTCAGAGGCTCTACCATGGGTTTGCGCATTGTAGCCAAGTAACGTATTCGAATACGTAGACGTGAGCAACAACCAATAGGACCGCTTTATCGTTGGTAATAATTGAATAAAGCGATCCTATTGGTTGTTGCTCACGTATACGTATTCGAATACGTTACGTTGCTACAATGCGCAAACCCATGGTAGAGCCTCAGAAGTGTTCAGTGATAGGTACGATTTACTTAAAATTTCGACTTAGATGTAGTGATAATATCCAATAAATTAGTATGGGGCAACTCGTAAACCAATTAGTATTGGAATTCAGCGGGACAACGTCGCCTGCCTTCTTTGCAATATTCCGGGAGGTTATTCCATTACAAGATATTATTTTATTTATAATATTTATTTAGTTTTATTTTATTATAGTATTTTTGTTAAAGAAAAATCCCAACCTCATTTTCTTGACATCAAACTTCTTAGCTTCTTCAAGAAACTTCTTGTCGTCCAGCTGCAGCAACGATATTCTGTTCCGACACAGCTCGATCATGATGGCATTGGGATTCAAAACGTTTACTATCTGAATCAATGAAGGTTCTATTATAATTATGCGTCCGATAAGATTTCCCATATAAAAGGTCGTGAGTGGTCGTGACTGTTACTCCAAAAAATAATCAAGGATATTTGTGATTTTTGGAGACGTAATAAATTTGACAGATATCTAGGCTCCTAAAATTCTTCATATTAAAATATCAAGACAGAACATTTAAAAACAGAAAACGAACAGACATCGTTAATTTTCTCTTTGATAAAATTAGTTTTTTTTTAACCCATTAAAGTTCAAAGGTAGAAAACCGTTACGTGTTTCGCTGACTAAATTGTAGGTATAATATCATTAGTGCTCTATCTCTTATTAAGTTTTATGAGGGTCGAAGGTAAGGATTACATACATATAACATGCCAATATGGCGTTACCGATATATATAATACTTTGCAGTCGGATCAGCATGAGCATCAAAGTGCCAGGAAAGGCGCTGCAAACTCAGCAGTGAGATTCCGCACTAGTCTGTTTCATTCAGATATAGGGCGCGTAGATAAAGGGGAATAGCACACCATTCGTCATTTAGCTAATGTACATGTACCTAAAGATCCACTCCATTTATGCACTTTGTAGGTCTGCTTACCATGGAGTACATACAAAGTCATATTGGAGCATGGCATCCAATAAAAAATAATATCATTGGCGCGCATTGGGAGTGTTGTATCTGCAAATTTTCTAGGCAGTATTAGATCCAAGTTTTTTTTTTTAATACCGAAGACACATCTTCCACAGATTGCTTGCTGAAGTGTACGGTCCCGAGGAGCACCACTCTCGCCTCTTCGTCATCCTGGATCAACGACGCAGACTTCGGCAATTCCGACTTACTGAAAAATCTTATACAGTTGCGAGCTAAAAAAACATAATTTATAAAAAAGAGAGAAGTACACCGGTGTGAAGTTACCGGCCGAAATGTTACCGGCCGTTATAACCCGACCAATTTGAGGAGTTTTATAAATTGTGAAGTTACCGGCCGAAACCTAGCGGCTGTTATAACCCGACCAAATTGAGTAATTTTATAAAATACGTAAATAATGTTACCGGTCAATATAAACCGACCTTGGCAATTATGGACTACCTATTTTTTTATACGGTCGCAGATATATGAGCTACATTACATATCATAAAAAGTTAAACGATTTTCGGATTTTTATATTCATTATATTTTATACATTACTCAACATACTGAACAAAACATAAGATTTTCAGAATTTTATTTCCGAGTTCCTAGGTCATTGTAGTAAAACCCACTATACCTGCTCTCTTGAGGCAATTATGAAGTACCTACTCTTTTATTTTTATCAGAGTACTGAGGTGGGTATAGAAGCTACGTCACATAACATACTGAACAAAACAAAAGATTTTAAGAATTTTATTCCCGAGTTCCTAGGTCATTGTAGTAGAACCCACTATACCTGCCGTTTTCAGGCAATTATGGAGTACCTACTTATTTTTTTTTATTAGAGTACTGACGTGGGTATAGAAACTACATTACTCAACATACTGAACAAAACATAAGATTTACAGAATTTTATTCCCGAGTTCCTAGGTCATTGTAGTAGAACCCACTATACCTGCCGTTTTAAGGCAATTATGGTGTACCTACACATTTTTTTTTATCAGAGTACTGTCGTGGGTATACACATTTTACAGTAGCTACATTATAAATAAAATGTGAAGTTACCGGCCGAAAAGTTTTGTTCAGTATGTTTTATAATGTAAAATATATTATTCCCAAATTCCTAGGACATTGTAGTAAAACCCACTATACCTGCCGTCTTAAGGCTATTATGGAGTACCTACTTATTTTTTTTTATCAGAATATTGACGTGGGTATAGAAGCTACATTACATAACATACTGAACAAAACATAAGATTTTCAGAATTTTATTTCCGAGTTCCTAGGTCATTGTAGTAGAACCCACTATACGTGCCGTCTTCAGCCAATTATGGAGTACCTACTTATTTTTTTTATCAGAGTACTGACGTGGGTATAGAAACTACATTACTCAACATACTGAACAAAACATAAAATTTTCAGAATTTTATTTCCGAGTTCCTAGGTCATTGTAGTAAAACCCACTATACCTGCTCTCTTGAGGCAATTATGAAGTACCTACTCTTTTATTTTTATCAGAGTACTGAGGTGGGTATAGAAGCTACGTCACATAACATACTGAACAAAACAAAAGATTTTAAGAATTTTATTCCCGAGTTCCTAGGTCATTGTAGTAGAACCCACTATACCTGCCGTTTTCAGGCAATTATGGAGTACCTACTTTTTTTTTTTTATTAGAGTACTGACGTGGGTATAGAAACTACATTACTCAACATACTGAACAAAACATAAGATTTTCAGAATTTTATTCCCGAGTTCCTAGGTCATTGTAGTAGAACCCACTATACCTGCCGTTTTAAGGCAATTATGGTGTACCTACACATTTTTTTTTATCAGAGTACTATCGTGGGTATACACATTTTACAGTAGCTACATTATAAATAAAATGTGAAGTTACCGGCCGAAAAGTTTTGTTCAGTATGTTTTATAATGTAAAATATATTATTCCCAAATTCCTAGGACATTGTAGTAAAACCCACTATACCTGCCGTCTTGAGGCTATTATGGAGTACCTACTTATTTTTTTTTATCAGAATATTGACGTGGGTATAGAAGCTACATTACATAACATACTGAACAAAACATAAGATTTTCAGAATTTTATTTCCGAGTTCCTAGGTCATTGTAGTAGAACCCACTATACGTGCCGTCTTCAGGCAATTATGGAGTACCTACGTCACATAACATACTGAACAAATCAAAAGATTTTCAGAATTTTATTCCCGAGTTCCTATGTCATTGTAGTAGACCTAGGAACTCGGAAATAAAATTCTGAAATGTTTTTATACCCACGTAGCTTCGTCTACTTTAGCTATACCCACGTCAATACTCTGATAAAAAAAAATAAGTAGGTACTCCATAATAGCCTCTAGACGGCAGGTATAGTGGGTTTTACTACAATGTCCTAGGAATTTGGGAATAATATATTTTACATTATAAAACATACTGAACAAAACTTTTCGGCCGGTAACTTCACATTTTATTTATAATGTAGATTCTATACCCACGTCAGAACTCTGATAAAAAAAAATGAGTAGGTACTCCATAATTGCCTGAAGACGGCAGGTATAGTGGGTTCTACTACAATGACCTAGGAACTCGGGAATAAAATTCTGAAAATCTTATGATTTGTTCAGTATGTTATGTGACGTAGTTTCTATACCCACGTCAGTACTCTTATAAAAAAAAATAAGTATGTACTCCATAAATGCCTGAAGATAGCAGATATAGTGGGTTCTACTACAATGACCTAGGAACTCGGGAATAAAATTCTGAAAATCTTATGTTTTGTTCAGTATGTTATGTGACGTAGCTTCTATACCCACGTCAGTACTCTGATAAAAAAAAATAAGTAGGTACTCCATAATTGCCTCAATACGGCAGGTATAGTGGGTTCTACTACAATGACCTAGGAACTCGGGAATAAAATTCTTAAAATCTTTTGTTTTGTTCAGTATGTTATGTGACGTAGCTTCTATACCCACGTCAGTACTCTGATAAAACAAAATAAGTAGGTACTCCATAATAGCCTCAAGACGGCAGGTATAGTGGATTTTAGTACAATGTCCTAGGAACTTGGGAATAAAATTCTGAAAATCTTATGTTTTGTTCAGTATGTTATGTAATGTAGTTTCTATACCCACGTCAGTACTCTGATAAAAAAAATGAGTAGGTACTCCTTAATTGCGTGAAGACGGCAGGTATAGTGGGTTCTACTACAATGACCTAGGAACTCGGAAATAAAATTCTGAAAATCTTTTGAATTGTTCAGTATGTTATGTGACGTAGCTTCTATACCCACGTCAGTACTCTGTTAAAAAAAAAAAGTAGGTACTCCATAATTGCCTTATTACGGCAGGTATAGTGGGTTCTACTACAATGACCTAGGAACTCGGAAATAAAATTCTGAAAATCTTATGTTTTGTTCAGTATGTTATGTAATGTAGTTTCTATATCCACGACAGTACTCTGATAAAAAAAAATGAGTAGGTACTCCATAATTGCCTTAATACGGCAGGTATAGTGGGTTCCACTACAATGACCTAGGAACTCGGAAATAAAATTCTGAAAATCTTATGTTTTGTTCAGTATGTTATGTAATGTAGTTTCTATACCCACGTCAGTACTCTGATAAAAAAATGAGTAGGTACTCCTTAATTGCGTGAAGACGGCATGTATAGTGGGTTCTACTACAATGACCTAGGAACTCGGAAATAAAATTCTGAAAATCTTTTGATTTGTTCAGTATGTTATGTAATGTAGTTTCTACACTCAGGTCAGCACTCTGATAAAAAAAAATGAGTAGGTACTCTATAATTGCCTGAAGACGGCAGGTATAGTGAGTTCTACTACAATGACCTAGGAACTCGGAAATAAAATTCTGAATATCTTATGTTTTGTTCAGTATGTTATGTAATGTATAAAATATAATGAATATAAAAATCCGAAAATCGTTTCACTTTTTATGTTATGTAATGTAGCTCATATATCCGCGACCGTATAAAAAAATAGGTAGTCCATAATTGCCAAGGTCAGTTTATATTGGCCGGTAACATTATTTAAGTATTTTATAAAATTACTCAATTTGGTCGGGTTATAACAGCCGCTAGTTTCGGCCGGTAACTTCACAATTTATAAAACTCCTCAAATTGGTCGGGTTATAACGGTCGCTAGATTTCGACCGGTAACTTCACATTTTATAAAACTCCTCAAATTGGTCGGGTTATAACGGCCGGTAACATTTCGGCCGGTAATTTCACACCGGTGAGAAGTACCTAAATGCACTTCGGCAATTTTATTATTGTAGGTAACCTACCTAATATCTGTTTTGTTTAATATCATATAGATTTCCAAATAAGTAATAGATAAATATGGGGTATACCCCATATTTATCTATTCTAAAAGTTATAAATAAAAAAGTAGGCCCAGCGAAGTTATAATTTATTTAAAATTAAAATTATAACTTCTAGAAAAATGATATGGCAAAAATATCAAATTAAATATATAATAAACAGAAATATAGTAGAAAGACTTCGATTGGACTTTCATGATGAAGACCTATCTATTTAATGAGTTTAAACGTGGTCGCACTAATTTCACCAATAATCTGCGTGAGGGACGGCCTTCTACGGCGTCGACTGAAGGTAACATCAGTGTTGTGCGGTGTATGATAGAGACTGACAAAAGCGGATTCTGACAAGACTAGGCACGGTATGAGTCAAGTGCACAACATTCTTCATGAATAATTAGCAGTCAGGAAGCTTTGTGCCCGGTGGATGCCTCATATTTAGACCGAGGCCCAAAATCTCCGTCGTGTTGATTGGTGCCGTGAAATGCTTCAAAAATATTACGGAGGTGACTTAAATGCTGTGTTTGACATACTTCTTGCTCAGTGGGTGTTTCCTTCCGAGGAGTTGTCAACTAAAGTGAAGAGAGGTCGAAATGTGGGAACAAATATGGTGGCCTCGTTCTTCGGAAGGACAGGTCATTACGCGACAATTGTTTTATATACGGAATCAAAAAATAGTTACTGCAGAGTGGTACACTAACAATTGTTTGCCACTTGTCTTTGAAAAAGTTTGGGCGAAACGACCTCGCAGTAGGATCCTCCTTCAGAACGCCTCGTCGCTCACCGCCGGGCGAACGATCGACTATTTGGCGACGTCAGACGTAGAATTACTGTGTCAACAGTAGTATAACCCCGACCTCGCCACTTGCGATTTTTATTTATTCCCGAAAATAAAAGAAAAACTTCGAGGAAAACGTTTTATGTGCGAGAAGAAGCAGTGGTTGCGTTTCAAAAGGCCGTCGTAGAAACCCTGGGCAAAGTGCTTTTCTTAGTGGTCCCATCAGATGCAGCGATGTATTGATGTGAATGGACCCTATTTTGAAAAGATATTATGAAACTAATAACTTACTAGTTCGCTCAGTTTTTGATTTTCTAAAAACTTTCAGTTTGACGTATACCAAGGTACCAACACTTTTAGGTGGTTTTTAGGTGAGAGGATGGCCTCTATAACTCTGCTAGGCCGACCGACCGGACTCGTTACCACCGCTCATACAAATGCAAAAACCCTCAAGTGACCTAATCATGTTTCGGTTTAAGTCTGTGGGTTTTCCGGAGACTACTGCATCAAATTCTTATCGAGGTAGTAGCAATAATGTTTTGATCGACCCCATTTATGGACTTTGTAGGTCTGCTTATCAACAGGTAGATAAAAACAAAAGCGAGGTGAAGGGTAAACGGGGAGACCAATATCATGACCTAATTGTAAAAGTTTTAAAAAACGGTTCTATAAAAAGTCTAAAATCGGTGTGCATGTATTTGAAGAGTTACTGTGAACGAGGCAAAAGTATTACCTAAGTAGGGATAGAGGCAAGTGCATGGCGCTCGTTATTTCTGCCTACCCTGTAAGGAGCCTGGCGTGAAGATGAAATAAAATATAACAAATACGTTTGTACCTATATTGCAGCACTGTCGACTAGAGCAACCTTAAATGGGTATCACTGCCTATACTTTTACAGAAAGCATGAGTAGTATATGATAGACGGGCATTCATGTCCTAAGGATACTATATATTCTAGATACTTTACTTACTTAAAAAATATAATTGAGTACGACTTTGTTCATTCAATATGCAGTTATTATACACATTTCTCACTATAGAATTTGTCATTTTATATTTGTATAAATAGGTATTTCAGATCATTTTTCTTTGAATTTAAAGTAATTTAGCCAAAAAATTATTATTATAAAAAATAAGTTATTACAAAATATACAACGAGGAATGACATGACACTTGTTTTTTTTGTTATACAAAATATAGGCATTAATCTTTAAATTAATCCAACGGTCGAAATTTTTAAATAAAGGTTTGTAAAATATTCCATTCCATGTTGCTATGATATAACTAGGAGCTGCAACTTAACATGGTCTCCGAGTTACTATAGTGATATGCAAATGAACAAATTTGACCTTAAATCTACGGTATCAGCAACTCGGCCACTATATATTTTTGTGAGATTTTCTCGCGCACATTTTACTGTCAAAAAACAGAAATTGATTTCGGTCCTTAAATTTTATCATTGTTACAAACTACGTTTCACAAACGAATTCCTTTGGACGGCGATGCAGTCGCCCAAAGGTTTGTTTGGTAACCTCAAGTTTTGAGACTCACCATAAATAAATTGTAATGTTGACATTGTAGGTAGGCACTAATATTTAGCATATTTTATTTGTTTTACTCTCAAATTTATTAGTTCCACTTTTTGCCGTCGGAATTAATTAAGAAATCGACTATACCTACATCTCTTGACCTACATAAACTATTTTGGTAAGACGTAAGGGCCGATATCAAGTTTTGTGTTATTGACCTATTAAGTTGTTTTTTGATATAGCCCAGCGGCCATAAATAGCGGGAAATCCATCAAAATATTAAATTTCAAAGTGAATGGGTAGAATACAAAATTTAGCCATGTCATATCTAAGGTTTGATTTGATTAATTTAAACAAAAAAATATTTTTAAAAGAAAATACTTTATTTTATTATAACAGATCACAAGTTATGCAATAATAATAATGACTAATATACACAACAATCTAGCCATTTAATAGACTTTTAAAACTAATTTCAATAATCAATATTATATTTAAATATTAACTTAAATAATAAAAAATATGAAAAATGCAAGTCGTTATTAAATCGGATTATTATTAATTATTTAAAAATAATTCAAACACTTACACTTCATAAAAACTTATTGAGTCCTTGAAGAACATTTTAGTTACTTATTTTAACTAAAATGTTCTTCAAGGACTCAATAAGTTTTTATGAATAAGACCATTAGTCAACAACTATTTAAGAATATTTAAACAATTACAGGGTAAAATAAACAAAACGGACGCCATACAAAGGACTACAATGCTTGACCAGTAGGTTTAAACAACCGCATTAAACTTATTTTATTGATTTTATACCAACCAAGTTCATTATAATACTGGTTAAATTTTCAATAAAAACAGTACGCCAATTTTATATTTTAAATAACTAAACATAAAAGTGAAAAACCCCAGTCACTTAACAAATTTTTATTATCAATAATAATAACTAACAAATACTAAACATACTTTATGCCTAATTTTTTTTTTTTTAATTATAAGGGACTGACTGAGACATGGGCACAAATATTATTTTTTTACATCGAAAGAATTTACCTTTGAAAAAAATATACCGCTTAAATACCATACAGGTGATCAGGTGTTAGGGTTATGCGAAAAATACTTGACTGGCCCACCGCCAGTCAAGTATTAGTCAGTTAGAAGATTAAATATACGAAAAAATTATATAGTAGTTAATGCCAAAGGTGTATCTGGTTTTATGGGTGGTTAAATACTAAATTAGATACTGAAACAATATTGATGTAATTTGATAGGGTGGTAAATTTAATCAAAGCTACTTTGATATATCAAAATATATCAAAGAAGCTTTGATATACCTGGCAAGGGAAATCTAGGCAGCGTCTGCCTCGGATCGAGCGGTTGCCTAGTCATCGTCTGTCCACATTGGGCGGCTATTTGTGGGTTGACGGAGATCGCCCCGCTTTTTGGGGCGTCTCCGAGCCGCTTCAGGGGTAGGGCGACTTCTCAGCAGAAGAATTACGTTAGATTTCCCACGAAAATATAATATTATAATAAAGGCTTTGACATCATGGTGACTTTGGAAGGTTGTACTTTGGGTTAATATGAGGTTCTACTGATCAAATAAAACAACTTTTGCCATAGAACCATGTGTCAAAAATGAACAAAAAATTGTCTTCTCCATACAAACTAGTATTGCTAAATAACTAATATTGTTTTATTCATTTACAAAATGGTGCCATGGAAAAAGTTTATGGATTTGATCGGTAGCTCCTCATATTAGCCCACTACCTTCCATATTCACCCTCTATATCTAGATATAAGGAAAAATTTTGGAATGTACTATTTTTTTTTAAATATTAGTGAGTGTTAAGCCACAGGAAAAAGCTAGTAAAAAATATGTTTGCACATGTGTGAGCCAAGGTATGGGAAGTATTTAAATTGTGGAATACATATATATATATATATATATATATATATATATACATCTCGCTATACATTTGGCGTCCAATATGCTTTAAATTTGCATTTAATCTGGCATCCACCGATATTTGACGTCCGTATACGGACGTCAAATAGCCTAAGACCGGGAACGTGCCCCCACACCTCAGTCCTGCCCCCTGTCAAAAATAAGGTGGAAGCAAAATTTACTCGGTTTTAACTGATTTTGGGTATCAAAAGTTCGGCGAAGTACCGCCAGAGGCGCTGCTCTGTGTATATCATCCGCAAAGTATATTGCAATTTAATTCTGGCATCTAATGGCTTCCGGGCCTGGCCTTGTATTGTCCGTCATTTCGTGCAGACGTATTCGTGGCGTTCGGACGTCCATAACGTATTGAATTTACAACGAGTGCTCGAAGCCAAAGAATACTGAATCTCGTTTTGAAGAAAGGTAAGTAACTTTATAATTTATGTATTACCTTGCCTGCAAATTAATATCATTGTGTTACATTTCATATTTTATCAAATATGTACTTGTAAATCAACCATAATAGTTGAAATTACACCTACTTATAAGACGATCTTATAATTTTATAAAAATTGTTTATTTTGTCGTGACTAGTGGATGTAGTGAATAGGATTGAAAGGGGTGAGTTATGAATTATGATACTTATTATGATATTTATAAGAGGGCGACCTAGGCGAACATTAGACACACATTATATTAATACACATTACAGTGGAAACCCTAAACACCACAGTTATCACACCAAACAATAAATTTTGCATCCCAGTCTTACCTACTTAATAAAAAAATAACCAGTCTTACTGCTGAGTGCTCGTCGCATCGAGTCGGGTCTTCGGTCTTTTACGAGCTCGGGCACCCGAGCAGTGCTCGAGCTCATAAAAGACCGAAGTAAAGATCACACCATTACATCTTACATCCCACTCTCACTCGTTGGACAAATAACTAGTCTCACTACTCGCCGTGTCTCCGCGGTCAACGAACTTGGCCACTGCTCGGGTTGTCGTGGGGTATCTCGCTCGCGCTCGCGTGATTACGGCTAGATTTTATTTTCTTCTCTCTCTACCAACAACTCTGTGTATGATCATTCTAATCTCAAAAAGTAATTCCATCGATTTTAATTTAGTAATTTATCAATAATAGTTAGGGTGATTTTTTTTTTTTTTGTATAATTAATATAAATTTTATTTTTGTTTGCCGGCCTAGCAAATTGGATAAAACAACTGCGTATAATTTTTATTGTGGAATGTATGAAATAAGAATAAATTTGTCGTGGGAGTAGGCAGGGGTGGTGTTGGAATTTGAAACCTCTCCCCGAAAAAATATATTGGTGTCGATATGATTGTTTAGATATAATAGGTGATATTGACGATGACTTTATTTTTATACTAAATCATGGCTTCGCCCGTGGCCTGTTTAATTTTATTATGAAATAATATGCCAAACAAACATTTGGTGGGATTTTAAGCCAAATTAATAACTTAATCGAATGCTTGCATAGATAGGTAGGTACCTGGGTAGAATTATTATTTCTTTACTTGCATTCGTAAGTAGTAATACGATTTAAAGGCTTAGCCTATGTCGTATCAAAATAAACTCTCTGTTAATGTAATGATTAAATTAAAAAATGGCGACGAATGTACCAATTTTAATGTGCAGTTCGAATGACAGCTGGTACATTCGACGCCATTTTTGATTTTAATCGTTACATTACGTTAACAGACACTTGGATGCAACCGGCCCTTAGGGTGAGTTGTATGACCGCAGTCTGAACTATCTAAACTAATATTAAAAAGTAAAAATATTTGATTTTTTAATGTTTTAGTGTGGCTGTATGAATATAAAAAGTACTTACCTATCCGATTTAAATAACTGAAATACTAATTAATTGGCTTCACACAGCACAACAATGATTTATTAATTTGGTAAATATTTACAATATGACATCAGAATATTTATTGATTATTCGACTTCATTCTAAAAGATGTATCAATAGGTATAATAAAGTCAAAATAATTACTTAATAAATCTTCCGACTTCATTCTAAAAGATGTATCAATAGGTATAATAAAGTCAAAATAATTACTTAATAAAACTTCCGACTTCATTATAAAAGATGTATCAATAGGTATAATAAAGTCAAAATAATTACTTAATAAATCTTCCGACTTCATTCTAAATAATGTATCAATAGGTATAATAAAATCAAAATAATTACTTAATAAATCTTCCGACTTCATTCTAAATAATGTATCAATAGGTATAATAAAATCAAAATAATTACTTAATAAATCTTCCGATGTTATAAAGTAAAATTATACCAATAATTTAAGCAGTAAGTAAATTTCAGTTCTACTGCAGTGATCATCGCAGGAACTTGCCTTCTTAATTAAAACTAATAAACTGTTTTAGAATTAATTAAAATGATAGTATTTATTTATTTATTTATTAGGTATTTGGAAAACCAACTTCCATAAATCATAACATAACACTTATATAAACATAGAAAGGTAACAATAGGTTTTCACTGATAGATACATGGTATATAACTTTAGACACAACTTAAAATAAAATTAGAGTACGTAACAATGTATTAACAGAGTAAAAAAATAAAGTAATAAAACAAATAATATTAACAAGAAGAAGAATGAACACAGCATGAAAGTAAACAAAAAATAACTAATCAGTCTATGTCATTAAAAAATAAGCCTGTCAACGACCGCCTCAGTGCCGCACTTTTATCATTAAATAAATCATGTTCCATTGAACGACTCAAATCGTTGTATGTGCTACACGCGCGAATAAGGAAGGAATAGTATAGTATGTATGTATGATGCTTAAAGGTAATTAATTGTAAACAGTATGTTAGTTCTAATTAAGAAGGCAAGTTAGTTGGTTTTATGAATATTTTTGTGGACTAAAATTTATTTACCGCTTATATTAACTATTATTCTGTATTTTAACATTTTATATTTGTTTAGTTCTTCATTCAGCGTCTATACGTTCAACATGACCGAACCACCATGACATACCTCTTTCAATATTTGATACAACATCAACAACCGTTCTACTTGTTTCTCTCAAGACACAACTTTCATTGCATGTTTCACATCCATACTTAAGTCTCGGGAGCAGAAAACTATTTTGCACAATTGTCCTGGCTGTTAGGAAAATAATGCTATTGCGAATAATATCATTAAATGGACCATTTACCTTATTTCTCGCATTCACTATCTCCATCCATACATCCCTATCTTACTGTGTCTTGTACAATACCCAGATATAAAAACTCATTTGTTCAACATTCATTTCACATAAATTTTACATTCACTTGCATTCTCGCATATTTCTAATACCATTAATTTAGCCTTCTGTATATTTATTTGTAATCCTTTCTTCCTACATATTTCATTCATTACCGACAAAGTTTCTTGCAGTGTTCTTGATGAATTCTCCAATAAAATAGCATCACCAGCAAAACACTTAATAATAATGTTGTTCAATTTCCTACCATCTCTTTAATTTTTAATTCTTTTAAAACAACTATCTAAATATTAAATTCTTGATTTCCAAGCCACATATAATTTTAGGTTCATTCATCGGAAGAGCTTCCATACCGTTTTTAGTTCATAAAATAATTACTACAACAACTTCTTACAACCAATAAAGTTACATACATCATGCTGGAAGGTAGGCAGAGATAGATAAAACGCCATTTTCTACGGCTCTGACAAGATACTATCACTTCCTCCACATTCATAAACCTGGCCGTGATTGGGGTTTTAACAAATTACAATTTGCCTATGCTGATTCATCTGATAGAATAAAGATAGGTAGTATCTTCTACCTATTTTTTCTTTATATTTCCTGAGTCAAAGAATCCCATAATCATAAGCGTTTCTGTCTTTGATTTTTAACTGTGAACATTTTTTTTATTATTGAACAATTTAAATTGTATTTACGTTTCATACGTAACTTTTTTTATAACAAGAAGTCTTTATTTATTAAGCGTTTTTTATTGTGATACTTTTTAAAGTATTTTTTTGTTAAATTATACTGGATAGTTTTTTATTTTAGTTTTTATTATTGAATATTTTTTTATATAATGTACCTACTTAGATATTGGAGTTCCTTATTTTCATTAATGATATTGTACAGGTGTTACCCAAGGAATGTCTCGTCCTTCTTTTTGCCGATGATGTGAAGCTAGCAATATCCGTACAAACTCAGCAGGATAGTGAGCAGTTCCAGCAGTGTATAAATCAGATACACCAATGGAGTATCGATAACTGTCTTGATCTGAGCATAGAAAAATGTTTAATTATGACTTTTTCTCGATCCCAAAGTCGTATCGGTTACCCTTATACGCTTGAGAAAGCCCAGCTTACGCGCATTTTGGATACGGTCCGGGATCTCGGAGTTCTGTTCAGCAGTGATCTAACATTCCACACTCATATAATCAAAATTTGTGCAAAGAGCTAGAAAGAATTTAGGATGGGTAATGAGGCAAACACGAGACTTTTCTGATCCTGGAACCCTGGTAGTGTTGTACAACTCAAATGTCCGGAGCATATTGGAGTTCAACTCCATTTTATGGAATCAGAGGGTAGGTACATACACCCTTATGGTAGAAAAGGCGCAGAAAATGTTCTTAAGATGTTTGTTTAATAAGACTTATGGGTACTATCCATTTATGTATCCTACTTTGTTTCTATTGGGTATGCTCAACTTTAATTCGTTAGCAGTTCGTCGTAATAAGGCTTTAGTGTTATATATTTTAGATATATTAAGGGGGAAAAGTTACATACCTACTATATTACAACAATTATCTGTTTGTATAGGTACCTGCGCGCGCGCGGCCATACTGTTTGCTGAGGTAAGGACTCGCACACATCTCTTACAAAGTGCACCAATTCCCCGCGTAATCAGTTTTCTGAATAAAATCGTACAGAACTGGAAGGAGTTTGATATATTTGCTTCATCTGAGACTGAGACAAAAAGAGTTGTCCTGAGGTACTTGGAGCCATTATAATTTAAAGAATTGTATGAGTTAGATAATTCTGTAATGTACATTTTTTCTATTAAATAAATAAATAAATTTATAAAGTGTCCTAGTATTGTGTGACTGTTTTGCATTATATTAAATTGATTTTAATAAATGATTATTTTTTCTTTATTTTTATTACTCACCTTATAGAAGTTTATATGCAATATAAACTATTATCAAAATTTTACCAACTCACACACTTGTCGTCGAATTGCTGACTAAACAATAAACTGATGTTCGCATTAACTATTATTTCTTCTGTGGCATTACTCGTATGTCAGTAGCTCGACTTACCAGGGGGTAAATTACGAACTATGATCGTCTCCGGCAATATGATTTTAGTAAAATTAAATTTCTTGTCGCCGAAGACGACATCAGTTTCATTCCCTTGAATATAACCAAATAAAACTATAGGTCTATCGGAATAGAAAACATACCTGACTAAAACATAACAAAATATACCTGCTATAATATTCAGTGAATTCAAATTGTATTCAAACTAAATGGAGCTCTAATGTGAATGTGTTTAAAATATTTGGCGAATAAACAATATGCATGGGACCTCGCTTAAACTGATTTTATGATAGACGCCACTAAAATGTAAAAATATATTCAAATATACATGTAATATACGAGGAAGCCAAAATGACCATGAAATGAAATGGGGTTTAAAAGGCTTAAAAATTGTATGTATGTTAGATAAAAATGTATATAATAAAAAACACAATATTGCGAAATAATATTAATACCACTGAATTAGTACTCTAAATATACGCCAATATTCATTAACAAAATCAAAATAAATCCACTAGAAATGGTGGACGTCATAATAATGGAGTTGGAAAGGACGCCAAAAATGTATCGGGATGTATATATATATATATATATATATATATATATATATATATATATATATATATATATATATATATATATATATATATATATATATATATATATATAATAATGACATAATGAGCATTAGGTAAAATACAAAATAAATATTAATTTTGTAATATGTATGTAGGTATGTAATTATGTACAATTTGCATTGGTACATAGGTAAATTATTTTATATATAAATAAAATGCAGAAAAAAAAAGATTCCATTTCGCTAAAACAATCTTGCGAATTAGAGTAGACAGTAGCGATGATAAAAGTGGTAGTGTATAATGGTTATAATTGTAATAATTATCATCTTTGTATTAATACCGAGTAAAAGAGATTCCTCTTTAAGAAAATTATGCGATTATTTTTATTAAAACTCGCCGTTGGAGATTTATATAACGGGCATATTAAGTAGGTACATTTGTACCTACCTAATATGCACATACTATCGTTGGCCACAAGAAAGGGCTGTAAAATAACGGATATTATAAATTAGAGATAATATACCCCGCTGGAAACACATATTAATATAACATTAATAACTAGCCTAACGCCTGGTTTCTTAAAAATGTTAAATATTGCTTAAACTCTCAAATAGTTAAAAATGGCCGATTTACAAAATGGCGGATTTTTTACAAATATTATTGACAAGCCCTAATAAAATACACCATTTTAATCATTAGGGAGTTAAGTAATAGTACAAGTAGTATACACAAGATAACAACTTATTGAGCCCGTAAAGAACACTTTGAATATGCATAAAAGAGACAAAACCTATTTTAACTAAAGTGTTCAAGGACTTAATAAGTGTTTATGAATAAGGCCAAAAATGTTTAAGAAACCGGGCGTCAATCAAAGTAGGACAGCGTTAGAAACGGTAATCAGAGAATATAATAATTATATAGGAAAATAATTTGAGTGATTCTTTTCATTTATGTGTGTTCAATAAAAGGTTGTATCGCACTTCGACGTTTTTAAAATTAAAAACAACCAAAATAAATAAATAATTTATATATACTATATATGAGATATATGAGGAAACCTTGAAAACTCGGTTAGATTGATCTCACCTTCTCATCTAAACTGAAATAAAATGTATTTTCAAGAATATAATAGCCTCTAGTTAGACTAGATACATACCTACCTACTATCTAGATATATACCTACAGTGATAAAATAAAATTATATATACGAGGCCAATACAATTGGTTTTGGCTACATAAGTATTTACAGAAGAAGGTCTCGCTTAACATCACAACGAACCCTGTAAATCCTAAACTACAACAAAAATAATATACAATTTAGAATATAACAAGTAATTATTTTATCAAGACGCATGTTTTTCAATAGTCGAATAGCTATTAAAAGAATAACAATCTGTACTTATAGTAAATTTAATAATCCTTTATTTATATATAAGTTCTGTTGAATAACTTTATTTAACAATTGAAAAATCGCCCTTAACATATATTTTTTATTCTAATTTTAATTTTATTAAGGAACAACTATTACAAAAATATCAATTCAATGGCTAAGCCTGAGAAGACATTCCCCTTTACTTATAAAAGTATTTGACCAATGTTTAAGCTAAATACGGTTCTATTACCATTGGAAAAGAATAAATATACTGTTTAAGTAAAGGGTGAAAAATTATAACATCATATATAATTTTTATTAATAAACACCAGTATTTATTATAAGTTCCCAAAGAACACTTTAGTTAAAGAAGGTTGTGTCTCTTTTTTTAGCAACAAAAATAAATAGGCAAAACCTATTTTAACTAAAGTGTTCTTCAAGGGCTCAATAAGTTTTTATGAATAAGGCCATATTTTTACCATCAGTGGAACTTTTGACCTACTATACAGATTGAGTTTATATTTACATAATATAGTTATTTAGACGAGATTATGGTTCGTAGCTAGATGTAGGGTCAGAAAAAAAAATACCTAATGCGTAGGAAGACGCATGTAAAAGCTATTTTATAATATTTTTTTATACAATTAATTTAAATCCTACTAGTTGTTTACTTTTACATTTGAATGGATGAAATAATATAATAATAATATATAATAATATGAACAAATTACACATATTGCTCTGGTCACAAACTAAGCTCTAGACTTGTACTATGTGTACCAGAAGCAACGATATAATACATATTATATTTTATAAACACCCAGACCATGACAAACTGTACAGAAAAACGTACTAATACTTTTTTGCCATGGGTGGGAATCGAACCCACGACCCCCGGATACAACGCCAAAGGCGCAACCACTAGTCTACGGAGGCTGTCAAAATATAAAATATTAATATGCATGGTAACTTTAAAAGGTTGTACTTTGGGCTAATATAGTGTTAAACGACTACTAATCACCTTAGTAGTCTTAAACTAGTTGCTTATGTTCGGTTTGGGTGTTTTTTTTTCTCCCGCAAGGATAATAGGTTAATAGTTCACTATCTGTTTATTTTTTATTATATTTTCAACATTTGCCTGTGGGAGAAATGGCGAGTGCACACTTGGACCTTATATGTATATACATTATTTTTACTTTTATAAATTTCTCTAAAGGTTTACATGAAATAAATATTTTTGACTTTTGACCAATGATGCCGAAATTTTTTCATATGCGACACATGGTTCCATGGGAAAAGATGATCTATTTGATCAGTAGAGCCCCAATTTACCCCAAAGTACAACCTTTTAAATTCACCCTTTTATGAAGACAGTGACATAAGATCTTTACATTAAAACAGTATAGCTCTACTCAAGTTTTTGTAAAACATTTTCTTACTTACTGTACAGTTTACGTTTATACCTGTAGGGTTCACCATTAGAATCGATTTATTTTTTCGACATAAACCCCTCCCATTGGTGGATCCCTAGTTTAAATTGCATGTAAGTGAAAGATTGTTTAACAAAAGTTACAGAAAAGAGACATGACCACTAAGTCTGACCACAGACGGGAAAACTGCTTGGCTGCCACTACTTAATTGCATAGAAAGTTACTAAAAACCACAAGTAGCGGATAACTTTCAACATTATTTCAAATCGATTAATTCATTAATTTGCTCGAGCGAAAGTACGCACGACTGCGATCTGCTTAAGGGCACTGCATTCATAATCGCGAACTCCGCGTTCTTCATACAAAATTAACTTTCGCACTTCCAATAATACTCGATCATTGTTTTCCGCAGAATTAAAATATATTTTTTTGTCGGTCATTGTATTTATTAATCTTTTTGTAAAACAACACAACAAGGACATTGTTTTTTTTTCGACGTCAGAAAAAAAAACGTTTTAAATAGGTATTATATATTTTTTTTAATATTACCCACAACATAAAGATTTTTACGTATAATTACGGACACTAAAAAAAATTAACTTCAACCAACAGCCAAGTTGTAATATTGGAAGTACGTTTGTATGGGCGTGGGCGTCAAGTCGACTACAGGGCCCTTAAGCGCCTAGTTGATGGAAGCATGGTTCTCATGGTTTAAATTCTCAAATAAGAAGCCAGGAAATTTCGGGAACTGTAGACGTTATTTTCAGTAATATTAATATTTTAAACAAAAACTTTAACATCAGTGAAAACATCCATTAGACTTTCGAGTTTGTGAAACCATTCCCTGTCCCCTTAAAGTACAAATAAAAGAAAAGGTTAGATTAAGCCAGCCCTAAGAAGCTAGGCTAGATTCCTTTGACATAATGTTAAAAGAGTCACGCCTTTGGTGAGTGCATCGTGTGAGAGACCCTCGTTGCATTTCTAGAATATCGGTCTAATTCATAAAAAAAACCTTAAAACACTTTTAAAGAGCTCAATAATTGGCTCGATATTTTTTTTGTTATTCATAAACCTCCAACAAAGCTCCTATAACATTTAACGTTTATAAGCTGAATTAGTGATGTGTTGATAGAAAAATACAATTGATTGTTAAGAAAGTTGGCAGAATCACGGAAACCCAAGACCATAAAAGTAAAAAAAAAAGTTTTTGACGCCTTTAATGAAATAATTATAATAAGGCTAGGCACACTGATAGAAAATTCAGCAGTCACTCCAAAATCCATTTATTTTGTTTTTCAATTATGTATTTTTTCATTTATAAATGAACACATTAGCTGTTGCCCCAGGGTTTCAGCCGTCATTTATATCACATTAGCTGTTGCCCCCGGGGTTTCAGCCGTCATTTAATTTAAAATAAATTGGATCGAAAATAGCATACAGAGTTACTCGGTGAATATGTAAATTTCTAAAGGTAGAATTTTAAAAATCGTTTCAGTATTTTTTGTCTTTATCCAGAATAAAAACAAGTGAGGTTAAAATAGGTTTATATTAGGCTCCTGCCTTCAACAAAGTTATGGAGCTGTTATTTGACGTTTATCACTATTGGAGGTTTATTTTGCGTTTATGAATAACGTTTTGATGTGATTTGCTACTAAACTGTTATAAAGCATAAATAAAGGCTTCGAGTTTTTATGAATAAGACCGTAATATCTATATATATATTTAAAATATATATGACTTAAATAATAAGTTTAAAAGTAGGTTTTTAGGATTAGGTATAATAAGTAAAAAAATAAAAACAAATACAAGAATTACCCAAGGGGAAATCGGGGACAGCGACGATAAGCAATGGTGGACAGTCATTGTGGCAAGTCAAACAATCTGAAACAAGATTATAGAATACGTGTTTACCTAAACATCCTTAAACATTCGAAACATTTTTTTTTTTATCTATACTAATATACATAGTGGCCGAGTTGGTTAGACCTTGGACTTAAAAACACTTAGGTCCCTGGTTCGAATCCCGGTGTGTACTAATGAGATTTTAATTAAAAAAATATGTACATTTGTTTGACAACACCACTATAGTGCCTCGGAGAGCACGTTAAGCTCTTGGTCCCGGTTTCACTATACCAACTTGTAAAACTGTTTATAGATGGGTTATTAAGTCAAAACATTACGACGAGCTAGCCACTTGTTCGATGTAGACTCATACCATCGGCTATGACGAGGTGGGATTAAATACCCCTCCGCTGGGTACCCTGGGGTCGTCTCGGGCGCCGTAAAGCACCCGTGATGATATGTATGTGTAATGTTATAAAGCTAAAGAGTTTGTTTGGTTGGATGAAAGCGCTAATCTCAAAATCTACTGGTTTGAATTATATATAACTAGCTGATCCGCGCAACTTCGTCTGTGTAACTTTAACCGTTTAAACAGCGTTCGCTCTCAAAAGAAATAAATTTTCCCCGATTATGCAACATTTTTGATTGTTACTCCGCTCCTATTGGTAGTAGCATAATGTTATGTAGGCTATAGCCTTCCTCGATAAATGGGCTATCCAACACTAAAATAAATTTTAATTTTAATGTTTTTTATTTTATTTTGTCTAACATCTCGCTACGACTAATAGAAGCGGAGTATCAATGATTTTTGCAAAAACGGGATAAATTCCTTTTGAGGGCTTCCCTTGCGTAAACAGTTAGAAGTTACGCTGACGAATTAGCTAGTGTATAATAAAATGCATATCAATATTATTTATTTCTAGAGGTTAGAGTAGACGAGTACCTGGGATTGCAACCGCTAAACACGACACGACGTTGCGTATACTATAAGTATTGAAATGTAAGTTCTATCCTATTAATTATAGAATTTGCAAATGCAATGCTCCACACATGTTCAAACTTGCGAAGAATTCGTGTAATTCAAGATGGCGGCATTATTATAGCCAACCTTATACAGGCTATATAACCATTGGAATAGAACTTAGGCCCCAGAAGCGCCATTACGAGATGTAAGCGATTATTTTCACGCAATAGATATCTTTGTTTCATGAGACGAGATGCTCATTTTTATTTTTTATTTTATGGTAATAGGCTATTTGACTACATTAAAAATATACTATAAATTGTGGTCATCCTATCAGATAATGACGTAAAAAAACATATTTCACTTTAAACTAAATTATGTATATTTTTTGTAGATTACACGAAATAAATTTAAATATTTTTTACAATTTTATCTATGACAAAAACATATTTGATTGGCTGACAACTGATGACGTCACACGCAAGTAAACAATACACAGATTAATGTTACGTTCTATTTATTCTCTATTTATTTATTATGTGCTTGTTTGTTTACTTGCGTGTGACGTCACACTTTGAGCCATTACCGACACAGCGTTTTTAGCGCCATTTTGGAAATAAATTAAAACTTTAACATTGATTTTTATTAATAATAGAGCAGACATCCCGGAAATATACATGTAGTGTGCTTATTACGTAATGAAGAATCATATAAACCGAGTTTCAAAAAGTAGTCAAATAGCCTATTTAATGCAAAATTATAAATAACATTATTGTAAGGAGATTTACTGTATATACATACTTGTAAAGCCATCAGAATGGCATAAATCTTCTCGGCATAAACTTGTAGATGGCGAACACTACGCCCGCGGCCAGACCCACGCGGACTGTAACGCGCATCACCTTAGTCGATGTCGATGTAGGGGGCAGTCTGCAAACAAACCATTGTTATATCATTAATATATAGGTGACTTTGAAAGGATGTACTTTGGGCTAATATGAGGTTCTGCTGAGCAAATAATCTTTAAAAAGTAAATGACAAGCATTTATTTATCGATCTTTTTTTTTTTATAAGAGCTCAGCATGCGACCTTGCATCCACCTGATGTTAAGCAGTACGCAATGTCCAGGAATGATAGCAACAAGCGGATGCATATAGGTGTACCACTGGTTGCCATCATTATGCCGGCTTAAGATGCATATTCACGCTTCTTTTAAAGGACTCTAGGTTATCAGAGGAAGGAAACATGCAAGCTGGCAGAGCATTCCACACTTTAATAGTAAATAAATATTTTATCTGTTTTCTTCAATTTTCAAAAACCAAATATTTAAAAACCTTTTACATATACTCCCTCGGCTTGCTATAGCTTCGTGTTAACTTGGTCATATTAGGTACGTGACTTACACTAGCAGCGGTGGTATCTGTTCAGGCCGTATCTTGCCCCAGTTCTCCACTATGCCGGCCACGTGACCCATTCCCACAACGCCGACCACTCGGCATGGCTCTGGACCTAGAAGGAAACATACATTTATATTTAATATGTACCGTGAATAAATTTTCAGATAATGAAACACAAAAATAACATTTATATCGGCAAACTTGCTCTTGCAAAGGGCACCTGCATATCAGATGAGAAGTTAGCAAGACAGGCGGAATCAGCATGAATCCCGAGATCTCTTCTTACATCATCCTCTGTCATAATATAAACAAGAGAAGAACAAACTTACGCGGCAGTAAGGCGGCGACCTGCAGAGAGTGACAGAGGTATATGTCTCTCTCCACAACAAACACTTCCTTGAGGGAGGGAAAGTTCTCTGACATCTCTTCCATCATCTCATCTAACATTTTCTTCTGCTTGCATCGCTCCACTTCTTCAACACTGTTGATATTCAAATATCTTAATATAACAAAGTACTTATATGTCCTGAATGAAATTGGGATTATTTTTTGGTATACAAACAAAAACTTTATTATCTAAATAAAGAGAGACAATGTTCTTAGCTAACCATGGATTCTTCTTGTGGGGTCTATGGCGTGGTTGGTAGGCAGGGGAGTGAACTGTTCCCGGACTTGAGACCACAAAGCAGGGTTTGAAAGAATTCAACTCTCCCCTTCACTGTGTTCACTACACTCTCTACAAGATTTGGAAACATGGCTTATTTACCATATAAAAGTATAAATTTTGTCAGATTAAATGCGAGTCACTCACTAAGATATTTTGATGGAAATTAATTGGTATTTCAAGTCGGGGATGCCGAAGCAAGTTCAGATAGCTTTGACAATGGTTTCTCAATAAAATATATATTAAATAAAATGAATACAGGGATATTAAATTATTTACCAATAATCTAGTTGTGTGTAACATAAGATACATACAATCATAATTTTATAAAACCATAAATGGTCTCATGTTTTATTAAAATGTAAATATTTGTAAAAAAATATACGTAAAGAAAGTGTTATTTTATTTTTCTAACATAAAAATGACATAGTTTTGAAACTCACAAAATTTCCCTCGTGGTACTATCTCTTTTTTTGGGATATTTTGGGAATAATGGGTTCGTGCCATCTATCAAAATGATCTTTTTATATGTGCTTAATATTCATCATTAAGAGAATGGAAGATAATAGAAGACTATTTTACTTATGTCATAATGTCACTCTATTTTGATGTTGTCAATTAATAAATGGCTAATATATTCTCTTAACGTGTTATTAATATAAATACTATTTACCGTGGCACATTTCAACACTATAATGTTCATATATAAAATAGATTTATATGTATGTATCATCACGGGTGCCTTACGGCGCCGGAGACCGCCTAGACGGCCCCAGGGTACCCAGCGGAGGGGTTTTAATCCCACCTCGTCGTAGCCGATGGTATGAGTCAACACCGAACAAGTGGCTAGCTCGTTGCGATGTTTTGAATAGACTCAATAACCCATCTATAAACAGTTTCACAATTTGGTATAGTGAAACCGGGACCGACAGCTTAACGTGCTCTCCGAGGCACTATAGTGGTGTTGTCAAACAAATGCACATAATTTTTTTAATTAAAAACTCATTGGTACACACCGGGATTCGAACCAGGGACCTAAGTGTTTTTAAGTCCAAAATCTAACCAACTAGGCCACCACGAATATAAAAAACTAGATTTATAAATAGAAAAAATGTAAGACTTTCAGCGCGGTTTGTGTTGAGCAAACTACAGTATGGGAATAGTAAACTTACCTAATAGAGTTGTCTGATAGCAAGAGTTTCCACGCAAATCTAAAGGTTTGCATCCACGAGAGCGACGCGAAGGCTCGGTGAAGGGTCACGTCTATGGCGCGGTCTCCCAGGTGGATCATGCAATTGGGGATTTTTCGGGCCTGAAAGTGTTAGAAATATAGACCATTAGCTGCTAAACTGATATGACTGCAATAATGTCTCTGCAGGGGGGTGACTTTTTAATGTCAGCGAAAGTCTAACTGAAATGACAAAATAGTCTTCGATTTCTAAAGTTTGTATTTTTTAATCTCATCGGAGACTAAAATATTATTATGAGATACAAAAACAATATTTTCTTTGTGTAACGATCGTGTAACAAAATGCATGTAGCTCTTTTCTATGACGAATAATGTGCATGTAGTTGTAAGTTGGTACCGCGCATATTACTTCCAAAAATATGACTTTTGTAAATCTTGATTTCAAAAGTTAATTTCATAGGCACCTGTGATATTTTTCTAACTGATAATATCATTGACATTCAAAAATTGCGCCCCAGTAATGGCTTTTTTAGTCACTTGAAAAACGATGAACTTACAGACTAAATGATAGATCGATGAAAAGTGTATCGATTTCTTATCGAGCCGGTAGCCTCCTTTCAGTGCGCGGTTACGAAACGGACGGTTGATTTGACGATAACGCAGCGAGGATATAGTAGTAGACTCGTAATGTATTTCATCTTTTTCTCAGCCCATTTCGTAACCGCATCATTTATCCGGGATACTGGGAGCGATCAATACCTACTGTTAAACAACAATGTGTTGATCAACTCCATTTATGGATTTTGTAGGTCTGCTTACCATCAGGAAAGTACAGTCACATGCTGCACTGCAATAAAAAAAATGCAATGTAATATTTAAAACTGCATGTCTGAACAACAATTCCTAGAACCAGGGTAATTCTCCAGAAGCACTATTAAAAAGATTAATAAAAAATGGTTTATTTCCATCTTACAATCTAAAACATTTCTTGGGGTGGGGTATCTTGATCCTTTGTGTAGTTATGTGTCAGTATCTATTTTCCACTTTATTTGCGTATATTGAGGTCAGGCATTAAGTTCGCCTTTGTACATAGTTTTTGTTTACTGTGCAATAAAGCGTTTAAATAAATAAAAATCCGAAATCACGTTCATGCCCAAAAGTATTTTGTGTATTGTTCAAAAAATTTAATAACCTAAAATTTATATTGTAAATACTTTTATTTTTAAATACATATGTATGACCCAATATATAAAAACTTATTAAGTCCTTGTAGAATATCTTAGTTAAAATATATTTACCCCTGTATTCTAAGTTGTGTTTTCCACTCCTCTTTTACTCAAGAAACGTCTGTCTCTTACCACCAAATCAAGAAAGATAGAATGAGACAGCCTATCCTTGAGTGAAAGTGGAGTGGAAAACACGACTTAGAATATGAGGGTAATCTCTTTTAGGCAATTTATTTTTGTTGCTAAAAACAGATGCGACACATTTTAACTAAAGCATTCTACTCAATAACTTTTTATAAATAAAGCCAATATTGTATCTTCATTTAATGTTATTTAGATTTTGAGTAAATTTTATTTTGTGAAACAAATTATATTCTATTATTATATGTATGAATTAGCCCAATATTGTTTATCTTCGTTTAATGTTATTTAGTTTTGATTCAGTATTTGGTTTATTTTATTTTTTGAATAAATGTTTAGCTATCCTAAATTATTATACTATTATCACAAGTGTTTTTTCCATACCCGCGACTCATTATGAAATTACTGAATTAGCCCCACCTTTCTGTGACTCGGGGGATCACATTCACAGTGTTAGCGTCGACGGGGAACAAATCCTAAGGTTATTGCGTGAGTTGGACGAGTCGGGCGGTCCGGGGAGCGACAATATTCCTCCACTCTTTATCCGTGAATGCTCCATGGAACTTTGTGAACCTCTAACAATTTTATTTAATAGATCATTAAGTAGTGGAGTGTTCCCTCGCCGTTGGAAAGAGGCCCACATAGTTCCAATTCATAAGAAAGGCTTAAAGACAAAAATTACGAACTACCGTCCTATATCAATATTAAATATTTTTAGTAAGGTGCTGGAGAAACTGGTGTATAATTGCATATAACCCTTTATAGTTAGGGGCATACCTGCTGCGCAGCATGGTTTTGTTCGTGGACGATCCACTACCTCTAATTTAACGACATTCATCTCATCG
Source organism: Monopis laevigella (assembly GCA_947458855.1). Lineage (NCBI taxonomy): Eukaryota > Metazoa > Arthropoda > Insecta > Lepidoptera > Tineidae > Monopis > Monopis laevigella. The sequence continues at coordinate 16,471,607 of OX381589.1, forward strand.
GTTACATCAGCTATGGATAAGGGTAGTCAGGTAGACGTGGTCTATACTGATTTTAAAAAAGCATTCGACAGGGTCGATCACGTCATTTTGCTACAAAAACTGCAGCATCTCGGAATACGTGGCAATTTGTATCGTTGGGTTTGCTCCTATTTAGATAATAGATCTCAAGCAGTCCGTATTGGAGCTTGTAGATCTAACTTTGTTAAGATTCCGTCTGGGGTACCACAGGGCTCGCATTTAGGGCCGTTATTTTACAATTTTATAATGCTTGTATGATATCTATAGTGTGATTAATAATTCGTCTTATTTAATGTATGCCGACGACACCAAGATTTTCATTAAAATTGATAGTGTTAGTGACTGCATTAAGCTCCAAAATGATCTAAATAATATATTTCAATTTTACGAGAGAAACAGAATAAATATAAACACTTCTAAATGTGCTCACATTACATTCTCACGTAACAGGAATATGATTCATTATAAATATAATATTGGTGGATCTATGATTGACAGAGTTAGTGTAGTACGGGATTTAGGAGTAAACCTCGATTCACAGTCTATCTTTCTAAAGCATCTTAATTACAGAACTAAGACGGTGTGTGGTGACTATCTGGATTCGTGCCGGAACCATAAACTTCTTCCCCTCAATGCCAGACGTCAACTCCTGGACATGTTGTTTTTGCACGCTCTGGTTAATGGAAAGATAGACTGTAGTGAGTTGCTAAGCCAAGTGTCACTCAAGACACCGAGTAGAAGAACCCGCGTAACTGCTAGAACACTGTTTAATGTCGCTGGCTGCTCCACGAATTATGCACGAAATTCGGTATTACCGCGGATCGCCGAACTATATAATTGTTTAAAATGCTTTTAACCGCCGCCTCCAAATTACTTTGGAACGCACTAGGCAGATTTCCTTTTTCCTTGGTGCGATAAATTAAAAAAAAATCTCTTGACATAACCTAAAATTTGTTGATAACTTGCACCACCTTTATTATTGTTTATTTATTGTTTTTTTTGTAGTAATTGCTAAGTAATTGTAACGAACTATTGCCTATGTAAATTATGTTGTTTGTGAAGTATTTGTTAACTTTGAATTATTGTGTGTACCTTGGATAAAGTACAATTGAAATTATAACCGGCGCGGACGCCGATTTTGAAACTTTGTTATTGAACAAAAGGACGAAGGGTCCTCTTCCAGGTCATACATTCGCCATACTCACCACTATCACATACACACATCCATTTACACTGCTGGTTGGGTATACCTTATACTCATGGTAACTATTTTTGTTAACTAGGTCGGTAACTATTTTTGTTAATTATTTTTTAGTTTAATTTATTGTCCCGTGTTACTAGCGGGCTTAGCGAGCGTAGAGGCTTGCTTTTCTGGATCAAGAGCAAGATTGCGCATCACAAACAATAATGATAGATTCGTCGAAGTTGACGTTTACAGGGGTAGTAAGCGATCGTTCAGATGCGCTGTTATTGACCAATTGAATGCTGAATTATATGGTCGCTGATGTTCATATACTTTGATAATTCTCAAACATACACACACACACACACCACGCACATCCATAAATCATATACACTCTTCTCATACACAAAATATACATTCACATAAACAAATGTCTTTGCTTCTCCTAGGTTATTATTATTGTATGTATCTTGTGTATTTTTGCTTAGATTACTAATTGTGAAGATTCGTTATTGGTCTTTTAAATCATATTATGTATGTTGTGTTCTAATGTATTTTTGTATCGCTGTAAATTTTCTTGAATAAATAATAATAACAATAATAATACCTCAGCAAATGCTCTTCGGAATTCCCCTCCTGGCGGCATCCCGAGATCTCTTGAGGCTTCAGCGGACAAGTTTAGCATTAGTACATACATCAGGCCCTTTAGCACACCATTATCACGGATTATGGATCTAAAAAAGATAAATAACAATTGTGATCCCTTACTGTGGAAATTTGCTATATAATATACTTTTCGTAATATTAAAGCAAAGGCCAAGCTACCCCTGTTATATGTACGACCTCCCTTATAATAAGTAAGTTAGTTAACTGCCAGTGGACGCTCAAATTGCTTTCTATTTTGTATGAGCGCTGTTGTTCTTGTAATATGTTGTCTAGAATGAAAGCCAGTCTTTAGATCGGATTAATAGTCATTGCTTAGCCTAAGCCATTGCTTGGAACTGTCAAAATTTAGTTTTATCAAATGCAGTTTGACAGCCCGAAGCATTGGCTGAGCATTAGCAATTGCTTAGCAAAGACCATTAATCCGACCTTTTGTGTATTGTATCTATAAAAAGAATTAAAGTCTGATACTATTAGTTTTTGCTTTGTATTAATGTAATGTTAATATGTGTATGTGCAGAGCAATATGTGTAAGTTGCCCTATATATTATTATTATATACACATGTGTGGAAGCCCAATAGCATCGTTTCATTTTTGAGAGCAAAATCTCATGGTACAGCTTCTGGGGGCCTATTCTACTAAATGAATTGGATATCAACTGCACGTCAAAGTTGAAATTTTACACATTTTCCATTCAAAATGTGTCAAATTTTAACTTTAATACAATGTTGATACACAATTGAATAAGGCCTCTGGTCTCAAGAATATACACATAAATAAGATAGTTGTTGCTGTTTTTTTTATTAATCGCAAATGATTATGATATGCTTATGATATGAAAAATAGAAAAACTATTAAAATAGACAATTATTAAAATAGTAAAATAGGTACGTAGGCCTTTCTGTTAAATAATCTTGGTTCCCTGGCATGAGCTTACTAGGGTTGTCAATATTTTTGGCTTAGATAATTAATTATATTTTTACGGGGTATTTTGTAACACGTGTATAAATCCGTTTACGTTCAGACAGATTTGGGAAAAAAACGACCCAGAACTTTGATTTTGTCACTGCAGGGGATCTATATAATGAAGGACGTATTGTGAATGATTTCGTAAATACATGTGTCAATGTGTTTTTAAATACCATCACAACAGTAGGTATTATTTTTGACGGACAGATACCTACAGGTAGCCCTGATGGGCCTTTCTTGTTGTTCCATGATGAGCCATTAAACATGTTTTTTTTTTGTCGTTACTCTAAAAATATCTTCTTTAATATTTTATTAATGATTTTCAGCCACTAATCTTTAACGCTAATGACGAAAAATAAAGTATTTAACCTGACCATTAGTTAGTTACCTGATTTTCTTAATGTTCATACTCTTTAGTTCGCGTTGAAGTGTTTCTTCATCCAACAGAAGTATATTACTTCTCTGCTCACATAATTCTATCATCACCATGTGGGGGTTCACTTCTCGGATCACCTGTTAAACAAATGTTACTTGTAAATGCTATATGTGGGGGCCAAGTTACTGGAACCTCTGACTGAAACTTAGGGTTTTATACCTGGCATTAATAAATTGGTACTGTAACACCTTGGTGCGTTATTAACAGTTAATAGCTAAGCTAGGTATAATTTACTAAAAGGACAATCATTAATTTGTTGAATAAATGTAGTTTTTTTATTAATCCATTTAAATTTTAACTATTACTATTACAATGTGCCACCAATATCCAGTAGGAATAGTCAGACAATTAACAGAATCATACAAAAAAAAAGATATACACTACACAAAGCAAGAGTTATTAGAGTTAACAACAACATAATAGAATTGAGTAAAGCAAGATTCGTTACACCAAGAATAAGTAGATATTAACTATAATCTAAATGACAGACAAAGCTGTAAAGGCTGTAAAAATATTATATTAAACCAAACATTACTAAATGTTATAAAATAAATAAAAACTTTTAGTATAATAACATTCTCAATTATACAAACAATTAACATAAAAGCTGCTGTAAGGTGGCGTTGTCATTTAACTAACAATGATGGTAATAGAACATTTAATATTAACAATGTCATAATTACACCCAAGCCTGGAACGCTGATCAGACCATTATATGATCAAAACGACACAACAAGCCCCACCGATTGGTGAAAAAGTGAAGTGACATTCCACCAATTGTGTGCCCTGCCAACCAATCACAGAACAACTCCGATCATAGCTCCAGAAACTGGGCCCTAAAATACAATAAAATAATAAATTCTAGTCGCCTGCAGCTATAAAACGGCTTGACAAATAATTATACATATTATTGACAATAGAGAACACAAATTAAGGCTGTATTCTGAAAATCTAGAACTACAAAACTAAAAATGTTTGTTAAAGAAATTTACTCGATACTCACAGACAACTATTATTATGCAAATAGTAACTCTTTAACTTGAAATGTATGAAGAGATTAATATAGTCTCCCATATTTTATTTCAATAAAAAATGTATTTATATTTTCCAAAACACGAAAATTTTGTACTTTTTAACATCTCTGCAAGCGACAAAACTACAACAATTTATAGTGGTAAAAAAATTGATATCAATAGTTTATTATGTATTCTAAAAATGTATAGAGAGATTTTTGCAAGTTTAATAGAAAATTATTAATTAAATAATTACAAAAACTTGCCAGACAGAAATCTTCATACAAAATCCATGACAGGTCGTCATTGTGCGGGCGATCCCGTCTGTGAAAGGTGGTTCCGCGTCGCTTTTTTCTATTTCACTATTGGAACACTAAATATTCACTGTTGGGAATTTTATAAGACAAGTACATATTTATTTTGATTATATTCTATGTTTTTTCACCTTTTAACACGATTAACTACAGATTCAGCTAAAATAAATATGCAATTTTCACCAACTGTCACTATCAGTATAACCTTACAAAAAAAAAAGACAGACTGTCCGATGTAACTAAAACTACGCAACAGCTATTTATTTTGGTCGCTTTTATATTTTTAATAAAATGTATCGTCGGGCGCACATTATTTTACAATTTTTAAACATATTTTACCTATTTATTTTAATTGTTTTTTTTTAATAAAGTTTTTTTTTTATATATGTCCAAAGCAAAGCTCAATAGGGTTCCATCCATTATCCAAAACTTTATTTTTATAAATGGCAGAGTAGTTCAACAATTTTATTATCTACCTAATATTTAAATACCATGAACGTAGTAAAAACAACGGACGGAGTGCTGTCACTGTACAGATTGAAGCACCGTAATGGCGGCGGGTTTTTATGTGTGCGTGTTTTCAGAGTTGCTAACTGAAGAAACTTTCCCTAAATTTTTATATTGATATTGAAATATAAATAAATACGTACGTGTGATTTTGTTCGTAATTATTAGTTTCATAATAATTATGAAACTAATAATTACGAACAAAAACGAACAAAAAAATAAATTATTTATAAAAACATTTTTGCAATTTTGAATCGGAATCCTGTTTTGAGACCAGAGAGCGCCCTAGATATCGATTTTGAAAGCAATCGGACCAGTAACTAAAAAGTTCAAAATGGCGGCCACATTTTTGATATTTTTGTAACTTTGACATCGGAATCCTGTTTTGAGATCACGGGGCGCTCTAGATATTGATTTTGAAAGCAATCGGACTAGTAATTTTAAAATTCAAAATGGCGGGCACATTTTTGACATTTTTGCAATTTTGATATCGGAATCCTGTTTTGAGACTATGAGGTGCTCTAGATATCGATTTTGAAATCAATCAGACCAGTAACTAAAATGTAACTACCTACCTATTATTAATACCGTTGTCACAGGTATTTCAGGATACTGATTTAGTCACATCTTTAGTTACGTTAGTCTGTCATATGGCAAATCCGTAATCTCTCGGTGGCTCTACTATAATCTATTAATTAAGTTAATTTAATCTCATATTAACTTATTTTTTGTATAAAGTTGGAGAAACATTCCGAAAGTTGGCAACATTAATTTTGTCAAAGAAAAATTTGTTTACTAAATTACCAAAAGTTATAGTTAGAAATTAATCAAAATAAAGCGTTAGAGAGTGTACTTACCTGTGGAATGTGATTCCTTGTTCTTTTTTATCACGTAAAGTGCTACGGGAACAACATTTTACGACGCAGGTTGGCATAATTAAATATTTATTTTAACTAATTATTTCGTGTGCCCTTCATCAACGCTAGCAGCGTAATGGCGGGCGCCGAGCTTACTATGATTTGTATGTGTGGGTGTTAACGTGTATATATACGTTGCCGAGCTTACTATGGGTGCTTCAATGTAATAGTATACGGGACTCCGTCCGTTGTTTTTACTACGTTCATGTTAAATACTAACATAATAATGTATTGTCTTATTTTATAATCATTAATATTATTACAAAATCAAAGTTTTATTTTTATTTTAGCATGTGTGACTGTTTGTATCTAACTCATGACAAACATACAATATTTATGAATAGGGACCAATACGATTTAATTTCTATATAATTAGACCGATTTACTATGGCCGGCCAAATGATGTTGTTACCAAATGGGCGGCTATAAAAAAGAACAATACGAAATTATTATTATTTCGTATTGTTCTAGCATAGAATAATTCGAACTATGTTTTAGAAACTGGCGGTGGGCAATTTCTAGAACATTGTTTGAATTATTTTACGCTAAGTATAAAACTAAAATACATATTGAAAATATTACGCTAAAAAATAATTATTATCATTCCACAAGATTGGTGGAATGCCAGGTCTCTGAGTTTTCAACAAATTAACTGCTACTGCGTTTTATAACTACCTACACCATGAAAGGAGACTACCGCCTAGATAATCGAAAAAATCCACGCCTAATCTAAATCATAACTAGCCACCGTTCTCTATAATCAATCTATATTTTTTGACGGATAATAAACCATGGTAACTACTAAAGTACGGATAGTTTATATGATATTTGTCGGTAAATGTAAATAATCATTTTTCAGGTATTTATTGGTGAGACCACCTGCTAAGTATGACAATACTTCTGTTAGACCGAGAGCTCGTGTCCAATAAAACTATAATAGTAACCAATATTTATTTTTTAAATAGTAACAGCTGCTTTTATAAAATAATATTGCATTTTTACAATATTTAAATAAAAAACATTTTCCACCGCTAAAAAGATTTTATAATTTATTTTTTACAATTTTATACATATACCTACCAGCGGCCACATTCTGTTTCTTAAAACGCGACCGTCAGATTGTCAAAATAACAACTTCCGCTATTAGCGCGTTCTCCTCCAATCAGAGTAGTTGTTAACCTTTTCTGATTGGAGGAGAGCGCTCTAATAACAGAAATCGTTATTTTGACAATCTAACGCTCACATTACAAGAAACAGAATAAGTAATTAAAGTTTATAAGAATTATTGATAAAAGTGAATGTGTATGGGTGTAATATGTGTAGTGCATGTCTGTGTGTGTTGTGTGTATGATGCGTGTGTGTAATGTATGAAGAGTATATTTTTGTAGGCTATGGTGTAACAGTAAGGTCAATTTTATGATAATATATTATGTTATGTCAAAAAAACGATAGACTAATTATTGAGAATGGACATAGGTATAATATCTAGGTGATCAAAACCGGTAAACCGAAGATATTTTGTAAAATGAAAGAACGTGATACTTAACTTGCATAATTTAGTACGTGCAGATTTTAAATGTCAATTTTTGTTTGATATTTTCCTACGTATCTTTTTATATTTAAGCCTTATAAGTGTAAATTAGAGACAAGTTCAAAACAAACGGACAGATAATTGATATATATATGTAGAGATTATGATTGCCTTGAATACCCTGAGTCTGGGTACCCTGAAGCCCTGTAGAAGTTATGTATATATATTTAAATGTATGTGTATCTAAGTTATTTTACTATAAAAAACTAATTTATTTAAAATAAAATATTTTACATAAATTATTCCAATTAGGTAACTCCGGAATATTTTTAATGTAGATAGATGGGTAAGTAGATTAAAGTGGCGCAGACCCCAATCCTTAGTAATGTCAATTCATATGACAGCATGTTTTAAACAAATACTTAGACTGGCTGAATTAGTCCAAAATAAAAAAAAGTTTTGTTTAATATAAATTCTTAGTTTATTACAAAGCGGAGTCTAGTAATAGTCACTCTTACCAATGCCTTATAATAAATTTAAACTGTTAAAATTAATATATATTAATAAAATGTACCGGTAATATCACACTTTGTACGCATGTCTGGAAATTATAGTAATACATCAATTTTATTGAAACATTAAATCCCCGCATATAAAATTACATTTCTTGACTATTTCGACAATACATTAATTAAAATAAAATAGTAAGATTTCTAAAAATAGATATCTAAAATAATAAACTGTCACACTCCATACGATGAAATTTCAACAGAGTGACTTTTGGGCTCAACTGTCCACAGTTAGAATAAATTGAAGAAATAATCTCAAACATTTTTGAGTGAAATCTGACAGAAGGTGATGACGTCACATATACGAATTCCCCCTTAATAAGAAGTCATAAATTAAGGCTGTATTCTGAAAATCTAGAACTACAAAACTAAAAATGTTTGTTAAAGAAATTTACTCGATACTCACAGACAACTATTATTATGCAAATAGTAACTCTTTAACTTGAAATGTATGAAGAGATTAATATAGTCTCCCATATATTATTTCAATAAAAAATGTAGGTATTTATATTTTCCAAAACATGAAAATTTTGTACTTTTTAACATCGCTGCAAGCGACAAAACTACAACAATTTATAGTGGTAAAAAAATAGATATCAATATTTTATTATGTATTCTAAAAATGTATGGAGAGATTTTTGCAACTTTAATAGAAAATTATTAATTAAATAATTACAAAAACTTGCCAGACAGAAATCTTCATACAAAATCCATGACAGGCCGTCATTGTGCGGGCGATCCCGTCTGTGAAAGGTGGCTCCGCGTCGTTTTTTCTATTTCACTATCGGAACACTAAATATTCACTGTTGGGAATTTTATAAGACAAGTACATATTTATTTTGATTATATTCTATGTTTTTACACCTTTTAACACGATTAACTACAGATTCAGCTAAAATAAATATGCAATTTTCACCAACTGTCACTGTCAGTATAACCTTACAAAAAAAAAAGACAGACGGTCCTATGTAACTAAAACTACGCAACAGCTATTTATTTTGGTCGCTTTTATATTTTTAATAAAATGTATCGTCGGGCGCACATTATTTTACAATTTTTAAACATATTTTACCTATTTATTTTAATTGTTATTTTTTTTAATAAAGTTTTTTTTTATATCTGTCCAAAGCAATGCTCAATAGGGTTCCATCCATTATCCAAAACTTTATTTTTATAAATGGCAGAGTAGTTCAACAATTTTATTATCTACCTAACATTTAAATACTAACATAATAATATATTGTCTTATTTTATAATCATTAATATTATTACAATATCAAAGTTTTTTTTATTATAGCATGTGTGACTGTTTGTATCTAACTCATGACAAACATACAATATTTATGAATAGGGACCAATACGATGTAATTTCTATAGAATTAGACCGATTTACTATGGCCTATGGATTAATTTGGCCAATGATGCTGTTACCAAATGGGCGGCGATAAAAAAGAACAATACGAAATAATAATAAATAATTTCTAGCATAGAATAATTCGAACTGTGTTTTAGAAACTGGCGTGGGCAATTTCTAGAACATTGTTTGATTTATTTTACGCTAAGTATAAAACTTGATACATATTGAAAATATTACGCTAAAAAATAATTATTATCATTCCACATGACGGGTGGAATGCCAGGTCTCTGAGTTTTCAACAAATTAACTGCTACTGCGTTTTATAACTACCCACACCATGAAAGGAGACTACCGTCTCGATAATCGAAAAATTCCACGCCTGATCCAAATCATAACTAGCGACCGTTCTCTTTAATCAATCTATATTTTTTGACGGATAATAAACGGATAGTTTATATTATATTTGTCTGTAAATGTAAATAATCATTTTTCATATATTTATTGGTGGGTATTGTCATACTTAGTAGGTGGCCTCACACCTACTAAGTATGACAATACTTCTGTTAGACCGAGAGCTCGTGTCTAATACAACTACAATAGTAACCAATATTTATTTTTTAAATAGTGAAAGCTGCTTTTATAAAATAATATTGCATTTTACAATATTTAAATAAAAAACATTTTCCAACGCTGAAAAGATTTTATTATTTATTTTTTACAATTTTATACATATACCTACCAGCGGCCACATTCTGTATCTTATAACGCGAACGTCAGATTGTCAAAATAACAAATTCCGCTATTAGCGCGTTCTCCTCCAATCAGAGTAGTTGTTAACCTTTTCTGATTGGAGGAGATCGCGCTAATAACAGAAATCGTTATTTTGACAATCTAACGCTCACGTTATAAGAAACAGAATATGGCCGCTGGTAGGTAAGTAATTAAAGTTTATAAGAATTATTGATAAAAGTGAATGTGTATGGGTGTAATATGTGTAGTACACGTCTGTGTGTGTTGTATGTACGGTGCGTGTGTGTAATGTTATGAAGAGTATATTTTTGTAGGCTATGGTGTAACAGTAAGGTCAATTTTATGATAATATATTATGTTATGTCAAAAAACGATAGACTAATTATTGAGAATGGACATAGGTATAATATCTAGGTGATCAAAACCGGTAAATAGAAGATATTTTGTAAAATGAAAGAACGTGATACTTAACTTGCATAATTTAGTACGTGCAGATTTTAAATGTCAATTTTTGTTTCATATTTTCCTACGTATCTTTTTATATTTAAGCTTTATGAGTGTTAATTAGAGACAAGTTCAAAACAAACGGACAGATAATAGATATATATAATGTAGAGATTATGATTGCTTTGAATACCCTAAGTCTAGGTACCCTGAGGCCGTGTAGAAGTTATGTATATAAATTTAAATGTATGTGTATCTAAGTTATTTTACTATATAAAAAAACTAATTTAGATAAAATAAAATATTTTACATAAAATTATTCCAATTAGGTAACTCCGGAATATTTTTAATGTAGATAGATGGGTAAGTAGATTAAAGTGACGCAGACCCCAATCCTTAGTAATGTCAATTCATATGACAGCATTTTTTAAAATAAATACTTAGACTGGCTGAACTAGTCCAAAATAAAAAAAAAGTTTTGTTTAATATAAATTAGTTTATTACGGAGCGGAGTCTAGTAATAGTCACTCTTACCAATGCCTTATAATAAATTTAAACTGTTAAAATTAATATATATTAATAAAATGTACCGGTAATATCACACATTGTACGCATGTCTGGAAATTATAGTAATACATCAATTTTATTGAAACATTAAATCCTTGCATATAAAATTACATTTCTTGACTATTTCGACAATACCTCACTTAAAATAAAATAGTAAGATTTCTAAAAGTAGATATCTAAAATAATGAACTGTAACACTCCATACAATGAAATTTCAACAGAGTGACTTTTGGGCTCAACTGTCCATAGTTAGAATAAATTGAAGAAACAATCTCAAACATTTTTAAGTGAAATCTGACAGAAGGTGATGACGTCACATATACGAATTCCCCCTTAATGAGAATAGCATAAATTAAAAAGAATTAAATAACAATATGTCATATTTTTTTAATTAACTAAATTTAAAATAGATGTCAATTTATTAAATATTATAATAAGTACTTAAATATGTCAAACCCATTGCAATAAACTAAACATATATAAAATAAAATTAAACAAAAAAATACCCTATGATATTGTGTAAGTATATCACCCATACTTTGTTTGAAATATAATAAACAAAGAATTATGTAAGTACCGGACATAGTTAGTATATTAAATTCTTTAAAAGCATCCCTAGAAGAGTTTCGTGGTCTGAACCCAGCAATAGAACGGACTGCTCGATTTTGCAGTAATATGAAGTTTTTCAATAACTAAGCCTTTTTTTCGGTGTTAATGAGTACTGAAATATCGTCAGCGAACATATTCATCTGAAGATCTCCAGGGATACACACACTCAGGTCGTTAATATAGATAATAAAAAATAACGGCCCTAATAAAGATCCCTGAGGAACTCCCATTTTAATAAATTCTTCATCTGATTTACCATTATTAACACTGACAATCAGTTTTCTATTGTCTAGGTATAACTGACACAACTTTATATCATTATCCTCGACACCATAATGTTTTAGTTTAGTTAGGATTTAATCGTATTTTATAACTTCTGTTTATTTATTTTATAAAGTGCAGTAGTGGTCACCTTTACCATACGTGGTGGCCGAGTTGGTTAGACCTTGGACTTAAAAACACTTAGGTCCCTGGTTCGAATCCCGGTGTGTACCAATGAGTTTTTAATTTAAAAATGTATGTACATTTGTTTGACAACACCACTATAGTGCCTCGGAGAGCACGTTAAGCTGTCGGTCCCGGTTTCACTATACCAACTTGTGAAACTGTTTATAGATGGGTTATTGAGTCTATTCAAAATATCGCGACGAGCTAGCCACTTGTTCGGTGTAGACTCATACCATTGGCTACGACGAGGTGGGATTAAAACCCCTCCGCTGGGTACCCTGGGGCCATCTAGGCGGTCTCGGGCGCCGTAAGGCACTTGTGATGATATGTATGTATGTGGTCACCTTTCATGATTTTATAATACTGTTACTATTAACAAAATTATAACAAATATGTGGCCATAGTGACAGTTTGTTTTAATGTTCCTACTGCATTAAGTAAGTACCTACTCTCCACCAATAGGATTTCTTAATTTTCTAAGCCTGTCAAAATAAGCTAATCTGTGTGGCGAAGAGGACTCACTGACTTTGATGAGAAAGTTTAAAAAAACTCGCACCAAGGCCGGGCCCTGTAGAGTTGAATTTTGTTACTATTTAGTAATAATAATATATTAACAACAAAAAACTTATAAAATAAATATATTTCTTCTATATTGCTGACAGAGAAAATGGTGTTAAAATTAACATTATATTTAATGTTAACCTAATCAGATTTCTTTTAAATCAGGTAGTTGTTAATAAATGAGCAGTATAATTACCTTAGCAACATCTTCCTGAGATGGAATACTAAAGTGTGCTGTACCAACTAAATACACTTTGCCTCCATCTGGTGCATTCAAAACTGTTACAGTGTCTGGCATTCCCTCATCTGAAGGTAGTTCTGGTACACCTTTAATAAATAATTATTAATTAAATAAATATAAAAATAGCCTTTATTTTCTGGTCCTTACAACTAACATAGGTACAAACTTAATTAATATTTTTTCCTCAGGTCAGGTTGTCATTGAAATAGGCCTCTCCATATTTTTCTATTTTTCCCTATCACATTATAATCTTCGCCAATCACTTGGCAGATCATCTTTCCATCTCTTAAACTGTCTGCCCCTATTGCGCGTTCCATCTCTTGGGTACCAAGCAGTTATTTCTTTAGTCCGTTTATTACTTGTTGATCTCATGATATGATCAGTCCATCTCCACTTTAGTTTTCTTATGGAACTGGTTATATTTCGAATTTTTGATAGTTCCCATTTATCTCTTAATTATATATTTAACATGCTCCTCTCCATTCTAATTATTTCAGTAATTATTAATTAGTAAAGTATCAATAGTATGTATGTTTTATCAAGAGCAAGAAAAATTTTAAGTAGGAATTTGAAACAAAAAAAGTGAAAAACTGGAGATTTTTCACGCTAACGCGGCGTCAAACATCCCATTCATTTTTGTCTTCACACTAATCACGAATGTACATGCGTGAAAATTGCCTGCCGCCTAAAGTCTATTCCACAAGAACTGATAGTCGCCCAGTCTTATCATCCGGACTATCCATCCAAACAAGAATGAGCATCTATAAACATTATATCCGGCCCATCCTCACAAACGCAGCGCCAGCATGGTGGGCGTTATGTGCGCATGCAAAAATTACCAAGCTGCAAAACAACTGCATTTGTGGTAATTATTTTATTTTATACAAATGACTCGTTACGACGAGACCTCTGGATGGTCAGAACGACTTTGTTGTCAGTTCTCGCGTGCAGATGCATCAGACCACTCCTTATACGTGACCTGACCTCTCTGCTATCAGGGCCACCGGATGCCATACAGCAACAAAGGTTAGGAGGTAAATGTGTAAGGCATACAGCTTGCTTTTTACAAAATAAAGAATAATCACCTTTTATTAAATAAAAATCCACTTTGGGTGCTACATCAAACATATTTGGTATATGGAAAATTCTAATGAAGTATATAAAGTATTTTATAATTTGGAAGTGGAATGTGTTTTTGCAAAAATACCTATAAAGATAGGTAATAGCTGTGTTACCAAAACCTAGATAAATATAGGAAAAGATAGTTTAAAATAAAGCTACACTCCACTTTTTGTTTATATTTTTTGTTTACTTCTACCACCTAACCATTGAGAGAGTGAAGATAAATTTCCTACATACTACATAACCTAATTTCATTGTTGTAGCACCAATAAAGATATAGCACCAATTTAGATTACAATATTTTTATACAAATACATAATATCATTATTACAAGCCTATATTTTGTACTTAGATTTAATAAAAGAAAATATGAAAATTCAATACCTTCTAGGTCACATTCAGGATTAGAATCTGCTACTAAATTCTCTGAAGCACTCTCCTTGCTATCTGGAGTGGATGTCGCAGGATATTTTAACTTCTCTAAAATATAATTAAATTATAAAATATCATGTTTTTTAAACTTATTACGACAATATTTATGTACAAACTATGCTTTCCCGACTAGGTGTAATTGGCAGTATTTTTTATGGCTTCTACACCTTTTTATAGATTAAATAAAAATTATATTTCCCTTTACTTTTTCACTAGTGAGTAATAATTACTGAGCAAATATACATTGATGGAATTAGTAATAATTTAATTATTTTTGTTATACATACGAGGGCCTAAACTGAAAGTTCTTAGAAAATCAGAGACTGGCAAACTAGTATGTTATTAGTTTTATTTTCAAAATAGAGTCCATTCATGTCAGCAGGAAGCAGTGGCTGCATCCGATGGGACCACTGAGAAAAGCACTTTGCCCACTCGTCCTTAGGGGTCTCTTCGACGGCATTTGAAACGCAGCCACTGCTTCCTCTACGTCCATAAAACGTTTTCCTCAAAGATTTTCTTTTATTTTCGGGAATAAATAGAAATCTAGGTGGGAGGAAGGTCTCTATAACTTCGTTAGGCCGACCGACCGGTCTCGTTACCACCACCCATACAGATGCAAAAACCGTCAAGTGACCTAGTCATGTTTCGGTTTTAGTCTGTGGGTTCACCGGTTTTCTGGAGACTACTGCATCGATTTTTTGTCGAGGTGGTAGTCTCCTTTCAGGGTGCGGTTACGAAATCGGTGGTTGAATTGACGATAAGGCAGCGAGTATATACTCGTAATGCAATTTCGTCATTGTCGCCCCCCATTTCGTAATCATTTTGCATTTAGCCGGCATAGTGGGAGCGATCAATATTGTTTAAGAACAATTATTGGTTGACCTCATTCATGGACTTTGTAGGTCTGCTCACCACCAGGTAGATACAAAGTCACATGTCGTGCTCCAATAAAAAAAAAAAAAAAAAAAAGCAAGGTGCGAGGCTGGTGGGCGATTCTCGCGCTTTCGAGATTCATCTCGATTCGAGATTTTTAAACGAAAAATGACTAAATATGTCATTTTTCGTTCAATATTTATATATTAATTAATTAATATTTATTATTTATTTCGTTTAATGTTATATAAAAAATGGCATATTTAGTCATTTTTCGTTTAAAAATCTTGAATCGAGATGAATCTCGAAAGCGCGAGAATCGCCCCCAGTACCCTTAGTGTGAGTTTTCTAACTATTACTTTGAGTTTAATAAAATTTGTATGGGAAATGGTTCAGCGCTCCAAGCGGAAATTTTGAGAACTAGAAATCCGGTCGTGTAATTGGTCAAAATGTTAACGCGGTAGTATAGTAAACGTTAAAAAAAACTCACACTAGGGCTACTGGGCTATACAGCGCGGCGGCGTGTGACCCAGTAATTCCACGTCTAACGTCGCCAAAAAGTCGATCGTTCGCCCGGCGGTGTGCGACGCACATAGGAGTATTTGTATCATAAAATCGGACAAAAGTTGAAAATTGAATTGGCATAATTACTCGTAAAGCGTAGCGCATTTATCAAGAGAAGAAAGATAGAAACTTAAACCCTATTGTTATAAAAAATAAATAACCCGTTCGTCGAATGCTACCTATAAAAAATACGCTCCTCTATACACAATCAGTTTCAGAAGGTTTGACTGGTAGAGAATGCCTAGCGGCATTAAGTCCGCCTTTGTATGCAATAAAGATATAAATAAAGAAATCAGTCGAAACCTAGCCATTGTTTTAGCAGTCTTGTTCTCCACGCATTTGTTCAATCACCACGTTACTTTTAAATAGTGCTTTCGCGTTGTGGAGTGTGGAAAAAAAATCATCTAAATTATGAGCAGGAAGGTACTTTATATTTTTATAGTTTATAATTATACTTTATCTTAAATAATATGTCTTAGACAGGTACAAATAGAGCTCCGAAAAACGCACATTTTGCATGATAAACATTTTTTTTAAATAAAGGTATTTTTGTTTACTTGTCAAAGCGCGTCAAGATTTGATTCCTTGAAATATTGGTAGCTACATTGAGCATATAAAGCAAAAAAAAAATACTGCACCCATATGCCCCATTTTTCAAAGCTTTAAATACAAGGAATAAGTCCAATTAATGTAAAGTTTTTGATAAGTATATTTTTTTGTTCTTTTTGTCTTCAGATATTTCTCAATCTGTGCATTCAAGTTTTACGAGACGAGCCTTGTACAACCTTATGCAAGAATTTATAGGAAACCAAATCGACGAAACGTTTTCGATATGGCAAGATAAACTTGTGAACATTACTGGATGCCCTGACGATAAGAAAAATACCTTAAATCGCGCTCTGTGGTTTTTAAGACCAAATTTAAGCAGAGATGGACGGCAGCCAATCGATATAAACAGGGTTTCTTAAATATTAATAAAGAATAGCTCACATCTTCTATACAACTTCCACACTACGGGGTAATTACGGCAACTAGGGCCACTAAAATCCTTAAATCTAATAACTTAAACTGGGAAGCATTAAATGTAGAAAAACACTCACCAGAAGAGGGACTGTCTATTTATGTAGAAGTGGGCTTCACAAGAAGGCAGTGGGAAATAATTTAAAGTGCCAATAAGTGTATTTACCCCTGTTATTCTCTAATTCAAAAAGCAAAGAAGCAATGCTACCTTGAAGAAGAAAATATCCGTGTCACCAAAAGTTGTATTGAGGTCCAACTGCAGACGTTACTCAACCATACAGTGTCACGTTTGTTGAAATACTTGACTAAGGTAATTGAAAGTTGTACAAAAGAAAATTAATTTTAAAATGGGGATGCGAGGGGTCTCAGCAGTCATAATATAAATAAAATTTCAGAACACCACCGATAGTGACGCAAACATATTTCAGAGCTACTTAGTTCCTTTGCGACTGTTAATTAGATCAAATGGAAAAAAAATAACAGAATGCAACCCCGTCTTCAGTAAGTTTTTGTAGACCAGTGAAATTTATTTCGGAAACAAAAGATGCCATTAAAGAGGAAATAGCGTAAATTGAAAGCCAAGTTAAATACTTGAGGAAAACAGAGGTGCCAACTTGTGATTGCATAGGAAAAATTAAGCACACAATGATCGATAGCAAGGTATGCAATGCTGCTACTGACACCGCATCAACAATGCGCTGCTATTTATATTTGTGGCTAGTCTGGCCACAGATATAGTATTTTAATAAATTAAGTTGCTTATGCCGCATAAGCAACTAACCAAGAAACTAGACTTTGATAACCAATATTCAAACAGGAAAAAAAAATCTTGTTTGATAACCCGGTTATAACAAATAAATAAACCCAGAAGCTATTAAGTTTGGACTATCAGTTCTCCATGCTATGATTTGCTTCTTTGAGTCTTTATTCCATTTTACTTGACTTTTGGCCAGTTATCAAAAGAGGCAGCTGAGGCTTGCAACAAGAATTTCCGGCTAAATATTTCAAGATTGTTTTCTAGAATAGATTGCAATATGCACATTTTAAATACATTGCTTCTTAATCAGTATTTTAGCTTTATAGGACCAAAAAATTAAAGAAACCCATTAGCAACCATTTTCTAAGGAGACATTGGATTAGATGGTCGCGGACTCGCCAGATAATCCCAGATAATGGAATGGAGGATGAAGACAATAATTTGGCACCATAGCAATAATAGTTTTCCTGCATTTTTTAAAGTATACTGTGCATTTTTTAATATAAATACTGTATTATACTTATATATATATATATATATATAACACTAAAGTATTTGTTCCTAATTAAATATCATAAAATATTTTTGTCTGACTTTATCACACAAATACTCCTATGTGTGACAAGGCATTGTCATGGTGAAGGAGGAACATACTGCGAGGTTGTTTCTCCTGAAATATTTCAATAGACAAGTGGTAAACAATTTTTAACCTACCACTCTGCAATAACTGTTTTTTTATCATCTAAAGTTTAGATGATAAAAAAACAATTAGTTTCAGAAAAAAATAGTTTAGATTCTAAACTAATTTTTGCGTATTGACCTGGGGCCTTATTCCGAGTTTTCAAACGTTAAACACGACAAGACGTGGCGCAAACTATAAATATTGAAATATAAGTTCTATTTCAATGCATATAGTCGTTATTAGGTTGGCTATAATAATGCTGCCATCTTGAAATACACAAATTCTTCGCAAGTTTGAACATCTTATGGGCATTGGAATTTCAACTCTATATTTAATAGGATAGAACTTATATTTCAATATTTATAGTGTACGCAACGTCTTGTCGTCTTTAGCGGTTGCAAACTCGGAATACAGCCCCTGTACTTCCGAAAAACGAGGCCACCATCTTTTTTCACTCTCTTCACTTTAGTTGGCAACTCCTCGGATGGAAACACCCACTGAGCCGACTGTCTTTTAGTTTCCGTATCATATCAGTAAATCCAGCTTTCTTCATCCATAAGTATGTCAAACACAGCATTTGAGTTACCTCCATTAAATCTTTGAAGCATTCACAATTTGAACGAATTACTACACCAATTAAAAGAACAGAGGTTTTGAGCCTCAGACAAATTATGAGGTACCCACCGAACCTGTCAGGGCACAAAGCTTCCTGACAGCTAAATGTTCATGGAGGACTTGCTTTCCAAATCACTTTTTTATAGATATGACTCTTTTGTCAGTCTCTAGCATACACCGCACAACCTCAGATTATCAGTGAGAAGTTATAAGAGATAAAAGCTATTCTCATTTGAATTTCAATTTGAGGTTATATTATGTTTATGCATTTTTATAAATTCCTTTATAGGATAATCTTATATTAAATAAGGTTATATTATGACTAGTTATTAGGTTAGTATAGCGAACTATTTCGGTCCGCGAATTATTAAGTCACAAATTATTACTACTGTTTCCTTGTGCTGCAATGACAGAATAATATTATATAATCTGTGGATGATATATTGTCGCTCTTTTTTTAAATGATTTATTTTAACATAGCACTGGATGCAAGTCTATCGGCCTATCGTCGCTATATTTTTATTCTGTTCATGCGATAAATGGACAGAGGGCATTCAATACTATATGGCCTTTTCTTTTTCTTTCAAAATAATGTGAAATCTCTCTTTATTTTGTTAAATTTCAATCCGGATAAGCAAAAATAATATGTTTTAATGTATAAAGCATTTTTTTTCTGCATAATGTGGACAAATATACAGAAAAGGCAAAAGAATCAGCATGTAACAAAAGTTGTCAGAACTATTTTTTCCCAACTTCTAAAATTATTTTGAATACTGGAAAATAATGCTTAAATTATCTATTATTAAGTAAGTATATCGTTGTTTGCTAAGCTTTTACGGTTGGGTACAGAATGACCATTCTCCTTTAATAGTAATAATACTAGACAAAATGATAAAAAAAATATTGAATATAACACTAATATAATAGAAGATGTGGACTCAGTAAAGTTTCTTGGAATTCAAATTGACAGGTTGTGCAATTGGAAAATACATATAGATATACTTTGTAGTAAGATTGACAGGTATATTTATGTCCTAAAACGCATAAGAGATACTGCATCACAAAATACTGCTGTCCTGGCATACAATGGATAAGTCTCATCCCTATTACGTTATTGTTTGCCTGTATGGGGAGGTTCAGTAGATATAAATAAAGTATTTGTTGCGCAAAAAAAATGCATTAGAGCGATCTGTGGTGCCAGCTTCTTGGATAGCTGCAAACCTCTATTTTAAAAAATAAATATATTACCTTTGCCCTGTCTATACATATATGAAATCGCTATCTTTGTTTATACTCACCCTAATTTATTTCCTACAAACGAAGAAATGAAATACCGCAGTGAACGATATAAACACAAGCTATATATGCCACCCAAGCGCCTAATGTTAAATTTTAGAAGTTGTTATTGTATGTCTGTCCGTATATTTAATAAACTACCAACATCTTATAAAAGTTTAAGACTAAGTCAATTTAAAAAGGTTATATTTAGTATGTTATTAGATAAGTGTTATTATTCCACAAAGGACTTTTCAAGTGATAAAATTGACATATAATTGGAAAAATGTTTTCCTCTCTATAATGTTTTCATGAAATAATAATAATAATATGTTGTATAATTATGTAACCAATATTATTGAAATTTGCACACCGCAAGTGGTAGAATATGTAGAACACTAAACTATATTTAAGACCTAAATTTGTAACATATTTTGGCAAATAAAGATTTTATTTATTTATTATTTAATATTATGTAAACTTTTGAAGTTAGACAGTTGAAATTTAGACCATTTATATGTATTATGGATTTCCATATTCTTTTTTTTTCCAAAATTATTATTATTATTTAAAGTATTATAATTAGTCTAATTTTTATAAAAATATAGGTAAGTAATATGTACCAGTTCTTAAATCAATAGACTTATCCGGAAGCATTTTGTTCAGAGTGTCTCCACTTCCATCTTCAGCTTTAAGGAATAATTGGCATTCATTCAAAACATCAGGTTTTGATAAGGTGTTGGAGCTCAATAATTTTGACTCCTCACTTGATTCTATATTAGAAGAAACTGCAATTTCTCTAAGTATGGTATCAGATGAAGCCATGCTAAAACTCCAATGAATTTTACCTAAAAAAAAAGTTTGTTATATTATTGTAAAGTTTGTTATAATGCCTATACTGTAATGCTACTTCACAGTCACAAGTACTTAATTCTTGATTTGCAATTATTTGATGGACACAGCACCTGCTTGAAGAAGGATTTCTAACAACTTTATCTCATAGATATCTATAATTTTTTTAATCTCTCACTTTTAAATCTTAACGATTTAAAAGTGATAGGCGCTCAATGGGATCTAATCAATATTTGTGTTAAATAATAATTTCACAATACAACTATTAGCTGTATACAGACCATTATTTATTATTGGTATTTCTTTATTTAAAATCAGAGTTCAACTTGTGGTCAGTCTGAATTTTTTAAAATCCTAAATAAACATAACAATGCTACACAAAATATAGTACTTGATTTAGTTATGTAGGTAAATAATTTATTTAAAAAGAAATGCCATATTATATCTAAAACATTATGCTATTACAAACTAAAATGTAGAAGTAATTTTAGTTTTGTAAGTTAAGTAGTTAGTGATTTTCCAATTTGCATAAATAAGCATGCAATATATATTTTCAGAACCTTAGCGAATTTGTACACATCTATAAAATTAGGAAATCAATTCATTTAAAAAAAATACTGAGTAGTTCTATATTTCTCTATTTATCTTATAAATACAAACGTTTTAAACTGTTACTATAATTACCAGATAAACTGCTGATTTGTTATTTGTAGAAAGAAATAATAAACCATGAAATAGTAGGGCTTGAGGAAAATAAAATTAAGTTAAAAACTGCAATGCATGCAAACGTAGAACCACTCCACCCACAGATAAAATAGAATACCATAGATTAATAATATATATACTATAGAGTACTACGTGCACTCCACTAACGTAATAATTGGTTTGACAGAGTTTGACTTACGTATATAATCTGTGGTTTGACAGTTTGTGATGTGTATAATATAATAGGGAGGCGCCCTTTGGCCTTAAATCGCCTCTCCAATTCTCCAGTGAGAACAGTGGCCTTATTCCGAGCTTGCAAGCGCTAATCACGACAAGTTTATAAGTTCTATTCCAATGGTTATATAGTATGTATTAGGTTGGCTATAATAATGCCGCCATCTTGAAATACACGAATTATTCTTCGCAAGTTTGAACATGTTACATTGAACACATTAAAGGCATAGAACTTAAATTTCAATACCCTTATTTTACGCAAAATGCGTAAACGTGTCAAAACTCGGAATAAAGCCCCAGAAGATGGCGGCCACACAACTAGAGGTGGGACAATTGTTAATAATAAATTTGAATTTTCAATAATCGATTATTTTTTGGATTTTTTCTTTTGCTAATATTAATATTGATGACCCTGGATGTAGCAGACAGCAGACAAAAAAAATACTTAGATAGGGATACCTCCGAGACAAAACAGATAAGTGAAATTTACTACATGGGAATTGTTAGTCGTCATATTACCTACATATCGTAAGGTTCGGAATATTTTTTCGACTTCTGAATTTTTTTTTAAATTAAAAAGAAAATTTTGGGAAGCTCTTATGCAGCCACCCAGTATCAAAAAAAAAAAAATTATATTTAGGCTTATTTTTTGGTTCCCTAAAGATGGATTCTGCCATTTTTTTGATTTTTACCCTGAAACATTCTGGAGCTCATAACTACATAGAAACTTAATTTTTTGAAAAAAAAAATTGTATCATATTTTCGTTTTTGAAAAAACTACAGATGGTATTTTTTTGTTTTTTTATTATTATTCTTATTCATTCAATATCTTCATCTTAAAATTTTTTCAAAATTTTTGACTGCGGATACCAAGTTCAAAAATCATTAAAAATGAAAATAAAAAAATATCATATTTACAATTTTAAAATGTCTAAAGATGGTATTATTTTGTTTTTAAATTTTTTTACTTGTTTGTTCAATATCGTCATCTTAAAATTTTTGATATCCAATACCAAGTACTCATCTCATAAACAACATATCAACATGGTTAAATGTTTTTTTTTTTTTTTTTTTTTTTTTCTTTTATTATGGCAACTCGTGCAACTTGCACATTTCTGCCAGTGTCACGTCAGTGAATAATTTAAAACTTAAAATCGCTTTACCGCGATACTTCGAAAAGGTTTCAAACTAGGTACTTCTCTAAACTAACTAAGCTGGAACAACAACAAAAATATATATATATGCTTTACAATTAAGTAATATAGATCACCAAAAAATACAAACTAATTATCAATAAAAATAATCTAATATATTAAATAAAATTCCTACATTAGCAAACTATAACTTAATATTATTCTCTCTTAAAAAACACATTAAATGATAAATTACTTCATTAGACATTATACTAAGTAAACAAGATATATTAATAGGCATTAAAAATGACTTACATAAAAATTTTAAAAAACTCTTACGGTTATATAAAGGGCACTTAAAAAGCATGTGGTTTAAGTCGCCTTCTTCATCTAATCCACATTCACATATGGATGAGTCCCTAACACGGATTTTATGTAAAAATACAGGAGTACAACAAAAACCTAATCGCATACGACATATAATTGAAGTATACATTTTACTCATTTTGAATGTAAAAAACCAGGGTTTTACTGGAATATTAGGTTGAATTTTTGAATAAAAGTCCCTATCTATACTGCTAGTTGATTTCCATTTTTTGTTCCATGAATTGTTCATATAAATTTTGGGTAGAGCTAAAATATCATGAGCATAATTAATAAAAGTATCTCTATCCCCACATAAAACAGCTTCCTTAGCACATTTGTCAGCCCTTTCATTACCACTTATATTGGAATGACCAGGGATCCAAGCAAGAATTATATTTTTGTTATTTAAATAACAATATTCAAATAATTGTTTTTTAATATTATATATAATAGGATTATGACTACTCGCTTTAAAATGATTAGAAATAATTGCTTGTAATCCACTTAAACTATCAGTAAAAACTATAACCTTATCCAATCTACATAATTTAATATATTTAATAGCTTCTAATATACCTGTACATTCCCCAGTGAAAACTGAGGCTTCAGGAGGACATTTTTTTTTAACAACTATATTGTAATTTGGATGAAATAAACCAACACCCACACAGCCAACTGGACTTAGTTTGGAAGCATCAGAGTAAATAGTAGACCAACCTTGCCATTTTGTATTCAATATGTGCTGAAAATGTTTGTCTGCATAGCAATCTTCTTTATCTACCCCAAAATTTAACAGAATTTGAGGGGAATAATTAATTACATCTAATGAGGTATTAAAAAGCTCAATTTTAGAAGAATGAAAAGTAGGAGCTTTAAGCTTTTTAAATCTTAAAAAACTCTTTACTAATAAGGGAACACTTTTGTTAAACCAGTATTGTTTAGTACGAGTAAATACTTCCAGTTCCTTAATTTTATAAAATAATGGATGATAAGAGTATTGAATAGTTCTAAAAAAATATATATTTGCTAAAAATGATCTACGAAGATTTAAAGGGGGATCACAGCATTCAACTTGCAATGATTTTTTAGGGGAATTCTTCATGGCACCAATAATTATTCTCAAAGCTTTTGTTTGTATTGAGTCAACTTTTTTTAAACAACTTGTATTAATAGGTTCTAATAAAAATGTACCATAATCAAGAGGGCTACGAATAATCGCATTATATAATAATTTTAAAGAATAAGGATGGGCTCCCCACCAAGTACCAGCTAGACATCTAAGAATATTATTTTTTTTTTCACATTTATTTAATAAATAATTACAGTGAGATTTGCCAGACATTTTAGAGTCAAGAGTTAAACCTAAAAATTTTATATGATTAAGAACAGGAATATTTACATCTTTTATTTTAATATTTACATTAGGAATTCTCCTTCTTCTTGTGAAGACTACTATGGAGCTTTTATTGGGTGATAATTCTAAGCCACGATTACACAACCATCCATTAATAGATGCAAGTGTATCATTTAAAGTTTTCACAGCTTTGTCAATATGTTCATTACAGGAATAAAGGAGAATATCATCAGCATACTGAAGTATTTTACAATTACCTTTTAGATTTTCATCAATATCATTTACATATACATTATACAAAATAGGACTAAGGACAGACCCCTGTGGTAAACCTTTATATACCTTTCTACTAGCTTTTATGGACTCACTGTCTGTTTTAATGTTAATAAGTCTCTCACAAAGTAAGTTACAAATAAATTGATTTAATTTGAAAGGAACAGAAATACTTGTTAATTTATCACGTAAAATTGAAATGTTAACATTGTCATAGGCAGAAGCTATATCTAAAAAGGCTGCAATAACAAATTCATTTTTACTAAAGCTCAAAAATACATCTGTAGTAAAAATACTTAAATTATCATGGGTACTTTTCCCCTTACGAAACCCATATTGTGTATTTGAAAGCAAATTATTGGATTCTAAATACCACTCTAACCTGTTCTTAACTAAATTTTCAGTAATTTTTGCCAAAACAGATGACAAAGCTATTGGCCTATAAGATGTGATCTCATTGGGATCCTTATTAGGTTTTAAAATGGGAATTATAAGTTGAGTTTTCCATGAGTCTGGAATTACTCCATTATTAACTATTATATTTACAAGGCTTAGATAATATTTTAAAGTAAATTCACCAGCCATTTTTAAAAAATAATAAGAAATACCATCAACGCCAGGAGCAGAATTACAGTTTACAGAACTTAAAACATTTTTTAGTTCAGAAAAAGTAAATTGGGAATCTATGAATTCACTAGATGAAACATATGTATGAGTTAGGGATGTTTCTTGTAAAGATGGTGCTGAACTAGGCGCTAAATTGTCAATATATTTATCAGCCCATTCTTGTGACGGGATATTGGAAACATAATAATTTTTTTGAGAATTTCGAAATTTTCTTATATTTTGCCATACAAAACTTGAAGGAGTTTGAGGAGATAAATTTGTACAAAAATCACCCCAAGCTTTTCTTTTTTTTGCTCTTAATAAACTTTTAGTCTCTCTCATAATAGCTTTTAAATTATCAAAATTTCCCATAGTCATATTGTGCTTATAAACAAATTCAGCATGTTTTCTTTTCCTGATGGCATCAGTACAATCAGAATCCCACTTTTAACGGACTGCCATTTTTGACGCCAAACTAGATACGTGTGTTTGGAATAATTTATTATTTTTTTCGTAATTTTGTTGCCTATTCCGATTTTTTTTTGTAGATTTCTACTAATTATTATAATGTAGAATGTGTGTGAGTGTTTTTTTAACCCGGTAAGTTATTAGCGAACAATGGATATCGCTAATTTAAACCCTGATCCCGATCCCCAAAAAGATGTAGGTAGTATGGAACTGGAATTTAGTGATGATAATCCAAATAATATTCCTGCAGTTGGTGCTAACTTAGAAGTTAAATCAACCAAAAAAAGCAGTTCATCAAGAACCGAAATTAAACATTCTTTCAAAAACAAACCTAAGGATGTCATCAATCCCATAATTATTAAAAAAGCTCTAGTTAAGAAAAATGAAACTGTAATGCCAATATAATAATAATAATAACTCCAATCAAAAAAATAATTTTACAAATGGATCCATTAGAGAACAATACCCGTACTGAACCCTCACAATCCTCCCAACTCTCCCAACCCTCCCAATTCTCTCAACCCTCTCAAATGACAAACCTTTCGCAACCCTGGGAACCCTATAGGTCCCTGTATGTGGCCACAGACGTTGGCCCATATATTGTCCACGTACAAAGTACCGAAGAGAACCCTGCAGCTGGCACTACCCTACACCCCCTTAAATTTGGAGCCCTTTTACATCAACTCAACTTTAAATCTATCCTTCAAGATGGAATAAAAAAAATAGGGCGCAATCGCCTAGAGGTAGGCTTTCCTAATTACACAGAGGCTAATAATTTCATCTCAAGCAAAGTTTGGCCAAACAAAGGTTACAAAGTTACTATTCCTACCTATAACATAACGCGCATGGGTGTGATAAGGGATGTCCCAACTGAATGGACTCATGATGAAATCATCATAAAAATCAAAGTTCCTGAAGGTTATGGTGATATTATAAGGACTCGTCGAGTTAGTAAGAAGGTGGCTGGGGAGGAGGGTCCAATCTGGAAACCCACCCAAACTGTTATCTGCACTTTTGATGGGCAAAAACTGCCTAGCAAGGTTTATGGTTATTTTACATATCTCCCTGTCGAGCAATATATATATCCAACTGTACAGTGCTTCATGTGCTGTCGGTTTGGACACACTAGGGTACAATGCAGATCCAAAACCCGCTGCTTTAAATGCTCAGAAGAGCATGACTACAAAACCTGTGACACAGAAGTAACAAATGCTAAATGTCCTCTTTGCTCAGGAAAGCATTTTGGGTTATCCAAATCCTGCCCTGCATATGTACGGGAAAGAGAAATAAAAAGTCAGATGGCAAATCTTAATATATCCTACTCAGAAGCAAATAACAATGTACCAACAGCTAAAGCCTCATACGCTGAGGTCACCAGCAACACCAGTCCAATAATTACTCCCACTAATACTCCTCCTAAGCCCTCAAATCATACACACACATCGTATAGAAAGACAGTGATTCTTCCTCCCCCCCGTCACCTTCAAATGCCCCAAGATCCTCACTTCCTACAATATAAGAAAATCATCAGTGATTACAACACCCCCCATAGTCAAAATGGATGTGGGTACCCTCTTCCCTCTGACTCTCAAAATTCCCAAGCCCCCAGCCAGATAGCTGCTATTTCCCCTAAGAACTTTAACTCAGATTTAATATCCTCATTGATCTCATCTATTGTTGACATAATATTTAATACTTCCTTACCGTACGACGTTGCCATAAAACTAATACAGGATATTACAATTATTATTTATAATAAAATTCACGGAGCACATAATTCAGTGGAACTGTAGAAGTTTAGTTCCAAAACGAACCGAAGTAATATACTTGATTAATAAATATAATTGTACGCTGCTTGCTCTTTCTGAGACATGGCTTAAACCCAGTCACCGCTTTTCCATCCCAGGTTACCACTGCCTTAGGGATGACAGAAGCGATGGCTGGGGTGGTTGTTGTCTCCATATCAAAAAACTAACTCCATTCTCTTTAATAAAAACTACTACCTCACATAAATTCAATCTGATTGCAGCTCGTATCAATAATATTACATGTCTCCTTATACATACCAAAAAAGGATGACACCATTATACCTATTATTAAAAACATCTGCCAAAACCTACCATCTCCAATAATACTTCTAGGCGATTTTAACTCACACCACCCCCTTTGGGGGGCCCCTTCCAGCGATCATTTTGGAGAAAAATTGGTTAATCTTATAGATGATCTTGACATGTGTGTTATCAACAATGGGTCCCCCACCAGGGAATCAGTCCCTGGCATTAATGATAGCTATGTTGATTTGACCTTTTGCAGTACAAACCTATCTTCTCTTCTTACGTGGAATACCTTACCGTCCGCTCATGGGAGTGACCACTATCCCATTTTAATATCCTCTCCTAACAACTGTCCTCAATCTTCTCCCCTTATGCCTCTTAACCCTTTCGCCTTGAAAGGAAACGTCAATTGGAATCCCTATGCTATAGCTGTAGATAACATTACAGCAACACTTCCCACCCCCACAAGTAGCAATTTACAAGACAGTTATAATAACTTTGAAGCAGCTGTTCTGGATTTAGCTTACTCATTTTTCCCAAAAAAAAAATCCTCCCCCTCAAAAAAGATTACCATCTCCCCCCTGGTGGGATACTGACTGCACCCAAGCAGTCAAATTAAGAAAAGAGGCTGAAAGAAATTGCAGATTTTTTTTTTAAAACACAGAAAATTTTCTAAAATATAAAAATGTACAAGCAGCCACTAAGAGACAATTAAAAAAAAAACTACAGGGGTGGAAGACCTTTTGTTCCTCTCTTGATCCGACCACCCCTTCATCCATTATATGGAACAAAATACGTTCATACCGTTCAGCTGCAAATTCTACTACACCAATTTCTTTCTCTCTTTCCTGGATAAATGAATTTTCTGACTCTCTAGCTCCAGCCTTTGTCCCACAAGACTATACGTCTAACCTTAATACACAAAATACGCCCCCCATGTCACCATTTTCTTTTCATGAATTAAAACTTGTTCTAGATAAAGTTCATGCCAATTCCGCCCCTGGACCAGACAAAATCCCCTATGGGCTAATAATTAATTTAAAACCTTCTTCCCTAATCTTCCTTTTAAAATTAATTAATCTTGTCATATCTACAGGTAAAATCCCCCTCTCTTGGAAATCTTAAACTATTATTCCAATCGTAAAACCTAACAAAGATCCTTCCGACCCAGCCTCATATCGTCCTATAGCCCTTTCCTCATGTACCTCCAAAATTGCCGAACACCTGATGAAACTCCGACTAGAATGGTTTTTAGAACATCACAATATCCTCTCTAATACACAGTATGGATTCAGAAAAGGAAGAAGCACCTCTGATAGCTTGGTCTTATTCACCACAGATATCCAATTGTCTTTGACAAGAGAGGAATCTGTTATTGCAGCTTTCCTAGATATAACAGCTGCATATGATAATGTGAACCTTTGTACTCTCAGGCATACCATGCAAAAGCTGAAAGTTCCTGATAAGATCACAAATTTCATATTTAACCTTTACTTAGAAAGAACCATTATTATTCGAGCTCCTGGTTCCCCCATCCCCCCTAGATCCATATGGAAAGGTCTCCCCCAAGGCTCCGTCTTAAGCCCTCTTCTATATAATGTTTACACCCACTCTATGGAAAACAACATCCTTAAATACTCAAGAGTTCTACAATATGCAGATGATCTTCTAATTTATACTTCTAACTCATACCGATAGCGATATACCCTCAGCTTCCTTTTTTATAAATAACTCTTTAAATGAACTTCACCTTTGGCTAGAAGACCATGACCTCGCCCTTTCTCCCAAAAAAACTACTGTTTTAATTTTCTCTAGGAAAAAACTTGAAAACATCCCTGATACCAAAATTCTTTATAATAACATAGTCCTTCCCCGAGCTAATGAAGTAAAATTCCTTGGTAAAATTTTTGATGTCAAAATGTCAAACTCCCCACACATTAATAAATTATATTCCAAATGCGAAAAAAATACTAATATCCTTCGCGCCCTCAGCGGAGTCTGGTGGGGCGCTCACCCCTCCACCCTCCGCATTGTATACAACGCCATCGTTAGGGGCGTGCTTGATTACGCGTCCTTTCTACTAAGCCCTGCAAACAAAACCGACCTAAAGAAAATAGATCTTTTTTGACGGCTGATTAGATTGGCTTAAAGCATGAAGCTAAATAAATGCGCCCGCGCCAATAGAGCTTGCGTTCGTTTTGGGACATAAACATGTTCACAACGATCACGATGTATATTTATGCGTTTTTTTTGAGATTTCGGCGGCAAAAGTGACGATGTGATCTGCCACAATGCCCGTTTTTTTTGGCCCAGAATGCTATCGTGAACTGATCACAATGACCCCAGTCGATAGGTGAGGCGTTGTGAACATATTTGACATTTGTAGTTGTGACCGTGTAGCCGTCTTATATTTTTAGGAACAAATTTATTGTATTTTAAATCGAAATGATTTTTAGAAAGATTTCGCATATAAAATTAGTGGGTTGTACGATTTAACCTATATTTTACTTGACAAGTGACAGTTGACAGATTCATGATAACAATTGCGTTCGATTTGGATAGTGGTAATTGTGGCATTGTGATTGAAATTAACCAAAAAAAACGCAAGTTAGCATAATGTCATTATGTTCATTGTGAACATATATCATTCCCAAGACGAACGGGCCCAGAGTAAGCATGATACATAAATTGTTTCATAATAGTACGATACCGGTGATGCCAATTTCTGAGGCGAACAAATGAAGAACGGAAGGTGTGGCTTCAAATGGCAGCTCAACGCGTCTGACACTAATGTCCGGATTAATAGTCGTTGCTAAGCTAGTGCTTAGCACGAGCCATTGCTTAGAACTGTCAAACTGACAGTTGTTTCTATACTAGTCGGTGCTCCGAGCGGTGGCTCAGGCTAAAGCTTGAGCCGTTGCTCGGCTAAGCATTAGTCTCGATATTCCTTTACTTAAGTCATGCTCAGCGTTAGATTCTTGTTACATCACTGTTATTTTTTAAGTTTCTGTTGATTATGTAATTATGCGTTAGATCACTGTTATTTTTTAAGTTTCTGTTGATTATGTAATTATGAAATTTTTAGTCGTTTTAAAAATATTGTTCCCTATTCTTCTAGTTTTTTTTTATTTATTGTAGTGTATTTGTTGTATTTCATAATTTATTCATACAAAATCTATGATTTCTTCTGTTTTCAGTGCAAATTAAACATTTTTTATTATAAAACTTCAACAGTAGAGGGTTACCTATCTCCATGGAAATGTAACTTCTCAATACTTTGAGGTTTTTTGCACCAGGATTCCAAGTAATGTACATATTTCAGCGAGCTTTCGCTTGAGGCGTTGCTTGGCTTAGCTGCGTATATTTACTCGACTATTATGGTGCGAAGTGGTTGCTCGGCTAAGCATCGTTTGAGTATTACTTTCGTGAGCACGACTTGAGCCAGTGCTTAGCCATGACTATTAATCCGAACATTAAAAAACTGCTTGAGAAAAAAAGAGATACAAGCAAACATGAATGTGTGCGCGTGTCTATGAAGTGAATTGTTTTTTTTATTATAAAAATCTAAATATTAAATTGCATACTTAATAGTTCCGATAGTGTTGCCACCGACAACAAATATTATTACTTATCGATATAAACCAAATAATATTTATTTTATTTAGATTAAATTAAATTTAAATTATTTTAAAGTATTGAAATTCTCATTAAAAATAAAAACACATCACTAGTTCTTTAGTTAATTTTGAAATGTTGTCCATTATGGGTTTTATTATTATTTTTTATTAAGGTTTAATATAAGAAAAACATGTTAAATACATACTTGAAAAACGTGACACTAGGTACTTTTTTTTATAGTAGTTTCTACACAGTTTTAATGCACAATTAACCATTTTTTCGACAATAAAAGCGGAGCTCTTTTTCACTTTCTCCGCCGAACGCACAAATCAGACTGAGGATGTAAAAAATGTGAAAGGTCGTGTGAGTGACAAATTTGTCACTCGCGCGGCATCCTGCAAATTGAATGATGCTTACTCCTGGGGCCTTATTCCAAGTTTTGATACGTTCTCCGTCACGAATTTTGTCTACACTTTTTCCGTTTTCGATAAATATATACCTATATTGAAAAGATTCAACAGTACATTAATAAAACTTAGTCGAGAGAAAATTACAATAAGACTACGATCGCGGTATCGAGTCGGCGCCGTGTGCGACGCATTGTGTGTCGCACCATTATTCATATATTAAAGAGAGATAGGCATATCCTATCGCGCATGCGCGTCCGAATTATCTACGGAGAATCGCGAAGGTAACCGACCGCGAGTAGAACGCTGTGGTAGAATACGACGGTTTGCTATAAATATCATCATATTAGTAATTAAATTTGATTTTCTAAGGTATCATAGTCTTTTTTACGAAGTTTTTCTTGACAGGGTATCTACTAAAGATTGTAGAGAGCAAAAATAACGAGTAAGTAGATACATAAAAAAGTGACAAAATATGGTAAAAATATAACACGTCTTGCAATACCAAAATTTAGTTTTAATTCATAGAGAATTTAGAGTCTATATTTGAGTAGTTTATATAGAAATATAGACTACTCAAGTATAAAAACAGCCTTTTTTGACAGTGTTTGTGGATATCTCTCCTGCTGCCATCTAGTGGAATATTTTGGAACCTGGCAAAAAGAAAACTCATTGGCGAAATTTCCGTCACGCACGGTCGCGCATTTATTGTTTTGTCTATGAATTTTAGTATGGATTTCTTGTAATTATGTATTACGAGTTGCATGCATTCAAAAAACGAAAAAAATGTTTTCTGCGACTGCCATAGACTATAATTAATATCTAAAGAATGCGTATGCACGTCTTGCTCGTATGCGTAAATTTGTGTTTGTCATTTTCGATATATTTTTATTTTTGTTAAAAAGAGTGGATTTTTTTGTAATTTATTTAATAGTTAAATCTGACAATTATTATTAAAGATTATAGATAATTGTGGAATTTTTGGGAATTTTGTTATTTTTTTGTAATTTGTTTTGTTCCGTTATTCCTTTTGTGTTTGACATAGTATTTTTTTAGCCTGACTATTAATTATTAATAGATAATTTTGTTGTGATTTTCGTTTTTATTTGTTCCTTTTGTGAATATTATAATTTGTGTGAGACTCCTTTTGTGTTTTAAAAATATGGTATAAAAACCTGTTTTTTTTTAAATATCATATTAATGAAGGGAAAAAATATGATAAAGGAAATTTTGGGAACGTGGGAATTGTAAAAAGTAGTCAATGTAAAGGTGGGAAAATGCTTATAAGAGTATGCTATGCGAAAGAATTGCTAATTTTTCCCTACTTTATTTATAGGGTGGAAAATTTTCCCCTCTTTTTCTTTAAGTGGGAATTTTTCTCGATCGTCATCATAAATTTTCCCACTTATGATTTTCTCTAATATAATTTTTCCCATATTTATATTTTTTACATAATGACACTTTTCCACAATACCCATATTACTATAACCTACTAAAAGAGAGAATTTCCCCCCCCCCCTTTTTATTAATGACAACTTTCCTTAATACCCTATATATGTTCCTATAACACTTTCCCATTATAAAAATATTTCTTAATTACTACTTTTCCAAAATAATCAAACAATTGCACGCAAGATTTCTATGTCACCACCTAAGGCCAAACGTGATAATATAAAACCCTGCCATAATAGTCTTTAAATATGTGTTAAATCTTTAAGTCTGAGAAGAGCGAATGAAAACAAGACTGCCACTATAAAACACGATTTTGAAGTCTTGTTTTGGGGACCCGTGCTAGCAAAAGTCACGTCACGCCATTTTGTTGTTACCTCGCGACTCCGTGGGCTCTAGAGAAAAAGCATACATACGTTTTTGACTGAGGCGACGCGACATGTCGCCTCGCCTGCTTTTTCTCTAGAGCCCCAGGGGCTTTATTCCGAGTTTTGACACGTTCACCGTCGCGAATTTTGCGTAAAGTACGGGTATTGAAATGTAAGTTCTATTCTGTTAATTATAAAGTTAAAATTCCAATGCTCCATACATGTCAAACTTGCGAAGCATTCGTGTATTTCAAGATGGCGGCATTATAATAGCCAACGTAATACATACTATAAAAAATAAATAAAAATAAAATAAAATGTTTATTTCTTTCCATATTATACATTTCTTTACTGTGATTGAGGTCATTTTTTAAGTAAATTAACACTTGTGTCAAATGACCTCACTCTTCCATAGCTGATTTTCTTATCAAGTACAAAAATATAAACATTAAAATTACTTAACCAATAGAATTATTGTTAACAGACATACTATATAACCATTGGAATAGAGCTTATATTTCCATATTTATAGTTTGCGCAACGTCTTGTCGTGATTAGCGGGTGCAAACTCGGAATATGGCCCCAGGTCGCGTCTTGGGTTAGCCGTGCTAAGGCTGCAGTTTAAAAAACTCCTACTTGATTAATAATGTTTTGGATTTTATTTTCCAGGTTTGAATCGTCTGTGCATTGAAATAAAAATATATAAAAAAAACTTTACGCAAAAACTGTTTTGTCTAAATAATGTTAACGCCATTAATCATTAAAAGTAAAAAAATAAGGTTCTTATACGAATACTATCGATATATAATATGTATTTTATTTTTACTTACAGCAACACTAGTAGAATGTTACATAGTGGTGGGTCGTTACATGATTTCATTGTAACGTAACGGCTACGTTTCTTTTTGTTAATCACCCGTTATGTAACTATTTATAGGTACTATTAAAAAATCTAATGTTAAACAAAAAAAAAAAATTAACAAGCGTAGTGCCTCGAAAATAATTTTAATTTTATGTACCTACTTTACTCTTAATCTTAAAACAATCATTGTTTTAAAAATGTTTTTTTACTTAGTAATACTTTACCCGTGTACCAATGTTTTTTTTAATATAAATACTTATTCACTATAACAGCAGTCAGAAAACTTATCTACATTGTACAATTATTTCTTCTGTGACTTATCTAAAAAAAAAATATTTATTTAAAATTTAATAAAATAAATAAATACCATCACGGGTGCCAATTTGGCTCCCGAGAACCGTTTAAACGGCCTCAGGGTCCCAGCGGAGGGATTAATCCATCCTCATTTCGCCGATGGTATTCGGAGGCAACACCTAACTAGTGGCGAGCTTGTTGCGGTGTTTATGATGAAATAGCCTCGTTGTATAAAGCGGTCACCCATCCCAGGCCAGTCTTGTTGTCATTTTAAAATTTTCTATCTATTTTTTTTTTTATATCGACATGATTGTATTCTATCTAAATAACTTAACAACCACAGAACGCCAGTTCCATCCCCGCTTCTGCACTTCATTATTTTAATTTCATTTTTTTATTATGTTTTTTACATGTGTTTTTATTTTAATCAATTTTTAACTTTAACATCCAAAAGACAAATAAAGTTTTATTGACCACAACCTACTTATATTCTGCATTATTTAATTTATTAGCGCCATCTCTCTGTAGTAGTTGTTATAAATTGGTTTACTTATCAGTAAACCAAGTACCAGTAAGCAAGTATCAGTAAACCAGTATTAGTTCATTATATCACCGCTTTGCGCTATGTCACTGCTAGCCGACATTCCACAACTTGTGATTGAACGTGTAACGATGGAAACTCTTGTAACGTGGTGGTTATTGTTACTTCGCGTGATTGTGATATTTAGTGATTTTTGTTATAGTAGTTTTTTCGTGATTGGTTGCACATTCGTTCTAAGGTGTTTGTCGTTGTGTTTTTTTTGAGTTATTGTTGCTATCCTCGTTTTAGTTTATTTTTCTTGTATCGGTTTTTAAAATATCGTCGTTGCACTCCGACGAGGTGGTTAATGATGTTCACGCTATTGCGGTGATTGGTTGCGCTACGTTTCGTGACGCATTCGTTCCAAGTTTTTTGTAGTTGTATTTAAAAATTATCTTGTTTTAATTTTTTTTTGTTTTTTTTTAAATAAAAGTATAAAATTTTTGTTTTGATAATAACTCTTATATCCACATGGCTTATATTTTGTTTTTGGACTCATAGTTATGGTATTGGTGTAATCTGGTGAAATGTCATGTCAAAACGTTTTTTTATTATAACTTAGTAACCCCTGGCCCTAGACCCAAAGTTTTTGTACTTAAACGATAGATATCGATGATATCTAGCCAATGAAAGAGAAGAGAGTAAGAGAGAGAAAATAATTTCAGCTTTGTTAAAGGATTTTCGACCTTATTGACAATTGCATTTTTTTGGTAGAATTCGATGGTATGCCACCTAATAAGTCGAATGAAATTTAAAAAAAAAAGGTACTCGATAAATGTCATTAAAGTCGAAAATGTTTTTTTCAATTTCTCTCATCAACCGTCGGTCGTAAGCCTATCGTGTTTGTACTCTAATAAACGGAAATAATGAGATCTAACCCTTTTAATACAATATATAGATATCAAAAATCGATATTGTGTTTTTTTTTCTTAATTACGTTTTTTTAATTAAATGGATTAAAAAAAAAACTTCAATCTGATAACATGTCAATAATTTTATTTTCTATTTATACTATATTATTATTATAATTTTACAACAGAAAAGAGCTTAATTCAATATCAGGTAACCCCATTATATAAAATATATTGAAGGCGAAGAGTTCCTCCACAGATTTTGGTGTTGCACTTGACAGAAATTCTATTTGGAATTAATTGACAGACAAAGAGGATACATGTAAACAAACCAAAATAAATCTCAGGAGCAGGGAGGTTCTATAATATATTATTATTCATCACTGGATCTGGACCCTTAAAGAAATGTGAATCAATCCCGAAGCAGGCGGCACCTGTGGATATTTTTTTTAGCATTTAAACACTCAGAGGAAACTGGTTTTATGTTTTTATGAAACTCAATATTCAAGACTAATAGGAAGTGACGAACATTATAATAATAAAAATACTGCAAATATACCAAAGGAGAAACATACACTACAGGCGCTAGATACACTACAACCATCCATATGAAATATTTTTCCTAATAACTTTAGCTTTATATATTTTTTTAATTTTTAATATATTTTATTGTTTTGATTATTAGTTTTTAAATGGACTTCTGTAGTTTACAGCCTTGCATGTTAGCATGTCCACTGAGTCCAAATTATTTCAGGCTATTTAAAGGAGCACACGGTTTGAATATTCACAAATCTAAGTGTCATGTTCAGAGATCGATATCACAAAGTAACTCATCTACGGTTGACACCGATGCTGTTCCAAACGTTCAGGTACCTGTTATGCAACATACCTATGAAACCTTTAATGATTTAAAAAAATGTAAAATAGTCATTAAAAGAATTCCTAAAGGATCACGTTGTCTAGTAGCAGACAAATTAAACTCCTTAATTATTGATTCCATAACCACAAATAATTCCTCAAGCTGGTTCGCACTTTTTTTTCCCTTTTATAGCGTTACAATTACCCGATAAAAATTATGTAGCATATAAAAACAAACATTAACATCTATAGTAAAAGAAAATACTATATTATTCCAGCATATAACGTCACGTAGACCAATTAATTATCGTTCGACAACAATATACAAAAGAGTCGAAACTAAAGTGTTTGATGGTGATATAAAAGGTGCAATTAGATTACTAACATCAGAAAATTCCATAGCACCTAATAATGAAAACACTCTAAACATTTTGACACATCAACATCCTGTAAAATCCCATGCAATTGTATCACCTGATCCGTCATTGGAAAACTTAAATTTTCCCATTATTTCAGAAAATGACGTTATAGATGCCTTAAATAGTTTTAACAGTGGTTCAGCAGCTGGCATAGATGGTTTAAGACCAAACCATCTAAAAGAATTAACTTCACAAACTGCAGGTAATAACGGGGTACGTCTTGTTTCATCTATACGACGTTTATGTGAATTTTTACTTGAAGGAAAATTAAATCCTGAAATATGTCCTTATTTATGGTGCTAATTTATGGGCCCTTTCAAAAAAGACGGTGGGATAAGACCGATAGCTGTGGGTAATGTCTTTAGACGCCTCGTTGGCAAAATTTGTTGTAGACATATTGGACAAGAAATGGCGCAGTACCTAAAACCTATACAGTTGGGTTTTGGGACGCCACTTGGCTGTGAAGGAGCAATTCATGCCACTAGAAAATTTATTTTAAATAACCTAAATACAAACAAAATTATTTTAAAATTAGACATTAAAAATGCTTTTAATTGTTTAGACCGTGATCAAATTCTCAATCAAGTAAAAGAACATGTTCCGCTTTTGTATGCTTTTATTTACCAATGCTATTTTTATGAATCAAATCTTTTCTTCAACAATAACATTATTAAATCAAGTGTGGGAATTCAACAAGGTGACCCCTTGGGTCCTTTACTTTTTAGTCTTGGAATCCAGCCATTAATTTCTTCATTATCTTCCGAACTAAATATTTGGTATCTGGATGACGGAACCCTAGGTGGTGACTTGGATACAGTGATATCAGATTTATCAAAAATTAGGACGTCGTTTTCTAATATAGGATTGGAGGTAAATTTTGACAAATCTGAAGTTTTTCTGTGTAACGATAGAAGTACTATTGATTTTCAACATATATTTCCTGGCATTAAAATTATAACTGATCAAAATTTAAAATTTTAGGTGCGCCAATAACATTAAATTCAGTAGGATCCTTTATTAATAAGAAAAATTCTCAATTAAAAAAAATACGTGAGCATTTACCTAATCTTCATTCACATATTGCTTATACTATTTTAAAGTCTAGTTTTTCGATTCCTAAGTTTATATATCTCATCAGAACTTCTCCATTATGGAAATTCCCAAATTTATGTACTTTAATAGATAATTGCATTAAATCATCTGTTGAATTAATATTAAACGTGAAATTAAACGATTTGCAATGGATTCAAGCATCTCTTCCCATAAAGTTTGGTGGTATTGGAATTCGAAGGGTATCTGGTGTGGGTTTACCTGCCTTTATTCCATCATTTTATGGGGTCTCAGATCTAGTCACATCTAACTGATGCACTAGAAGTATTTAGACTCCCATCAGATGCCCTTCTTCCATCACAGCTTTCATCACAACGTCAATGGGATATGATAAATATTAAAAGATCACATAAAACTCTTTTGGAAAACGTTTCTAACACTGATTTGGCACGGCTTAAAGCAGCATCAACATTAGAGTCAGGGTTTGGGGCTAGAGACACTCCCCTCACGTCACTGGGTACTTTCCTAGATGACCAGTCGTTAATAATTGCCAAAATTAGCATTAAGGTTAGGCGCTAACATCTACCAACCTCATGCATGTATATGCGGAGTGCAAGTCTTAGCGAATGGTCATCATGGATTAAGCTGCAGTCGAAGTGCAGGTAGGTTGTCTCGACACCATAGCCTTAACGACCTTGTTCGTCGAGCTCTAACTTCGGCAAATGTTCCCAGTGTTCTTGTGCCTCATGGCTTAAGTAGAGTAGATAGGAAATGCCCAGATGGGTTGACACTAATCCCGTGGCAAAAAGGCCGTTGCCTTATTTGGGATGCCACTTGTGTCGACACTTTTGCGGCTTCCCAACTACAGGCCTGTGTAAGCTCAACGGGAGCGTCTGCCGAAGCAGCAGCCAAAATTAAAAATATCAAAATTTTAAAAATGAATTTTTATTTATCCCATTCGCTGTGAAAACGACTGGGGTATGGGGCTCCGAAGCCAAGAACTTTGGGAAGAAATTGTGTGCTCTTTTAAATGTGGCTACTGGTGATCCCCGTTCCGGATACTTCTTCAAACAACGCGTATCACTGGCAGGGCAAAGGGGGAATGCAGCCAGTGTTATGGGAACATTCGGAGCGGGAAAGGGTCTGGACTTAGTAGACATGTAGGTTTATATATTTATATTAGACCTTTTTTTTTAATTATGTTTCTTTGTAGGTTTCTTTTTTTCATTAGTCTATATTTGGGTAAGGTTTTAATAGTATTATGTTTTAGTTATATTTTGTTTCTATTATATATTTAGCTTTATATTATTGTAATTAATAAATGATTAAATAGTTATTACAAAAATAATAACCGTTATTAGTTATTTAAGAAATAACGTCTTTATTGTAACTATCTACGTTACGTAGCGCTCACCTCTAATGTTACATCACTGACACTCGCTCGGTTCACCGATTTTTTATTGGATTTTGGATTGTAATTCTTATTTAACGATAATAAAACCAAAAAAATCATCATGAGTGCCTGGAGACAAGCTGGACTTAAGTAAATATACGTTATTTAAGAAATACCTAATGTGTTTTATCCAATAAACCTAACAATGTGTTTCCTTTTAGTTACATAAACTATTCCAACATTGCTGCTAAGACTCTCCGCCAGGCTCTAAAAGCAGAATTCCGTACTGATGCAGCCCGACGAGGAGCTTCTCATGTCAAATTCACTCCTTGGGCCAATGGCAAACCAGCAAGTAAGTAGTTAATATGTATAACCTAAAATAAGGGTTTTAATGAAGTATCCAAACCGATCAGAAGTTAAGACATAATCTTATTCACTGTTATTACCTATTTTGTGGTACATTTGGTATTTTCTGTTTCTCTTATAAAATGAATCTGATGGTCAATATTTTATGATTGTTAAGCCATCATCACCTATTGTACCTATTAAAATATTTTTACAAATCTGTAATGTAGATAACACTTGACAGCAGGAGTATAACAGTCATTTATCAAACACCACTATTTGTAAAATATGTTAGATACAACTTGCCCCAATAATTTCATAAGACTTATCATTACACCACTAGACCAGAGATTTTTAACTGAAGGTAAGCAGACCTACAAAGTCCATGAATAAGGTTGATCAATACATTCTTGTTAACAGCATTGATTGCTCCCACAATGCAGGCTAAATGATGTCAATGATATATTCATTATACTTTGATTTAAATTATTATAAATGTATGAAAAAATCTAGTCAATATAATTTACTCATTATGTACTGTACACTCTGGGCCCTAGCATAACAGCATTAGGCTTGATAAATCAACACATCAATTTTATGAATGAATTCATAAAGTTACTTCAGTTTTTCATCAATATAATTTGACAGTCATTTGATGTGGTTATGCTAAGCCCCTTAGTATATATTTTACTTTAAAAATATATTATATTGTTTTACAGATGAGAAGGATTAATATCATTATCAGGTGACAATTAGTATAAAATGTCTAATGATTAATATGCCTTTTATTGCATTATGTCTTGTAATTAATAAAACTTTAACTTGGATCCAAATTGACCATACAAAGTATAATCCAACAAATTAGAATACTAACAATAAATATTAGTACTTTATTTGGTTTAACTGGATCTTAATTTTTTTATTAAATTTTGTGACTTATATGTTTGAATGTTTATCCACAAAAATAATACTTTTGAAGAGTGTATGTTTATGCAATATACATTTTCACAACATTGTTTCTGACAGATAATGATTTTTTTCAGGCCCAAAAATTTCATTAAAATAATATCTTCACAATATTGAATTAAAGGCCTAAGGTGCCATGACCAGTCCCAGCTAGCGATTAATTATCTGCTGGAATATTTAATCAAACCTTATCTCCATTACCTAAATACATGATGTCTGCTGCCATGTGTGACTTTACCCTTAATCACATAATTAGTTAACATGCATGGTTTTTGCAAATATAATTTTACTCTGTCAAATCTTTTTAGGTATAGATTCCTCAAAGAAGCTCTGAATAAAGAAGCCAACAAATTAATTTAATTTTAGAGGCAAGGCATTTATTTGACTCCTGTCATAGTGTGTAGATTTTATTAATGTTGAAAAACTGCATGAATAGTTTAAAATTTTTTTTTTCATATGACTACTGATTAAAAGAAATATGGCCATATCAACAAAATGTTTTTTTAACTTTCTACTTTTATTTATAGCTTGTCATAATAAATAAATCATATAAAATAGATGTTTAAATGATTGCTGATTTGCAACAATGAGTTGAATTTGAAAAGGCCTTTATACCTGCTTCGCAGTCTTAAGTCTGGGAACAGATGCTTTGGCCTAAAAGTTTTAGTACTCCATGTCATAGTCATTGAACATAAGGAATTTTGTTATTTTGACAAACATTATTTATTGATTATTTTATCCTAATTGGAATGGTTTTAAAATTTTAATACAAAAAACTAAGTTTTTTTAACTGTAGCTAGAATTGTGACGTTTGCAACTAATATTATGTATTTTAAAACAACTCTAGAATTGTGGCATTTGTAACTAATATTATGTTTTGAAACATATTTATAATAACATTTTGTTTTTCAGATATCTCCAAACCAGCAGTAAAATAATGAATAGTGATCCACTAGTTACTAGATTTATTTATAGTCTTTCAAAGTAAATGTATAAAGAAACCAATCTGTTTAAATAAAAATTATTAAAACCACTAGTTACTTTTAGTTATATTTATTCTCTTTTAATATACAATGTTCTAACAAGTGCATTTTTTTTTTATTAACCCTAGAAGCCTAATCTATTTTGGAGGTACACAAAGCCTTAACTTAGATCGTCTGTAAGCTAAAATATACCTTATTATATATATT
The DNA here is from genome assembly GCA_947458855.1 of Monopis laevigella. Taxonomy (NCBI): domain Eukaryota; kingdom Metazoa; phylum Arthropoda; class Insecta; order Lepidoptera; family Tineidae; genus Monopis; species Monopis laevigella. Next base: position 16,514,739 of record OX381589.1, read on the forward strand.
TTTTAAAGGAAATTAAAGGTTAGGATACAATTTATAATTAAACATACTTTTATCAATAAACAATACAATCAGAGTTATTTATCACAAGAAAATAATAAAATACCTAATGTCCAAACTAAAATATCAACTGAAATATGTAAATTTTTTTAAATTTTAATAATTTTTAACATCAAATAAATATATTATATTAGGACACATATTAAAAGTAATCGTCAATCTTTTAATGACTATGCTATTATTTTGGAGCAATCTGCACAGACAGCAAGTTTGTGTTCGCAATATACAGAATTTTTGGACCCTAATTTCGACATCTTATTTTTTGTAGGAGCAAAATGCGCAGTATTTACATAGCAGTAGGCCCTGGTTCTCCTGCCTGAAGTTCATTACCTGCATCGATAGGTTTTTCGATAATTTGGCTTATATTTTCTCATAAAAATCTATTCAAAGTAGGAGCTTCAAGTCAATTCTTCATCCAAGGCTTGACCAAATCTGTGCTGAGTTGCTTCATTAATCCCCTTCTGTTCAAGGGTTTTTTATTATTCCTGAACATGTCGCGGCCGTTAATTGCAGTATAAGTAATAAAACCCATTGCAGGATGCCGTAGAGTACAGCCATTGACCACTTATTAGTCTTGCGGCTACATGACATTGAATTAACATATTTTATCGAATGATTCTACTCCTTTTGCTTGGTTTTAGAAATTAATAATGTCTGGTTTGCCACTTGAATTATTATTTACTGCATTGACGTCACAAGAGGATAAGAGGTATACTTCTTTACAGGCTGGCTTGTAAGATACAAGTTGCAGAAGACTAATAAATTCAAATCAAATAATACAACTGACAACAACAGGTGGTGATCTGAATAGTGCCTACTAGAATCTAAAGTACCTCTACTAGGTACTCTAGTTGCTAGCTGCTGAAGTAGATTTTTAGCCAGTGACACAGATATAAACCAGTTATTGCATGTAATGTTCCATGAATAATTTTTGACAATTTTTGAAAAGTTACACAAAGCCTAAACATACGTCTCGCAGGCGTACGGTACCTCAATAAGTAAAAATTGCTGGACTTAGCTTAACGACACAAACACTATTGACAAGCTCCCATTGGTCACTGGGATGTCTAAACAGCACCAGGCGCTAACTTCACCCGTTAGAAAGGCATAAAAAAAATTCAATTGCGTGTATGCCTCACAGGCGTAGATAAAGCTTCTAGGGTTAAATACAATCTACAACTTAGTTTTGTAGATTAATACCTACATCAGAAAAACTTAACCCACTTGTTATATATAATATATTAAAATAATAATAATAAACTACATTTGTAAGTTTTACAATTCCACAAGTAATGGAATGAGTCTTGGATGGACAGCCATAATTATTGGTAATGAAAGCAAAGAGATCCACATCATTTCACATTAAATAATATATCCAATGGAAAAAATATAATGGTAATAGGTACTTATATTTTTCAACTCATTCAAGACTAAGTATTTAGTTTAGGCTATGTTTAATAACAAATATTTATTAGTTTATAATTCTATCATTTGATATATGGAACATGTTGTTTATTCATGATTTTCAGTAACATTTTACACAATAATAATATGTTTAAATGTTATAGATTCATAAAATTAAAACTAAGAACTACTGAATTATAATATAAATGAAGTATATACCTAAAACAGAGCTCAGTAAATAAAATGCTAACTTACCTTGAAATACTCATTGAAAATCACTGAAAAGTTAAATGAGTATACAAAGAAATTTTCTACTTGAAATGTACAAATAATTGTTAGCAACAGAGCTATCATATAACTATTAATATGTTTATACAAAGAAATTTCAGGGTGGCCACTTTCTGGAAAACTGGGAAAAGTCAGGGAAAATGCTAGAAGGACAGGGAAAATATTAAAAGTACACAAACAACTTACTATACTGTAAACGATTGGCAACCTAAGCGGGGTGATTCCATCTAAGTTCAAAATATGGTTATTATTTAAGAATGGGAAATAGAGAGACAATGTTCTTAGCAAACCATGGATTCACCGTGCGGGTGCCGGGTCCATCGCGTGGTTGAAAGGCAGGGGAATGAACTGCAGCGTTCCCGGACTTGAGACCGCGAAGTAGGTTTAAAGGCCTTTTGAACTCTCACCTGCACTGTGTTCACTACCCTCTCTACTCAACCAAATATTATATGATCCTGTTAGCGCCATCCTGGAAACACGCTCCATAAAAGTTCCGACGGCTGTTTTCGGAAGGCCAAGATCCTTCAATAGACGGTGCAAAGACTTTGCTGGAATTCCTCTTGCACCAACTTCCACTGCATAAAGTTGAGTTTTAAATCCGTTTCTAGTAATTTCGTTTGTGAGATCAAAATATTTGTTCGACTTGATGTTGTGGTCCTTAGGTATGTTTGTTTCCCACGGAACGGTGAGTTCTAAAAGTATTACTTTCTTCAAGCACCGAGAGTACACCAGTATGTCTGGTCTATAGGCTGAAACTGCTAGTTCGTCTGGAATCTTGTAATGTACTTTAAATGTATCCATGAATATTTTCCAGTCTTGTGCTTTGTCCAGGATTGAGAAAGGTTTACTTTGAGTTTTCTTGAGTTGTCCCTCCTTTACAAAAGTAGTCAGTCTTTCATTTGTTGTTAATCCTTTTCTGGCTCTAGCAATACTGAGACTTACAGCTTCACGAATAATTTCTAGAACTTTATCATGTCGGTGCGAATAATGACCTTTTTCAAGGAGAGTTTTGCACCCAGCAAGTATATGTCTGGCAGTCCCTACAGCAACACCGCACAATGTACATGTCTTATCTGTTGCCTTCCCCCATCTTACCAGATTACTCTGGTCAGGTAGGGACATTTGAAAGGCATTCAGATAGAACTTAATAAGTGCCGGAGACCAATCGTACATGAGTGTGCGCCATTTCAGGGCTGGAGGAATACAAACTTCCCCCAAAGTAAGCCATTCATTCTGAACTTCTAGGGTCATCGCGTGAACTCTGTAGCCATGCTCTTCATCATCCCTAAGGAAAGATTTAATAACATCTTTATCACATTCCTTTTTCTTCCAACCTAACCCCCTTTTGCTGATCTGGGCACCGCTCATAAATGATTTATGAAACTGAAGTCTTGACTCCATCTCAGAGGCCAATGAGTCTTTTGGGAGAGATGCAATCAGATTATCCCGAGAGTTACTCAGGATTTGTTGCTTGGTTACACGTAGATGTTTGTACAACTCAGATGGTTTTTTAAAATTCATCCCAAATTGTTGCTGTCCCCTGAACAGCGTAGAGGGGTCAGCGCCCTGTGCTAATCCAAGCCAAGACTTAAGTTTTCTTATGACAGTTGCATCCAGATTTACCAGAAGAGTTTTGTTGAAGTCGTATACAAGAAAAGGCCATGTTAGACGAGATGTTAGGTAGTTGTCATAAATCCAAGCTTTCTTGACATTACTAATTGGCTGTTGATCTACCTTGTTGATGTCATTAATAAAGCGTTCCACAACTACATCTAAGGATGGTGTTCTTCCTTTAAAATCAATCCTTCTGCCCAAAAATTTGAAAGGCATGGCTTCGTCTACTGGGGCTACTTTCTGCCCTGCTATGAATAGTTCTGGGTCGTATGACGTAAACCTAGTATTTCGTCTGCCCAGACACAGACAGAAGCATTTTGATGGTTTTGTTCTCATGCCGTTCGACCATACACAGAATTCGTCTACCAGAGTAAGCAAATTCTGGCATTGTTTTTATTCTCTAATAATTTTTATCTCAAATACATATTTTTTCCAAAAAATGATTAAAAAAAAACAAATAATATATCTTTGGGATTTTTTCTTTTCTTTTTGAAGCTCATTAAGGTCAGAGAAAATCTAAAAAAAGTGACTGGAATATCTGGAAACGTCAGGGAAATTCGTTTACGAAAAGAAGTGGCCACCCTGAAATTTTAAACTATCTACTATGCTTTTAATATTTATTATAAAACATTAATCCATATATCAAAAGATATAGTAGTATGTGGGTTAATACTCTAACTTCATTACTTTGGTAGCTAAAGAACATTTTGCAACTTCACTTATAATATTTACACCTAATGGAGCTTTTGGAATAATTTCACTCTTATGGATATCCATGACTGGTAAAAAACCTTGCCTTAATCTTTCTATACCATTCCAAGCAATCATAATTCCATTGTCTGTACATACATGAGGAGGTGGACGAAATACTTTATAATTAAACTGCTTTCCAAACAACTGTAATGATCTGAATATGAAATTATTGCAAGCTACACCCCCTGATACTACAAGTGTTTTATTTTCTGAGGGCAACAGACCATTTAGTTCACAAAATTTATCAGCGCGCTGTACTCTATGAACTAAATGTTTAGTTACAGCCATTTGGAATGCTGCACATAAATCATTAATTTCTGGTATTATACCATCACCTAACACATTATGTTCCTTCTCTTTCTTAATTAATTTATCTAAAACTGATTCTTTTAAGCCACTAAAGCTAAAATTACAATCTCTTTGTTTTGTCATTGGAAGTGGAAATACAAACTGATCAGGATTGAAAGCCCTTAAAGCTGCAGATTCTATAGCTTGCCCTCCAGACATTTCAGAGTACTTTGGAATATTTCTCAGTTTCATTCTCCGGGCAACTTTATCAAGAGCTTCACCAGGAGCATTATCAAGGCCTGCTCCAAGTAGTTTAAATTCTTCAACATCTGTAACAATAGCTATGAGGCAGTGACCTCCTGATATTAAAAGTACTAGAAATGGAAACTCAATATTGTGATACATTCTGGCTATTAGGGTATGGGCTTCCATATGATGAATTGGTATAAGTGCCTTATCATATAACCGTGAAAGATATTTTGCATATCTAACTCCTGTCTCTAAACAGCTAGGTAAGCCTGGTTTAACAGTAACTGCGATAGCATCTACATCTTCCATTCTCATAGTAGCTCTCTTTAAAGTAGTTTTAACCACTTTTTCAATATTTTCATTATGATATGCAGTAGCTGTTAATGGGTTTATACCACCACGTCTTAGATGAATTTTATGTTGAGAATGTAAACATTCTCCTAAAATTTTTCCAGTTTCAGAAACTACGGCACAACCAGTGTCATCACAGGAAGTTTCAATTCCTAGCATAATTTTAGGCCTATTTATTATTACTGAATAGGATTTTTTCCAAATTGATTTGAAGTTTCTTTTGCAAATTCTAATAATCATATTATTAGAATTTATTTTCATTGTACAATCAAATAAATTACTAATATTAAAAAAATGGCTTAGCGGCTAAACTGTACAAATATTTTTCGTCGGAAATTCCTAGTTTACCAGAAATTAATTATTGAAATTCTTAAAAAATACGACTTTTTTTTCAATTTTGCATTATACCTTGGCTTTTAGCTTTTTTCAAGTTGTTGCCAATTACATTTCGATAACAAAAATCAATTATAATTTAGTCAAATACGTTTTTTATTCACTACAAATCGTTTATAAACATTAATGTTTTTTTATTTATGATAAACATATAAAAAGTAATTATAGTATTAAAATTTCGTATGGAAACTAAGACTAGGGCAATTTCTTCATATTAATATCTAGTCAATTATTTTTTTATGGGGTGATTTACGATTATCCAAAGCTTAAATTTACGCCACTCGGAAAGTTTTCAAATTAGGCAGCAGGAGCGAGCGAATGGATAAGTACCCAAAACCGAATTGGATGGGTTAGGTTTAGAAGTTTTTTTTAACTCTTTACCGCATGGATTTTTTAAATTAGCTCAAATTAATTTATGATGGTGAAAACCTGATAATACTCATAAAAAAATATAAAATATATTTGATCTATAAATTCAGAAATATACCTATCCAAAAATATTTTATAACCATATTTGGAACACTATGCAGTTAGGTATATTTTATAGACATTTGGAACAAGATGCTGTAAAGGTTTTATAAATCCTCATCCGGACGACAACAGGCGAAGTATTACTTAATAGTAGGTAAATTATTTATATATTTAAGTTTAATAGGTGAAAAAAAGAGATAAATAAAACATAATAAAAAATATTCTGAAATTACCGAATTAAATTTATTATAACAATTACGGTATTTATTAAAGGAAACAGGTTCTTATATTTGCTATTCGAATTTAGTTGTTTTTCCAAAGATAGCAGGTCCTACGGGACCTTTTACTTGTAATATAATTAATATTTTTTTATTTAGTTCAAAGTACCTATACAAAGAGTTATAATTGCATGATATTCTATATTTGACTAAAGGTAAATATGTCTGTTAATAGATGTTGTTCTATAAATGTCTTTTAAATAAAACTGTTAGTGTATGTTGTTCCATTTTAGGAACAAAGTTACCTAGTATTTAATATTTACTATGATGTAATTGATAATACTTACTTGTTTTACCATAAAATGTTAGGGGACCGTGTTGCAAGACTAATCTTGCAACAATAATCAAAAACAAGTTTTTTTAATATTTGGGGGACGTTTACCACCCTCCCCCTTACCCACCCTGCACCCCTCTTTCTCAGTTCAAATCTCTTGTAAAATTGAATTTGGGGGGCCAAAGTTGGGTAAAATGTAAATTTTCAAATGACAATAACTCTTATAATACCCCCCCTAACCTTTTTTTTATTTTAGGGGTAGGTTCCCCTCCCTTCTCTCTTCCCCTCCTATGTTTTTTTTATTTTTATTTAAATTACATTTTATATCCGAAATATTTTTGATTGTTTTGCAGTTTTGTTTTAATAGCGCAGTTAATGATTTATTGGTATTGCTTTGAAAAGTTAGAACTTTAAATGGTAAACTAAGAAGGTTTCCCCAGGATTATTGTGAATTTCCGTTCACTGTTGCACGTAAATGTTGTGACAAGGTACGTACAACTCTAGCGCCTCTAGGAATACGTTTTACTAAAGGTACTGACATCTTTCTGTAGATCGGGGATGGCAGCTCTTTACAGTATAATCCGTTTATAAAGGCATATACTATATATATATATATATATATTTTAGAATCTTCAAGATATAATTTTTCACACTTATGCAATTAATAACAAATATTTTCAATTATATTGAATGAAAATTTCATCCAATGACTTTGTGAAATACCATCAATAAACAACATATATGAAATCTTGTGTTATTCGCCTTTTACATACCTATATATATATTTTACTATTGAATATGAGGGTTTACAACCTGAAAAATAACTTCATAAATTCATTAAATCCATTCGTATAATAATATCTAATATTTTTGGGAGAACAAAAAACTTTTGATGTTGACAAGATGTTAATGTTGAAAACAGAAAGTTCAAAAGTGAATTTTTACTTTGATAATTAAACTGTAAGTATATTATTTTAAAGTTGTAATTTCCATACATTGGACAAGTTCACACAAAGATAAAGAATTCGTGTTTTGACGGCATTTTTATAATATGAGAATTTAAATAAAAAAGTATAAAACTTTCTGTAAGTAATGCTTCTAAAATTTAATTTACATTAATATTAGCAAAATAAAAAATCCAAAATATAATCGATTACTGAAAGTTCAATTAGGTAAAATTATTATAAACAAGTGTCCCACCTCTAATTGTGTGGCCGGGGGCCTTATTCCGAGTTTGCAATCGCTAAAGACGACAAGACGTTGCGTAAACTATAACTATTGAAACATAAGTTCTATTTCAATGGATATATAGTCTGTATTAGGTTGGCTATTGTTGCGGAAACTCAGTTTCGGCTGAAAAACATGAAAATAGGTCGAAATAAAGTCGTAAAATAATAATAAAATGCGTGGGTATCTGAGAGCCCATTGCAACGTGAATAGCTACGCTCATCGCATAAGTGGGCGTGGCACTATTATAATTAAATTATTTATCAGAATATTGCAAATATTTACGCTTAAATGTATATAAAATGGTATTTAGGGGTAGGCAGATGTTGCTACCCACCCCTAAAATACATATGAGCCCTGCTGGCATCCCCATTATGTATATAATAAGAATTTTATAAAATGTGTAATTTCTTATATGAATATTGTGTTTTTTGTATGAATCTGGTATGATTCTTATAAGTAATGTGTATCACCACGACCTACTATGTAAAAGGTAGTGGTCTGGGCAGAATCGAATTGGATTCTGAGCCCAACAAGAACAATAAATGGTATTATGTCTTGGTGTCATAATTTTCCCCAAGTAAATCCTAACACATACAAGGGCAATCCCTCGAGGTCCTGATATTATGGTATAACAGTACCTCGGGTGATTTAAGGGCTCTAGGGAGTTGTCGACAATAATATTGTTGGCCGGCGCCATACCAATCGTCGTTAGATTGGTCGGCAACTCTCTAGGTCCGAACATTGGATGCATGTAGCATCAATGCCCAAACACTTAGGCTGTCTAGACCTACGTGAGCTGGGTCTAGACCTAAGGGCCTCTAGGGAGGTATACACCCGGAGTCCCCCCGACGACCCGATGCGTCTGGAGGGCTCCGAGACCAAACCTATTCGGTTGATTTAGGCAGGTTTGTGGCCGTTATACTGCGCTAACGGCCAGGTGTTTATATGTATATAAGGTTGTTATATACTAAAATGTAGGTAGTTAATAAGGCTACCTTTATAAATAAATGTTTTTGCAAAAGGGTTGCAACAGGCTGGCTGTCAGGTACATGTAGGGTGCATAGGGCCGCCGAATTGTCGCGGATTCGGCGGCGAAAATCGCACACCGGTCGGGGGTCCCATTTGGGTAATTAATTGCGCATAAGGGTCTTCATTTTCTCGGCTTTGGATTCATTCTTACATCCACTACCACAAGAGAAGCTACTAGGAGCTACTAGTACACGACAAGGTTGTCGTTCGCCGAAGCCGAGGACTTGACGCACTCCAGACCCACGGGACCCGCATTGGAAGAGGACCGAGTCAGCAGAAGCGACGCATCGCTACACGGCAGCCGGACTGTTGGGACCCGAGTAGCATTTTGTTTCGTGCACTCGTTGGTTTACTTTCTGGCCCCCACCTGCAACCACCATCAACATCCTGCAGCTGCTGACTGAACGGCCTTTGTGAAGGCCCCAAACGGCCTTTTTCAAGGCTTCCCGTGCGGTTGTGAACCAGCCACGCTCGCCCGATCCGAGGGCACGCGTTGTTTCCGCGTGCCTTTGCTCTGTGGTGTGTTCCCTCCGCAGCCGAGCTATCGGGGAGGTGGATCCGCCACAGAATTGGTCCTTCGAGCCGGATCGTGCAGCTGTGGGGTTCCTTCGGTGCTGCGTCCGAAGAACCTGTCAAGTCCTCGGCCCCCTTGGTGAAGGGGTCCTCCCACGTCGAGAGCAGCCGGGTGGAGCCTGCCTGCTGGTGCCTGCCCTGTGCCCAGGTTGGGACCTGCCTTGGTCGTCGCCCGCAGTGAGGGAGATTCACTGCTGGGGTCTCCGTGGTTGAGAAGAGTCGTCGGTGCCTGAAGCAGCAAGATCTTCAAAAAACCGACACTAGGTGGTGCATGAGAACACACCACCAGGCGGTACATTGGCTTGGTATAAGCAGGTACCGTCTAATCGTTCTCCACGCTATCGCCAGTAAGAGTGCTTCAAGGGGGGGCCACTATCGGATGCGCAGGGGTAGTTGGTCAGGCGAGATATCGGCGTAGACCTGTCCCGGTCTACGTGGTCGCGCCCCTTTGAAGTTCGTCCTCTGCAGGGAGCGTGCAACCCTTCCCTTCATTCCCAACCGGTAGGGCTCCTGTTAGGGACCGTTAGGGACCGATAGGGACGGTTAGGGATAGGGACAGTAGGGATAGGGTCAGGGTTCGTTGGACGGACATGGGTCGGCAGTCAACGAAGGCGAATACTGTGGTAAGTATGAATCGCCACAGGGTCAACGTAGCAACGCGGTCTGCAACGACGGGTACGGAGAGCGCCTCTGGTACGGCCGCTACGAGCTCCGCAGCTACGACGGGTACCAGCTATACAACTGGTACGTACACGACCACTGATACCGAGACCAGCGGGGTCTCGAAGGCCACTGGTGAGACGCCGCCGAAGGCTATCACCACCGGCACGTCGCCTACGCCTACAGTGAGGCCTAGCGACGCGATGCCGCCTCCAGCGCCGCGAGCACGGTCACGTGCCAGCACGAGCGCCTCCAGGAAGCAGAGGATGATCCTGGAAGAGAACCTGAAGGTCCGGGTTCTGGAGGAAGAATTGGCGAAAGCTACACTTCGCAAGAAGCAAGCCGAGCTTGCTATCCTGGAAGCGGAATCTGACATAGACTCCGAAGAAGGCGAGGAGGTAACCGCTAGGGTCAGCGAGTGGGTCGAAGAGCAAACGGTGCTCGTCGAGCCCAGCCATCACACGGGGTGGAGGGAACCTCCCCCGGGTAGGTCGGCACCTCAGAGCGCACCCCCGCCTGATTGTAGTAACACGGCTTTGGCGTCCGCGATCATCGAAGCGTTGGATCGCCGGACGCGGCCGGTTGAGCCGCGCGTTGCGCAATCGCATATTCCGCGATTTATGCAAGAGCTGCCTATCTACGCAGGCTCCATAAACGAATGGATAGCTTTCTCGGCCGCCTACGAGTCAACAAAATGTCACTTTAGTGACGTCGACAACGTAGCGCGGCTTAGGCACTCGTTGAAGGGAGTAGCCAGAGAAAGCGCGCGCGCCAAATTGATATCGTGCACCAAACCGGACGAGATAATGCACTCGTTGTCGCTCCGGTTTGGTCGCCCCGATAATATAATTGAAATCGAATTAAACAGAATTCGAAAGCTACCGAAAATGTCCGACGAAGCGCGCGACATTTATCATTTTAGTAGCGAGGTAGGTAACGCAGTCACTACAATACAGTGCCTGAACAAACCAGAATACCTACATTACCCCGGACTTATCAACTGCGTAGTTGATAAGATGACCGGCTATCTCCGTAGAGAATGGTGCCAGTATAAAAGACTGCACGACGGAGATAGCCCGGGCCTCATTTTGCTCGCGCGGTTCTTTGAACAAGTCGCGGAGGACTACAGCGTTCACGCTGAGTCCGAGCCCACCAAGCGTCCGCCTCTTCGGGAGTCGAAGCCGAAGGCGCACGCCGTGGCGGCCACAAGGGTCGAAAATAAGGTGAGAGGTAACAAAACCGCGACTCGTCGTCAACGGGGCGACTTACAATCGCCTTTGGAATGCCCGGTTTGCGGGGGCGGGCACGCGATACATCGGTGTCCCGACTTTGAAAACTTAGGAGTTGACGCGAGATGGGACCTGGCCAAGAAGAAGACGCTGTGCTTCACGTGTCTAGCAACACTACGATCGCACAAAGGTAGTAAGTGCATTGCAAAAGGGTGTGGCAAGCCCGATTGCAAAAAGACGAAGCGTAGACATCATGCGATGCTACACCGCGACTTTCCACAGCGATCGAGGAGAAATAGCGGGCAAACAGCGCGGGATCCGGTCGTTCAAACAGGTCGACCAGATCAGGTAGGTCGAATCAACAAATATCGTCGGTTAACATGGTAAATTGTACCAGGGCGTACCTCAAAATTGTGCCGGTTGTACTAACCGGGCCGTCGGCGAAAGAAACCGTCTACGCGCTTCTAGATGAAGGATCCACCATCACACTTCTCGAGGAGAATGTGATGCGGCGCTTGGGGGCCACCGGCCAGCGGGTGGATCTTCAAATAGAGGGCATAGCAGGCAAGAAGGTGTCTGAATCGGGTTCGCGACGGTGCACTATAGACGCGAAAGGCGTCCATAGTCGAACAAGCCACAAATTGGAGGTGCATACGGTGAAGAAGCTACGACTGTCTGCTCAAACCGTAGACAAACGCCTAGTAGACAAGTGTGAACACTTGCGTGATATCGCTCGACAGTTGACATACAGTGGTAAGGTCCCAACTATGCTGATCGGGCAGGATAATTGGGACCTGATAGTCACTCGCCAACTTAAGACCGGACGAAGGGGGCTACCCGTGGCGTCCTTCACTTCGTTCGGTTGGGTGCTCCACGGTTCTGCCGCGGAATCAGGGAGGCCTGTGAACTTTGTTCATCAGGTCAGGTATGTCAACAGTGACCTCGACGCGATGGTTCGAGGTCACTTCGCGATTGAGTCGCTCGGCGTAGAGGCTAAGCAGCCGCGCCAAGACATAGAGCGGCAAGCGGTTACGATGTTGGATCGTACAAGTAAGCGACTTGTAGACGGCCGATTCGAAACAGGTCTGTTATGGAAACAGGGTGTCGAATCGCTACCGCGAAGTTACGAGATGGCCAAGAGGCGTCTCGTAAACATCGAGAAACGGTTAGCCAAAGACCAACATCTAAAAACGGAATATTGCAAACAAATAAACAATTTGTTGAGCAATGGTTACGCCGAAAGGGCTCCCGCTAAGACGTCTAAGCGGGTTTGGTACTTACCGCACTTCGCCGTAGTACACCCGCAGAAAAACAAGATGCGCTTGGTTTTCGACGCAGCGGCAAAAGTAGAGGGCGCCAGTCTCAACGATAGGTTGATGACCGGTCCGGACCTTTTACAATCTCTTTTTGGTGTGTTAACACGTTTTCGCGAAGGAACAGTGGCAGTCGTTGCGGACATCAAGGAGATGTTCTTGCAAGTTCGCATAGCACAGGAAGACAGGGACTCGATCCGCTTCCTGTGGCGCGACGACTGCCGTAAGCCGCCAACCGAATACCGGATGACTTCGTTGATATTCGGGGCCGCTTCTTCGCCATGTACCGCGATCTACATTAAGAATAGGAACGCGAGAGAAGTCGTCTCCGGCGTGCCGGAGGCCGCGGACGCAATAGTGAAAAATCACTATATGGATGACTACCTAAAGGGCTTTTACACGGTCGACCGCGCTATCGCCGTGTCAAAAGAGGTAAGTCGTATACATAGTAAAGCTTGTTTTGAGTTGCGTGGCTGGGCCAGCAATGTGACAGCTGTCACGCAGGACATGTCAAATAAGTAATTGCGCATAAGGGTCTTCATTTTCTCGGCTTTGGATTCATATCGCTTTGTTCACAGCGCACGGACGTGTCGACTGGATAACCGCCCGCGGTTATCCCCGCACCGAATTCCGCTACTGCCAACGTCGCGAGTGACTCAACCCCGACTCCTGTGTGGAGTCAATTATCATGGACGAAGCATCGGACGGCCGTCCGCCGCCGCCAGCCTCGCCATCTCCTACGTCACCATCCCGTGTAGCAGCTGATGTGTCGGAGTCGTTCCTGTTGGAAAGAGTCCGCTCCTCAGGTCTGTCACCGGATGCGCTCGCCGAGCTTGTTGAGGCCATGTCCTCCGGGCCGGCCGTCGACACCACCCCAGCGACTCCAGCGTCGGGGTACTCGCAGCCCTTTTTGGACCCGCGGATCCAGGCCGTGCTACAGCGCGTCATGACCTCGGGGATCAAGAGGCCTCGGATGAGCGACAGCAGCCTTTCGCCGGAGGGGAAGAGGGAGCGCCGGGAACGTTTTAACGAGCCCGAGCAGCACCCAGCCGACCCTGCCGCCGCTGAACAGCTGACTCCACACCGCCGCCGCCGCGACCCGCGATTGAATCGCAGCCACTCCACCGGGGTGCTGCCGTCGCGGGCTGCCGACTCATCCGCCGAGGAAGATGAAACCAGGATGCCAGCACCGCTACCGCCGCGTCAATCTAGACGTGCGAGGGTAGTTGTGCCTGCGCTACCCCCACCACCGAAGCCCGAACCTGCTCGCCCCGCCCACCCGGCCATCCCCACCACTACCGCCGGTGCTGGCACAGCTCGCCGCAGCGACACAGCGCGCGCACCGACCACATCGACCGCTCCGCGTCTGCCAATCCAGCCTGGGAGCTCCCGCCACGACCTTACCGCGCGCCTCGCCGCCGAAGTCCAGCGTATTACACCGCTGGGCCCTCGCCCGAGTGCAGCCGACCAGTCGTATGCGGGTGCGACCCGTCCCACCGGACCTACCCGACCTGGTGCCGCCGCCCAACACCCGGGCGCCGCTCGCCCAGGTCCTCCAGCCCGCACCGGAGGCGCCATCCCTTCGACGAGCAGTGCCCGACCAAGTACCGCCGCTCGACCACCGGGCCCGCCGGCCAAAGCCGCGGCCCCATCCCGCCCAGGACCCGCCGCCCAGCTGATGGGCGCTATCCGCCCTGCCCAGCCCGTGAGCACTGCTCGCTCCGGGTTCGCCGCGCAGCCCGTGAGCAATGTTCGCTCCGGGTTCGCCGTGCCACAGCCCGTGAGCACTCGCTCCGGGCCCGCCATTCAAGCCGGGGGGCCTCGCCCTGGCCCTTCACATGCAGCTCAAAGCGCCGCATCCACCACCGCCGCGCCGCTACAGAGCGCCGCACCACTACCTGCAGCCGCAGCCGGCGCGGGGCCGAGCCTGACCCACAGCCGACCCGAGACGACGCCTGCCAATGTCGCGCCAGACACCTCGGGGTCCGACCCACAAGGTTTGGGCGGGCCCTCAACCCAAAAAGGTACCACTGCCGTCTCCTACGCCGCCGCCATAGGCACGAAACCTTCAGTTTCACGCTCCGGCGACGGCGAGACGGATTTCTCTGTCCCTCCATCGGGGTCGATGAAGGCCCCAAACCCCCGATTTCCTCCATTCGTGGTGGAGGTCATGCCCAACTGGGCTATTCACTTCCGTGCGCTCCGCAATAAGCTGGGGCACATCGTCAATGCCAGGCCTTTTGGGAAGGGCATCCGTTTTATCCCGCGCACCGAAACGGAGTTTCGGGTAGTTCAGAAGTACCTCGTGAATCTCGAGAAGGAGGAGAACATATCGTGGTTCTCCTACTCACTCCCGGCTGATCGCAGCTTAAAGGTCGCGATCCGGGGTCTTCCGGCCAACACGGAAGAGCGGGACGTGGCAGAGGCAATCCGGGAGCTCGGATACGAGCCCGAATTTGTTCGACAAATCCGGGCTCGGGTCGGGCGCGCGGGATGTCTATTCTTCGCCCAGCTCCGTAGGTCCCCAGATCTTTCCACCGCGGCTCTGTTCAACACCACCGAGCTGTTGGACATAGCCGGGGTAAAATTCGAGGCCTGGAGGGGAAAGAAGGGCCCCGCTCAGTGCCACAGGTGTCAGCAGTTCCGGCACTCCTCGCACATGTGCCACAGGCCCCAAGCCTGTGTCAGATGCGGCGGGGGGCATCCGGCCAAGGAGTGTTCCCGCTCTCGCGAGGACCCCCCTACCTGCGCCAACTGTGGTGGTGAGCACACCGCCAATAACACCTCCTGCCCCGTCTTTCGCCGGGAAATCCGTAACAAGGCAGCCGGTACTGTGGCCCTGACAACCGCAGCCAGGGCCCCTGTTTCGGACCCGACCAAGACGGGGCGGAAGGAGGCGACGGCCCCTTCTTTGCCCACCACGCTCCGGCCCGCAGCTAACGATCCGAGGCCGAAGGATGCGCTTCCCAAACGCAAAGGGAAAAGGGGTCGAAAAGGCAAAAGCCGTAAGGCCCCAGCCGACTCGGCCCCCTTAGCCCAGCGAGAGGAGCCCTCAGCTCCCCTGCCACAGGCAACTCCCAGCGAGCCTACTTTCAAACTGATGGATGTAGCCTCGCTTTTACTCGATATGATACGAGCTATCGAGGCGGGTGCAGACCCGCGTTCAGCTATGGCAACCGGACTAGCCGGTTTAGCTGTTAGCAGAGGCGAGTAGGTCGGTACTACGCGTCGTGCACTGGAATGCCCGCGGCCTGCGAAACCAGCGCCGTGCTTTGCAAATTTTCCTCAGTGATCAGCGTATTGACGTAGCGCTGATTAGTGAAACATTTCTCACTCCTTCAATCCAATTTCGAATCCCAAATTATATCATCTACCGGCGGGATGAACCTGCGTCCCGGTCCCGAGCCTATCGTGGGCTGATGGTACTGGTCCGCAGGAACATTATCCACCAACCCCTACCGATTCCTTCTTCCGAAGCTCCCTCCACACTGGGTATAGCGCTACATATAGGTGACAGCGAGCTGCACCTATATGCCGCTTACAAGCCTCCAAATGAAGCCCTCGAAAGGGCGGGACTGCGTCAGCTGTTCGATACGCAGGTCCCGATCCTCGTGGCCGGGGACTTCAATTGTAAGCACCCAGCGTGGAATTCCGCGCAAATAAACCGTGGGGGGCGCCACCTGCTGCGGGCCGCCGAGCGGGGGTGGTTCTGTGTGGACGGCCCGCCCGGGCCAACCTATATTCCTGAGAATCATAGGTTTGGCCCGGACGTGCTGGACATCACGGTGCACCGCAACCTGCCCGGCGCCCTGGAGCAGGAAGTGCTCAACGACCTCGATTCCGACCACCTTCCCGTCCTAATCACTCTGTCTTCCCTCCCAACGAAAGTTTCACCACCAGTGCCCGCCAAGCGCGTTGACTGGGGAAAATTTGCAGACTACCTACAAACCCACACGCCTTCCTTTCCGGTTTCGACGCCTGAGGACGTGGATAGACTCGCGTCCGAACTGTCTGTACAGTCACGTAAGTCTCAAGAGAGGGCCTCCTCGGAGGCGCCTCCGCGAAGGGGGCTTCCCCCCCTCCCCCACAACATCAGGGGCTTGCTGAAAAGCAAGAGAGACTTACGTCGTCTGTGGCAGCGCACTCGCTGCCCGACGGTGAAGACCGAACTAAACGCGCTCTCGGCTCGGATCAGGAAAGCCATAGCGGATGTTTTCGCGGATCGTTGGCAAGCTCGGATTGAAGACGCGACCGGTGACCTGCGGGGGGTCCACCGGTTGTGCGCTTCGATGTCCAGTGCACCTAAAGCGGTCTGCCCCCTCCTCGATGCCGACGGATCTCCAAGATTTCGAACAGAAGATCGCGCCCGGATATTTGCCGAATGCCTAGAGGGACAGTTTCGTCCCAACCCACCCCAGTCCCACGAACATGTCGCACAGGTAGAACGCGAAGTGGAGACCGGTCTCCGCTCCGCGGTACCAGAATCCGAACCCCCGATAATATTCTCCCCCGGAATGGTGGCGCGCGCCTTCAGCCGCCTCAAGCCGAGGAAAGCCCCCGGCGCCGATTGCATCGGAAACATGGCAATACGGTGTATGCCGCCGCGAACAATCGCCGCGTACACCCGCCTTTTCAATGGAATAGTGCGTACGGCACATTTCCCGACTTCCTGGAAGGAAGGTCGGATTATCATGCTACCCAAACCGGGGAAGAATATTAAGCTTCCCGAGAGCTACCGCCCCATCACACTCTTACCGGCGATTTCAAAGGTATTCGAAAAGCTACTTTTGCGACATATCGTACCTAACTTTACTCCACGCGACGAACAATTCGGGTTCCGAAGCGAGCATAGCACTACTCTCCAATTGACAAGAATGCTGCACAGACTGTCTGTGGCCCTTAACAGGCGTCACTTCACCTGTGCGGTATTCCTCGACATGGAGAAGGCGTTCGACAAAGTCTGGCACAGCGGGCTTCTGTTCAAACTCTTACAAACTAGCATACCTCGTAGGATAGTGCGGGTTGTGGCCTCCTTTTTGGAGGGCCGTAGCTTTCACGTCACTGTGGAAGGTCTTTGCTCCAACAAGCATCCCATCGCGGCGGGCGTCCCGCAAGGCAGCTGCCTTTCGCCTGTCCTCTACTGCTGCTACACCGACGACATTCCACTGGCCGAGACGAATGTCGAGCTGGCTCTATATGCTGACGACGCCGCATACTTTGGTTTCTCTCGAGACCTGAGTATGTCGGGGAAGTACATGCAGAGACAGCTCGATCTTCTTCCCGCCTGGCTGTCGGCTTGGCGACTTAAGGTCAATGTCAAAAAGACCCAAGCAGTGATTATCAGAGGAGTGGGCATGCGAAAGGGCGGCCGACCTCTGCTCCCGCTCACGCTTTGTGGTCAATCTGTGGACTGGTCTACTACTGCGACATACCTCGGTGTGAAAATCGACTCAACACTCACCATGGGGCCGCACGTGAAAAACACGCGCGCTAAGGCTCTGGTCGCGCACCATAGACTGCGCCCAGTGTTATCATCCGGACTTCCCATCGAAACAAGACTGGCCATCTATAAATCGTACATCCGGCCCATCCTCACATACGCAGCGCCAGCATGGTGGGCGTTATGTGCGGATGCAAAAATCAGGCAATTAGAAGCCCAACAAAACAAGTGCCTGCGCACTATAACCGGCGCGCACTATTTTATGCGCAACGACTCGCTGCGTCGAGACCTCCGGATGGTAACACTGGACGACTTTGTTGTCCGTTTGGCTACCCGGATGTACTCGCGTGCAGATGCGTCAGACCACCCACATATACGGGACCTGGCCCCTCTGCACTCGAGACCACCGGATGCCATACGACGACTACCGCGCGACCTGGTATCGATCGCGAGCGGTGAGAGCGGAAGCGGTTCGGGGAGCGAAAGCGACTCGAACGGCTAAAGTGATCGCTGCGAGTGGTCGATTAGTACACAGATTTACCACAAAGTCCTCATTATCATACCTTCGACCAATAATAAGGTCACCAAAGACCTATCCGTAGTAACGGTTAGCGAATAGCTACTACTGTAAGGAGACCACAATCTCGACACAGTTGCCCATCTCCCGTTGGGGGGACAGAGAAGATTAGACTGCTTTGGATTCATTCTTACATCCACTACCACAAGAGAAGCTACTAGGAGCTACTAGTACACGACAAGGTTGTCGTTCGCCGAAGCCGAGGACTTGACGCACTCCAGACCCACGGGACCCGCATTGGAAGAGGACCGAGTCAGCAGAAGCGACGCATCGCTACACGGCAGCCGGACTGTTGGGACCCGAGTAGCATTTTGTTTCGTGCACTCGTTGGTTTCCTTTCTGGCCCCCACCTGCAACCACCATCAACATCCTGCAGCTGCTGACTGAACGGCCTTTGTGAAGGCCCCAAACGGCCTTTTTCAAGGCTTCCCGTGCGGTTGTGAACCAGCCACGCTCGCCCGATCCGAGGGCACGCGTTGTTTCCGCGTGCCTTTGCTCTGTGGTGTGTTCCCTCCGCAGCCGAGCTATCGGGGAGGTGGATCCGCCACAGCTATAATAATGCTGCCATCTTCAAATACGCGAATTCTTCGCAAGTTTGAACATCTGATGAGCATTGGAATTTCAACTCTATAATTAATAGGATAGAACTTATATTTCAATATTTATAGTTTACGCAAAATGCGCGACGGTGAACGTGTCAAAACTCGGAATAAAGCCCCGGGGCCTCAAAGACCAATCGATAATGGAATCGAAATACCCATCAAAGGCCAAATGTATGGAATTTGACGTTACTCGTCGATTAGGCTCTACCCATAGAGTAAAATTCCTGAAATTATTTATTTACTTAAATATTTTTTTATATTTAAATTTACGTACCTTTTTGTCTGCCTTCTTTGAATATGATAACCACACCGTGTAATACTGAAAATATAACGCACATCGCACGCAAATTGTGTGACGGCTGTTGAATCTATAACTGTATCGTCGTTATTGGTTACAAAAATACACAGTAATTTTAAACCTATGTAATTAGATTAAAATTAATATATAAAAAAATCATGACATCTATTATTATTATTTTGATGAATGGCTTTTCGCTTGACGCGTAACTTTGCCAATGTCTAGTTGTTGAAAAGGCACTGAGATTGTTAATTATAGTTAAGTACTTGAGTTCACTTATAAAAGTCAAAAAACATGACATTGATTATTATATTTTAACACATAAAAAATAAAACAGTAAAATATACAAGGGTAAACGTCACAATGGGTTAAAATGGGGCCCAGGGAGGGACAGCACAAACCAGCACACAGATCTGAAAAAGAAACAAATACTGAGTATATATAGGAATTAAATATTTAATTTAACTCCTATTATATATTAAGATACAAAAAACACAAGGGGGCCTGCAACATACAATAACTGGACATTATTATAGGTATAATAACAATTGGTGATAGATAATTATTATTAATAAATTAATATTTTAATTTTAATTTTTTTAAGTACTTGGCTACAGCCAGTATACCGTCATAATTTGACAATGATAAGAGATTATTTATACTGGTAGGTCGAGGGATGTTGGGAGGGAGGATATCATAGAGAGAAATACTCTGGTTTGGATAAGTAAATAGTAAATGTTCGACAGTTCCAACGTCACACATAGGGCTCTCTCTAACCTTAATCCTGTATAGGTGAGTAGGAGAACTATTATGCCCCAGTCGCAGGCGGCATATTGTTGAAGTGACTTGTCTAGACAGGTATTTTATTGTAAAGAACCATGGTTTATTACAAATAGTTGGCTGGATGGATCTATAATATTTAGCCTTTGTAGGATCTGAATACCAGAGTTTTTCCCATGCAACAACCTGGTCAATTCTAGCAATAGGACCAAGGTCCTGAGGGTACAGAACAAAATTATCCAGGGAGCCAGTGGTTGTGGCCTCCTTAGCCAGCGCATCAGCCATCTCATTACCCATAATACCGCAATGGCTTGGAATCCAAGCCAGAACAATATCCAGGCCAAGATTGCTGCACTGGAAAAGGAGGTGCTTAATCTTCAGTGACAGAGAGTGAGGATTACCACAGAAGGAGTTCCCAGATAAAGCCTTCAAGCAGCTCTGGGAGTCACTAAATATAATAGATTTGCTGATATTGTGGGATTTAATGTATGAGACAGCTTCCAGAAGAGCCAGAGACTCTCCTGAGAAAATTGTTGATTGGGGAGGGCTTCTAAAGTTAAGTATAATGCTATACCTAGGGATCCACACAGCTGATCCCACATATGATTCATTGTCAAATTTTGAAGCATCACAGAAAACTACGACGAGGTGGGATTAAAACCCCTCCGCTGGGTACCCTGGGGCCGTCTAGGCGGTCTCGGGCGCCGCGTAAGGCACCCGTGATGATACATATACATATATATATACAGAAAACTAAAAGTCTGTCTGACCAGTTCTTATGAACTATTCTGTTAAAGAGGATGTCAGCTCTGGCCGATTCCTTATCAATATCAAAATAAACTATTTGGGGGGAGAACATCAATGAATCAAATTGATATTTAAATATGGGGTACCAGTGGGAGGAATATAAAGGGGCCCTCAGCTTAACAAGCTTCATGTAGCTCTCTAACAGACATGGATTTGTTTTATTTTTCCAATAGGGAAAGTATGTAAGTTTGGATAGAGTATCTAATTTTTGCATTAGTGGATGAGAAGGAAATAATGAGATTTTGTAAAGGAACCGATCGGAAAGGTACTGTCTTCTGGTGGATAGCGGAGGTTCGGCCGATTCATTTTGAAGAGCAGCAATAGGAGTGGACTTCATGGATCCAAGAACAATACGAATGCTCTTAGCTTGAATTTTATCTAATTTATTTAATGCTAATTTGTTACATGGTGGAAGAAAGCATGAATCATAATCTATATTGCTTCTAATTATAGCATTATAGAGAAGTTTTTGAGAATAAGGATGGGAACCCCACCACACCCCTGAAAGGCATCTGAGGACATTAATCGATTTTTCACATTTATCAGATATATAGTCACAGTGAGGGATGCCTGTCATTCTGGAGTCCAAAATAGCGCCTAAGAATTTAAAAGAAGTGAGTTGGGGAATAAGTTGGTTATTAATTTTAATAAATAAGGGAGGAACTTTATACTGTCTAGAGAAAGGTACCACGGCGCATTTTGAAGGTGATAGAGATAAACCATGGTCTGTGAGCCAATTGTTAGCATAATATAGAGCATTATTTAAGGGGGTTTGAGAGTCAGTGATATTTTTAACTGTGGAATATAGTACTAAATCATCAGCATATTGGAGAATGTTACAAAATGAGTTGACTGTAAGGTGAAGGTCATGTGTATAAATATTGTAGAGGAGGGGGCTTAGCACAGAACCCTGGGGGAGGCCTCTCCAGGTAGAACGAGGGGCAAGTTTATTACCCTTGAATCTAATAGAAATTGACCGGGCAGTTAATAAGTTGGTTATGAGTTCGACGATCCTCGCTGGGATACTCAGCTGGTGCATTTTCTGCCTGAGCAGAGGAAGAATGACGTTATCATAAGCCGAACTTATATCGAGGAAAACTCCTATTAAGGAGTCTCCCCTTGAAAAAGCAATACGGATGTCTGTAGTTAATACACCTAGGCTATCATTAGTCCCTTTGCCTTTGCGAAAACCAAATTGAGAGGTGGCTATAATATTTTGACTTTCAACAAACCATTCCAGGCGGTTTTTGATCAGATGTTCTAGGATCTTACAGAGCACAGATGAAAGGGCAATGGGGCGGTATGAAGAAGGTAAAGACGCGTCTTTATTGGGTTTTAAAATCGGAATTACAATTTGGTTTTTCCATTCTGGAGGAGGATTGCCATTAAGAAAAAATTTGTTGAGAATTTTGAGGAAAATATTTTGAAAATTTACACTAGACTTTGTAAGAAAAGAATAGGGAATACCATCTGACCCCAGGGAGGAATCTTTTAGTTTAGAGAAAACAACATCCAACTCCGCCCTGGAGAAGGGATCATCCAAAGGATCGTGGAGATTTAGGTGACCCAGAATAGGAGGTATATGGTCGCGGGATAGGTCATAGGGAGGAGACATAGCTTTAGCAAATGGCTCTAACCATGCGGTAGAATCGTTGGAAGTGGCAGGATTGATAGGAGACATAGCACCACGGAATCTTTTGATGTTCCTCCAGACTAGGGATGAGGGGGAGAGAGGGGATAAGGATTCGCAGAATCTTTCCCAACCAGACTTTTTCTTTAGGGAGAGCAGTCGTTTAGTCTCTGAAGCAATCTTCTTATAATTAACAAAAATGGCCATTGTCATATTTCTATTATATAATTTTTCAGCATTTTTACGGTCCTTCACTTTTTTTGAGCAGTTCGCATCCCACCAGGGGGGGGACAACATTCTTTGTCTTTTGCATGTTTTTTTAGGGATGGATTCATCTGCTGAGGATATTAAGGAATCCCGAAATTGGTCATAAGAAAGTAAGTAATTATTATCATTGATATCATTAAACAATTCAGACTTTTGATTAGTTAAAGTGTGGAACAGAGACCAATCTGCTTTATTAATTTTATATTTTAACAGGGGTTCAAAAACTGCCATAGCGGGACAGGGGATGAGGAATGATACTAGTATAGGGTAGTGATCACTACCATAGGACTGGGGAAGGACAGACCACATGAAATTAGGGGCAAGGGAGGGAGAGCAAAAAGAAATGTCGACAGCACTCGCCTGTTGATTGGGATAAGTTCTCCTGGTGGGAGACCCATCATTTAGAATTACAAAATTCCCTGAATCAAGCAGATCCATTAAATCTAAGCCGAACCTATCTGCTGACCCCCCCAGAGAGGGTGATAGCAATTAAGATCTCCGAGGACTAAAAGAGGAGAGGGAAGGGAGGAAAACAGGGAATCTAGGGTGAGTATATGAGAAGAGTTAGGGTATGGAATATAGATAGAAACAATGGATATATTTAAGGCTCTGATAGCAACTATGTTAACCTCAGGGGGATGATTAGGAAGGGTGATTTGCTTAAAAGGGATGTGTCTTTTGATAAATATAGCAGAGCCTCCATAGCCATCCTCCCTGTCTTCTCTCACACTGTGAAATCCAGACTGCCCTGTCTGGCCTAGCCCCTGGCTTAAGCCAGGTTTCGCAGATGGCCAGTATACTGATATTATACTTATTAACTAAATTAATTATTTCAGGCTTTTTGTTTCTCACACTGTTAGTGTTCCACTGCACAATTTGTGTCTGGATCGTCTTGCACTAAACAGAGGAGTTCATTTAATTTATTAAATATATTGTTCGGTAATTTGTTGTTATACTTATTGTGACAGATATTTATTAGGACTGAAAGCAATATTTGCAAGAGGTTTTCGGTGGAAGAGTCCTCTTTTTTGCTATTAAGCGCACATCCATTGGAAGGAGAAGGGGGGTCATAGGATCCAATAATGGAGCTATGGGCCTCCTGGTCATATCCTTTGGAATAATAAGATTTTTGGGATCTAGGGGGCAATAAAATAGTCTTTTTATAAGATTTTTTTGTATTAGAAGAAGGAGGAATTGAGGGGTTAATAGGAGTAGGAATACTTGGTTGCTGATATCTGGCTGTATCAGCGTAACTGCCGGTAGGTATCTAGCAGAGGCTTCTGGGTAAGAGATGTTGTCCTGGGACATCAAAGTTTTTATTGATTTTTGCCTGATATGTTCTGGGCAGTCTCTGGATGTAGCCAAGTGATTTCCATTACAAAGTATGCAAATAACTTCTCCAGGTGAAATTTCGCATGATTCTCCTAGATGGGATTGGGAACATTTGAAACACCGGGGATTGGATCGGCATTGGGCTTTAATATGCCCAAACCGGCAGCACTTTTGGCACTGGATAGTAGGCAAAATATACGGAGAAACTGGAAGGGAGGCATAGCAGTAAAAAACTTTTTCTGGTAGGATTTGGCCTCTAATTGTTAAAACTACGGTTTGTGTGGGTATCCATACAGGAGAGTTATTTACAAAAGTCTTCCGATTAAGACGCCTTGCTTTTAGAACAATACCGCAATTTGAAGGAAGAATTAAATTTTCAGCCAGTTCTTCCATGGGTACTTCCTGTGGGACTTCGCGGATAACACCCATTCGAGAAATTTGGAAAGTAGGGATAGAAGCAATATAGTTTAGAGATTGAAGGGAGGGTAGATTTAAGAAATTATTTGCATCTTTTGCAGAACAGAATTCTATTGATATTCTGTTTCTGCCTATCGTTTTTACTCCACCTAGCACTACATTCTGGACATTAGATTGGACTAGGAATTGACCAAATTTGATTCTATTGATTGTCAAGCCCGCATCTGGGGTTGACTCTTCGCGTGTTACGTGTACGATATAAGGGCCACTATCCGAATCAGAGTATTTCCGGTTGTATGCATCAAGACTAGGGTGGGAATACATGGTCTGGATGGACGACGGAGTATTCGATGGATCCAAAATTAACTTTTTTGGCAGATTCGTTGAGTCGTTAGAAGGCACTAGTTGTCTTTTACGGCTTATCGGAATAATTTCTGGAATTGGAGAAAACATAATTGGGGAAGTGAGAGAGGAATCCGACTCCAAATCCGGAGTCAGAACAGGATCGGGAGGTTTAGGGGGAATTGGTTCCATAATTCGAGATTAAGGAATACAGTAAACACTTACATGCAGTACAAAACCACAACACAACACATTCACAACACTAGGAATATTAATTGACTTTTCTTTTCGCAAATAAAATAATTATATTAGAGAGAAAAATCCCAAACGTGCATTAACCACAAACGTCAACGCAAAATCGAGTAATTATACTCTTCCATGACATCTAGGGGCTAGTAGAAATAAACTGTCAAGATAAACTCTGCTAAAAAGGTTCAGCTATTAGCCACAGGTGGCGTGATTTCGCAATTGTATTCAGTCGGCATAAGGCATAATATAGTTTATATTGATTTGATTGATTTCAAAAGTCTTTATTATTCAAAAAGAAATTTACAAAAAGCTTATATAAGTAGATCTTATTCTACACATATAAATACACTAGCTATGCTCGCGACTTCGTCCGCGTGGAAAAGTTATTTTTTTATCATACAAACTTTTATCCCCTTGGGGATAGAATTTATCAAAATCCTTTCTTAGCGGATGCCTACGTCATAACATCTACCTGCCAAATTTCAGCCCGATATGTCCAGTGGTTTGGGCTGTGCGTTGATAGATCACTATGTCAGCCAGTCAGTCACCTTTGAGTTATATATATATATATATATATATATATATATATATATATAGATAAAGACACAATATTATAATATTAACTTGCTTTTTTTTATTTTTATCATCTATTATTTTGTTACGGGTAGGTATGTATGTATATATTATATGTATGTAGGATATGTATATTATTGTATATATATTGCTTGCTAACTCTCTTATATATATTCTCTTATATATATATTATATAATAACCTATTGTTAACTCTCTTATTTTTGACAACTACCTATCTGAATTATTCCTAGATTACGATGATAATTATATCGCATAAACAAATTAGCGCTGCATTCAACCGTTCAGTAGGGAGCCGACCGCGCGAGTGAGCCGCGCGGCATGGTATCTCGTTGAGCTACACCCCCCTCCCGGCTTGCCCGCAAGCACCACCTCTCTCCCGCCGCGCCGGCCAGCGCAGAGAGCGAGTTGGTTTTGTTTCGGAGTTATTTATCATTGTAATCTTTAAAGTTTTTTGTTGAAATTAAGTTATGTCAAAGACAATTTTATTCACAATGAAGTACTCTTAACCAACAACATATTTATTTGAATAAAGATTAATATTATTATGTTGATACAACTTAAACAAATTATTTCGACCAAATTAGGTACCATAAAAACGGTTTTTGTGAGTTAATCTTAAAAGATAGACATATACTATCGCGGACTGTTTTTTAGATCATTAAAAGAGCTATTATTCTTTAATACATATTTTTTGTGTATCTTGAACCGTTTTCACGGCGCACGCAACGGAAGGCAAGATGAATTAATTTCTCCCGTTTTTTACACATTTACCACTATATCTTTGCTCCTATTGGGTCGTAGCGTGATGTTATATAGCCTATAGCCTTCCTCGATAACTGGACTATCCAACACAAAAAGAATTATTCAATTCGAACCAGTAGTTTCGGAGATTAGCGCGTTCAAACAAACAAACAAACAAACAAACTCTTCAGCTTTATAATATTAGTATAGATAACTTAAAACATTTTGTATAAGCTAGGGGCGCCTTTATAAAACATATAAACATAGTAGAAATAGCTAGATAATCAACATCATAATACAACAATATAATAGGTAACAATATATACTAAATATACTTATGCAAATTTTAGAAAAAAAGTAATATTACATTAGTTTGCTTTTATAGGAACTAACTTACAAACTAAAGTATAATAGATAACTATTTATCTTAAGTTTACCTACATTATGTTGTAACATGTAAAAAGGGTTGTTTGTATAAAAATACTTTACCGGGGTTTGGATCATACAAAACTTCATATTTTCAGTTTTGGTAGCATTCAGGGGATAACTAATCCACCTCAAAATGTCAATCAATATATTTAAAATTAATATTAATTCACTAATGATCTAATAATAATAAACTTATAAATATTAACCCAACCTAATAACATTTTTTTTATTGTGACAGTTCTTTTTTTCTAAACGGACTTTGGCAATGGTGATATTCCAATTTTTTGTCTTTGTTTATGATTTTTTATTTATAGTAAAATAATTTTAAAGTATTTGTTTTATATTTACAAGCTTTTTATCTATAAATTATAATTATGATATTTATTAAGTTCATTATCAGTCAATCAGGCAACTATCAATAGGGTTCAGGCACTTTTTTCGAATGAGGGTAGGAGATCTTTTTGAAGAGGAAATGTAATGGAGCAGTTTTAGATTGATCTAAATAACATTTAATATAGTTTTATATTGTTTTGTCGATTCTGTGTCGTATGTCCAGAATTTTGCCTTTTTGTTACATGTCGATTATTAAGTAGTTTGATTTTTGTTTGAACTACAGTGTTCGCCAACATCACCGTTTGTTCCGACCCCTTCGAGAAGGTAATTATAGTCTTATTTTTATGAATAGCTTTATTGTTTTCAATTGGTTTAATATCCGTAAGTTGATATATAAATTAGTTATGGATATAAGTGGCCAGACAGTCCCGATTTGATTACTCTGGACCCATTCCAAAATTCACGGGAGCTGTGTCGCATCCGTGATAATATTAACAGATTAGGTTTCTTTTCTTAGTTATCGTTCTGTACTAAGTAGGTCTTTTCATCTATTACAGGGGATGTTTTTTTTTGTACCATCCACTTCTGGCTTGGGAGCAGTTTGGAAGTGGAGTCAGCGCGATTAACGCCGAGAAGTTGGGAGTGGTATAAGCTCTAAGTTTGAGTCGCGTAGTTGCGACGTCTCCATACTTCACCCTCGTGAAGTGAAATTGGTTGAGGGTGCGATTACCTACTTGGAGGTGCGTACCCACTTGAAGGTGCATTTACCCAAACCTGCCCAAACGAAAACTTGAACCCGAGGTATCGCGGATTATTTTTTTATATTACTATTGTTTTCTTTTTTTGTATTTTTTTTATTGTGTACTACTACTGCTATTTAGTAGGGACTACCTACTATGTAAAAGTGTGGGTACCTACTCTTATATAAGCCGGAGAGTTCTTTAGTAAATTAAGCTATTTATTTTATTATTTAAGTGTGTTAGATAATAAGTGTTTATCATATTATAGTTAAACCATTACTGATCCAAACTTCCCAATTAAGTTATTCCCTCGTATTCACATTTTTAGTAAATTTTGCAAGTTTTATTAATTCTAAGTACTGGATAATAGTATGTGTTAAATATTATCCACTTTTATAATTCGATCTAAACTCCCCAATTAAGTTATTGCATAATTTGATAATTATAAACTAAACTTCCAAATTTTCAACAAATAAATTATTGTTTTAAATAGATTTTGCATTGTTTTAGTTTACCCTCCCCACTAAGGAAAACCTGTTACAATGTAGGTATAGAATTATGAAATAAATCACATTAAAAAAAAAATAATATATAATATAATAAGTAGGTATATAAAAAGTAAAGTAATTAAAATAAAAGAAAAAATATTTCTATGTTATACATAAAAATAACGCCGTAGGTAGTTTAACATTTGTACGAGGTATTAGTTAAACATCGGACAATACAAAAAACCGGGCGGCACGTAGCCGCGTCGTAGGCATGCTGTGCAATCTTCTAACAAAAAATATGGAAACAAATTTCTACAAGAAGAATAATGTAGTTCGGGCTTTTCATAATAGATGTCTCTGATCTTTTTTTAAACTTGCCAGATTAAAAAAAAAAATACAGTGACATTACTAAATAAAAAAATAACAAATCAGTTTCCGGATCCTGCCGAATCCGTCGTTCGGCCGTTCGGTGAACTTCGAACGACTTCGGTCAAGTTCGGTCAACTTCGGTGATTGTTGTGCGCTTGAGTGCTTGAGTCTGTAACTCTGTAGATATATTATTTTAAATTACGTACTTTTAGTATTCTTAATTCGTCTGTGTTTGGTGTTCGTATACTAGTGTGTATAGTCGAGTCGAGATTTTCTCCGTATTCACTGCTTCAAAAACAATTTTTTAGAGTTAAGTGAAGTTATTGTTGTTGAAATAATGCCAAATAAATCAAAATGTTGTTGCGTGGGTGGTTGCAAAAGTTGTTGTAGACTGTATCATTAACAGCACGGTAAATTTATTAAAAAAAAAAAACTATTGTAAAAATATAAACAACATTATATGTGGCAAAAGGCAAATTGAAGACAAAAATGATTATTATTATGACGAACCAATAATCATTTTAATAAATCGAGAAAAAAGTATTTGTTTGTTTTATTTTCTCTTCAACAGACTTACGTAGTGCCTTTTTATAGTTACCTATATATATATATATATATTTCATAAAACTTACAAAATATAAGTTTTATAAAAAATATATTTAAGCTGATTTGTACCAGCCTGTTAATGTAATGTAACGATTAAAATGAAAAATGACGTCGAATGCTACTTGACTTTTGTTGTCATTCGAACTGCAAAATAAATTTGGTACTTTTGACGCCATTTTTAATCGCTACATTACATTATCAGACTGGTACAACTCAGCCTTAAGATATATATATATATATATGTATATATATATACGTATATAAATAGTTGACCACCAGCGCCATCTATTGAAGTATGGTCTAAACATTTAGATTTTTTTTCTGTTGTTCGGTCTGAAAATAAAAGATGTCGCTGCTGTTTCGTTACTAAAAAAAACCCTTGAGTTATCACTCTATTTCTAGTATAACAACTACTACTCTTTGGTCGTAGGTAATAAGCGGTTAACAGTACAACAAACAGTGATGGGGCAATCGATATCGTTTATATCTGTCGATATATGGTAAATTATTTGCCCGAGTTTTTCCTATATTTGAAATTAGGCTATTTTTACTATGGGGATTTCGTTTAAGGTAGTTTTTTTTAGTTAATTTAAGAATGAATTGTTTTATGGTGAGAAATTTAAGGTAATTATGCAGGTAAATTAGTACGAAATGGTGTATTATAAGCTATTTTTAAAGCTTTATTTTGAATAATTTGAAGTTTAGTATAATTACTGTGGGAATATGATAGTCGTCAAGTTTAAGTTGCCTATCTGGAGGAAGACGTTTTCTTGTAAACATAATGCATTCTGTTTTATTAAAATTTAGTTTAAAAGAGTTATGATTCCAGTGCTAGTTGAAGTCTACCAATGATTAGAGAGGTGTCAGCTGATGAGGTAAGTACCGCTGTATTATCAGCATAACATGCGAGTTGTGTATGCGCTTGTTTCGGAATATCATTTAAATGAAGTAAAAATAGGTAGGGTCCCAAAATAGAACCTTGGGGAATTCCCGCTGGAATGTTAAATACATTCCAGCGGGAATTCCCCAAGGTTCTATTTTTATTAAAATTTAGTTTAAAAGAGTTATGATTCCAGTGCTAGTTGAAGTCTACCAATGATTAGAGAGGTGTCAGCTGATGAGGTAAGTACCGCTGTATCATCAGCATAACATGCGAGTTGTGTATGCGCTTGTTTCGGAATATCATTTAAATGAAGTAAAAATAGGTAGGGTCCCAAAATAGAACCTTGGGGAATTCCCGCTGGAATGTATTTAGGTTCAGATCTGTGTATCTATTAAAATTTAGGAGGTTATTGATGTTCACGCTATTGTGGTGATTGGTTGCGCTACGTTCCGCGACGCATTCATATTCTTTCTAGGTTTTTTGTAGTTGTATTTAAAAAAAAAAAAAATTTTAAGTATTAAATATTTCTTTTGATAGTCACATGGCTTATATTTTGTTTTTGGACTCATAGTTATGGTATTGATGTAATCTGGCGAAACCCCTGGCCCTAGACCCAAAGTGTTTGTACTTAAAAGATAGGTATCGATGATATCTAGCCAATAAAGGTAATTTCAGCTTTGTTAAAGGATTTTCGACCTTATTAATAATCTAATTTTTTTGGTAGAATTCGATGGTATGCCATCTAATTAGTCAAAAAATGGTACTCGATAAATGTCATTAAGGTCGAAAATGTTTTTTACATATTTCACGTCAACCGTCGGTCGTAAGCCTATCGTGTTTGTACTGCAATAAAAGGAAATAATGAGATCTAACTCTTTCAATACTCAAAAATCAATATTATGATTATTTTTCTTAATAATGTTTTTTAATTAAATAGTTATTACAAGTATAATAACCGTTATTAGTTATTTAAGATATAATGACTTTATTGTATCTATCTACGTTACGTAACACTCACCTCTATTATTTAGTTAGTCTGTGACTGTGATTATGTTAAGTTATCAGAGCCGTGTTCGGAAACGTAACACTTTAACACTGGGTAGTGTTACAGAGTGCGATAAAAATATTGAAAAATGCTTAGAGAAGAGGAGATGCATATAGTGTAGTGACATTACCCAGTGTTAAAGTGTTAGTTTACGAACACGCCCCTGTATTTATAAAAAAAAAAACTTTTTTTATCGTTTTTCGTTTTGGAAGCTTGAAGGAATACAAAAGATTTTCCTCAGGATTTTTCGATTGGATTTCCTTTTTGTTGAATAGTAAACTTCAGGGTTTTTATTCATGTTACGGTATTCATAACAAACACTTTTTTTTAATATTCTCTGTCTTACATGTAAAATGTACCTATGACAAACAAGTAAGTTTTATTATTGTCTACTGTTATTTATTTAACAAAACACTTTAATATTTGACCATTTACTCCTGTGGGTAGGTCTAACTAAATAAATAAGTTTTAGTCAGTGGGTATTTTTTTTAATGCTATTTTTTATATTAATGATTATACTTTATCAACATATTACTTTATTAGTGCTATATTTTTAATAGGTGCTCATTAATATTAGGGTCATTATCAATATAATGACCCTAATATTCAGTGACTTTACTACTATTTTAAATAGTTTCATCCAAATTCAAGTATAAGAATTTGGATGAAAAAGTTATGATGTCATTCTATTTAATATATAAATTCAATTTATTATATCTGCTAGTGTACAATGTACGAAAATAAAATTATGTATGGGGTCTGGAGAAGCTTACTAGTATTTTGATAAACTTTCAGAAACTAATAATAATAGAACATAGGTATTTAAAACATTGAAGAGCAAAATTCTAGTCAAGCTAAAATTGCACTTAAACTTTTAAGTAGGTACTCTAGTGTACATAATCATTAAATAATTTAAGGATTCCAGAATTAAATTTTCATGTAGTATTTAAAATAAAATTGTGAATTTAATTATTGCTTTATGTGATTTGCTAGTTAATAAAAATAAGATTATGTATGAACATAATATTGTTATAGAATATACCCATTTTATTGTTTTAACAAGGCTGTTTAAAGCCCTATTATACTATTTATTATTTTACAGATTTAGTAGTCTTACACACATATAACAATAGGTAATGTCAAGATGGCTAATTTATCATCACTAAAACAGTCTACGATTGTCCAACTATGTTTTGCTATATCTTATTTTACATCTGGATTAATCCTTAATGTGATAGAAGCAGTTTTGTACTTTGGATTGAGGCCATTTAATAAACGATTATATAGGAAAATTAATTACTACCTTGCTTATTCATTTTACAGCCGTAAGTATTTTTTCTTTTCCGTAAAAAAAGGAGATATAATCTATAACAAAATCTCTTCCATATTTTTTGTACATCCCAGGCTATCTGTTGATTAAGATTTTAGATTAACACAACTTCTCTCTCATTAATCGATTAGAATAAATTTAATAAAAAACATATAATAATATGTAGAATATTGTACACATATATTTCTTTAGACTCAAAGTATTTAAATATTCTGTTTTAAATGTCTAGAGATGACATCACATGCATATTAATTGTTGTTATACATTGTACTGTCTTAATATTTTTTTTTACCAATCAAGTGTCTAAAAACAATATTAACAAATCAAATAAGAATTGATTTTGTTAATATTGTTTTCAGACACTTGATTGGAAAAAATGTAGATATGAATTTCTGAAGAAGAGGAGATTAACCCCTGTATTCTAAGACATATCCTTAACTCCACTTTACACTCAAGGAATGTCTGTCTCTTTCCACCAAATGTCAACTATAAAAAGCAAGTTGAGACAGACGCTCCTTGAGTGAAGAGTGGAGTTAAGGAAACGTCTTAGAATACGGGGGATAATCTCTAACAAAACCTTCCATATTTTTTGAACATCCCAGTCTATCTATTGATTAAGATTTTATATTGACACACAACTTCTTTCTCATGGATTAATTAGAATTAGAAAGGTTAGCTGGTAGAAAATGCCTAAGGCATTAAGCTCGCCTATGTACAATTTTATTTTGTAATTTTTTGCAATAAAGTATTTAAAAAATAATAATAATGAAAAACATATAAACATATAAATATGTAGAATATTTTACACATATTGCTTTAGCCTCAAGTATGTAAATATTTTATGTGAAGTGTCTAGATATTACAAGACATGCGTGTTATTTGTTGATTATACATTGTATTGCCATAATATTTTATTTTTACTAATCAAGTGTCTGAAAACAATATTTACAAATCCAATAAGAATTATTTAACAATATCTATAAGAATAGGTTAACATATGAAGAGATTAATTTAATCACCCATGTGAGATTAAAATATGGGACAGTTAAATTGTTTTGATGATTGACAGTGTTCAGAATTATTTTTAATTAAGAATTGGAATCTAATTATGATATGTGTTTTAGAACTGGTGTGTATGTCAGAATGGTGGTCACAATCAAAGGTTTCTTTATATATTAAAAAAGATGATTTTGATAAATATTTTGGCAAAGAACATGCTTTTCTTATTATGAATCACTATTATGAAATTGATTGGCTAATGGGATGGCAATTTGGTGATGCTGTACAAGTTTTAGGGGTAAGTTTTTTTGTTACGAATTACATGTATAAATTATATGTATGTAAATATTGTTTTAAATACAAGTAAACTTTATAATAGACGCTGCTTACTAAAAAGTAAACATAGTCTCTGTGTAAATTATTTATAAGTTTTTTGTTTCAAGAGATTATAATATATTGTTTTCAAATACAGTACATTATTTAATGAAGACAGTGATAATAAGTAATATTTATTATTACCTATTGGAATCACAATTTGTGACATGTTTATTACATATATTCACTCAAGGTTGATAGACAACACAATACTTTATGACTAACATGAATCTTTATTTAAAGTTTCATAATTCCATATTTTTATTTTTTAAACATTTTTATGAAACTATTAAGGTAGTATCATAAAAATATTTGGTACAAAACTATTTTTTTTATTAAGGGTTTGTATTATTTTACAAAAAATTCAATCAACTGACTTTTGAGTATTTTGCAGAATTGTAAAGCTTATGCAAAAAAATCAATACAATATTTGCCACCAATTGGATGGATGTGGAAGTTCTCAGAATTTGTATTTCTTGAGAGATCATATGATAAAGATAAGGAAATTATTAGAAAACAGCTTGAGCAGCTCTGTGATTACCCTGATCCTATTTGGGTAAAGTATTTTTATTTTGTTTATCACTAAGATAATATAATTTATTATGTTTTTTTTATCATATTATTGCTTTTTTAGCAAGTCTGATAAAGTTTTATTGCTTTTAAGATTCTTTAGTAAAATTATTTTCAAGGATGATCAAAAACCAATATTTACCTTTATATTTATTTTACAATTTAACAAAAGAAAACTAGTTACTGTTGATCAATCAGTATTTTTCAGAAGTTTTTAACTATCTTAAAAGCACTCTATATTTATCTATATTTTTTTTTACACAGGACTTATTGAAATAAAAATAGGCAAATAGCTAGTACATAATAAATGATAATAATAGATAATTTTCTACCTATAAAAAATAAGCAATATCAAGCTATATATATTTTATTTGTTTATAAAACTTTAATAATACAAAGGCTCGATACTTAATACTTCTTCTTTTGTTAAAAAAATAAAACATTGTTTGTCTTTACATTGCTTAGATATTTTTATAAATAATTTTATTTTCCTTTTATTTATTTTTGTTTTTTACGCTTGCTTAAATATTTTCAGCTATTGCTAATGCCAGAAGGTACACGTTTCACAGCCAAAAAACATGAAGCCTCATTGGCATTTGCGAAGGACAAAAATCTACCACTATTAAAACACCACCTTACACCGCGCACTAAAGGATTTACCACTAGCTTGCCATTTTTTAGAGAAAAAATTCGTGCTATCTACAATATTCAGTTAGCTTTTGATAAAGATAGTAAGGTATGCTAATAATTTACTCATTTATATTTTTAATTATTATTGAATGAGCAAAAATATTTGGAATTAATGCATGAGGCTGGGCACACCTGATGGTCAATTTAATAATATGAACCAATTATTTATTTCTATTTATCAAATGTATTACAATACTCCTTGATTAACAGGTGTGTGTTTAGCCTTAGATTATAATAAACTAATTTCTTATTGAATTTTATTTCTTTGACTGCCTACATAGACTAGTGGTTGCGCCTTTGGCGTTGTATAGCATGGAGGTTGTGGGTTTGATTACCACACATGACAAAAAAAAAAACACATTTTTTTTGTACAGTTTGCCATGGTCTGGGTGTTTATAAAATAGATGTATTAATATATTTGTTTCTGGTGAACATAGTATAAGTACATAGCTTAGTTTGTGACCAGATCCTACATATTATTTTTCTAAAGACCAGCCAAGCCAATTAAATTTGAATTTCCTATTAAATATCATACTCTCAGAACAATTAACAACCTTTAATTTGTTGATCACATTATTATAGTTTGTATAAAAATGGTAATACCTAAAACAATATATCTTAAAAATAATACAGTATCTATTTATTCATACTATGCTAGTTTCGCCAAGTAGAAGTGGTTGTACATTATCAAAGAATAGGTATCAAAATATCAGAGGTCAGGTCGTATTTTGTCATTACTAAGACAATGTTCTCAATGCATTTTAATGAGCGTACTATACATAATGTATCGCATTAGTAAAAACAATTGTAGTTGTGTAGCGCACATCATTTACACAATGATACTTTCATTAAAAATAAATGCGAAAAATTTTCTACGGTGTGGAATCTTGTTTGCATATTTTATTTTTTAACACTTGTTTCAATTGGGTAATTACACTAATTTTTAATATCCATTTTTTTTTCTCGATAATATTGGTCTGTAAACTTCATACATAAGAAGGATACTGTATTATTATAAATAAAAAACTATATAGTTAAGTACACATATTTTTATAAATTTACCCTTTTTTATATAACCGTACCAAATTTATAAAAAATCGGACCAATGGTTCCAAGGTCCAGGGCCCTATTTCATAAATTTACTATGACAATTGTCACATTTATGAAATAGGTCCCAGGTTGTTGATGGTAGACAATAATAATAATAATATGTAGGGCAAATTACACATTGCTCTAGTCATAAACTAAGCTCTACGCTTGTACTATGTCTACGGAGGCTGTCAAATGTGTTAATTAAAAAAATAGTGCATTATTTAATAGATATACTTTTTGTGTTATTTTAGAACCCTCCTACTATGACAAGCTTGCTACATGGCCAAGGGGTCCACGGTCATCTTTTCATTCAGAGAATACCCGTGGAGACTGTACCTACAGACGAGGAAGGGGCAGCACAGTGGTTACAAGATTTATATATTATGAAGGTAAGATTCTCATCTTCCAAGGACAGCAGATGGGGCTAGCAACGCAGCCGCTGACGCTGAAGACGCAAATATTGTCAAATTGCTAATAATTACATGTTTGCGCCG
This sequence comes from Monopis laevigella, assembly GCA_947458855.1. Lineage (NCBI taxonomy): Eukaryota > Metazoa > Arthropoda > Insecta > Lepidoptera > Tineidae > Monopis > Monopis laevigella. The sequence goes on from OX381589.1 coordinate 16,551,713, forward strand.
CTTGGTGTAGAAACCATGTGATCATGGGGTCCAAGTACATCTAAATTTATGAATTATTTATCATCATATTTTGTGGATGTCACCGGTGACCAGAGGGCTGGATCATACCTATATCAAAGACTTAGTATAATTATATATTTGTAACCAGAGTTCTGGGCACCATGCCGCGCGACACCTGTGAGGATTAGGTAATCTTTTTAGGTATTATTTTATTTTCGATTATTGTTTGTTAAAGGTAAGATTATATTGAAATTCCGTCGATAAAATTTCTTTGTGGGTGGGACTCAAAACGAACGAAAATCAAATCAATCTCTCACGAAATTTATCAAGGTAAGGTTAGATAAGATTTGTTTGGCATATTGAAACAATAAGATGTAGGCAAAAGAATGCCGAACCAGATGTATAATGCCTCATCTATTGTAAAGAGGCTTGGGGCTGTTAAACGATACTCGCTGACGTAAACAACGGCTATTGACACAATAGTCACGGGCCGCGTGCCAGTTGATAGCTGTACTTTATTAACTTAATTTCACGCCAATAAATACGTTACTGTCCACGTTAGCGCTATTATTTTAACGGTTAAAACTTAGGAAGCTTAAGCCAAACGGTATTCAATTCGGAAAGAAGATTTTCGTAAGTCGCTTTATTTGTGGTATATTAGTCTTTTTCACTATTTTTTTCTTTTAATAATTCGGAAAACAAAAAGATATAATACATGTTATAAATAGGCATATTGCATTACCAGTCAAGTTTTCACAAGTTAATTATGGATATAAAAGCCAATTGCTAATAATATACAACGTGTTACAAAATACCCCGTAAAGCCGAAAGGAGGTTAAATGGGGCCTTATGACGAGTTCATTCACAATATTTAAGAACAGTAATGACGCTGTATAACCCAAAAAAATAAAATAATATTATTTTCACTGATATGCAAACCCTATTTCAGTAAAAATAAAGAGTAAACCACGCAGAATGTACCTACATTTCTACATAATTCGCGGAACGACAAAATATTTAAAATACCTAACCTAACGAAACAACCTAAACGAACACTTATTTTTCATAATAAACGTCAAAGTGTGCTCCGCCTTGTTCAATACACAACCTCGCTCGTCGGGATATGGCTTGTGTGGCATTTCGCACCATCGTCGGTGTTATTGATGCGAAACCGATCTAACATGCTGTTCCATCTCGGCAACCGTTGTGCCATCGGAGAAATCAACTCTGTCCTTCACAAAACCTCACAAAAAGAAGTCCAAGAGTGTGAAGTCCGCAGAACGAGAAGGCCATAGCACAGGTCCCCCGCGGCCGATATATCCTCGAGGAAAGCGAACATTAAGATGTTCGTACGTTGCGAGCAAAATGTGCCGGAGTTCCATCATGCTGAAACATGTTTATTTGATTCTCAAAGTAATCCCAGTAAGCCACAGAAAAGTCGTCAATCGCCTCGCGAATTCCGTTTGTAAAAACGTTAGTTGCTACCATTCAGACGTGATGGCATAATGACGGGACCGATGACTTGCCCGTCATAAAGGCCAGCCCACACATTCAGCCGCCACTGGTGTTGGAATCTGCCCTGCCGCGAAGCATGTGGATTCTCACGAGCCCAAACGTGATCGTTATGCATATTTGAAAGTCCTGACCTCGTGAATGTTGCCTCGTCCGTCCAAGGAACAGAGTTTACGTAATTAGGGTTTTTCTTTAACTGCCTCGGGTACCACTCGCAGAAGTTCCTCCTGGGTGCAAAATCGGAAGGTATCAGCTTCTGTGTACGGCGATAGTTATAAGGGTGACGATGGTCGTCACGAAGAATTCGCCAAACTGCAACATGGTTTATACCGAATCTTGTTCCGGCTCGCCGCGTACTTGTGGTCGGCTCTTCTTCAGAATGCTCTAACACTAAATCAGCCTGCCTGGCGTCGACTGTGCTTGGACGTCCACTTCCAGTAGACCGATGAAAAGAGCCAGTGGGATGTTGTCGTCTTGAAATGTTCAGATAACACTGGTACGAAGGCAGCCGTCGCTGTTCAGTGGTAGACCCCCCACGATAATCGTTGCCGATATAGTTCGCGAGCACGATTTAAATTGCTATCTTCATGGCCTACGCATAACATCATATCGTAATATTCCGAGTATGAAAGCATCGTTATTTTGCAAAAAATATGTTGAAAATAAAACTTGAAACAGTTGTAGGATATCGATTAGAAGATTTGAAATTGACAACATTTTTTTTTTCCAACTTGACATTTTTTGTAGCTTGAGTATAATGACATCCTTGTATTGAGGTAGCAAACATTTATGAATGAAAAATAGAAAAACTATTAAAGTAGACCATTATTAGGTAAAATAGGTACGTAGGCCTCTCTGTTAAATAATCTTGGTTCCCTGATATGACAGCTTACTAGGGTTGACAATATTTTTGGCTTAGATAATTAATTATATTTTTTACGGGGTATTTTGTAACACGTTAGAAAAAAAAAATATTGATTTCTGAAATCAATATATTTTTTTCTTTTATTGTACGAAACTTTGATTGCGCGAACAGTATTTGCACTTGGCCTTTTTACTTTTTTATTATATGTAGAGAAAAATGATTAGAATATCACGGTGTCTTTGGTGTACGAGTAGAAAAAAATAAAAGACACCCAATGGCCTTTAACCTGAAGAATTCCATTTGATTATGGGGTCACTGGGGCCTGATTCTACCAATTAATCAAATCAATAAACATAATTTTACATATATATGGAAAATATTTAGGACCTTATATAAAAAATACAGTCCTACAGGGTAACCACCGACTCCGATACCGTGAGATCTCGATCCGAGTTGACATCGAGAACGATGTTTTTGGTACACGAAAAGTTAAACATCGTTATTTGAATTGCCCAATGCATAACTAGTTCGAGTACCTAATTAATTACAAAAAAATATATATAATATTATGAAGTTTGTAAATATGATTTGTATGAAATGACGTCATTTTTGATCTCAACTCGAACGAGAACTCACGGTATCGGAGTCGGTGGTTACCCCACTGATGTTCGATACGTATTTTTCCATACCTCTTCAATATATAACTGTTTTTATTAAGTACATATGTTGCCATTCACATATTTCAAATTGAAAAGTAAACCCAAATACGTACTATTGTACTTAACTACTGTAGGCCTGTAATAAACCTAAAGAACTCATAATATAAATATTTCAATTGGAAATATGATAAATAAGTATCATTGATAAAACTTCAGTAGGTAGTAATTACTATGTGATTGTCTATAATATAATAGATATACATACTCGCTATCTACTTATATCAGTTTATCTTTGAGGATACATAATAATATCCGTTTATTATATTTCGCCTCAGTTCCTTTATAAAATATATAATGATATAGCTTTTGTTAACCCAGCCTTACCTATGATATTATTTGATAAAAAACATATGACGATAACATAAAAAACATATGACGAAACATAGACAGGTATTTTACTCAAGTAAAATACCTGTCTAATAATTTTTATTGATATCGCTTATTCCCACCCTCCCCTTAAGAGGAGTGTCAGATGAGGCACTTCGATGCTCATGCTGATTCAACTGCAAAGTATTACCTCCCCCGCGCATGACGGCGAGTCGGTAACGCTACCATACTTTTATGGCCCTGTTTGTTTTGGGAATGAAATATGTTCACAATGATCATAATGACATTGTGCAAACTTGCGTTTTTTTTTGTTAATTTCAATCACAATGCCACAATTACCACTATCCAAATCGAACGCATTGTTATTACGAATCTGTCAACTGTCACTTGTCAAGTAAAATATAGGTTAAATCGTACAATCCACTAATTTTATATGCGAAATCTTTCTAAAATCATTTCGATTTCAAATACAATAAATTTGATCCTAAAAACATAAGATGGCTGCGACGTTTAAAACAACAACAACTGTCATAACCACAAATGTCAAAATATATTCACAACGCCTCACCTATCGACTGGGGTCATTGTGATCAGTTCACGGTAGCATTCCAGGCCAAAAAAACGGCCATTGTGGCAGATCACATCGCCACTTTTACCGCCGAAATCTCAAAAAAAACGCATAAATATACATCGTGATCGTTGTGAACATGTTTCTGTCCCACAACGAACGCAAGCTATGTAAACCTTCCCCCCGACCCTCAATAAGAGAAAGAGCACGTTTGAGATATACCTACAATTTAGGCAGCAAAACGACTTTCAGGCCATAACTCATCTACCCCTAAACTTTTAATGATTTGAAAAAAAATGATCTCATTTTATTAAAGAGAAATTAAACGATGACTACGTTTTTTATTTTCTGTTTTAATATTTTATGGGAATTATTTTAATGTGAGGGATTTTTTCGCAATTTTATCGAATTTCAGGGGTTGATATTATTTTTCCTACACCAAACTTAAAAAAAGGAAAACGTACGAGCCTACAGTCAGGTCTTATTTATAACGCCACCTAAACTCTTAAAAATCTATGAATGTTTAGTGAGGGTAATAGTTAGGACCAAAAGGTCGTGAATCTATGGGAAATGTTTGATCAGACTCTGCTCTTAAACTTCTTTTCCCTCCGCCCCTTAACAATACAAATGAATAAAAATTTTCTTTTACCCAAGATTATATATGGGTATCACGTTTCAAGTCGGTATTCCGTTACCGCGAGATATTAACTTTTCTAAAAAAACTTTTTCCCATTTTCATTTCCTTAGAATTGAAATTTAAAGGGACAAGACAAAAGGAAGTTACTGTTAAAATTTCATGTTCTTAGCTTCGGTAGTTTTGACTGAGTGATAACATAGATAAATTATGTGGTATTTTGCTTATATATAAAATCATTTGTTTACATACAGTATAGGTCACTAATATCTATGATAACCTCTAAAGATACTGTACCCAATAAATTTAGTCATTTGAAATAATTTAAGGTTAGCCTAAAATTGGGTTATGAAAAGCAACCTTTGAAACACACAATGAACCTTTACTATACAGTTCAAAGTTTATCAAAATATAATTATGAACAAAGTATAATTCCATTAGCACCTATACTATAGTCACTATTCGTTTTTATGGATGGTATGTTTGGTTTACCAATTATATATCTATTAAATACGTAGAGTCTTGGCAGTCAAGTCAATATAGCTAATTAAAGATTATTGTAAGGGAATATGGACTTTAAACTTAAGCATAAAAGGAATGAAAATCGGATGATGGTTAGTTGTTTTGTTAGTTATAGCAATTAGGTAGGAATACTAAAGATCTATATATAACCGAGCAAGTCGCGGACGATGTACCATTGCATAATGATTACGGCGTTATTACATGCATACTTTCTCCTCAAGTTACTTCTGTTTTATTACTTTTACCTATTATATAGGTACTTACATGTTGCGATTTCTATATATCAAGATTTAGTTACTTCATTGCTATTTCTCTTTATATGCAAAACACAAACATCTTTAAGGATTTCCGATCCTCGTTTGTAAATATGGCAAATAATTAAAAATCTCTGTGACTTTTTTATACAAAAGCTTCGTTCCAAAACGGGGTAATAATATACCTATGCGGTCTCTCGGGAAAAGGAAAGAAACGGAGATATGTAAATTGTGTATATTCCATCTATTTCTTTTCCACGAGAGATCGCACGGATAATAAATTGTAAGTACATAAACTGCATATCAAAGTTAAAATTTGACATATTTTCCATACAAAATGTGTCAAATATATCAATTTAGTAGAATGAGACCCTAAGACCAGCGTCGTAGCGTCGTCACGAGCGCCCCTGGCAAGATTTGAATTTTGCGCCCTTCTTTTCTTCCTTATTTTCTGAGCTGCAATAGTCCGTATGCTGTGGGTTGGCAAAATGCGCCCCCCTGAGGGTTGCGCCCCTGGCAGCCGCCCGTCTGGCCAGCCTCTAGCTACGACGCTGCCTAGGACACTTTATCTTTTACTTCTCTATAGCAATACTACTTTGTAATTTAAAACCAAATAAAATTCTCTAGCTGCTCTCGACTAAAGGTATTTTTTACTCAACACTGTGGGCCGGGCCAATGCCACAACTGCCTCCAGTTTCTAGAACGTAAATCAAATTAATCTAAATCATAGGCTCCACCATGGGTTTGCGCATTGTAGTAACGTAACGTAATTGTATACGTATACGTAAGCAACAACCAATAGGATCGCTTTATTCAATCCTGTTACGTTGCTATAATGCCCAAACCCATGGTAGAGCCTCAGATCTCCGATTATGAGAAAACCTCAAACCCAACAAATATAAAAAACCTAATAAAAATACAAGATATTTAGAAGTAACTGGCTCTTTAAAAAACGTAATAACATAAAGTTGCGTCGATAGAAAAAAAATCGTCAAATTACCTCCATTTTTTATCGATATCTTTCTATTACTTCAGTATGGAAGATTATAAAGCCGTGTTTTTTATAATTTATGTATATGAATAATATCTAGTACTTGGCTTAGCGTTTTTGTAAATTTTTTAATATTTCAAAATATTAAGGACTTTATAAAAAGGATTATATAAGTTATAGCAAAAAACTGTTTTTCCAATAATTCCGCGCGAGATTTATTTTTGTTTCTTACTCGCAAGCTTTGTAACAAGTATATTTTATTTCACCTGCCATGTTTTATTTGCCTTTATCGCCCTCTTTAAGTCTAAGTTTTTTAACACAATAAAAACTTTTCAGGACAAAATACAAGATTCGTTCCTGAATACCGGGGACTTCTTCAAGGAGTCAGGTGTGGAGAGGATAGAATCGTTCCAGTTGCCACCTCGGCCATATTCCTTGCTCAACACTGTGGGCTGGGCAATCGTGACGCTTACTCCGCTCATCTGCTTACTGATAAAACTGCTATTGAATGGGGAAATCCTTTATTTCTCTATAGCGACACTCATCTTATCTGCATGTGAGTATTTAAAAAATATATTTAATAAATACTTTTTTAAATAATAATATACAAAGTAGGACATTTTACACATATTTTCTGGTTACAAACTAAGCTCTAGGCTTGTACTATGCGTACCAGAAACAACTATACTAATACATATTATATTTTATAAACACCCAGACTTCTCATATTGTTTTGCCATGAGTGGGAATCTAACCCACGACCTCCGGATTCAACAGAAAGACGCAACCACTAGTCTACGGAGGCGGTAATATCTTGCTTACAAACTGAGAATTATGCTTCTTCCCCTTACACCCATACATTTATCTACACATTCCGCTGTTTGGCTGAATTTAAGGAGAATAATGGAAACGATTTATGTCTACCAATCAATGCTAAATACCTACTACTTACCAGGAATATAAAAAATACCATCACGGGTGCTGGAGACCGCCTAGACGGCCTCAGACGGTAAGAGGTTTACTTCCAACCTAGTCGTGGCTGAGTCTTTACCAAACAAGTGGCAAGCTCATCACGGTGTTTTGGATATACTTAATATCTCATCTATAAATAGTTTCACAAGTTGGTTTGGTAAAACTGGGTCCGAAAGCTTAACGTGTTCTCCAAAAAACTATAGTGGTGTTGTCAAACAAACGCTTTAAAAAAAATATATATGTTTGGTACACACGTTAGGTCTAACCAACTCTGCTACCATGTATATAAATATACTAACCGGGTGCTGTATACTACGTGTATCTTATCATATATACCTGTGTGTATGATTGATAAAATCGTTTGTCCTGACTACCTACTCCTGACTATCAATGCACAGGCAAAACTACAAGTCTATAAAAAGCTGAAATTTTGGAACATATGTTTATTTAGTAAGTTACCTTTTGGCATTACATTGATAGTCAGGATAAACGATTTTATAAATATAAATATATATACACACGTATATATGATATTTAGTCTTGTATAAATAGTGATAATATTTGTGCTTGTTTAATTAAACGTCTAGGTCAATAGCCACTAAACAACACTATTTTTGTCGTCAGCAATTCTTTTTGATTACGAATTTTAATGTTAATTTAATTAACCTTATCAAAATATTATCATACAAGAATAATAACCTATTTGTTTAAAACTATCATATTGTTATTCTTTTTATATTTACCTAAAAATGATACTCAATTAAAAAAAAAAAAATTATTTCTTTCCAAATTATACATTTCTTTACTGTGATTGAGGTCATTTTTTAAGTAAATTAACACTTGTGTCAAATGACCTCACTCTTCCGTAGCTGATTTTCTTATCAAGTACAAAAATATAAACATTAAAGTTACTTAATCAATAGAATTATTGTTAACAGAGTTTATTTTTTATTACATTAAAGTGTATAAAATATGCCTATGAATGATTGTGTGTGGTGTATGTGGTGTGTGTGGTGAATGTGGTGTATGTGGTGTGTGTAATTTTGTGTGGTGTGTTATTGCGGGTGTATGCGTGTTTGTAAAAGTGTGCTAGTTTGTGTTTTTATTTGAAAACCTAAAGATTGTGGGTATGAATGAGTGCATAGTTTTATAATGTATAAAGGTGATTCATGCGTGGATATATATAACTTTTTTTTTTTTTTCATTATTATTAATAGGTATTCCTTTTTATTTTTATTTATATATTTTTTTAAGCTAAAGTGAAATAATAGTTTAAATCAGAGTGGGTAGGTATTTTTTTTTAAGTTCAGTAGTAGGATCTATGTATAGGGATTATGAAAAAAACTGCATAAGATCCTCAGTCTGACTGTAATTTAGACTCATTAGCCATTTTACAAGGGTGTTTTTTCAGTCTTTATATTTCATACTATATATTCAGTATTTTATTAATTATATTATATAAAGCTGGACTTACCACTTTTTATTATAAATATGAGTTGATTGTTTATCATATTGATGATTTGCGAATGCAGTTTTAGTTTTAGTATTTATGTGTGGGAGCAACATTATATTTTCTTCTTTTACTTAAAAACATAGGGTTATAGATTAGCGATTTCTGCGTTCGTAAGGTAATCTGCAATACAAATAATTTTCTTACACTAAGTATTTCGCTGGTTAGATAAAGCTCGTCTGTAGGAAATCTGTACGGCTTAAACAACATAACCTTAAGACTGACTTCTCGAAAACGGTTGGGGTTAAAAGGTAAAATTTAGAATAGTTGGTAGTAGATCTTAGTGTTTTGTCGGTGCCCGAACTATCGTATTTGAAAACTGTTATTTCTCCTGATCTCCTAGGGATAACCTAATGGGACCATTTTTATTTTTTTCCAAAATGGGGCATTTTCTAAATTATGTGACAGTCACAATTTGCAAAAATTAAAACGAATAAAAAGTTAATACAATTTTATTATTATATTTTTAATACCTAGATAGTTAATCAAAAATTAGGAATAGATTTTACAACAAGTGCACAAAACGAACCCGAGACTTTCAGTAGCCCGGCCGAAAGCGAGGGCTCATAGTATTGTCGAGGATAAAATGGTTTTGTGGACGAGTTATAAACTCTGTTTTCCACTTCGGTTGCGAGGAAATAAAACAGTTGTGCGAGACGCCGGTTGGAGGAAGAGGGCCGATCACCGTTTTTGCTGTCGGTGGCCGATGAGTTCAATGAAACTTCAAGATTGCTTCAGTAATTTTCCATCGGGCAATGTTCGGGCAGCGTTTCTTCATAGTCCCATTTCAGGGGACCCGGGACCAAGCCTCAGGAGTGTACTTCTCGTACCGAATTGTCGAATTGAACTAACTTTTTCCTGAGACTTGGTGCCTGTTATATTGTCGACCCGCGCACGCAATCGACTGTGTTTCGCTACTTGCGAAAGTGGGCGGGGCGACAACATTTTTCGGCTACCGCGCGAAACATTACCCTAATGGGAACCATTTATTTTCATATTTACAAAATTCCTAAAACTAACACATTATAATACAAATTAAACAAAATATAAAACTAATGAAACACGAATAAAATATAAACAGCATACTAAACTACAATACAAAATACAGAAATCTTAAGCCTAGACACGAGTTAACTATAATACAAACGAATTCATAATATTAAGCCTAGTGAAAGTAGATAATGGAAAACTTTATTCATTTAAACTTAATATTACACGCTGTACATAATTAGTTGTCCCGTATGTTGTCGGCTGTCCCGTACATCCTCCCGCCGCACATCGATGTCGCGACGATTCGGTGTGGTATTCTTCGGTGCAGGGACGGCCGGTTCAGACACGGCTGGCTCAGGAACGGCTGCTTCGGGGACGGCCGGTTCAGTAGGCAGCACCACCAGCTTCTTGGTGGATCGGCGCAGGGTACCCAACCTTGTGCGCACGTCGACTGCTCGGTTGACTCCGTCGGGGCCCGGGAACACAGCTTCCACGACTCCCCTCGGCCACGTGTTTCGTGGCAAGTTGCCGTCTGCGATGAGGACGACGTCGCCAGTCTTGATGGGGACGCCGCTGCCGTGGGGCTCCCGCCGGTATTGCAGCTCGGGTAGGTACTCGCGGATCCATCTCCGCCAGAAGTGGTCTGCCAGCCGCTGTGATGTGCGCCAGTGGGCGCGTCCGATGAGCTCGTTGTCGTCGAAGCTTCCTGGCAACGGAACTCGTGCAGAACCTCCCAAGAGAAAGTGATTGGGAGTGATGGTCTCGGGGTCCTCAGGATCTACGGAGACGTGTGTGAGAGGGCGGCTGTTGACGGTGTATTCCACCTCCGCCAGCAGTGTTGTCAGCACCTCTTCCGGTGGGCTGCGCTCGTGCAGCGTGGTGGTCAGCGCCTTCTTCACCGTTCGAACCAGTCTCTCCCAAGCGCCGCCCATGAAGGGAGCACCCGGGGGAATGAAGCGCCAACGGATGGTGCGTCGACTCGCCTCCTCTTCTGTGGCCTTTGAAGCGGCCTCCCGTAGTTCCCTGTCGGCTCCTCGTAGGTTGGTCCCGTTGTCGGACCACATCTCCGTAGGGCAGCCACGGCGGGCGACCATGCGTCGCAGGGCCATGACTGCTGAGTCGGTGCTGAGCGACCCGGCTAGCTCCAGATGTACGGCGCGCGTGGTGAGGCATGTAAATAAAGCCACATACCTTTTCTGTGTAGAACGCGCGACCGTGATGCTGAGGGGTCCGAAGTAATCCACTCCGCAGAAGGTGAAAGGCCTCCGATGATGGGCCAATCGGCAGTTCGGATGATCTCCTGTAGGTGGCTGTGGCGGCATTGCTCTTCGGATTCGGCACGGTAGGCATCGGCTGATGATGGAGCGAGTCGTGGGTCGCAGGTGCAGTATCCAGTAGTACTGCCGGCATTCATTTATTACTGACTCGGAGCTGGCATGGTGGAGCGCTCGGTGGTAGTACTCGATGATAAGTTGCGCCACTCGGTGTCGACCGTCGAGTATAGGCGGGCTCTTCACTCGTTCATTGATGTCGACGGCTGCCGCTATACGAGGTCGCAGCCGGATGATGCCATCCACTTCTTGTATGGCGAGAGTCCGTAGTCGGCTGTGGGTCGGCACGGCTCCGACGTTGCGCAGGCTCCGGAGGTCTTCGGCAAAGGCTGCTTCCTGGCTGGTCTTGATCAGGAGTCGTTCTGCGCGGTGTAGGTACTCGTTCTCAATAGGTACGAAGTTCGGTGCGGTTTTCGCCTCCAGCCTGTAGAACGTCTTCCTCGTTCTCCGCGCAGAGTGACGCCAATCAGGATCCTTTTCTTTATTTTTCCTGGTCCGTTTGTAGAGGGTCTTGGCCTTCACCGCTCGACATAAACTAATGAATTGTAACACCCTCGCGGTTGTCCGTAGAAGTTTTTCCCATTTTGAGAATCTCGTAGCTTCGGGTATACTTTCGGCGATGTTCGTGGTCGATGCGGTGACGACGTTGATTCTCTCTTCGCCGGTTGGTTCGGTGATTGTTGGCTGTTCCGTAGGCCAAAGGTCTGGGTGTTGGCGGAGAAATTCGGGGCCCTTATACCAACGATGTTCGGCACCAAAGTCGTGAGGCACGCTGCGGGTCGCGTCGTCCGCCACATTCAGTTTAGTGGGTACCCAACGCCATTCCTTGACTGCGGTCTCTTCTTGTATGGCGGCGATGCGATGGGCGACGAACGGCCGGTATGAGCGGGCGCCTGTTCTCAGCCATGTTAATACAGTGCGGCTGTCTGTCCAAAACGTTCTTGACGTGATTTTCACTCGATGCTCCTCGACGACGGTGATCGCCATGCGGCTGCCCATTGCGGCGGCTTGTAGCTCGAGTCGCGGTATCGAGGTGAGCTTGAGTGGTGCGACTCTTGCTTTGGCTATGATGAGTGATAAGTTGACTTCACCGTCGGCTGAGGCGCTCCTCCAGTAGAGAGTGGCAGCGTAGGCAGCTTCGCTTGCATCCACGAAGATGTGCAGCTGTACGTCTTCGGCATGTCCATAGCCGAGGTAGCAGCGGGGTACGGAGACGCATCGTAGTCGCCGCAGGTTTTCCAGCCACTCCGACCATCGAGCGGCTAGGTCTGGGCTTAAGCTTTCGTCCCAGCCGATGCCTTGTCGCCATACCTCTTGCAGAATTTGCTTCGCAGCCACTGTCACTGGTGATGCTAATCCCAGTGGGTCAAAGAGTGACATCACGATCTTGAGGGCTTCGCGTTTGCTCGGGGCTTCTTTATTCAGCATCTGATGCGGGATTCGCGCCATGTCGAGGTTGAAGGCGAGTCTGTCGTCAGTAGGTCTCCAGATTAAACCCAGGACCCTCTCGGCTTTGATGCCGTCGCTAATGTTGACAGCATGTGGCGGCGTAGCGTCGTAGCTGAGGGCCTTGAGGACGGCTGGCTCGTTGGAGGCCCACTGTCGCAATTCAAAGTGGCCTCGCCGATGGATGTCTCGAACCTCGGTGGCGATTCTGATGGCATCTTCCTTGTTCCGGAACGATTGTATGTAATCGTCCATATAATGGTTCTCAACGATGGCCTTTGCTGCATCCGGGTGAGAGGTCTTGTATTTTGATGCGTTGAGATTTTTGACGTAGATAGCTGTGGTTGGTGAGCTGGTCGCGCCGAATATCAGTGAAGTCATTCTGAATTCTTCTGGCGGTTTGTTGTCGCGACGGCTCCCTCGCCATAGGTATCTCAATGCGTTGCGATCTTCAGCTTTAATCTTGATCTGCATGAACATCTCTGT